>OX493268.1:37884170-39344081 GCA_950370525.1 Bellardia bayeri | reverse complement strand
ATATAATATAATATAATATAATATAATATAATATAATATAATATAATATAATATAATATAATATAATATAATATAATATAATATAATATAATATAATATAATATAATATAATATAATATAATATAATATAATATAATATAATATAATATAATATAATATAATATAATATAATATAATATAATATAATATAATATAATATAATATAATATAATATAATATAATATAATATAATATAATATAATATAATATAATATAATATAATATAATATAATATAATATAATATAATATAATATAATATAATATAATATAATATAATATAATATAATATAATATAATATAATATAATATAATATAATATAATATAATATAATATAATATAATATAATATAATATAATATAATATAATATAATATAATATAATATAATATAATATAATATAATATAATATAATATAATATAATATAATATAATATAATATAATATAATATAATATAATATAATATAATATAATATAATATAATATAATATAATATAATATAATATAATATAATATAATATAATATAATATAAATAATAGTGTTATAGGAGGTATCACTGTAAACGGAGGTTTACTTTTTTATTTCATGAATTATAATTGTTAGTTAGTTTTCTTTTAATAAAAATTGAAGAGGTATTTATAAAAACAAAGTCTGTATGTAAAGTACATATGCCCTTAATTCTCCCTGATCTCCTACATGAATTGCGAACATATAAAGTATATATTCGGATCCTTATAGATAGCGGTAAATTTATATTTGTGGTATTTACATACGATGTTATTATATAAATTATTTATTAATTATTAATTTTATATTATTTATGTCATAATTTAATATATATATATATATATATATATATATATATATATATATATATATATAACTATATAAATATATATATTTATATATATATATATGCAAAAATTAATTATCTAATTTAAATAATATATTAACAAAGCTGTGGATGTGTTTATTATTGCAGTTATGCGTATGCATAGTCCCGGTTTACATTATGAAATTTTTGTCGCTGCGATTCTTGCTTTGTATGCGAGAGCGGTGAGTCGTACATGCATATTTTAATGCGACTTACCGCTCTCGCCTACAAAGCAAGAATCGCAGCGACAAAAATTTCAAAATGTAAACCGGGACAAAAATACACCAACAATTAAAAAATAATAATGACAAAATACCAGTAATAACGTTGAAACTATTAAATATGTGTCGTTGACTTCACTTAAACTCTTTTTGATTTTTTTTTAACAATATTAAGGTCAATGTTAAATAAACATTTGCGTTATGGCATTAGTACATATTCAGCCCAATCATGAATTAAAAATCCGCGGGAGTTTTTTCCCTTTTTATTTTTTTAACATTGAATTTGAATAGGAAAAATGGGAAAAGGGAAAAACTCCCGCGGATATTTTAATAAAAATTCATGATTGGGCTGATTAGCTTTTACATCATTATGTTTGTAACTGCTATCTCATTTTGAGCGAAATTACGAAAGTAGATTGCTTTTCACTTCTCCCTTCATTTTCCACTTTTGATTTGATAACAATAAATTGTTTAACATTCAAAAATACGGGTAAATTTATACTTTTGACTATTAACTTGAATACTTATGGTGGTTAATTAGTTAACTGGTATCTGATTATCTTGGGTTGGTTAACTGTTCAATAAATTCCTTACACTTATAGTGGAAGGTAGTTAATTTTTTTTTAAATTTTGCATTAAAGCTGTTTTTGAATCTACCAAGAGAGAGGTTGTGTCAGATACACATTTCTTTAACCACATAGCCAACATAAAATTGCTTTAGTTAAATTTAGTTTTACTGTTAAGCCGAGGAAATCTCTGTTCGGAGCACAACATTTTAGAAGGCACAAAAAAATTCACCTTGTTAGGGAATACATAAATTCCGTCTGCGTCGATGGCGTCGATTTTAAAAGTGTAATTGTCTTTCAACAGGATAACTTCTTTTGTGTCACCTTGTACATGGTAACATTGTTGGAATAAAGAAAATTAGATCTACGTTAAAAATGATTGTGACGATCTTGATGGTTAGTTGCTTGGCTAGTGTTTTGTTATGGTCAATGTTAAGAAATTCGTTTATGGTCTGGTATGCTGTGATTGTTAGAGAGTTTTAAAAATTTTGCAATTTACGTGCGCCAGATGTTTATTTGAAATGTTGAACAAGAATAAATGGTCAAACGTAGTGACGACTATAAATACGTTCGTAAATCAATTCAAACATCATTTAATTTTAGAGAAATATTTCTTTCTTACTTTCCTCAATGGTCGTCTGTCTGCTTGTATGTATAGATATACTTATGTACTACATCAAGCCGTGCATCTATCCATCCAACCGCACCTCCATTTGTTTAGGTGATTGATACAATATTAGACAACAATACAGGCATAAACTGGTGTTATTGCTTAAATTGCTTAGATGACGTTGTAGCACCATTAATGACTTTGAAGAAGCAAACTGAAAAAGCAAAAGCAAACCATCGAAACAACATTTCTAAAGCTATGTACAGACGGTTGTCAGATCTTACAATATTGTCAATCTGGAAATATGATGGTAATGTACTGACATTAAAAAATTGTCAGTTCAGACGTTGCGGTATGATTTTTGTTTCAGCCTTGATTTGTTGTCGCCTTCAGACCCTGTTGGCGTCTGAATAGTAAAATTCAGTTCAATTGGCTCATAGCTGCAGTAAATTTGTTTGCTTTTTTATAATGGGATTATGATTTCGATAAAATTTAATACATAAGCTTTTTTTCGTATTTCATACGGAAAACGGCTAGAATCGGTCTTTGATTTCATCTAGTCACCTTACAAATGTTCTCTCGGAATAATGGTTTGTTTGCAATATGTCTGTATTCATACAAAAGCATGCTCGATAAAGAATATAAAATATCGCGAAACGGGTTTCTGGATCAAAAAATATATATACTCGTATTATCCACTCCAAACATATATTTTATTAAAGTGGTCGGTGGATTTAAACATATTAAAGTAAAATTTACGTGATTATGGACCTTTGATCTTAAATAGTTCAAATCAGAAAAGTTTTATATTATGAGCAATCTCATTATTTCTATATAATACCCCACTTGATCAACTTAATGGCTTAATTAGTATATTTATTAGATATACAGTGTTGGAATAAGTAATTAGGACGGCTTCTTCATTTTCAATGATGCGAAAAAGATAAACTTAGAAATTAATGACTGAATCTATAAGTTTTCTATAAATCATTTTAATGGTCATAAGAAAAATATTGATTAAGAACGATATTTTAAATTTTGTATTTTATTTTGTATTGTATTGTGAAGTATACTTTCATATTTATTTCATATATGAGAGTATTTGTTTTTCTTTCATGTACAATTTCTGTATCCTCCTACTTAATTAACAAATTATGCTGTTTAAACGCAAGTATCTTAATTAAACGGTCAATAGCATTGTTGATCAACATTGCATGAGCTTTTAATTAAGTTCAATTAGTATTCTTAAAGTTAAAAGAAATCTATGACTAAAGCAGGTAAACGAGAGAATATAAATGAGTTTACATATATTTTTATATTTTTTTAAATTTTCTGAGTTTGTAATGTATAGGATTTAATTTATTAAAAAAAAAACTAGTAACACATACTTTTGAAAATAACTTAAACCCACATGAATCATTTATTTACACAAAGTTTCTAACAAAAAGAAATCACTCTTTAGTTTTCATATAACGCTGTGTTCCGAATCACTTCAACTCTAATAAATAGCTTAAATATCAGATATTTGAGGTAGGGATGGACAAAAAACATCGATGTTTTAAAAACACTCGATATATTGTGTCGAAACATCGATATAATCCGGTGTTTTTTTTTGCTCCTAAACAATCGGAAAACATCAATGTTTTCTTTCGATGCATCGAAATGACAAATTGTATACAGAGCGTGTATATTGGTATATAAACGTGTATATGTATCTAACATTTTAGACCCTCGATTCAAAAAAATGCATGAAAAATACTCTTTTGCAAAATGAAGATATTGAATCTGACTCAGAAAAATCCGATAAAAGTGAGGATACTTTTTCATTATGGACTATCCATTATAAACTGGTTCATAGAAATTGGAAAAGCAACAAGACTGAAGATATATTGTCTGATGAACTTTCAGTTTAGTTGAGGACTCCTGTTGGAAGACTGAACGAAAATCCGTTGGATATTTGGAAAGATTATAAATCACAGTTTCCCAAGCTTTACAAGATCGCTTTTAAATACCTTCCAATGGTGAGAACATCGGTTCCGGTGGGAACATCGGACTTAACAAAGAAACAGATTGAGTGGTGAAAGACTTGGTAAACTTTTATTTCTAAACAGTATTGAAAAAAAGTATTGGGAGATGTAAAATAAATTTAAGATTTTTCGAAAATATAATAATAATAAATAATAAAAAAAAAACAATCGATGTATAAAAAACATGAAATATCGATGCAACATCGATGTATGTTTGTGATGCATCGCATCGAAAAAAAACATTTGAGGTAATCAAATTCAATATCCAATTATTTTCTGGTTGACCATAGGTGCCATACATAATAACCAGTTCCGATATTTTGTGTTAGTAATATAAATCATAGATTAAAAAATATTCAAATACCAAGCACTGTTAGGATAGTTTCCATGTAAGACCCTCCTTTTAGTGGTCATAAATAAATATCCTGTAGATATGTATTTATGCACAGCATTCATTTTTCAAACAAACTAGATCTTAAAAATGTTAATAAATTAAAAAGAATTGGCGTCATGTTATCATTGTTATATGTCGTAACGATATTGGTAGACATTGGTTAAAGTTGTAAAGACGTTGTACTGATTGTGTTATTTTGCCGATAAGAATGTTATTTTGAAGCAGTTTCATTTACTTGTTTACAAACAATTATTTAAATGAATTAATTTTACTTAAATTTACAATAATGGAAAAAAATATGTCAAACTTGATATCAACATTTCTTGATTTCAAAAAAAAAAAAAAAAAAAAAAAAAAAAAAAAAAAAAACGTGCAGATTTGAAAAAAATTATATTTTCGCTAAACATATACTAACATTAACATTACTTGCGATATTTGGTACATATAACTTATTTATTTCATCGTTCTTTATTGCAGTTGGTACTTCCGTAAAATTAAACGTATTGAGGCTGAAAAGAAATTATTACTGCCAGAAAATGAGCATGGAGCATTTTTAATTCGAGACTCTGAGAGTCGTCACAATGATTATTCACTATCAGGTAAGATATAAAAAATATTTACTGTCATTATTTATTTTCTTTTTCAATATATTAATAAAGAAAGAATGTTTGTCGCTCAATATAAATTGATTTCAGTCTGTAATGAAAATAGTAAGAATCGGTCCATAATTTCTTATAGCCCTCATACAAATTTCTTCCCGAAATAAGGCTCCAAGATACATAAATGTCTATAAAATTGCAATATCAATTCAAAATTGAACAAAAATAAGTTTCATGTAAAAAAGAAATCGCAAAACGAAAATTTGTTTAGTTCGGTCCATGTTTGACCATAGACCCTATATGAACTCCACTTCCGAAATTCGCTGCACTGATTTTTATGATGGTCGCCCTACAATAAGTCGTAGTATTAATCTTTATATAGAGATACCTGTACTATTTATTTATTTACTCTATGAATAAAATCCTTACAGACCATTTACAAAATTACATACATATATATATATTTTGACACCTTAGTACAATTAATTATTTAAATTTAAGATAATGTTACGTTTTATGATATTTATATTTAAAGAAAAGTCTATCAAACTAAACATTTCGTTAAAACAACATAATTTTCTAAAGGGATCTGCCATAGCAATATTTGTTTGAAAAGTTTTAACATAAAGTGGATTGTTATAGAGGCGCAGTGAACGTTGGGGAACACTAAATAATAATTTGTTTAATAAAAATTCAGAGCAGACACTTCCATTTACTAAAAAAGAGATGTTAAGAATCATTCTACGGCTTTTTAATGTTGGCAAATTTACCAAACGTAATCTTGATCGTTTTATATAGGCTAAAATACCACGAGTTTTGTTAACAGTCATCGTTATATGTTGTACAAAATTTAACTTTGCATCTAACAAAATCCCAAGATCCATAATTGAGTTTACCAACTCTAGTTTATGATCACTTAACATGTAAGAATTGCCAGCATCATAATTTCTTGAAATGTGCATATGTTTGCATTTCTTCAGGTTTAATTCCATTAAATTAAGGTCACACCAAATCATATTGCAGATAAATATGATCTGCTGAATTTTTAAAACTAGAAAATATTTTCACATCATCCGCAAACATCAATATATATGAGTATTTGATTGTTTCAGGCATGTCGTTTACAAACAGCAAAAACAAAATAGGGCCAAGATGACTTCCTTGCGGGACGCCGGATTTTACCAATATCTTTTTGGAAATTGCACCATTAAATTTTACGGACTGTGTTCTATTTAAAAGATATGATTTTAACCAGTTCAAACAAATGTTGTTGAAACCCATAACATCCAATTTTTTTAACAGAAGATTGTGGTTGACTTTGTCAAAGGCTTTACTAAAATCTGTGTAAATGGCGTCAGTAAGTTGACCGTTGACTAAGCCATCATTGACTAAAGATGTTAATTGCAAAATATTAGTCATAGCTGATGATCCTTTGCGAAAACCATGTTGAAAAGGTGTTGGTAATGAAGAAATTTGGTGTGAAAGACAATTAGTGATGCATTTCTCAAATAGTTTTGGGATTGCACTAAGTTTAGCTATGCCTCTATAATTCGTTATGTGTGATTTATTACCAGATTTAAATAGAGGAATAATATATAACCCAAAACTTTACATACATTTTTTATATACATATATATAAAAATCAGACTACAGGATTTTGTGAATATCTGTCCATATTTGACCATATCCCCCATATAACGTCCACTTTCAAAATTCACTTAATACCCATAAATCTCTTATACTCGCAGATAATGGTACCGATCCAAAATTTTACACGAATCATTAAACTAGCAGATTTTGTGAATATCGGTCTATATTTGACCATATCCCCCATATAAGTTCCAGTTCGAAAAATCTTCTAAATACTCGTATCTTATAAATAAACAGTATTATGTTGAAATTTGACGTGATATATCCTCATATGTATAAAACTATCTGTACCAAATTTTATGAAGATCAGCTCAAAAATCGTTACCGTTCCGATATAATGACCACTTCCGAAAAACAAGTTCGATATCGATATCCAACCAACATTTTTGACAGATCAGTTATTTTAGTACAAAATCATAATAATATAATTGACAACAGCTCCCAATATAAATAACGTTATTGACTCACTTTATAACCTTTCCCTTTTTTTACTATGTTCCATAACTTGTGTTGAATATGGAAAAATGTTGAACACATCGAGTTACATTACCCAATTTTAAGTTTTATAAATTGTTAAATAAAAATAAATTGTTTGAGAACATAATTGATGAACAATTTAACTTACATAGTGAAATTTAGCTACAATATTACTAAGTAGTTTTGGAGATATAGTCAAATATATGACGAAAAAAAAAATTATTTAAATTATTGTTTTTCAAAAATTCATAAAAAATAGAGATAATAACAAAAGTTTCAATATTTCTCTATAGCTATATAGACAGATATGTCCTCCATAAAATGCAATATTTCTTGTTAATATGGACGCAATAGTTTTGATTTTATTATAAATTTTGTGAAACTACATCGTGGTTTTTGCTTGTTGTTTTACAAAAATTTAAAAACAATCAATCATAAGTACCACATACCTCTGTGTATATAGAGTTACATATTTTATTTCGAATAAAACCCACAGTTGTGAATGGATTTTAACGAGATATAGCTTCCTATATGCGTAACATATTTTCATATATGACTGAAGGAAAATAATGGAAAATTTGTCGTCTTCTGTATGTTTTATGAATTTTTTGAAAAATAAAAAAATTCATAAGAAAATTTTTCCATCCAAAGTTGAGCGATATCTCCGAAAATACTACATGGAATCAAAATAATGTTAATGCGGCTAAAGATAATATTGTATTAGAATTTCGGTTTTTTATTTTTACTGAATAGAATGAACCGTTAATTAGTAAGTAACGTTACTATAAATCGCCTAACTACGTAGTTTAAAAATTAATATCTCGATAACTAGAGCTGATACAAGAAAAATGAATAATAGGCATTGAAGCTCAATACTAGATACAATACAAACTGACTAAGAAATCTAAAGGTACGGTCACATTTGGCAAATATATCTATACTCAAAAAAGCGTAACCACATTTTTATACCCTACACCACAATAGTGGGGAGGGTATATTGGATTTGTACTGATGTTTGTAACGCCCAGAAATATTGGTCCAACACCCACCTTAAAGTATACCGATCGGCTTAGAATCACTACCTGAGTCGATTTAACGATGTCCGTCTGGCTGGCTGGCTGTCCATGTAAAGCTTGTGTGCAGAGTACAGGTCGCAATTTTGAAGATTTTTTGATAAAATTTGGTACGTGATATTTGTTTGCCCCAAGGATGGATGGGATTGAAACTGGTGGAAATCGGTCCATTATTTATCCTGGCCCCCATACAAATGTCCTCCCGAAATTGGGGTTTACCGATCATAAATCTTTCAATTATGCAAGTATGCAAACAAATTTCACAAAAAATGAGTACTAAATAAAGCTACATCACATGTAAAAATTTCGTGAAGATCGGTCCATAATTAGTCGTAGCTCCCATATAAAGCCTACTTCCGAAAATAACTTTAAAGAGCATAACTCTTTTAAAAATGTTGGTATCGAAATAATATTCAACACAAATATGTCTCGTACATATACATATAAAATGGTAGAATTGTATGATGATCGGTCCATAACTAGTCGTAGCTTTCATATAAGGCCCACTTCCCGAAATCACTTTAAGGACCATAAATCTTTTAAAAATGTTGTTATCCGAATAAAATTTAACAAAATAGAGTTTCTTATGTACAAATAGGATGACACCTAATTTTATAATAGTCAGTTCATAAATATTTTAACCCTCTTCGTAATTCACTTTAACCTCCATAAATCTGTTAAACGTATTTATATAGAGATAAGGTTTAACACACATAATATTTATATTCACGGAAGTCATAGCACTAAATTTTTGGATGATCGTTCCATAATAGATAATATCTCCCATAAAGCGCCCATATCTAAAAAACTGTTTTATTGATATACTGTGTGTAGGGTATTATATGGTCGGGCTTGACCGACTATACTTTCTTACTTGTTTAGCACAAATTTGTTTGCCGTTGTTTACTCTTACAAGAGTTTTGCAAGATCAAACAGCATTAAATAAATTAAAACTAAATATTTGTTGTGCTTTGGCGTAAATAAGAAAAGTTTTTTTAAATTAATAAACGAGTTCAAATATACATATTTTATTTAGTGGTTACATCTTTTTCGGCAAATATTTGCCAAGTGTGGTCGTTCCTTAAGTAAAGATTTTCTAACCCTTACACCACTGTAGTCTTTGTAATTCTTATTATATTTATGTGGAGGGTATTTGAGGTTTGGCACAGCCGAATATAGCACTCTAACATGTTTTATATGTCTTTATGTTATTTTGCTTAAACTATTTATGAATTTTGCAATATATGTAGGTAATTTGTTTTGAATTTATACTTGTAGTATATAAAATACAACATTATTTCAAACAATATTAGGTGTTTACTTTGTATTGACGCTCACGTTGTTTGCTCGATATGCATTTACATCTAAAATGGTACATCAATTTAAATATTTGTTCGATATAAAAATAATACTTTTTTCACCATCAGAGTAAATTTGTAAAAATTTTTCGCATTAGCACAATTCTGTAATAAATAACATCCAGCCCCAAAATACACAGGATTGCAATTAAAAGACACCATTGTGTCTTTGCAACACTCAAATGGGTCCAAAGTCTTTGCAATCAGTAAATTGTTATACCAGCATGACTGCCATCTTTTCAATATGGCGAAATTACAAAAAGAAAGACTAGACGATTTTTATAATGAACAGCAATTAATTCTTTAGTCGTTTTGAATAGGAAATAGTATCAAAACAATGTATGATTGGATGAAATTGTCCATCCCTGGTTTATATTGTATTAAATATTTTCGGTCATGTGAGTGTGGAATGATGTTATGACGAAATACTCAGACTACGTAGCATATGTACCGTTCCTTAAAATATGTACATACGAGTACAAGGTATCGCAAAACTATTTTGCCTACTCATTTTTTTGGAGAAATTAGTTTTTCATTCATACATAAAACTGCAAAAATAAAGTAAAAAAATATTTTTTTCAATTGATATAAGATATTATATAGATAGGGAAACCCCAAAAAACTTAAAAAATGTTCTTCTTATTTACTTATTATTGCTTTTTATTAATTTACATCATAATTTGAAGGTCACAAAAGTAGGTATTTTGCTTTTTTAAATTTCTGTTAATTTTTTGACTTAATTAGTACTAATAACAATTTAAAACAAGTAAGAAAGATATAAATACTTTTAAAAGATTTATATAGTTTAAAGTGAACGGAGAGGATCTTATATGGGAGTTTTGACTAATTGCGGACCAACCATTACAAAATTAGGTGTCATCATTTCAGTATACATACATATATGAAACTTAATTTTGTTGAATTGTATTTGGATGCCAAGATTTTTAAAAGAGTTATGCTCTTTAAAGTGATTTTCAGAATTGGGCTTTATATGGGAGCTACGAACGACTAATTATGGACCGATCATCATAAAATTACACCATATTATTTGTATGTATATATACGAAACATATTTGTGTTCTATATTATTTGGATATCAACATTTTTAAAAGAGTTATGTTCTTTAAAGTGGTTTTCGGAAGTAGGGCTTATAGTGGAAGGTCAATGTAAGCGGCATGCGGCCGCGGACGGCAGAAGTAGAATTTTTTCAACTTTGCCGCTTAAAACGATGTTGCCATACACATGTATATAATATGTGACATATGAGTTTAGTTAAAAATTAAAATTTATTTCCATTTTCCTAATTCTTTTTACACAAGGTACACACTAATAAACGTTTATTTAAGCTGATTGCCGCTCGCGGCCGCATGACGCTTACATTGGCCTTTCACTATTATATGGGAGCTTACATTGGCCTTCCACTATTATATGGGAGCTATTCTTCATAATTCACATAATTTGTAAATGTGATTTGGCTTCATTTGTGGTGAAATTTGTTTGGATACTTTCATAATTCAAACATTTCTGATCGTTAAATTCCTATTTCGGGAGGACATTTATATGGAGGCCAGGTGAAATAATGAACCGATTTCCACCAGTTTCAATCCCATCCATCCTTAGGCCGAAAAAATATAACGTACCAAATTTTATTGAAATATCTTCAAAATTGCTATCTGTACTCTGCCCACAAGCTTTACATGGATAACCATCCAACCAGACAGACGGACGGACATCGTTAAATAGACATAGGAATTGATTCTGAGTCGATCGGTTATACCTTAATATACCCTCCCCACTATTATGGTGTAAGGTATAAATATGTGCATGGCAAGTGCAACAACAACTAAACAAAAAGGATGTTGCAATTTTTTCGGATTTTCCCATTTTCAACAATGTCTTTTACCAATTACGAAAAATAAAACATATTTTTACCTGTTATTTACAATTTTATGTATGAATGAGTAACAAATTTTTCTGGAAAATGAATAGACAATATTGTTTTGGGATATACTTAAAGTGACCATATTTTTTTATATGAAAACGGGACATCGAATAATTCTGATGGGTTCGGTTATATGAAATAAAAATGCATAGATAATATAATAATATTTTATATGTCTGTAGTGAATGACATTCACCCCTATCGTGAATAAAAATTCCACATGAAATTTGTTCCCTTTTATTTTTTTAACAATGAATTTTAATAGAAAAATGTGAAAAGGGAACAAATTTCATGTGGAATTTTTATTCACGATAGGGGCGATTATTTATTTTACGTTACACTACAAAAAAATTGTTTTTACATTGTTATATTTTTAAGAGGTACAAATTTGTTTCAAAATTTTAGGTGACGATTTCAAATATGTGTGGAACTCATGGCAGGATTTTTTAATATTAACTTTAACAATTAACATAGCCTTAAGCACTATACCCTAAATTGATTTTTAACTGCGGTCCACAACTTGTTCATCAAAGAAAATACACATTCAACTGGCGCATTTGTTCCAGGCAAACATAAAATATATTCAACGAAAATTTGCATGGTTTTGGTAGATGCTTTTAAAATGTGTAAATACTTTCACCCAACGATTTTCCGTAGAAATATTTTGTTGATTCCATTCATCAATTTTCTGCGATGTTACATATTTAGATACGAGTGAATATTCATCGAACGCTTGATATTGCAATGGATATGTTATTTTTCGATCAATATATCTAGAACTTTTTGAACATCTTCCCTCTGTGCTACTTCTGTTAAATTTGCCCAATTAAGTTTTTCTAGATCTTTGTACATACATACATATGTATGTTTGTACATACATACAAACATACATACATATATTAAAAAAAACTATCTGACGTATTTGAAAATTTGTTCTTACATTTTTGAACAAATCAACTATTTCTTTTTTCGAATTTCTAAAAACGGGACATTTTTGCGTCCCCGATTTGTTGCCGGGGACAACGGGACAAAGTAGCTGAAAACGGGACGTATGGTCACTGTATACTTGTGTATTTGAACTTATTTACTTTACTTATTTATATGCACAAGTTTTTATTTTATGCAAGATTTAACTTTATTCTTTAAAACAAAATAATTATTCTATTAAAACAAAAGAATTTATTTTCTCCTTTTTTAGTTCGTGATGGTGATACAGTAAAACATTATCGCATTCGACAATTAGACGAAGGTGGATTCTTTATAGCAAGACGCACAACATTCAGGTAGGTTAAGAAAATAAAACGCTCTATCGATTCTAAATGTGTTCAAAAAAATTAAAGTTGTTTTGTAGAGTTCGACCGAGTATTCGGTTTCGGATTAGTCCAAAAATCGGCCTAATACCAACATTCAATATTCAGCCATATTTTACCGAAACCGAAACTTTTATAAAGTTACAAGTTTTTAATAAAATTAATAATATGCAAAAACTTATTATAAAATATTTATAGTTTATTAAAGTTTGCATTTTTTTATTTTTCTTTAATTTATTAAAAGTATACACCAAACAACTTTTCGGAATAATAAAATAGTGTTTTCCCTCTAATATTTTTTTTTAAATAAGCTTTAGAAATCATTAGCATATTTTCCTAAACAACTAATAAAGCAAGTCTAGCAATATTGCAAATGCAAAATTGTACAGCTTTTTGTGTGTAACCTGGTATTGGATTGATGTGATTTTTATACCCTACACCACCATAGTGCATAGGTATATTGGATTTGTGCTGATGTTTGTAACGCCCAGAAATATTGGTCCAACACCCACTTTCTGGATGGGATTGAAACTGGTGGAAATCGGTCCACCTGGCCCCCATACAAAAGTCCTCCCGAAATTAGGGTTTACCGCTCATAAATGTTTGAATTATGCAAGGAAACAAACAAATTTCATCACAAATAAGTGGTAAATGAAGCCAAATCACATCTACAAATTTTGTGCAGATCGGTCAATAATTAGTCGTAGCTCCCAAATACGCAAATATATTTCATACGTATACCAACAATACGGTACAATTTTATTGTGATTGGTCCATAATTAGTCGTAGCTCCCATAAATAGCCCACTTCCAAAAATCACTTTAACGATCAGAAATTTCTTAAGAATGTTGGTAATCAAATAAAATTCGACACAAATAATATACAGAAATGATGACACCTAATTTTATAATGGTCGGTCCGTAATTAGTCGAAACTCCCATATAAGACCTCCCCCGTAATCAACTTTATATGGTGTTCACACATGCATTTTTAATTGACATTTTTTAATTAACGCCTAATTGAATTTAATTATCCATACAAAATATCAATTAAGATAATTGCTTCATTAAGAGTTAATTGTGCTAATAATTGTAAAAATTAAAAATACAACCCTGTGACTAGTAATAAATAAAATGGCAGTTGTTTCGCTTTTAAATTAAGAAAGAATATTTTTAGGCTGAAAATTATAATATTAGAACCAAATCAAGTCAACTAATTAAAACCGCGGGTGTTGACGTTTAACAAATTGTTGACGTTTTAAAAAAGATCTGTTATATTTTTCTGCTGTTTTTTTCTTTCCTACACTTGGAAGAGAGACTTCTCTCTATTCATTTCATAAAATTTTATAGTAGGTAATGTAAAAAAAGGGTTGACGTTTTGGGATGTTGACGTAAACGAGCGTTGACGTTTTCCCGAGTGCACTGTAAATGTATTCTTTTTTGTCAGCTGCTGTCAAACGCTAATTAAATTAGCAATATTAAGTGATCACTTTTTAATTAACCAATAATTGACTTAATTAAAAATGCATGTGTGAACACCATATTAACCTCCATAAATCTTTTAAAATTATTTATATCGAGATAAAGTTTAACATACACAATATTTATATTCACAAAAATCATGACACTAAATTTTTGGATGATCGGTCCATAATAGGTCATATCTCCCATATAGCGCACATTTCTGAAAAACTGTTTTATGCATATACTGGGTGTAGGGTATTATATGGTCGGGCTTGACCGACTATACTTTCTTACTTGTTACATTTGCAATGTTGCTTGCTTGTTTCCTTTATACGTAGTATGTATATAACAAAATGTTTTGAAAACGTATCAAACTGTGCGGTTTACTAGTATATTTACTACTGTTCCTGCGAAATCGTTGTTAATTCAAGAGAAAAACCTTTCTATGTGGTACTAACTAAATAATTGTAGATAGTTACATATCTACATAAAGATGTATATTTAAAATTACGTACAAATTATTAATGGTTGAATATTCTTATTACAGAACTCTCCAAGAACTGGTTGAACACTATTCTAAGGATTCCGATGGGCTGTGTGTTAATTTATGCAAACCATGTGTGCAGGTAAGATCGATTTACATATTCAAATACATATTTACATTACTTACAAACATACATATAAAATAATTTTTACTATTTTCATTTCTTTTATTCTCACACATAGTATGATAGATACGATATACATATGTATGTATATGTATAAATATTATACAAGTATAAATATTATATACATATGTATATGTACATATTGTCAATGAAAAAATTATCGAATATTAAACAAAATCATTAACCTTCGATATACCCTCCATCATTTTATAGAGCTGCGGTAATGATTTACATTCCCAGCAAACATGTACTTAATATTCCTTAACATTCCAATTCATCTAATTGGTGGAGGGGATATGAAATTATTAAACTCAATCCAATTTCATAGATACATATTTTATTTTATTCAATTAATTCTTATGTTTTCATATTTCTCGTATTATACATTTTTATTACTTACCTTTAACTAACAATGTTATGTTTGTTATTATAATTATTAAAATTAAAAAAAAAACTTACACGTAACAAAAAAGACCAGTCAATTTGCGGGTATATTCGAGGTAGGATTGTTGAAACATTAATAAGTATAATTGTCGTTGTAATACTTTTCTTTTTTACTATTTGTAACCACAATCTGCAGCCACAAAATCACAATAACTTATTGTCATCCATGCATACTTCCATTTCCACCAATACCACCATCAGTACCTGTAATTGTGCTAGTTGCTGACCATTCCAAACAGCTTCCATTTCTTTAGTATCAGATCCACTATTTCAAATAAGTATTGTTTGTATTACACTTGAACATTTCCATATACTATTGAATTGGAAGGGGCTACTTACATTTTAAATTTGTAAAAGCGAATATCTTATTAACTATAAATGATAATAAATTTTTTTAGATCTCAACCAATATCTATGTTCCGCACAGTTTATTAAATGTTTGAGGGTACGCAATCAATCTATAACTTTTGAACAGATTCTTTTTTAGCTAGTGGGAAGATAATGTAATTTAAAAACTACAATTGTTGTGAGCCTTGGAAGATAAGTTTTCCAAATACAGAGCATCTTCAAATAAAACAAATTTATTGTTGAGAAGGTGATTAAAAACGCTACTTAATTTTGTGTGGAGGTAAAATTGGTCTAATGTACATTTTGTTTGAAAACTTTATGTATTTTTTAGCAAATACTCGTATGAAAAAGATTATAAAAATATGTTAAAGGTACGGTCACTAATGCCAAATATTTACTATTATGTACAAGGGTTTGTTTTAATATGAAGTATCTACTATGATTTGTCCTAAATGGAATAAATTTTCGTCAAATATGTACCTTGTGTGTCTGCAACAGTGTATTCAAAAACCGAATCCGAAAAACGTACGATTTCGAATATTTTTGATACTTTTGAATAATTCCCATTGGTTTAACGGTTTTTATGATTAAAGTCTTCTTTAATTTTTGGTTATATAATTTTTTAAACTTTTGTTATACTTTTTTAGAATATTATCGATGAATAATTGCATCCGAAGTGTTCGTCTGAAATCTTTTAAATAACCCCAATTTAACCTTTCTCCATTAGTATTTGTATGACTATTGAGCAAGACTATGCTAACCCATATAAATAGTATATAATAGATATATTTTCTTAAGATTCCAAATATATTAGGATTTTCGAAGAAAGAAATATTGTATTTCCAATTTCACAATCTACTTTTGTAAAACTTACTACATATTTGGACTATTGGATTTCCTAAAAAAAAACAAAATCTTTTTGTTGGAACAGTTTTTTGAAAACAGATATTTTAAAATTTTATTTAAGTTTTTGTATTCTATTAGTGATATTCAAAATTCATTGCAGGTCGAAATAAATATACAACGACAAGCTTCTTCTAATACAAGCGAAACTTCAGGTTGAATATAGTAAAAAGATTAACTGCCGTATTGATAAAAAATAAAGTAGGTTTGAAGTGTGCTTTTAGAAAAAATTTTCATACAAAATTTTCTTAAAGTACATTTGAAGTCTACTTTAATTTTTTATGAATAAGGGCATAATTATTTTTATACTATGCTAATTGTGGTTGTGAAACAATATTTTTTACTATGTGAATTTTAAAAGCACAAATTCAAATAATATTAAACAAAATTGTATGTCCCCAAAGCATTCTCGAAAATTGTGTGGGTTAAATTCAAAACAAATTTTGTTGCAGTATTTTAAAAGCTGCAGTTTTAATTGTAGAACACAGAATAATACTGTTCGTTCCTAAACACAAAAATATTTTTTCTGATAGCTCATCATCATTCAAAACTTTGAGACGATTACATGTTTTCAAATCATTTAAATGTACATAGAAATTAAATAATCAAACAGCACAAAGAAAAAAAACATTAGCAAACAACATTAATACATCCTCCTCTAAATTTAGATAATAATGCTAAAGATAAATTAAAATATGTTTCGATAGAATGAAAAATCTTTTTACTGAACAATTTTTTTATACATTTATTATATAGATTGAAAAACCTGTCACAGAAGGATTGTCGCATCGAACTCGCGATCAGTGGGAAATTGATAGAACGTCTCTTAAATTCGTACGCAAATTGGGTTCTGGACAATTTGGTGAGGTATGGGAGGGTCTTTGGAATAATACCACATCGGTGGCTATAAAGACTCTTAAATCAGGTAAATAAATATATAACTATATATGTAGGTATTATATTTAATCTAATATACATAATTTACTTATCCATCTAACTTTCTTATTTTTTTTAGGCACAATGGATCCAAAAGACTTTTTAGCTGAAGCTCAAATTATGAAAAAACTGCGACACAATAAGCTCATACAATTGTATGCGGTATGTACTGTTGAGGAACCAATTTATATTATAACCGAATTGATGAAGCACGGTTCTCTACTGGAATACTTACAAGGTAAATTTAAATTCTGGAAATACATTAGTGCAAAAATCTCCCCTTTGGATTCGTTCGTAATGCTAAACATTTTTTGACAAGTCATGCATATTGCCAATAACATTTCAGAATTATCGAAATTAACTGTTTTTTGTTTCTTTGTTCGGTTACCAAACAAAGACGAGAGTCCCGCAAAAATCGTATACAATCATCATTGTTAGTTGTGCTGCTTTTACTAAGAAACATATTTATTTATGTAAGATGTATGTACGTCTTTATGTAAATAAACATGCATATGTAGGTGTGTATGTATATGATACATACGATTGATTTGGTCTGGCCTACATGTATTTTGCTATATATCATTTCATTCATTACTCCATTGTCATGTATAATTTTGTCAGTATAATTTCATTTGTTTAGCTATTGCAGGTAAAGGTCGCAGTCTTAAAATGCCGGTGCTAATTGATATGGCTGCTCAAATAGCTGCTGGAATGGCTTATTTGGAATCCCAAAACTACATTCACAGAGATTTGGCTGCGCGAAATGTTTTAGTGGGTGATAACAACATTGTTAAAATAGCTGATTTTGGTTTGGCACGGTAAGTTTTTTAATACGTTCTCTACTATGTTGGTTTAGAATACATTGCATTGCATCGAAACCAGTTCAAGCTTCCCTTAAACTAGTTCCGAGGGTGTCAATTACAAACCAAAAACATTGTGTGGTTCCATTTTATTTGCATTCCAAGTAATGTGTATTATTTTCTATAATAGTATTTTCTATAAACAATGATCTTCTGTGCTATTATTGCTCAATTTAAAATGCTATTTAAATAAACATAAAAGTGAATAATAAAAATTTTATATACATATGTACATATCTTTCAAAACGTGATATGTCCCTTTTCACTAATTTTACAGGAGACATTCCAAAATCCTTTGTTTTATTTGTCAAATCTGTTAATGCAATTTTATTACTTATTTGGTATACATTATTTATAATAATACATAGTTTAGAAGAAGTGTGTTTCCTACTTATAAGACTTGTTTTTGGACAGTAGCACATTTTCTATCACTTTATTTGTATTTTTTAAAGGACTTATTCATATTATTATAGTATTTTTTATTTATTTTAATTTTTTCTAGTCAAGTTATTTGACACAAAAAAACAACTTAGCACATTTGCATATCACAAAGTACCATTAGCTCCAAATAACTGTAAATGATAATGCTTTCGTGAGCTTTTGATCACAAAGCTATGTACATACAATGAATATGTATAGCAGTTTCAAAATGTTTTCTGTAATAAAATGGAAGAAACGAGTTTCAAGTGATATAATTATAAAAAAATTGTGATGGAGTATAAGTTCTAAAACCATTTGAAAACTATAATAGAAAATTTTCAATTACTAACGCAACATTTTTTTTTTTAAACAACTAGAACCGCTCATGTTCCAAAGGTGAAAGTCATGAATGTTTCCAAGAATTTGTTGTGTGAATTTGTTTAAAAAATAAATGAAAATATCTATTGAACTATCAGAATTGTTGCAATATTATTTTAAACAAGTTAGTGTGCAATATTTGGCTGTGCCGAATCTTAAATACCCTCTATCTAAATATAATGAGAAATACAAAAACTACACTGGTTATATGATTAGAATATCCTTATACAGTGTTTTTTAATACCAATAGTTTAGCATTTTATATATTGTTTGAAAGACAATTTTACGAACAACATAATTTATTTCAAATGTTTGGAAATTTTTTATAATTATGACCATTTAAAATGAATGTGATTAATAATTCTCACCATAATTTACAGAGTTTGTCCGATATTCATAACAACCTTAAGAGTAATTTAACAATTTATAAAATAAAAATATTTTTCCATATTCGCCTCAAGTTAAGAAACAGGGTACAAAAGAGGATAAGATGAGGTTTGTTTTGGTTGAACTTGGTCTGAATACCTTTATTTACAAGAGATTTGTGAATGACAGAGTAGAAGCGGTCCAATTATGGACTAATAGCTTCTAAATCCAGTATCCAGTAATGTGATTTCTATGTATTTTGGGCTTATTTTCGATGAAATTCATCCCAATAACGTTATTTACAAGAATTGTATGGTTGGTTGCTATACTCAGAAGTGGACTTAATTCGGGAGCTATTGCCAATTATTGACTGACAACTACAAATAGCATAATTGCCGTATAAACTGTATTAGTATGATTTCTGGATTACAATTTCTGATGTGTATAAAATGTTGATTCGATGTCGATATTTATTAGACATTATTTAGGGTTAACTTGTTTTTCGGAAGTCGTACGTATATTTGAGCAATGACAAAACATGGGCCGATCTTTTTGAATTTCGGAACAGAGAATTTAATGCTTATGAGGATATCTTACGTTGAATTTCAATATAATAATAGTACAATAAAGATACATATTAGTATTAAGGTGAAGTGGACTTTATATGGTGAATATGCTCAAATATGGACCGAAATTCAATTACGTCAATTATGGACCATCATAAAATTTAGTACAACAATTTAGATATATAAATTATAATATGAATTATTTGTGTCGAATTTTAACCTGTAACAATTTGTATACAATATTTATACGTATTTAAGTGAATTTCGAAAGTGGAGTTTATATGGGGTTAGTTAAACATTGACCGAATAAAACAAAATTTCGTTTTGCGATTTCTTTTTACATGACACTTTTTTTGCTGAATTTTGTATTAATATCGCAATTTTATAGGCGTTTATGTATTATTAAGCTATATTCCGGGACGATATTTATATGGAGAAATCATGAACTGATTCTTACTATTTATCTCACAGTTTCTTTTTTTATCATAGAAATAACGTGTACAAAATTTCATGGCAATATCTGCAATATACATATTTAAAAAAAAATGCAAGAAAATGTTTAAAAATATCAAATTTTTATGGAAGTTGTCTTACATTTTAATTGATAACTCTGGTTTTACAGTACCGATTTTGCTGATTTTTAATACCAAACTGCTTAGGGGCATTATATACGTTTTTTGTAAACTCTGTTGATTTTGTTTGTATCTTTTGTAAGTGAGAGCGTTTTACACAGACAGACAGGCATAGCTCAATCGACTTAGAATTTCATAAGGATCATGAATATATTTACTGTGTTGGGTCTCAGATGAATATTTCTCATTGTTACACACGGAATGAAAAACTTATATATACCCTCATTCACCACTTATGGCGGTGGAGAGTATAAAAATTGTGCGACGTGAAATGCTCGTACGTTTATCCATGCTTCCGGATATTTAATTTGGTATTATTTTATATGCATTTTG
Organism: Bellardia bayeri; assembly: GCA_950370525.1. Lineage (NCBI taxonomy): Eukaryota > Metazoa > Arthropoda > Insecta > Diptera > Calliphoridae > Bellardia > Bellardia bayeri. The sequence continues at coordinate 39,322,624 of OX493268.1, read as the reverse complement.
CATTATATTTCACTTAACAGTGAGATAACATTGAATTATACTCTTGTTGGATCGTATTTAAAATAAATTTGTACCTTTATTCTCATTTAAAGACTTATTAAAGAGGATGAATATGAAGCCCGTGTTGGTGCTAGATTCCCCATTAAATGGACTGCTCCAGAAGCTGCAAACTATTCTAAGTTCTCCATTAAATCAGACGTCTGGAGTTTCGGCATTTTACTTACTGAATTAGTAACCTATGGACGTATTCCATATCCAGGTAAGTTATTTTCGTCTCCAACATTACTAAAATGTTTGCTACAATACAAAGTGATAAAATAAAATGTTTAATCAACATTTACATACGTTTTCAGGCATGACAAACGCAGAAGTATTAACGCAAGTCGAACATGGTTATCGTATGCCACAGCCGCCAAATTGCGATCAAAGGCTATATGAGATTATGTTGGAATGTTGGCACAAAGATCCCATGAGGCGACCAACATTTGAGACTCTGCAGTGGAAGTTGGAGGATTTCTTTACATCAGACCAGAGTGATTACAAAGAAGCGCAAGCCTACTGATAAATGCTTTATGCTGCTTCCAAACAACAAGCATCCAAAAATTCCCGAACTACTACCATAACTACATTGTCATCTCCAACAGCAATAACAACAGCAAAACTAACTACATCACCTGCATCAACTGCAATGAAAACTACAGCAACAACAGTTCTTAAGAAAAACTTCAATTGAAAGACGTATTTTGTTTTTACAACTTGTATTTCATATGCAATTAATTAACTAATCTAAATGGACAATTAACTAAGACACAGTTAAATTTTATATAATTCCAAACTCTAAACTATTTTAACGGACTACCAATTAATCACCACTTAGTAAAGATATTAAAAATAGTTGCGACAAAGATGAGAACTAAGCAAAAATTAAGAAAAATTTTAGCATTAGTCATACATAAATAAAAATATACAAGTTATGTATGGAAAACGCTTTTCGAAAACACAAATAAAACAATAAGAATTATATAAAATAGAAAATCAAAAGCGTTTATGAAAATAACAATAATAATAAGCAAAACATACACAGAGAGAACAAAACAAAAACGGCGTATAATATTTACCATTCACATATAAATGTAATAATGTATTTAAATGAATAGCAATTTCTATGAATTTTATTTAATAATCAATGTACATGCATCCACATAAAAAAATATGCATACATAAAAACGAAAGCATATGTATGTATAAGTACATATATGTACATATAAGACAGCCAGACAGACACCCCACAATCATAAATGTATGTATGTATTTCGATTTTTCGTTATTGTATCGTCTTTAATTTTTATTTAGTTCATGTTCTCGTTAAGCAAACTCTTATATTTACATTTATTTAATAATAAATAAATAAATAAATAATTTACAGTAATAAGATAACAACTTTCAAATTCTTTTGGTATGTTTTTGTTTGTTTGCTTTTCTAAATAAATATATATAATAATAATGTATTATTTATAACTATATATAGTATACATTTATACATAAATACATTAATAATAATTAATTATTATTAATTATTAAATATAAATACATTTTTCATTATAGAGTCACATTTTTTTCTAATTATTATTAATATATAATATACATAAATATATACATAAAGCAAAATACTATATTCATATACAACATTCATCATTTATATAGTAAACGATATTCTCATATTCATTTATATATTAGCAATTTATTTAAATTTCAATTTTGATATAAAATATAAATTAAACAAAATATTAAAAACAAATAAAATCGATTAATAAAAGTGTAATTAATTCATTTTTTTATATTTGGCTTGTGTAATATTTTTTTTATCCAATTTTAACTATCTTTAGATATTATAAACCCTACAGAGAGTAAATTTAATGTTTAACTGAGAGTAATTCTGCAATTATTCGACCCAATCATGAATAAAAAATCCGCGGGAATTTTTTCCCTTTTTATTTTTTTAACATTGAATTTGAATAGGAAATTTGGGAAAAGGGAAAAAACTCCCGCGGAATTTTTATTCATGATTATGCTGATTGTGATAATTTACCAATTTCGTCGAAGCTATCTACGTGTTTTTAACTATTATTTTTACTAAGTATGTGCGAATATCTGTCTCACTCAGGCAAATCAGAAGTGTGCGATAGCTGAAATCACCATATTTGACTCTAAATAACCGGTCTGATATACATACGAGTACATACATGACTTCAGAAATCTATGCTACTTGGTGCATTAAACATTAAATTTTTATAATATACAGTGCACTCGGGAAAACGTCAACGCTCGTTTACGTCAACATCCCAAAACGTCAACCCTTTTTTTACATTACCTACTCTAAAATTTTATGAAATAAATAGAGAGAAGGATCTCTTCCAAGTGTTGGAAAGAAAAAAAAAACAGCAGAAAAAATAACAGATTTTTTTAAATGCATATGATATAAAAATATTATTTTATTTAAAATGTATTCTTTTGGTTCTAGTTGTCTTCTATGGTTCTAATCAGGTTGAATGCCTTTTTTGTTTCCTTTTTGATTTTAGTTTATAATCAATAAAAACGTTTAAAAACACATTATCGATATGTTTCTTATTTAAAAATTTTTCATTCGTAAACGTCAACACCCGCGGTTTTAATTAGTTGACGTTTTCCCGAGTGCACTGTACCTTGTTGAACGCTTTCTTTTTTTTTTGAAAAGATTTTCCTATCTCCCCAGTTCAGTAAACTCTACACTTGCATTTTGTTGACGGAGACCAAATTAATAAACTAAGATAATAATCCGCTTATTTACATAAGTGTGGCATATTTTAAATTAGAATATTTTCTCAAATAACTTTGATGCAATCGTCAAATCCATAATTACCAGGCCTTGGTATCATTATAATCTGGGGCATTATTGTGTATTTCGATTCGAATTGAAAAATCTTTCGGAAGGGGTTTAAAAAAATTAGAAATGGAATTTTGGAAATGGTGGTTAAAAAAGCAACAATATTTTACCATACTAAATAATAGGATAACGTTATGCTACCAATATATAAACTCATATACAAGTAAATACGTATATATATATTAAAGTAAAAATTTTATTTTTTTCAATTATTTCTCAAAATTTGTTAGTTTTTTTTCTTATATAAGTGGTCTGAAACACGTTCATGACCTGAGGAATACTTAATAACTTTAAAATTTTTTAATCGATATTTATATCTTATTAGAATGCTAATTTCGTTCACATTTCGATTCTTTTACATTAAAATGCAAAAATTATTATTTAATGGCAAAATGTTTGCAAAAATTGAAAAAATTCATATTTTCCCCTTGTAAATAAACCTCCAAACTTCAGAGCCGATGCGATCATCCTAATATTTTTCAGAACATGTTTCTACGATCCGTAGAACAATTGTAGAGTTGCGGACGGTCAAAATTCGCAATTTTATTTTTTAGAGCATTGGAATGTACATACATATGTTTCGCATTGCAGTCATTACAGAAATCAATTGTAACGATTCTATAACTAATATTATTATTATCAGGGCAACGAAAAATATGCTGATGATTTTCATAGTCTTTTCAATTCTTTGTTTTCTTTTGTTTGAACAAAGCAGTACTTTGTTAAAAAATCAATTTGCAAATATATTTTTTTTTATTATTGATGTTGATTGATAAAATAATAGACTTATAAATAAATATTGCTAATTTTTTAAACAATTTTAAGTTTTATATAAAAAAAAAGTTGTTTTCTTCAAAAATAAAAAGTTTTCTTCTAAAAACATATGGCAACGCTGTATGTGTTACACTTCAAAAATAATTATTAAATTGTGAAACTATACAAGGTGAGTGCAAATCGGCAACAAATACAACACAAAACAGAAACAACAGGCATTTTGTTTGTGTAAAATAATGTACTACTGTCAGAAATACTTGAAAAGGTATTACTTTTGACATATGTAAGTAAATTGTAAACAAAGTCAGTCAGCTGTGCTACTGCACTCACCTTATATAGTACACCATGAATTATTCATATTTGGGGCTAAAAGTAGCCATGCATTTCCCTACCGGTCATACCTATACACAAATGTGTGAACCTCCTTCTTGAGATCCTATTGTCACCATGACGTAATCTCATCGACGTTCCTTTTCTTCCCTTCAAACTTTTTTTCTCTACTGTATTTAAACCGACACTTTTAAATAAGAATTCTCATATTATCAAGGTACAGTGGCTCACAGCTTATTTTATGCAGTGCATTTTTTTTGTTTTCAAAGCTCAATAAAAAACTAACAGGAACCGTAAAAAAGAAATTGGTGTCAGTTAAAAGAAAAAATTGGCAAATATTTAGTCAAAAAACGTAACCACTTGTTTAAGCACAAATTTTTTTGCATTGTTGACTCTTACAAGAGTTTTGCATGATCAAACACCATCAAATAAAATAAAACTAATTATTTTTTTGTCTTGTCCTAAATAAACAAAGTTTTTTTAAATAAACAAATGAGTTCAAATATATTTTATTTAGTGTTACGTCTTTTTCGGTAAATATTTACCTTTGTCCAGCGGAAAAATTTTACAACGTTAAAAGGCGGTATGGGTACAGTTGTACCCTTATATACTTAACACGATATGTATGGCTTTTCCTATTAATATAATTAAATTATTCTGTTTTTATTTAATAAACAAATGATAGAACAGGCCCGTGGCTAAAAAAAACTTATTTTACGTACATATGTATACATTTTTTGCAATTCCGATCAGATATGTTTGACTTTGGTCAGTACATACTATGTAAACAAAACTCTTATTTTGTTTGCATTGTTGTTGTTGCACCAGTGCTATCACCTTATACATATAAATACACTTGAATAGTACTTTGTTGTGATAACATACATACAGGGGAGTACCCGTAAAGTAAAAACAAGTAGTAGAGAAATTGAATACCAAAAAATCTAACTCTCACATTAGTATCAGTGTGTCTTATTGACTTGCGTGCGTTGTAAGAAGATATTTCGGTAAATTATTTTGATTTCTTACTATGAGTGGTATTGAAACGGTACATACCACTCGGGATATCTGGACAATGATGAACAAAAATTTAGAGAATGCGTACAAACCATATGAGTGTATCACAATCGACGAACAATTATTTCCCTTTAGAGGCCATACCAAATTTACTCAGTATATACCTTCTAAGCCGGCTAAGTATGACATAAAAATATTCTGGGCTTGTGATTCATCAAATTCCTATCCATTACATGGTCAAATTTATACCGGAAAGCCGAAAGACGGTCCAAGACAAACAAATATTGGTGAACGAACTGTGCTGGCCTTAGTTCAACTGTATAAGGGCTCTGGAAGGAATGTGGTTACAGATAATTTTTTCACATCCTTACAATTGGGCAAGTTCTTAAGTTCTTGGAACATGAGTTTAGTTGGTACAGTAAGAAAAAATAAAAAAATTTTACCCAGCAATATGCAGCCAGCAAAGGAAAGGCCTATCATCTCCACCAACTTTGCTTATAACAGTGATGGCACAATCTGTTCATACGCGCCAAAAAAAGAAGAAATCGGTGATACTACTATCAACTATACACATGACAGGAGAAGTAGAAAACACGGATGCTGCTAAGCCAGAAATTATAAAATATTATAATAAAACAAAAGGTGAAGTAGATGTCATGGACAAAATGTTGGGCGAATACACCGTAAAACGACGAACAAAGCGCTGGCCTCTAGCATTATTTTATAACATGGTTGACGTTGCTGCTTTGGCCTCATATATAGTATATAGAAGCCACCACCCAAACAGTATATCAAAAGATCAACGACGAAAGTTCTTGAAAGATCTTTCAAAACACCTATGTATGCAATCAGTCAAAGACCGTAGTGGCAACAAACTTATAACAGGTAAATATTTTATTCGAAGTGCTATAGAAATGGTACTTGGACGACCTATAGTGGCAACACAAAGTCCATAAATTGGTTCCAAAGTATCCTTTGGTAGACGGGGAGCATCAACGGTGGTTGGAAGATGTTATGTTTGTCAATGTGAGACACGCAAACAACGTAAGACTAGAAAGGCGTGTGCAATCTGTTTGAAACCTGTGTGCGATGAACACTCTATTCAAAGTACCACAAAGTTTTTCATGCAAGGAAACACCATAAAAATATATTGTTATTTCCTAAATATTTGGTCATATAGTGTGTATTCGTTTGTTCTTTTCAAATAAAAATAACTCTGCTTTATTTTCTTGTTTTTTTTTCTTACGACTTATATGAAGGTACAATTGTAGCCCTTCAGCCTTTTAGGGATATCAAGTCAGAAAAGACTTATTTCGGTATGGTATAATCAAAATCTTTTTTTAAATTTCAAATATGTTATCCGTAATAAGAGTTTAGAGATGTCAGAAAATTTTAGATATCTAGTATTAACCAAAAAAAAGTTATTGCAATTTAAAAACGAAAAAGGTACAATTGTACCTCTTCCGCCGGACAAAGGTTAACAAACAATATTAAAACCATGGTGAATTTAAATACAAGGTGACAGCATAGCGCCAGCTGATTATTTTATCGCCGTGAACAAAACAAACTGAACGAAACTTACGCGCGTGAACAAATCAAACTGAACGAAATATTTATCAAACCGTAACAGCTGATTTATCAAAACAAATATTTTTTTCTTGAGTGGTGAAAATTGTTTGTTGTTGTTTATGTATCATCGTGTAGATTTGTTAGTGTAAATGCGGTTTGATAAAGAGTCCATTCCATTCGTTTCTAATTTGCCAACTAACAAACCACAAACATAACCTAAAATACATTGAACAAACTTATGTGTTTTATAAACAATAATATGCTAATGCAAATAAGTGAATGATGAAAACCATAATTTTTTTTAGAAATAAATAATAAAACACATTTAATCAAAATAAACTTAATTAGTGAATTTTGTGGATTATTAGAATTTTGTGGATTATGTATTAAATTTTGTGATTAATAGAATTTTTGTGCATTATAAGCAATAATTGTATAAAAAATTAGAGATATTGTGCATCATATCGGAATGCAGAAATTATTCGTTTTTAACCATAGCAATCGGAATAAGTCCAATTTTTGTCAGAAAAATCTAGAATATAGACGATATTACGTACTAAAATTAGATCTTAAAAGTGAAATAGATAAAAAATTAATTCGTTGTAATTTCTTTATAATCCTGAACAAAATATTGTGCATCATACTGGAATGCAAAAACTCTTAGCTAGTAAATACAGCAATCGGGTCATGCACAGATTTTTCCACAAAAAAATGGAACATAGGGAGTATGCCCTAACAAACTTTCATACTATAGGTAACATGTAAAAAAAGAGCACATTAGAAATTACCCTATAAATTCTAAACGGGAGCTTGTGCATCATATCGGAAAACAGGAATTAGTAGCTATTAAGTGTAGAAATCAAAATCCGTATAGATTTTCCCACAAAAAAATGGAACATAGGGGGTATGCCCTAACAAACTTTCATACTTTAGGTAATATGTAAAAAAAGAGCACATTAGAAATTACCCTATAAATTCTAAACGGAAGCTTGTGCATCATATCGGAAAACAGGAATTAGTAGCTATTAAGTGTAGAAATCAAAATCCGTATAGATTTTCCCACAAAAAAATGGAACATAGGGGGTATGCCCTAACAAACTTTCATACTTTAGGTAATATGTAAAAAAAGAGCACATTAGAAATTACCCTATAAATTCTAAACGGAAGCTTGTGCATCATATCGGAAAACAGGAATTAGTAGCTATTAAGTGTAGAAATCAAAATCCGTATAGATTTTCCCACAAAAAAATGGAACATAGGGGGTATGCCCTAACAAACTTTCATACTTTAGGTAATATGTAAAAAAAGAGCACATTAGAAATTACCCTATAAATTCTAAACGGAAGCTTGTGCATCATATCGGAAAACAGGAATTAGTAGCTATTAAGTGTAGAAATCAAAATCCGTATAGATTTTTCCACAAAAAAATGGAACATAGGGGGTATACCCTAAAAAACTTTCATACTTTAGGTAACATGTAAAAAAAGAGCACATTAGAAATTACCCTATAAATTCTAAACGGGAGCTTGTGCATCATATCGGAAAACAGGAATTAGTAGCTGTTAAGTGTAGAAATCAAAATCCATATAGACTTTTCCACAAAAAAATGGAACATAGGGGGTATACCCTAACAAACTTTCATACTTTAGGTAATATGTAAAAAAAGAGCACATTAGAAATTACCCTATAAATTCTAAACGGAAGCTTGTGCATCATATCGGAAAACAGGAATTAGTAGCTATTAAGTGTAGAAATCAAAATCCGTATAGATTTTCCCACAAAAAAATGGAACATAGGGGGTATGCCCTAACAAACTTTCATACTTTAGGTAATATGTAAAAAAAGAGCACATTAGAAATTACCCTATAAATTCTAAACGGGAGCTTGTGCATCATATCGGAAAACAGGAATTAGTAGCTGTTAAGTGTAGAAATCAAAATCCATATAGACTTTTCCACAAAAAAATGGAACATAGGGGGTATACCCTAACAAACTTTCATACTTTAGGTAATATGTAAAAAAAGAGCACATTAGAAATTACCCTATAAATTCTAAACGGAAGCTTGTGCATCATATCGGAAAACAGGAATTAGTAGCTAATAAGTATAGAAATCAAAATCCGTATAGATTTTTCCACAAAAAAATGGAACATAGGGGGTATACCCTAAAAAACTTTCATACTTTAGGTAACATGTAAAAAAAGAGCACATTAGAAATTACCCTATAAATTCTAAACGGGAGCTTGTGCATCATATCGGAAAACAGGAATTAGTAGCTGTTAAGTGTAGAAATCAAAATCCATATAGATTTTCCCACAAAAAAATGGAACATAGGGGGTATGCCCTAACAAACTTTCATACTTTAGGTAATATGTAAAAAAAGAGCACATTAGAAATTACCCTATAAATTCTAAACGGAAGCTTGTGCATCATATCGGAAAACAGGAATTAGTAGCTATTAAGTGTAGAAATCAAAATCCGTATAGATTTTCCCACAAAAAAATGGAACATAGGGGGTATGCCCTAACAAACTTTCATACTTTAGGTAATATGTAAAAAAAGAGCACATTAGAAATTACCCTATAAATTCTAAACGGAAGCTTGTGCATCATATCGGAAAACAGGAATTAGTAGCTATTAAGTGTAGAAATCAAAATCCGTATAGATTTTTCCACAAAAAAATGGAACATAGGGGGTATACCCTAAAAAACTTTCATACTTTAGGTAACATGTAAAAAAAGAGCACATTAGAAATTACCCTATAAATTCTAAACGGGAGCTTGTGCATCATATCGGAAAACAGGAATTAGTAGCTGTTAAGTGTAGAAATCAAAATCCATATAGACTTTTCCACAAAAAAATGGAACATAGGGGGTATACCCTAACAAACTTTCATACTTTAGGTAATATGTAAAAAAAGAGCACATTAGAAATTACCCTATAAATTCTAAACGGAAGCTTGTGCATCATATCGGAAAACAGGAATTAGTAGCTATTAAGTGTAGAAATCAAAATCCGTATAGATTTTCCCACAAAAAAATGGAACATAGGGGGTATGCCCTAACAAACTTTCATACTTTAGGTAATATGTAAAAAAAGAGCACATTAGAAATTACCCTATAAATTCTAAACGGGAGCTTGTGCATCATATCGGAAAACAGGAATTAGTAGCTGTTAAGTGTAGAAATCAAAATCCATATAGACTTTTCCACAAAAAAATGGAACATAGGGGGTATACCCTAACAAACTTTCATACTTTAGGTAATATGTAAAAAAAGAGCACATTAGAAATTACCCTATAAATTCTAAACGGAAGCTTGTGCATCATATCGGAAAACAGGAATTAGTAGCTAATAAGTATAGAAATCAAAATCCGTATAGATTTTTCCACAAAAAAATGGAACATAGGGGGTATACCCTAAAAAACTTTCATACTTTAGGTAACATGTAAAAAAAGAGCACATTAGAAATTACCCTATAAATTCTAAACGGGAGCTTGTGCATCATATCGGAAAACAGGAATTAGTAGCTGTTAAGTGTAGAAATCAAAATCCATATAGACTTTTCCACAAAAAAATGGAACATAGGGGGTATACCCTAACAAACTTTCATACTTTAGGTAATATGTAAAAAAAGAGCACATTAGAAATTACCCTATAAATTCTAAACGGAAGCTTGTGCATCATATCGGAAAACAGGAATTAGTAGCTAATAAGTATAGAAATCAAAATCCGTATAGATTTTTCCACAAAAAAATGGAACATAGGGGGTATACCCTAAAAAACTTTCATATTTTAGGTAACATGTAAAAAAAGAGCACATTAGAAATTACCCTATAAATTCTAAACGGAAGCTTGTGCATCATATCGGAAAACAGGAATTAGTAGCTAATAAGTATAGAAATCAAAATCCGTATAGATTTTTCCACAAAAAAATGGAACATAGGGGGTATACCCTAAAAAACATTCATACTTTAGGTAACATGTAAAAAAGAGCACATTAGAAATTACCCTATAAATTCCAAACGGGAGCTTGTGCATCATATTGAAAACAGGAGTAAATAGCTAATAAGTGTAGAAATCAAAATCCGTATGTATTTTTCTACAAAAAAATGGAACATAGGGTATATGCCCTAACAAACTTATGACCGAATTCTCAGTCATTAGTTAACCATTGTTAAACTAAAATACTAACTATTGTTTAACTATTAGTTGTTATTCTTATGGCAAACTAAGCATTGCGACTAAAGAATCATTAATTAAGCCTTTGTCTTTAGCTAACTAGAGACTGTGAATTCGACCATTAGTTGTTTTAAGTAAAATGTAAAAAACAATTACAATTTAACTGAATTTAAAGCGCTTTAAAAAAATTACGTATTTGACAACACTGAACAGCAAATTTTATAAAAAAAACTCACCATACACCATTCACAATAGGTTGTTATGCTTTGTTAAAAATCCCAGAGTTTGTTTTGTTCACGGCGATACGAAACTTTATCATACCGTAACAGCTGTTTTATCAAAACAAACTTTTTTTTTGTGTGGTGAAAAATTGTTTGTTGTTGTTCATGCATCATCTTGTAGATTTATTATTGTAAATGCGGTTTTATAAATCACATAGAACAAACCTTGTGCTTTTTTAAAAACAATAATGTTGTGCAAATAAATTAATAAATATGTAATGAAAACCATAACTATTGTTTTAAAATTAAAATAAAATTTAAAAATGAATTTTGTGCATTAGAAGAATTGTGTGCATTATAATGTATAAGCAATGAGTAAATAAAAAATTCCAGTGCAATAATCCTCCTATAATACTTCAACTTCATCTTGTGCATCATATCTGAATGAAGGAATTATTTGCTTTTAACCGCAGCAATCGGATGAAGTCCAATTTTACCCAGTAAAATTTGGAATGTAAAAGATATTACCTACTAAAATTAGGACTTAAAAGTAAAATGTGGGAACAATTTTAAGTTTAGTAATTTCTCTATAAATCCTGAACAGGATCTTATGCAGCGTGTTGGAATGCGAAAACTATTGCATGGCTTGTAAATGTAGCAATCGGGTGACGTACCTAACAAACTGAAATGTTTCCAGTAGAAAAATTACTAAAGTGCACTTTTTTAACATTTAACCTACAGCATTAAAGTTTGTTAGATCATACCCCCTATGTTCCATTTTTCCAGTTTTCCGATATGATGCACAAGCTCCCGTTTGGAATTTATAGGGTAATTTCTAATGTGCTCTTTTTTTACATGTTACCTAAAGTATGAAAGTTTTTTAGGGTATACCCCCTATGTTCCATTTTTTTGTGGAAAAATCTATACGGAGTTTGATTTCTACACTTAATAGCTACTAATTCCTGTTTTCCGATATGATGCACAAGCTTCCGTTTAGAATTTATAGGGTAATTTCTAATGTGCTCTTTTTTTACATGTTACCTATAGTATGAAAGTTTGTTAGGGCATACTCCCTATGTTCCATTTTTTTGTGGAAAAATCTATACGGATTTTGATTTCTACACTTAATAGCTACTAATTCCTGTTTTCCGATATGATGCACAAGCTCCCGTTTAGAATTTATAGGGTAATTTCTAATGTGCTCTTTTTTTACATGTTACCTAAAGTATGAAAGTTTTTTAGGGTATACCCCCTATGTTCCATTTTTTTGTGGAAAAATCTATACGGAGTTTGATTTCTACACTTAATAGCTACTAATTCCTGTTTTCCGATATGATGCACAAGCTTCCGTTTAGAATTTATAGGGTAATTTCTAATGTGCTCTTTTTTTACATGTTACCTAAAGTATGAAAGTTTTTTAGGGTATACCCCCTATGTTCCATTTTTTTGTGGAAAAATCTATACGGAGTTTGATTTCTACACTTAATAGCTACTAATTCCTGTTTTCCGATATGATGCACAAGCTTCCGTTTAGAATTTATAGGGTAATTTCTAATGTGCTCTTTTTTTACATGTTACCTATAGTATGAAAGTTTGTTAGGGCATACTCCCTATGTTCCATTTTTTTGTGGAAAAATCTATACGGATTTTGATTTCTACACTTAATAGCTACTAATTCCTGTTTTCCGATATGATGCACAAGCTCCCGTTTAGAATTTATAGGGTAATTTCTAATGTGCTCTTTTTTTACATGTTACCTAAAGTATGAAAGTTTTTTAGGGTATACCCCCTATGTTCCATTTTTTTGTGGAAAAATCTATACGGAGTTTGATTTCTACACTTAATAGCTACTAATTCCTGTTTTCCGATATGATGCACAAGCTTCCGTTTAGAATTTATAGGGTAATTTCTAATGTGCTCTTTTTTTACATGTTACCTAAAGTATGAAAGTTTTTTAGGGTATACCCCCTATGTTCCATTTTTTTGTGGAAAAATCTATACGGAGTTTGATTTCTACACTTAATAGCTACTAATTCCTGTTTTCCGATATGATGCACAAGCTTCCGTTTAGAATTTATAGGGTAATTTCTAATGTGCTCTTTTTTTACATGTTACCTAAAGTATGAAAGTTTTTTAGGGTATACCCCCTATGTTCCATTTTTTTGTGGAAAAATCTATACGGAGTTTGATTTCTACACTTAATAGCTACTAATTCCTGTTTTCCGATATGATGCACAAGCTTCCGTTTAGAATTTATAGGGTAATTTCTAATGTGCTCTTTTTTTACATGTTACCTAAAGTATGAAAGTTTTTTAGGGTATACCCCCTATGTTCCATTTTTTTGTGGAAAAATCTATACGGAGTTTGATTTCTACACTTAATAGCTACTAATTCCTGTTTTCCGATATGATGCACAAGCTCCCGTTTAGAATTTATAGGGTAATTTCTAATGTGCTCTTTTTTTACATGTTACCTATAGTATGAAAGTTTGTTAGGGCATACTCCCTATGTTCCATTTTTTTGTGGAAAAATCTATACGGATTTTGATTTCTACACTTAATAGCTACTAATTCCTGTTTTCCGATATGATGCACAAGCTTCCGTTTGGAATTTATAGGGTAATTTCTAATGTGCTCTTTTTTTACATGTTACCTAAAGTATGAAAGTTTTTTAGGGTATACCCCCTATGTTCCATTTTTTTGTGGAAAAATCTATACGGATTTTGATTTCTACACTTAATAGCTACTAATTCCTGTTTTCCGATATGATGCACAAGCTTCCGTTTGGAATTTATAGGGTAATTTCTAATGTGCTCTTTTTTTACATGTTACCTAAAGTATGAAAGTTTTTTAGGGTATACCCCCTATGTTCCATTTTTTTGTGGAAAAATCTATACGGAGTTTGATTTCTACACTTAATAGCTACTAATTCCTGTTTTCCGATATGATGCACAAGCTTCCGTTTAGAATTTATAGGGTAATTTCTAATGTGCTCTTTTTTTACATGTTACCTAAAGTATGAAAGTTTTTTAGGGTATACCCCCTATGTTCCATTTTTTTGTGGAAAAATCTATACGGAGTTTGATTTCTACACTTAATAGCTACTAATTCCTGTTTTCCGATATGATGCACAAGCTCTCGTTTAGAATTTATAGGGTAGTTTCTAATGTGCTCTTTTTTTACATGTTACCTATAGTATGAAAGTTTGTTAGGGCATACTCCCTATGTTCCATTTTTTTGTGGAAAAATCTATACGGATTTTGATTTCTACACTTAATAGCTACTAATTCCTGTTTTCCGATATGATGCACAAGCTTCCGTTTGGAATTTATAGGGTAATTTCTAATGTGCTCTTTTTTTACATGTTACCTAAAGTATGAAAGTTTTTTAGGGTATACCCCCTATGTTCCATTTTTTTGTGGAAAAATCTATACGGATTTTGATTTCTACACTTAATAGCTACTAATTCCTGTTTTCCGATATGATGCACAAGCTTCCGTTTAGAATTTATAGGGTAATTTCTAATGTGCTCTTTTTTTACATGTTACCTAAAGTATGAAAGTTTTTTAGGGTATACCCCCTATGTTCCATTTTTTTGTGGAGAAATCTATACGGAGTTTGATTTCTACACTTAATAGCTACTAATTCCTGTTTTCCGATATGATGCACAAGCTCCCGTTTAGAATTTATAGGGTAATTTCTAATGTGCTCTTTTTTTACATGTTACCTATAGTATGAAAGTTTGTTAGGGCATACTCCCTATGTTCCATTTTTTTGTGGAAAAATCTATACGGATTTTGATTTCTACACTTAATAGCTACTAATTCCTGTTTTCCGATATGATGCACAAGCTTCCGTTTGGAATTTATAGGGTAATTTCTAATGTGCTCTTTTTTTACATGTTACCTAAAGTATGAAAGTTTTTTAGGGTATACCCCCTATGTTCCATTTTTTTGTGGAAAAATCTATACGGATTTTGATTTCTACACTTAATAGCTACTAATTCCTGTTTTCCGATATGATGCACAAGCTTCCGTTTGGAATTTATAGGGTAATTTCTAATGTGCTCTTTTTTTACATGTTACCTAAAGTATGAAAGTTTTTTAGGGTATACCCCCTATGTTCCATTTTTTTGTGGAAAAATCTATACGGAGTTTGATTTCTACACTTAATAGCTACTAATTCCTGTTTTCCGATATGATGCACAAGCTTCCGTTTAGAATTTATAGGGTAATTTCTAATGTGCTCTTTTTTTACATGTTACCTAAAGTATGAAAGTTTTTTAGGGTATACCCCCTATGTTCCATTTTTTTGTGGAAAAATCTATACGGAGTTTGATTTCTACACTTAATAGCTACTAATTCCTGTTTTCCGATATGATGCACAAGCTCCCGTTTAGAATTTATAGGGTAATTTCTAATGTGCTCTTTTTTTACATGTTACCTATAGTATGAAAGTTTGTTAGGGCATACTCCCTATGTTCCATTTTTTTGTGGAAAAATCTATACGGAGTTTGATTTCTACACTTAATAGCTACTAATTCCTGTTTTCCGATATGATGCACAAGCTCCCGTTTAGAATTTATAGGGTAATTTCTAATGTGCTCTTTTTTTACATGTTACCTAAAGTATGAAAGTTTTTTAGGGCATACCCCCTATTTAATACATAATCCACAAAATTCTAATAATCCACAAAATTCACTAATTAAGTTTATTTTGATTAAATGTGTTTTATTATTTATTTCTAAAAAAATTATGGTTTTCATCATTCACTTATTTGTTTAGCATATTATTGTTTATAAAACACATAAGTTTGTTCAATGTATTTTAGGTTATGTTTGTGGTTTGTTAGTTGGCAAATTAGAAACGAATGGAATGGACTCTTTATCAAACCGCATTTACACTAACAAATCTACACGATGCTACATAAACAACAACAAACAATTTTCACCACTCAAGAAAAAAATGTTTGTTTTGATAAATCAGCTGTTACGGTTTGATAAATATTTCGTTCAGTTTGATTTGTTCACGCGCGTGATTATTTTTTGCTCTGTTCATGGTGAAATTATTGAAAATGTCAAAAAGTTGTTTACAAATAGTCAAAGTTTATATAAAAACGGTACAAAATTATTTTGTTTTTGAAAAATTGAGTTTTTTCGCCGTTTTATCTGCGTAAAATAGCTTAAAAGTGTTAAAAAAAACTATATTATATTAAATAGTGTGTTTGTTTTTTGAGTTGTTTTACTAAAAGTGTTAGTTTTTTTATGTAAGATAAATGTTAAGATTCCTCTTTAAAAATTATTTTTTTTTGCTGCAGAAAAATGCGTTGTTGCATCTTATGCCGTAAAAAAGGAGTAGCTGGAAGTGGTACTTTCCGACATTATATCTGCGAGAATTCGTTGTTTGTTAATGCCCAACGCAGCAAAACAAAACAACAATGCATAGTGTTGTGCCTTTAGGGCTATCATGCCCAACAGAATTTCGAATGTCATCCGAAGTTAATCCATCAGAGAAACCTTCACATGGCTTACATTTATTTTCCATGGAAGAATTTTCGAATACTGCAGCTTCAAAGTGTCATGGGCAAATTCAGAGAGAAAAAGAATCTCAAACTGAGAAGTGATTAAAATTATCAATAATTTCATTAATGTACTTATTTCTTTTTTGTGCCTTTTATATATATATTAATTAATAAATTATCTATTTTATTATTTTTTGAAGAGCTTCTAATATTGCTTTTGCTGTTTCACTTTTAGTCCTTCAATTTTTGATACAGTATAAACAAATTATCAAGAAAAAATTCGCCAATTGGAATCTGAAAATAAAGATTTAAAATGTAAGCTCCCTCAAGCAAATTTAGCGCTTGATTCTATGCGGAAAATATTTACAGAAGGTCAAATGCGAAGAAGGTCAACGTTGAACACTATTTTTATGTACCACCACATTTTCGCCCAGTGACACCTTGACCAAACTAGACGTAGGGCTTTTATAGATACATATTATTTTTGTGGAAGATATACATCTGTTTCAGTTCGACAATGCCCATATCAGGTACTAAGGGGTATGTCCTTTCGAGCATACTGTTCGCGTGGCAAGAGGGAAACACAGATACGACTGTCTAGAATTTCCTCATTAATCAAAATGCCCCGAACAAAATCATCACGAGTTTCGAAATTGTTTAAGAAAATAAAATAAACAATTTTTTACTACTATTGTTTTCTGTTTTTATCCATGTTTGTATGTTTGTTTTCTTTATTTTATGCCAGATGTTTTTGACAGTAACGAAAGTATTACACAAACAAAAATGCCTGTTGTTCTTGCCTTGTTGTAATTGTTGTAGCAATGCTGTCACCTTGTATTTAATTTCACCATGATTAAAACTAAAAAAAAAAATAATGCTCGTTTTTTACGTCACAGCTTATTTTATGCAGTCAATTTCTACTGTGTTGGTTTTGCCTTTGTAACTCTACTTCTACCAATATTTTCTGTTGCATTGTGAGTCCGATTTTGTAACATCAAGTGTCAATTTCAAATAGTACGACGATAAAACAACGGGAATTGCTTTTAATTGCAGCTTCATAACTGCCACTAAAATTGAAGCTGACCTGGGCAAACAATGTTCCGTAGAAATTGTTCTTCGTGTTTTACGCCAACATGATTTTAATGGCAGAGTTGCACGCAAGAAACCATTTGTTTATAAACACGAAAAACAGATGTGTAGGCTAAATTTTGCGAAAGAATATGTTTGCCGATGAATCTAATTGGTTGATTTTGTATAGCAACCAAACTGGAGTTGGGTAATCTGTTTTTCGAATTTTCAAGTAGAAAACAAACATTTACATACATATACATATGTTAAAAATATAAATAGTTTAACAAGAAAATAACTATAACAAGTCGGTTTTAGTGACTCTGCTAAAAAAAATCATCAAATAGGGCTTTTAGAGGAGATGACAGAAAAAAAAATTCGTTGCAGGTCACGCCTTTTTTCGAGGGGGCGGGCCTATATCTCGGGAACTACTAAGTGTCTGATAATTTGTAATACATTAAATTAAAGGTATATATCATGATTATAAAATATGGAACGACTACGGGTTAAATCCGAAAATAATGATTTTTTTCCTCTTTTTCCGGCTTCGCATAGTACAGATTGTATTTTTTATGGTGAAATGTTATAATCTTTCTTTAATATCTTCGGATTTATATTACCTATGTACATAGTCATGTTATACCTTAAATTAAAGCTTAATTTCTTGACTTGAAAATATTGTAATTTATCTACTTACTCATATAGACCTTTTTCCCGGATTTTTATAGATTTTTTAAAAAAATTTCGGATCAAAAAATAATTTTGTGAAATTTATCAATAGGTGGCCCATATAAATAGTTCATGTTGCATATCTTTGGAAAGGTCTTTAAAATACCTATCATTTGATATATATATATCGTCTAATAAAAAAATGTAGTTTTCAAGATATAGCTAAATATATTACAAACTTTGGAGCCCCGCCCACTCGAAAATAGGCGTGACCGCCACAATTTTTTTTATTTTAATCAGAATTTAAAATTCTATTAGTGATAAAATTTTGATAGTGATTTGAAAAAATTCACTAAAACCGACTTAAGCCAGTTTTTGTTTATGGTTATTTAAAATTTACCACTTAAAAGAAAAATCAAAGCAATCACAAATTCTCAAGTTAACAGCTTACAGTTGCCCTCTGTAATATTTTTTTTGGCAACTATCAACTCCACTGAGGTTCGGTTGCCACCCGTAATCGACCCATAAGTTTTATATATTCGATTTAGATGGCATGTCGTATGTTTGGAGGAAACTAAATACAGAACTGAACAAAGAAGACCAAAAGGTAACAGTGAAGCATGGTGGTGGCAGTATCATGGTTTGGGCATGTACTCGTATGTAGCTGCTGCTACTGGGAAGTTAACATTTGTTGAAACAGACAACTTGTTGGAAAGCGCAGAGAACCTGGGTATAAGAACAGATTTTTGATCCTATAATTTTCATACACTAGTGAATACAAAAACTTTACATTCGACGCGTTTTCCTTATAATCAGTATACCCAAAATATCGCTAACATTCAGCCTTATTATGAATGTCGTTTTTGCGACAACGACTGTTTCGTAATAGATTAAAGAAACAAATTTATTTTTATCTTTAATCTATTACGAGAGAGTCGTTGTCGTAAAAAGAAAACGACACTCATAAGAAGGCTGAATGTGTTGCCATGTAAGTCGTTTGTTAAAGGAAACTAAGCAAAAAAAACTGAAAAGCCCTTAACCTAAAGTTAAATCTTTAAAATTACTTAGAAATAAGAAAACAAAAAAAAACAAGATACTATAAATAATCATAAATTTTAATTAATTTAATAAAATAAAATTTAAGGTTAAGGTTCCTTATTTTCTCTGGAACTGCTCTGAATTTTTTTTGCACGGAAAGCTTTTTTATTCATTGAAATGTATACTTTCATTATCCATATTCCATATTTTTTCTGTTGAATAATTGTTATTTTTTTATTTGTAAGGGTATGTACAGAGTGCAAGCTTGTTGCCGAGCCGAGCTGGTTGACGCTTATGGCGAGAATTGTTCACGCGAGAAACAATTTTGAGTGTTCATAATGGATGCAAGAATCAGCGCTGATATTTTATCTATTATTTGTATTTTATGTACATTTATTTTAATTTTTATTCCTTTTTTAATTTTTTGATTGCATGTTTTATTTACTTTTTCTTAAATTTTTGTTTTTAATTTTTTCCAAACAAGTTGAAATCATAACAAAATAACATAAGCAATGTTATCGGCGCTGAAAAACGCTTTGAAACTGTTTTCTCGCATTCAATCAGCTTTGCGCTTTGACCAGCTCGGCGCCCACTATGACCGCTTCGCGCTTGTTTGTACTAATTTGTACCGTCAATCAGCTAGGTTCGGCAACAAGCTGCCACTCTGTACATACCCTAAGAATTATGGCTACATATTTAGAAAAATAAACCTAATGTTCATTGATGTTCTGTACTAATAGTCGACAGATAGATTTTTTATGTTCATAATCATTAATAGTTTTCACTGCCACTTAATTTCTAACATCGTTGTTGGGTTTTCTTGCCTCCAAATTTTTAAAATTGTTTCAAGTTTTCGTTTCCACTGAATTCCTAAAAGCATTTGATGCCACTTGATTCCCCTAAACGATAATAATTTTTGACGTTACTTTTTTTCGTTGCTATCTTGACGCACGTGAAATAATGAGACCGCAAGACGTCAGCTGATTATTTATTCGCTGTAAAAAATAAAAAATATATCCATCTGTCATACTTTGTTTATATTTGTTATTTAAAATCAAAAACGATGTTAGGAAAAATAAAATTATTTAATGGTCTGAAAAAGTAAAATTAATAAATTGTGTGCTGTGAAAATATACGAGCAAATCGGATTTATTGTTTATATTTCCATTCGCCTGGATTTTGACATTTCACATACATAATAACAAAATCACTGTTGTTTTTGGTTTTTATTATATTTGTGTCGTGTCGCACTCATCTTATTAATTAGTCTGGGTTTGTACAATTGGCAGTATTCTTTAATTTTAGTGTCTACACCACAGAGTATAATTTAATTTTCCTCACATATTAAAGAGACCCCTTGTAAATTGCTTATTCTAATAAGGGTTAAAATAAAATCTTTAATTTTGTATAAGAAGTTTATCAATTAAATATTATATACATATAATACGTTGGCCGTACATATTATTTAGTGGACGAACAAGTTTAATTAGTGCGGATTATGAATTCTGGAAATTTTCATTAACAAGATTTATAAATGCATTGTTTTAGATGCATTGGGTAAACACGAATAAAAAGTAGAAAGAATAAAATAAAAATACAATGAAGTTTGCTATAAGTTATGGATTGGTAATTTTGTGGTTAGCATACTTAATTTCATCAGGAGTATATTTATTTTCTCGAGGGTTCCTTTTGTCTCGCGTTTCGAAGACGGATGTGAGCAGTTGCCGGCATTTGTCATTAGATCAAAATGACGTAAGTAATCTTTTATTTAATTTGTCGTTTAATTCATATTTTTATTAATATTGATAAATTTAGAATTACCATCTAACTGAGGAGGTTGTGCAGGAAATATTTAAAGATGTAAATGCATCAGCCAATTTGTGCCTACCTCAAAAATCAAAAGTAATAATATTGCTTATTGACGCATTAAAATACGAGTTTGGTATTTATAAAGAGAATATCTCCCAACCATTGCCATATGAAAATAAACTAAGTGTGCTGCATGAACTTCGGGAGCACATGCCGGATCAAACTCGTGTTATGCGTTTCAAAGCTGATCCGCCCACAACTACACTACAGCGGCTTAAGGGTTTAACCACTGGCAGTTTACCCACATTTGTTGATATGGGATCTAACTTTGCTTCTCCTGAAATAAATGAGGACAATATTATTGATCAAATGGTCAAAAGTAATTTACCTATAGTATTTTTAGGCGATAGTACTTGGACTGATTTATATCCTCGGCGCTTTAAACGATCTTATGCGTATCCCAGTTTTGATATATTCGACCTAGATACTGTCGATCGGAAAATAGAGAAGCATTTGCCTAAAGAAATGAAAAAGTTAGACTGGCAAGTGTTAATAGCTCATTTTTTGGGAGTTGATCACTGTGGCCACAAATATGGACCACTTCATGAGGAAATGTCACGTAAACTTAGCGAAATGAATGATGTTATTAGAAACGTGGTTGCCGAAATGGATGATAAAACAACCCTATTCGTAATGGGTGACCATGGCATGACTGCTTCTGGAGACCACGGTGGTGACACAGATGATGAAACCAATGCTCTTCTATTTGCTTACACCAAACAAGGAAATTTTTTCAAAAACAAATTTAATTCTGACAACACTTCACTGCAGCAGGTATGTAAATAAAAAATCAGAACCACGATAACATGCATACACACATATATACATACTTATATATTTGTTACTTAAGAATGCGTAAGACATTGCTACGAAATGAAAATTGTTGTTTAACTTAATGATAACGTCTACTTTATTTGTCAAAATAATGACGCGTCTGTCGTACATCACGTTTACAGTTAAGAGAACAATTAACAATTTTTTATACCTCGAAAATATATACTTATGTACCTATAAGGTGCATAAGCAAATATTTTCAATTAAAGTATAGAAATAAAACTACAAATATTTTATGTGTTGACTACTATTTTCTTATGCTAGTCCGACTATACATTTTTTACATGTTTTTTACCAATGCCTTTATGTTTTCGAAAAAACGATGTATTTATTCTTATATTGAAAAAGATTGTGTTGTAATTGGGTTTTTTTTATTTTATTATAGATCGATCTTGTGCCAACCCTTGCTACTATTCTGGGAATACCCATACCATACTCCAATTTAGGCTTAATAAACTTTAATCTTATTCCTGATATTCCTATTCCGCACTTGAGTAACATCCAAACTTTAATTTTGCATGCCTGGCAAAATGCTCAACAGATTTACAAGTACTTTTTCAATTACGCTTTAGAAAATAAACGCACGTTTAATGTAGACCAAATGGATAGCTTGGAAACTGAATTTATACTGTTAACTCATCGGGTGAAAACAATCTACAATGAAGTAGCTTTTAAATCATTTATC
Organism: Bellardia bayeri; assembly: GCA_950370525.1. Classification (NCBI taxonomy): domain Eukaryota; kingdom Metazoa; phylum Arthropoda; class Insecta; order Diptera; family Calliphoridae; genus Bellardia; species Bellardia bayeri. The sequence goes on along the minus strand of OX493268.1, from coordinate 39,299,928 downwards.
GGAGATTTAAATATAAACCTGAGATTAATACTGAGTACTTGTCGCGAGATATGGGTTAAGTTTGATGCAACACAAATGTCGCATGGTCTACTTGCAACCTTTTTACCCATATTTTTCTCTTTCATACTAATCAACAACACCCGATCAATAGATTTTTATAAAATCTTCCAACTAAAAGAGGTGGGGTACACTTATCTCTTGAATTTCGCAGCTGGAGTATTTGGCTATCGTTACTATAAGAACTTTACATTCAAAACGGAAGAACATGCAATCATTTTTTTCACCAGTATAATTAGTACTTTAATTCTGGTATATCACACAGTACAAAATTGGGCCACAATTGCGAATAATTGGTCAAAAGTAAAACGGTGTGGGGATTTACCGACACGTTTAATCCTGATCACATTGGTTTGTGTATTTTTCTCTAATAGTTTCATAATTCAAGAAGGCAAAATATTGTCTTATTTACTGGTAGCTGTCATTTTTCTTATGGTTTACGAACTTTTGAAAAAAAGCGTTCGAATGGATTTTAAGAATAAATTTAAATTTCAACAATTTTTGAAGTCAACCGCATTTAAACTATTTGTGGTCAGTTTCCTATCTATTGGATTGATCCGATTTGCAACATCTCTGTTTCGCTGTCGCGAGGAACAAGGCAACTGCGCAGACTTTACTAATAATGGCAATTCAGGTGGATTTTCACTAAAGAACCCCTCCAGTGCTAAAACATATATTTTATCAGTTGTGATAATTGTTTTATATACGACGCTTAGTCGAATATACCTTCGTTCTTGTGGAAATTTAACAGGAAATTGCGTAAATGTTTTGGTGGCTCGTTATGGTCCAACCATAGCGAGTATATGTGCAGGAGGCCATATTCTTCTGTCAAACAGTGCTATTAAGAATATACAAAGAACTCATATTGATGCAATGGCGGTAGTTATTTATACTCTATTGGTTCTCCAAATTATTATAGTTACCGTATCACCATTAATGGTGTATGTATTGCTACCTAAAAATGCCTCTACGATCTGTGTAAACCGCTCAGACAGTGTGATACCAGAAATTTTCAAAAAAATGAAGCGTATGTACGAAGGCGATGACACAGAACGTCGCAACGAAATTCCTGTTGTGTATGGATTAGCCACAATATACTCATCAGTTATTGTATCATTTGGAACATTCTTAGCTATGGTTTTAATTGTACTTCTGGAGCCACGATCTTCAATGGGTGTCATTATTTGTATAGCTGTAGGTGCTATCATACTCTTACTTCATGCAATTTTGCGTTATAGGACTGCAACAAGTTTTGGTAAGTTATCATCTAAGTTTATTAGTATTACTTTAACTATTTTTCGATATTTCGATATTTTCTCTATTAAATTTTCCTTTAATTGAATTTTATTATAAAAAAAACAAAAAGAATATAAGAATTCAACAAGAACATTTGATAAATGGTGTAATTATACAAGGTGAGTGCAAATCTGCAACAAATACAACGCAATAGAGAAACAACAGGAATTTTGTTTGTGTGAAATAATGCACTATTGTCAAAAACACTGGAAAAAGTACTTACATATGTACTTTTGATATAGGTAAGTAAATTGTAAACAAAGCCAGTCAGCTGAGCTACTGCACTCACCTTATATAGTTACACCATGATTTGATACTTCTGATATGAACAAATGTTTGATTTTGCTATTTCAATCTCTTGGGTACGTTTAGTTTTGTTTTAAAAAATGCAATATTTATTAATATAAACAAAAAAAAAAGTTCCGTAAAATATTAAAATTAAACAAGTTAGAAAGTATGTCTGTCACAGTGTTGCCATTTTAGCACTTTCAGTGCTAGATTTAGCATTTTGTTTCTCGAAAATGCTTTGAAATTTTTAAATTATGTTTGAGAGAATATGTACTATATTTGAACTTTTTTTATATTTATTATTAGAGAAAAATTTTCATTCGGCTTGAGTTCATTTTTCTTAATTAATAACTCAAAAAAAAAACAACATACTTTGCTGACGCAGAAAAAATAACAACAAATTTGTAGTAATACGAAAATTTGTAAAATTAATAATAGAGAAGAATACACACACATTGTAAAACATAAGTAAATTTCGTGCTAACTCATAACATGTAATAAGAAATATGTTTAATTAACGAACTCTATTTCTTAATAAATGGTGAGTTAAATAGATGATGTTTACAAGTAGATCTTGGACAATAAACATTGCTGATGACGCCCTTGGCAGGGTAGAAAATGCATTTCAGTGTGCCATTTGTCCAGAAAAATATAGTATTCTTCGAGTTATTAATAAATAAATATTATGCTAAAAAGCATTTAGCATAATTTGCATAAAAAAAAAATTTTTCCTCGAAAAAATTTTTCTATTTTACTCCAAAAAATACTTTTGGAGAAATAAAAAATAACTTTTATTAATATTTCAAATAAATTTCTTTCGGTGTGGTAAGTTAATGGACACGGAAATTTTTGAATTAATATATGAAATGTAATCTATTAAAACAAGTCAACAATTGTTATGAACAAAAATAGAAAAAACTATAATTTATATTTGTAACATTTGAAATAAAAATTGTATTGTTACATTGAAAAAATTTAGCACTTATTTTTTCTTCTGCAGAAAATGTTCTTACACTTAGTTTTTCAAGTTTTAGCATATTTTGAAATTCATTTTCTGGCAACACTGGTCTGTGACCCAGTATATGTGTAAAATCAAATTTTCAGAAATGAGCTCTATATAAGAGCTATGGCCTATTATGGAACGATCATCAAAAATCTAGTGGCATGACTTCTGTGCATTTAAATATGTTAAATTTGATCTCGATATAAACACTTATAAAAGATTTATATATGGGCAATTTCGTGTCAGTGACCCAATTTTTTTAATTTTTTTCAAAATGGGCCCTTTTTTCCTTAAAAGAGAGCTTATACAATTTCCTTTAAGGCCTTTATAATCGCTTAATGGGATGCGAGTGGGAAATCTATAAAAAAATATTATTTTTTAACTTAAGAATACCAATTTTCAATATTTGGCACATGTATCATTTTTTTTATTTTTCCTCAAAAGAAACTTTAGGCCATTTCTTTTAAGAGCTTTGTAGTCACTTAGTAGCAAGAGGCATATCTATAAAAAAATCTTTTAACCCAAAAAACAAAGTTTTTGGATTTTACCATATGCACTGGATGTTTTTTGTTTGTTTTGCTCAAAGAAAGCGTAGTTCTTTTACTTTAAGAGCTTTGTGGTCACTTAATGGGATGCGAGTGGGGTATCGATTAAAAAAATTGCAACTCAAAGAAGAAAGTGTTTCAATTTTTACCATATGCACTATTTTCATTTTTTTCCTATTTATTACTTATAATACTAAATAACAATAATAATAATAAATAATTTAATAAAATTAATATATAAATTTTGAAATTCCCAATCTTTCGTCCTTCTTATTTATTGCCTTTATATTTAGCTTTTTTGCCAAGAGAGCTGCTGATTTCGCTGCTGCTTTCTTTTTTGACTTTGGAAAGAAATCGCATTGACTAGATGCAGAAAACTTTTTCAACTGGAGTCTTCCATCGATAAGTGGTATAAAAGCATGGTATTGAGCTGTGCCATCAATTGTTACAGCAGCGTCGAATCTACTCTTCGATGTTTTTAATGTTTCCTCATGATCATCTTTGCTACTAAAAACTATTTTTTTAGTTTCTTTACAATGGTTCTTTGCCCATCGGAATAAAGCGTTCGCATCTAAGATGCTATCTTGATGAGAGCACTGCATGCTATACCTCGCTGCATTTCTTTTAAGATTTGCTCCAATGCCATCACATGCTCCTTTGCCATGTGCAGTTGGATGAAAATGTCATTCAGCTGGAATTCCAAAATCTTTTTCGTGAGCTATAAGATTTGCGAAGCTATTTTTGTTTTTAAAATGTTGACGAGCTCCATCCGAAACGTAGTATACCTTCTCCACTATAAATTTAGATTTTAGATAATTTAGAATTATCTTCTGGTATTCATAAATTGTAGCGGTATCATGTTTTAAATCATCGGATGTGATTGTCATACCTTTGTGTTCCAGTTTTTCATCTTCTATGTAGTAAATAACAACTGTGAATATAGTTGCTTGGTCATTATTGAAGTGGAATCCTTGTATGGCATCCTAAATAACATATTTATATCTGCGAAATCATATGAAATCACGAATTCACCACACTTCAAATGTGTCTTCAAATCATTCTAAAATGACCATTGCTGTTTGACTAAAAAGTCATGGGTTCTCAAATTTAGCAAACTGCACATTTCTTCCACAAAATCATCCACTTTTAAAATTACTGTTTTTAAGGTACATCTTTCAGTCTGAAACCAAGATTAAAATTTTATCACATCAATACATTCTCGATCAAAAGAGTTCATTAAATTCTCCTTAATGAATGTGGTCTCCTGGCAATTTGAACATTCGTCTAAGTGGCAAGAAGTTGTTACATAAGGACACAATTTAAGGCAATCACGGTAATCGTGCAAATCTTCTGAGGAATCATCTGTTAAATACTTTAAGTTGATTTCCTTCAACATGAGTCTAACATTTTCATGCATACAACTCGTTTAGGTTATAGAGAACCATCCTCTTCTGCATTTAGACTTTCTGGCCATCGATTCGAACAGACACCCAGTCTTTCATTCCTGGCATCATTCGACTCATATCATCTTGCTGATAAAATTAAGTTGCTAGAGCTTCAGTTTCGCACGCTAAAGTTTTTCCCTTCTTCTCGTTTGGAAGTGTGTGAATCCCATGCTTTTTGTTGAGACGTTCAAAACTCGGTCATTATTTTTGAACAACTCCATGACGATGGGACAAGAGTAAAAAGTTTAATTCTTTCAGATCTACTTTGTGACGATTTGTACTTCTTTTTTATTTGTCCAAAAATGTCTACTACATCTTTGGCTCTCATTATTGGATCTTATAGGTTTTACTGAAAAGTTAGAACAACCATCATCTCCTGCTGAACTGTTCTCATCTGGAATAAACGGTAATATGTCCAAATTTCCCATCATTTTCCTGCACGATCCACAAATTAGCAAACGTTTTAAAAGCGTTGGAATTTTTTTCAATAAGTTGTCGGAATTATTTCGCACATCTGTGCTTCTTTTTGTTTAAGGGATTACAACAAAAAGAAGTACACATTTCCTTTTTGGAAGCGGAAACCATTGTGAGGATTAATTATGTAAGTAATTAGTAAATAACGTACGTCCAAACTTTAACACTGTTTGTAAAAAACTAATTTCCGAATGTCCTTAGAATGCAAATAAATACTTTTTGAAAATCATTTAGGTAGTACGTTTTTATGAACCAATAGTTCGTTAACCTTAAACGTAGCATTATTATAAAGTACCTGTTAACTTCTACCTCTCCACCCACATTTTAAAGTCAAGTGTCATAAAATTTCAGAGAATGGCTTTCCACTTTATTCAAAAAGGGGTACCTGTTACTTTGATAATAAAAATTTCATTCAATATTACGTGCGCTCTAAACTACCTATAGAATTGACAAAAAAACCTAATGAAAATATGTGTAGTTTAGAAAATATCAGGTAGAAATTAATAGCGGTTGGTCTCACACAGCACCATTTCACGGGCGGTAAAAATTGAAACACTTTCTTCTTTGAGTTGCAAATTTTTTTATATACCCCACTCGCATCCCATTAAGTGACCACAAAGCTCTTAAAGTAAAAGAACTAAGCTTTCTTTGAGCAAAACAAACAAAAAATAAAAATTCAAATTCAAAAACCTTGTTTTTTGGGTTAAAAGATTTTTTTATAGATATGCCTCTTGCTACTTAGAGACCACAAAGCTCTTAAAGGAAATGGTCTAAAATTTCTTTTGATGAAAAATAAAAAAAAAATCATTTTGAAAAAAAATGGGGGAAAATGATACATGTGCCAAATATTGAAAAATCTTATTCTTGAGTTAAAAAATATTTTTTTTGATAGATATCCCACTCGCATCCCATTAAGCTATTATAAAGGCCTTAAAGCTTTCTTTTGAGGAAAAAAGGCTCATTTAAAAAAAAAATAAAATTTTTTTTTTTAAATTTTGGTAAACAACTGGTCGATCACTCAACACTGGTTGTTCAGGTTCAGCCACTTCGACCTATCGTTGTTCATGGAAGTGGTGCATATAGAAAAGCACAACAACAAATTTGGTGTTCCAACTCAGGTATTCAAGGTGAGAAAATAGTAGCCTCAGCTAAGGTGTCAATTGCCAGTGAACAAATTATGCAAACGGCTAATTAGATAGATAATGATAGATAATTATCAATGTGGCTCGAGTCGTTCTTTGTCGGCTCATACACAACTACAGTTGCAAATGCTGGAAGAGGAGATGGAATTGCAGAGGAAGTACTTGGAGAAAAAATATAGTATCGTATCCCAAGGTGATGTGTCCCAAAATTTGAATTCCTTTTCTAACCAGAGTTCTTTCCAGCCACAAGTTGCAGCCAGACAGGTAATACCTAAGGAGCTGCCAAACTTCGTCGGGAATCCTGAGGACTGGCTCCTATTCATCAGCACCTATAAAAATAGCACTGAGATTGCTGGTTATAATGACGGTGAGAATCTAATTCGTTTGCATTCGTGTCTCAAAGGCCGTAAAAAGTAAACTTCTCATCCTGTCCGTGGTAAATGAAATCATCCAGACCCTTGAAATGTGTTTCGGCCGTCCAGAGCATATTTTGGACAGCATGATCGAAAACGCTACGAAGATTCCACCACTAAAGGATAGGCTTGATAGCATCATCGAGTATGCCCTCACCATACGGAATACTTGCTCTGCGATGGAGACATCTAATTTGAGGGCCCATTTGAAGAACCCGTTGCTAGTTAAGATGTTGGTCAATAATTTGCCCAACAACCACAAGCAGAATTGGGCGATGCTTGCCAAAGATTGGATTTATACTATAGCTGTTGCCGCCTGCGGTCTCCAAAAGAAGTGCTCCGGTCAACACCCATTCAGAACAGGCCCACACCCAAAATTTATTTTGCATTTATTGTAAAAGTGAAGGTCACAAGGTTGAAAATTGCGGTGAGTGCCAATCATTAAGCTTAGATTCAAAATGGAATGTGGTGAAAGATAATAAATTGTGCCGCCAAATTAGAGCTTTTGATCAAAATACAAGATCTTATTTTATGGATCCACGGTTCTTGGACCATTATTAGCTTCTACCCTCTTCGAGCCACTCGGAGGAGCAGTGCAGAAGAAGCTGCTTTAGAGTGGTGGAGATTGATCTGTGTCAACCTCACCATCCTCCATCTTTACAACAGTGACGTTGGCGTCCTCCTAATCCGAGTTCAGAAGGGCGTTCTCGTCAACCACTACATCCATACGTTCAAGCAAGGCACCCACCAGATCTGTGACAGAGTGGGTATTTTCAGTTTCGGTTGAACCAGTGGCATCGTTGCTTTCTACACCCTCTATACGCATGCGTTTTACATAAAGAGGCATTGTCTTTGTTGTCGCTTCGATAGCGGCTCCAAAGAGTCCTTATTCAGGACTACGATAGCCTTTCCTCAGCATCGGTAACCTTTACTACCTTCCAGTCACTATCTCCTCCGGTTTGGATGGCTCAGCCGGAATCTTAGCTATATATCTAGGCCTTCGGGGTATCTCACTGACAGATACCACCTCCAGCTTACACCACGAACATACCTCGCCTAGCGATGCAACTGCAGTACCGAGCAGCAACGCTGAGCGTTTATCTACACAGGACATAAGCACGGGAACTTTCCAGAACACATCCATCAGTTTTTACTTAAATATCTCAATTGACAGTCCGCTAAAGGACTTTGTCAAGGGCTGCAGCGCCTGTTTTAGTCATGTTTGTTGCCTTTTGACTGCCGCTTCCTCCTCTGAACATTGCCGTTTAGGCACCACTGTTGATTCAGCGGGAGAAGGAGCGTTTTGCAGATCAACTACATAGGCTCTGGCAACGTTACAACCACGTGTAATAATTGGTTTTTTAAATTTCACCAATCTAGGTGTTCCAAATCGGATTTGTGCGACACCAGTAGCATGCCGACCAGTCTGTCCCGGTGTAGCCACCTGATTAGCCTCAGTAGCAGTAAAATTCGACTATCAACAGCCCGATACCATCGCTGTGGTGGTAGGGTCCCCGGAGATTATAAAGACCCGAACCGGATACAACTCCTGCCTTTAAGGACGAGTGCTTGCGGGCGAGGTGCATTTTATACCTGCTGCCAGGTGTTGATTGCTGTCGCCCCTTTGGGGCAGACAACCAGCCGTAAATTTCGGACGGATAATAATGACCCTAGTGGACCAAACGGACTAGTTCCATCAATCACCCCTCTCAGTGAGGGAAAAGTGAAGTTGATGGAAACGTCTGATAGCCGCCCAAAAAGGAAAAACAGACGCTATCAGACAAGATGACTACCCATCGCAGAGGACGACTCACAAAATCAGTGCATAAAATATTTATTTGAAGTGCAAATATCATTGATTATTAAAATGCTTAATAATATATCAAATTTGTATTTTTTTCATCCAAACTAAAACGCAAACGAAAATTCGTTTATTTTTGCAAAATGTGTTTAAATTATATTATGTAGTTAAGGAAAAAAAACTCTGCACTCATCCCTTTATTTTGTGTTTTTAATGTATTTGTAAGGAAAATTAATAAAATGTTTGCATATTTTTTTAAAGTACCAAAATCAAAGATTATTTATAAAACATAAAGTTTATTCAAGAACATAACAACAATAAAAATAACTAAAACAATTAAAATAAATACGGAAAAGTCTACATGCATTCACTAAAAGTTTAATTATACATTTTACTAACATATTTACGCACCATTTTTTTTTTCCAAAAATTCCAATTGGATTGAAATCTGGTGAATTTAGCTGTCTTGGTGCATGCTTGGGATCGTTGTCTTGCTGGAAAATCCATTGATCCAAGACCCAAGCTTTCTGCAGATGGCTTATAATTTTGTTTTTATATGTACTTATATTTGCCCACATTACCTTCAATAAAAACCAACCGACCTACCCCCGATACTGCCATACTTCCCCAGACCATAACACTTCCACCACCATGTTTCTGTAGGTATAATATTTTCGGCATCAAGTGCAGTGTTCGGTTTTCACCAAACCCTGTTTCGGCCATCATTCCGAAATTACTTTCATGGGTAAATATAACATTATTCCAAAAATGTATTTCTTTTTTTAAATATGTCTTAGCGAAGTTGTCGATTGTTGGTTGAAATATGTGTCTTTTTTCATATTGTTCTACATTTTAAACAATAATATTCGAGGGTGCTGTAGCTTGATTAGCGCGTTTGATCATTAAGCATGAGTTAGTATTTGTGGCCTGGGTTCGATTCCCAGCCGCTGCCACTCAAAACAACATCAGTTTCTGATAATTATTCAGGCATGTGATGGTAATCGATATCGAAAACGATTGATTTTCAATTTTTTCGTAATATTTCTGTATTGAAAAACTTTTATCACATAAAATATAAAGATAATGGGCTACTAAAGAGAATCTTAAAACAAAAATTTTAAAAATTAGATTATAAATGCATTAAAATGTATTTCCAAAACTGATTCGTTTTCGATTTCCATCACATGCCTGATTAGTTTTATATCCTATCGTAACTAATATTTATCACAGGGCCCTCCTTTGGTGGTATAACATTTAAACACCACCGAAGTAAAATAATTAAAATAATTAGCCTTATTATGAGTGTCGTTTTCTTTTTACGACAACAACTCTTTCGTAATAGATTAAAGATAAAATTAAATTTGTTTCTTTAATCTATTACGAAACAGTCGTTGTCGTAAAAAGAAAACGACACTCATAATAAGGCTGAATGTCTATAAATTAAGCTTTGATCAATGCGCCTACTCACCACCAGAGGCGCTGCAATACTGTACTAATAATAAACATAAGGCGCAATTACAGTGTTGTCATATGAAAATCTTTTCTCTAATTTCAACACCTATTCTTCTTCTACCTATCCCTTTCCAAAGAAAGTAACACAATTAATTAATTAATATATAGGCATATTAATTGCCTGAATGCAAGATTTCGCTAATTTTTGGATCCAGATCAACTTGTTTAATGTTCAAATATACACTCCTAAAACCGCGTCGTAAAAGCTTCCTAGATCTTGGCTTATTTTCAGTACTGTTAGAGTTTTCATATTTTTTTTTTATAAAAGTTTGCCCATTAGCACGAGTTAATTTCACTATTTTAGCAATTAATTTTAGATTAATTGTCTTTTCGAAGGTTAACCACCAAATTTCGAACTAATTGTTTTATTTAATTTCTATTTGGCATTTTTAAAGTTAGTGCTGTAAATGTATGTACACTTTCTCCCGCTGTTTATTGTATTTACAATAGTTAATTTATTAATAATATTTTGAAACTTTTTTTATTTGGATATTCTTCACTATTAATGCTTTAAAAATTAATATAAATTTTTTTTTAATCTTCAGTAATTCTCTAAAAGTTAAAAATGTATGTAAAAATGTTTACGTAGATTTTTTCCTTAGACTGTAGAATTTCAAACGAAAGAATTTTATTTAATTGTGATAATTTTTAATTATAAAATGATCAACTTATTTCAATTACCAACATGTATTAATTAAAATTATAAAGGTATAATATAAATTTTTCACTATATATGGCCAAGCAAGGTACTCCTCTTATTTATATGTTTTTTATACTACGAAACTATATTTTGCTATCATCTTAAAAGTGATTAGATTTCTTATGTTTTTTCAATTTTATACATAGTATAAAGATACTTTATGTTTCGAATATTTTTATATCCTCCTCATCCACGCTTGGTGAATGTTACACAGAAATATTCAGATTTGTGTCACTGTAACACATGACAAATACTTTTCTTTTTTTCTCAGGACTTCTCACAGTAGATATTTAACTTTATTTGATACTGTTTGTTCTTTTAAACACTTAGAGCTAGTTTTTTACTCGTCAGTTAAACTCAGCTTAACACACTGTTATATTAAACCTCAAATATATTTTGCCGGGATTTAACTACTGATTGTGGTTTTTAGTACTCAATTTTTTACCTGTCAATTTTGTTAGCATTGCCGTACTGTTCAGTCAAAATACATATGGCATTTCTCCTAATTTTTTATATAAATGTGGCAATATCTTAAATTTTCGCAAAAAATCAAACCAATGTATCCTAAGGAATTCTAAAAATTACAATTTGCAATTGTTAGAAATGAATTATTATTTAGTTTTTTAGAGAATTTTTGATTTTTTTTTTTAATAAATTAGTTTCTTAAGCGAAATCTTTGAACGAATTCGGCGTCGGTATAAATGCAGAAATGATTTGGACGTGTCCTTATTGTTCGTATCTTTCTAACAATTGACATATTTAAGTTATTATATGTGTTTGAATCACTTCATCATTACTAGAATAATCCATTTTTTTTTTAATTTTTGTTAAAATGTTGTAAATTTCTTTTCACTTGTTGAATTGTTTATTTTATTTTTCAACTGTTTGTATTTTGACATTTTATATCTAGGTTTAACTCACCAATGATGCTCAGTTAAACCTAGATTATATATCAAATAAATAATAACTGAGAAACACAATTTTTAGTTTAATCTAGGTTTAAGCAAAAAATGTAGATTATCTCTATCCCAGAAACTACCCAGCATAACATTCTAGGAGCGCTCCGAAAAAGGAGTCCAACAAAAGAGCATTTTCGGGGCGCTCCGAAAAAAGGAGTCATAAAAGAGTCCAACTAAAGAGCATTTTCGGAGCGAAAGAAAAATTTGCTCGTTACTGTTCTGAGTCGGCACGCAGTATGACTCAGAAATTCCACTTAATTATGTGTGTACCAAAGCGTTGTTGTGCTGTTATTTGTGCTTTGAACAAAAAAAAAACATAGCTGTACCACACAAGAATGATCAAAATAAGATTACACAGAGCCCAAAAAAAACCTCATAAAAGACTCTTTTTCTGACATTATCTAAGAGCCCAAAAAAACCCTCATAAAAGACTCTTTTCTGACATTATAAGAGCTCTTTCTGATGGACTATTTTCGAACGTAATGACCCTCTTTTCTGAAGGTTTTCGGAGCAATTATGATTGTTTTTTGGGCTCATAAAGAGTGTTAACGCTCCGAAAAAGGTGTCAGAAAAGACTCTTTTAGCTTTTAGCAATGTTGGTTAGCTACCGTTGCCGCTAAAATAAAGATACAGATATTATCGAAAAAACAATTACCTCTAAAATATTACTTTCATCGTAATTCTATAAATAATTCTAAATTAAGCAATTGAGTTTGTTAAAATATACAGTACTTGAAATCTAATCTAATCTAAATTGTAATTTAAGTCAGATCGAAATTACATTCATCATAAAATATCGTTTCAAAAACAACAGCCAAATATGTACCATTACTGCTAAAATTAATCAAATCTGTTACCTTTCTCCGCTTCTAATCTGTAGCCAGTCTCATGTTTAACTTTATCCTTCATATTCTAAGTCAATGTAAAACATGCTCACGTTCACAATACACAACCGAAATTAAAAAAACATTTTGTTTCTAAATAGGCAATGCCAATGGAACGGAATAATTTTACATTTTTTAATATTTTTTTCTTCCAGTTCTTTACTATTAATTTATTTATTTTATTTACTATTAAAAATAAATTTATTTTAAAAATAAATATCCTAGTTTTTCTAATTTATCCAATTTTTGTAAATTTGTCCGAACATCGGCAATGATGTAAAAAGATTCGTTTGTGAACAAATTATTTAGCAAATTAAGTGATAATCACCCCTATCGTGATTAAAAATTCCACAAGAAATTTGTTACCTTTTCACATTTTCCTATTTAAATTCAATGTTAAAAAAATAAAAGGAAACAAATTTTATGTGGAATTTTTATTCACGATAGGGGTGAATGTGATTAAAGATTGTAAACTATGAATAAACTAATAAAATTATGAATAACATTTATTATTTTTATTTATTAGAAACTTGTATACAGCCAACATTCACTGCCGTGGTTGCGTGGTTTTTATTGGCTCATTTCTGCTTTTTTGCTACTTCGCACCAAACAACACTGTCGCAAATAGATTGGCGAGCTGCATTTGTTGGCCGAACTACCAATATTGGACATTCAAATATTATATCTGGTATATTAGTAATACTCAATACGTTCTGTGGCCACGTTCTTTTCTTTTGCATGTACGGCTTATTGTCTACTGAGACGTTTTCTGTTTTTGCTCTTTTTCCAAATCTTATTAAAACTAATTTTAACCGTGAGCAACGCAAAAATGAGATTTGTGACTTGGCGCGACCTTCCAACGTATCTGCATCAATAAATGATCGATCGTTGAGTGACATCTCTAATGAATGTGTTGGCTTTGATATGACTAGAGGCGAATTGGTATTGTTCGAGCAGGAGGCAGTATTTATCGGCACCGCTTTTAAATTGGCTGTTCAATTTTATATTTTACAAGGGATAAAGGTAAGTTTTATTTTTTCATTTGTGGAAACATCTTCTTTAAAATGACTGTGTTTTGTTTTTAGGTATTTTGTTCCATGTTGGCGTGTACCATACATTGTCGTCACTTAATGGTTTGGAAAATATTTGCTCCGCGTTTTATATACGAGGGCATTGCGACGTTCGTTAGTATGCCGGCAATTATTGTAGGATTTTTGCTTATTATTCGCATTCATAAAGGTGTTGACAGTTTAATTATTAAAATCAACAAAATTAAATAAATTAATTGCAGTTTTATATTATTTTAGACAAATGATTATTCTTTAATTTTCAACTAGTCCATTTAATTGTATTAAACAAATTTGTATTTATTTACAAAGACTCTTTACATATTTATATTAGTTTTGTAATGTTTATTTCTTTTTGTTTTATATGTATGTATGTAATATTAAATTGAAATAAAGAATTTATTACTATATTAAAATCACTGCTAATAAAAAGTTTCGAAATTCGGATCATATAAATTTTTAATTTAATGTTTCATTGATATGTAGAAAATAAGTCTCCACAAACATAAACAACAAAAAATACATATATTTTCTTATTCATCTTTACATTGTAGTTTGTTTACTAAATTATTAACCCTCCGATTAGTGACAGTTCTGAACTTCACGGTCGTGTGAAAATCATGTTTTTTCATATAACATTTTTTTTTGTTTTTATTGTTTATAACTAAATTCAACATACAAAGATAATTTTTTAAATTTTTTTAACTCAAAGACATTAGGGAGGATGATAAAAACAAAAAATTCTAAGAACTGGGGCCAAATTACCGCATTCGTGATCGAATGAGCTATCGTATCGAAAAATGATTTCGATATCGAAATTATGATAAAATGTACTAAATTTCTTGCTCGATATCTAATGCCATAATCTCAAATAAGAAATTTACGATCAATTTTACTGGATATCGAATGCGGTAATTTGGCCCCTGGTTTATTGCTAGTAGTATAAAATTAGAATATTGTGCCTTTCCTTGAAAGCAATAAAGTTCATGTCTTCGAATTTTTCCTAGATTTTTTTGTTTTTATCATCATTCCTAATGTCTTTGTGTTCAGAACAAGTAAATTATGTGTTGAAACAATAAAAAAAATTATAATGATGCCCAAAAACATGCATTTATTAGTGAAATTCAGTACAAGGTCCTATTCACACGTCCGCGTACTATTCTCACTAAAACCTTAATAACTCCTAAAGTAATGAACCGATCGGCTTGATTTTTTTCCAAAAGATGCGCAACAAAATACTCTTGGAATACAGAGTAACTTTGGGGGGGTTGTAGTGGCCGAAGTAGGAGTAATTTCAGTTTGAAAAGGCAAAAAGGTCCCCAGGGACCTTCTCACTCATCGGAGAGTTAATTATTAAAACAACGGTTTTTTCAAATGTACAAAACATAACTACATATAGGTATGTACGTATCACAATGTTCATATCTACGTAATTATCATATCACTCCTACGAACAGACACATATTAAACACAAATATCATATAATCGTTGGTTTGATGATTCTGTAACCAAATATTAAAAGTTACTTAGTTTTTGTCACTCGCAGGTAGCGGATCATTCTTTCTTCTTTTTTGTAAAATAAAATAAACGAGTTCTCAATAAAAGTATAATTTTAATTTATTTTATAATTTTTAAGGAGTTTCCTTCAGGCTAATTTGGTCAAATGTTTGTTTCCAAACGTAAATAAAAAACTTGTTCGATTTTTATTTTATTTACCCAACGTTTCGTTAGTTTTATTCTAACTTCTTCAGGGGTCTCGTTCTAAATAATCTAGTGACAAAATTTATTGTTTTATTACACAGCTTTAACTTATTATATAGTTTTACTTAGATTTGATGTTTTTTATCATTGGATATTAATTTTTATTATTAATTAGTTACTAAAATACTAAAAACGGGACATCACGAACAGAATTTTGGTATAAATAATCAAATAATTAATAAAAATATAATATACAATTAACGACCACAAAACTTAAGTCAAGTTTAACTTAAAGCTAATATCACAGAACTGATTTAATTATTAATTGCAGAGGAGTATTGAAGTTTCGTGTTGTCTTTGTCTTCTTTCGTGTTCATTGTTGTTTTTATTTTTTGTTGTATGCGTAAACTCTCCAGTGTATACCTTTTGTTTTCCTTCCTTTCTATATCTAATATTTTAACATTATCAAAATCTGCCACATGATTACACTCTTTTACGTGCTGGGAAAGTGCCGTCGATATTTTTCCATTTCTTATATCTGTTTTATGTTCGTTGATTCTTGTACCCAGCATTCTTTTTGTTGTACCAATATACACCAAATTGCACATCTCCCCCTCGTTTCCTTCACATTTTATTTCGTACACAACATTGTCTGTTTTTAATTTGTCCATCTTCGGTTTGTTATTCGTAAATAGCTGTCGTAATGTGCTGTTTGATTTGTATGCAATTGTTGTTGTGTCATCTGTTATTATTCCCTTTAATGTTTTCATCTCTGTGAGTTTTGGGATGAATGGTACACTGTAAAAATGTTTTGTTGTTTCTGAAACGTCTTGTTTTTCCCTTCTGTTTTTTTGTGTTTCTAAAGCTGAGTTTATTAGTTTGTTTGTTATGACTATTGGATAGTCATTTATTTTCAATATGTTTCTTATCTTTTTTATATTCGTTTGTTTGAACTTATCCTCACTTATATCCAATACTTTCCATATTAAGTTTGTCTTCATTTTTATGGGTTGGTTCGAATAATAATTGATTAATCTGCCTGAAGATGTGGGTTTTGTGTACCAATTTGTTCCAATTTTACCATTTTCTCTAATTATGTTTACGTCTAGGTAAGGTAATCTTCCATCTATTTCCTTTTCAATTGTAAATTTAATTTTGTTGTGGTACGCGTTCAAAGTTCTTAAAATAGTTGGTTCGTCGTTTTTGTTTATAATGGCAAACAAATCATCTACATATTTTGTTAAAAACCGAATTTTAATATTTTTCGTTTTTAATTCTTCTACAATGTTTAGCCAGTTCAATGTGAACAATAACATGGCAATTTTAATTTCCATAAAAAACTAAAGGAAGCCGCCGGTATATACCGCAAATCAATGCCAAAATTGCTATACAATAACAACAATGAAGCTGTTTTAGAGTTAAAAGAAAAAAAGATAATCTGGAGTGACTATATTAGACATTTATTTACTGATAACAACCGATCAAGTTTTGATACACAGACAGCACAACCACAAACAGGAGTTGCGATCACTAAAGCTGAGGTTGAGGTAGCAATTTCGTCCCTGAAAGACAGAAAGGCATGTGGCTCTGATGAAATTCGTTCTGAAATACTAAAGTTAATAGACGAAAATAATATACATCTCCTTACAAAGTTGTTTAACTTTATTTATGACACTGGTCAATTCCCACAAGATTGGCTTAAATCAATTTTTGTCACCATTCCCAAAAAAGCCATGCAAAACACTGGAATGATTATAGATTAATAAGCCTAATGAGTCACGCCCTCAAAATATTCCTTCGAATAATTCACTCCAGAATCTATGAAAAATGCGAAAAGCAAAAAGGCATGGGTACCCGCGAAGCACTTTTTTCTTTACAGATATTAGTTCAGAAATGCGGAAATGTAAAGAAGGATGTTTTCATATGTTTCATTGATTACGAAAAAGCGTTCGACACTGTAAAACATGATAAACTGATGGAAATCCTAATGTCCATTGGTATAGACGAAAAGGAAATCCAATGTATTAGAAACCTGTATTGGCATCAAACAGCACAAGTAAATGTTAACGGCGAGATGACAGACAGTATAGCTTCTATTTAAAGGAATTTTCCAAGAGTCCATCAGTAACGTTCGTAAAGGGATATATGTAAACGGAATATTTATTAACAATATAAGATATGCTGATGACACTACCGTACTGGCTGAAAGTATCTCTGGACTCCAACATCTGCTGGACAAACTGACTGCATATAGTGAAACATACGGTCTCAAGATTAATATAAGAAAAACAAAATATATGGAAAGGAAAATACCCACTACACAACATTAAAAATACAAAACTCTTACGTTGACAGAGTTCATAGTTTTAAATACCTTGGGGTTGCAATCACTGACCAGTGGGATAGTTCAAAGGAAATAAGATGTCATATTGAAATGGCAAGAAACGCATTTTTTAATTATAAAAAAGTTCTAACCAGTCATGACATTAATATTGACACAAAAATACGATTTGTCAAGTCATATGTATGGTCTGTTCTTCTTTATGCAACGGAAGTATGGATCATAAAAGCAGCTGACGTAAAGAAGATCGAAGCCTTCGAAATGTGGATCTATCGACGAATCCTCAAAATACCATGGACCCACTTTGTATCGAACGGGGAAGTACTGAGACGAGTACATCGAAGTAGAGAGCTTTTACTAACCATTAAGAAACGTAAAACAGCGTACTTAGGCCACTTTATGAGAAATCCAAAATACAAACTGCTACAAGTAATTACACGAACAAACATTGAAGGAAAGCTTAGTAGAGGAAGAAAAGAATTAACCTGGCTTAATAACATACAAGCGTGGACTGGTATCCGTGATGCAGGCAATCTGTTGAGTGAGGCGAGAAATCGGGAAACATTCTCCGAAGTAGTGAAACTTTTGTGACATTATTAGAAAATAATATAAAATTGTAATTGGAAAAAAATATGTCATAAAAAATGATCTATGTATAACGGTACTCATAAAAAACAGTTCTACATAAACAATGCAATACACTCATCCGCTATCCTATTTACATACATATGTATGTACATAGTCTTGCAAATCAATATAAATGCATGTTATTAATGAAAACTTCTTCTGAGTTGTTGTTGCCCTTCTTTTAAAACACTACCTATACATACATAATGTGTCTAAAAGTAAAATTTTCTCATCGAAAAATTTCGTTTTCACCAACTTACTGTTTTTTTGTTACATTTTTTCTTAATTTTCTATAATTTTAAAAATAATTGTCCTCATAAATGTTGATGAATTTCCAATCTTTCTATACCATTCTTGTTTTTGTTGTTATTATTACATTACATTACAGTACATTGTAAGAAAAATACCAGTACATTCGAAAAAACACCAGTACACAAATTTTGACCCAAAATTTTATTGAATTCATAAGTTTTAAACGATTATTAAAACAGAAAGAAAATTATACATTAAAAATAATTCTTTTTTCTATTTTTTAAGACAAGAACTTAACAAAATACATATAACAAAAATCAAATTATTCAAAATATATTAAAGTAATTTCATTGATCGGTACATTTGTTGTAAATGTTGTAAATAAAAGAGGTCTTATATCTAGCCATATTGTCATAGGTTATAATTTTAAAACACCTTAAAATTTTTAGTTTTTGAATTTCAAACAAAAAAATGCTTTAAAATAAAATAGATAGGAAAAAAATTTATTATCTTAAGAAATTTTTTCAACGTCAAGACCAACAATTTTTGAGCGATTTTTAAATTATGACTTATGAAAATGTGACTGGATGGGACCCAAACAAAAACAAATTGTTAAATAATTAAAAATGTATGGATTAAATTACCTATACAAAAGCATTTTAAAAAAGGTGAATTCAATTCCCAGAATATTAAATAGTTATTAAAAAAATAATAATATAAAAATAAAAAATAGAAGTATTTATTATTTTTTTTTGACATTGTTAACAATATGTCTCATTCCATTTTCAGTCTTTAAAAAATTATAAAATTCGTTACAACTGTACCCAAAATTAGTTTTGATCACCAATTCACCCTCCAAATTATCTATTAACAACTTGTTTCTTTCTTTTCTTCAGCGAGAAAACATTAAGCCAAAGATTCTTTCAGTATCAGCATTTGGGTGTGGGATAGAAAATATAAAATTACAAATTTTTTCCATATTCTCAAAGGTTCCACTGTTCAAAAACTCCTTCCATTTTTCTTCAACAATTTTATCTTTTGATACTGTTTGGGAAAAAGATTTTAGGGATAAATATACATCAAAAAGAATATCCATATTTACATTTTGAACTGAAAACAATGTTACTATATCAGAGAAATTTTGAAATGAAACATCAGAATTTAAATTAAACACATCCAGCTTTTCAAATTTGTTATTATTTAAATCGTAACGTTCTTCAATATAACTGATAATCGAACTCAAAGTGGAATCAGCTCTTTTCTTAAATAACGAAACTTCAGTGATGTTATCACAATTCATACAAATAGTTGCAGCTATACAGCCATAGAACGCTTCTTCCTTTTGTTGTACTAACTTATCACGAAGACGTTTAATTAGTTGATACACATTTATTATTACCAATCCCTTTTCTTCCAATTTTTTTATGCAGCATATTAAGTTCGTACCTAAATATGCTTCCGAAGTCTCCAGACGTAGAGTAGAAGAGCAGTCTTTGGCAAGAAAATAAGATTTTATAAGTTACATAATTTTTCGATTGCTGGTGTTAAACTAAGCCAACGTGTTGGCACATGACGTAGCATTTCACTCCACTCCAAGTCAGAAAAATCAAATATTTCTTTAAGATTGGATGTTCTTTTCCCAGAAGAGCTAAACTCGTTAAAAATTTTAATTACAATATTTTCCAAGTCATGCTTTAAAAATTTTAATGCATTTCTGAACGAATTATGAAGAATATGGCATAAGCATCCCATACCTAATAAATTTGGATTATTTTTTTTTAATTCGACAAATACGCTTTTTTTTACACCCGAAATTAACATTTGCATTATCTGCGCAAAAACTTGTAATGTTATTTAAATTTAAATTTGTACTCTCTAATTTCGACTTTAAACAATTTGCAATATCAGTAGATAATTCTGAACTAGATTCGTAAAAGCTAAGAAGCTTAGAATTTATACCACTTTCCTTCGAAAAATACCTTATTAGTATCGGGAACGTTTTTATATTTCCCTTATTGGATGCGTCGGTTGAAACAGAAAATGGATGATTATTGTCTAATTCTTTCACTAATGCATCTATAGAATACTTAGCCAATAATCTGGTTGTAACTTTAAAACACTTAGTTCTTCCGCAACTAAAATTGGAAGCAACTTTGGAATCAGGGAAGATTTCTTTGAAAAGTTTGCTGCTACAATCAGCTGAAGCGTAGTTGTGGCCATGAACTACTGTGTGATATGCAAAAGCGGCTTCAGCAGGGGCGGCGCTATTATTGCGATTGGAATCATTCACATTTGTTCTTTGCATTAGAAATAATGATACTGTTTTTTGATGACTCCCTGATATATTTCGCTTATGTCTAGCTGTTTTCATGTGCCGTTTTACATCTGTTATTCCTCCATTTGCTATAGAAAATGTAAAACCACAAACTGCACATTTTGCAATAGATTCGTCTTTCGTCATAAGAATCCAATGAAATTTAGATTTCCATGAGTCTTGAAATTTATTATTTCTTCTTTTTAATTTTTTTTCCCTTGGCTTGTTGATTTCTTCAACTTCTACAATTTCTTCAACCTCAGAAGAAGAAGGTACGGCCTAAAATGTTTTTAAGCCGAATTAAATAATCACCTTAAGTATGATAATAATAATGATAATAAAATTATGTGTAGGTTTTAATTTGTTTACTGTTTTCTTTCACATCAACGAAATTATTTAAAAACAAAAACACACAGAACATTGGAAAACAAAACAAACATTTTACGTTATTTTTCGTTTTGTGTGAATCACAGTAGTGTTAACGTTGGCAGTTGTGCAAAACAAAGACAGGTAAAGCAAATAATCCTTCGAGTGTTTTTATACTCTTCTTTTTCGCAAAAGCAACATTTTCTTTTGAAAATCAGTAATGACTGGGTAATTCATAACAAATCAAAAGTAATAAGGGAAGTAAACAAATTTTAAACAAGTAAAATTATTTGGAGGCAAAATTTAAAAACACCAGTACATTTGAGTACTGATTTGGGTGTTATGCATAAACCAGTAGATTAAATAAAAACCAGTACGTGTACTGGTAAAATCAGTACGAATGGCAACCCTAATTACATTCATACCGCATAATTACATACGTACACCCACAACTTTTTAATTTCTTAGTTACATCTTTATTTTAACATTTTCTGAATTCCTATTACAAATAGCACGAATTCATTTGAATATTCAATAAATAAATAATAAAATCAATAATTAATCAGAATCGTTATTAAAAATCATAAATCATAAATTTACAAAAAATAAATCATTAGCTTGTAAAAGCACCTTATATTTTCATGTACTTTAATTCTTTATTTTAATAACACACAATTCTATACAAATTATTATTTTATACACACAAATCAACGTATACTGTATGTATGAACCTTTTCTTATTTCTAGTTTTTTTTCCCAGTTTTCTGCACATTGCATATATGCGGCGTAAATATTCCACATATGCGACGAAAATAGTTTATTTATGCGGCGAAGAAATCTTATATATATATGCACATTTTCGTTTTTAACATTTTCAACTGCGGACAATTTCGTTTTTTACATATTTCAACTTCGTATGTTTGCCAGTTTTTATTTTTCATGTGCCATAGTTGTTTAGTTTGTTTTTTCGATTTCGCATATTGCTGGCCGTTAGTGGGTTTTCAAGTTACTATTTCTTTGCATGGTTTATGGTTCGGTAGTAAACTATAAAAAGTATGCGTGTGTTCTAGTAGTAAATATATTGCAAATGAAAAATTTTCATTTTGTGTTCTGGTTGCTACTAGAAATATTTTGTATGGCAAAATATTTTTAGAATTACTACTAAAAATATTTCTATATTTTTAGTATGTTAAAAGTTAAATATTATTTTCTTAAAATATTTTTCTAGTTTTCCTATAAAATTATGAAATATTTTGCTATTTTTTACATAATATAGTAGTAATTTTAAACTCTGTTTTGAACGATTTTTCTGAAAAATCAAAGTTGCCATATGTAACCAAAATCTATTAGTTTTACAAGTGCGGCCATTGATTTATTTTGCTTTGGGTTTTACGTGTCAAAATACAAATATTGAATTATTTTAAAGTATTGTGTATTTAAAATCACAGATATAAATTCAAAATGAATGAAAAAAGAAAATTGCTTCTGCTGATGGCCATGGAATTCATAAGGCATTGTTATTTGTATGAAAAAATGCAACCTATTGGCAACTCAATTCATGTTTGTCCAGAAAAAACATAAAATTAAACCAATTCAAGTCCGAAAAAATATTTTCTCTCTCTCAAAAAGAGAGACGTCAAACTTCATATAAAAAAAAATTGTTCGAACAAATTTTTTGTTAAGAACGAAAGGGTGAATCCACATTTAAGTACAGGTTTATTTTACGCTCGCACTCTCACCATACATGAAGAGAACATATCGAGTATCCAGCGACAACAAACCTTCACGTGGTACTTGCAGTACTACGTGAAGTTTTGCAAATAAAATTTAAGGCTTCAGTCGGTTTTAGTGACTTTTTTCAAATCACTATCAAAATTTTATCACTAATAGAATAAAAAAAAAAATGGGGCGGTCACGCCTATTTTCGAGTGGGCGGGGCTCCAAAATTTGTAATATATTTAGCTATATCTTGAAAACTACATTCTTTATTAGACGATATACATATATATATCAAATGATAGAAAGACCTTTCCAACGATATGTAACATGACCCATTTATATGGACAACCTATTAATAAATTTCGCAAAATTAATTTTTGATCCGAAATTTTTTTTAAAAATCTAAAAACCCGGGAAAAAGGGGTATATGAGTAAATAGAATGACAATATTTTCAAGTCAAGAAATTAAGCTTTAATTTGAGGTCTAACATGACCATGTAGGTAATATAAATCCGAAGATATTAAAGAAAGATTATGACATTTCACCATAAAAAATACAATGCGAAGCCGGTGTTCTGTATACCATAAAGGAGGAAAGCCTTCCGCACGGCCGTGGGCCGGCAATACAGGAAATTTGTACAATGCGAAGCCGGTATTCTATACACCATAGAGGAAAAAATCATATCCTGCATACAAAATTTTGAATAAATGTGTTTTTTTAGTTTTTCAGGTCTTATAATTATATGATTATAGTACCTACAGACACATATGATACCTTAAATTAAAGCTTAATGTCTTGGCTATTTATATTAATAAACTAAAATAACACTTATATAGACTTTTTTAATTTTATTGGATACTAAAAAAAATTCGGGTCAAAAAATATTCTTTTCGGATTAGTCGGTCCATATTTTATAATCATATATCGTTGGAAATGTATTTTTATTAAATATTAATGGCCTTATTCATAAAAACATATCAAGGGTTTATAACAGGCTGATAAAGCAAATATCCATACAAAACCTGTTATAAACCTTTGACAAGTTTTATGAATAAGGGGGTAAATCCTTGTTATTTTTTTAACTAACGGGGTGTATGATGTATGTATGTACATATATGTATACCTAAATTTTTGTAATATGAAGGCATCAAATGCCACCTTAGTACCAATTGAGCGTAGTCAAAAACTGTCGATCATTTAAAACGATCGAGGACTCAGGGCTCCTTCTTCTTGATATCTGTTGTTGTGAAATATGGTGAAAATGTGATGTTGGAATTTGGAAAGAAAATTGGAATCGACTGGTAAGAAAATTGACTAACACTAAACTTAATTAGACAGCTTAATAAAAACACATACTTTCCGTTCAAGTAATCATATATTTTGTATAAATTATTTGAAAAATAATACAGTAGAAAAATCAAAAAAAGAAACTACAGATCTCGCTGGACTTTGCAACAAACGCATAAAGCTTTTAAAATATTTAAAAAAATCCGGTTTTAATTCAAAGTTACAGTCTACCCCTAAAATTTAAGCGGCAAACGATGTTTTACAAAATAAATGCAACGCACCGCTGACACTCTATCACAATGGACAGCTTTATCCCTGAGGAAGCTATCCATTGTGATAGCGAAATATTGGATATTAAAATATATAAATATATAAAACATTTTTATATAAATATTAAAAGTGACCTAATTGCTTGAAAAAACAATTTATAGAATTAGGTATAAATTATATTTATTAAAATTTCAATTAATTTTTGCCGCCACAAAATGTTTGTTATAAAAACAGCTGATGTCAGATGGTTTGTCACTTGAAAATAGAACTCGTTCTAAATACAAACATGTCATATGTATTGCATACAGAGAAATAACATATGATATTGTTTAAAGGTGTTCAGACTATATGTACAAATTTGACATGCGAAAAAGTGACAGTCCACTTGACAAATACACATAATGTGAACACAGCTTAAGAGTTTTTTAATGATTTACTTTTACTTTTTAGTAGTCAACACAAAGAAAATCAGCTGTTAGCTCGTGATTTAGAACAATTAAAATCACTACTAAAAATCTCGTGATTTTCAGAACACCAAAATATTCCTCCCGTGATTTCAGAACATGCCTGTATTTTTAGTATTTCTACATACATATGTACATATGTATATGTAAATATGGAAGTGGTACATGTTTATTGCGCAGTCAATAGTCAGTTGGAAAAAACTGTTTCACTAAATATTAAACCCTGTATACAGCATCCATTATATCAAAACATATTTAACGTTTAGTTATTTTAGAAGACATTGAAATCCAAAATCCAAAAATTGCTGGTAAAATCTTTTCTTGAATATGTACTTGCCTGCTAGACATTGGTGTACCACAAGGATCACCACTATCAGTTGTTTTATATAATATATATGTCATATAGGTTTAATCTCTGAAACAGGTCTTACTATTTGCAAATCAATAAAAACCGCTGCTATACCAAGAATGATAAAATAAAGATTACGCCAACGCGCGTAAAATTTTCAAATGTTCTGCGCATGTTGGAACTGTGACGTCACACGTTCTGTGTTTCTATTGGCTAATTTTTTCTCACTTGTTTTTTTACTGTTATTTTTCTTGCATTTGCTCACTGCACACTTCATGTTTATATTTTGTTTTTTTGTTGTTTTTTGTTTAAACAGCTTTTATTTACACTTTTTTATACGACAATGATCGTTTTTAATTAATTAAATATAATTTATCACCAAATGCAATGCCAAATTTATTTATTTTATTAAAACCCGATGTAATATTTTTTAGAACTCTCAAAGTGATTTCAATTGCAAGGTTGCCAACTATCACATAAAACATACCTTTTTCGCAAGAAATTTTAATTGTAACATATGAGACATTCTTGGTAACCCTTAGAATGGAACTTCTACGTCACATAACGGAAAATCATGCACATGGCGTAATCATTTATCAAAGTTAAATGTCAAAAAATACCACCTTTTTCAACAAGTGTGTTAGGACCAGATTGCTATGTGCAAGACTGCAAAGTTAAAAGCTGAGGCAAATTGTGCAGCATTGATAGAATGATTCTACTAGGCTATCAGCCTACTTGACATATTCTGGCATTCCCACGACAGCCGGTTCTACGTACCGGAATGACCCGAGATCACTCGTCCAAGGGCTGTCAATTCAACAATTACTGCTGTTACAACAACAACAACACATTCTGGAAATATTTAACGTTTGCGAACAATACCATCTGTCATAAGGAGTATTATATACATACATACATATATTTCGAAAAAAAAATAAACATATCCACCCCTATCGTGAATAAAAATTCCAAATGAAATTTGTTCCCTTTTCACATTTTTCCTATTAAAATTCAATGTTAAAAAAATAAAAGGGAACAAATTTCATGTGGAATTTTTATTCACGACCCCTATCAATTCCGAAAAACCAAATGAATCCATTAAACGACAAACTTTTGTTAAATTAGACAAAAGCTTTATTTTTTCCACTGGCAGATATGCTGTTTTACTAGAGGAATAATGATGTTTAATGATAGCAGACTGTGAATTGGCTGAGTTTTTGTTTCTTACTTCTTTCAATTTTCTAATAACATAACAATTTGAATTGTTTTTATCTTTGGTTCCATTGATAGTTGTTTTTTCTACCATAGTTTGTATCATTCTCAAAGAGAATCGCGATGAACCCTGGGATCTCCAAGTGGACGGAGCTGAACTTAACAAGAGTTAAAATTGTTTGTGTAAATCAGTTTAGTCTTCTATTTTATTTCTCATTCTATTGTAGGCTACCTTATTACATATTTAATTTCGGTCATGAAACAGATACTCTAGTATGATTATTAAAACGAGACAGTTTTTTAATTTATATTAAATTATTTTATTAAAAACAAAAATTTGATTTGGTATTTATTTATGTATAGTGGGTAGTATTTATTACTAATGTATAGAAGTAACTCAAAACAATATAAGCATATTTTAAGGTTCTTTAATTATTATTCTTAGGCACAGCTTTGATTTTTTATATCGAAATGATTCCTACAATCAATTGTTAAAAGCTTAAAAGCTATATAGTATATGTCTTAAGAATTTAAGTTCTTTGTCATATGTATGTACGTAAAACAATCATTAGTTATTAGATAGTTATGTATGTATGTATGTATATGAATCCTTGTCATTTTAAATAAGAACACAATTCAATTAAGCAAATTATTCAGGCATGTGATGGATATCGATATCGAAAACGAAACAGTTTTGGAAATACATTTTAATGAATTTATAATCTAATTTTTAAAATTTTTGTTTTAAGATTCTCTTTAGTAGCCCAATATCTTTATATTTTATGTGATAAAAGTTTTTCAATACAGAAATATTACGAAAAAATTTAGTTCTAAAACTCATTCGTTTTCGATATCGATTTCCATCACATGCTTGATTATGTTTATTTTATGAAATAAAATTGAGTAAACTAATTTAGAAAGTATTCATAATATCACTTAATAGATAGATAAATAGATAGAAAGATCTGAATATTTCCTGCAGTCATTTTTACATCAAAATTAAACAAGTTATATAGTTGTTAGAAAATAAAAATTCATCCCATTATATTAACAAATCTTTAGAACACGCAAAAACGTTCTAACTACAAAGAGTGAACACAAGTTAATTTCATAATTTTAAAAGAAAAAATATTTAAAAATATGTGTGTATGTGTTATTTAAAATGTAGTGTTTGTAACCCATACAAAATTCATTCAACGAAGATTTGGAAAACAATGTTTGTTTTCAAATTCTATGCTAACAAATTATCTTCGTTAATTTGTATGAAATGTAAATTATTAAAAAAATAGTAATATGTAGTTATTTATTATAAAACAGATGGCAAACGATCCATAAATAACTTCAAACAAAAATAAAAACACTAATCATAATCATAATAAATTCACAGCTGTGAAATCTACTCGATGTGAGAACGCATTCTTTTAGAAAGAGCACTAATTAATGAGGATGGCGATGGTTCTTCGGACTCATCCGACATATGCTTTTGCATTAGTTGTTGAAGAGGCGGTAAACGATTTAGATATCGATCTGGTATACCTGCCCGAAGCAAAGTACTACGATCGAAGTTATGTAAATCAGTATTGTAATAAGTAACAGCATCCCAACAAATATCACTAAGCTTTGGTATTGTCATCCACATTTTAAAGAGATCATTGCGGCGACACATGTCCTTTTCACTATATTCAATTCCGCCAAAAATGTACATACAACCGTTTCCAGCATGTGCAGCGGAATGGAAATAGAGTGGACGTGGAAGGGAGGCGCTGTGTATTTTGTACCATTGTTTAGTACGTAAGTTTAGTTTCCATATGTCATTGAAATATGTAGTAAAATCACCCTAAAGAAAAGTACATGCATTATAAAAAATATTTATGAAAATTAAATTTAACATGTAAACATTTAAACCTACCTGTAAGCCGCCTGTGATAAAAGCCTCTATATCTCCATTTGATAATGTATGTTGTACGCAGGATAGACATTTGCGTGCCTTTGGATAGCCAGGGTCTTCAGATGTCGAAACACTTCGATCGGGCAAAGTATCAAAATAATCCCAGCGGTTTGTTTCCAAATTAAAAGCAGGTATGCGCTGTAAGTCATAAACGGTGTGCGCAGTTCCACCTCCTAACACGTAAATATGACTACCATCGTAAACAACTTCATGTCTATAACGGCCCTCGGGATCATCACGCATTTCGGGACGACATATATAAACATTTTCCCAAACTTTAGTTATTAAGTTAAGGCGATAAACATCACACGAATAGTCGAAACCCGTCGTCCCACCAATCGTATAGAGATAATCCTTATGTATCACAATTCCTGGACCGTATTGAGCTGCTGGTAAGTCTCCAGTTACTTTTAGAAGCATGACTTGTGGATTTTCTCCAGTCGTGTAAACATAGCAGTCATTTGAACAGGTTTCTCCGAATGGGTAACCAGTACCACCATGTGACTATAAGTAAAAGCAAACATATATTTTAAATTTAAACAGCCTTATGCAAAAAAAAACTTAAAACATGCTGGTAAACCTATCTTAAGCAAAATTCCTTAAAGTATCATACAGCTTTTAGCTTAACACACGTCTTGTAAAGAGACATACATATGTACCTACTTTAAAGTGACGTTAAAATATTTTATTGTTTTAAAAAATAAAGTTTTGTGAATTTTTATGTGGACTTTTACAAAACGAAAATGGATACATGAATATATTTTTAATGTGAAAATTAAAGTTTTGTGAAAGTATTTTTTTCACTTGCAGAGCTACTCGAGTTTTTCGCACACAGCACTCGCATGTTAAGTACTTGCATGTGTAAAGGCAGGGTTAGTGACATTTTTTAAATCACTTCCAAAATTGTATCTCTAGCGGAGTTTTAAATTCTGAGTAAAATAAAAACAAGTAAGAAAGTATAGTCGGTCAAGCCATATACTTGCATAATTTAAACATTTAGGATCGGTAAATCCCAATTTCGGGAGGACATCTCAGGTATACTTCAAGGTGGGTGTTGGACTAATATTTCTGGGCGTTACAAACATCAGCACAAATTTTTTTTTCAGAACTTATAAATCTGTGATTACAATACATACAGACTCATTTCATACCCTTAATTAAAGCCTAATGTCTTGGTTATTTATATTTAAGAATTTTTAGATATTAAAAAAAATTGGTTGAAAAAATATATTTGGGTCCATATTTTTTAATCATATATGTATATATAAAAATCTTTCAAATCGGATCGCAAACAAAAATTTGGCATCATTTTTAATTTGTGGTATACCCGAGGTGCCCCACTTTGGGCATTGTGGCTCGGCCTCCCTCCTTGGTTGTTTAAGCCCAAATTCAAAACTTAAACTTATCAACACCTCCTCTATAGCCATGGGAAATTTTATTAAAATCGAGCTATTCGTTTAGAAGTTACAGATTTATTTCCACTTTTTTTTCAGATCCCCCACTGTGTATCGTCCCCTCAATATAACAATAGCGTATAATTTTTTTGAGGTTTTGAGAAAATAGAGTTTAACGTTTTTGCCAAATCGGATGTCTATTAAAACCTCATTATTGCGGTAAATAAAAGTTCTTCATATTGGATTTTTCGGCGAATATATAATACCGTTTCTTGTCTTTAAATTGGCCAATTTTTTTATTCTGCACATCCTTTAAAACCATAATTATGCCATTCAAAGCGCAAGTCCTCCCTATAGGCTATTTTATTTTTTAAGGAATTCGTATGATGTATCTGATACACTGTTTTATTTTGTATGGTATACGCTGTTTTATTCAATAATTTTACAGTATTTTTATTAAAATATTTGATCTCAAAAATATCAATTTGTAACATTATAAAACAGTGATTAATTCATAGTTTTGTTAATAAAGTGGCACATATTCATTACTTTCCAATTTCTATTATAAACAAAAAATTATGACAAATTAAGGTATACATTGTGTAAGTCAAAAATAACTAGAAATTCATTCGTCTTATTTCTCTTCCTCTGCTACATCTGGCTCATCTAAACAATTTCGCTTCTTTCCACCTTGTAAGTTAAAAAAATGACTTCGAGCCACGAGAGAATTACATTCTTTTTGCACAAATTTTGGAGATCATGCAGCTTTCGATTAAAAATTGGCATCTCTTTATTGTATTTTCCAGTTAACGAAAAGTAGATCACCTCTTTTGTTTTTCTTGTTCCTCCAATATCAATTACTTTCAAGTCTCCATCCCATTCCTCCTTGCATAATAATTGTTTTCGTTGTATGTGGGGTATAAAAATTGTCGGAATGAAACTATTTCTCAAACAATAGTGTATATTATTATGTATAAGCTATTTTATGAGTTAAAGTTTTTATAAATTGTATTTTTTTTTCTACAGGCTAAAATGGAGTATAATGCGTATACACTATCATTCTTTGGACTTTGGAGTGACACTTGTTTGACGTTGTTTACTATTACAAGAGTATTGCAAGATCAAACAGCATCAAATAAAATAAAACTAAATATTTGTTGTGTCTTTTCTTAAGTTCTTTTTTAAAATAAATAAACAAGTTCAAATATATTTTATTTAGTGGTTACGCCTTTTTCGGCAAATATTTGCCAAGTGAAACCGTACCTTAATACACAACACCGTGCAATATAGAGCTCTTTTTTTAAATGTACGTATCACTACAAATCACCTAGTGGTCCTACACGGGAACCACCACCCCGTCCGCTACCGCATTACTCCGGAGTAAAGTTCGTTTACTCCTTAGTAGTTGTCATCCTTGTCCTAATCCCTGTCCAACATACATTTGTATGAGATTAGAGGTTCGGCACATGTATTTGTTGGCATTTTTTTTTTTAATTAACAAACACAAACTGCAAAGCTTTTTGGCTTATCTGCTGAAAACACCCAGTCTTTGCCGGGAATCGAACCCGCAATCCTTTGACTGATAGTCCGGTACTCTATCGCCTAGTCTATCGGGGGACACATCATGATCTCCTCCATGAATTGGGAGTATTTGCACCAGTACTCTTTTTAGGCTAACATTGAGTTAACCAATGGTCGTATTCTCAATCATATCATGTAGTACGTCTCGCCTGTTGTTCCCGAAGATACATTTTATGACTGTATGTTGAGCATACTATCCTTGCATTCATTGCACATTTTGCTGTTCGTTTTATATGAAATATTTGTAGGTAGCTACCAAGTTACCATATCCGCTAAAAATCTAGGCCAGATAAAAATTTAGTTCTCCATGCTTTCGGTTTATCCACATTTTTACGTTCGGAAAAATAATGTAGGCACATCTTCCTTTTCTTTATTCATCCATTAGTGTTTGCACGTTTAAAGTAACCTTTCTCTTGCAGATTTTTTATACGGTATTTTTCGTCATAGAGTAATAGACAACCGTTCATCATACAATGCTTTTCGCTTATATTCCATTCCGGTTAAAGGCCAAAAACGGATATAAGCCAAAACTGTCATATTTACTTGCAGATATAATCCATAATATTGCTTATAAAAAAATCGGTTACAGTCCAAATTCGCTTAAAGTAAACAAAAGTTGTGCAACTAAGCGAAAAGTACTGTATATTTCTATTCTTTCGTTTAATTGTAGGTCAATCGATTGCACACCAACGAGAACGGACAAAGCTGCAGTGGATATTGTGCGGTATGCTGATGTTGTTCGTAGTGTGCATGTTCTGTGGACTTTTTCTTGGTTTTAAGCTTTTTATTAGTTGAGACAGCCGTACTCAAAACTACATATAGTACTTGCATATACGCTACTGTAGCTATTATTCGTATGGTAGTTTGTCCTACGCCTTTTATATTTGGCATTATTCTAGCTAATTTCGATTCTGTTCCTAAGGCTTGCTCAGATACCATCCTTTTATGTGGATCAAAAGATAATTTGCTATCTAGAACTATACTTAGGTATTTCAAGGTTTTACCTATAGTAATCTGATATCCATCCACTCTCAGTTTCGGAAATTCAAAAGATCTTCGTTTGGTCAACAGAATCACTTGGTCTTGTTCGTCACAAGTGATAAGTTTTTTTTTCTTACCCATATATTAACTCTCCCTAAACACTTGTCTATTAATATTTCTGTCAATGGTGCAAAGGATTGATCTACAACTAGGGCATATCCAATAAGTTTTGAATGATCAGGTAAATTCAAAAATACAACAGTCCTTCGTATATTAGATTCCATAGAAAGGGGCCCTTGAGGAATGCCGGCTGACACTTCGTAGTGTTTTACTCTATCTTCTGTTTCATATTTAAGGATTCTATCTTCCAGGTAACTATTAACCATTTTTATTAGATATCCTGAGAAGTTTCATTCTCGCATTGTTTGACGAATTACATTACAGTTTGCAGAGTTGAATGTGTTTTTGATATCCAGCGTGTAACAATAGAAAAAATCGCATATTTTCAAAAGATATGTTTGCTGTATACACTATTCACTACTACTACTTGATCATTCGGGATCATTGTAGGAGAAAGTATCACATTCATTTGCACATTGCATTGGGGGTAACTTGCTCCTGGATCTTTCCGTTTCGGAGAAAAGTGTGGTCATTATGGTGTATGCCCAATTCGGATTTGTTATTCTTGGTATTTTGCTTCGCTTTCCAAGTTTTTATTTGAAACGGAAAGTATTATTATCCGATATGGAAGGCCCCATTGATATTTATTTACTTCCTCGCGTAGTGATTCCCATGCCTTTTTTAGAGTTTGATTGCAACTCAAACACTTTTCCTAGCTGTTCTATATAGCTCCATTGCGATAAGGTCCCTTTAGTACGTGTAGCTACAAGTTTTGCTTTGAGACATTCTGCTCTAAAACGAACAATTGCCTGCTTTAAAGCCACTACAATTTGTACCACTACACTTTGTAGTATATGTACATATATCTATAATTGAACTTGAGCCCGTTCTCCTGAAAGTTGGGAATCTTGCTTTGTTCAGAACAATCACACCCAGAGTTGCAATCATTGCACTTACTTCTATTCCTTTTTTTTATCTGTTCTTCCTGAAAACAAATCAGACGACTTACTGTTGAAATCTACTTCTATTAGCACTGGGGTGTTTCCGGTCTTAATGTTTTGTTCGAGTATGTCTATTTTATTCTGGAATTCTGTTGTTTCCATGTTCGGTGAATAGTAGCAACTATATATTCGTACCCTGTTGGTGTGTATAACAACGAAATGTTCACTGTCTTCTTCAATTTTACCTATTGTAAGCAATTGGTTACGTATGTACACAGATGCTTTGCCTAGAACATCTTGGCACCAAGCACTGCCTTAATTCTGGCATATTGTTCACTTATTAGTGATGTGTCCATCTCTTTTTCCATTATGCTATTTATCAGTATAGAGCTCTTTCTCTCGATCTAAACACCAGAGACCAAAATATCTTGAACTTCAAGATATGGTGTTGGACCTCTATAATGACTACACTCCGCCAGTAGCCAGCTGTCCAACAGGCTACCGTCAAGATATCAGGACATTATTGGGTGGTCCTTGGGGACTTCAACGCTTATCATTAGCTCTGGCCCTCAAGTCATGGGGAAGGCCAGAGAGGAGCGTCACTGTGGTCTGCACCCTAAATGACGATGCCCTCACACAAATCATCGTATCTGATATCCGTACATACATCAACCAAAAGAAAGCAGACTGGCACTGCTTCAGAGAATTTACCGACCGCATCTTCAACCACAACTCTATAATACAACTGAAGTTCAAGGGCAAAGGATCCGACGGAATATCCATGCTGATGTTGAAACACCTTGACGAGCGGTGATTTGAATACCTGGGGCCAAATTACCGCATTCGTGATCGAATGAAATATCTTATCGAAAACTGATTTCGATATCGAAATTATGATAAAATGTACTAAATTTCTTGCTCGATATCGAATGCCATAATCTGAAATAAGAAAACTACGATAAATTTTACTCGATATCGAATGCCGTAATCCGTCAGTGAAGTGTGACCACCTCAATTTTGAGCGAAACCGAAACATTCAAACTTAAAACCGGGCCATTTTTTATGGCAAAAAAAACTTTATTATTCAAGTTAAATTTAGACAATTATAATGTTATGTATAAGTAATTTGAATCTAATTTTCTGTCGCTTTTTGTTTAAAATCGTATTTATCCTGTGATGAAATTTGCTTCAGCAATGTTGGAGATTCTTTCAAAAAATTGTAAAATTCAACGCATTCGTACTTTAAATTATATTTAAGAAATAGCATATGTTTCAAAGTATCTAGCTTGAGTTGCGATTTTTCTTTTGTCCATAATTTTGCGATCAACGAAAATATACGCTCTACATTTGCAGATGTTGCTGGGAAACAAAATATAAATTCAATGATTCGCGCGAAGCGAGTGTACGGAACATTGTTACTTTGAAAATTATTGTTTTTTGTGCTCATATAGAGCATGAACGCTCCGGAAAAGGTGGCAGAAAAGACTCTTTTCGGACTCATATGCTTGCTGGAGATATGCATAGACACATGATTTTAAAATGAATCATTCAAAAGAATTAATTTCCATTAAAATATGATCCGATTGTGCCAAATTTCAATGAAATTAATTAAATTCAAAATAAAAATACGGGCCATCCGGGGGATGTCACCGGGACACTGGGACATTGGTTCCAAAACCGGGCCATGTCCTGGATTTTCCGGGCAAGTTGGCCACACTAATCATACCCAAAGTCTGGAAATGGATCGAGTGATCCTACTTTTGAAACCAGGGAAAGTAGCGAGTAATGACCGATTTCCCTTCTGTCACCAATTGCGAAGACACTCGAAGCTCTACTCCTTTCCCACCTAACCCGTCAACTACCAGCATGGATTCCGAAAAATATACAACAGCACCACAGCATTATCCGCCATAGCTACTCGGGTTAAATCAGTAGAGGTCTTGTGAAAGAACTATCCTGGTGGCACTGGACTTGTCGAATCCTTCAAAACGGTTAATCACGCTACGCTTTTCCAGGACATACTGCAGTTAACAATGCAGTGGTAGGCAGTCGTTCGTGTAGTTTAGAGACAAATGCTCAATACACCGTAGAGTTAAACAATTAGTCCTTCAGTGTGAGGTCAAGTCGCCGCTCCTCTACCTCTCTAAAAGTTATCGGCAATACTCTTCACCAACTAGACGTAGAAGGTAAGACTCAATTTAGGCATCATCGTCGACGGCGTTCAAATTCCAATAGTGATTAACCCAAAAATGTTGGGGGTCACTTTTGATAGCCTTTATACCTCCTGACCACATGCCACACGCACAAATTGCGAAATAGGAACAAGGTCCTCAAAGCGCTAGTCGGAAGAAATCTTAGTTAACTATGATGTTGCAGTGTTGTCACCTTTGTTGAGTGATACACAGTGGAGAAATATTCAAAGCTGTCAAAATGATGTCTTAAGGACCGTCACAGTATGCATTCAAATAAACTCCGAATACCACCTTCATGAGGAGACTAAGGTTCTACGGCTCAAGGAACACAACATCATGTTCCAACAGTTACTTCTGAGATGTCACCGGAGGAGTCATCCAAACTTCGACATCATTCGAGGCATGTCAGACTGGACTTTCGTAAATACGATATGTACAAGATCCACTAGATCGCAGCTCGTATATGATAGCTTTGAACGATATTCATAGAGACGTCAACAATTCCGTGCTAGCAGGATACCGCATGAATGTCGCATTTGGAGGTCGCCAACCGCCGATAGCAGACACCGTGCAGACCGTGCCATCCTTAATGTATGGCCAGCATGTGTTCAGCGTCCCCATGATACTCCATTCCACCGTATTTAATTGTCCAGCTAGTCCTACTTCGCTATGGACACACTCAGTGGAAGTAGCACAATTCCTTGGATCTAGCAGAACCCCCAGATTAATTGTAAATTGTTCTGCAGCTACAACAACATGAACTCCCACGTATTCGGTAAAAATTTGGTCTGCGTTTAGAAGGTATAGAAGTTGTAGTCGTTTTTGCTACACGGAAAGGGACCGTTGTTTGGGTATGAGATGTCGTAACTATGGCAAACCAAGAATTTGTGATCCCGCTTGTGGAGTTTTAAAATCCATACTATGCAGCAATAATGATCATAACGTTCTACAAAAAAATAGATGCAATGTGTGGGAAGAAGAAAGAAATATTAAAACACTGTCGAGTAGAGCCAAAACTATCTATTTTTGATCAATATGAAGACTATCTAGCGCCCGATTATCGTTCACAACACTAAAATGTTGTGTTGTCACGACTACATCACAACATGCATTTTTCATACGATTAAGCCGATAGGTGTTGTGAACGGCAATCGGGGCCTTAATTTCTGTTTTTCTGATGTAGTTGCTTATCTCCAATATACATACATATGTATATACGAAATCTTTACATACTTTTTCAGTATGCAGATGAAATCATCTTTGACAAAAATATTGATGCAAAATTTTTACTATCAAATTTCACATTTTTTGAACATTGCAGAGATTAAAATCGAAAGCGATTTACATTGCCTTTAATGGAACAAGTATAGAGCAATTTATTTTCCATTATTTTAAATTCCTCGAAAGGACTATTAATATGTCATCAACTGTTGGTGATCACTATAAAGGAGTCATAACAAAGGCCAGAAGCAGTTCCTAATCTATTAAGTCTATAACGACTGTTAAAGGAGGTTTACAGCCTATAGTCTCCATAAATTATTTTCAAAATCTTTATGCGGTCTAAAATTTAATATTCAAGGACGACCAATTATTTATAATTTATTAATTTTTTAAAATTGTTCATTAACGTATGGTGAATGAAATACGAACAAGTCAAACGCTGTTTTTAAAAAAGCACAGATAATATTTACAACAAAACTTTGAACGGTAAATTTAAGTGTAATATCTACTTATGAATAAAAAATAAAGTATGCGTTGGTCAGTGAAAAATTAGTTTTGAAAATGTCACTAAACGAGTTTAATTTTCAAATTTTGTGAAAAAAAAACCGAGAAAAAACTAAAATTTAAATTTTTAAATATTTAAGGATATGGGTTTCAAAAAACATTTGTTTATAGCACAATAAACTTGTTTTTGAATAATAAGCCAGCTGAAAGCAAACCTGGATCTGGTCGGAAATGCAGTTTGCAAGACGTCAAAGTTCGTTCAAAATTGAAAACCGAAACAGCAGGTTGCAGTGCAAAATCTTATCGCCAATTGGCTAAGAAATATAAATGTGACAAAAATACAGTTAAGAAATACTTGGAATCTATGGGAGTTCAGAAAAAAGGAAAAAACAGCTCCATTTACCACCGAGGCACAGCAAAAGACTATAAAATGCAGATTACGAGAACTCTCCCGAAATTACTTTTCTTGCTCATGCGAATACAAATGCGTGATGGATAACGAGTCATATTTTACCGTAGAAGGCAACGAATGGCAGCCAAAATATTATTTTGAATCTTCCAGTCACAAAGCAGCCGAACAATTTAAGTTTATTCGAAAGACAAAGTTTATAGGAAAATTTTTGGTATGGCTAGCCATAAGCGAACGTGGAATCAGCGACCCAGTTTTTTTAAAGTTGGTTTGGCTGTCAATGCTCAAGTTTTTAATGAACAATGTGTGTCAGCACTTAGCCAATTTATCCAAAAATACCATGGAAGCGAAAAATCTATTTTTTGGCCAGACTTGGCATCCTCACATTATGCGAAGGCCACATTGGAGAATCTTAAGGGTAAAAAATAGAATTTGTGCGAAAAGAAATGAACCCCACGAATATTCCACAATTACGGCCAATTGAAACTTTTTGGGCTAATTTGACGAGGAAAGTTTACGCAAACGGGTATAGAGTCAAAAATGTTGATTCTCTTATAATAAAGACAAAAAAAAAAAGAGCTAAGAACCATAAATACAGAAGGCATTCAGATATCAATGCGGAAACTGCCAAAGAAAATAAGGAAAGCAAATCACGCAGGAGTCAATTTTTTTTATAAATTTTCTTAACCAATAATTCTAAAAAAATAAATAAATCATAAAATAAATAAGTTTTTTTACGCTTTTTTTACTTTTAGACTTGTCCGGATTTCATTCACCAAACGTTACGTAGATATTTGGGTATTTATTTATTTTATTTATCTCCTCCTGTTATATGTATATTTCCTTTTCGGGTGGTCTTACGGTTAAATAAAAAGAAAAACTACTGGCAACCAAGAAGGTTATTAACCAAAAATTCTATAAATATTATTTTGATCAAATCGAGCTATTTATTTACAATAAATTGGCACATATTTTTAATATCATTAAAGTTGACTGTAGTTTTGTCAATAGTAAAAAAATGAAAATTAATTTTAATATGTTATGAAAATTTAATATGTCGAATTAACAAATAATACCTTTACACTATTGGAAGAACATTTTCGATCACAAACAAAAGAACTTAAATATTTTTGCAACTGAAGCTTCAATTACCGACAATGTTACTGGCTGCGCATTTTCTGATGTTTATAATGTGTTGAATATTGTTACAAAACTGTCACTAACTTGGATATTAAAGATTGGAAATAATAGCAATCGTAAACGATATTTTAATTTTAACAAAAGAAAACAACCTTTATTATTTAATTCATTAAGTCGATTGAAAAAAGAAAATATTAAAAAAAAATAATAATAATAGAAAAGTAGTGAGCTTTTTGAATGTTCGTAACGCACGCGTTAATTCAGAATGAAAAATTTGTTTATAAATCAACAAACATGTTTGGAGAACTTTGCGATATTAAGCTTTAAATGTTTCTAACACCACAAAATGATTGAAGAATCTCATCTTATCTGGTATTGAGATTGACTCTGCAGCAAAGAAAGCGGTTATTTATGAAACTGATTTTTTAGCTGATCTTATCGGTTATGAATATATTCGCATCATATGTGAAAAACTCTATATTGATTGGAATTGTGAATATTTAGAGCTCTCAAAAGAGAAGGGTAAATTTTCTAGCCTATGTCCTAATATTACTAGAAAACAATTGATTTTGTGAAAAATATAATATAGAACCTGCTGATATCAGGGTGCTCACTAGACTTATGACTGACCATACTTTTTGCAAAATATATTTGAACAAAATTGGTGTCAATTAGGGATGCCAATCCCGGCATTTTTCGGGATTAACAAATCTCGAAAACTAGTATTTGTTTACAACGTCATCAACAAAAATTTTAAAACGTTTGTCGAAGAAATAAAGGTGAAAGAATTAAAAAAAATTTGGGATAGCCAAACTCGAACGCACTATTTGTCGTGTCTACAGTTTTTGAAATTTGGAAACTCCTATATAAACAGCTTTAATTGATTTAACCCTTCTTTGCATGATATTTTCTTAATTGGTGAAATAAATCAAGGTAATATAATTCATGATCAAAATTAAAGGAAAATAGTTAAAATCTTCGTATACATATTTACATATATTTATAGTATAAATTTAGCAAAAAACAATATGTACATATTATGAAAATTTCCATCATCAATCAGCAACCTTAATACTAAATAGAAATAAAAGAATGCATTCAATGTTATAATGGAAATTTCCATCATTATGCAAAGAAGGATTAAAACCACAAGAGATGAACAATTTGTTTTATTTAAACAAATACATAGTTGTCATTTTAAATCCGGTTAAAATAACAGACAAAGCTCTTTGTCGCAGTGATATGAATCTCTGTTGATGTTTCCCTTTTATTTATGCTCAAAAATATATCAAAAAGTGAACTGGTGAAATCTCTCCTTAAAAGAAACCAAAAAGAAGGACGATTTACCTACCCAACACTTTTAAATTTTTTAAAAAACCCTAAATGAAATGTTTGTTATTAGAAATGAATTAAAAACGTTGATTGCGAAACGAATGAAATAATGAATGTAATTTAAATATGTAAAATGAGGGGGTCTATTAATAAGTCTGTAATAATATGTAAATGATGTTTTTCGTCAGCTTCATATATTGGTAACAAAATTAAATCAAGATTCTCTTTACTATTAATATCTTAATATTTTTAAGAAGCTTTATCAATGATAATATTCTGTTGCTTTTAAATTAATATCGAAACATGGTGTAAATATACAAGGTGAGCGCAGTAGCACAGCTGACTGAATTTCTTTACAATTTACTTACACATGTCAAAAGTAATACATTTTCAAGTGTTTTTGGCAGTAGTACATTATTTTACATAAACAAAATACCTGTTGTTTCTGTATTGTGTTGTATTTGTTTCCGATTTGCAGTCACCTTGTATAGCTACACCATGTATAGAAATTAAAGGCGAAATGACATATTATTTTTGGCAATCTAACATTTCAATATAATGTTATGTTTTTTATTTATTAATGGTTTATAAACTTTTAATAAATTTAAAATTTTTGTTTTCAAACATATTTATATATAATACTAGCTGTACCATGAGCTGTACACTGCGCGCGTTGCTACGCTACCAATTAAAATAAATTTGAAAGAAAGACATTACACAAATATTCAATTCATTTTAAATCATTTTAATTGCAGTGTTTCATTTTAATTCGTCTTTTATTGAAGTGCTGTTGGATACACAATATTTTTTGTTTTTCCTTCCGGTGCGTAAACGAATAAATCAGAAGGTTTTCCGACGCGTGAACAGGCCACATAAAGCTGCCCATGTGAGAAGCATGGATTCTCCAAATTTAATCCACACACTGCAACGATTGTCCTTGCGCTTTGTTGATAGTAATTGCGAAAGCAAGTCGCACTGGGAACTGCAAACGTTTGAATTCGAATGGCAAGAATTTGCAAAATTAGGTATTAATTTTGGTTTTTAGAAAGTGGTGAGCAAAAAAGTTCTTAAATTTTCATAATAATTTTGAATTCAAAATATATAATATTTTTTGAAAGCATATGTATGTACCATGCGCGCGTTGCTACACCAAAGTAGGCGGTCGAAAGAAGTCTTCTTAGTCATGCCGGAGTCTTAGCTATATTCCGTCAAATTTGTAGTAAGATCGGTCCAGCAGCCTGGCCTTCCCGGCAGGCGTTGTCCTGCAAGAAATGGGGCGTGGAGTATGAATCTTAATTTTTACCTTGAAGTAAATATGTTAAAATCCGAGTAGAATCAATTACACATTTAAAAAAAAAGTAAGAGTGGTCGAGTGGTACATAAAATTTTTATTTTTACCTCGCCTTAAGTAAGATGTGTATACAAATTGTTTGAAGTAAATCTATAAGAACCCACGCAGAAGAAATTAATCAATTAAAAAAAGTGGGCGTTAGAATAGGCGTGGTCGTACCAACTCAGAAACCTTCCCGGACTCATGCAGAAAAACTTTGCCGAAGATCATCACATTATCATAGTTTACGATTCTATAAAGGACATGCCTAAAACATCCGTAAAATTTGCTTGGCATGAGCCGAACGATATGCCAACATGATCAGCAACCTCTCTGATAGTGATTCGACGATTATCCAAAATCATTTTCTTCATTGCTTTAATGTTTTCATCAGTTGTTGACGTGCTCGGGCGACCAGGACGAGCATCGTTATTGACATCTTCTCAGCCTTCCTTAAACCGGTTATACCGCAATTTAACTTGTGTATTGCTCATAGTAGACTCGCCAAACGCCACAGTCAACATTTCAAATGTCCTTGCGCATTTAATTTCATTTTTTACACAAAACTTAATACAGTTTCTTTGGTCCATTTTTTCGAATAGTAAAAAATCGAAGAGCACACCAAAACACGACTAACCTTTTTATTTGTCAAAAACAAACTGACAATCTAAAGTGGCTGATATTACCAAAATATATACCAGACATGTGTACCAACATAACATAAAAAATTCGAAAATCGGACATACGTAACTCACAAAATTTTAAAATAACGGTTATTTTTTGATCAGACCTCGTACACTACGTCTTATCTATATGTATATATAAAATACAATGTTTGTATGTTTGTCCTCTATAGACTCTAAAACTATCCAACCGATTTGGCCTAAACCGGTTTCATTTGAAAGGTTATAGTCCAAATTAGGGTTTCGGCTATATATATTTCAGGTGGGCGTGGCCCCTCCCACATAAATGGAATAACATCATATAGCTTGACTATTGTGATAGCAAGAGTTTTGAAACATTGCAGTATCCCATATGTTACTGATTTGAATAATCAGGAAAAAAATGGGCGGGATCGGACCAGTGGGCGTGTCAGCTGCCAACATTCTTGAGAGTTACGGTCTTTAAAGTGATTTTCGGAAGTGGGCTTTATATGGGAGCTACGAGTAATTATGGACCGATTATAATAAAATTGTACCGTATATTTGCATACATATGAAATTTATTTGCGTTCAATATTAATTCGATACCAACATTTTTGAGAGAGTTACGGTCTTTAAAGTGATTTTCGGAAGTGGGCCTTATATGGGAGCTACGACTAATTATGGACCAATCATAAAAAAATGTTACTGTATTATTTGCATACATATCGAGCCCTTACAGCCAAAATAGTGTAAGTGACACTTTTATCGATTTTCGTTTTTTTGATTAAAATCGATTATTTACTATTCATCTCTAAAAATTTCATAACTGTAAAAAGTTCCGTTACGAATTTACAGCAAAAGCAATTTTAAGGTAAGTGAACATTCTTAGTTTGTTTATATTTTTTGTGACTGCAGTGTCGCTTACATTCAAATTTTCTGTAAAAAATTAAGTGATAAATTACAATATATTCGCGATTTTACTATTTTTTTATGTAATGTCGTTAAATCAACTTGAGGTGTGTTTTTTTAATTTATATACAATATTTAAAATAAAATATAAGTTTTAAAATAAAATATAAGTACACCAATACCCGGGTTTGCGTCGTTGCGAAGTTGCGTATTTTTAAAATTTCCGTGACTGCGATGTTGCGTCGTTTTTGCTTCAGTTTGCGTCGGATTACTTTGAAGTTGCATCGTTAGTGCTTCGATTTGCGTCGTTAATAAATGTTTGTATGTCCAAAGCCAATATAGAAA
This sequence comes from Bellardia bayeri, assembly GCA_950370525.1. Taxonomy (NCBI): domain Eukaryota; kingdom Metazoa; phylum Arthropoda; class Insecta; order Diptera; family Calliphoridae; genus Bellardia; species Bellardia bayeri. Next base: position 39,256,448 of record OX493268.1, on the reverse strand, counting down.
AAGGGGATTTCCCGTCGAAGTCTAATGCAAATTTGTATGTGAAAATTGTCTACAAGATTTAATCTTAATATTTTTATGTTTTTTATGTGTTTTTCGTGAATTGTTATTTTTTTTTCTTTAATAAAAACTATTATTACACAAATAATAATAAAGAATTGGTATTTGCTATTGAAAAATCAATTCTTTTTTACTAAAATTATGAGTCTCGGAACGATTAAATGAAAATTAATACAAATGTATGGAAAACTGTGATTCAGTTTGCGTCGTTTCAGTTTGCGTCGGTTCAGTTTGCGTCTCGTTTTTCCGGTCCCAATTATTGACGCTAACCGGGGTATTAGTGTAGTATTATATTTTTTGGGTTGTTATAAAGAAATTTCTGTTTCAGTTTTCAACCAAAAAATCGCTTGTTCCATACAGCGACAGCGATTCTGATTCTGTGGGAATAATAAATGCACAAACAAGTTTTTCTTCAAAGACTACTGAATTAGCATCTGAAGATCCATCGGAAGATGTTGAAGAAGAAACGTGTGCGGGTAAAAGAGCACGATGAGTCTGTTAAAGATTCACTATCTAAAACAGATCAAGAAGACGAACAACCATTGAATTTAAGGTTAAAAACTTTAATTTTTATTTTTGTACACAAACAAATTTTTAAAATAAAAAAATATGAAGACAGAAAATTAGTTTTTTTTTTTTAAATTGTTTTAACGTAACCGACACAACATTAGTCCGTAGCTTGCCAGCATGACAGCGAAAATAACGTAGCAACAAAAATACTCGTTATGTTGTGGATATGTAAATAAAACTAATTTTATCATAAATATTGGACAAAATAATGCTTATATATCAAATTTCACGACAATACTTAGACCAAAAGCAGAGATAATTAGAAAAAACCTTCTCCTGTTAAATTTTGTTTTTGTCGCTTACACTCTTTTGGCTGTAAAGGCTCGATATGAAATATATTTGCGTTCAGTATTAATTGGGACCATCATTTTTGAAAGAGTTATGCTCTTTAAAGTGATTTTCGGGAGTAGGCTTTATATGGGAGCTACGAGTAATTATGGACCAATCTGCACAAAATTTTTAGATGTGATTTGGCTTTATTTACCACTAATTTTCGATGAAATTTGTGTGGATACTTATATAATTCAAACATTAATGATCGGTAAATCCCAATTTCGAGAGGACATTTGTATGGAGGCAAGGTGAAATAATGGACCGATTTCCACCAGTTTCAATCCCATCCATCCTTGGGTCGAAAAAATATTATGTACCAAATTTTATCGAAATATCTTTAAAATTGTGACCTGTACTCTGCGCACAAGCTTTACATGGACAGCCAGCCAGCCGGACAGACGGACATCCTTAAATCGACTCAGAAAGTGATTCTGAGTCGATCGGTATACTTTAAGGTGAGTGTTGGACCAATATTTCTGGGCGTTACAATCAACGACAATTAATTTCATTGTTGTTTATATTATAAAAATAGACATTTTACTTGAATTTTTGTAATAATTGTAATGACAGGTTGTTTCCGAATCGGCTTCTGTAACATACGAGGGTTAAGAGCGAATTTTTTCTCTGTGTATGCTCTTCATCGGCCGGATGTTTTCGCATTATGTGAAACCCAGGTATCCGAGAATGCTAATCCACAGGATTTTCATATACCTGGTAATCACTTTCTATTGCTTTTTAATTTCCATTGGGGCATTGCCATGTATACACAGAAAAAAATCATTGTAAAATCAACTAAAACAAGAATTAAATTAACATTTTTTATTAATGATTTTTCTTCATTAACGTCTCCTGTTAATTTAACATGATTTTACAATAAAACAAATATTATTTTTTTTTTTTCAATTAAAAACAACTGGAAATCATGTAAAATTTATATTTTTATTCCAATAAAATTCAAGTGATTATCATGTAAAAATTATGTTTAAGTCCCTTAAAATCAACAGTGTAAAATGTTAAAACAACATGAATTAACACGAATTCAATTTTAAATTTACTATTGAATCATTTAGACTTAAAATTACGGTCATATTGAAATAACATGAAAACCTGTTAAAATACCATGAAATTTCAAGTTAATTTTAATAATTTCAATATTAAAATAACTTCAAAGCAATATTGGTGCAGTAAAAACAATTTATATTTTATTCATTTATATGTTTATACATACATAAGTATAACATGAATTTAGTAATGTTTGCAAAAGTTTATTTCTTAAATATATTTTACCATTGTTAATTGGGAAAAGATGTAAAGGTGGACTTGTAAATTTATGGAGTTCTTTTAAAATTATTTCATCCTTTAACTTGATAAAAAAATGTCTTCCAATATAATATTTATTAAATCTCCACGAAACGAGTAGGTTAATTGACAATTTTTCTCATAAAAACTTGCAATGGATTTTCCTTTAAGGCTGTCTTCTAAAATAAGTTTAGGGATCAAAAAAAGAATAACAATTAATGGTTACAAAAAAGCAAAACGGTGGTAATTTCTTAGTTTACCTTAGATAACTTGGGACTCCCATCTGATGTGCAAAGGGATGAAGTCGGAGTGTTTGTTGTGCTAACATTAGATTGATTTTGTAAGCAAGAGACAACTTTATTGGCAATCGTTTCAGACAAGGTATCGTCATCAATACCATACTGTAGCAAAATTATGGAAAAGGTAGCCAAAAATAAACAAAAACATAATTTAAAATGTTTTGTCTTTACCTCAGTTTTTCTCCAAATAAATAATTTTTCTCGGAAGCAAGCACGAAGGCCAATAGGTGGTATAGCTTCTTTAATGTCTTCTTTTGAAAGGTATTTAAGGCTTTCAAATGTAATTTCAGCTCCTAAGCATTTATTAAGTTTTTATTAGAGACATAAACAAAAATGAATTAATAGATACTTACTTTTCAAATAAGGCTTTACTTTACAAATGTAAGTCAAAAGTTTTCAACAGCTCGTGTAATTGGGAACTTTGACTCGTATTTTCAACCACTGGAATATTAAGAATTAAATTTCCGTCTACGTGGCTCTCGAAATTAATATTTTCTTCTAGAGACACTAGGTTTTCTACTAGAGTTTTGAAATTAGTATTATTGTTGCTAGCCGCAGCCATTATTTTATATTTAGAATTAAATTTACTCACTTTGTTAAGTACACTATAAGACACAATAAGAATGGTATTTTTTTTTGTTCTAAAGTAGCGGTACTTTATTGAACTTTTTCTGGGAGTTTACAGGAATTCATTTAATTTTAAAATTGTTCGTGTTATTTTTACACTGCCTACTTGTTACTTTTATTTGATTTTAGTGTTGATTTTACAATGGTTAGTATTGTTTTAAAACGAACCAATGTACATTTTACTTGAAAAACTTTAATTCTTACTACAAAAATGCAATTTTAAAAAATTAACATTGATTAATGTTATTTTTACATTGAAAAGGTAAAATTTGATGTGTACAATTTTATTTTTACGTTAACAATTTAAAATTAACAATATTTAATTTAAAATTAACGTGTTTAAATGTAAATTTTATATGAAAGAGCGTTAATATTAAATTAATTTATTTTTTTTTTGCAGGAATTTACAATGACTTGAAATTAACATTTCTTCATGTTGATTTTACATTGCGGTTTTTTTCTGTGTGTACATACGAAATGAAGTCGTGTACCAGTACCAGCAATCATTAGGTACGTATGATGCAGAATTTAACTGTCTATGGGTTAAGTTCAAAATCAGGGCACACTATTTGCATTTCGGGTTTCTTTATAGAAGTCCAAATGCGGCAAGGGATACTACCATATCTGGCTTCGATTCCATAACAAAGATTCTCGAGAGTTGTCCTAGCAGTTAAATTGTTATTGCTGGTGATTTCTATGTTCACAACTCCTCTTGGCTTCGTCATTCAAGCCATATTACTACTGAAGGCCAATATGTTGAGTTGTTCGCAGCGCACAATCACCTTGCGCAACTAGTGAATGAACCAACGCATATTCCATGCGTTTTTCTCCAAATAAATAATTTTTCTCGGAAGCAAGCACGAAGGCCAATAGGTGGTATAGCTTCTTTAATGTCTTCTTTTGAAAGGTATTTAAGGCTTTCAAATGTAATTTCAGCTCCTAAGCATTTATTAAGTTTTTATTAGAGACATAAACAAAAATGAATTAATAATAGATACAACACCCAAACCCTGAAAATTACCGCCCAATTGCAATCTGTTCCACACTTTCGAAAGTCATGGAAAGTATGGTAAATTACCATCTTGTGAAATATCTAGAATCCAACAATTTACTTAGCGACCGCCAGTACGGCTACCGTAGAGGACGCTCTACGGGTGACCAAACCCTTTGGAGATTGGGGAAATGAGACAGAATAAAACTAATTTAAAGCAACTATTATTGTCATTACTTTTATTAGAAGCTGCAATTTTATATGCCCTTACCAATAATGAACACAGATGAACACAAACAAATTTGTGTACGTAATTCTTGTGCGCATAAAACGATGTTTAGTCTGGACGTGTTTAATGGTTTTAATTGACACTGTACATAACAAGAGAAAAGTATTAAAACAATTATAAAAATATTTTTTGAAACGTAAAAGAAAACAAAGATAAACAAGTTGTTGCATTATTAATGGCACTCACTGTTTTAATTTAACAAAATTTACGCAAGCAGACACAAATCCATACATAGCCAACAAACATTGTTTTGATTTTAAACTGCTATTTAATTCACATTTGAAATACATATAAAAATTATTTTTTAAATTAGTGACAGTTAAAAATCATACGTACTCAAAATCCAAATATTAAATTCTGCAAAAAATTTTGTTTGGTATTTGATTTTGAAATTAAAATTTGAAATATATCTGAGAATAATGTTTGTAAGCTTTAGGTTATTTCTAAAGACATCAGGGTTGATAAAGATGGTACAATTGTACTTTTTTGGTACAATTCAAAACTAAAAAGTACGATGGTACCCCTGTGGCTCATTTGGTACTATTTCCAAATTTTTCAAACCCAAACATATTTTTAATTGATATAAAAGGCAACGCTTATTTACTGAATGAATATTATGAATAAATTTTTGCACTTTTTCATTGGGAATAAATAGCAGGTGGTTTTTAATATTCAGCTAATGTTTTCTTGTTGTTGTTAAATTTCATATATAAAATAAAGAGAGCAATTGTAATATTTTTACAGATTGTTAATTTTTAGAGAATACTATAATAACAACAAATTTGTAGTAATACAAAAATTTGTAAAATTAATAATAAAGAAGAATACACACACATTGTAAAACATAAGTAAATTTCGTTTTAACTCATAACATGTAATAAGAAATATGTTAATTCCCGAACTCAATTTCTCAATAAATGGTGAGTTAAATATGTAAATGATGTTTACAAGTAGATCTTGGACAATAAACATTGCTGATGACGCCCTTGGCAGGGTATAAAATGCATTTCACTGTGCGTTTTGTCTAGAAAAATATAAATTTACAATGGTATTCTTCGAGTTGTTAATTAAAAAAATGAACTCAAGCCAAATGAAAATTTTTCTCTAATAATAGTTGATACAGTTTGATAAAAGAAATGGTAACGAAATGCTTTGTTGTAGAGTAGCAATCATCTTGGTATAATACATGGCACGCGCTTAATTTTTTAAAACGTCTAGAAAAAACTTTAATACGGCTTTTGCAGTATGAAAGCGTCATCTTAGTTTTTTGCAAGTGGTACTAAAATAAAACTCTTGTTGTTACAACTTTAATATAGCAACTGGATTGTTATCAAAAAATGTATATATGTATTTGATCTCATTTATTTGAATGTATGTATGTACCTTACTAATATTTTATATGACCATAATTATCTACATACATCGCTGCATCAAATAAGCTGTGAGACAATGTATGTATGTTTAATTAATGAACATTATTATTATTTTTTGTTATCTTTACTTTACATGTACCAATGTATTTAAAGTACTTTTTGTTTTTGTTGTACATATTACATTTTTGTTTATTAAAATAAAATTAAAAAAAAATTTAAAAAAAATTATTTAGTACTATTGGGGTCGAAAAGTACGATTTTAAAAGTTCGTTGGTACGATATTGGTTTTCTCATTTATCATCCCTGAAATACATACTTATTTTTTTTATGAAAAAACAATCATTATAGAGATGGACTTATATGGCGTGAAGAAATCGTGTTTTATTTGTGTTTATCTAATTTGTTTTCGAACCAAAACAATCGATATTTGGTACTTTTTCTTTTAACTTTAGAAAGTTTACTACATATTAATAATTTTAAGTATTTCTGTTTACGTGTTTAAGAACAAATATAAACAACAACAAACAGGTGTTGGTTCTACCGTTAAATGTCGTTATCAGGTTAAACTTCAAGACAAAGAATTCTCATGTACATTAAAGTTGACGTACCAAATTTTATGACGAGCGGCCCACAATTAGTTGAAGCTGCCATATAGGACCCATTTCCGAAAATTACTATATTCCGCGTAAATGTCTTTTAAACCACAATAATCAATGGCAACAATAATCCTTAGAAGGTGCTGTAGCTTCATTGATTAGCGCGTTTGATCATTAAGCATGAGTTGGTATTTGTGGCCTGGGTTCGATTCCCAGCCTCTGCCACTCAAAAAAACAACATCAGTTTTTGATAATTATTAGTTTTTCTATACTATCATAACTAATATTTATCACAGCGCCCTCCTTCGGTGGTATAGCATTTTCCATATTAATGGCCTGTGTTACTTCTCTTTAAAAATAAATAATTATAATAATCCTTCCGAAAAACACATGAACTTTATCTAAATCTCATCTAAATATCATAAAACAATTAAAACGCGATAGGGCCTAAACGTTAAAAGAATTTGTCACCAATAGCTTTTGATAATATTTATGTTCAAAAACAGACTGTATTGGCGAAAATACATACATATGTATATAAACAAACAATATTCACTATACATTTTTTACTCTCGATAAAATTTAAATGTATGAATTTAGAATGTAGTGAAATTTACAACAAATATTGGTAGTAAGTATATAAGATTCGGCACAGCGGAACATAACACTCTTACCCACGACAGCCGGTTCTACGCACCGGAATGATTCAAGATCATTGGGCCAAGCAATTACTGCTGTAACAACAACAACTCCTTATTTTAAAATGATTCCCTAAGATTTTTCTAATCTTTATATTAGTATGGAAACTATTGCTATTATGCTTAAAGATTTATAAAATATTCGTTTCAAGAAAATGTTTGTTTTAAAATCGTTATTAATTTGATATCAATCATGAATGTTTGCTGGGCTAATCATAATACAGTGTAAGATTTAGCAACAAAAAATATTAAAACAAATGCACCCCTCCCATCTAATACATTATTGTATAAGTTCACAAAGCAGGTTAAATATAAGGTAAAGAGACCCTTTAAACGGCCATAATTTGTTGTACTGTTTCAAACCAATTTAATTTTTGCTACAGAGCTTCTCATTTCAATTCATTTCAATGTATTACCGTTTCTTTTCACTCGTTTCTAATCAGCCAATCTTGGATAATTGTAAAAAAAAAAAAAAATTAAGGCCAGTACAGTTCAGGCCTTTCGTTTTTTTTTTATACATAAATACAGTCATAGGTACATATGTAGGTAAATGCACACATTTAATACAGAGGGAAATTTTAAGTTTTGGGAAAGGCAATAGGTACATATGTAGGTATATAAAAATATTCTTCGTAGCCGCAGGAAGTTACTATGAATAAAAACAAATCCAAACAATAACTTGTTTTTTTTTGTTATTAAACTTTACAATTTATAACAAAATCATAATACACATATTCATGGATACTTAAATATACAATACTTGTTCCATTTACAAAAATACTTAATGTACGTGTAGTAAGCAGCTGTTTTTGTTGATGTCGTTTTCTCCAACAAAGCTATCTGCCATACAAGTAAACAAATATTTAATGATGGAGTCAATGTGTGTATGTATAACATAATGTAGATGCTTTCGTCACTAATACGTAGTTAAGATTGCTTAATTTTGTATTTTGGTTGAACCATTTGTTGTTTAGAAAATAATAACAAAGCATATACAAAAAAATCGAACTTTAAAAAGCAAAGTAAAAACTACGCGCCACAATTTTGTCAAGTATGGAAGAATGGCAAAAAGAGAGATGAAACATTTAGAAAAATGCATAGGGCCAATGAAATATAGCTACGTATGTATGTACCTATGTATATATGCAGGTTTATCCAACAATGCAATTGTTATACAATAATCTATCTATTCTACCTATAAAAGATTAGGTCTGATTTTATAAAAGGAAACGTTTTGAAATGCAATAAATTTTATATGAAAAAAGTTTAAATCTTGAATATTTTCCATATACCTACATACATACATTCTTTTCAATATACATAAGTATATGTACATGCATATTTATATGTATGTATGTATATTGTTCTAAAGTTTGGGACATATAATAATACAACACAATAATAACTTTTAAAATACAAAAATTAGAAAAATTTACCTAGTTTTTATTAAATGCCTAGACTTTATAAAATGGGTTTTCTTTTTTCTAGCAATAATAAAAGTTATATTTTTATATTTTCGATTCGATTTTTTTAAATGGTTATTTTTTGGTTAATCGATTTGAACCTAATTATGCTTTAAAAATAAATGAATATTTTTGGCTTTTATGAAATAATATTGTAAATTACCTATCTAATCAAACCAATTAAGTTTTGGTCATACACAATTATACACGTATAAAGAAATTGTTAATTTATCAATAAAAAGTATAAAAACATTATTGACCGGGTCTACGTCTTCAAAAATCTAACTATGTATCAAAGTTGTACAGTATTAGAAAAGATTTGTCGAAAATTAACAATAATTTTCCAATGGCACGGATGTAGTAGTTGGGATTATTTTTCTGTGTCTGGTCTAAATATTTAACTTTTTTAACTTGGATAACACCAGAGGGACTCGCACAGGTCAGAGGTCATCACATATGTTTTTTAATGTACAGCCCAAAAAAAGTAAGAATTAACAAAGTAATTAGTTTTTAAGGCAAAATTACCCCCTTATTCAAAAACGATTATTAAATTTAACAAACGTTTATTAAGACAGATTTGCATATTAAAATTTGCTTAATAAATGTTTGTTAAATTTAATAATCGTTTTTGAATAAGGGGGTTAGTCTTTACTTTCTGTTCCGTTTCGAATCAGCTGTCTTGATTCTGTTAAATAGAAAATGCGGACGAACCTGTTGAAAACAAAAATTTTCTAAGTAATTGTAAGTGACAGCACAAAACAGCTGACATCTGCACAACAAAAACATTTTTGGTTTATTACAAAAATTTTCAATTTCTTTGAATTAAATTAAGTTTTTGTATAAAAGTTATAAAAATATAAAAAATAAACGATGGATGACGAAAAACTCATTACTTTAGCCGAAAGTAATGACATATTGTACAATAAAAAAAACTTTGATTTGTATTTTTTGATTTATTTTCGCGGTGTGTTGTCTGTTTATCTAAAACAGCTGATACGTTTATACGAAAAAAAACTAACTAGGTACAAAAAATTAACAACAGAACGACATGCAACAGAAAAGCAACAGAAAGTAAAGACTAATGAAACCTTTAAGTGTTACATCTTCTCTTTATTGACCAGACAAACGCCATTCCTATTATTTATTCGAAGACTGTATATTTGAAAGGTTTTAAACGTTTAATAAAATAAGGACTAAAATACATACATATTATTATTGTAGTATTTGTTTTTATTTTTATACTAGCTGAAAAGGAGGTTTTGGTGCCAGTTCTTCAAAAAATGTCTCTTATTAAGAAAAATGTGAAGTGAAAAGGAGACAATATATTAAAAACTTAAAATTTCCGAGTTTTACCATTAATTTTTAATTTTTTTTTTACAAACCACCTCCTGAAAATTTTGAATAGAATAAAAAAAATCAGCCGTTGATGCCATTTAATTTTCATATATGTACATACATATATAGATAGGTAGTTATATAGTAGAATAAGAGTATTCACAACCTGCCTGTACTTATTTATTTGCAAATAAAATATCTAAATTTGTACAGCATACTTTAGGGGGCTTTTGTTTATTAAAGTTGACTGGACTCACAAAAAAAAATTCCGAGTTTTATCCAGAACTTGTGAATTTTTTTCTTTACAAACCATCTTCTGAGAATTTCGAATCAGCCAAATCGTTCCAGCCGTGATGCCATTCACTTATCACTTCACATTTAAACAGAAAATGTTTCTTATAAGAATATAGGTAGTATAAGTTTATTATTGTTTATTTGTATTTTGCCTTTATAATATTTGTTTAAAGTATTAATTTTAAATTATATTATTTAATTACTTTACAATATTAAAAGGACTTCCTTTTATAAAAAGAAACATTTTGAAAAAACAAAACAATTGCATGAAGTATTCTGGGGAATGGTTTGAAACTAAATATAAAGCTTTTTATGTTTTCAAATCAAGTATTTTTTAAATGAACACTAATCAATTCTTCTCTCCAATGAAAGCCTTAAACGTAATATGAAAAATGTAATTTCCAATTAAAATTATTATAAACAAATGAAAATATTAAAAAAATTGTACTTACAATTAAAACATTATTATATATGGCCAAAGCATTTGAAGCTAGTTCTCTTGGCATATCACAATTATCTCCATTTTGGAGAAGCTTCCATTGGTTTGTCGCAAAGTTATAAGCCCACAATTCTTGAAATAACATGCAAGCACCCCTACGCATGGCATTTGTTCTTGTTTTAGGATTATATCCTCCCAATGAATAGAGATGAGACTCAGAAGCAATTATACGATGTCCACTTCGTGCTATCGGATATTCCAATGAATCATGTCGACTTTTATAAAGGCATTGTATAAGTCGTAATGGTTGGAAAGAGTATACAGGTTTTTGCAGCTCATGGTGACGCCTTAAAAACATATTATGCATACGTCTGAAATTGCGAATAGCAACTTCTGGATCCATAGCTAAATCAAAGTCATCTGATGACCAACTGTCATGATCCATTATTTCTTCTAATTCATCATAATTACTAATATCATCTTCTTCATTGTCGTCGTCATCATCTTCATCATCGCTAGCTACATTATTGCCATTATCATCGTCACTTTCATTAGAACTGTCATCAACGACGTCCATTCCTCCATATTCTACGTTTGCACCTATTTCCTCCAAAGCTAAGTTCTGTAATGGTTCATACTGATGCTGTTGAGGGATTATTCCAGCATTCTGGTCTAGTAAATTATCCTGTTCTTGCTGCCCCTCTTCTTGCATATGACCTTCGTCCTGGTCCATTTTTATTCGATAAATGAAGCCTTTAAAATATGTGAACGTATGCTGTATTAAATTATTATTAAATATTTTTAAATTATTTAACAAATTCAGCATGAAAATAATTGCTAAATTTAATGTTTTCATAACAATTGATTAACCAAATGTACACAAACACACACGCACAACTTATTTCTAACAAAGAAGTATCGCCCAAAAAAAACTACAACTTTTTAAATTTAGAAAAGATAGTTCTTTAACGAATTATTTATCGAAAATTGGATTTAATTTATTATTGTATTGACGTCTTTGTCAACTCTTATATTTTTTCTTTTAACAATTTTTCCTAAAACGTATTAAAATCGACCAGCTGATACTCTGATGGTTTGTGAACAAATCGAATGGGGTCTGTCATTTTGACATTATTTTTTACCTTTATATTCTCTTCGTTACCGTTGTTGAGCTGTAGTTTTTTCGTTTCTCCCAAACACGTTTTGTTTTAGAAATTTTAAGTTTTTTCTCTTGCACAGATAAAAATATAAACTATTTATAATGTGTTTGGTAAATTATCTCCACGTCGTCTAACAGAGTGACCTTCATAATTTATCACTTAATTCTTTTAACTCTCGTATTAATTAGCACCAATTATCATTTTTATGAAATTTCCAAAAATGAGTATTACTATTAAATAAAAGAGGCTTGAAGTCAATTTGTTTTTTCCGTAAACAAAGCAAAACACGTCACTTATCTATTACAGCTGAAAATAAAGTGAAATAGAACAAAAACAAAAATTTACGAATGGGCAGTAAGAAAAAATTCACAAAAACTTTTGATTTGTCAGCAGAATAGGCAGCACTTTTTAAAGAACCAAATGCAGTACTGTTAAATCTGGCAATATTTTTCTTCAAGAGGAAGTTGTACCCATGGTGAAATTTAATATGTATACCGAATTATAAAAATATTTTACTCCCAATTGGAATTACCCACATAATTTAAAATAATAAGTGTGTTCGTGTAATTTACAACAAAAACTTATGTATTTACATTGTAGCAGTATTTTTTATACTCTTCATTACCACAAGTGGTGAATGATGATGTACATACATACGTTTGTTATTTCGTGTGTAAAATTGACATATATTCATCTGAAGCCCAACCATGGTGTAAATTTACAAGGTGAGTGCAAATCAGCATCAAATACAACACCATACAGAACAACAGGCATTTTGTTTGTGTAAAATTATGTACTACTGTCAAAAACACTTGAAAAAGTATTAATTTTGACATAAGTAAATTGTAAACAAAGTCAGTCAGCTGTGCTACTGCACTCACCTTGTATAGCTTCACCATGGCCCAACCATGGTGAAATCACTTTACAAGGTGATGTTGAAAAGCCAGCTGTTTTTTTGTCATGTTCGTTATTTCAATTTTCAAATTTTTGTTTGTATATATACAGTGACGAGCACACATGGAAGATGTCATGGTGCAAATATAACGGGTGGTTAAATTTCAAGGGCCGATGTTGATTTTGAATAAAACACAAACTATTTAGGAAATTATTGTAATTTTATTTTATTATGATATATTGGTATTACTCAATTATGTGTGGAATAAAATATAGGCCAAATGGGCGCCGCGACCACGGCGGCACACCTCCATCCGATGGTCCAAATTTTCGATGACCCTGAGGCATACTGGACACCTTTTCTTTCAAATAACCCCAAAGAAAAAAGTCCAACGGTATCAAATCACATGATCTTGGCGGCCAATTGACATCGCCATTACGTGAGATAACACGGCCATTTAATTTGTTGCGCAAAAGAGCCATTGTTTCGTTAGCTGTGTGGCAAGTGGCACCGTCCTGCTGAAACCACATATTGTCCACATCCATATCTTCCAATTCGGGCCATAAAAAGTTCGTTATCATCTCACGATAGCGAACACAGTAACTGCCTGACCGGCCTCATTTTGGAAAAAATACGGCCCGATGATGCCGCCAGCCCATAAACCGAACCAAACAGTCACTCTTTGTGGGCGCATTGGTTTCTCGACAATCACTCTTGGATTCTCATTCGCCCAAATGCGGCAATTCTGTTTATTGACGAATCCACTGAGGTGAAAATGTGCCTCATCACTGAAGATGATTTTCTTCGAAAATTGATCATCCACTGTTGCCATTTCTTGCCACCATTCTGCCCATTCACGACGTTTGGAATGGTCAAGAGGCTTTAGTTCTTGAGCTAATTGCACCTTGTAAGCGTGTAAATGCAAGTCTTTATGCATAATGTTCATCAACGACGAGCGTGAGAGGTGCAATTGTTGGGCACGACGACGAGTTGAGGTGGACGCCTCTTCAGCCACACTATCGCGAACAGCAGCAATATTTTCTGCAGTACGAGCATGCACTGGTATTCTCACATCTTCTACAGACCCGGTTTGCTCGAATTTTTCCACGATTTTTGCGATTGTACGCACATTTGGACGATCAAATTGACCAAAAAAATCACGAAGTGCACGATATGCATTTTGATTTGAACGCCCATTTTCATAATAAGTCTGGATAACTTTAACACGTTGTTGGATTGTGTATCTCTCCATGGTTCAAATTGAGTAAGTCTGAAATAGAGAAATGTCAAATAAAATTCGGAAAAAAGCTTGGCGTTTATGTGTGGTTCACACTCAACATCGGCCCTTACAATTTAACCACCCTTTACAAGGTGAGTGCAAGTCGACAACTAATACAACACAAAACAGAAACAACAGGAATTTTGTTTGTGTAAAATAATGTACTACTGTCAAAAATACTTGAAAAAGTATTACTTTTGACATAAGTATATTGTAAACAAAGTCAGTCAGCTGGGCTACTGCACTCACCTTGTATAGTTGCACCATGGAAGATGTTTTATAACTATGACTTAAAAACTGAATAAAACTCTCAAAGTAATGGTTTTTATTTAAATTTTAAATAAATAAAACAAAAATGAAAATAAATTGAAATGCATTAATTATTAAAGCGAATGTGAAGTTTAGGGTAAATTTATGTGAAATGGCAATGTATCAATTTTTGCACGTTAACGTTGTATTAATCTGGCAGCAAGAATAAATGGACAGTTGCAGCGAATTTATGTACATAAGCACCGTTATTTGATAGTTATAAAAATATTAAAGCAACAGTAAATGTAATTTTTCAAATTTTTCGTAATTTTTTTTTTTTTTTTTGCAAATTTTTAACTTATCGCGTGCTTTTAATAAAAATGAGAAAAATTTCAGACTTTTTAGAAAACCAAGTGGTGAGTATTACAAATAATAATTTCTTAGCCCGCGAAATTACTAATGGTGTTTTCTTTTCTGAAATAAAATGTTACACCTTTATTATGTACATTTTTATAATGTTTACCCCACATTTTAAAAATGTCGCATTTTTAATGGACAGAATAGAACATAAAATCACAACAGTGTAAACCTTTTCTTCATGTACAGCTGTTTTTTTTTTTTTGTTAAAAAGAAGCAGATACTTCCTGGTAAGATATTTTGTAATAAGAGAATGAATATCTCTCAAAAAGACCAATGGCACCTTCCCGACTAATACGCAAATTCTTCTTAAAATATAAAAATTATATACATATATAAACATACATACATAAGAAGTAGGAGATATTGTCCTATGAAATTTGACATACATCAACTTCAGAGTATTCATTAAATACGTTCTCTACAAAGCCTTTCACTCGCGGTTGTGGATTTCTTTCCATAATCATATCAAATATTTCATCATCATCAGACAAGTCATCCAAAAGTAATATTTTCCATTTTGTATATTTTTGTTTGTTTCTTAACACAAGTACACATTCATAAACAAAACAAATGTCAGCTGTTTTATCGTGCGATTATGCCGCTCTAAAAATACAGAGTGTGAAAGATGCAACATTTTTTAAATTTATAGTGTGACATTTATAGAAAAGAACACACTACACTTTAGCAGTGTTGACATTTTTTCAGAAAAGAACACAAAAAAATAAAATAAGGTGCGAAATGGAAAAAACGTGTTACATTTTTGCCAGAAAAGAAAACGCCATAAGAAGTTGGAAATCTGTTATCGAACAGTGCGAACAAGTCATAAAAATAAAAAATTATTAGTCCACAAACTCTAAAAAAATCACGTCCTTGTCTGCTGTCGGAACGAGATGCCAGGACAATTTAGCGGATATTCAGGCATGTGATGGAAATCGAAAACGAAGGAGTTTTAGAAGTCAATTTTTCGTAATATTTCTGTATTGAAAACTTGTATCACATAAATTATAAAGATATTGGGCTAGTAAAGAGAATCTTAAAACAAAAATTTTAAAAATTAGATTATAAATGCATTAAAATGTATTTCTAGAACTGATTTCGATTTCCATCACATTCCTGATTATCTTCCAGACAGGGAAAAACAGCCAAACAGTCTGCAGCTGCTATAACAAATGACAGATTCACCACTGAAACAACACAATTCGTGAAAACCATAGCTGAAGCGAATTCTTGCAGAAGAAGGGGAAAAGTAGGACCCCCATTTTCTCATAAGGTTATTTCACAACCATTGCAAAATTTTATATGTGGTTTTTATAGCTTAAAAAGGCTTCAAAAAACGTGTGTAAAAAATTATTCGAAAAAATTTTTATTCTAAAGTGGGTGTTGAAGATGTACATTTTAATGTACAATCCGCTTCAATGCATAAAATTTTTGAATTTTTTTATTGATTTTAAATTTTTTTAATATATGTACATACTTAAAAGTAACACATTTAACAACTTCGTTTAAAAAAAAGCAGAACAAATTCATTGTAAGGTAAAAATATATGTAAAAAATGGAACACACATATTTATGTTTATAACTATATGTATGTAAATACGTACGTAAATATTTGAAAAAATAATATTATTTGGTATGCATTTGTAGGAAGCAATTTCGTCCTTTAGTAATACATAAATGAATTTTACACTTTTGGCAAAAGAAATAAGTTCTTCCAGCTACTCCTTGGCTTGTTTTGCAATTAGTTTTGCATCTTGTTGCTTCTTTTTTGCCGTCATGGCATGGCATGTGATCTATGCCATCCAACTGTGCATCTCGAATTGGTCTTATCTCAACTTTTCTTTCAGATGAAACAGGTGATGAAGTTGAAGTATTTGAAGGGCGTGCCCGTTTTGGTGCCGACTTCTGACCTTTGTATAGAAGAGCATTCACAATTTCTAATCGGAAATGCAGATAGTCCAATATCTCTCGTTTTGACCTTCTCTGTTTTACTGCATAACTTTGATATTCGCGGAAACTAGCAACTAGAGCGAAATGGAGGAAATGTGTTATTAACCGAAGAGTCCATTTCCACCAATTCCTAAATTATATAGCCTTACGATGCTAGGACGATTTAATTGTTCAAAAGATTTTGTCGACTTATTGTACCTGTATGTAAGTCATAAAATAATAAATAAATGATAGCTGAGGGTAACGTTCGTCATATACAACTACCTTTTAACAATATCATCTTCTGATCCCATAAAATTTGATGCCAAATATATCTGTTTATTGTCATACCATCTCACCAAAAATATGTTTCCGTCCCTGCTTACCACCTGATCTGAACTTCCTCGTTCTTTTTTCTTCAATGCTTTGTCATCTATGAGTGGAGGTGATGCAAACTGATTAATTCCTACTACATTTATATATTTTTGACGAAGTATTTCCAATAGTTGGTACGATGTAAAAAAATTATCACAATATAATGTGTGACCTTTATTTTTAATTCTTTCAGATAATTGGAGAACAACTGAAGTTCGAAACCCTAATTGAGCTAAATTGTTGCACTAATATTAGTATAACTCCCTTGATAAAGAAAAAAGTCGTATGGCATCCTAGATTTGCCAGCTAATACGTATAATTTTACACCCCAAGGATTAGGTTTTGCTTTTATATACTGCTTCGTTGACAATTTTCCAGTATACGGTATGATTTGCTCGTCTACGGATAGTACTTCTTCTACTTCTAAATCTAAACACCTCTTTCTGACGGCTTCAATAACAGGTCTCACTTTCCAAAATTTGTTAGTAGTATCTTTATTCCTGCCCAAGTTGTCTACGATATGTAAGTTATTGCGTAACTGGCAAAACCTGTCACAAGTTAATGTGTTTCGAAAGCTTTCAATTCCAAGCAATGGATCCCAGTAAAGTCTGATCCTAGAGAACTTCATAATACCAATCAAAATATACAATCCAAATAATTTTTTAATTTCGTTGCAATCAGTATTTTTGAAGTTTCCTACATTATTTTGAGTTGCATATAAATTTGTGTAGAAAGCAAAATTTTGAAATAGGTCATCCGTAAAATATTGTTGAAAAAATTGGTAAGGTGTTTTCTCATTTTCATAACTTTCAATATTTTCACATTCAAATGGAATTGGATCATATTTAGAGTTCTTTCGGCGCCATTTTATATCTTGCTTTTTTGCATATGTATAATTTGTCGATGGATTAACATCGGATTTATTAACAGGGACAGAACTTTCACGGTTGATATCAATTTGCGGAATATTGTCTTCGTCATCTTGTTCATCATCCGCTGTACTACATGTGGCGCGATTTACGACAACAATATCCTCGTTTTGATTTTCAATATTATTATAATTTTCACATAATTCTATATATTCTTCGATGTCCGATTCATTCAATATATGTAGGTATCAAAAATTTCTTGAATTGTTAAATTCGACATACTAAGTTAAACTTTTGTAACGTAATGTACATTATAAAGTAATGTACATTTAAATGTACAGTGGGTGGCCAAATTATTAATTACACATTCAAAATTGTTTAGTTTGAAGCCGTATAACATTTTAAAATAGTGAAAATTTATCATTTTATTTGTTCTTTTAGGTAAATTAAGTGTTTCTATTTCAATTAAAAATAAGTTCTTTTGTTTTAAAAACATATATTTGAGGAAAAGAAATTTTTTGAAAAAAAATCTTAATATTTCGTAGAACCTCCTTTGGCATCAATTACAGCTTGCATGCTCTGAATGCATTTTTGAACATTTTTTTAGTTCTTCATCGTGATTCCAGACTTTAATCAATGCATCTATAAGATTTTGTTTGTATAACCTCAAAATTGCATATTTCACACTTCAGAGCAGAATGATCTACAACTGCACTCTAATGTTACCAATCATTGTTGACACGGCACAAAATATTTAACAGTATTACCAGAATTAAAATACGAAAACATCTGGTACAAGAAACAGATTTATATACGTATTAAAAGCGGTTGAATCTTAATTAATAAGAAAAACTATAGTGTAACTAATAATTTGGCCACCCACTGTACATTATAGATTTTACTAAATGTACATTTTAATGTACATTATTTTTTTTAGTTATAATTAACGCCTCGAACATCGTATTTATGTAAAACGTATATAAAAGTATCGACAAATAAACAGAAAAAACTTACCTTTGTCATGAGAAACACTGAATTAAATATAAATTTCGTTAATTTGAAGATAAACTTTTAACACATTATACGCTGCGTTGATGATGGCAAGACAAAATATGCAAAACTGATCTCACGTTGCTTTGAAATTTTACAGCCTCTTAAGAACTTAAACAACAACAAAACAAACAACCGATAACGGTAAATTAATTGCATGTATGCTGAAAAACAAATCAGTGACGGGTTGATAAAATCGACGTACATTATTATGTACACCACGTGTCAAAGGGTTAACTACGTTTTAAGTTAATTTGCTATTTGATTCATATAAATAATTTTATTCCCTATTAATCTCACGAATAAACTTATAAACTTAACTTAGATGTATCTGTTAAAATTATCATACAAATAAGATAAACATAGAAAAATCTTACTGTACGTTACGCTTGGAGCTACTGTATATTCTGGATCCTTAAAAGATTCTAAGACGATCAAGCCAAGTCTGTCCATCTGTTGAAGGCACGATTGAGCTTCGAAAAAAAGACTTAGAACAATAAAATTTTAACCGAACATTCCTTGTTTTGCCCAAATATTTAGTATTAAAAATGGGAAAAAATCGGTCTAGTAGGATCTGAGTTATAGACCAAAGTTTCATATAACCTAGATATTTTTTTGCTATATACATACATATATAAAATAGGATATATGTATGTATGTAACGTATGGACTCCAAAACGGCTAAGTCGATTTTGATGAAATTTTTACATCATGTTACTGTGACTCTGGAAGGAATAATGAATGAAGTTTTGATTGTACAAACGGGGGTGGCACCGCCCATATAACTCAAAAATTTAAATCGCCATATTTTGGAAATTTTTTGACCTACGTCAATGATATGTGGTAGATATGGTATTGGCATAATTAGGAATACGTACCAGGATAAAAGTGGGTGGAACCACGCCCCACTAATATAGTCTTCACTACTGGACCGATCGTCATTAAATTTTCACAATAGGCTATTCTTACGAAATAATAAATTCTTGACTATGTAAGTGGACAAAGGGCATGGCCTCGCCCACTGAAATGTATCGCTCATATGACGCGCTTCAGTATCCTATTATTTTTCCATATGGAGAAGATGGATATCACTTTGAAATGCGTCAAATCAATCAAGCAACCCGTAAGGCCGTTAATTATCCTGTTGAGTTCTTAAATTCACTCGATGTGTCAGGCTTTCCACGACATGTGCTACAACTTAAAATTGGAGTGCCAATTATTTTATTGCGTAATATCGTTCACCACGGCTTTGCAATAGCATTCGGCTTGCAGTACAAAAAAACTGAGAAAAAATTTAATAGAAGCAACCATCATAACAGGAAAATATAAAGGTACAGATGTACTTTTGCTACGCATTCCAAAGCTACCAACATATTCACCATTCGATTTTAAACAATTTTTTCCTGTTCGGTTAGCTTTTGCGATGACATTTAACAAAGCTCAAGGTTAATATATGTGTATGCTCCTGATGGGCAAACTAAACCAAAAGCATTGCAATAAATACATTAAAATTAAATAAATAAACGTTTTATTTTATTTTATAACGAAGGGGGGGAAGTTAAAATCCGCTACAAATAATTCATATATATGTGAAAATCCTCGTAATAAATTTCATAATGATCGGTCGATATTTGACCATAGGCCCCATATAAAGTCCACTTCCGAAAATCATTTAAAAACGCATAAACCTCTTATAAGCCTCGCTATTAACTTGAAATTCGACACAAATAATCCATAAATATAAATAAATCCTAGTACCCAATTACATGTCGATCGGTCTATATTTGACCATAACATCCATATAAAGTAGACTTCCAAAAATCATCTATAAATCTCCTATAAACATATGTAACTATCAAGTTAAAATTCGCCACAAATAACCCACATATACATACATATGAATCGTCATACCGATAAATTCATTTTGATCTGCCCATAATAGGTCACTTGAAATTCGGGTAATGAGTTCCACTAAGAAGGGATTTTTGAAAATTCGGTCGTTAAGGGGGACAAATGGGGCAAAAACGGCTAAAACCAGTACCTCTATATTTCCAAAATAAATAGTTTATTAGAAATAATATTTTAAATGCGTCCGCATTTAATCAAAAATAGAACCGATAGGTGTCTGGTACTTTTTTGAAATTCAAAATTCAAGTGACCATATGGGGTAAAAATAGTCCCCGTAGAACGCTCCGTGAACATGTATATCTCCTAGGTAAAAACGGACATTTGATATTATTTATTCAATTTAAAAATAGAAAAAGATAAAATATTCTTCCATCAACACAAAAAAGAACCCAGAACATGCTTGTTAGAGTTAAGCCTAGTACTCTGTTCAAAATTTCAAATGAAATGCTATCAAAATACATGTTAAAAAAATTTACATGAAATTTTCATGAAAAAATGTTGCAGAAGTAGTACTCTGTTCATTTTGTGAAAAACATATGAAATGTATCTGGCAACATTATTTTTTCACAGCGAAATAATTAAAGCAATGCCGCGGTTTAGAAGAAAATTGTCGTTTTTATTGCCCTTATGTATGCAACATTGTTTCTTTTATGTAAACAAAAACCATATGTTTTTGGCTGTTTTTTTTTTCAATTTCGTGCGAAATAAGTGCCGCTTACATTATTCACAGTTGGAAAAAAATGTTGCCATATACATTTTTTTGTTGAAAACACATGCTGCCAGAAACATTTCGTAACTTTTCACAATAAGAACAGAGTACAACTTCAGCAGCATTAGTTCGCATTTATTTCGCATCAATTTTTTATATGGGCTTTTGATAGTATTTCGCACGAAATGATGAACAGAGTGCCATGCTTAAAGTAGCAATTGTTTCACGTGGAATTTTCATCCAAAAGCTCTTCTGTCGCAACAACAATATCTACATATTACTTGTTGTGCTGCTGCACAAGCGGCCAGTAATATTTGTTCATTCATTCTTATTTAACGATTTCGATTCAACACAGATTTTTAAATATTTTAACTTTTTTTTAGTTTCGATTTAAATTCACAAAAAAGCAAAACATACATATGTGTTTTGTTTACACAAGTAAAACAATGTGGCGTACTTTCAATAAAAAACGTCAAATTATGTAAATTCGTGGCTACACGTCCGTATGAAATAATTAATGTAGCTCAACATTTTCCCCAAATTTGAACAGAGTACTAGGCTTTAGATTAAAAACACTTTGTTATTTTCAACCCCTCTACAAATACGAAAAATAAACATAGTAACTTTTGTAATTATTTTTTGGTTCTGAAAAATTTGTCAAGAACTTGAAAATACTTGGATATAATAAAATGTTTTTATGGAATAAAGACATCAACATTAGCTTAATTTTCAATAATTCGGTTGAAATATTTTTTGAATTTTGCCAATTCGTGTTTTGTAAAAACTCAAGAAAATGTCAAGATACAATTTAAGAAGCAGTGCAGCCGAACAAGATCCCCCTATTACTCGAGCAGCTAGTGTTCCGGACTTCGTTAATGATAATGATCAAGATTCAAATACAACCATTATTGAGCCAATGCATACAACACCAATATCTGCCGATAATAATCAATTATGTGCAATAATTTAGCCAGAATTGTTTCTGAAAGCCGACGAGACATTGATTTACTAAGAAGTCTTATACAACACCATCCGCCAAGATTTGGTGGCCAATCTGGATTAGATTTGCCACATCAAGAGCCATTCCGATTTGAAGGCCAATATACAACGCCCATCTATAACTGATCCTAGACAAAATATGCCAATGGAATCTTCTCAAATTTTGCGTCCATATTATAATACATGCAAAATATACGATTTGCCTGTGTTCTCCGGAAAACCTGAAGAATGGCCGTTATTTTATACAAACTTTAAAGATAGTACCAATGAATTTAATTATAGTTATCACCATAATTTAATGCGCCTGCAAAAATGCATTGTTGGTGACGCAAAAGAAGCCGTTGCATCGTTGCTAATTTATCCGAATGATGTACCAAAGGTAATAGAAGAATTAGAATTCCGTTTCGGTAGACCTGATCTTCTTGTACGTTCCCAATTACAAATGATTCAACAATTTCCTTCTGTCACTGCCAAAAGATTAGATCAAATTATTACCTTCGCCACTAAGGTGAAAAATGTAGAGCATTTCTTAATTCTGCCAACTGCTCCCATCATCTTCTCAATTCTACATTATTGGAGTAACTGGTATCAAAATTGCCCCTCGATAAGCAATATGAGTGGGCCAGATCAAGTATGTCAATTAAACCGTATCCAACAGTTGCTGATTTCTCCAATTGGGTTGGAAAATTAGCTAAAGTAATTAGTGTTATGGCAGTTAATATTCCCCATGTTAATCAAACCCGTCCCGTGATGCTGATTGAACAGCAGAAACAAAAACAAAATCTGAAGTGTTACTTATGTAATGGTCAACATGTTATATATAAATGCCAAAAATTTACTGAGGAGTTACCAATTAATGTCAATTGGGATAAGGTTAAAGAGTTGAAGCTATGTTTTTGCTGTTTAAAAAAAGGTCATTGTTCCTCAAAATGCCGCTTTAAGAAAGCATGTGGAATAAATTGTAAGCGCGCGCATCATCCAAATTTACATGAAGACAAGCCAGTTCCATCTTCTGCAGTTAAAGAAACTCCGCCTCTTCTCAACTGCAGAAGTCCTCACATAGAGGCAAGTAAATTATTTAAAATAATACAAACTAAGATATTTGGCCCCGTCTCTTGTTTTAAGGGTTTTTCCATGTTTGAGGAAGGGTCGTAAATTTCCCTTATGGATGAAAATATTTATAAACAGCTGGGCCTCAAAGGTCAGCCATCTAAATTAACTCTTCAATGGTATGGAGACAATGTTATAACTGAGAAATCGTATAAAGTCAGTTGTGAGATTGAAGGTGTTTCGAATATACACCGTGGGCAAGTTGAATTTACCCATGCAGTCATTCAGGAAGAGTTCCTGTCCTCATTTAAAAGAAATTTCTATAGATGATTATGAAAACGCCATCCCTGTTCTATTACTTGGTTTAGATAATATTCACTTGGCTATTCATACAGCTGTAAAATAATCTGAGGAAGCAAATCCAATTGCCATTAAAACGAAACTTGGTTGGGGTGCATATGGTCCTGCAAGCATGATATGTTTGGAGAATTTTTTAGTACAGAAAATTTTGGTATCAATGCTAATACTAAACTTCTACTTTCTGACGAAGATAAAATCGGTCGTAATATTATGGAAAATACAATTAAGCGTGACGGTGAATGATTTCAGATTGGTTTACTGTGGAAAATATCCACCTGAACTTCCACCAAGTCTCTCTATGGCCCAAAAGAGATTATACACTATTGAGAAGGAAATGCAGCAAGATCCAAAGTTCGCTCAAAAATATACGGCAGAAATTGAGAAATACCTTCAAAAAGGTTATGCCCGTATGTTAACAGCTGAAGAGATTGCTAATAAGAGTACCCAATTTGGTATTTACCGCACTTTGGCGTAGTCAACCCCTACAAACTTGAAAAACTTCGGGTTGTATTCGATGCAGCAGCTATATATCTTTAAATTCCTCCTTAGTAAAAGGACCTGAACAAGCAAAACCATTGCTTAACATTCTTCTCAAGTTTCGTGAAGGAGTCATTGCAGTTGCAGCTGATATCAGAGAGATGTTCTCGCAAGTCAAAATTCGTGAAGAAGATCAACATGCTCAACGATTTCTTTGGCGAAATGAAGATGTTAGTAAACCAATTCAACAATACGTAGTGGTCTCAATGACGTTTGGAGCTGTTTGTTCACCTTGTTGTGCTGAATTTGTGAAAAATCAAAACGCCAAAGAATTTGCACATATGTTTCCTGAAGCTGTAGATACCATCATTAATAGACATTATGTACATGATTTCATTTGCAGTTTTGATAATGAAGATTGCCAAAAGGGAAATGCTCAAGATTGCGATGTCAGTTTTCGACCCATTTGGTTTAATTGCAGATTTTCTTCTCCATTCGAATTTGCTGGAAAGCAAATATTGGTTGGGATGATCCAATCCCAGATACCTTACACAAGAAATTCAAAGCTTGGTGGGACGAATTTAGAGAAGTTAGGAACCTCAAAATACCACGATGTATTTCTCCTATATTGCACAAATCATTAAATATTCAACTTCACATTTTTGTCGATGCCAGCCAAGATGCCTTTGCAGCTGTGTGTTATTTGAGAATTGTCCATGAATCTGTAATTAATGTTTCTTTCATAATTGGAAAAATTCGATGCGCTCCCA
The DNA here is from genome assembly GCA_950370525.1 of Bellardia bayeri. Taxonomy (NCBI): domain Eukaryota; kingdom Metazoa; phylum Arthropoda; class Insecta; order Diptera; family Calliphoridae; genus Bellardia; species Bellardia bayeri. The sequence goes on along the minus strand of OX493268.1, from coordinate 39,231,289 downwards.
AAAAGTTGATGAGTATTCCTCGGTTGGAATTGCAAGCTGCCGTGTTAGGAGTACGTTTAAGCAAAATCGTAACAGAATGTCATGAATTCAAAATTTCGTCAATACACTATTGGGTTGGATTCTCAAACTGTTATTAGTTGAATCTATTCTACAGAGCGCCGCTTTAAAGCATTTGTAGAGAATTCCTTACCCACACAATGGAAATGGATCCCAACAAAGGTTAATGCTGCAGATGCTGGTACACGACCGACGTATCCTCTAAAATTAATTCAAAATAGTTTGTGGGCCCAATTGAGTCAGCCCATGACTGACTGAATTGGTTCTCTGAAAAGGTTTTCTACCTACTTACATATGTATGTTAAGCACAGTCTTACATTTTTTGTATCCTTCCACAATACAGTAGCAATGTCGATTCCGTAAGCCGATCCAACATATTCCGTTGAATAACTACGTCCTTTATTCTTTATTGCTTCGCTTTTGTCGGTTGGAAGTTTGCAGTTAAAAACACGATTAACTCTAACAGTACCCAGGTTGAAAATTCGACGTGCTCTAAGGTATACTAAAAGCGGCAAGGATGTGTAAAAATTGTCAAAATACAATATATGATTGACAAAATTTAGAAATCTCGAAAGGCAACCTCATTTACATGTAACTGCAAAAAAGTTTTACGCCAAATTATACTTTTAAATTCAGCCGATTTTTTGCTGATATTTGATAGATTGCCCCTAGTAAAGCCACTAGCTGATGGATTAATTTGTGATCCTGAAAATTCCATAGTAGGCAAGTTCATCACACTCATAGTTTGGGTCTTCGAAGCTATCGCCAGAGTTCTCGAAATCTTCATCGTTTTCAATAGAGTCCATAAAATTTGCAATTTCTTGGTCATTTAGTAAAGAAAGCTTGAATTTTTTATTTCTATCATACAGGTATGTGATGAAAATCGATTCGTTTTTAACTAAAATCGAATGCTGAAAACGAACGCTTTGCTGTAAAATGTGATAAAAAACGAACGGTTTTACTTCCCATTGTTTGTTTTATTTTAAATCGTTTCATGTCAAACTGCAAGTTTGGTTTATAAAATAAACATTTACTTCAATCTTAAAGATGTAGATCCAGTAAGAAGGGATTTTTGGAAATTCGGTCGTCCAGGGGGACAAATGGGCCAAAAACGGGTAAAACCAGTACATCTATATCTCCAAAACAAATAAACTTAGAAATAATATTTTAAATGCGTCCGCTTTTAATCAAAAAAAGAGCCGACAGGTGTCTGGTACTTTTTTGAAATTCGAAGTTCATGGGGTAAAAATAGTCCCCGTAGAACGCTCCGTTAACATATATATCTCCTACATAAATAAACATAGAAACGGACATTTGATATTATTTATTCAATTTAGAAATAAAAAAAAAAAAAAAACGCAGAACATGCTATTCATGACTCAAATATAAAGGTGTAAAAAGGGCCAAATTTCAGTATACTTTTTTGAAATTCATTTCTACTAATCTATTCTCGCAGACTATGCATCTGATCATGTAATTATCTTCGGCAAAGTTATTGTACATGAGCCTGGGAAGGTTTCTGAGTTTAACGCCCATTTTTTAATTTATTACTTCTGCATGCCTTTTTACAGATTTACTTCAAAAGCTAGAAACTTGAAATTCGGCTAATGGGTTCCTTTTACAACATGTAGATCCATTAAGAAGGGAGTTTTGGAAATTCGGTTGTTAAGGGGGACAAATGAGGCAAAAACGGATAAAACCAGTACCTCTATATCTTCAAAACAAATAAACTTAGAAAAATGCGTCCGCCTTTAATCAAAAAAAGTGCCGACAGGTGTCTGGTACTTTTTTGAAATTCGAAATTCAAGTGACCATATGGGGTAAAAATAGTCCCCGTAGAACGCTCCGTTAACATGAATATCTCCTACATCAATAAACATTGAAATACTATATTAAATGCATTTGGCTCAGATCAATAAAGACTAGAAATTTTTTTTAGTACTTTTTTGAAATTCGAATTCCTATGGCCTAAAAATTGTATTCTTTTTTGGTACTTTTTTATCAAAATGTATTTTCTCACTAAAAATTCCATGAACTGTTATTTTCAAATAGTACGTATTACGGATAATTAATAGGTACTTTTTTGAAAATAATTTTTTCATGGGTGACAAAAAAGGTGCAAAAACGGTGTAAAAACGGACATTTGATATTATTTATTCAATTTAAAAATAAAAGAAAGTTAAAATATTCTTCCATCCACATAAAAAAGAACCAAGAACATGCTATTCATGACTCAAATATAAAAGTGTAAAAAGAACCAAATTTCAGTACACTTATATTGGTACTTTTTTGAAATTCCTTTCTACTATGCTATTCTCGCAAACTATGCATCTGATCATGTTATTATCTACGGCAAAGTTGTTGTGCATGATCCCGGGAAGGTTTCTGAATTGGTACGACCACGCCTACTTATTTAAATTGATTAATTGCTTCTGCATGGCTTTTTACAGATTTACTTCAAACAAGTTGTATACACATCTTACTCAAGGCGAGGTAAAAATAAAAATGTGATGGCATGAAAGTGGGCCCCATATCAAAAAATGAATGTCCTTTATAGAATCGTAAACTATGTATTTGATCATGTGATTTATCTTTGGAAAAGTTGTTGTGCACGAACCCGGGAAGGTTTCTGAGTTGGTATGAACACGCTTACTCTAACGCCCACTTTTTTTTTAATTAATTACAACGCCTGTCGGGAAGGCCAGACCGCTGGATCGATCTTACTAAAACTTTGACGGGATATAACTAAGACTCCGGCATAGGGGTGCCAGACGTACTGTTTTTAGCAGTACGCGTACTGTTTTTTTCAATTGTACTGTTTTATGCACAAGACTCAAAACAGTACGCAAATGTACTGTTTTTTACACGTTGTACTGTTTTTTGTACTGGTTTTTTTCGGTAAAAGTTTATTTATATTAAAATTGAAAAAAATATTGGTAAAAAAATTAGTTTGTCCATATGAAATGAATACAACAATAATTGTTTCATGAAATGGACATCATTGCTCTATAGGCATTTCTAACCATTAAACATTGTAGATTAACATGAAGAATATTAAAAAACAAATTGGATTTCATAAATATATCGTTGTTTATACAACGTATTTAAATTCATTTTACGAAAAGCTGATGGCACATTTAATTTTAAAGTAGTCATGTTATAGGGGGTTAAGATAAAATGTTACTTGGATTTTTTTCAATAAATGATACTTCTTGATTTTTAAATAATAAATGTACCTATATTGGAACAGCATTATTCTTACTAAAAAATATTGAAAAAGGAGTAAAATTGAGTTGACATTAAATTTAAAGTTCACTTTTGTAATGTAAATTAATACATACATATGTATACAGATTGATTTACAAAAACTAATAAATTTAAAACTTTGTATTACAAGCAAAGCAAAAATATTGTAATCTAAAAGGACTTTGATGATATAAAAGATACAATATGTCATTTAAATTGTATTTTCTATGTACCTTCTTCAAAAACGTTCATAATATATGTTATGATCTCATATTTTTAAGTATTTTTAACAATGTTTTTGTTGCTATTAAATTAATATTACAAAAATGTTATGACATGAATAAAGAGTTATGTTTTCGTTAAAAAATAAAATGTACTGTTTTTTTAATTGTACTGTTTTTGTATAAGATGTACTGTTTTTCCGTATTTCAAATCTGGCTACCCTACTCCGGCATGACTAAGAATACTTTTTTCGACCGCTTACTTTTTTTCAAAATGAACAAAATCCAATAAAATTACTAAAAAAGAATTGAATATTTGTGTAGTGCCTTTTTTTCAAATTAATTTTAATTGGTGGCGTTTACAACGCACGCAAATGCCATCTAGTATATTATAAATATCGAACCGAAATTGTACAAAAATCCGTATGTATGCAAAAATTATACTATTGGAAATAAAATAACTGAAATTCTTTTAAATATCGTTATTGAGATGAAATTCAATCAAAATAATTCTCAAATACATAGAAATTCTGGTTATCCTTATTAAATGTAGCACAAATAAGTTTCAAGTATAAATAACACACTACTGGTATATTTCTGGTGGGTATATAAGATTCGGCACAGCCGAATATAAACTCTTACATGTTCTAATTCAAATACATATATGATTTTGTAGATAGGGAGATCCTTCTTTAGGGTTTCCATGAATGCTTAGAATAGCAGTACAATCAGCAAATTTTGATGTGCGAGTACGATTGTTTGTTGTCATATCAGATGTATATATCAAGTACGTATTATAAGAAGGATCCCAGTTTGTATGTTTGCGGGTAAATTTAGTTTTAAATTGTATATTAGACCATCATTCCACACTATATCAAACACTTGGGAAATGTCGATAAAGAGAGCATTCAAGTATTTTTCTTACGATATTTACAAGTCTAAGGGTTTGTTCGATAGTACTGTGTTTTCTTCTAAATCCGAATTGATCATTCGGAATATAATTTCTTTCAATTAAAATCGGGTATAAGTTATTCATGATCATATTCTCGAATATACTTTTGCGTGATCTTTTCCCGGCTTAAGTATAATGGTAACCAGTGAAACCTTCCATTCTGGTGTTTAATATTAAAGGCGTAAATATCGTTAAAAATAAGAACTCTTATTTTTATTGCTATCCGGGGTAGCCCCATAATCATCAAGTTACTGATTTTATCAACACCAAGTACTTTCTTAGAGTTTATATCAACAATAGCCTTTTCGATCTCTCAAATCTCAAAACAACTGGTGGCAAGTCAATTTTTTAATTATACTTTTTCAAATTACATATTAACAAACAGATTTCCTTTTTCTTGCTCAGCCACCACTTAAATTTCGCAAGTGAGGACTTAAATATGGCAGATCTTTAAAGACTTCTAGTGGCTCGCCATAATGAATAATAATTCCAGAGTTGCGTGCAGATCTTCTAAATATTTATTAAATTTTCCAACATTCCAAGAGCTCTTTAAGTATTTGTATGCAATATTTTAAGTTGGAGTAAAGATCACTTTTTTTTCATTTAAGAGCCGTTTGACATCTGTAGAATAATATTATATGTATCCGATTAATCACGAGGTTTATGTAGCAATATGAGCAACCAGTTTGAGATTATTACATACATATACAAATTATTCGATATTTTCTTTTTATTGAAATTGCTGTGCCTCCACCTGCTCTGCTTCTGGGGTCCTTAGTATCATAAATAATATACCCATTTATAAGAAATAAACTAGACGTCAAATGTGTTTCCGAAATCAGCATCACATCGATTTGGCGATTTTTTTTTAGAAAATTTTTTATGTTGGCGAATGACGTGTGCGTTCCAGAAACATATTTTCACACAGTTCATGGCCTATTAAGTACAGCTTGCAATAACATGGATTGCATTTAAGGCATTTCCTTCATCATGTTACTCGTTAAATTATTAACCGATTTATACTGTAGCCTAGAGCCGACTTAAATTAAAAGAGGGGTTTGCTTGTTTGGTTCCGTATTGAAATTATTATTGTGTTTTAGAACATTAGAGTGGGATCTACTTTGCAAACTGATGACAACTTACAATATGAACTAGTATGGCCAAATTCTTTGCAGTTTAATGATTGAACGAGCTAGAACGTTTGTGCCGTTCTTCTACTGTTATTAACAATACGTAAACAATATTTATATTTCGGATGTGTATTTCAGAAATATTATTAGAAATTTCTCAAATATAATTAGAAATTTCGGCAATTCAATTGGAAATTTCTAATATACCTATAAAATAGCAAATTCCTGAAATACAATTAATTGAAAATGGTGTAGACGCCACTGCAACTCAACAAATACGTAAAGAGATCTTTCTTAAACAATTTTTAGGTTTAGAAATCCACTGGAACCACAGTGCCAATTACATTTTTAGCTCTTTTGTTGACAGAGAACTAACCAAGAATGATAAAATTCTTGGAACTAACTCATCAAATTTACTGACTCAGCAACTGACTACGCGCAAAATTGTAATGAACATTGTGACCAGATCTCAAAAAGTTAAGCGGCTAAATTTGTTAAAAATTAACCTAAAATATGCTAAAACTTGGTTAAAAATGCCAAACAAAATGTGCTAAATTTTAAAAAATACATTCTTGAAATAATTTTTTACAATTTGAAGTACGCAAGATTAAAAAATAAACTTTTTATATAAATAATATTTATATAATAATAAACTCAAGAACAAAACTAATTAAGGTTCTCTTAAGGTTAAAGATAACTCAGTTGTTTGATTAATTTTTGTAGTAATTTTCATACAAATTTTCATAATATTTTTTACTATATCAGGCCTTAATTAAGTCTTATGTAATTTGAAAATATTTATTTAATCAAGAACAATTTATTATTTTTTATTCGAACTGTTAATTTTAAATTTTGGATATTTATTTAGTCGGGCTCGAGTTCATTAAATTTAATTTTCATTAAACTATTTTTACTGAAGGTAGAAATTTTTTTACAACTTTAAAAATTTTTATTATTAAAATTTTTTATTGATAATTTTCTTGTCTGGAATTCGAACCTGGGTTGTTGAATTTATATATGTTTCGAGAAACACCACTTTCTCTCATCAGAATTCTTTGCGTTCTAATGCTACATTTACACGATTGAAATTTTCTTCAAAATTGCTCTTCAAAATGCCTCAAACTAATGTAAACAGCAACAATTCTTCAAAATTTATTTATTTAATAGTTATTAAATATTAATAGTTATTAAATAAATAAATAAATATTAAATAAATAAATTTTGAAAAAATTTTGCTGTTTACACGAAGCATTTTGCATTTTGAAGAAAATTTCAATCGTGTAAATCTAGCTTAACCCTCTGCACCACTTGCGGTACCTGCTAGCCAACAGAAAAACATCAATCTTTTAACCAGTGTTACCTGGTGGTTCGAAATTTGCTGTAATTATTATTTTTATTTATTAATTTCTATTTACATGTTGCCTCCTTTTCTTCAGTTTTTTCGTATTAATGTCAAGACTTCGTCTCGAAAAGCTGAATACATTTGTTTTATTATGTTTGTTTTCCACTTTCGTCGACATTGTATGTGTACTACTTTAAGTACAATTGCAAACATTAGCTTGTGCCCTAGCTATTTTTTAAGAACAATTTATTATTTTTTATTCGAAAAAAAATTTAAAAGTAACAGTTAAATTTTTGATATTTATGATATTATTTGATATTACGATATTATTTGATAAATAACTATCAAAAATTTATTTAATCTTTATAATCCACATCTAATATATAAAAGATAGAATTCGTGGTATTTAAAATCATTATGTTTCTTATTTTATTATACCCTACATCACCATAGTAGGGAGGGTTATTAGCTTTGTGCATCCAAATTAATTTTGCCACAAATAAGTTGTATATGAAACCTAATGAAACCTACAAATTTTGTGCAGATCAGTCAATAACTAGTCATAGCTCCCATATAAGGTCCACTTACATAACTCTCGGGCATAACTCTCTTAAAATTATTAATATGTAGTACAAATAAGTTTCACACACATATGTATATAAAAATTATGATATGTACCTAATTTTATAAGGATTGGTCCATAATTAATAATTGCTTACATATAAAGCTCAATTCCTAAACTCACTTCAACGACCATAAATCTCCTAAAAATCTTGGTATCCAAATGCAATTAAGAATTACAAATTAAGAAATTTTATAACGATTTGTCGATAATTAGTCATAGCTCCCATATAAAAACCAGTTCTGAAAATGACTTCAACATACATTATAATCGGGCTTGACCGACTATACATTCTTAAGGTGCTTTCAGATGGGATGTATTTTACATACATATGTACTGTCAAATTTTCCATCTATAAAAGTTGTACACATCGTGTGATACATATGAAACTTTGCATGTGTAAAATACATGTGGAAATATATATGTAATTTTTCGATTAGAACACGCTCTATTTTATTGTGACAAACATAAACACAACAGCTGGTTTGTTTTGAAACAAAATTGTGTGAAAAAATAAAATTAAAGAAAATAGATAATGAACAGGGAAACGTAGGTATTTTTCGATTTTTAATAAATTAAATTATTTTTAATATATTTATTGCAGTTAGATTGGCCAAAAGAAGCAATTCTTGAAATTTATACACGTTAAAAAGACAGCTTTTGTTTACATTTATAGGTTATGTCATACGAAAAAACATAAGCAGGTGTGATAGCAAAAATTATGAATCGTATGTAAAATGGAAATTTTGACATACATACGGAATTACATATGGGTAAGAAAACTGACAGTACATATGTAAAATATATACCGTCTAATAGCACCTTTACTTGGTTTTTATATAATTCATTCTATTAAATATACATACGTTTAACTTATGAATTACTAAATGGCAAAACTGAAATCTTCATAACAAAAGATAAAAGGAAGTTTTCATAAAACGCATTCTTGTGTTCACAAACTTGCTTCGAAACTTCTACGGTTGAGTTTTGATTTTCCCACTCATATGAAGTTGTAAGAGTTGTAATTTTATCTGTTAATAAATTTGTCATTTATTCTTTAAAATGTTTATATAACTTTAATTATTTTATTTTCAAGCTATTTTCAACAGAAAATAAATTAGTATTCTTAAATTTTTAAATGCTAACTTATTATTAAGAAATTCTAAATACATATAAAGCCAAATTTAATAGTTTCTTCTTCTTTCAAGCAATAAGGTCAATTGCATTTTATATACAAATATTTTATTTTATTTATATATATTAATTTTCAATATTTCGCTATCACAATGGATAGCTTCTTCTTCTTCATTGTAATTCAAAACTTATATTATCCCTGAAGAAGCTATCCATTGTGATAGCGAAATATTGAAAATTAATATATATAAATAAAATAAAATATTTGTATATAAAATGCAATTGACCTTATTGCTTGAAAGAAGAAGAAACTATTAAATATTAAAAAAGGTCAAATAAACGAACTAAATATATAAAGCCAAATGCTAAACGTAAAATTTTGCGGCAAAATCACAATAAAATCAGTTAAAAAATTCTAAAATGGTCACACTGGAAATGAAGTATTTAAGGTAAAACAACTCTGTTATTGTTTTGTTCTTGACACTTGTTTTATTATTGTTTTCTTATGTAAAAAGTACAACCATGTGTTTGGTTGTCAGTGGATTATTTTTTAGAACCTTGCAAAATGACTTATTCTTCTTTCAGAATTCGTTTAAATAGTATTAGTTTCTTTCAATTCCGGGATCATTAAAATAGTGTCGCCACCAATGTCTCGCAGTGAAAAGTGGTTCTGGATTTGCGATGAAATATATCAGAAAACTTTAATAATAAAATGTTTTTATCACAGTTAAAAAAACTGACAAGCATAAATTGCAAAATTCGTTGCGTTCACGTAACGAAATAATGCATCTGTGAGAGTGTGTTAGTGGATATATATTTTTTGTTATTATGTACATGTGCTCCATGCGGTATAGTATTTTTTCCTGCTTTTGGCAAACAAACCTATCAAAAACGAAAATAATAAAAAGTAAAATTCTTTGAAAATCCAATAAAATACAAATGTTTAAAAGTTTGGGGAAAGTAAAAAATAAAATCGAAAAATCAATCCTTCATCTACGTAACATACTAACCTTAAAAACACATTAAAATCTAGACGGGCAAACAAACCCCCATTCTAAATATACAATCAACAACAAACAGATCCGAACAGGAAATAGCGATAATTGAAACTGTCAACCTATTGCAATTGGTAACAAATAGAAATTTTAAAAAGGAAAATGGATAAGTCCGCTGCTAGCAAAAAGGAATCTGAGATAATGGAGATTCACGAAATTGATAGTACTTCGAATACTCCTACTTCTGGGACACCACTAGTGGAGATACCTCGCCTCAAGCTTAAGAAAATTAACAATGACCATCATGAGAAACGAGTATATAAAATTGTACTTACTGGAGGTTGGTAATTTCACTACATTTTATATTATTTTTGTTGACACTACCTTGAGTGGATTAAAATACCTACAATTCAAACTTTAAATTCATTATCAACACATTTGTATATAGGTATATATTATTACATCGTAGTCACTTGTTCATGGTATTTTTCAATGTCAAGGTCGTATCTTTTTCTTCCCTACTTGTTACTCTTCATACCCATTGAATTGTTTTCGACGTGGCCTGTCTGTTGTCGGTATTCTTGTTGATGTATTTTGTGATTTTAAAGCATATAATAATATAACATTGAATTCGTACGCCAATGGTCAAAAATATAAAATGTGGGAGATTAAAAAAAATGTGGTGAATCAATATGAGAAATACGTTTAATTAAAATTCTATTTGTGTTTAATATATGCCGATACTGTGTGCGGATATCTGTGCCAAACATTACAACTTGAGAAATAAATATTTTTATTTATTCAGAAGATCTCCCAATAATATTGTTACGAAATTATATTTATATCAATTTAAATTTAACAGTTTGTAACGACTGGTATCAACATGTTTTAAAGTAAAGTGTAAAAGAGTATTAAAAGACAGACTGCCGTATTATAAAAAAATAAAGTAGGCAAAAAAATTTTCTTAAAGTACACTTGAAGTCTACTTTAATTTTTTATAAATACGGCAGAGAGTGTTTACTGTGTACTTAAATTATTTTGTACATTTGAATAAAGACTCAATATATTTTCTTTAAACTACTTGGCACTTTTATTTTGTAATTAAAAGGAATTCGGTTTTTTAAGGAAAAGTTTTTAAAGGTAGACGCGTGACAATACAATACATATCCAATTAAATATTATTTTGCTCAAATACCAATTTTGTATTTGAAAATAAACAATGTATTCGTATGTTAACAGCAATCTAAGAAATTAAATTTAATTTTTGCCTAAAACAGGATAGTGCTTATTTTATTCAAATCAAATTAATAAGGTGATTCCAAAAAAACATTTATCTAGACCATACCAGGAATCGCACCCAATACTTTCTTTCCGCCCACTCTCAAAGAATTGTGAGAAAAGGAGCAAAGTCCTTTTTCAAATTTCAAGTTATTTTTTCCAAAAATCTTTATAAAAAAAATTTTTTAGTAAAAATATTATATTATACTTATTTAAAATTTCTGAGACATTTTTTATAGATTCTGATGTTTTTGAATTTTTTCGGGCTGTTTTTGTGTTAAAATATCGTTAATAAAGTTATATATCAAATTTTGAAACTTTAACATTGTCTCTGTTAAATAGCTAACATGACTCTGTTAACGTAAATGGTTTGTGTCTAGGGAGTTAAATTTCAAATTTATCTTCACGCACATAGAATATTTAGAGAAAAACAATATACTATCGAAATATCAATCCTTTTTTTGCAAGAGTTTTTCGTGTGACAAATCTGTGAACTACGTTGTAAATAGAGGGAAAAATATTAACAAAAATAACAAAATCATTGCAATTTTTCCCGATTTTAAAAGAGCTTTTGAAACTATTGATAGAAACATTTTACTACAAAAACTATACAAATACGGAATACAAGATAAAGAATTAAATCGGTTTCAATCATACTTAACTAATAGAAAACAAATAATAAAAGTAAACAACATAAAATCGAACGAGATCAATAACGAATATGGGGTTCCACAAGGATCAATCCTTGGAGCTCTACTATTTATTATATACATAAATGTTCTTCGAAAATGTCTCATAGGTGATTTATTTTGCATTCATGCAGATCTCTAGTATGTAGCTGTCACTCAATAATTGGCATAGCTCCTGAATTAAGTGCACTTCCGAATATTCCAACCAACCATACAACTCTTGTAAATAACGGTATTGAGATGAAATTCAATTACGAAAAATAATATTAAAATCCATAGAAATCACATTAGTGGATACTGGATTTAGAAGTATTCAGTCCATATTGGTCCACTTCTACTATGCCACCCATAAATCTCTTGTAAATAATGTTATTGAGATCAAATTCAACCAAAAGAAGCCTCACCTTATATCTTATCCTTTTTTCTACTCTGTTTTATACTCTTTTTCTTAACTTGTTTTGAATATGGAAAAATGTTCTTTTAATTTTATAAATTGTTAAATTATATTATGAAAATCAGATAAACTCTGTAAATTATAGTAAGAATCGGTAATTACATCAATTATAAATGGTCAAAATTAGATAAAATTTCAAAACATTTAAAATAAAATCACATTAGTGAATTACGATCAACAGGTAATATTGTCTTTGAAACAATATATAAAATTAAAATATTCTAGCCCAGTGTAGTTTCTGTATTTCTTATTAAGTTTAACTGGAGGGTATTAAGATTCGGCACAGCCGAATAAATGATGAAACAGAACTGGGGCTGAACGTTTTTTTCCATACAGTTTGACATAAAATTATGCCAGAGAATGTGGTCGTGAAAATAGAATCTATTTTAATGATGAAATAGAACTGGGGCTGAACGTTTTTTTCCATACAGTTTGACATATGACAAATTATGCCAGAGAATGCGGTCGTGAAAATAGAATCTATTTTATTTTGACAGCGTTTTTTCTAATACTCTCACTTTAAAACACAAATGCTCTCAACAGTATTACCATACTTTTATAAAATTTTATACATTTTGTAAACAAAACCATAAGTTTTTGCAGCTTTGGCGCAAGAAAAATAAAAACAAAAGAAAATCAAAGAAACATTTAAAATTGAATTTAAAAGTGAGATTTTTGTAATTTAAAAGAAAATAAAAAAAATTAGCCTGAAGGGAACTCCTTAAAAATTATGAAAATAAGTGATATTATAGAAAAATTAATTGAAGAAGTACAAAAGCATGATTGCATATATAATTTGCAGTCGCCATTGCACAAAAATTTTTATTTAAACCAAGATTTGTGGTCAAAAATTGGAAAAGCCATCGGCATTACAGGTTGGTACACAGAAGAAATACAAAAACATTAAATGACAGTTCGTGAAGTTGCAGCCGTCGTTTCAATTATGGGCCTATTTTCTCTGAGAGTCGTTTTTGCTTGAAGTTGCGGTCGTGTTATGTTTTATCATTAAAGCACTCTAACTTGTTCAACATATACTATGTATGTGTTAGCCTTATGGCCAGTTTTTAACTTGATATTTAAATACGAAATTAGTTAATTTTTCCTTAAACTTAAGTTGTATTTAAATACGGTTTCATTTTTTCAGTCTCAAATTAACTTTGGTATTCAATTATGATAAAAGTATGGTAGCACTATTCTTCAACTTCTTCATTTAACAGCTGATTTACTATTTAGTTTACAAATTGACGTGCGCAAAGATAGCGTCGATTTTTAGCGTTGAAAACGCCAAAATATATTAGCGATTTTGGGAATTTAAAAATACGCAAAGTATTTCAATGAAAAATCATAAAAACACAAACAATAGCATTAGGAATTCAGAACAGAATTTAATTCTTAATTTAATTTATAAAAATAAAAAATATTTTATAAGAAAAGTTGGTTGAAAACAGTCAGACAAATATGGGATTTCGTATTTCATGGAATATAGGCGACGTCAAGGAACTACCTATATAGATTATGAAAGTACATCATCTAAGGTATCTAAAACGCTTTCCGTGCAAAAAATCTGCTGGACAGTTTTCTAGAAAACTGGGTTCATCCAAAATGGTCAGAAAAATCTGGGATTATTTATTTCATGGTATATAGGCGACGTCAAGGAACTACCTATATAGATTATGAAAGTACATCATCTAAGGTATCTAAAACGTCTTCCGTGCAAAAAATCCGCTGAACAGTTTTCTAGAAATATTTGTGATTTGAATCAGGGCAGTGTCAGGGCATAGACTCGATGGAAATTGAAGGTATACTTCCCATTGAATATAAAAAGCTTTCCGTGCAAAAAATTTTCAGAACCGTTCCATAGCAATTCGAGGTTCCTCCAAAATGGTCAGTGAAATCTGGGATTCTTAATAAAAAAGAATCGGGGCAGTGTCATGGCATAGACTCGATGGAAATTGAAACTATATTTCCCACTGAATATAAAAAGCTTTCCGAGAATTTTTTCAGATACCACGTGCGTCTTGCTATGGAGAAAATAATTTCTTCGAATCGTAATACATTTTGTTTGTAAATGCGCTGTTTATTAAGTAGCAATAATTATAAAAAAATTAATTGTTTTTTTTATTGCCAACACGGCAATGCTTAATTAATTTAGTTTTTACCAATTAATAGGGAATTAGTTTATTATATAAATGAGAAAATTAAAATTTGTTTTTCACAATTTGCGGCTGATTTCATTATTTGGCTAAAGAAAACAAACAAGTCTTTTTTGTTAAGTTTTTTACAGAGTTGCATAAAAGGTATTTTTGTTAACATTTTGTTTGAAATGCATTAAAAATTCTAACAATTAATGAACTAAATTTAGCAAAATTAATAAATAAAACAGAAAATTTTTGAAGGAAATTAAAATCAAAAAACTTGAATTAACATTACTATGGCCCAGTAATCAAATTTCGTTTGGTCACTTTCGATATTTCAACTATTTACTTAATAATACGCACAATCACACGTATTCACATTACTTTGGATATTTTTAATAATAAAACTGATAGTATTCAGCGTGCGCATATCTCGTTGAAGTTAAGGAGTGCATATCTCGTGCTGAATCACATTTAACAAGTTCATATCTCGTTATAGTTAACGAGTTACTTTTTTCGTTATAGTTAACGAGATATGCGCACGCTGCACAGTGGGGGATCTGAAAAAAAGTGGAAATAAATCTGTAACTTCTAAACGAATAGCTCGATTTTAATAAAATTTCCCATGGCTATAGAGGAGGTGTTGATAAGTTTAAATTTTGAACTTGGGCTTAAACAACAAAGGGGGCGGGCCGAGCCACAATGCCCCAATGTGGGGCACCTCGGGTATACCAAAAATTAAAAATTATGCGAAATTTTTGTTTGCGATCCGATTTGAAAGATTTATATATATATGGAATGTACTAGACGAGATCTACAAAAAACATTCCTTTAGACATATATTATCTCTTATAGTTTACGAGTTATTCGCATTTGAAAAGTAAAATTTTATTTTTTTTGCCTACCTTGGTCTGCTATTTTGCTAATAACGGATCCAATTCTTTCCCGATTTTCTTTAAGTGTCTTTTTTGAATTAACAATAAATTTATTAATAATCTTAAGAAAGAAATGTTAAAAAATATCTACTGAGTCAAAAGTTATGTACATTCAAACTTTAAAAAAATAAAAAAGTCGTTTTTCTGCCATTTTTTCTTTTTTCGAAAAACGTAACTACATTAATTTTAAATTATACAGAAAATGAGAACAAGATAAATAATGTGTTTATATTTTTCTGAAAGGTAACATTTCGGGAAATATTATAAAAGCAAAATAATATCAAAATTTTTATTGTTGCGTGGTCCAGAGCCTTCCGAAGTAGACCTATTTTTTATGAAAATTTCAACTTTAGACAACATAAAATCGCATAGCTGCTTTCAAAAAACTAAGACCTGTTTTGTATGTCCCAATCTGTTCTTCAATATTACGCAAAGGGATTTCATAGCCCCGAGCTTGGTGCCTTCAATAGATCCAAAAATCAAAAAATCTCAATTTTGGGGTTTTTAAAAAAGTTTTTTGGGAATTGTGGGATTCTCAATAACAAATCTAAATCCCAATTTTCACTTTTGCATTTCGACAAAAAATGTCTATATAATTGTAAAATTTAATTAAAAAATATTCATAAACCAAAAAGCTATAGTAGTTTAAAAATTTAAATTTTCAAAAAAAAAAAATAAAATTTAAAAATAAAAAATATTTTCCCAAACAAAAAAAACATCACTTGTTTCTTTAGTTTTTTGTTTACCATTCTATAAATTTGTTAAAGAAAAACACAATTAAGAGGGATTTTAAGATCATTTGTAACAGAACGAAAGTTATATTATATTTTATAGAACTAAAATACTATTTTAAGTTCATTTAGCAACATTTTTTTAATGTACATACGAGTACTTTACAAATATGTATCTAATGTATGTAATAAGTCATTTTACATCATATTTGGTATTTTAGTGGCAAAGTTTGCAGTCTTTCGCGTTATAAAGATTTTTTGTTTTTAAGTAATTTATCAATGACATAAATATTATTAATTTTTTGAAATGCGTAGAATTTATAGATAATGGATATTCATAAATAACGCTCATAGACCTACTGCAACCTTATTAGAGTTCTAGAGAAATCTAGTAATATTTTTTAAACGTGGAACGAGCCCTTCATATGCTCTTTTTTGTTGCGTTCTTTAGTTTAAGAAATGGCTGGCTGTATTATACCAAATATTCTCGTCCACCTAATACGCATACTTTGCTGAATTCTTTCTGTATATTATTGGCGAGACAGACGTCTTTAAAGACATGATTATTTTTTAATATTAGTTGTTTTTGTTCTATGGCCAAATATAAACCGATCATCATTAAATTGGTACGAGGTCTGATCAAAAAATAACCGTTATTTTCAAATTTCGTGTGTTACGTATGTTCCATTTTCGCATTTTTTTTTCTGTTTGAGAATACCGGAAAATTGCAATTTTCATTTCCGTTTACCGGAAAAAAATATACTCACAATTCCAAAACCTAATATCCACACAATATAAAAATAACGGTCAATATAAATTGACCCTATACAGCCTTTTCAAAGAATAATTGCCATAATATACAAGGTTACGTTCAAAACTCAATATGTGTATTCATTCATGATCACAAACATATTTTCACTGTAACACAATTTAAACATACAATTTCTTTATTTTTAAGGTCCCTGTGGTGGAAAGACAACTGGGCAGTCACGTTTATGCACTTTTTTTGAAAATCTGGGTTGGAAGGTAAGCATTTAATATACATATTAAATTATTTTTTAGTGATTGTTTTTATGTGCTATGTAGACCTTTTATATCGTTAAAAATCTTTTTATTTTATTAGTTCAGCTGAGGTTTCTTTTATTAAAAATATAAAAACTCTTGTTCGTTTTTCGTGTCTAATAATTCTTCTATATACAATCTATTTCAAATTTAAGGACAATTTCTACACACAGAACAAAGGTATGCCAATGGGATCTCCCATTTCTCCAATTATTGCGGATATTGTTATGGAAGAATTATTAGACACAACTCTTAATAAAATGGAGATGGGACCAAGAATGATGACGAAATATGTAGACGACCTATTTGAAATTTTAAAAACGAATCAAGTTGAGAATACTTTGAAGATATTGAACTCATTTAATAGACAAATACAGTTTACATTAGAGAGAGAAATTACCAACAAATTACCATATTTAGATTTCCTAGTCATCAGGGATGGTAATATAATTAAGATAAACTGGTACCAAAAACCTGTATCTTCTAGCAGACTTATTAATTATTATTCCAAACATCCTAGAAGAATAATAATGATCACTGCTATAAACTTTATCACCAGACTGCTAGGTACGAGCAATACCGAATTTCACGAAGACAATAAAATAAGAATTAGACATATTTTACACAAGAATGACTATATGGAATATAACAATAGAAAATTTGATAAAACATACAATAAATAAGAAAAAATCTGACAACAATATGATGGAAACGAAACCACCTAAAATTTACAGATCTATTGATTATATATCTGGATTATCAGAAAGGATGAAGTACTCTGATATATATGACATATTGACAATGAAAACGGGTAATACGACGGCAAAATTATTCAATAACATGAAATCAAAATTGGACAAACTAGAAAAATCAAATCTAGTATACCAAATAAAATGTGACGGCGACGATACTGATATATGTCAAAAAATATACGTAGGTACAACGAAGACAAAATTTAAAACTAGATTGTCATCACATAAATCGGACCTAAAATCAAATGACAAACCACGTTCACAAAAAACAGCACTTGCTGCCCATTGTGCAATAACTGGACATCGACCAAACTTTGATAATGTAAGAGTAATTGTGGAAGAGAATAATACTTGTAAACGATATAGGCAAGAGATGTTACATATAATTAATACTCCAATAGATAAGAGAATGAACTATAAAACAAATACTGATAATTGCGCTCACATACAAGGTGGTGCAAAAGTAAACTTCCGATGTTTTTTGGCTGTAATTAAAAAAAAATGAAAAACTTTGATTCTTGTGGATTATTTTTATTTGGTCTTTTAATTTTTTTTACATCAAGTCGAGAATATGATGTCATGTAAATGGCCGCCGCCACAGTTGATTGTCATTTGAGCCCTTTTTATGGCATTTTCCTTCACTTTAGCCAAAACTTCCGGTGATAGGTCCTCACATTCTTGACGGATATTGTCTTTAAGAGCTGCAAGAGTCTGAGGCTTGTTGACATAAACCCGCGACTTCAAAAAGCCCCACAAAAAGAAGTCTGGAGCGGTCAAATCAGGCGATCTTGCTGGCCAGTGCAAATCGCCAAATGGGAAATTAGGCGCCCGGGAAATGCATCCTTCAGCATATCGGTTGTGGCACGTGCAGTGTGTGCCGTTGCACCGTCCTGTTGGAACCACATGTTTTCCAATCCCAATTGTACCAAAATTCGCTGTAAAGACCGTCGACTGATACCCATTTGCGTGGCATGTCGTCTGGTCAAAGTCGACGGCGCTTCCATGGCATCCTCGGCTACAGCAGCAATATTCTCTGCAGAACGGCTACTGCGTGTTGTGTCAGTATCTACGAGGCGAGCGGCTAAACGTCGCAGTGTCTCACCAGTAGGCATTGGACGGCCAGGAAATCTGCAACGAAATTCACTTTGTGCCAAAGTCACCGACCGATTATTGGTCAAATAAATAGTCAGCAATATTCCGCGTTCTGGAGCAGTGTAGCGTATTATTGTTTATTAACGTGTATTTCGCATGTGTTTACTACACAAATGTCGAAACAGAACTGACATTAGGGGCCAATTGCAAAATTTATAGCATTTTCTGATAGGAGCATTACTTTTGCGCCACCTTGTATATAGACATACAATAAACAAATACAAAAATAATAATAAACAATAAAGCTAACAGTCAGTGAAAGAAACTTAAGACTTTAATTTTTTATAAATACGGCAGTAAGTAAATTGTTTGTTAATAAATTTTAAGAAAATTGTTACAATTATAATAATTATGTTTTTTATATTATATTTCTTCCCTGAGATGATCAACAAAGTTGGTCGAAATATTGGAAACAAATAAAATATAATAAAAATTAAAAACGAACAAGAGTTTTTATATTTTTAATTAAAGAGAGCTCAAGCCGAACTAATAAAATAAAAATATTATTTTTTAGTATCGCCGAGATTATAAACATAATTATAAACATAAGTGAATTATTTTTGTGTCTGCAACTGCATATGAAGAAATTAAAAAATCTGGAGAATTTTCATATAATATATGATCAATATATTAGATAAATATGTAATAATTACAATGGTTTCTATGTTTAATACTCAATATATTAATACAGTGGTTCACACCCTATGCTTCATAAAAAGAAAAATAACAGAAACTTAAAAAAGAAATTGGTGTCATTTAACAGAAAAAATGTTATATTCTAACAAACATAAAACATTAATTTCAAACATGTGCATTTTTATATAATAAAACAAAAAAATTAATTTTTTCACGTCATAGTTCCTTTTATGCAGTCAATTTCTACTTTACCGATTCGTTTTTCGTTTTTTCTACTTCTATCAATATTTTTTGGTGAATTGTGAGTCCGAATTTGTGACGTCAAGTGTAATTAAATGAGTCTGTGTATAACGAGAATTGGTTTTTTAAAGTTGGTAACCCTAGTGTGAAAACGTCAAAATTTTCTTTTTGTTTAGCAAGCATTTTGTTAAATTAAAAATAAATAATTAAGTAAAAGTGTTTTTATTTTTAAACCGTATTTTCCATAAAAACAAAGTTTGGAGAATTTGAAATATATGAAAGATGGCTCCAACTGGTCGTCGTAGCATAAAATACCATAAAATCACTTGCAGCCAGTGCAATTTACAGATAGAAGAAGACGATGAGTTTATTGAGTGCGACAAGTGTATGAAAAAATATCATGTAATCTGCACTACACTAGATAAAAAGCAGTACGATTACTTGTTACAACATGAAAACGATGAGTATGTTTGTCATATGTGTGACAATAACAATAGTGGTACCATCAAAGGAGAATTAAAAGAGTTCAAAAACGAAATCAAAACCGAACTGAAAAAGCTTAATCAGCTGTCTCACATACATGAAGCTATGAATTTTATGTCTAAAAAATTCGATGACTTATTGAAAAGTGTTAATGATAATAAAAAGGAACTGGATAGTATGCAAAGAGAAAATAAGGTATTGAAAGATGAAGTACAAAAATTAAAAAATTCCGTAAAATATTTAAATGATCAAAGAGTTAAAAATGATTGTTTAATACGTGGAGTAATACCAGATAAGGGTGCATCTGCGATAGATACAGTTCTAAAAATAACAAATGATGTTGGTGTGGTATTACAACCGGAGACTATTGACGATGCCTATTTTATTAAAAAAAGAGATCCATCAAATACTCAAAAAAATAATAAACAAATAATGGTGGTTAAATTCAATTCGAAAAAATCTAAAGATGTAATGATGTCAGTGAAGCCTAAATTAATGAAAAATGAGTCCACAAAAGATGTTTTTGTCAATGATTTACTGAGTAGAGAAACCCTAAACTTGTTCAACTATGCCAAATCATTGAAAAGCGTTGGTTATCGGGATGTATATGCTGCAGGCGGTAGAGTTCTTATAAAAAGGAGCGAGTTATCCAAGCCAAGAGTTATTGTGAGTCGAGAAGATGTTGATAAACTTTTAATGGAAGCAACTACGAACAATCAGAAACGCAGGTCTCGGCATGAAGCAATCGATAATGAAGACAATAATGATATATATTTATCTCCCTAGTGGAAAGTTTTTTTTTATGTAATCAGTAATATTTATTATGGATATTTTATTTTATTTTGTTTTTTCTTATGTTAAATAATCAATATTTTTTTAATTTAAAATCTTTTGAAGCTTTTATTAATAATAATACAAGTTCTCATTTTAATGTTATATCTTTAAACACAAGAAGTATTTCTTCAATTAAGAAATTTAATAAGTTTAAAACTCTTGTTGCTAAGCTACCCAGGCTACCCAATGTCATTGCTGTTCAGGAAACATGGTTTCAAGAAGATTTAACTCAGATATACAGTATAGATGGTTATGATGCTATACATTGCTGTAGATATGATCATTTTGGAGGAACTTCTATCTTTGTTTGCAAGAATCTAGAATATAAAATTGATATTTGTGAAAGTATAGATTTTGTCGATTCAATTGCATTAACGCTAAATAAAATCAAAATTAATGGAAAGGCTCTGAAGATTATTTCTTTTTACAGATCACAAAAATGTGACACGAATAAATTTCTCTCGTTTTTGGAAAATAAGCTTATTCATTTTGGTCGTAGTCCATGTATTTTTGTAGGTGACTCCAATATTGACAGTTTGAATATTAGTTTGTATGAAGAACTCAAAAATGTCCTTGTAAATTATGATTTCATAAACTGTCACACATTAATAACTCGCCCAGATAGTAAAACATCGATTGATCATGTATATAGTAACATTGTTGATTCGTTGTACGTTGACTCTGTAGAATGTAAATTTTCAGACCACAATCTTATTTCTTGTAGAATAAAATTTGATGTTCAGGATCAGACATTTGTCGAAGATGTGCACTTATATTGTGATTATAATCGTGCCAAAGTTCAAATTGATACCAATATACAAAGATTACATGAAACAGGAGATCCTTCATTAGATATATCATCGTTAATTGTGTATGTTAATAATGCTCTGAAAAATTCTACATTTGAAAAACGTCAAAGAAGAGAAATTCGGCATGGAATTACACCTTGGATAAAAGGAAATTTGGCAAAATTAATAAATTACAAGAAAAAACTGTTAAAAATGAGAAGACGGAGACCTGGAAATTGTGATATTGAGAGTATAATAAGAGGCATTAGCAATGTAATTAAAAAAGCAAGTAGAGAGGCGATGAACAATTTTTATAAGAACAATCTTTGCAAAACTCAGCACGATCCAAAAAAGTCTTGGAAATTTTTAAATGAAACCCTTGGTAGACAACAAAACAGAACAATTAATTTAAAAAACGCTAGTGGTAAAGAAATTTTAAATGATTTTGAAAAAGCTGAAGCTTTTAATAAACATTTCCTACAATCTGTCAAAGATTTAAGAGAACAAATTGATCAATCATCAACTGATTCCTGGAATTCTTTAAGAACCTTAATTCAGCATAGAAATACATTTTATTTAAATCATACATCATCTGATGAAGTACACAGTATTATTAAAAACTTAAATTCAAATAAGAGTTGTGGACATGATAATATATCACCTAAAGTTCTATTAAAATGCAATGTTTTAATACCATATTTGGTAAAAATTTTTAATAATATGATCAGTAGAAGTATATATCCAGATATTTTTAAAATACATAAGGTGGTTCCAATCCCCAAAGAAAAGATTGCGTGTAGAGTTGATATGTTTAGACCAATAGCAGTTTTGTCTATCATTGATAACGTTTTTGAAAGACTTTTGCATAACCAAATTTCTGCGTATGTGCAAAACAATAATATGCTAAATGATTGTCAATATGGTTTTAGGAAAGGATGTGGTACCGAGGAAGCAGTTTTGAACGTGGTTAATTTCATCTGTAAGGGATTGGATGGAGGATGTCATGGTGTAGCTGGTATCTTCTATGATTTCACCAAAGCTTTTGACCTCATTGACCATGAAATTCTTGTTCAAAAACTTGGCTATTATGGAATATGTGGAAGAGAATTATTGCTTATAAGAAGTTATTTAACAAATCGAAGACAATTTGTTCAAATTAACGGTGACAAGAGTTCGTATGGTTCAGTTGAATATGGAGTACCGCAAGGTAGTGTTCTGGGACCTTTATTGTTTACACTCTACCTAAATGATATAAAAAACCTAGGTCTATCAGGCCAACTTTTTATTTACGCTGATGATATTTGCCTATTTTACCCATACAAACACGAAACCGTTGCAAAAGCATACATGGAACGTGATGCTGCTCTTATATCCGAATTTACGAAAATAAATAAACTTATATTAAATGCCAATAAAACAAAATTAATTAGATTTAAACCATACTGTACTAGCAACGTAGACTTCAGTATTTTGGTTGATGGCAGAGAAATCATGGAAGTTAGCTTTATAAAGTATTTAGGAATATTTTTGCAAAATAATTTGTCTTGGAGTCTACATATACAATATTTAAAATCAAAAACTGCACAAGCTGTTGGATTTTTGTATAAATTTAAAAACAAATTTGATCGTAGTACTAAATTGCTAATATATAATGCCTTAATTCAAAGTCATTTTAACTACTTGGCCATATTGTATGGGTGGAAGAAAAGTACCGAGCTGAAATCACTTCAACGGATGCAAAATAAAGCCCTCAAAGTAGTAGGTAACCTTTCAATTAGGCACTCAACATTATTATTATATAGTAAAAATTTTGATGCAGTTTTGCCAATATATGGTATATACAAAATGCAGCTTTTACTTTATGTTTTTAAATGTATACATCACATTGGTTATCATACAATTCAGTTTTCAAGTTTTCAGCACTCACATAACACAAGAAATAACACAAACTTATCCGTAGCCTGGTGTAGATTAGAAACAACCAAGCAAAGAATTGAATATATGGGTAGTTTCGAATTTAACAACTTGCCACAATACTTAAAAAACCTTAATAGAATTTCATTATTTAAATCAGCTCTTAAAAATTATTTACTGCAAAATGTAAGAGAACTTTTATTATAAACAGTAACTTTTGATCTCAAAATAACTTACTTAACTTATTTGTTATTTTATATTACTATACCTACATATTATTTTTTTTTTCTTAAACTTTTCTTTACTATTTTTATTTAAAGTAAATTTAATTTATGTAATATTTTTACCAACTCGCCTCTATAAGGCCCAAAAGGGCGCTGAGGCATCATCATTGTAATATTGTAAATAATAAGAATTAAATTTTTTTTAAATAAACAAAAAACAAAAAAAAAAAAAAAAAACTATTTCCAAAATGGTTAACATGAATGGGTCGATTACGAATGGCAACCAAACCTTAGAGGAGTTGAGAGTTGCCAAAAACATATTACAGATGGCAACTGGAAACTGTCGGTTGTTTAATTCAGTTGCCGAACATGGCAACCGAGAACTTGTGGTTGCTTTGATTTTATTTTAAGTGGAAAATTTTAAATGTTAGTAATTTTGTTGTTACATTATTTATTTTTTTAACATATAACTGTTTGTTTTCTTCTTGAAAAAAAAAATGGAAAAAAAACTAGAAACGAAAGTTGCATTACATAATAACAACTTTAATGCCAGTTGCGTTGCCTTAGGGTATGTACAGAGTGAATTGTTCATGCAAGAAACTAGTTTGAGTGTTCATAGTGGATGCGAGAATCAGCGCTGATATTTTATCTATTATTTGTGTTTTATGTACATATGTTTGTGTGCATTTGGGTTTATTGTGTTTGGAAGTGGGCCTTATATGGGAGCTACGACTAATTATTGACCGTTCTTCACAAAATTTGTGGATGTGCTTTAGCTTCATTTACTACTCATCTGTGGTAAATTTTGTTTGCATACTTGCATAATTCAAAGATTTATGACTGGTAAACCACAATTTCGGGAGGACATTTGATTCTGAGTCGATCGGTATACTTTAAGGTGGGTGTTGGACCAATATTTCTGGGCGTTACAAACGTCATTACAAATCCAATATACCCTCCCCACTATGGTGGTGTAGGGTATAAATATGACGGAGTTTCTCATAAATTTTGGTCTATAATTTTGTTCTGCTACGCCGATTTTGCTGATTTTCAATACCAAAATGCTTAGAAGAATTATGAATTTCGACGTGAGAGTGTTTTACACAGACAGACGGACATAGTTCAATCGACTTAGAATTCCATAAGGATCAATAACATATATACTTTGTTGGGTCTCAGATTAATATTTCTCAATGTTAAGCAGTCCATACACGTTTCAATTCAATTAACAACTGAGTCGGTTGTTGTGAAAATCAAAGCGTGTATTGCTTTGTCATTTGATTAGTGTGGCAGTTGACGAGTTGGTTGAAGAAAAATTAAAAGATTTTGATTTTTTCAAGTTGACTAAGGAGTCTTTCAATTCGATTGTACTATGTGTATTCGAGTATCTTGATTAGGTGTCAAAATTTAGGTTTGTAGTTTTCTTTTGCAAAAAAATATTTTTTTTTACACATAGAAAATTTGTTATAATATTAAAATAACTCCTGAAGAAGATTTCCAAAGGAAATCGAAATATCGAGTTAATTATAAATAAAAAAATCTTTTATAAAAAACAAAAGTGACCTCAAGCATACAAATTATTTAGTAAATTTAAAATAAAAAAGAAGTAAAAAAGTATAGTCGGTCAAGCACGACCATATAATACCCTACACCCAGTATATGTATAAAAAGTTTTTCAGAAATGGGCGCTATATGGTAGATATAACCTATTATGAACCTATTATCCAAATATTTAGTGTCATGATTTCTGTGAATATAAATATTATACTTTATCTCGATGTAAATACTTTTAAAAGATTTATGGAGGTTAAAGTAAATTACGGTCTCTTATATGGGAGTTTCGACTAATTATGGACCGACCATTATAAAATAAGGTGTCATCATTTCTGTATATGTATATGGGTAAATCCAGAAAATAGTCAACCGGATGCTAGAAATTAAAGGCTCTCTTTTCGTAAAGTTTTAGATGCAAATAAGTGGATTCATATCTCTACTATACAATACAAGTGTCAAAGTTTATATTTGTCCTATTTACTACGAGAAAAATGCAAAGATCCGTACCCTGTCTTGCACATATAGACTTTTCTATTTATTTTATACATTTTTGTGTTACAGTTATGCATCAAAGCTACAATTCTCACTCTCATTGTTTCTACAATATGTTTTTTAAACTCTTCTACTGCCCTCTTCTGCAATAAGTTCAAACAGATCACTGATTTAAAACGGTAAATCCTACAAAATACAATTAGTTCATGGTGCGTAACTTCCGTCACGAAAATATATGTTTTAGTGTGATATGACAAACCAAAGTGAAGAGAAAAATTAAGTAAGTTCGTTTTTTAAAGAAGTTTATATGGTATTTAATAACAACAAAAAATCGAGTTGTAAAAAGTTTAAGACCTTCTTGATTTTTGTGATATATTTTCGTAACGTCCGAACGGTATGGTATTATAACATCTGTTTTAGTGGAATTTTATTACATTAGGTATTATTTACACAGATGCCTAAAACGTCAGCAGAAAGAGCGAAAGCCTGGAGAATTGCAATGAAAAAAGATAAACCAAGATCGAGTGGATATCTTGCAAAAGAAGCTGAAAGAAAGCGTGATTATCGGCAAAAAATTAAATTGAAAATTATTGAAGCACCATCTCTCGCTGATAAATTGAAACTCCAAAATTGTAATCGTCAAAAGGCATTTCGAAAAAATAAAAAAGAATCACAATCTGGAGCAGTATCGGAACCATATAATTGTAAACAAACATTAGGTAAAGCCGTGCACAAAGCAGAGCGCGCCCAATGACTTGTATAAAAAACGCAAAGTGATTGACGTCTTATACAAGAAGCACAATGTGGAAGAAGAAATTAAAAGTTCACCGGGCGACTGCAATCATGAAGAATATAAAGATGTAAAACTTGTACAGCAATTCTTTGTACGTGACGACATTTCTGTGCAAGCAGCTAGACGAAAAGATACTGTTATTTTAGGTTTAGGAGAATTGCCTATAGCAAAGCGGTATATGGTTCTGACCGTAAACGAAGCGTACGAACTTTTTAAAACTGAATTTCCGTACAAAAAAATTTCAAGAAATAAGTTTTATGAAAATAGGCCTAAAACGGTGTTATTAAGCCGTGATATGCCACATAATATGTGTTTCTGTCAGTACCATGCTAACTTTTCATTCCTATTAGAGGCCATTAAAAGTAAAATTTCATCGTTTCCAACTAAGTTTGATGATTTTTTTAAAAGTGTTTGTTGTGATGTAACGGACGAAAAATGTATGTCAAATGAATGCAACGATTGTGAATTCGATATAACTTTTGCATTGGTTCCTTTAAGTTGTATAAGAACACTTCATGTTCTTTAAAGTATAGTGGAAACATTGGCGAGTTATTGACAATCGAATGAGGAATCAACAAAAGAACTTATTGCCGAAATAGAGTCACAGCTGCCTGCTTTCAAACTGCATTCATTTATTAAACGCACTCAACAACAGCATTTCGAAAACACAAAAACAAATTTATTACCTGAGGAACTAGTTCTTCAAATCGATTTTGCAGAGAATTATAGACTTACTTCGCAAAACGAAATACAGTCTGCTCACTTTAGTTATACTCAAGTTACACTATTTACATGCGTGGCATGGCTTCACAAAGAAGTCAAATCGTTCGTTATTGTTAGCGACAAACTAACGCACAATAAATACGACGTTTATTGTTTTTTATCTAACATTATTAATAAGCTGCAAAAAACACATGTTATTCCAAAAATTTTTGTGTTTTCTGATGGATGCAGCAGTCAATTTAAAAATAAGTTTATACTTAGCACTATTCCACATTTCGTTAACTCTTTTCAAATAAAATTTTTCCAGTGGAATTTTTTTGCAACCTCGCATGGTAAGGGTTCAGTTGATGGCATTGGTGCTGTCATAAAACGAAAAGTTTGGGAAACAGTAAGGACTCAAAACATATTTTTAAGCAATGCTTACGAATTTTATGAATGCGCTAGGCAAAACATTTCAGGCATTGACATAATTTTTACATCAGGAAAAGAAATAGACAATTTATCTGAGTTTACTAAAAATTTATGGCTTAATATAAGGAATATACCCGGCTTAAAAAGTTTCCATTCCTTCCAATGGTCAAGTAAAACTTTATAAAAGCAGCTAGAACTGCTAACTCCAAGTATACTGAAATTAAAATGTAATTATATTATTTGTTAAGGTTTTATGGATTACAGCTAATTTTATTTATCGAGTAGACATTTTATTGGAGTTTAATAATAGTATCTTTCCCGAACTTAAAACCGTATAAAAGCACTGGATTTTTTGAATTATGTACAAGTATAATTAAGTTAACAAATGAAAATATTACTGTTTACTGTTTTAATTTTGCTTTTAAATAAACTTTTTAAAATGTTGCATTAATGAGTTTTAGTGCGTTGGAAAAATGTGTAACGTCCGAAACGTAACGTCCGAACGATTAAAATCATTAACTGCAAATTTTATAGTTCGAGTTTTAAAATAAGGTAGGAGTTTTTTTAAGCATATTAAATTTGCCAAAACTTCTAACCTAATACTTTTTTTCTATGATTAATAAATGAGCAGAAATTAGCTCATTTTAATATCAATCTCATAATGACTTCCAAATTTTGTAACGTCCGAACGCACCCATATATAAAATATATCTGGGGTAATTGTTGTAAGTGTTGCGATATTTTAATTTCTATATACTATATTAACGACAAGCTACACAACATAATGCAACTAATATTTAAAATCGTACTAAATACCGTTTAAAATGAACCAAACAAGCGTCCGAACGTAACGTCCGAACGCCAGGATTTACCCATATGTAACTTATTTGTGTTGAATTTTATTTAGACACCAACATTTTTAAAAAGTTTATGGTGGTTAAAGTGATTTTTGGAAGTGGGCCTTTTATGGGAGCTACGACTAATTACGGACCGATCATCATAAAATTGTACCATATTATTCGTATATATATGGAATATATTTGCGTTCAATATTATTTAGATACCAACATTTTCGAGGGAGTTATGCTCTTTAAAGAGATTTTCGGGAGTGGGTCTTATAGCTATGATAAATTATTGACCGATCTGCGCAAAATTTGCAGATCTGATTTGGCTTCATTTACCAATCATTTGTTGTGAAATTTGTTTGGATACTTGTATAATTCAAACATTTATGACCAGTAAATCCTAATTTCGGGAGGATATTTGTATGGGGGCCAGATGAAATAATGGACCGATTTCCACCAGTTTCAATCCCATCCGTCCTTGGGCCAAAAAAATTTCACATACCAAATTTTATCGAAATATCTTCAAAATTGCGACCTGTACTCTGCGCACAAGCCTAACATGAACAGCCAGACGGACGGACGGACATCGTTAAATCGACTCAGGAAGTGAAAATAAATAAAAAGTCCGGAGTATAAAAATAAAATTAAAAAGGCAAAAGTTTGGGAGTTGCTTCTAGAAAAATATTTGGAAATAGATAGCGAAGCATCTCTGACAACTTTAAAATGCAATTATTTTTTTCAGCCATTAAAGTTTTTAATTTTGTAGTTGTAAAAAAATATAAATTTGACAGTTGAATGCAAATCTTTCAATTCAGTTTAAGAAGTGTGTGGTCAAGAATCAATTCAATTGAAAGACTCAATTGACGATTGAATTGAAACGTGTATGGGCTGCATTACACACGGAATGGCAAACTTATATATACCCTCATTCACCACTTGTGGTGGTGGAGGGTGTAATAAGTTTTAAATGTTAGCGTTTTATTTAATAAATATTACCTTTAACAGTACGATTTAAATATTGATGAATACTATCGTCCTTAATAAGTTGGACGCAGTTGTATGTTTAAAATTAAAATATATCCGATTTTGCTAAAATGTGTGCATTAGGTTTTTAGGCGACAGGGAATAATAAAGTTCAAAGATCACTTAATGCAATTAACGTTTGTGCAGTTCATACGGTAAACAGTTTTGAAAAAAATTTAAATGTATATATTTTATGCAAACTATACAGAATATAAAATAAATATAAAGTAATATAAAATAAAGAACAAACAAAACCAGATACATATATTCGAAAATAAGTATAAGTAATATGTTTTTACTAAAATTTATTTAGATCATAAACACTAGTATTTCTAGTTTAAAACAACATTTTAAAATATTTTCAGGTATTCCGTGTGCCTGAAACTGCAACTGTACTTCTCAGGTAAATATAATACATATTTTATATTAATACGTGTATATTTCTACCTTTCAACTAAACTAAATGTTTAACTAAAAACTAAGTTCTACCATAATTATATATTATTGTTACAATTATATTGTGTTCTTTTCATTTTCGTTTAGTGGTGGAGTTAAATTTTCAGATCTTACAGAAAAAGAAGGTAATTTTTAAAACTTTGTTTTATTTTTTATTTATTGTAAAAACAATAACAATGGATTTTTGTAAGCAAATTTTTTAAGAGCAGTTAAAACAAAAATATTTTATTAAATTAATTGTTTGAAATTTATTGATATTTTAGAGGTTTATATATAGTTGTTGATATAGATTGCAAATTTAATGTATAGTATATCAACAACAATTAATATAATCTGATTATAATTTTATTGCATTTCGTGTTTTGTTACCATGCAAACAACACATTTTGTTAGTGAGGCAGTACCAAATTACGTACAAAGTATATCCCAATAAAGAACTTGTACACAATTTACATTTTCAATTTGGTAATTTGTCAAAAAGTATATTTTTTTAGTTTGTCACTTTGCGTGTTTGCAAACAATTTACTTAAATAAATATAAGTACATATTCATACTTAAATATATCTGCACAATAAAACTGAACTTTATTTGACGTTTTGGTAACCATTTTCGAATGAAAACTTTCAGATATACATGAGAATATAAAAAAATTTCAATTATTTGTAAAGAATATGACATAACTAAGTAATTTGGTACAGTTTATTACGCAATATAGAAATTTATATTATTGTCAATATTAGTTTTACACCGCTTAATATGAAATTATTTTTACTGATATTGCAGAGTTTGTCGCTGCATATACAAAAAGAACTACATACGAGTAGTTTTTCAATCTAAAAAAGGGTTATTTAATTGCGCATTTACTAAACCGTTAATAGTTATCTATCCTAATGTATAGTTACCTCTAGTGTAAAAATATTAAAGAATATTAACCTGCAGATAATGATTTGAATTGAATATAAATTTACATTTTAATTTAAAGATATCTATTAGGTAATTTTCACTTCTCAGTTTTAGTGCCATAGTATTTGAAACTAGCGGAAAATGTGATCCGATTTAAATAACATTTAGTATGAGTAAACGACAAATGTTCACAAAATTATGTATAAATTTTCGCATGCATCTTATTACAATATTTAAATGGATGAACAGATTCAGAAAAAGAGTTCGAAGAATCCAATGTATTCCGAGAATATAAATTTAATGCAATGCAATTTATTATTATTAACATGAATATCGAAAATGGTCAATAGTTTGTAAAAACTATCTTAAAGTTAATGAAGTAAATTATCTAATTTACAAATATTGTAGTAACTTCTGGCCACATATGAGATATAATATGCAAGAAATAACACAAAACAATATTTAAATGATTTTGGAAAAAATTGTTGTGTGAGTATGCTCATTTGTGCAAATGTCCTTTCAACTCCAGGACGACTTATTTCTACGTAAATTGTCAGAAGAGAGTATGAGAATATTTTATGGAACAAACTCTTCACTGATATAGCAATAAAAACAGCGCAGCGAAGGCATACATACTTTTAAACAATAAATATTTACATATATAATCTATAGCTTTCTTGCTGAAGAAAAAAATTATTTTTTCACTATTGTCAATTTAGGTCTGTAGGGAGATATAATAAGAATCCATTCTCATAATTTGACTATCATAAGTTAAATATATTGAAGCCTTCATTCTATAACATGCGAAGTCTGTAAAGTGTTGAGATATATGTACATAATATCTATTTTGTTTTATATTGGAAGGGTAATTTACTTAGTAGAATCGTCGACATCAATCAAGTCACCTTATAAACCAATACGACATTTTCCCAATCACAAAATTTTTGTGTGTCCATCCTCAGTGTGTATATACCAGAGCATGTGTATGTTTCTTCTTTGATATTTGATCCGTAAGTGAATGCCGCATAAACTTTGTGTAATCTGAAACAAATTTCTATTGGAAATGAGTAGGCAATATAGTTGTGTGGCACACTGTACATGCACGTCATAGGTGTTAAATTTGCAAAATTGTAAACTTTTGCACAAATGCACCAAAAAAAAACGACTTCGTAATTTCGCAAGGGCGAAGGTTTCACGAATATCTACATCGATTTATTCATTCTATCACAATTATTATTAACAAAATTTTAATTAAAATACATATTCGAATTTTTAATTGTGTCTTCGATGAAAACTGTTTAATCATGTTTAATCAAAATTTTTGTATTTTCCCTATTATATACATAATATTATAGTACATATTTTAATTAAACGTTATTAAAAATAACTGTTCTTGTTGAAAAATTGACCAGAAGGGATAGTGTAGTATCCGTAATACGAATAGCCATTGCTATTGTCACGAATGAATTAAAATTTAGTATTATCACTCATTGGTGTCATACATAAGTAAGTGTAGTTTGTATGTGTAAATGTAGTCATAGTTAATTCCAAAGTTGAAGAATGATTAGGCATTTTCAGACACTAATGTATGTATTTACATGTCGAGGGCCACGCGATCTATTTTTCAAATACATACGTATGTATATAAAAACTAATTGTTTTTTAATACCATAAAGTAAGCCTGAAATCTTTTTTGGTTTATTTAAATGATGATAGTTTTAAATGTATACATATGTATGTATGTACATATATTTAAATATGTATGATTGATAATAAAAGGCAAATGTATATTAGTACGCTAAGTTTTGGTTTTTGCATTAACATTAAAACAAAACAAAATAATAGAAAAAAGTAAATAAAGTTCTTGTCACATGTTTCGTATACAAACATACATATATTCATATCTACATATACATATTATAATCTTCTGATAATGTACATATATATGTACATATCTATTTACATATTTTAACTGTTATTATTTGTGTTTATTTAAAATTTAATGATAAATGCCTTTATGTATGAGTATTCAGCACCACCAACACCAACCACATTTAAGTATAAACATCTTCCCTTTGCCGCTCCGGAACATAGTCTTATCGATTTGACTGCATCCTGTCCACGTTGCTTGGCGAATGCTGCGTCTAAGCCCAATGGCAGCGAAGGTGAGTGTTTTTACGCGCTCTTTTTTGGAAGAATGACCCTTTTAATTGATTAATTAAAACTATTTGTTAAATAGTTTTTCAATTTGAACATTTAATCTCCATTTTGAATTTGCACTGGGTATTTAATTGTCAAAAATTTCAGTTCATAATAATATCATCATGTAGCATTGCTAAATAGCTTCAGATAAAAAAAATCAAATTAAAACATTTAATTTAATATTTTACATACTCAGAAGTCATATATACATTTTACTAACATTTTTAATCATGCATTTTTTAAATGTTTAAAGTCGCTTCTGCTTATCAATCGAATTAATAATATACGAAATTGTGCACCATAAGTAAGGTTACACTTTAACTCGGATTATGATTTCACTGTAAAATGGAAAAGTGAGATGCACAAGAGAGAGATGCTATAGGAAGAAGATAAGATTTAGAAAGATAAATTCTAAAAGAAGACAGATTAACAAAATCATACAACCATCTGATTTCCCTTGTATATTTTATGATATTACTTATTTTGCAATAGGCTAAGTCACCAAGTGGTTCTGCAGCATTTATATATATAAAAATATTTTGACCTATAAAATGATTGTGGTTCTTATTGGGCAATTACCTGTTATTGTTCCTACCATAACCCTCAAGCTAACCATCTCCTATCCTAACAATAACTTGGTAAATGCTAGGTCCAACTTTTGCCCTTAATTAATTACAATTTACACGAAATTCCATTCTACTTTTCTTAAATATGTTTGATTTTTACAACTGATGTTGTAGTTTTGTATGAGCTGTACGTCGTTTGAATTTACAATAGTTGTCCAATGTTGTTGGTAATTTCTATATAAATATTTTGTACAACACCTACGTCATTTTATGTGTGTGAAGATAAAGGCTTAAATTTATGTTGGCTATAAGTAACGCGACCATACATCCCACTTTTGGCGGGATTATCCCGTTTTTTAAAAGCTCATCCCGAAAATACGTACAATAAAAATTAAAAACTATGATACCATTAGAACTTCTTTTAACATTTAAATTTAATTTGCTTTATTTCCCTGTCAAAGTTGAAATTTTTTAAAGTTCAAAGAAAATTCAGTAATTCTTAAAAAAATTAGACGAATTTCACAAAATGTTTTTTTTTTACAAATACCAATTTTTACAGGTCGACATTTTTTTCGGGGCATTCATTAAGGTCTTCAAAACAGCTTTTCGTTTTGTAAACATGAGGATGCTGTAGCTTAATTGGTTAGCGCATTTTGATCATTAAGCATGAGTTGGTATTTGTAGCCCGGGTTCGATTCCCAGCCGCTGCCACTCAAACAACATCAGTTTCTGATAATTATTAGTAATCTTCTATCTATCATAACTAATATTTATTACAGCGCCCTCCTTCGGTGGTATAGCATTCAAACGCCACCGAAGTAAAATAAAATCAAGATTTAACATTAATACGCCTACTCACCACCAGAGACGCTACAATTCTGCACTAAAAACAAACATAATGCTCAGTTGTAGAGTTGTGATATAAAAAGCTTCCTTCTTTCACCACCCTGGGTGGCCCAGAAAGATCGAACTTATAACTTATAACTTTTTATTTAAGACATATTTTTTTAATTTTTTGTTTTTTAAATACAGTAAATTTATAGGGAATATGTTTAGATTAGTTATTAAAAATAATATCCCGCAAGTGGTGGCCATTTTCTGCTTCGCACAAATGTGCTCTTTCCAACACATTTTCCATGACCTTTCGCAAAACTTTCGGCGTTATGTTGTTAATTTCGTCTCAATAGTCCTAGGCTTATTAACATAAACTTTCCCTTTTAAATAACCCCAAAGAAAACAGTCTGGAGCGGTTTAATCCGGGAAACGCGGAGGCCAATTAAAATTGCTTCTACGCGAAATTATTCTTTCACCAAAGATGTCGCGTAAAAGAGCCATTGTGGCCCTCGTAGTGTGCGCTGTGGCTCCATCCTGTTGGAACCATATTTGCGGATGGTTTTCGACGGCTGGCCTTACAAAATTTTCCAACATGGCCCGATATCGATCACCATTGATGGAAATGGCGACACCTCGTTCATTTTCAAAAAATTGGAAATGGACTTCGTCACTCATAACTAAGTTATGAATAAAATTAGGATTCTCTTGTGCTTTTTGCTGGAAATAAATTGCATAGTCAAGTCGTTGCTGGTAATCTTTCGGTTTCAATTCTTGGACAAGTTGAATTTGTATGGAAACATTCTTATGGTATGCAAAATTCGCTGCAGCGACCCTCTTGAGAGGCCAAGTTGTGTCGAACGTCTCCTGGTTGATGTTTCTGGATACTCCCGAATACTCTCCTGTGCCACTTGAATATTGTCAAACGTGTGGACAGTTCGTAGTCTGCCGGAACCAGGAAGGTTCCTTACTGCTCCTTGTTGTCGAAAATTTGCAACCAGACGGTTTATTGTTTACTGAGAGGGTGCAACCCGCACATTAAATTGACGACGGTATGCACGCTGAGTCAACACAATTGACCGTCGATTTGAAAAGTAAATTTCAACGATTTGGGCACCTTGTTCAGTTGTGTATTGCTCCATTATAAATCGTCCAAGTCTTCTTTACAAAATACTGAAAAGAAAAAAAAGTTATAAGGAATTCACACCACTTCGGTCTTTCTGAGCTACCCTGTATATATAGGCATATTAATTGCCTGAGTGTTACTTCTCTTTAAAAAAAAAATTAATTTCAAATGCGTTTAATTTGAAAATTATAAGAGCACACGCATGCATGTTCTTTAAAGATCTAGCTGGAAGCTTTCAGAATATAAAAATATATCTTTGATATAGAATGAAAAACAAAAAATGGCAAATGAGTGTAAATTTACATGTCAAAACTGACTATTTGTATTGGTTTGCTTAAACCTTTAATAAGGTTTTATTTTTAAAAGAATACCAGTCGAAATCCAATTTTTGTTTAATCTGAAACCAAGTATTTGTTTGAACTTTGTTAATATGCAGTAGATATAGTGTACAATTCGTTTTCAATCACTTGCACACTACATCTTCGATTCCTTTGCTTAGTTTGTTTAAGTTTTTGCGCCACATTTTTGTTAAAGTGCTGCAATTAATTAAATATTCTACAGTGATTCTGATTTAGCTAGTTCTAGAATTAATGATTTTACAATAACATAAGAACGTTTAAAAGTTAATCATAAATATGTGATTAATTTCAAAATCCCGCTTTTTAATAATATTTATTTCCAAATCTCGCTTTTTCATCCTTAATAGCTCGCTTTTTGATAAAAAACCGTCTGGTCGGTCACGTTAGGTATAAGTCACCGATCGTTAAATTTTTTTACCATTTGTACGGCTTTGAAATCTAAGATTAGTTATATATGCATTTTAAGCAAGAAGCTTTCAGTTAGAGAGTTATAAGCTTTAAAGCTCAGGTATACTATAGCTCTGCGTTTTTTGAACCGATCCGGGCATTATATATTTTATAGAGAATATTATTATTAAATAATTTGTAAGCTTGAGGTCACTTTTTGTTTTTTATAAAAGATTTTTTTTATTTTTATTTATAATTAACTCTATATTTCGATTTCCTTTTTCAATTTAGTCAACCCCTTTCAAACTTACATCAAAAATATTTATATACACATAGAAAATTTGTTATTTTTTTAAATATTAAAATTAACTAACTCCTGACGAAGATTTCTAAAGGAAATCGAAATATCGAGTTAATTATAAATAAAAATAAAAAAATCTTTTATAAAAAACAAAAAGTGACCTCAAGCTTACAAATTATTTAATAAAAAAAAGTCGAAGAAAATAGAATAAAATTGTTTACAAAGAGAATATTATTGAATTTTAAAAACTTTTCCATTTTTAAATCTAAATATCTTCTTCATTTACAAAGATATACATTGTATGTAGATGTAAAATATATATAAAATGAAAGTTTGGAATGTTTTCTATTGATCACTTGATATTTTTCTGTACCGTTATATCGACGAATTTTCGAAATAACGGGACTTTTGTAAAAAAATCTGCCTAAGAAAAAGTATTTTTTTTTTGAAATTTAATTTTTAAAATGGGTAATGTTATACACCATTTGAGAGGTATTTCAGAACACTTTCAAATGATATAAATATATTGCCCGGATCGCTTCAGAAATCGCAGAGATATAGTAATATATAGTAATATATTACGTCAAAATATAGATAAATAAATTAGAGAATCTCGAATAGCAGTTTAGCGAATGTGAAATTATTTTTTTACGAATTGTATAGAACGAATAGGAAATATGTGTGTATATAATTTTGATTAAAAAAAAAATAAATGTAAAATTTTGTCGTAATACTACGGGTACCTAATACTTAAATACGAAACCAACAAAAAATTCTAATTTTTTTCGTTTGCAAAAATTTTCAAAACTTACATTTTCTAACATAATGTGCATTAATTTATTATTCGCTAAAACATTCGCATATTTTAGCAAATGGGTAAAAATTAGTGAGTTATTTGCATATGCAAATATTCGTTACCACCCTAATTTTATTATTGTACATATATCTAAATATTTTAACACAATAATTTGTTTCGAATTCTTCGCACATAGAAATTCTCTCTTTATATGTGTACAGTGTACATACCTACATACATATGTATATACATTCATATACCCCTCTAAATATTACGTCTTATTTTCCATGTATTTATAGATATGTATATATAAGTATTATCGCTTGTTTGTTTCTCGATAATCTGAAGTATAAGACATTCACAGCCAAATACAAGAATTATAATGTCAATGTTTTGTTTCTTGATTTTTATATATTACATATACATATATCGTCACCTAAAATTGAAAAGGCCGTAACTACACATTTTACTTTTTTACAGGAGAAGCAAAAAACTTTATAAATTTAAGACTATGTATTTCATTCTTATTGGCCAAATTTCAGAATTAACCTTAAAAAATTATAAAATAATAGTAGTTTTTTAGTAATTGTACTTAAGTCCTTTTGGCATTGTTTTTTCTGAACAACAAAAATTTTTTTAATAAAAGTTAAAATTAGTATGAAAAAATTCTGTTTTTCACTCTGATTAAACATTTTTTACTTTTTGTTTTCATTCAACTCATTACAACGAGTTTAATGAATTCGAGAAAAATATACTTTATTTAAGAAAAGCAAATTTAAAAAATAAACGAAAATTCATTATTGTATACATGAGTATGGTAAATTATCGTAAAAAATGTGGCAATCAGCCGGAAGTAAACATTTAAGTATCCATTTTAATATTTGGTAAGACCCAAATATCCACAGCGTCGTTGTTACTAATTTGAAAATATTTAACTGTCAACTTACAGTTAAACAAATGCCAACTTTGTTTTAATATATTTAATTTTTTTAATTAACTTTTTGGTTTATACAGTTATTAACATTGTAAAGTGTGATTTTTTAGCTATTATCTTTTTGGCAACACTGGTTTAAACAGCTGACGCACGTTTCGTGTTTTGTTTCACTGTCAAACATCTTCAGTTTGGTCTATAATTTAACCATGAATCGTATTACAAACGAACAACGCTTGCAAATTATTGAATTTTATTATCAAAATGCGTGCTCTGTTAAGAAATTTCATCGCGCGCTTCTTCCATTTTATGGTCAGTTTAATCGACCCACTGAAGCGGCTATTAGGGCTATTGTGACTAAATTTCGCACCAAATTTACATTGTTGGACATTAAACCGCCAACACGCTTACGTAGAGTGCGAACTGAAGAAAATATCGCAGCTGTATCGGCCAGTGTTAATGATGACCATCAATTATCGATTCGTCGCCGTTCGCAGTAATTGGGCCTCTGTTACTCAACAACGTGGCAAATTTTGCGGAAGGATTTAGGTGTGATACCTTTCAAAATACAGCTGGTGCAAGAATTGAAGCCGAACGACCTACCACATGCCACACAGCACGCGCAACAATGGACTTATTGAGAGGCGAGTTCGGTGAACATTTTATTTCACGTTCGGGTCCGGTCAATTGGCCGCCTAGATCGTGCGATTTAACGCCTTTAGACTATTTTTTGTGGGGCTATGTTAAAGACAAGCCCGCTTTAATATACGCATTGGAAGACAACATTGAAGCATTTATTCGTGAGATACCGCCTTTAAATCACGGCCTTTTGAAATGTGTTAATAAAATCGACATATAAGAGTAAAATTTTAACGAAACATGTATTTTGGTTAATTACATAATAATCAATCAAAAATCGATTATGAATTTTTTATGGTTACGGCCTTTTGGACTTTAGGTGACGATATGTACATTATTAGGCGACATACCCTTTTTTAAAGAAAAATTGTGATATGTGAACTAATTATTGTATTGACTTGGCCAAGTACAGATTATATGGCTAATTTGCGATAAAATATTCATAATTCCTTGTTAGTTGTGTTAGCCAACACAAAATAAT
Source organism: Bellardia bayeri (assembly GCA_950370525.1). Classification (NCBI taxonomy): domain Eukaryota; kingdom Metazoa; phylum Arthropoda; class Insecta; order Diptera; family Calliphoridae; genus Bellardia; species Bellardia bayeri. The sequence goes on along the minus strand of OX493268.1, from coordinate 39,191,464 downwards.
ATTCAGCTAAAACCGTATTCGAAACCTGACATCGAGATTACAACATTCAATACAAAAGCAACAGAAACAACATGGTATTTTTGTTTTTGCTGACTATTGTTTTCAAACATTCCTATAGAAAAAAAATGAATACATACATACATGTGTTTTTTTATACAGTGGCGAGCACACATGGAAGATGTTTTACAACTATGACTTAAAAACTGAATAAAACTCTCAAATTTTTAAAAATATTATGTAATGGTTTTTATTTAAAATTTTAAATAAATAAAACAAAAATGAAAATAAATTTAAATTCATTAATTATTAAAGCGAATGTGAAGTTTAGAGTAAATTTATGTGAAATGGCAATGTATCCATTGCACGTTAAAGTTCGTTTAATCTGGCAGCAAGAATAAATGGACAGTTGCAGCGAATTTAATAATTAACAAACACAAACGCAACAAAAAAAAGCAACAGTAAATGTAATTTTTCAAATTGATCATAATTTTTTTTTTTTGCAAATTTTTAGCTTATCGCGTGCTTTTAATAAAAATGAGAAAAATATTAGACTTTTTAGAAAACCAAGTGGTGGGTATTACAAATAATAATTACTCAGCCCGCGAAATTGTTAAGAAGTGGTGAATCTGTCATCTGTCATTTGTTATAGCAGCTGCAGCCTGTTTGGGTGTTTTTACCTGTCTTTTCCCCTGGCATCTCGTTCCGACAGGTCGTGATTTTTTTTAGAGTTTGTGGACTAATATCTTTTTATTTTTATAACGTGTAGCACTGTTCGATGACAGATTCCCAACTTTTCTTGCTTTCCACGGCATTATGGAAATGTTGATTAAGTTTTCATATTTTGCTTTTGTTCAATTTATTTATTTTTTACAGTTTAGATTTATTACGAAGTGGTTTTTCATATACATACATACATACATATTTGTTGTAGCGTTTATGAAAACGTTTGTAATTTTAGATGGTTTAAAAATGTTGAATCTATATTTTGATAATTTATATTTAGAAGACTTACTCCAACATTTCTCAAACTTTTAGTAAAATTAACAAAAAAAAATATACATTTATTTGTTCTTACGTATTATTATTTATTTGTTTGTAAAATTGCGTAATATATTTTTAATTGGTGTAATGTAATGACTTGTCATGTAAACTAATTTAATTAAAAGCCCCACAGCCGTTCAAGTTGAAAAGGAGGAAAAAAATCAATAAATTGATTATATAAATTGATTTTTTACTGCAAAATAATATATTTTATGCATTAGTTTTATATTTAAAGGTAGAATACAGTATGTATAGATATGTACTCGCATGTACTACAATTGTTGAATAGAAATTGTTTTTTTTTTTCTTTGAATTAAAATTACATATTAAAATTTTTAAGTAAATTAAAAAGTTTCATTATTGGAAATATGCAAATGAAATGTATTGTGTCTTAAAATGTTAAGAAAACTAGAACATGAATATAACTTATCTTTTACACTAAATTCAGTTGTAAGGGATAAACAAAAAAATAGAACACAAAATATTATGAAACTTCACAAACACCAGAGGCATATTTTAAAAATAAAAGACTGACACTGTGTTTTCTTTTTGACGAGGTCTCAAATAAATAATACAATTTATTGTGAGTGAACCCTGGGTAATCGGCGAGATATACCCCAGCAAAAAGGTTCGCTACACACTAAAACGGGAGCAATACCCAAACTGCTCAATCTGATGAAATTACCCAAAAATCAACAATATAAATGGGTGCTAATAGGTATATTACTTTCTTGAAACGAGGACGAAGTCCAAACTCCTACAAAGTGGCTTCTAATTCGAAAGTATCAAAGGATAATGGAAATTGGATGCCGAACTTCAGCAAATTAGTGATAGATTTAATGTCATTAATTGACGAAAATTCGTTTTTTGTGGCCCCATTCAAAAGACGTAATATCAATAAAACCAAAATTTAGGTTAATCATGAAAATGATTACCGTAAAATTGTAACTGTTTGAAACCCGTAAAAAAAGTTTCTACACCTATTAACTAAAGGGTAGTAAATTGTTATTAAGGGTGTCGACTCCTCTGTAGAACCTTAGGAAATAAAGAGCAGTTTGGAAACTAAAGGTTTTAAGATAAAGAACGTGATAAACGTTAAAAATCATGAAAAAAACCCGACAACCACTTTTTCGAGTTGAATTGGAACCTGGTGATGTTAAACTAAAGAAAAGTTAAACACATCCAATACATGATCTGAGATATTTATTGCACTGAAGAATAACGGTAGAAGAACCACACAAACGAAGTTGCCACCAGTTTGCGTTGTATGTGCACGCAGAGAAAAAACTTGGTTGTGGTAAACATAATCTAAGAGCAACATATTATGATAAGATTTATGATTGTAGTCAAAACATATTATGATTAATATAAGTGCCAAGAAATATCATATAATGATCATTTATCATCGTAATGTTTCATCATAATATTTTCTTGTTAATTATACTTTGATATTATAACATCATATTATAATATTTAGTTCGTTTATTTGACCTTTTTTAATATTTAATAGTTTCTTCTTCTTTCAAGCAATAAGGTCAATTGAATATTATATAAAAATATTTAATTTATTTATATATATTAATGCCCAATATTTCGCTATCACAATGGATATAATATAATAATATAATCATAAAATTGTCATAAATGATCATATTATGGGCCAATGTAACCATATTATAGTTTAAAGAAATAATATTATGATCTAAAGTAATCATATTATGATATACAATAATCATGTTATGATCTAAAGTAATCATATTATTATATTTTTGCATATAGAAATAAATATTTGTGCACTTTCGACGTACATATATAAAAAAATTTACATATATTTTTAGTTATATTTAATAGAATTTTATTTTGTGACATTTATGATCATTTCTTTTATGTGCACTTTATTTAGGTCTTTTACACTTTTTTTAAATTTTTATATTTTGTAGTAATATTTTAAATACGAATTGTTTTTTTTCAATTATTGAAACATTTAAATCCAAATAAATAATCCGATATCGTGCATACAAACTACTGAACTGATGCAAATGCATTCTACAAATGATAAAAACAAAATACTATTAAAATTAAACATATTTTGTTTGCATTTTAAACATAATATGAGTATAAATATAGAAACTTATAATTTAATGGTTATTTGTAAGTTTAATTAGTTGTAAATAACATAATATGTTTGAATGGTTATCATTCAATAGTTGTGGTAAACATATTTTAAAAATAATTATATTTCAGTGAACCATATTCAATTTTATAATTACGATAAACATAAAAATGTTTATAGTAACTAAATTATCGTTAAAATCAAATTAAAATAACAATTATTTGTGTACCACAACAATACATTGTTACCAAAAACACAGTGTAGTTGGTGTAACCATGTCCAATCATGTTTTTTCTCTTCGTGTGGTGAACAACATTGTTCATCTCAGTGTGATAAATCACGAGACGATTCGAACATAAAAAAATGTAGTAATTGTGGTGGAGATCATACTGCTAACCATAGAGTTTGCCCAGTATATTCTATTGTAAAGAGCTCTCTAACACTTCGAAATAAAGTACCCACGGTACAGGTATCGAGCCTACGAAACGCAAATTACCCACAAGCCACAAATTACCCACAATCACAATTTTATCCTATTTTAATGTTCTTAAAACCAACCAAATTCTTCAGAACCCGTTACCCAATAATAATGTCAACATGGAGCCAAACTTCAAACCCCATTTTTTAACTTTAGCCGGCTCGAGGCTACAGTAGAACCAATTGTTTAATCGGCTAATAATTTTATGAATTCTATGAACAACATGATGTAGGAAATGTTTAAACTGCAATCCATGCTATTGCAAGCTGTAATTAATAAACCATGAGCTGTTTAAAATGATGTGATGCTAATTTCGAAAATACGCCTAGACGCCTAGAAGTTTATTTCGTATAAATGGGTATCTCATTTATGATGCTAAGGACCCCAGATGCAGAGCATGTCAAGGCACAGCAATTTTAATAAAAACTCGAAATCAAGCCACAACGATTTGCATTTAAGATTGTTATCGATGTATAGTAGGGATACCAATCCCGGGATTTTTCGGGATTAATAAATTATTAGAATTTGTGTAAAAGACCCAGTGAAGTATAATTGTTTTTATCTACTTTTTTCGCATACACAAATACAAAACATTTTTAATAAGAGAAAATAAACAAATTTCACATTTAATCACAAATTTAAAAGGTCAGAAACGTTTCAAAATTATTTACAAAGTCATCAACAAAAATTAAAATTTTACAAAAGTATGTTGAGGAAATAAAAGTGAAAGAATAAAACTTAATTTTGGATTACCAAACTCGAACGCTCTATTCGTTTTACTTAAACAAATAGTTGTCATTTTAAATTCGGTTAAAATAACAGTAAAGTCGTTTGCCGCAGTGTATGAATCTCTGCCAATGTTGTACTTTTATTTAAGCTTAAAGCGATATCAAAAAATGATTGCATATTAAGCGATGAACTGGTAAAAACCAGAAATCAAGGATGATTTACTCAAAACTTTTAAATTAAAAAAAAAAAAAAAAATCTAAAATGCACAGTGAATTTTTATAAAGAAATAGAAATTTTTGTTATTAGAAATTAATTGAACATTGATTGCGAAACCAAAGAAATAATGAATGTAACATGTAAAAGTCCCCCACAACACCTTATAATGTCTGTAATGAAATATAATCAAATATTGAATAAGAATTATGTATAATTATTTGTTTCTGTGGGCAAGAAATGTAATCAGCATTCAATATTTTGTTAACAATTTTGCCCACATGCGTTAATTGAGAACGATGTTTTTCTTCAGCGTCATATATTATTATATAATTATTACGTTATTACGTTGTTTGATTTTAAATATTTTTTAAACATGTCGTTTTTTTTTGTTTATAAAATACAAAATTAGCTTTATAAACTTTTAGTAAATTTAAAAATTATAGCTATGAGGACAGAAAAAGTTTGTTTTTAAACATATTTGTAGTTAATAGAAGTTACTTTTTTTAAATAAATAGTTTTTATTGTTAACTAGCTAAACCCGGTGTGCTTTGCTACCCCCCATCGTTATAAAATAAAATAAAACGTATTTATATATTTACAAACATTAATTTATTTAATTTTAATGTATTTATTGCAATGCTTTAGGATATACAATATTTTTAGTTTGTCCATCAGGAGCATACACATGCATATACACGGGATATTAACCTTGAGCTTTGTTAACAGTCATCGCAAACGCTAACCGAACAGGAAAAAATTGTTTAAAATCGAATGGTAAATCTGTTGGTAGCATTGGAATGCGTAGCAAAAGTACATCTGTACCTTTGTATTTTTCTGTTATAATGGTCGCTTCTATTAAATTATTTCTCAGGTTTTTTACTGCAAGTCGAGTGCCATTGCATAGCCGTGGTGATCGATATTACGCAGTAAAATAATTGGCACTCCAATTTTAAGTTGTAGCACATGTGGTGGAAAGCCTGGCACATCGAGTGAATTTAAGAACTCAACAGGATAATTAACGGCCTTACGGGTTGCTTGATTGATTTGACGCATTTCTCCATATGGAAAAATAATAGGATACTGAAGCGCGTCATATGAGTGATGCATTTCAGTGGGCGAGGCCATGTCCCTTTGTCCACTTTCACCCAATTTTCTCCTGGTACGTATTCCTAATTATGCCAATACCATATCTACCACATATCATTGACGTGGGTCAAAAAATGTTCAAAATTTGGCGATTTAAATTTTTGGGTTATATGGGCGGTGCCAACCCCGTTTGTACAATCAAAACTTCTTTCCTATTATTCCTTCCAGAGTCACAGTAACATGCTGTGAAAATTTCAGGCAGATCGGTTTAAGGGTTTGGCCTCCTATGAAGCACAAACATACAGACACACATTCATTTTTATATATATAGATTAAAAGCACATTAATTATAATTTAAGGTAAAATGGGGCGAAAAAGGGGAATCTGGTAATAAAAAAATGTATGACTACCTTATCTGTAGATAAAAAGTATATAAAACTTTAGCTAAATACATATTATAAAAAAAAGTATTTTGTATAGCAAACATTGTTAGTGGTATCTGAAGTATCTGAATTAAAAAAAGGGGGCGGTGAAGTGAGCGTGGTTCATAGTTATATGGCGACGTTAACAGTATTAAGAGCAATATACTATCAAATAAATAAAATTACGTTGGAAGGAACAAATTTGTATAGAGAACAAAAAGTTTAAAACTTTCAAACAAAATTTGGCGTGGAAAGCGGCGTGAAAGGGGGTGTGGTAAGAGATCTTTATTTCTACCTCGCCTGGAGTATATAATGTGTGTACAATCTTAAGTAAATCTGTTAAAAACTATATGGGAGCAATTACATAATTTTAAAAAAGTATGCGTGGTCCAAAAAAAAGTGCCCTATAAATCATACCAGAGTCCCAGTTAAATGCTGTGAAAATTTCAAAAATATCGGTCCAGAGGTTTTGTCTACTATAAGGTACACACAAACAAATAAACACACATTCAATTTTATTTATATCGGGTTTTCCAATAGCTACTTGACAACTCTGAATTTAAATTGTGAACGCACTATTTCACTGATCATCTAATTGTTGCTTTCTTTTTTTTCAGTAAACTTAACATTTTCGTTATGGTAAAGTACACGAAGGAACAACGTTTGGAAATTATAAAAATGTACTACCGAAATTCGGAGTCGGTGACCGCAACTTTAAGAGCGTTAACTCCAATTTTCGGTCGTAATTATCGCCCTAGTAGACAAGCAATAACAAGTTTAGTGCAAAAATTTGAGTCTACATATTCATTGTGTGATGCTGTCGTGCCAGTGAGACAACGGCCTGGTCGAAGTTCCGAAAATATCGCTGCCGTTCAGGCGTCCGTAGCAAACGATTCAAATCAGTCGATTCCGCGGCGTTCTCAAGAACTGGGCATCCCCAAGACCACTTTATGGCGAATTTTGCGTAAGGATCTGGGTTTACACCCATACAAGATTAAGCTGACTCAAGAATTGAAGCCGATGGACCATTTGAGTCGACGTACGTTCTCCGATTGGGCTCTGGAGAAGATGCACCAAGATGATGAATTTCATCGCAAAATCATCTTCAGTGACGAAGCTCATTTTTGGCTCAATGGGTTCGTCAATAAGCAAAATATGCGTTATTGGTCTGCTGAAAATCCACATGTGCTTCACGAATCACCACTTCATCCACAAAAAATTACTGTTTGGTGCGCTTTGCATGCCGGCGGCGTCATTGGGCCATATTTTTTCGTCGACAATAACGATCGTCACGTTACTGTGAATGGCGATCGTTATCGCGCAATGATTAGCGATTATTTTTGGCCCGAATTGGAACACATGGACTTGGATGACATGTGGTTTCAACAAGACGGTGCCACAAGCCACACAGCACACGTTACAATCGATTTACTGAAGAGTAAGTTTGACGAGCGTGTTATCTCAAGAAATGGACCAGTCAATTGGCCGCCTCGTTCTTGCGATTTAACGCCTCTAGATTTTTTTCTTTGGGGCTACGTCAAATCATTGGTCTATGCCAACAAGCCGACAACGTTGGAAGAACTTAGAGCCAACATTGAACGCGAAATAGCGGCCATTCCGGCCGAAATGTGTGACCGAGTCATCCAAAATTGGGTCCAACGAATCGACCACTGTCGACGTGGCCGCGGTGCCCATATGAACGAAGTCGAGTTCCATTCATAAATGTTTTGAATGTATTTCAAGTCGGTAATAAAGTTTTGGAAATATCTCAAACGGTTTGCGTTTTATTTAAAAAAAAAGTTGTCAAGTCCTTATTGGAAAACCCTTTATATAGATAAACCAATTTGTTTTAATACAAAACAAAAATTCCGAAATCCCGGGACTTACCTTTTCAAAATCCCGAATCCCGGGATTTGAAAATCGAGTCCCGTTTGGATTTCTCTAATGTATAGTGATTTCGTCTATACGTCCATATCAAGACAACGCACCAGTGCACAAGAGTGTTTTAACAATGGCTAAAATCAACCAGTGACTTTTACCTGTTCCCAAATCTAAAAAAAAATCCTAGCTGGCAAGCGTTTTACCACAAATGAAGATGCAATTACTTTATCAAGGAATAGAATTGCTAGATAAGCGTTGGACTAAGTTATTGAAGTTTCAGGAGATTATATTGAAAAATAAAAATGCTTTTGACTAACTAACTATTCTATTTCTGTGCTAGGATAAGAAGTTTCCGAACCACTCTCGTATCTCACCCCCAAGATTTCAATAACAGAAAGTCAATACAATCATTTTTTTTAAATCAGCTGGCGACTATAACGCTAAGCACACATTCTGGGGATCAAGACTGATTACTCCGTAAAGTCGTGTTTTGCTTGATATAATTTCTAAAATATGTGATTTCAAGCGGAAGACCTACTTACTGGCCTGCTGACCCACAGAAGATACCAGATGTTATTGATTTTGAAGTGACAAAAAATATCCCAAGATAAATAATTCAAGTTGAATCTTCGTTAGAATTATCATCAGAATTATCAGAGCCCCCGAGAAATTGTATCCCCGACTGGTAATTTAGCGTTGATAGCCCTGATTAACATAAATTATTTGGGAGCATTTTATCCTCCTAAGTCCTTTCGAGGATTTATCGTGCTTACAACAGACGGGCGGACATTGAATATATATATTTTTTTTTTTGTTCAACGACCAATATATCGATTGGTTACAAACAGAATGACAAACATAATATGAGTATCTCTATACATACAGAATAAGCTACAAAACTTTATATATTAAAAATGCGTTCTATTTCTGAAAATTTGTACATGATTACTATCACAGTGGGTAGGGTATATTGGATTTGTGCTTATATTTGTAACGCTTATATATATTATAAAGCCTATTGTTGATTTAAACTCTAATGCCCTTATTCATAAAACTTACAAATTTCCATACAAAATTTGCTTTATAAACCTGTTATAAACCAGTTGTAAGTTTTTATGAATAAGGGGGTAAGAAAGCACCTGGTATTGATTTCGGTAACAAGATGCTTATATATATTTTATATTTCTTATTTTTAATGGAAATCTCGTACAAATGGAAAACTTGTACAAAATATTTAGCATTATTGTGGGTACGAATCTAGTTTTTAAAAGTTATGACTAGAATTTGACGTGTTAGTAAAACACAATTAAGGACATAAATGTAGCCCTTATACTGTGTTCAGATATGCAACTTTATTGCGATTATCGCTATAAACGCCATTATTGAGCTCAATATTCCATATAAAATCTCAATTAAGTCCCGGTTTACATTATGAAATTTTTGTCGCTGCGATTCTTGTCGTATCTTCTTTAAAATTGTATTTGCGTCTACATTGTGAGAATTTTGTTGCAGAGATTTTTTGTGGATGTGTACATATGTTTATATATTTTGTAGCTAGCACATACATACATACATACATGTATGAAAATAAAAAAACAACGAATGAGGAAACAAAGCGTGTCTCATGAGTACATGCATATGTGTACCCCTTTTTATACGACTCACCGCTCTCGCCTACAAAGCAAGAATCCCAGCGACAAAAATTTCATAATGTAAACCGGGACTAATTATTCCGCAATAAGTACGAAATTGTTATAATATTGAGTAAGATTTCGAATGCAACACTTGTCACAACTGTGTTTAGTGAACAAATTTGTATAAAATGGCAAATGTCAACAAAAGAAATCTTTAAAAAATCAATGTGAAGGTAAGTTTGTTTACATAGAAGCACAACAACCATTTAGAGTATTTTTGTATTGTTTTCCAGCTGTCAAATGATTATTGAGTAAGCTGAAAATTGTGTATGCCTGAACATTTAAAATAATATTGTCAATTAACCGAATATTGACTCAATAAAGTTGCATATCTGAACACAGTATTACAGAGCCATGAACACCGGTATACAAATTGTTAACTAAAGAATGAAATTTAAATCGGAACTAGGAGATCATATTTTTAAAGAACATCAAATATTTGACAATGCATTTAACATTTTAACTTTAATTCGATTTCTTTCCACAATTTTTATATTACAAAATCCCCTTAGATTCTTTGCATTAATGAAAGGTAGTACTAAAAAACTAAACACTAAATGTAGCAGGGAGGCTATATTTCACATAGCCCCCATACAATTTTCCTCCTGAAATATGACTATTGGTCATAAATTTTGATTTATTTACGTATGCAAACAAATTTTGACACAAATAAGTTGTACATGAAGCCTAATTATACTTACATATTGTGGGCAGATCAGTCTATAATTAACCATAGCTCCCAAACTTTAACGACCATAAATCTCTTAAAAATTTTGGTTTACAAATAAAATCCAACACAACAAAGTTTTATATATACAGATATCATGACACCTAATTTTATAACGCTGGGTCAAAAATTAGTCGTAGCTCCCATATAAGACCCCCTCGAAAATCACTTTAACATGTACTATAAATCTTTTATAAGTGCATATATAGAGATCAAATTTAACACAAACAATTTTTATATGCACAGAAGTCATGTCACAAAATATTTGTATGATCAAAGCTCCCATTTTTGATATACTTATCACACATAATGGGTGTAGCGTATTATATAGTCGGGCTTGACCGCATATACTTTCTTACTTGTATTTTATTTAGGTTTTCTTTAACAAAATTATATTCGTGAATACCCGATTATATTCTCATATCTACTTTTTTATGTGCTCTTTTTATGATTCATTTACTAAATTATTTATTATATGAATGAGCCTTTATATGTACTCGTATATGAGTGAACAAAAACGTTTCACGTGATTGCAAAATAAATCGTATTTTAAAATGTTTGCTATTAGGGTATTACTTTTTACAATTGTTTCAAATTTAAAATTCGTACCATGCAGTACAAAAAAGTAGTAAATTCAAATATAAAAGAATAATGCTTTAAAAAAAAGAAATTTTAGGAGGAAGGTTGTTATTTATAATCACCCCTATCGTGAATAAAAATTCCACATGAAATTTGTTCCCTTTTCACATTTTTCCTATTTGAATTCAATGTTAAAAAAATAAAAGGGAACAAATTTCATGTGGTATTTTTAGGTGTTAACAGAAGTGATAATTATCTCATATTGTATCGGGTTTTTCAATAAGAGCGCTACAAAAGTTTTTTTTTTTAATTAAACCAAAACGATTTTGGATATCAATGAAATTCTTTATTCCTGTGAAAGTACGTTCGATGCCATTATGTATGGAACTCGATTTATTTTGCATCGCCACCACGGGCATGCTTGCAGAAGTCCAGACGCTGAACCCAATTTTCGACGGATTTCAAGCATAAATCGGCCGATACTACTGCAATTTTACGTTCGATATTCGTAGTTCATCAATCGTCGCTAGCTCGTTGGCATAGACCATAGACTTGACGTAGCCCCACAGGAAATAGTCTAACGGCGTCAAATCGCATGACCGAAGCGGCCAATTGACTGGACCATTTCGTGATATAACACGTTCTTCAAACTTGGTTTACAATAAATTGATTGTGGCATTCGCTGTGTCCTCCAAGTCCATATCATCCAATTGGGGCCACAAATATTCTGTTATCATTGAACGGTAGCGATTCCTATTCCATAAACCGCATCAAACCGTAATTTTTTCGGAATGTAATGATGACTCATGGAGTACGTGTGGATTGCTGTCTGACCAATAACGCATATTTTGCTTATTGACAAAGCCATGCTGCCAGAAATGAGCCTCGTCCCTGAAGATGATTTTTCAATGAAAATCCAAATCATTTTCAAGTTCTGGCTTAGCCCAATTCACGAACATACGACACTTCTGGTGGTCAAGCGGCTTCAGTTCTTGCGTCAATTTGATCTAGTAAGGTTGTAGGCCAAGATCTTTTCGCCAAATTCGGCACATCTACGCCTGAGAACGACGTGTGAGAGACCCATTTGGGCTTTCTTCAACTGAAGCCTCAGCGGCAGCAATATTCTCGACACTACGCGCACTTTTTTGTCTCACTGGCACGGGAACATTTTGTACTGGGTCTGTGGTTTCAAATTTTTCCACTAGACGCTCAATTGTTAATCTGCTAGGACGATTATGACGACCATAAATTGGACGTAGCGCTCTTAACGTTGAGCCCAATAATAATTTCGACTCGTTGTTGGGTCGTATATCTTTCCATCATTAAATGGCAAACCTTACTAAAGAGAAATGTCAAAAGAGCGGCAAAAAATATGGCGTCGTTTGCTGTCCCTATTGGTCTACTTTTGTAGCGTCCCTGTTGAAAAACGCTTTATTAATTATTTACACATATAGAGGTACTTTTAATTACATAAAAAATCAGTATGTTTTAATGCTGAATTCGGTTATTACTTCAAAATGAACCAATCAACTGTTTTGTTACCTAGATAGTGGTAGATGAGCTAGTCTAATTTTGATTATACACTTAATGCTCATACATACATATGTATGTATGTATAAATAAAAGTTCTACGCAAACAATTTAGAGATTCTCTACAAAAATACATATACTATGTATATACAAACAATACAATACATATATGTACATACATATGTATATTGACGTATGCACGAGATTTTGTTTACTTCAAATGAAAAAGTATAGCAAATTCAAATATTAATAAAAATTTTATTATCAATTACAGTTAATGTAAATATTTTTTCTGTAACTAATCGAGAAAAGAAATATTTTTGTTTGCGATAAAAAAGTTATTTGATTTTACAACACAATGAGTTGCGACAAGAGAGTCATAATACAAAAAGAATAAAATTCGCAAAAGAAATTTAAATATACGAATGAAAAATTTTGTTTTAATATTTTTTTTCCAAAAGTTGGTAATTTTATGATCCTTATGAATTGCAAAAAATGTGTTTATAATTATGTATTATAATAATATTGACAAATTTGTATGAACGTAAAGATGTTTTAAGAGGTAATAAAAAATACAATAAAAGGTCGCGATTTCTAGAATGCTAACGGCTTGAACCAACACAAATCTGAATTGTCCCACTTCATCCATAATAAGAGTCTAGATGTGATGTTAATTTCCGAGACGCATTTAACCAACAGATATAATTTTTATATTCCAGGATTCACTTTCCATTTCACAAATCATCCTGATGGTAAAGCACATGCATTCTAGTTAGAAATAGAATAAGACATTATGCTCTAGAAAATTTTTCTTAAGAAAATATACAAGCAACATCCATTCGACTAGAATGCGAAGTTGGTGAATTAACTCTAAGCTCAGTATATTGTCCTCCACGATTTTCTGTGGCCAAGGAAAAATTCTAGGTTATTGTTTCCTAGCTTGTAGTGATTATAATGCCAAACACACATATTGGTGCTCTCGATTAATGAATCCTAAAGGAAGACAGCTATATATAGGACTCTAGTTGATCGGAAGAACTGCTTGGATTGCATATCCCCTGGACCTTATAGATTTTGCCATATCGAAAAATAGAAATTTTATTACTACGGAATTATCATACGATCTATCTTCTGACCATTCTCCCGTAATTTTAAGCTATTATCGGGAAAATTAACACTAAAAATTCTAATAGAGTAAAACAAAATTTCAAAACTAATTGGTTGAAATATAAAAAATATACTAGCAGTCATATCCACACTGATCCCTACATACAGTGTGAGGAAGATATCGATAATTATCTCAGAGACTTCACGTCTTTGATTTTTTTCGGCCAATTCCCCTCAAAACCAAGTGTACATATTTCTAACTCAGATATTGAGAAGCTTCTTCTCGAAAAGAGGAAACTTAGACGAGAATGGCAACAAAGAAGATCACCTGCTGCAAAACAAAGGCTGTCCGCTGCAAGTAAAAAATTAAGAAGGGCCCTTCTTTCAGAAGAGGATCGCAGAAATGTAAATATTTTCTAGTCCTATAACCAGTTTGTGTATTTCTCATTATATTTAGGTGAAAGGTATTTAAGATTCGGCACAGACGAATATTGCACTCTAACTTGTTTATTTTTCCTTAACTTGGTGAATAAGGACAAATAGTGAAACTCTTTTCAATTTTATAAATTGTGTAAGATAGGTATGATAAATATATAAACTTTGTAAATAATGGTAAGAATTGGTAATTACATCAATTATAAACGGTAAAAATTAGATTAAATTTAAAAACATTTGAAATAAATTATATTGTGAGTAAACTTTTCTATCAAATAAAATATTACTAAAATTTGCGCTATAACAACCGAGTATAGCACTCTAACATGTTAGTTCTTTCTTGCTCGCGATAGGTAAATTATAGAAATAAACAACTTGTGTTTATTTCTTTCTCGAATGATGAAAATCGCGAAAACAATGTTTTTAAGAAAGTTAAAAAAAAATTTTTACTTACTATGATATAGATACATATATTAACAATTTTGTTACCTTTGTATTTTTTATAAAATCTTCAAAAAAAAATTAAGTTGACGTGTAAATTTCTAAAATTTTATTTATTAATTTCTATTTTCATGTTGCCTCCTTTTCTTCCGAAATGTATTCAGCTTTTCGAGACGAAGTCTTGACATGAATATGAAAAAACTGAAGAAAAGGAGGCAACATGAAAATAGAAATTAATAAATAAAAATGATAATTACAGAAAATTTCGAACCACCAGGTAACACTGGTTAAAAGATTGATGTTTGTCTATTGGCTAGCAGGCACTGCAGTGGTGCAGAGGGTTAGAACGCAAAGAATTCTGATGAGAGAAAGTGGTGTTTCTCGAAACATATGTAAATTCAACAACCCAGGTTCGAATCCCAGCCAAGAAAATTATCAAAAAATTTTAATAATACAAATTTTTCAAGTTGTAAAACAATTCCTACTTCAGTAAAAATAATTTAATGAAAATTAAATTTAATGAACTCGAGCCTAACTAAATAAATATCAAAAATTAAAAATTAACAGTTCAAATAAAATAATAATTGTTCTTAAAAACAGCTATGGCACAAGCTTTAATGTTTGAAGTTGTACTTTAAGTGGTACACATAAAATGTCGACGAAAGTGGACAACAAACATAATAAACAAATGTATTCAGGTTTTCGAGATGAAGTCTTGACATGAATATGAAAAAACTGAAGAAAAGGAGGCAACATGAAAATTGAAATTAATAAATAAAAATGATAATTACAGAAAATTTCGAACCTCCAGGTAACGCTGGTTAAAATATTGATGTTTGTCTGTTGGCTAGCAGGCACTGCAGTGGTGCAGAGGGTTTCTCTCTGATGAGAGAAAGTGGTGTTTCTCGAAACATGTAAATTCAACAACCCAGGTTCGAATCCCAGCCAAGAAAATTATCAAAAAATTTTAATAATACAAATTTTTCAAGTTGTAAAACAATTCCTACTTTAGTAAAAATAATTTAATGAAAATTAAATTTTATGAACTCGAGCCTAACTAAATAAATATCAAAAATTAAAAATTAACAGTTCAAATAAAATAATAATTGTTCTTAAAAACAGCTATGGCACAAGCTTTAATGTTTGAAGTTGTACTTTAAGTGGTACACATAAAATGTCGACGAAAGTGGACAACAAACATAATAAACAAATGTATTCAGGTTTTCGAGATGAAGTCTTGACATGAATATGAAAAAACTGAAGAAAAGGAGGCAACATGAAAATAGAAATTAATAAATAAAAATGATAATTACAGAAAATTTCGAACCTCCAGGTAACGCTGGTTAAAATATTAATGTTTGTCTGTTGGCTAGCAGGCACTGCAGTGGTGCAGAGGGTTTCTCTCTGATGAGAGAAAGTGGTGTTTCTCGAAACATATGTAAATTCAACAACCCAGGTTCGAATCCCAGCCAAGAAAATTATCAAAACAAATTTTAATAATAAAAATTTTTCAAGTTGTAAAACAATTCCTACTTCAGTAAAAATATTTTAATGAAAACTAAATTTAATGAACTCGAGCCTAACTAAATAAATATCAAAAATTTATTAAGAAATTTTCGGCAGTTCTGCCTCATTATTGTCGAAACAAAAGCAATAAACTATATCTTCCTCAGGAGTTAAGAAATGTTAAAGGAGTTTATAAGATCTACGTTGAACATTTGAAAATAAAGTTAAACTAAACATCCAAATTATTAATTGTGAGAGCTTTTTTAAAAACAACTTCCACCTAAACTTTTATGCCTTAAAAAGATAAATGTACTACTTGTCAAAGTGTCAAGAGCTTAGATAGTCAATGAAAAATCAGTCAACAGAAGCATATCAAATGCACTTTAGGAATAAAGAAACCTTTTTTGGCGGATCAGGGAAAGAGTAAAGTAGATTCTTCATTTCTGTGTGTTAGTTTCGATTTGCGAAAAGTACTTAACACACCACACGTGTGTTTTACTCTAGAAAGTTTGCATTTTATAACGAATGCTTTTACGAAAGTGGCACAAGAAATCCACGGAAAAAGAGGTTGTAATAAAATTGCAATACTTGTCTTTAAATATTTAAGACTTGTCGATGAAAGAAAAACTTGTTCAACTATCAGTTTTTACTATGACAGACGTGCAGGACAAAATCGTAACAGAGCTATTCTTGCGACATTAATGTATTTTGTTAGCAATTAAAATTACAATAAAACTATAGAAATAATATATTTATTACCCGGTCATACAATGATGCCAGTGGATTCAATTCAATTTACACGCAATAGAACAATACACGGACTAATCCAAAAAAAATTACGTCCTGCTTTGTTTGAAAAAAAAAATAACCCTATTATAGGCCTTAAATGTGGTTATCTCGAAAATTCTGAAATAAAAATTTTGATATAAATTCGATTTCACGGTCCAGACGGAACGCTGAATTGCTCGCAAAGGGACCAGCAGAATTAAATACATCGCATTAAAAATATGCAAAATGCAGAGACCTAAAAACACAGAAAGCGCGGTATAAACACAAAAAAGTTAAGTGTTCTGGAAACTTCCATCTGTGCTATGAACACATGTTAAATTTTTTTCGCTCTGGCAACTCCTTCATATAGAAACAAGTGTTCAAAAAAGACGCATCTGCGATTTTTTTACAATGGAAAATATTAGAAATTCGTGGTGTCATTAAATATTTAAATAAAAGAGGTTTATCGCGACAAGAAATTCATAATTGGGCACTGCTACACGTTCAATAAATATCGAGATATTTCTAGTATCACGATATTTATTGAACGTGTAGCCCTATGACACCAAAGCTTTTTTTCTTGTCGGTTTTAAAACCAATTCTGACAATATTAGTTTCTATGACACCCCTGTATATTGAAAAATAAAAATGTTTTTGAAAAACTAACTACATATTCTCTTTCTGTGCTAGGTTAAGAAGTTTCCGAAGCATAAAACCATACCGAAAGATTCCATAACGAATTTTTACATTTACACTATGATCATTCCACAAAAGATATTTTATCTGAACCAGATCAAGAAGACGATTCGTCCTAAAAGCAAAATACGTATATTTTTAATTAAAAATACCTAAGTTTTACTAAGAACTTTTTTCTTTTTTTTCTGCTTTTTTAAGCTATTTTTAATGAACAAATATGTATGTTTGTTTTTTATATTAACTGAATCTGAATACACTGCCTGCTGCTTGAATAAGGAATCACATTTTGTTACTATAATTATATCTCCTAAACTAAAGTTCAGAAAAACATAATTTTTGTACAACCAAATTTCCTAAACAAATAAAAAAAAATACATGTTTTGTTATATTAAAATTATGCATTTATTTAAAGACATGTGGTAAGGTCCCATTTTAAATAAAAACTATTCAATTAAAAAGCCGTTTATATTGAAAGAAATATAAATCATAGCCTTCCTGATTAATATTAAAAGAATTCCTTAGTCCCTGTTTACATTATGAAATTTTTGTCGCTGCGATTCTTGTCGTATATTCTTTAAAATTGTATTTGCGTCTACATTGTGAGATTTTTTGTGGATGTATACATGTTTTTATATATTTTTTGACAATTCCTTTTCAAAATAAACAAAAAAAATTTAAATAAACACATGTATTTGATAGTAGCTAGCACATACATATATGTGAGGGAACAAATCGTGTCTCACGAGTACATGCATATGTGTACCCTTTTTATACCACTCACCGCTCTCGCCAACAAAGCAAGAATCGCAGCGACAAAAATTTCATAATGTAAACCGGGACTTATTCAAGTGACACACGAAATAGTAAATAAATCATCGCTTACTTTAAAAACAATAAAAAATACTAAGCTGCCTTTATTCAAGTGAACCAAAAAATAGCACATGTTTGCACTTTATTTTCATAAATTGCTCAAAAAGAGTTATTTAGATAAGAAACCTCTATTGTCATGACCTTTTTTATTTATATCTCAAGATGTCTAGCTTCCATTCTGCAATCGATTAAAAATTACAAAAGATGCAAGCTGCTGAATATGGAATTTTTAGTGCCTTTAAATAAGTGAACCGTAGATAATACATATACTTATTTAGCGAAATATTGTGAACTTTAAAATATCTGTTTCGATATACATACATTTAAAATTTATTTAGTATTTATTTTAAATAAATGAGAGATTTCTTTTAAGAATTATATCTGTTTGCAATATTTATATATATTCTACTGTACGTGTGTTGTGACTGAACTCCTCCTAAACGGCTGGACCGATTTGCATATTTTTTTTTGTATGAGTTTGGGTGGTGCCCCGGTGGTATAGTACCTCCCATACAAACCACAAATTAAAAATCTATTATTTCTACTCCTGATAACGGTATTTGAACAAAATTTGGTACGTCGGTTTGGTGTGCATTTTTTAGGTGCTGCTGCAAATATGGGCGGGATTGTACAAAGGGGCGTGATACCTCCCATACAAACCACAAATTAAAAATCTATTATTTCTGCTCCTGATAACGGTATTTGAACAAAATTTGGTACGTTGGTTTGGTGTGCATTTTTTAAGTGCTGCTGCAGATATGGGCGGGATTTGATAAAGGCGCGTGGTACCTCCCCTACAAATCTTCTTTATGTACCTGTGAATGTCACTGAATAATTTTTTTTTGCATGCATTTGGGTGCCACCTTGGATGGTTTACATTCACAAACCAGCCCGGCAGATGGCGCTGCAGTCGGTATCTTTGTTATTCAAGTACACTGCAACTACACGACTGGATCGACTTGAATGAATTTTTGTGTATTCATTCATTCAATACATTTAAATTTTTTGTGCTCTATCAAAACATATTTTATGGTATCGCATTTACGTAAATATTGAGCATTGTTTACTTCAAAAATACACACACGTCATAAATTCGTGGCCCGCCGGCAACGGTGAAAGGCCCAAAGTAACATGGACTCGACTGCTGCCGCCGTTTAAGTCACATGGACAAACTATGTCGATTTGTGGATTAGATCTAGAAAATCTGGTCTTTTCACATGGCCAATTATATGTAGCGTGTTCTCGCGTAGGAAATCAATCAAGTTTATTCATTTATACTCCGCAGGAGTTAACTAAAAATATTGTTCATAAAATCGCATTATGATAAAATTTGAAAAATTAATGTTATTTCAAAATAAAGAAAATGAAATTATTTTATTATTTGTTTTTCATTTCATACTTTGGTTTAAATATTATGTAGGACAACGTCTGCCGTGTCAGCTGGATATTATACATCTTTGGTGGAAGTAGACAATGCCACGCCCCTTTTCAAAAATGGCACTGGTGGCCTTATTATAATAGACCGATTAGCATGAAACCTTCCCAATAAAAATAAAATTTGAAGGCAAAGCAACGTTTGCCGGGTCAGCTAGTAACATTTATATATGTATTTGTATAAGGAGCTTTATCTATAGTGATTGAACAACTTTATTTAATTTTCGTTTATAATAAAAATTCTTAATATAATTCCATTATGTAGTTTTTCACTAGACGAATTTCTAGACCCCTGAAATTAAAAAAGATTGCCATCAGAAGAATCTATAAATAATATATGTATAATAATAATTTAATTTATATACATATGTACATAAATAACTGTTTATTAAACATGTCTTATTTTGTAAATAAAATTAAAACGGAATAGTGTTAAATGTTGAATTTTTATTGTACATATAAAATTTTCAAAAAATTTTAAAAGACGATAAATAACATAAGAATAATTATTCGATTATTCTTAATAAAATTAAACGAATTATTCTTTCATATACATACATATATGTATGTATGTTGTTAAATTCGCCAGTGTAACGGGCGATTTGTGCCAAAGTCCAAATATTAATTAAAAATCTAAATAGTTTTTATCTACATTTGTTATTATGACTTATTTTTAAATTATATTTAATTTAAATTTTAATAAAATAGTAAACAAGTTTAATACATCATCTAAATTATAATTCTTTATTCTTCTGCGCAATGTGGCAAAACTTTTGAAACTCGTAACGCTTTTCTATACGATCTTTATATTTTACATATAACATAATTGTTGTTTTGTTTTGTTTTGTTAATTTGCTTGCAAAAGTTTACTTGTAATTTAAAATTGTATTGGAACTTTTAAATACGTAATTTATATGATATATTTAGAATAATTAATCTTTATTATTTTGTTTACAGCGTATAAGTTTCAAGAAAATCTGATCCGTACCATGATTCAAATAGAGAATACTTATTTTGAATTGGGAAAGTCAAGTACACGCAACTGCTTGATTATCTGTGATCGTGGTGTTATGGATGCCAGTGCCTGTGAGTTGTTTACCAAATATTGATATTGTTTTAATTTCATATGTTATTATTCTTATTAAACTTTTAAAGATATTTCTAAGGAGAAGTGGGAGAAAATGATGGCTTCAAATAATTGGAATCCAATTGAAATGCGTGATAATCGTTATAATCAAATATTGCATTTGGTATCAGCTGCCAATGGTGCAGAAGATTTCTACTCAACAGAGGTAAGTTTTACGCTATTACAAAACTTAGTGACTATTTTGTAATCATAATGATGCTATCAACGTCACCATTTTTAAGCCTTGAGAAATTGCGAACTTTCACACAAATATTTTTATTGTGTTTATGAAAAGTACACAACTTCTCAAGGGTAAAAAATTATCATGTGAATGTATTCCAAATAATATTTATAAAAAACGTATTTTATTAATTACTTTACTACGAATTTAATGTAACAGTTAGTTAAAATAATATATACATGTAATAACCGAATTGTTTTATTTTGAAAACCCGACCGGTTTCGATATTTTTTATTTTCGAATTACTCGACAATATTCGAAACCGTTTCTTTTTTATTGCAATTTTTCGAATATCCCGAAGACACTCTATCAAATCAAATATTTAGATTCAAGATAAGAAACAATTTATTTATTAAGCCAAGTAATTTATTTAACTAAGAGAACAAATGAATTAATTTTTCTTATTTGTACAAAGAAATTAGCCACTAATTGGTTTTATAAATTGTTTAAAATGTTCTTAAAATTCACGTCTTGACAGAATAGATGTCGTGTCCATTGTTGGGGCAGACATCTTTAATACAAAATAATATAATTTTTTTTACTTAAAAATTAAATCAAAATTTTACATTATTACAAAAAATGATTATATGTAGAAAAAAGTAGACGAGAATTAACAACATTCTTCCAATGTCACGCTAATGTTAAATTCATGACGTATTCACCAGAATTTGAATTTGAAGCATCTCAGGCTTGCAAGTTGTGATTTAATAACATCTTTTCAGCACGTTTTTTTTGAATGAATTTTAAGAATATATTGAAAAAGTAATTTTAGAGACTCACAGAACAAAGTCTATTTCTATATCATTAGTTTAGTTACAATATGTTTCGCGTGAAAGCGAAGATACCATTCTTTACATCTTATATAAAATATGTTTTTTATTAGAAAATAATGTGATTTTTAGAAAATATCAATGAGAATTTACTTACAAACATGCTACTGTTCAGAGTTATTCTTTTATTATTAATAATATAAATAAGTCTGTAAGTCTCTGCCTCTTAAATAAATTTTCTAATATCATGTAAACTTGTTCACAAACATTTCCTATATTTGCGTAGGGTCCGCCAAATAACATTTTTTTTTTTGAAAATGCTATAAAGAAAACTACTGAATATTTTCTCAAATTTCTTTTTTTTTATTTGAAAGTACAATCACTCCGTTTAATACTGGAAAATAATTTCATTCAAATGGCTGCCTCGGCTGGCCATGCAGTAGCCTACACGATCGGTCCAACTTTTAAGCACATTATCGATTGTGTGCAGCTGTATTTCACCAATGGCTTCACGAATATAGTCATTTCAAGCGTCAATTGTCTCTGGCTTGTGGGCGTAACACTTATTTTTGACGGTATCCCACGAATAATAGTCCAACGGTGTCAAATCGCAGCTCCGAGGTGGCCAAACGACATCAGCTCTGCGGCTGATAATGCGATCTACAAAAAACAGGGCGTAAAACATCGAGTGTAGCTTCGGCTCTGTGGCACGTGCCGCCGTCCTGTTGAAACCAAATGTTGCCAATATCCTCCTCTTCAATTTTTGTGAACAAAAATTCGTTCAACATGGCCCGATAACGATCGCCATTGACTGTAACGGCCACTCTTTGCTCATTTTCGAAGAAAAATGGCCCAATTAAGACTCTGGACCAAAATCCGCACCAAACAGTTACTCGTTTTGGGTGCATCAGCTTTTCAATGTATGCGTGCGGGTTTTCTGTGCCCCAAATGCGACAATTTTGCTTGTTTACATACCCGCCAAGATCAAAATGAGCTTCATCTGAAAAGATGATGTTTTTTTTTTTTTTTTTTTTTTTTTTGGCAAAATTGGCATCTTTTGAAAGTCGATCGCAGGTCCACTTAGCGAAGCGAAAACGCATTGGATGGTCAGCAGAGACCTGCGCCGATCGGCTGACAGCCGGCTGATCCGAGCCGCCGATAAAATGTAGTAGCCGCCGCCGCCGAAACATTTTTCAGCTTAAGTCGGCTTAAAACAAGCCGCCGTTTTAAACATTTGAGTACAATTTTTATTTTGCAATATGTTAATAATTGTACCATTGTACTTGTTTGTTTTTGTGAATATTGTAACTTTTTCAAATAAAAAAAGACGTACATACATATTTTTCATAGAAGCATACAAGAAAGTTAAAAAAATGGAAAATCAAAAAATTACAGATTACTTCCAAAATTCAGGCAATGGGAATGAATTTAACCCAGAATCTGACACCGACCTGGCAGAGATGATTTTGATAGTGACATTCGTGAATACGAAAAAAAAATATTAAGAACTAAAAGCCAAATAAAGGAAAACCAAAATTGTCCTTAATAAGAAATCTTCTGCAAGATCTTGCGCTTGGAACCATTTTTGCCAAATGGTTATTTCAAAGAAAACTGTTTAGGTTATACGAGTATGTTAGGTTCGTTTTGAGGAGACTCCTATGCGTCACTATTTACTATAGTGATTAACTATTGCAACTTCGGTCCAAATATATGAATTCTTGAAAATTAAAAAAAAGTAAAAATCTCACAAAAGTGTATACATACACTTACTCAATAAAGTCTGCGTTCATTGTTAAAACAAATAAAGAAGAGTTTAATAAATATGCTTAAATGTATAAATAAATATGTAAATAATTGCCCACAACTTTTTACAATGAACAAATTTTAATATTGTTTATTGTTTTTAAATACAAATTAAAGATGTACAGTTTGAAAGTACACTTTTATCGAGTTTTTTCAGTAGTCAAGTCATCACAATTCTGAAAAGGATATTTTGGAAGGTATTCTCCCAAAAGTGTATTATTATTGTTTTACTTCGTTATATGTCTTTATATAGCATTACTTAAGTTTATGGAAATAATAAGTAAAAAAATTTCAGATTTGGCGTTTCTACTTTGACGTCGAACCTCAGCTATTATTTGCGGCAATGCTCATGTCATTGACGTGAGCGCGAAAAATGTGAAATAGGTTCGTTTCAAGACAAAATCTATTCTGTCCGTAAATGCAAACATGTTAGAAAGATCTTAAACGGAAAACTTTGCTAAGGCAGTTTTGCATGTACAGATGTGCTGCAGAGATGTGCGGCCATTTAATATTGTTCAACAAGGTTTTATAGGTTATATGAAAACAATTAAACCCAATTTATGACAAATCACAGGCATTAGCAACAACTTCATAATACATACAAAACAATAATATTAAATTTTTTAAACACCTATTGCCCAACAAATATTGTCGTGGTCAATACTGTTACAGCAATGTTGATGTAAATAGGAATTTATAACAATATTAGTACTTATTGAAATTTCATGGTACATGCAAATTTCAGTGGCAGCCGCCGCCGCCGTCAAATTTGGTCGGCGCAGGTCTCTGATGGTCAGTTGGCTTCAACTCCTGAACCATATTCGTTCAGCGGAAGGATAAAACTATTTATCTGTCAAATCAGACATGATCTAAGGTTACCATTCACGAAATAAGCACTAGTTGAAAAAAAAAACGTTAGATGGCAGACCCGTTACATTAAGCAATTTAGAAACTTCATCAAAACTACTATTGTTTTTACATATTTTTTTCGATATTTCGTTACAACAATGTGTACATATCTTCAGGAAAACAAATTTATTAATAAGAGATTCTACACATTGTTGTAGCGAAATATCGAATAATATAATAAATAAATATATAAATACAAAAAATTGACCTGAATCTTAATAAAGATATAATAAAAACAAAAAGGTCGAACAATTAGTTTAATAATCTACTATTATTTTAAATTCTGATTAAAATAAAAATTTTGTTCATTTTTTTTAAGAGATTAAAAAAATATTTCGAGGTAAAATGAAAAATATTTCTTATATTAATTAGAATTTCGGCAATTATTGCTACATACATTCTTATTTATTTACTTTTGCTTAATGATTTGATATTAAAATTAGTTGATTTTATAATATTGTAATGATTATTTAAATTTTAGGAACATGCCTGTCGCTCGGAAGGCGTTGGATTGGCTCGTGAACTTGACTATAAATCCGCTGCTGCTTGGGTGGGTCACCCATACTTTGATGTTATTGATAATTCAACAAATTTCGAGACTAAAATGAATAGAATGATTGAATCTGTTTGTCAAAAGCTTGGTATTGATATTGGTGATCGTTTGTTGGCAACTTCGAGAAAACTTAAATTCCTGGGTATAGTGTTTGTCTTTTTTTTTAATTTGTGCTCTACTAAAAAACTTATTTTTTAAATGTGTTTCTTCCATAGTGGCTTCATTGCCTGCGGACTCGGAATTTCCACCATTCCAAGATTTCGAAGTTGAACATCATTATTTGCAATCATCTGGACCTAAAGTTCAAGCTCGTCTACGTAAACGTGGCCAAAATAATCATTACAGCTATATACACACTATTCGCCGTCCCAATGTACACGGCCAGTCTCG
The DNA here is from genome assembly GCA_950370525.1 of Bellardia bayeri. Taxonomy (NCBI): domain Eukaryota; kingdom Metazoa; phylum Arthropoda; class Insecta; order Diptera; family Calliphoridae; genus Bellardia; species Bellardia bayeri. The sequence continues at coordinate 39,165,919 of OX493268.1, read as the reverse complement.
TATTGAAGTAAAGACTCAATTAACACAACGTGACTACATAAATCTTTTGGCTCAGCGTGATGATGCCCATTTTACAATTTATAAGAAACGTAGATGCTTCTTAGTAAATAATCAATATTTCCAGTTGGATATATACAAAGAACCAACTCACCCCAGGTAAATAAAAAATATAAAATACCCTTGCATTCCAAGAGTTGTGTGAAATGCAAAACAGCGCGCTTTTATAATTAGAGCTATATACAGTGATATATCGATAGTTTTATGTGCAAACTTACAATGTCAAATAACTTCTAAAATCTTTGTTTGATTATTCTTCGGTAAGATTTCTAATGACGATGTACAAAGGTTTTAAAAATTTAGATTATATTTATTATGATTTACTGCCGATAAAGACAAAATCTGTATAGAGCGAAATAGTTTTCTCTGTGACTGGAAACTTTGCCACACAAATAAGAAATCGTATGTAAGATGACTTATTAAATCCATTAGCTATTTTCAAAAATAGTAAATACACAGATGAAAATAAAATATTTTTTATTTTATTTCTATGAAATACGATTTAATTGTTCAGAAATGCTAGGAATTTTTAAATGTATCACTAAAAATTAAATATTCAGGCATGTCACACAATTCGATCGGAATGGTTTTAATCCCGTATTTGCAAATCGATCGTTTTTAGTTTGCGTTCTCTAGGTTCCGATCGATTTTGTTTATTCCCAAAACATTTTTAAATCTCGGTTTTAAACTTAAATATGGTAACGTTGTGTAACCAAAACAAAAAACATATGATTTTTGTAATGAAAAGTAAAATAAATGCGAACAAAAAGAGCGCTAACAAAGAAATTTTAATTAAAAGTGAACAAATTTTTTAAAAATGCCCTGAATTTCAATTGTTGCTGTTTTAAATCAAAACGCAGTTGAAAAGATACGAAGAAGAAATTTAAGGAATACGTCTGATCCTCTGTCATATTCCAGTGCTGTGTAAATATTTTTAATTTTTGTATTTTTTTTTTTTTTGGCAGAAGTTTTCCTTGTTGCTGACACAAACTTTGAAATTTTTAACATTTTATTTAAATATCAATTAGGTATAAAAAAACAATGAAATAATAAAATTAATTATTTAATTATCATTTTTCAGTATAAAATAATAAAAAATAACAATTCCACTTAAGAAATCTAAAGTGGTTTCATTTCGAAAAAATATTCGTTTTTCGTTTTCTAAAGACCCAATTTACGGATTCAAAACCACTTTCGATCGGAATTTAGTTTTGTGACATGGCTGATTAGTTCAAAGGCCGTACAACTCTAACTCAAAGTGTCTATTGCCAAGAAAGTTGCAATCAAAAGGTTATAAAGAAACGTAACTAACATCATAAGTAGATAGTGAAACTTCTTTTAAAAAATCATACAAATTATATGCATTATAATTCTCAATTTATATTTCATATATATAAACTAAACATTTTACCTCGATTTAGTTTGTTTTAAGAATTGGATTAGTTCATACCTTTTTCCCATCTAAATTTATTTATTCTATTTCTTTTAATATTAAGATTTAGGAATTTAAAAAAATATAGCACGTTTGTTCAATAAACTAATGATATGTTTTAAATTGATTAATATTATATAACAGCCTTTTGCATTTCTTGTAACAATATATATATGTATGTGTATCACTTACATTCAATTAATTATTTTATTTAATTTTTAGATGCAAAGGTTTAATACTATTGGAAACGTATTCTTCATTATCTGGAGAGGCTTTAATGAATTGTATGCCAAAGTTCTTAAATATAGTCAAAGAGGTTACCGGTGATGCCGACTACTCAATGTTTAATTTATCCTTGAAAGAAGATTGGAGTATAACAAAAAAATTTTGCCATTCATTGCATGGTAAGGAAAAGTGCAATCATTTTAATCAGTGCCAGTGTTTGGAGAAGAGCTTTTTAAGTTCCCTAAACTAAACAATCAACTATTAAACAAATATATAACACACACCAAAAATTTAGATTTAAACAATTAAGTCACATGTTATATTTAAAATAATGTAGTTGATGTTCATAATATGTTAAGATTTTAGAATGGGATTGTGGATTCAAACAACAATGATATTTAAAGCGAAAAATATATTTAATTACTTCGCGGGTACTTTTGACTATTTAATACAATATATATTGAATATATCTTTACGGATCTCGAAACACAAATTGACAAATCTTGAACGAAACAAAGATATTAATTAGGCTAATACACAGTGCAAGATGTTAATATTTTTGTTGATCAAATCCACCACCAACCAATAAATATTCCGATGCTTGGTGTATGAATCAAAAAAATATAAATACAGGTCTGTTTTATACCTTATAGTACCTAAAATAAGATTTTGTAAAAAGGAACAGACGCATAATTAATTTGGACTTGTCACACACGGTAGTGATATTTATCTTTTATTAATAAATTGTTTAATGCTTTTAATATTAAATAATTATTAAAAGAAATTTATGGTTTGGCTTATATGACAAGTGGCCAAACAAATTGTCACTACTTCCACACCTTTCACTATAATTATTTGATTTAAACCACAATCCCAGTGGAGGAGTAGAAATTAAAAATGCTAGTGATCTTTATTTTGTGTAATATGTAATATTATTTATGTATGTATGCTTGAGGGTATATAAAGTTTACTTGTTTTGTTTTACTTATATTGAACTTATCATTTAGGAACCAATTCTAACATTTAGAGGTTTCATAGTTTCAGTATTAAAAAATTGTTTTTTATTTTGTTAAAAATGACACATAGTATTTATTCTACGTTCAAATTGAGATACATGGTGTAATTATACAAGGTGATTGCAAAACGAAAAAAAATACAACACAATACAGAAACAACAGGCATTTTGTTTGTGTAAAATAAAGTACTACTGTCAAAAACACTTGAAAAAGTGTTAACCAAAGTCAGTCAGCTGTGCTACTGCACTCACCTTGCATAGTTACACCATGTTGAGATATTTGTTTTAAAAAAATATAAGCATGAATAACAACAAATTGTATTAAGGGTTGGTTAATCTATCGCGCAGTTAAGTAATTTACTAATTGGGTAATTTTATTTAAATTGTTCAATATGTACATACATTCAGGAACTGCAATCGATATATTCCACACTTTCCTATAACTTGGAAATTACTTAATAGTTTTTATTAAATATGAAAGAATAATTATTAATATATATAATTGTAAAAGCAGCAACAATATTTTCGAAAACTAATTGTTATTAGTGCACAAAATTACAAATAAATACCATTATTTGGAATATTTTTGTTTACTAAATGAGAAAATTGAGAAAAATATGAAAAAAAAATTAAATTATAAATTAGATTATTCAGCGAAAAACTAATGAGTGTAAATCCTTCAAAAACACTTAAAAAATTTACTTAGATTTTCCCTATGTGAAATTTCTGAGAGCAGTAACATCCATTAAAATCCCTAGATGTACATGTTATTTCGTCTGCAATATTTCTTAATTTCTTTTATAAATAAAATAATGACATAAATTCATAAGCCACAAAATCCAAACACATATTATTGAACAACTCGGATTCAAAGTTGGTTTAAGACATTACATTTATCCCCAATTACATCAGATGCTACAAGTATAAACACAGACTCCTTGGAGTCCTTTTAACATTTAAATTTTCTTATTATTTTTTTATTTAAATTAAAATTTATTCGTAATTAAAATTTTTTCATATAAACGACGTCCTTACAGCTCTTACAATATATACTCAATAACTTACTATGTATATAAACAGTATATACATTCTTATATACATATTTATATTTTATAAATATTATATAATGTAGATATGTGTGCTTATTCTGTTGCTGAAATAACATGTGATATAAATTATGTAGATCTTAGGACAATTTAAGAAAAATGCCGCAGAAAGTATATTTACAAGCTTTATATGGTTTTAATGTTTCCTGTAAAATTTACTATTTGATTTATATTTTTTAGTTTTTCGGAATTGATAAAAATTGCAATGGAAATATTCAAATGATTTAAAATGTATAGACACATTCATCTAAAACTAATAAAAGAGGACCCAGTGTCAAAAACATGCATTTTTCCTGTTTTTTGGTAAAAATTAATGATATTACAAATTCCAACGACAAATCGATTTGCATTAATTTGTATCCCAAAGATATAATAATGCATTTACTATAAAAATGCATATAGTAGGTCCTCTAAAAACTCGTGCAATATTCAATAATTTGCAAAATATCGAATATTCGAAATAAAAATTTTATCAATCTAGTCTAGTTAATAACTATGAAATTCTAAAGCGATTTAGCTATACCTGTCTGTTTAAAACACTCTCATGTCCAAATACACAAACGAAATTTTAGTTACGATTTCCACACTTTTCATTGATGACAAAGTAACTGGAATTTTCCACAAGCTTTTGGTAATTTCTGAATTCCAAAATGTTCATCAAATTATATGAATTAGTGGCCACTGGCCAGAGATTAAAAACTTGTAATCTTCTTTTTGGATGTGAGTACTCTGAATAATATGTAATCAAAAATAAAGAATGTGTAAGTGTAAGGTGAGTCATATTTTGAGGCAAAGAATTTATATATTTCACACTTTTTTGTGCTTTATTAATATTTCAACGCAATAAAATACTGAGTAAATGCTTTTTGTGATTAAAAGCTTCAATGACACTTAATTAAAATATTCTGAAACATTTGGTAAAACTTAGAGAGATTAAACAGAAACATTTTAATTCTCCACTTCGTATAAAATTGTGAAAACATCCTTGAATACAAAGAAATATAATCAAATTAAAGCTTAGCTTCCGTTAATTTAAAACCATAAAAGGTTTGTACATAATCACCCCTATCGTGAATAAAAATTCCACATTAAATTTGTTTACTTTTATTTTTTTAACATTGAATTTAAATAGGAAAAATGTGAAAAGGGAACAAATTTCATGTGCAATTTTTATTCACGATAGGGGTGAATATCTTTTCAACTGCATTTTAAGATAATTTTTATAATTTAGTCTCTAAATCTTAGCATCTGATCTTTATTACTCATTTGTCTCACGCGCTCTGAACTTCATATGATTAGACCATTTATAAAATCAATTTAAAATAATGAAAATGTATTAAGAATTTTACATTATGAGTTACAATCCATTAATATTAGGAGACAATTTTTAGGTATACAGTCTTTTAACAATCTTAGGTTTCAATAGCTTGGAACTCAAATCAAGCGGGTTTATCGGTTTTAAAGTATGACTAACCTTTCTACGATGTTATGAGGACATTCTTAGGTATACAGTCTTTGAGTAAAAGTGTTTTATCAGTCGGAATATATTGTTCTTAATATAAGCAGATTCCTAATTTTCCACTGGCCTACTAAGAATTTAAGGGATTATCAATCTAGTGTACTTACATACAATACAGTACAATTTGTTAAAATGATGCTTTAATTAATTTGAAATTATAATCTTTAACACATTTTGGTACAGATGTTAATACAATTAAAATATAATCTTCATGGGATATTAAAATGAAAATGATGAGCAATTGCAGTTGATACAGACAGGACTGATATACATATGAAATTCAGGTAACTAGAAGATTTGTTATCAGCTAGTTAGAAATATAATTAGAAGCATATTATGAATTAAATTTATGATATAGCTTGTCTAAAATTCACATCCTAATTAAATTTAGGAAATAAAGATGAAATATGATATTTTAATGCGATATTAATATTTATGCTACAAAAAGTAAACAAAATAAAATCATATTTGTTATATTGCCATATATTTTCACAATTTATTAGATCATATTTCGTACTATTATTATTATTTTTCTATGTTTCTATTATAGAGGAATGTTCCGGCTACAAAGCAAAACAAGCAAATGGAGTTTCGAATAAACAATTGGTTCTGAATGGTCATGCCAAGGGTTAGTTTAAATTTACCTAAAACAATTTATATTTTATAAGAGTTTTTAATGAACTTGACATGAACCAAGTTATAGGCATACATACATACATACATACATATTTAGTATATTCTCAGTTTTAAGATTGTGGCTTTGCAATTATTGAAATGTTTTGGTTCATGTCTAAAGTTACATTTTATAAAAAAAAAACATTTGAACTTGGTTAGAAATCTCTATTTTTGAATTGTGTATTTTTATTTAATAAATCTATATTTGTACTACTAAATTAATACTGGACCAGCTTTAAATTATTATATAATTTTTTTCAGAATTTGTTTTATAAATATACATTTCGTTTTATTGTAGCCATACTAATTAAATTCTGTAAAAAATGCAAGTCATACCACTTCTTTTTAATTGGCCTTTGTACTTAATAATGAATACTTTTTTTAATTTGTTGTTAATTATATAAATTTTATAGCGATAATTTAAAGATTGTTTTACTCAAATTTTTCATAATCAAAATATTTAAATATATAAAATTATGAATAACGTTAACTAAATTAATTTTATTGTAAACAAAAAAAATCTGAAAATACAATTGTAATTTAAGTCCTATATTTTAGAAAATCTATTATTTTATTAGTAATAAAGAACATAAAACCTAAAAAGATGCTAAAAACCATTAAATAACACGTCTTTTATTCTCATATGTACATATGTATGTGCCAGTATTTTCAATTCTCCAAGTCAGTTAGTTGAACTGATCCTAAATGAAAGTGTGTTGAAAAAATAGAAAAAACCGTGTATTTTATGTAGATTATGTTATGTTATTAAAAAAAGAAACATGTGCTGAATATCAAAATACAGAAATAATTTTATCTTAATAAGCAGTCTAATTTAACAAAAGCCTGTGTATAATGGTGGTGATGCTCCTATAAAAGAGCAAAACAATTTTGTACATTTAACAATATGAACATTTTAAAAAGATTCAGATTATGCTTAATATAAAACCGATTTTGGTCGAACTCCATACATATTTCTCTAAAATGCTGTGGATTAAATTAATATTTTGCAAATTTTATGTTAAAACATGTAAGAAACTATAGTCGGTTATTTTAGAATAAAACGGGTTTTGAACACTTTTCATATATCTTTATCAATTCAATTGCGCATCGCGTGCTTTATTTAGTAGAGTTCACTTAAGACTAAAAAACAGTTAAACAGTTACAGTTATAAAAAAGAAAAAATACAAAGTCAATTCAAGAAATACATTGTAACATAAAAACATAAAAGACAATAGGATAAACGTCAAAACAAATACTAAAAATAACATTGTTGCCATCAGTCGATATACTTCGTTTATCCCAACACCTCCCCTCGAAGTAGAGAGAATGATGATTTCAGTTACCACCTATTCTGGACATACCCAAGGCTGCAATACACTTAGCATGTTTGTCTGCGTCAGGACATCTGCTGGCATTTCTTCGGTTGGCATATACTCTAGATTATTATCACCATCTTCTTGCTTTTGTTTTGTAAAATGATGTCTCACGTCAATATGTTTTGTACGTGAGTGAAAACGAAAATTTGTCGCCAGCTTCTGAGCACTTTGACTGTCGTTATATAGTTGAACAGTTTTACATTCTAAACCGATTTCGTTTAACATTTCTTTTAGGTATAGTGCCTCCTTGGTAGCTTCCGATATTGCCAAATATTCGGATTCAGTACTGGATAGGGAAACAGTTCTTTGTTTACGTGCTTCCCAACTAATAGCTGCACCGGCCAATATATAAGCGTAGCCAGAATAAGATCGTCTATCTGTCATATTTGCACCCCAATCTGCATCAACCACATATAGTTGCACGTTATCTTTATTATACATTAAGCCATAATCCAGGGTGCCTTTCAAATATCTTAAAATACGTTTAGCTGCTTGCCAATGCTCGTCGATATAATTTGTATTAAACTAACTCAGAAAATTTACTGAATAGGCTATATCCGGACGAGTATTTACAGCCAAATACATAAGAGCATCAATAAGATTTTGATACGGATATTTTTTCATCACTTCTTCATCTGGATCTTTAGGTTTTTCAAGTTTACAATTAATTGCAATTGGAGCTTGAACCGGCTTACAGTCACTCATATTAAATCTCTCCAAAATAGTTTTAATATACTCACATTGATTTAAAAATATTTGATGATGTTCAATTTTCTGCTGAAATTCGATTCCCAAACATAGATTAACGGGACCAAGATCCTTCATCTCAAAAGATTCAGCTAAAGATTTCTTAATTTTCTTTAACCAGGATTTGTTATTTGAAGCGATTAACAAATCATCAACATAAACGGTAGTGAGAACTATATTTTCGTCTTCTCTCAATACAAATAAACACGGATCCTCTCTAGACGGTTTAAGATTAAGTTTCTCTAATTCGTTCGTTAGCTTCCGATACCATTTAAGGCCAGACTGGCGTAGACCATACAATGCTTTCTTTATTTTACATACTGGATACTTACAGGATTTTAATGCGTCTCGCCACTTTATTGCTACGTTTTTCACCATTCCAGATTTTATTTTAGAAAAACCAATTATTTCACCAGAAATTTGCTTTTTTAGAATTTCAATTAAATTTTCTGGAACCTCCATAAAAACATCTTCATCGAGTTCCCCATTTAGGTAAGCAGTTACTACATCCATTTAATCCATCCAGATAATGCTGACAGCAATCTCACTGAGGTTGAACGCACAACTGGAGAATAGGTATCAGAGAAATCCTCCCCTGAACGCTGTGAGCACCCCTTTGCTACTAGTCGAACTTTTTTACTACCATCTTCCTTTGTACGAAAAACGAAACGATTACCAATTACCTTTCTGCTGTTCGGACATTCGACAATTTCCCAGGTATTGTTAAGCATTTGTGCTACATATTCATCTTCGATAGCTGTAACCCACGATTGATCACCATCTTGCATCACTTCAGCAATTGTCGTAGGACTTTCGCAAATTGCAAGGTTACAGTCTTCAAAACCTTCGAAGTCAGAATCGTCGACACTTATTTCATTTACTTCCAAGCGTTGTGGCACATTATCAAGCGAAATTTCCAATTCATTTGTATCATGACTCTCGTCATCGTAAATATCCTCATATTTATTTTCAAAATACATTTTATCTAAAATTTTGACGTCACGGCGTATTATGATACATCTCTTACGTGGACACCATAAACGATAAGCCTTCACCTCATTGGAATATCAGATCTCGATTCAAATGTACCTTTTGAATTAATTTTATTTAAAACGTACGCCTACGAACCAAACACATTTGTGTATTTAACTGTGGGTGTTTTACCTGACCAGATTTTATACGGAATCTCCCCATTCAATGATTTTGTCGGACATCGGTTTCTGATATAACAGGCAGTATTGACTGCTTCTGCCCAAAACTTAGGTGGAGCTCCTGCATGCTTCAACATGCACCGGGCCATTTCAATAAGCGTTCTGTTTTTGCGTTCAGATACGCCATTTTGTTGTGGTGTGTGTGGAGCACTTAGGCGCTTACGAATTCCACACTCTTCCAAATATTTATCCAAATCGCGATTACAATATTCACCACCATTATCCGATTGTAACATTTTTATTCTTTTACCAGTAAACGTTTCCGCTGCATTTTTAAACTTTTTAAAAGCATTTAAAACATCCGATTCTTGTTTGATTACAAAAACTTCACCATAGCGCGAGTAGTCATCAGTAAATGTTACGACATATTTAGCACCCGAGTGTGATGCCAGTCTCATTGGCTCACAGACGTCACTATGGACAATCTCCAAAACATCTTTCGTGCGATGACAATTGCTTTTTGGAAACGATTTACGTACTTGCTTTTCACTTATACATATTTCACAAGGCGACATCTTTTCTGTGGAGTCAACTTTCATACCGTGTACTAAATTATCTTTCACCATATTCCTTAAATTACGTTCATTTAGATGTCCGATTTTATAATGCCACATATCGATATTACTAATTTTGTTGTTTTTATCATTTACAGCTCCAGCAAAATTTGTAGAATTTTGCAAATAGTACAAATTACCAATACGATTTGCTGTGTACAAAATTTTATTATTTTCTTTTATGTGGGCTTTGCCCTTATAAAAAGAAACTTCATAACCTTTGTCGGTTATTTTTGAAATTGACAGCAAGTTTGCTCATAGATCTTCAACGTAAAAAACTTCTTCAATATTTACACGCTCTTCTTGACCTTTCTCATTTAAACATAATTTGACGTTACCAACACCGGTTATTTTTGTTGTGTACTCGTTCGCTAAATTTAACGTCTTTTCTATTTGTTTGAAATTTAAAATCTTCATCTTATCTGCACTCATGTGTGCCGTACTACCACTATCAAGGCACCAATAACCGCTCTCAAACGACGATACCATTGCATTCTCTATTGTGTTATGCATCGCTCTCTCTCCAATGTTACACGCACTTGCCTGCTTTGATTTGCAATTTCTTGCAAAATGTCCGACTTTATCGCATTTAAAACATGTGAACTTTTTCTTTTCGTTTGTATGTGTGTGTATCATCATTGTTATTTTTGTTGTAATTATTTTGTCTTTTCGGTTTAACATACAAGGCGTCTTGTTTCTCTATCCCTCCGGCAAACTATACAGCAGCAAAATGGCCAATAAATCATCACCAATAACAACTTTTATTTCTTTTAGTTTAGCAACAACATCAAAGAAATCATTTAAATGTTCCCTGACATTTCCTCCTTCCTTCATGCGTGCCAATGATACTCTCTTTAAAAGGGTGGCTTTTCGGGCTGGCCCCTTTGATTGAAATGTTGCCTCCAATTTTTTCCAGATATCAGATGATGTGCTGCATTCTAAAATGAGCCCTAATTCTGACGGCGTCACGGACAGCATTATGTCGGCACTGGCATAATGTAAATGTAAGGTATCGTCATCAATACCATACTGTAGCAAAATTATGTAAAAGTTAGCCAAAAATAAACAAAAACATAATTTAAAATGTTTTGTCTTTACCTCAGTTTTTCTCCATATAAATAATTTTTCTCGGAAGCAAGCACGAAGGCCAATAGGTGGTATAGCTTCTTTAATGTCTTCTTTTGAAAGGTATTTTAGGCTTTCAAATGTAATTTCAGCTCCTAAGCATTTATTAAGTTTTTATTAGAGAAATAAACAAAAACGAATTAATAGATACTTACTTGTCAAATAAGGCTTTACTTTACAAATGTAAGTCAAAAGTTTTCAACAGCTCGTGTAATTGGGAACTGTGACTTGTATTTTCAACCACTGGAATATTAAGAATTAAATTTCCGTCTACGTGGCTCTCGAAATTAATATTTTCTTCTAGAGACACTAGGTTTTCTACTAGAGTTTTGAAATTATTATTATTGTTGCTAGCCGCAGCCATTATTTTATATTTAGAATTAAATTTACTCACTTTGTTAAGTACACTATAAGACACAATAAGAATGGTATTTTTTTTTGTTCTAAAGTAGCGGTACTTTATTGAACTTTTTCTGGGAGTTTACAGGAATTCATTTAATTTTAAAATTGTTCGTGTTATTTTTACACTGCCTACTTGTTACTTTAATTTGATTTTAGTGTTGATTTTACAATGGTTAGTATTGTTTTAAAACGAACCAATGTACATTTTACTTGAAAAACTTTAATTCTTACTACAAAAATGCAATTTTAAAAAATTAACATTGATTAATGTTATTTTTACATTGAAAAGGTAAAATTTAATGTGTACAATTTTATTTTTACTTTAACAATTTAAAACTAACAATTTTTAATTTAAAATTAACGTGTTTAACTGTTAATTTTATATGAAAGAACGTTAATATTAAATTAATTTTTTTTTTGCAGGAATTTACAATGACTTGAAATTAACATTTCTTCATGTTGATTTTACATTGCGGTTTCTTCTGTGTGTACTCAAATTTTGATTTAAGGCAATCCCTGAAGGCCTTAATGTTTTCCGATCTTGGCCATATTTACATATGTAAAGGGTAGCCATACTGAAGATAGATACATAACCTGTTAATCGGGAAGCTTTTAATCTTATCTTAAATATCGATTTCTGTATTAGCATAACATTTTCAGTGGCAATTAGGATTTTACACATTCACCCCTATCGTGAATAAAAATTCCACATGAAATTTGTTCCCTTTTATTTTTTTAACATTGAATTTTAATAGGAAAATGTGAAAAGGGAACAAATTTCATGTGGAATTTTTATTCACGATAGGGGTGATTGTGTTTAAAAGACGAATTTGAAATGTAAGTTTACAAATTGATTTCATTAACAATCTACGATTTGAAAACTTTATATGTTTCTAAATTAATGAGCACGTGAAAGTGTTTACTAGTCACTAAATCACTAGTCTTAACAAAATTCCTATCACCATTTGTCATCCCACTTTGACCACTCGTTCCAAGAGTATCACAGTTGGCTCCCCCATTTTCCTGTTACGAACCTCGCGATTTCTAGTTCTCTAGACTATTTATAAGAAAATGTCTCGTGACACATTGATATCGCTGAGCTTTCATCATCATCAGGTCCATTTGTATACAAAAAAGTATCGGCTTAAGTCGGTTTTAGTGACTTTTTTGAAATCACTTCCAAAATTTTATCACTGGCGGAGTTTTAAATTCTGAGTAAAATAAAAAAAATTGTTTGTCGGCCATGCCTATTTTCGAGTGGGCGGGCCTCCAAAGTTTATAATATGTTTAGCTATATCTATAGGTCAATTTCGGGAAAATTATTTTTTTATCCGACATTTTTTTAAAAAATCCGGGAAAAGAAAATCTTTCCGCCCGGCTGTAGGCTGTCAATGAAGGAAACCTGTGCTATGCGAAACCGGTGTTCTGTATACCATTGAGGAGAAAATCCTGTATCTAATATATTAAACATCGCTTATGTATGACATTTATATTAAAAGTAAGAAATTTGATTTCAAATATTTCTTTTTAATTTAGTTTCCGATCATATATTTTCGGCTCATATATTTTCAACTTTAAAAACCTGCCCACTCGAAAAAAAGCATGGCCGACAAAAAAAATTGTTTTACTTTTATTACCTCTAAAACTATTTGACGCAATTTTTAAGTTTTTGATAAATGCCATTAAAACCGACTTGTTCCAAAGTATCGTAAGTCGTAAGTCGCGGTTTATAGTATTTGTGCAGGCGTTTGTAACGTCCACAAATATTTGTAAAACATCCACTTTAATGTATACAGATCGGCTTAGAAACACTTTATGCATCAATTTAACCCTATCGGTATGCATTTGTACACATTGTTGTAAGAGAAGTCTCTTTATAAACCACGGCATTGCCAGTATTATAGAACACTCTCTCAGGGGTATAAATAGTGGGTGCAAGGAGTTGAGCTGATCATAAGCAGTTAATTATATGCAGGTCGATTATGTATAGCAACTTAAACTGTTATATTATTGTTATTTTTATATTTTTTGTTTTTTAATATTTTTTTTAAAATTCCGAGTAGAAAACAAACATTTATATGTTAAAAATATTGTTACGTTTTTACCTTTTAAAAACGGTGGTTTATTTCCATTAAATAAACCGGATTCCTTTTAATTGCAAAATAAAAACGTCAAGTAGTTTGAAGAAAATATAACGAGTCTTTATTATTTTAAATGTACACAAAAACAATTAAAAACAAGAAAGTGTTGTCGGTCAAGCCCGACCATATAATACCCTACACCCAGTATATAAATAGAACAGTTTTTCAGAAATGGGCGCATGTGTCATTTTAAGTGCAGTAGATTGTCTGGTTTGGTTGCTGAAGCTGTCTGTAAAACTAAAGGTTTACATTGGTGCTGTAATGTCTGTCAAAAAATTGGTGTTGAATACTATCGTTTTTTTTTTAAAGCACAAAAAATACATTTTTGAACATCTAAAATAAACTTTCTTCATTATCTAATGAAATATCAGTTTATGGAAATCTTTTTGAGGAATTTAAACAATTAAACTGCCTTAATTCTCCACCACAATTATCGCCAAAACGCCGCAAATCATCCAGAAATAAAAATAAACTGAATGCTTCTCAAAGTCCTGGTGCTTCTAGTTGCAATGTTGTTGATTCTGTTGTAATTACCCCAAGTACATCAACGAGTAACCTTACCAACTATGCTACAACGTCGAAAACCTTATCGGAGTCTGAAAATTCACATACGCAGACTTCAGTTAAAATAGAAAATGACAATGTTCTCTCTGTGAATTCTAATTCTACTGCCAATCAATCTTCATATAATGGTTTAAAAATCATTCCGCCTAATAAATCAATTTTTATATCTCGTTTTGCTGCTGATACTACTGGTGAACAAATTAACTTCTATATAAAATCAAAATTGAATCTTGAAACTGATTTTACTATATATAAATTCTCTTATTCTCAACCAAGAAGGATTACATCTTTCAAACTCAATGTTCCTTTCGATCTTTATGAGCAAATAGTCAACCCTGATTTCTGGCCTGAAAATACTTTAGTTCGTGAATATGAATTTAAAGATCAATCAAAGGAAAAATAATAATGCTGTTCTTCCATCCGGTCAACAGTTAAATGAAAGTGCAAATTTCATTAACGTCCAAAAAAATTGAATTCTAAACTTTTCGATCAATTAATCATTGTTTGTCAGAATGTTCGTGACTTAAACTTCTAGTTAACAGTTTCGATTTTAATTATGATGTTATTATCTTTACTGAAACATGGCTAAAAGACAATGTATTCAGTTCTGAAATTCTGTGCAATAAATATCAGATTTACAGATATAATAGAAATAATCGAAATGGCGGTGGTGTGTTAATTGTAGTTTCATGTCGTTTTGTCTCAGAATCTGTTTCGACCTGTTCTTCATATAATACAGAGTTCATATGTGTAATGATTAAACTCAATTATAATAAAATTTACCTCACCTGTTCGTACATCCCTCCTAATTCCGATGAATTAATTTATCAACAACATGTTAATGCTATTAAAACTATTGCTGAATTTGTTGAATCTGAGGATTCCTTTCGGTGATTTCAATTTACCATCAATTTCATGGATAAAACTACCTGATGCTTCAAATTTAATTCCAACAAAATCTACAAAGTTCGATGAAGATTTTTTCAACAATGTATACGATGTTTGCCTTTATCAACTAAATAACGTTTATAATGAATTTGGTAAATTATTAGATTTGGTATTCGTAAATGATCCATGCAATTGTGTAATTTCTCGTTGTGATCCTGTTACTTTGCCCGAAGATAAATTTCATCCAACATTTGAATTTATTTTCTCTCTACCTGCTGTACATAAATCATCTACTCAAATTAATAATGAGAAAGTTTATAATTTTAAACGAACTACGTTAAATTAAATAATTTAATATTAATTACCGATTGGAACGATCTACTGTCTCTTACATAAATAATTCTACTTTGGATGATATGACTAGTATTTTTTATAATAAAATATATTATTTCATGGATAAATGCATACCAAAACACTGTTCTTATAATCACATTGGTCCTCCTTGGAATTTAAAACTGTTATCTAAACTTAAGATTTTAAAGAATAAACATTATAAAAACTTCAATAGATCTGGCTTGCTTGTGGATTATAGTAAATACTCAGTTGCTCGTGCGGAATATAATAATCTCTACAATTCCCTATATCAGTCATATTTACAAAAAATAAAAAATGATTTTAAATATAATACTAAAGCATTTTACAACTTTGTCAACTCTAAAAGAAAAACAAATGGATATCCTTCAGTAATGAAACTCAGCAATTATGAATCTTCCGACGATATTTATATTAGTAATATGTTTGCTGATTTTTGTTTCAGTACTTATTCGGATAAGCAATATTGCTCCGATAGTTATCCCAACACACTTTACACTAACCGTGCTATATCTTTTCCAAATATTGATGCTGAGAATTTATTAGAAAGATTAAAAAAACTTAAAATTTCGTATAATTATGGTCCTGATGGTGTTCCTAGCAGTATTATACACAATTGTGCTCAATCCTTGCTATATCCATTAATTATTTTATTCAACACATCCATTAAATATGGTTATTTTCCGAGAATTTGGAGGTCCTCATTCATAATCCCATTATTTAAATCTGGTAATAGGGCTGAGGTGTCAAATTACAGAGGTATTGCTAAGCTTAGTGTAATACCGAAGATTTTTGAACACTTTATCACTGATTACATGTGTCATCAATTATCATCAATTCTGTCATCTTCTCAACATAGATTTCGGAAAGTTTGCTCTACCATATCAAATGTTCTTCAACTTACTATCCACGTTAACCAAGGCTTTGTACAAGGAAAACAAACTGATGCCGTATATACTGACTTTAGTAAAGCTTTTGATAAAGTAAATCACAGACTTCTTCATATTAAACTGGATCTTGTGGTTTTACATCTCGCAGTCTAAACTGGATAAAATCTTATCTTTTGGATAGAACTTAATGCGTAAAATTTAATAATAAATACTCTAAAAATATTTTGGTTACTTCTGGTGTTCCTTAAGGCAGCCACCTTGGTTCAATTATTTTCTCCTTGTTCATCAACGACCTTCCAAATGTTTTAAACTTTTGTAACATTCAATGTATACTGATGATGTTAAAATATTTTTGAGCTTCTCTAAATTTTTGAATCATATATATGTATCTCCAATCCGATCTCAACAATTTCTTTTTGTGGTGCAGTCTCAACTTAATTAAATTAAATTTAAAAAATGTAAACTTATGCGTTTTTTCAAGAAGTAATTATATTCCTGCTAATTATACTTTGAGTAATTACCGGCTTTTACTGACAGAAATTAAAGAGGTTTGCGTTGAACAAATATTGTTTTAATATTTAGGAAGTTTATTTCTATTAAAAAAAGTAACGGTAACAAATAAGTAAGTAACAAATGAAGACAATACACTCACCGCAGTTTTGCATCTCTTTCTCCTGTGGCTTTTAAACAACATTAAAAATTTATACCTTTTAACTCAAAATAAAGAGCAAAGCAAAAAACAAGAAGGAAAGGGAATGCAAAAATGCGGTTTACAAACACATGATTTGAAACAAGGATGGAACAGTGATGGCACTATTGTGAAACATTACAGGGCGTGTCGTAACACCGGCTTGAAATTGTTTAAAATTTTCTTGATCTAGGAATATTACTAGACAACAAATTAAACTTTGTTTCGCACATTACCATGATGATAAATAAAGCTGGTGGTGTACTTGCATTTATAAAGCTATATGGGCTAAGGAATTTGATGATCCCTATGTCACAAAACAACTTTATATTTCCTTATGGCTCTATTATCTGGGATCCTTATTATAATATTCATATTCAGCGTATAGAGTCTGTACAGAAACAATTTTTACTCTTTTGTCTACGTGGGTTACCTTGGAATCCTGATATTAACTTTCCATCCATAATGTAACATTCATGATCAATATAATTAATAGTGAAGTCTGCTCCGAGGTTCTTTTAAATAATGTTACTTTTAATGTTCCTCAACGATTTTCACGCCCTTTTAAGTCACTGTATGTCAAACATGTTAGTACTAATATACTCAAGCTGACCCATTAAGAAGATTATTTTGTGAATTTAACAACCTATATGAAATAACTGATTTTTTCTTTCAACAAATGTAATTAAGCATAAAATAATCAGTTTATTAAATTATTAATCTTTTGCAATTTTCAAAATACTTTTTTTTTAATAGTCTGTAAGGATTTAATCCATTGACTTAATAAATAAATAAATAAATATGGGAGATATTACCTATTATGGTAATCATCCAAAAATTTAGTGCCATGACTTCCGTGAATATATATATATGTATTATGTATGTTATATTTATCTCGATATAAATACAGTTACGAAATTGTATTTAAATTTAACTGTCGGTATCAACATACATCTTTATCAACAGATGGCGTGTTTATCGACATACAACTTGTTTAGAAATTGTAGAAATTTAATTTATTGAGAACACCCTGTTATAACCATAGCTGAGCAATATGGCAACATTTAGTTTTACGACTTTAGCGAATATTTATATATTGTTAGTTAATTCAGCAACCACCCCGTAAAACTGTTAAAAACGTCATTGACTGCTTTTAGGGTGATAAAAAGTTTCAATGACCTTGACAGATTTCAAATAACGTTAATTGTGATGAATTTCTAAAAACTCACCACGATTTTTTTCACCAGACCCTGGAGGGCGGTGGGAGGCGATGGATGGCGAATTTTTTATTCACTGCAAACTCACTTCTTTTTTTTCTCCTCTATATCCTATTTTATATAAAACTGGACTCATTACGAAACCAACTCTTGACGAGTACGGACGTGTATCAGTGAGTAAAAAATAAAAAAAGTTCGAAGTGAAAAAAAAATATTTGTAATAGGTAAAAAAGAAAAATAAAAACAAATATTTGTAATAGGTAAAAAAGAAAACAACAATAACTAAGGTGCCCGAAGAGATTTGTGAATGAGCCTCACAAATACTCCAAACAAGGAGAGTAGGCCCAGCACGAATAGCAGAAATGCGTTTATTGTGGTAAGCTCTCCGAGCGTGAACAATGAAAATATTCGATACCCAGAATTAAATAAAAATTATTTAAGTGCAAAAATTGCCAGCGAAACTGGTTTTCCGTACAGCAATTTAAGGGCAAGTGTGCTCAACCTGAGCAAGTGTGTTGATCCGACCGTAAATGTGGTTCAAAGTGTGAAGTCGTCTGACCAGAGGAATAATAACGATAAACCTGGAACATCACGATCAGCATTAATAAATACAAAAAGTACTAAAGTGCAAACAGGCATCAGATATATTACAAAAAAAGAAAGGCTAGCCCTAGGTCCACCCAACAGGAACGCATGGCCAAACAACACAAATGCTCTAACATAGTCTCTTTGCCAACAAGTGGTAACAGATTCTCTATACTATCCGTACCTGACGATGAACAAGCAGAATCAGCTAATGCAACAGCCACTAAAGAAGTTAAACCGCCACCTATCTATCTGCGGGAGCAAACATAAAATAGCATTGTCACATGTTGACTCAACTTGTAGGTAAGAATAATTTCTATGTCGTTTCTATACGACGCGGGCAAATTCAAGAGACCAAAATTCAAGCCAGGACAGAAACGAACTTTCGTATTATATCAAGACACCTGGACGCAGAAAATAAAAGTTACTATACATATCAATTAAAAAGTACTAAGGGTTTAATTATTGTCATAAAAGGCAAAAGTTCTGTTCCTACAGAGGAAATAAAATCTGCCGTAGAGCAAGAGGGGTATGAGATAAAATCAGTTCATAACATTTTGAACAGGAATAAAGTTCATCAACCAATGCACCGCATTGAGATATCGTTCATCCAATATAAAACTTACGTTACCTACTCAACAGAAGAATAACTGTTGAGGAGCCATTAAAACGAAAGGGTCCCTCCCAATGCACAAACTGTCAGGAATATGGGCATACAAAAACATATTGTAAATTGCCTCACGTATGTGTGGTTTGTGGCGACGCTCAAAAAACCGCCGAATGTAATCGTTCTAAAGCTGACCCGAATGTTAAGAATTGCAGCAACTGTGGCGAAAATCACACGGCAAACTATAGGGGTTGTAAAGTCTTCTTGCATTTAAAAAAACCTTCTTTAGTTCAAAAATATACTCACTCCCAATATGGTCCGTCATATGCGCCCAGCCAAGCCGCTGGCTCTGTTGCTAGTAATACACAAACAAACAAACAAAACCAATCATATGCCCAGGTCTTAAAAGGAAACCCTAATGCGGAAAATCCCCCGTGTACTTTTAACGCAAAGCAGCCTTCATACGCTGATGTTCCTAGGGAAGGTCTACAAATGCCTTCTGGCTCAATTGAAAATTTAATTCAAACTATGAATAACTTCATGGCCACTATGCAGAACATGTTTCAGGAAATGATGCGAACGCAGAACGTGCTCCTGCAAGTTCTACTCAATAATAAATGAACCAGTTAAAAATATGTTTCTGGAATGCAAACGGGTTATCCCAACATAAACACGAAGTTGCAAACTTTCTTCATAGGCATGAAATCGACGTACTTCTTGTCTCTGAAACACACTTTACTCATAAAAACTGCTTTAGGGTAAATGGATACCTTACGTATGACACAAAACATCCCAGCGGACGGGCTTGTGGTGGCACAGCCATAATTGTGCACAAACACATCAGACACTTACCATTGCCAGAGTTCGAAGAAGATTGTATCCAGGCCACATCTATAAATCTTACTGATTTCAAAATTACTTTGTCATCCGTTTATTGTCCCCCGAGGTACAATATTGTACACGATAAATTTCTCAACTTCTTCTCTACATTGGGCCAGAAATTCATTGCTGCGGGCGATTACAACGCTAAACATACATATTAAGGCTCCAGACTTATTAACCCTAGAGGTAATCAGCTATACAATACCGTAACTGCAAATAATTTTGATGTCGTATCGAGTGGTGAGCCTACCTATTGGCCAACCGACTTCAACAAGCTACCAGACCTTATTGACTTTGCTGTAATTAAAAACATCGACGGATATAGAGACCCTTATCAGAGAAAAAAGGAAGTTAAGAAGACAATGGCAAAACAGTCGTTCCCCAACCACTAAGGTCCAACTACAATTATGCCTGACAACTCTTCGCAGCAAATTGAGACAGAATCACAAACAACTCCAATTACAGCTTATGGAAGGCTGTACGGCATATGAAATGCCCTATAACCCAAGAATGGAGATTCTGGAAAACCGCACTTGGGCCAAAAACACAAATGAAAAATTAAACGCTTCCGCGGGCCACCTTGAGAAAGTTTTCACGCCACATGATGCACATACATGTTTCTGTCGTCCAATCATTCCTGATAAGGTAAACCATCCAATAAAATTTAACATAATTAGATCGGCGTTTGAGAAAAAGCATACTGCTCAGCCCTGTTTATAGACATTTCCCAAGCATTTGACAAAGTTTGGCATGATGCGCTACTTATCAAAATAACACGAATGCTTCCTCAAAACACTCACAAGCTCCTGGAGAGCTATCTAACAGGCAGGACATTCATGGTAAGGTCGCAAGATAAATACTCACCCCTCAAGAAAATTACTGCTGGTGTCCCCCAAGGCAGCATATTAGGACCGCTTCTATATATAATACACACATCGGATATGCTAACAAACCTGAGCACGCATACCTCCACATTTGCAGACGACACAGCATTTATTAGCGTTAACCATGACCCAAAAATCGCATCGCAAAATCTGCAGTCCCACATCAATGAACTATAGGCCTGGCTAGAAAATGGAGAATAAAGGTTAACCCGGCTAAATGTGCTCACTTAACTTTCACGCTCAGAAGACAAACCTGCCCAGCTGTAAAAATAAATAACATCACTGTTCCGGTAGAAAACCGGAATTCATATAGATAGACGCTTGACCTGGTCTCGTCATATTGAAGCGAAAATAACGGCTATGAAACTTAAAGCAGCTCAACTACATTGGCTTCTCGGTCGAAACTCAAACTTGTCGTTAGACAACAAAATTCTCTTATACAAGTCCATCATAAAACCAATATGGACATATGGCATCCAATTAGGGGGAACTGCATGCTCATCTAACATCCAAAAGCTTCAAAGAAGACAGTCCAGAATATTGCGACAAATTGTCTGCGCCCCATGATATATACGTAATGATATTATCCACAGAGATCTCAACGTTCCCACTATCCTGGAGTAAATTAAAAAATATTCAACTAGCTACATCGATAAACTAATGGCCCACCCTAACTACCTAGCTCGGGGTGTGCTTCAGTTCGAAGGTCACCAGAGGCTAAAAAGAACCGATACTTTGAGCCTAACTAGAAGACATTTTTAAAATTTGAATACAGCAGTTAGTGGTTACATTGGTAACAACTAATAAACAACAAGTAGAATTAAGATTTAAATACATATTGTAAATTTCGATAAGAAAGATTCAATAATAAAAAAATATATTTAAAAAAAATATCCTATTTTATATAAAACTAGATGGCATTTGCTCGCGTTGCTACGCCACCAATTAAAATTAATTTGAAAGAAAGGCATTACACAAATATTCAATTCATTTTGAGTAATTAATTTTAATGATTTTGTTCATTTTGAAAAAAGTAGGCGGTCGAAAAAGTCAAGCGTGTTCATACCACCTCAGAAACCTTCCCGGGCTCATGCACAACAAATTTCGGAAGATAATAACATGATCAGGGGGGTTACTCTGTATTGCGATGCGAAAGCAAATGCGATGCGATAAGCGTACAATTTGTATTCGCATCGCAATAGAGAGTTCTGGGGGTAACTCTAAATGCATAGTTTGCGAGAATAGAATAGTATTAATGAATTTAAAAAAAGTACCAATATATACTGAAATTTTGCCTTTTTTATACCTTTATATTTGAGTCATGAATAGAATGTTCTGGCTTCTTTTTTGTGTGAATGGAAGAACATTTTATTTTTTTTTTTTTATTTTTAAATTAAATAAATAATATCAAATATCCGTTTTTACTCCGTTTTTGTCACCCGTGAAAAAATAATTTTCAAAAAAGTATCTATTAATTATTCGTAATACGTACTATTTGAAAATAATAGTTCATGGAATTTTTAGTAAGAATATACATTTTGATAAAAAAGTACCAAAAAAGAATACAATTTTTAGGCCATAGGAATTCGAACTTCAAAAAAGTACCAAAAATATTTCTAGTCTTTGTTGATTCTAGCCAGATGCATTTAATATAGTATTTCTATGTTTATTTATGTAGGAGATATACATGTTAACGAAGCGTTCTACGGGGACTACTTTTACCCCATATGGTCACTTGAATTTCAAATTTCAAAAAAGTACCAGACACCTTTCGGCTCTTTTTTTGATTAAAGGCGGACGCATTTAAAATATTATTTCTAAGTTTATTTGTTTTGGAGATATAGATATACTAGTTTTACCCGTTTTTGTCCCATTTGTCCCCCTTAGCGACCGAATTTCCAAAAATCCTTTCATAGTGGATCTTGTAAAAGGAACCCATTACTCGAATTTCAAGTTTCTAGCTTTAGCGGTTTGGGCTGTGCGATGATGAATGAATCAGTCACGTTACTCCTTTATATATACATACATATATAGATATACACACCACCTACTTCCTCCTCCCTTCATTTTTTCGTCCGTCGTAAACGTTTTTTAGTTTTTATTTGCATATGGGTGGGGTCTGCTGTCAGCGTGCCTGCTTCGTCGGCTTGGTTGGTGACTGCTTGCTGTGTCTTACTTAAGATGCATATACACTACGTGTTTTTACATGTCAAATTTTACATATGGGAGTAAAACATGTAGTTGGTGACCTCAAAAACTTTGCTTGTGTAAAATATATGTGGAAATACATATGTATTTTTTCGATTAGAACACGCTCTATTTTTTTATGTTCAAACACATGTTTTCAAGTGTATATGCCAGGCGAAAAGATTTGTCGACGGTTAAATCTGTGCTATCATTAGCCGGCCGTATGAAGAATTTGCATAAGTGATAAATTAAATATTTGTTTTATCCCATTATTTAAAAATTTTTGATACAAGCTCCACATCTTGTATATTAAAAAACGAAACACCTTAAATCAATATTTTTGACGCCGGCAATTTAGTGACGCTTTGTAGCGGCTTTAACGCATTTTTTAAAGAAACGACATGGAAATTTATGTGTAAAAAAAGAATAATATTTAAGCGTATCAGCTTTTTAATCATGGCGATGTCACGTGTAATTGTACATACAAGTTGGTGACCAAAAATTAAAACCCATATGTAAAATAACCAATTTTGACAGACATAGAGAGAAACATGTGAGTTGTAAACTTAAAAATACATAAGCAAAAACACGTAGTGTATAGCACAGAGTATACTCTGTGACGATATTTATTGAACGTGTAGCATGCAATATTGATGGATCGCGTTCGCAGAATGGCCTAAAATATGAAATCCAGATCGCGGATCGTGGATATCGTGATAAATATTGAACGTGTAGCATTTTCTTGTCTCTTTCTTTGAAATCTGCCTTTTTGTTTTCTTTATGTTACTATTTTTCTGACGCAATAAAATTAATATTTGGCACAGAGTATTTTTGTATTGTTTGATACAACCATAAAAAAATGCATTTATATCATCTAACGAATGCACAAACTCCACAATGCATACCACAAAGTATAACAATTATTAAAATACAATTTAGTTATTAAAATCACAAACATATAAACAAAATTTCAATTCAAATATTCTAATTCAAATTGTTTTGTTTATTTTGTTTTGTCCACAAAATTCTTGTTGTTATATAGTGCTTTGCTTTTTCACATTACAAATTTACTACCAGAAAATATTTTCTTTCTCTTTTTTAATATACCTACCTTTTTAGCTGATTGTAGCGATTTTGAAACGCCAAAATTGTTGCCTCTGTTATACTCTGTGATAAATACTGACACTGACGTGATAAATATTGAACATGTAGCAAGGCATATTGATTATAAGGTAGTAGCCATTGCTTTCATGTTTGTAATGTCAAAAACAACTGGTTATTGTTTACAAACATTTTTGCAGGAAAAATAAATACATACATACATACAATTTTTTTAATTTTAAGATGAAAATAAAAATAATTTATAAATTTGTTAATTTATGAAACATTTAATTTATGGACAATTGTTTTTTCCACTTTTTTTGAATAACTTGATACGTTTGCTATTTTTTTAACACAACTTGAGCATACATACATACATATCAGAGATCAGTTATGAGTACTGAAAAAGTGAGTATACTCGAATCATGACTTATAACTTATTGTACTTATACGTACTCATACTTGTCTCAATATCATCAAACCAATACTCATCTTTAAAGTTTGAAGTACTCATTATATTCATACTTAATCTCATGTATGATGTTGTTTATTTAGACCACAGAGTATAACAGAGGTAACAGAAGAGCAAAGATAGTGTAGTTTTTTTCTTGTCTCTTTCTTTGGAACCTGCCTTTTTGTTTTCTTTATGTTACTATTTTTCTGACGTAATAAAATTAATTTTTGGCACAGAGTATTTTTGTATTGTTTGATACAACCATAAAAAAATGCATTTATATTATCTAACGAATGCACAAACTACACAATGCATACCAAGAAAGTATAACAATTATTAAAATACAATTTAGTTAGTTATTAAAATCACAAACATATAAACAAACTTTCAATTCAAATATTCTAACTCAAATTGTTTTGTTTATTTTGTTTTGTCCACAAAATTCTTGTTGTATACAGTGCTTTGCTTTTTCACATTACAAATTTACTACCAGAAAATATTTTCTTTCTCTTTTTAATATACCTGCCTTTTTAGCTGATTGTAGCTATTTTGAAACGCCAAAATTGACGCCTCTGTGTTCTCTGTGATTTAGACTCTCCTTAACGTAGACGATAAAAAAATAAGTATGACTCGCATACACTCATGCGAGTGTCGTTCATTTTTACAGCCTGCTTATAAAAATTATATAAAATAATAAATGTTATATTTTCGCCAATATGTTTTCCTATAAACATACTTGTATGTTTTTATATTTCTTTTTTACTTATTTTGTATAAATACCTAATTGAATAAGCTGAAATTTTTTTCAATGACAACTGAGTTGAATACTTTATGAGTATGTGAGTATTTTACTTAAAATGTAAATCTAAATACCGCGGTTTATGAATCAAACATATTGGGAATGGTATGAGCTCGATGTCGGCGTCGTACTAATACTTATATTCACTTGAATTTATGAATCAAAGTTGTTGTGAGTTTGAGTAACTCAGAGTAGTTAAATTGCAATGACGTAAAACCACTTATACTTAAAATGTTATGAGTAGTTGCGAATCGTAAAAAAACGATTCATTGCCGATCTCTGATACATATGTATATAAAGTTTGACATAACGAACATGACTAAAAAAAACAGCTGGCGTTTCAACACCACCTTGTAGAGTTATTTCACCATGGTAGTAGCAACATTACAACAAGTACAACAATACAAAAACAACATGGGTATTTGCATGGTGAAATTAAATACAAGGTGACAGCATTGCTACAACAATTACAACAAGGCAAGAACAACAGGCATTTTTGTTTGTGTAATACTTTCGTTACTGTCAAAAACATTTGGCATAAAATAAAGAAAACAAACATATAAACATGGATAAAAACAGAAAACAATAGTAGTGAAAAATTGTTTATTTTATTTTCTTAAACAATTTCGAAACTCGTGATGATTTTGTTCGGGGCATTTTGATTAATGAGGAAATTCTAGACAGTCGTATCTGTGTTTCCCTCTTGCCACGCGAACAGTATGCTCGAAAGGTGAACAATTGGCTGATATATTGGCAATTAAGACTGCTGCTATAAAAATTATGAAATTACCTCTGAAACAGGATGAAAGTGATTACTTTACCAGCAGTGATGAAGAAGATTCACAACCTTTTTCTCCCCTACCTGATGATGCCAATAGTGAGGCCATTTAAATAACAGATTTGTATAATTTTGTTAATACAGGCTACTTTATTTTTTAGTTTTCCTATCGTAAGTGGTCGATTCTTTGTCCAGAGGTTTTCAGGAGAAATCAAATCCAGATTTCCGAAATTAATTCTTCCCGCTACGCGTACAACATGTCTCTCAAAGAGGTCAACTTTAATGTGGTTAAGGCTATTTTCAGTTTGCACACCATTAAGGAACCCTCTATTAATAATGTTTAATTTAAAATTAATGCAGTCTTATTCTTCCAAAAAAGTTTTTATTTTTATTCAAATTTTAAAATAAAAGATTGGAAATATACATAATAAAAAAAAAATTTATAGTGTGTTCTCGAACTGGCTTTATTGGAAATAAAGCTGCTTGGAGTAAGATTCTTTTGGCATAACTTACTTCACTGTTCTCTTTTTCTTGGGTCTTGAGGAACCTTAAAGAACGTACCACTTCCAGCTACTCCTTTTTTACGGCATAAGATGCAACAACGCATTTTTCTGCAGCAAAAAAAAATCACTTTTAAAGAGGAATCTTAACATTTATCTTACAGAAAAAAACTAACACTTTTAGTAAAACAACTCAAAAAACAAACACACTATTTAATATAATATAGTTTTTTTTAACACTTTTAAGCTATTTTACGCAGATAAAACGGCGAAAAAACTCAATTTTTCAAAAACAAAATAATTTTGTAACGTTTTTATATAAACTTTGACTATTTGTAAACAACTTTTTGACATTTTCAATTTCACCATGAACAGAGCAAAAAATAATCAGCTGGCGCTATGCTGTCACCTTGTATTTAATTTCACCATGGGTATTTGTTTTTGCTTTTTACTCTTTCATTGTCAAAAACAGCTGACTGAAAATTACAAACATTCGTTGTTCAACTTGCCTTTTATTTACACACGTCAGTCCAATTTTCTTATTTTTAATGCAAATTAACATGCATGAAAAAGAAACAAAAGGAAATAAGAAAATTGACTAGTACCATCTCATCAAAAAATACTTGCCTAGACGAGTCAGAATTAAAGAGTGTGTAAGCGGACTAAGATATTATAAAAATATTACACAAGTTGTGTTTAACATTATATTTTTTGGAATTTCTTATTTTAAAAGTTAAAATTTATGTATTTTGATATATATTGTACAAGAGACTTTGATTTTTATGTTTTCATTTAAATAAACATTTCAAAATAGCGACTTTTTATTATTCTGATTTTTTTTTGACGATTTTTAAAATTCGAAATGACATTTTTTTTCTTTTTTATCGGGATTTTAGAGATTTTTCCCGAAATTCATCTGGCAGCCCTGATAGCGATCCAAATATCACGATATTTTTTGAACGTGTGGCAGTGCCCTAAGAAAATACCTAGCAAACCATATGAGTCCGAAAACAGTCTTTTCTGACACCTTTTTCGGAGCGTTAACACTCTTTATGAGCCCAAAAAACAATCATAATTGCTCCGAAAACCTTCAGAAAAGAGGGTCATTACGTTCGAAAATGGTCCGTCAGAAAGAGCTCTTAGATAATATCAGAAAAAGAGTCTTTGATGAGGGTTTTTTTGGGCTCTTAAAGAGCTCTTAGATAATGTCAAAAAAGAGTCTTTTATGAGGTTTTTTTGTGCGCTGTGTAATCTTGTTTTTATCATTCTTGTGTGTTACAGCTATTTTTTTTGTTCAAAGCACAAATAACAGGACAACAACGCTTTGGTAAACACATAATTAAGTGGAATTTCTGAGTCATACTGCGTGCCGACTCAGGACAGTAACAATTTCGCTCCGAAAATGCTCTTTAGTTGGACTCGTTTCTGACTCCTTTTTTCGGAGCGCTCCTAGAATGGTATGCTGGGCAGTAAACCCGGTGGTTGTACAAGGTGGCACAAAAGTAATCCACCTATCAGAAAATGCTATAAATTTTGCGATTGGCCCCTAATCAGTTCTGTTTTGACATTTGTGTAGTAAACACATGCGAAATACACGTTAATAAACAATGTTACGCTATACTGCACCAGAACGCGGAATATTGCTGACTATTTATTTGACCAATAATCGGTCGGTGGCACAACGTGAATTTCGTCGCAGATTTCCTGGCCGTCCAACGCCTACTGGTGAAACACTGTGACGTTTAGCCGCTCGCCTCGAAGAGACTGGCACAACAGGAGATGCTGTCAGGCGTGGCAGACCCCGTCAAAAATGTGAGGACCTATCGCCGGAAATTTTTGCCAAAGTGATGGAAAATGCCATAAAAATGGCTCAAATGACAATCAACATTGGCGGCGGCCATTTACATGACATCATATTCTCGACCTGATGTAAAAAAAATTAAAAGACCAAATAAAAATAATCCACAAGAAGAATCAGTTTTTCATTTTTTTTAATTACAGCCAAAAAAAATCGGAAGTTTACTTTTTCGCCACCTTGTATTTATGCGAACTTTAAAAAAAAAAAAATACGGGAATTTTTGTAATTTCGTTTGTCATCTTAAACAGGTGCTGCCATCTATGTTTTTTTGTTATAAGTTTTCCGAAACAAAATTTAGTTTTGTCAAGCTGTTTTTTTAGAAACGTCAAACAAAAATTATATATATATATATATATATATAAATAGCGATTTTGAGAATATAAGAACAAACGACAGCAGGGCAAAATAATCATTCACATATAAACCGTGTGTATTTTATTTATGACAATTTGTTGTAGGTAGCTTAAACTTAAATGTGTTTATATATGAGTTGTATTATTAAATGCAAATCAATTCAAGTTGAACCATATCATCCACTATTCCCTGTACGAATTATTTTCTCTGGCAACTCTTTGCTGTCTTATCAACTGTTTTAATTATCTCCGTATTTATTTATGTTTACATTCACTAAACTTTTCTAAGAAATTTTAATACATTTTTTTGAAGGAAAATGTTAAAACCGAAAGCATTAACGCAAGTGCTTAGCCAAGCAAACACAGGTGGAGTCCAGAATACTTTGTAAGTATTTTGAAAATAAATTATTTTTAACACTGTAGTGTCACAACTAAATTGCTTACTCATTATCAACAGAAATTGGTTTTTATTCAATCAGAATTGTAAAAATCAGGTAAACATTTTTTTTGCATTTGATAGTAGACATTGTGTAAATTAGGAAAATTGATCAAATGGGCTGCATTTCTGCCAATAGAGTTGGCAATAATAATATTTACCACCATGGATATTGGCCCATTCCAAAAGCAAATCGTAAATACACAGCAGAAAAATGAATCTACAAAGAAATATTGTTATATTTAACATATTAATGACCCGAAATAGGCAGTTTTATATGTTAAAATTTAGCTTTTGTAAAGTACCAAACACTTGTAACACCATCCTCAATGCGCGGATCTGAGCCCCATAGAAATCGTAGAGGTATAATATATTTTTGGCTTAAATCAATATTGTGACCTGGCTTGGATTTTAACAATTTTTTCAGATGTAATTTCTATACTTAAAAATGCAAAAAATTTTGCTCGCTCTCTTATGGTTTACGAGTTATTCACCTTTAAAGTTTTGATATATAAATGCAAATATCAACTATACCAGATAATATAGGTATCTGGTCAATATGGGCACCGGAAAGGCCTTTCGAATGATATATAATATAACGTAGTCCATTAACCCATTGGGAGCCTACAACTCAATTTATGTTTTTTCATATAGTTTTTTTTTACAAAGTGATATAAAAATTAACCCATTTAATGATAATTTATTTTTTATACAATTTTATAAAGAACTTTTCAAGCTTTCATTTGACTGACATATACCATTTAGTCCTAGGTCTTAAAATGTTGCTGATATTTGAAAATGATTCATTTAAAAAACTACATATTTTTTAAACAATTTACCCTAAATCTAAAGTGAAGATGATGTTTCATGTTTTAGTCACATTTTTTAAATTACTTCCAAAATTTTATCTCTAGCGCAGTTTTAAATTTTAAGTAAAATAAAAAAAAAAATTTTCGAGGGGTGGAGTTTTAAAGTTTCACACCATTTATTTCACCATAAAGATATACAAGAAATCTTAACTATGCGAAGCCGGTGTTCTGTATACCATAGAGGAGAAAATCCTTCCGCTCGGTCGTATTTATTTTTATTTATAGTAAATTGCTTAAAAAAGTATGTATTTTTTAAATTAATCATTTTTAACCTCACATAAATGCAACATTTTAAGACCTAGCACAAAATGATATACATTTGTCAAATGAAAGCTTGAAAACTGTATACCTATAACATAAATAATCATTAAATGAGTTTATTTTTGAGATATCACTTTTGTAAAAAAACTGAATATTGAAAAACATAAATTCAGTAGGCTCACAATAAGTTAATGAATCATTCGAAAGGTACATATTGACTAGATATATTATCTGGTATAGTTGATATTTACAGTTATATATCAAAACTTTAAAGGTGAATAACTCGTAAACCATAAGAGAATGGGCATTTGCATATATAGGTATAGAAGTTAAATCCAAGCCAATGTAACGATCTTGATGAGTTCTATATTTTTTTTCTCAGACATGTTTAATTATTTTCCTGTCTGCATATTTAACATAAAGATCTTTACAGCCGAGGGCAATAAGGAAAAAAGTATAACATACTAATAACAATTGGAATATGTATAAAAAGTATCTTTTTAACAAAATAATTAAAACAACTCCATGAAAAATATTAAAATACAGAATTTAAAAAATGCAAAATACTTTTGTGATTTTCAAATTATAATGCAAATTACTAAAATGCAATAATAACTAAATAAAAATTAATATTTTTAAGTCCTTTTTTTTTTTGGTTTCCTTTTTTACGTAATATCAATTTAGTTTTTTTTACTTGGTTTTTACAATTTTATGTACGAACAAAAAACAAATTTCTCCTAAAAAAAAGAATAGACAAATTATTTTTTGGCGATACACTGGGTGGTATTATTGATTCCGCACGGAAAGGAAAACTAAGCGGAAAGAAATATCAATCGATATGTAAAATGTAATTATTTATTCCTGCGGCATGCTGCAATACAATCTGTGTAGAGATGATACCGAAAAACGAAAAAATACTTCAGCAACGGAATGAAAAACTTCAAATTATGCTTCCGCACAAAAAATTTCTTTCCGCATTCGCTGAACGGAATGAATAATTCGACCCTCTGTATATTTTATTACCATACACAGGCTTCTAAGCCAAGAAGGTGCTTTGCTGGCATATTCCGGATATGGTGATAAAGACAAGGATGCCCGGGTAACTGCAGCAATTGCCAGCAATATTTGGGCTGCGTATGAAAAGCATGGACGCAATGCTTTCCGGGAAGATCGTCTGCAATTCGTGTTGCTAGATTGTGAATGTGGTCATGTGGCAATAACAAAGGTACGGAATAAAACAAGATCTCCGCAACATTCATAATTTGCTTATTGGTAATATTCTTTGGTCGGACGCGGTTAAAATACTTTTTCTGTATTTAAAAATTTTCTTCATAAATCTAATAAATTGTATTACAGTGCACTCGGGAAAACGTCAACGCTCGTTTACGTCAACATCCCAAAACGTCAACCTTTTTTTTTACATTGCCTACTCCAAAACGTCAACCCAACTACAAAGCTCTAAAACGTCAACTTTGAATAAAACAAAATTTTGAATTTAGCAGCAGTTAAAATACGCACATTTGAACACACACACATTTATTTTATGAAATAAATTCAGAAATTGGGGATTACCCTTATAAGTAGAGTATAAAAGAAGTTCCAACTGTATGTATTGTCTTTTTATTTATGTATTTAGATTCAGTTGTTTTTTTTTCTCGTATGTGTTACATTACCAAAATGCGCTCCAAACAACCGAAAGTGCTTAAATTACAAGAAAAGGCTTATATTTTGGACTTGAATTGGTTTATGTTTGGTTATAATTTATAATCAATAAAAACGATTAAAAGCACATTATCGATATGCTTTTATTTAAAAATTTTACATTTGTAAAAGTCAATAATTTGTTAAACGTCATCACCCGCGGTTTTAATTAGTTGACGTTTTCCCGAGTGCACTGTATATTATATACGTACAGTGGTGGCCATATAATTAGAAACGACTTTTCAGCATATACATATGTATATTTGTTCATATATTTAAAAAATTAGTTCAAGATATTTAAACTAATAACTAAAAATAGTAAAGAAACAAATTATTATTAAGTTTAAAATAAAAAAAAATCACAGCATCAATACTATTTTAAAGAAAATTAGCTTAAACAATGCAATATCAAATTGGTCACATAATTAGAAACTAAAAAAAATATATGCAAAAAAAAAACCTTAGTGAGGTTTAACAAAACGGACTTATCAGGACAAATGATTTTAAGTGTACCTACATATGTGATAATTTTATTACAAGAGTTCAATAAAAAATGCTTGAAAAACATTTTTCGCTTAACCCTAGATTAAACTAAAAATTGTGTTTTTTTAGTTATTATATATTTGTTATATATTTGATATATAATCTAGGTTTATCTGAGCATCATTGGTGAGTTAAACCTAGATATAAAATTTCAAAATACAAACAGCTGAAAAATAAAATAAACAATTCAACAAGTGAAAAGAAATTTACGACATTTTAACAAAAATTAAAAAAAATGGAATATTCTAGTGATGATGAGGATTTAAGTGATTTAAACACATATAATAATTTAAATGTCAATTGTTAGAAAGATACGAACAATAAGGACACGTCCAAATCATTTCTGCATTTATACCGACGCCGAATTCTTTCAAAGATTTCGCTTAACAAACTAATTTATTAAAAAAAAAACAAAAATTCTCTAAAAAAACTAAATAATAATTCATTTCTAACAGTTGCAAATTGTAATTTTTAGAATTCCTTAGGATCGTTGGTTTGATTTTTTGCGAAAATTTAAGATATTGCCATATTTATATAAAAAATTAGGAGGAATGCTATATGTATTTTGACTGAACAGTACGGCAATGCTAAAAAAATTGACAGGAGGTAATCCACTACTGAGAAACACAATCAGTAGGTTGATCCCGGCAAAATATATTTGGGGTTTAATATAAGAGTGTGTTAAGCTGAGTTTAACTGACAAGTAAAAAACTAGCTCTAAGTGATTTAAAATCATTAGGCTGTTAGATGACCGGTTTTAAATCACGAGATTTCAATAATTTCTGTGCACAGAACACCTTTTCAGTTATTTCAAATCACTTTCCGAAAAGTGATTTTCAGAACATGCCTGAATTCATCATTATTTCGTGGATTTAAGTTAAGATCAGGACTTTGCGGTGGCAGTCAAGAACAATATTTTGATCCAAAAGCCAACACTTCACTAACCAAGAAGTGTGCTTTGGGTCATTATCATGCTGAAAAATGTATCGGACGGGCATATTTTCAAAGCAATACGGTTCCATTACATTTTCCAAAATGTTTTTATATTGATGCTGATCCATTATTTCCTGAACTCGTGCAATTGGACCCACACCACGCGAAGAAAAGGCACCCCAAACCATAATATACCCGCCACTGTGTCTTTATTTGGAGGACGTCTAACATACGATTTTCCATCAGATTGTAACATGTTAAACTTAGATTCGTCGCTCCAGAGAACTCTATTCCAGTAACGTGGATCTTTTCTGAGCATTTCTCTTGCAAACCGCAACCGCTTCATATTTTTTTTCCAGACATGAGATGTTTTTGTGCAATGCACCCACAAAGTACTGACTCATTTAAGCGTCTTCTTATTGTCCGTGTGGATATTTCTGCGCTTATTTAGTGTCTAATTTCAGCCTTTATTTCGCGCGAAGATTGTTATTACTGGCTCTTCTGCTAAAGTAGTATTTCGTGTCCTAGGTTTCCCAGCTGGGATTGCAAACTCCTTCGTATTTTTGTACAAGTGAATAGCACCAAATACCGACATAAGCCGACATTGAAAGTTTTTCATTTTGGTAACACTGCACAATTATTACAAGTTAATCTATTGTTTAACAAAAAATACTTACTTTGTAATTAATATTTAGAAAAGTTTAAAAGTTGAAGAAAAAAATGCGCGTTTCTAATTACGTAGCCAGCAAAAAAAAAAAACAATTGTGAAAATTATATTTTTTTAATTTAACTTAGAACCCAAAGTTTTGTGTATCAACTCATTGAATAACGGTAAAATCAATTTACAGTGTTGGTCTTAAAAGAAGGTACACAGCGATCTTATTATATCAAAGCATCGTTTCTAATTATACGGCCACCACTGTATGTGTCAGATGATAACTATTTTGAAGCACAATTTAATGGTAACCATTTTTGGTTAATTCAGTTATTATAGTATGTATTATATTTCAATTATTTTAAAAATTAATTTTAATTGTATCTTTCAGGTTGCTAGTATACTGTTGTGCCTCTACGCCAAAGAAAACGTCGGTCTCGGTCTTCTAAAGCAAAAAGCTATGGCTTTAGCTGCTTACCTTGAAGGACCACTTAAACAAATTGCGGCATCATAAATATACACGCATGCAACTAATACATACATTCAAAGACAAATAATTTACTGTGTATTTTTAATTCTATCAAATTTTATTTAATTTCCATCATACATATTATTTATAATTTAACGCTTATGAGTGAAAATGAAGAATAAATAACATATATTTCTCTTTCTCAATCAAACATATTGAAAAACGGAAAGGTCTTTACCAATACAAAAAAATCCTTAAAAGTTAAATTCAAATTTCAGAATGCACAGCTTAATCGATGGAATATAATTTCAAAGTCCTATCCATACTTGTTGATGCTATATATTGAGCATTTTTGCCAAACCGGACACCAGTAGCCAGAGCCGTGTGATCATTAAAAACTTTTAAATCTTGCCATTGTTTGCACATGTAAACTCTGTAAATAAAAGAAAAATATGATTTTATTTTAATATAAAAAATCATTATGATTTCGTTTTGCCATCATAATAAAAAAAAATCAACCTAAAACCTGCTTTAAATGGGATTTGATAAAAAGTTAAAATACACTGTTTTCTTAAAAACGTTAAAAAAATTAAAGCTAATTGCTGTTTTCAATAACTGAATGTCACCGGAGTAGTCATCTATTGATTATATCATTTATTTAATTTATTTGGCCAAAAAAAATTTCTCTCATAAAAAAATATTAAAAACTTTTCATGAAAAACTAAAAACTCTTATTGCGTTTTTGCTAACAAAGTCTGTACAAAATAATAAATAAAACAAAACAAAATTTTTAAGAAACGCTTTTTTTTACCTTAATACATATATATATTGATCAGTTGTGAACACAAAATAAATATGAATACTAAGAAAATCGACTAAAAGTCAAAAAATAAGAACAATTCAAACAACATAAACTTTGAAATCAAAATGGAAAAAATCTCACACATCCCTTAAAGAAAAGCGTGGGGCGCCCATACCAACCTGAACTTTAAAAAACATGACTGCCGTGAGTACATTTTAATATTTCAGACCGAAAGAAATACAACCATCATGTTTAAAGCTACGAATTTTCAATAATTGAGCATTTTGTTTCATAACAACGCGTCATGCCTGCAAAGTTTCATCCATTTGCATTGAGTACAAGGCGGTTAAATTAATAACCATACAAGATTTGATTTTCTGAAGTGAAGGTAAAGAAAAGGTTTTAATCATTTTAATTCAATACCCTCTCTTAATTTTTAATGTAAGTTTATATTTTAATTTTTTAGTTATTCAGGCATGTGATGGAAAACGAAAACGAATGAGTTTTAGAAGTAAATTTTTTCGTAATATGTCTGTATTGAAAAACTTTTATCACATAAAATATAGATATTGGGCTACTAAAGAGAACCTTAAAACAAAAATTTTAAAAATTAGATGATAAATGCATTAAAATTGACTTCTAAAAAAACTCATTCGTTTTCGATTTCCATCACATGCCTGATTATTTTTGAATAGGGAGCACTTTTATCGAAGATAAAGTTAACTAATAATTTTGCATATACGAACGCTGGAATAAAAACACAGTTTATATCTTCATATACATTTGTAGTAGTTGAAGGAACTTCAAGTATACGAGGAAAACATATGAAGGTACCCTGTATGTCCGCTTTGAACGACATTCAATCTATACCGCGCGATTACAACTCCTCAGGACACGCCACTGTATTCACACAGAAATTGCGAAATAGGAACAAAATTCTCAAAGTCGGCAACACTTGGGGTATGTATAAAGAAACCTTACTTGCTACCTACAAGAAAATTGGTCGATCAGAGGTTAACTATGCTGTTCCAGTGTTCGTTGAGTGATACCCAGGGAGAAATATTTAAAGCTGTCAAAATGCATCCTTAAGCACAGTCACAGGCTGCCTTCAAAAAACTTCCGAACACCAGGAAACCAGGGTTCTACCTACGTCATGTTGACGGAACAGTTCCTTCTGGGATATCACTGGAGGAGTCATGCCGACTTCCATATCTCGCAGGCTCTCCCGAGGAATGTCAGACAGGACCTTTGTTAATACGAGGAGAGCATCTTTTTCCATATGTACAAGATCCACTAGATCGCAGCTCGTATATGACAGCTTGCAACACCTTGCCGTCCCAAACTTATGCCCAGCATGTGGTCAGGATCTCCATGACCTCCACCACCTCACTTCTTCCACTGGATTTATAGACGAATTCATTAGAAGTAGCACAATTGCTAGGCCTCACTGCAGAACCCCCTAATTAGAAATTTATATAGCCTAGCTGTTACATGTATTTATACCCTACACCACAATAGTGGGGAGGGTATATTGGATTTGTGCCGATGTTTGTAACGCCCATAAATATTGGTCCAACACCCACCTTAAAGTATACCTATCGGTTTAGAATCACTTTCTGGCTGGCTGTCCATGTAAAGCTTGTGCGCAGAGTACAGATCGCAATTTTGAAGATATTTCGATAAAATTTGGTATGTGATATTTTTTCGTCCCAAGAATGGATTGGATTGAAACTGGTGGAAATCGGTCCATTATTTCACCTGACCCCCATACAAATGTCCTCCCGAAATTTGGGTTTACCGGTCATAGATCTTTGAATTATGCAATTTCACCACAAATGAGTAATAAATGAAGCTAAATCACATCTATAAATTTCGTGAAGATCGGTCCATAATTAGTAAGGCCCACTTCCGAAAATCACTTAAAAGAGCATAACTCTCTTAAAAATGTTTGTATCCAAATAATATTGGACACAAATATGTTTCGTACATATACATATAACATGGTAGAATTTTATGACGATCGGTTCATAATTAGTCGTAGCTCCCATATAAGGCCCACTTCCGAAAATCACTTTAAGGACCATAAATCTCTTAAAAATGTTTTTATCCGAATAAAATTTACCAAAAATGAGTTTCTTATGTACAAATAGGATGACACCTAATTTTATAAAAGTCAGTCCATAAATAGTCAAAAATCCCATATAAGACCATCTTCGTAATTCACTTTTAAACGTATTTATATCGAGATAAAGTTTAACACACATATTCCCTTATTCAAAAACGATTATTAAATAAAACAAACGTTTATTAAGCAAACTTTTATATGCAAATCTGTCTTAATAAACATTTGTATTTATATTCACGGAAGTCATGGCAACACATTTTTGTATGATCGGTCCATAATAGGTAACATCTCCCACATGGCGCCCATATCTGAAAAACTGTTTTATTGATATACTGGGTGTAGGGTATTATATGATCAGGCTTGACCGACTATACTTTCTTACTTGTTTTCATCTTGAACTGAAAATTCTCTTTAAAGGAACAGTTTTTACCATATTCTTAAATATTTTACAATAAAATGTTTTGTATTCTATTAATTAAACGTGTATCACCTTTAAAAATCTATAATCTATGTTTTTTCTTTATAAAATTTTCGGTTTCGGTCAAAATATAGCCTAAACCAAAACCGAATATTCGGTCGGACTAATTTCATGAAACACAACTAATCTTAAAAAACCAATGAAACATTTGAAACGTTTTTGCAGAAATTAAACTTCATGGAAGCCGTGTGTCTCGAGATTTATGTACATATTTATGTAGAGAAAGAATTCAGCAAAGTTTGCGACTAGGTGGAAAAGAATGGTGGGGATGATTCCGTCATTTCTTACTATAGAACGCAATAAGAAAAAGCAGATAACGGATAGTTTTACATTAAAAAAATTATTAGAAGTTTCAAACTCTATATAAATTTCAATAGGTATATGAATATTCTTTATTAACAGGTATTAACTATAAATTTTACGCATTTCCAAAATATGTAAAGTTAAAGAACGAAAATAATAGTAGTGAACCAAATTGAAATCAAACAAAAAAATCTTTGTAATGCGAATGACGGAAACTTTACCAGTAAAAAACCAAGTCGGATGTAGAAGAGTTATTAAATGCATTAGTTATTTTTAAAGCACATTAAATCAATTTTGCTAGACGAATTTAAAATATTTTTTTATTTCTATGAAATATAATTAAATTTTTTTAGTGACAAAAGATCTTAAAATGTACATTCATTTTAATTTGTTGTTTTTCTTTAATAAAATGATACAATTTTATAAAATGCTTAACCATTATACCTACTTTGTTAAGTATTTATTAAATTACATGTTTGTATGTGCATACATATGTATGTTTCCACATCTGTTGGAATTTTATAGACGGCTAAACGGCTGAAACGTTTTTCTTATGGGTCGATTATGTATAGCAACCAAAAAAATAACATAATCCACCAAGAAAAAGGGGAAATAACAACAAAAACATACATACATTGCTGTTATTGATCTACAAAAAAAGTAGACGCATCAAGAAAAACAAAAACAAATTTGTAATAATACAAGATTCGTAAATAATAATAAAGAATACACACACATTGTAAACGTACGTAAATTTCGTTCTAACCCTGCCTTTACACATGCAAGTGCTGTGTACGTATTTTATACGAAAACTTATTCGAAAAACTCGAATCATTTGCAAGTAGCATTACTGTTTACACAGGACAGTGAAAGTTCATTTTCAAAATGTTGTCAAAGCGTAAACTTCAAAAAATTAGTTTAAATTAACAAATGGCGCACAAAGTTTGTATTTGTGTACTAAGAGTTGCCATGGCCTTCACATGAGTATAATTGTAGGGAAATAATTATTACAATTTATTATTATTATTTTAATTATTATTTAATGCTCTAAAATGACATCAATACACTTCTTTTTTCATATGTATTTGAAAAAAAAAATATATTTTTTTAAATGAGAATTATTCCTCTTGCGAGTATTTGAAAATTTTAAAAAATGTTTATTCGAAGTTTTGCTTCAAGTTAAATATACAAATTGTTTGAAAACAATTGTATACACTACATTTTTTTTTTGTATAGGGTTTTCCAATAAGGACTTGACAACTCAAACTTACTCTTCAGTAAATCGATTGTAACGTGTGCTGTGTGGCTTGTGGCACCGTCTTGTTGAAACCACATGTCATCCAAGTCCATGTGTTCCAATTCGGGCCAAAAATAATCGCTAATCATTGCGCGATAACGATCGCCATTCACAGTAACGTGACGATCGTTATTGTCGACGAAAAAATATGGCCCAATGACGCCGCCGGCATGCAAAGCGCACCAAACAGTAATTTTTTGTGGATGAAGTGGTGATTCGTGAAGCACATGTGGATTTTCAGCAGACCAATAACGCATATTTTGCTTATTGACGAACCCATTGAGCCAAAAATGAGCTTCGTCACTGAAGATGATTTTGCGATGAAATTCATCATCTTGGTGCATCTTCTCCAGAGCCCAATCGGAGAACGTACGTCGACTCAAATGGTCCATCGGCTTCAATTCTTGAGTCAGCTTAATCTTGTATGGGTGTAAACCCAGATCCTTACGCAAAATTCGCCATAAAGTGGTCTTGGGGATGCCCAGTTCTTGAGAACGCCGCGGAATCGACTGATTTGAATCGTTTGCTACGGACGCCTGAACGGCAGCGATATTTTCGGAACTTCGACCAGGCCGTTGTCTCACTGGCACGACAGCATCACACAATGAATATGTAGACTCAAATTTTTGCACTAAACTTGTTATTGCTTGTCTACTAGGGCGATAATTACGACCGAAAATTGGAGTTAACGCTCTTA
This sequence comes from Bellardia bayeri, assembly GCA_950370525.1. Taxonomy (NCBI): domain Eukaryota; kingdom Metazoa; phylum Arthropoda; class Insecta; order Diptera; family Calliphoridae; genus Bellardia; species Bellardia bayeri. Next base: position 39,125,158 of record OX493268.1, on the reverse strand, counting down.
AAGTTGCGGTCACCGACTCCGAATTTCGGTAGTACATTTTTATAATTTCCAAACGTTGTTCCTTCGTGTACTTTACCATAACGAAAATGTTAAGTTTACTGAAAAAAAAGAAAGCAACAATTAGATGATCAGTGAAATAGTGCGTTCACAATTTAAATTCAGAGTTGTCAAGTAGCTATTAGAAAACCCTATATATTTCTGTTATATATTTCACATAGCATAAATTTATTCATTTATGTTTTCCAACGGAAAGCTATGTGAAACATATAACAGATTTGAAGTAAAACTTCGAATAAAAATTTTTTAAAATATATTTTTTTTACAAATATACATAAAATAAGTTAAATATTTATTAATTATTTTACCACAATCCATTAAATTTATTCTGAATTTTTTATTTGGCAACTCTGTTTACCCTGCCTTTACACATGCAAGTTCTTGCATGCGAGTGCTGTGTATGTATTATATACGAAAAGTTATTCGAAAAACTCGACTAGCTCTGCAAGTGAAAAAATGTGAGTGTATTGAGTTTTTCGAACTTGCATGTGTAAATGCCGGGTTACCTTTCTGTCACTTTATTGCTGAAAGTGTCAAAAAGTCACTGTCCAGCTAAATTCACTTGCAAGTGAGCTGCAAGTGCCTGCATGTGTGATTGTGTTAGTAAAAAAGTGTGAATGTATTGACTTTTTCGAACTTGCACTTGCATGTGTAAACCCCGGGTAACTCATAACACGTAAAAAAGAAATATGATGAATTCTCGAATTCTATTTCTCAAAAAAAAAAAATCGGTGAGGTTAATAGATAATGTTTACAGATGATACAGATACATAAAATGCATTCCAGTTTGCCAATTGTTCTAGTACTTTACAATTCTCTGAAATTATTTGAAAATTCGAACTATTAGATAATATTAGTTCAATTGTTTCTCTAATTAATAAACTGGAGTTGGGTTGCCAATAGGCAACGCAACTGACATGCAAGTTGTTATTATGTAAGGCAACTTTCGTTTTTAATATTTTTTTAAAATTTTCGAGTAGAAAAAATATATAGTATGTATATACATAATACATGTACATAATACATACATACATAATACAAAAATAAATAATTTAACAACAGAATTAATAACATTTAAAATTATAATAAAATCAAAAGAACCACAAATTCTCGGTTGCCATGTTCGGCAACTGAAGTTACCAGCTGACAGTTGCCATCTGTAATATGTTTTTGAAAACTGTCAACACCACTGAGGTTCGATTGCCATCCGTAATCGAGCCATTAAAGTTTGCACAGTGTCTTCATGTATGCGTAGAAGTATATAAATTTTCAAGTGGGCGTGGCATCACAAAATAATTATGTATTAAAAGTCGTATATTTTGGAAACTGTTGCAGCTAGAGTCCTAAAATTTTGTACGGATAATTTGTCCATGTACATTTGTCGAGGAATGGGCTGACTAGAAATACTAGAAATAGTGAGCCTGGTTCCTCCTGCATAAATAAATGCTTCTTAAATTTGTATATCTGGGAAAATATAACATCTATGAATATTTAGGACAAAAATATTAATTATATTCGATTATCTGGTAACCTTTAACAGCTAAACTTCTCAAAGAAGTTTGTAAGGACTTTGATGTCCATATGAATATGTGTGTTAAAGTTGGGCGGACTATCAAGATGTAATACTAAAATTAGTACAGTAGATCAATTAAGTTTAGGCATATCTTGATTTCCAAGAAAATTTTCTTTGCTCCTTAACTTAAAAAATAATTCTGAGGAGCTCATATCAAAAATCTAAATTCTAAAGTAATGCTTGCTGAAGGTTCTGTAATGGGTTGGTATTTTTTCGGCAGCTGGACCGGTAAGATTGATTAATTGGACATTTTTTTAAATTATTTATCGTATATCTGGAAATATACAATATGCAAGTTTTAATGACAACTACTTTATTTGGACCATGAATGAGCATGTAATCGTTTTTAGTTATTAATTTATAATGATCTTTTATTTTTAAACCACATGTTTAGAGTTATAAATGATTGTAAACATTAACCCATTATCATAACAATGTTATCAATTAAAAAATTTATGAGTAGATCCTTAACACTTAAGAACAATTTATGATCTATGATCGACGCAAAATCAACGTGAATTACGCAGACATCATCAAGATGAGCTCCTGAAAGGATAGAGCAATTGGACTTCCGCTGTGCACAAAATCGCAAAACTTAATTACAAATTAATTTGTTAACTCTTAAATTTGTATTTCATTACGATGGGCTAGCGAGGCATACCGGGGTTTAGCTTGTAACAATATAAAATTGAATATATCCAAGTGAATGAAAAATAAATTAATTTAAAGTAAAAACAGGAACAAAATATTTTGCAATGTTTTTTTTTGTATATAATTAAACAATTTTTTGTATATATGTATGTATTAAACAATTGTTTTTTTCCATATATCCGTGACAACAGTCATGTTAAATTTTATACATAGTTACCACTTTTTTTCAATAGTATACAACAAAGTATGCCATGTTAACTCGATTATAAGCTTTATTTTAAATTCTATTAATAATAAAATAACTGTGTTTTGGAATTTATTTGATACAATAGCATATTAATTAAAATGTATACTATATTTAAAAAGAAAAATAAAATATTTCGATCGTATGAGGGTAAAACTATAATTGTCTTGTTAATTAATTATCTATACATATATTGTTTAATTAATATAGATTTTTATAATGAGAAAGATCTAAAGGATCCAGAAACACCACAACTAATTAATTTAACCATTGAAGATTTCAATGCGGCAAGTATTCGGTTGATAAATATTTATCGATGTCTTATTTCATTGATTTCTTATTTCAGAAAGGACAAGTTGCCAACCCACGTGCTCCTTGCGTGGTAACAACAATTGATCCAGAATATATAGTGGACTCATCATTACAACGAAAAACAAGAAAGTTTCGTATGAAAACGTAAGTATGTTATACGTATGTATTTTTAATTTTGTTAAAACGGAAATCGTTAAAAATATGAAATCAAAATAGAGCGCAAAACCCGATTATTTTTATTTTCAAAACTGTTGGATCATACGTCGCACGGTGGCTCAGAATTAAATTTCATCAGCCCAAGTCTTACTTTTTGTTGTCACTAGTGATGGCACAATTAATCGAATAACTAGTAATAATCGATTATTTTTCTTCAATTAACGATTTAATAGCCTTTTCACACTTGCATACATTTTGGAGGAACGCATGGAAGATGTTGAAAATGTGAAACATGCATTCACACTTGCAACATCTAACATCTACCATCATTTAAGTTGACAAAATAAACAAAAACCACGCCGCTTTTAAAAATTAAAATGAATTTTAAAAAAGATTTAATAATATGATTGATTATTCGTTTGCAAGAGCAAACCCAGATATTATTACATTGTATAGAGTTATTAATAGAATGTATACTGGAGGAAGATGATGATGAGGTTGTTTTACTAGATGCTTGCATGCCTATTTCAAGGAATATATGGATGTTCGTTTTTAAAAGAATCGCTATGGTAATTTCTGGGAAAAAGATATTCCAAATAATAATGAGGATTGCTTCAAGGAAAGCTTCCGCGTCGAGCGAAATATGTTTTTAATGTTTGTACAGAAGTTAGAAGTTATGCGCAAAAAAGACACAAGATTTAGGAAAGCTATAAAGTTAGAAAACCGCATCGCTATTGCCCTCTACACATTGGGATCTTCATCAGAATATCGAACTATTGGAAGACTCGTTGGCGTTTCTACAAATAGCGTTTGTAATATATTACATGACTTTTGTATTCCGAAGATTACCTTCCACCCAATTTCATAACTGAATCCAAAGTTGACGAATGTGTGAGAGAATTTGAGGCTATTGGTTTTCCACAATGTGTGGGAGCAATTGGTAAGCTAATATGTATATCATAATAAATGTTAAGACTAATATTTCTTAAACATTGAATGATTTTTAAAAGATGAATCCCATATTGAAATAAAGCCATCTGCTGCTGAGGCTGTCGATCATTTTAATTACATGCACCACCGCCGCTCATTTTGTTCATTAAATTTTTTTTGTTGACTATAAATGTTGACTTTAATTTCATTTTCAATGTCAGTTTTGCTAGTGATGACACTAAAAATATCGGAAGATGTAAATGGGAACAAAATGATTTAGGAACATCTTGTGAAGATGTTGATTTTCAGCTCTGTACATTTCTTATGGGAAAATTTCAACATCTTCGCAAATTTATACATACATACATACATAGTGTTTTAGAAGTAAGTGTACAGCTTTTATGTTTTCAATATTGATTAAAAGTTCAGGTAGACATATTTTTCCGAATAGATGGAATTGGGCTTGTCTAATAAAATTACAGTTGAAGGGAAAAAACTCCCGCGGAATTTTTATTCATAATTGGGCTGTAAATTTTTTATATTTATAGGAACGTTGTCGCTGCATAGTTGACATTGGTTTTGAGGTGATCCATTTAAAATATGTTGATGTGTGATCGATGCACATATGCCTAATCTTAGACGACTATAAACTTCAATATCACGCCTTGATGTTTTTTTTTTTTTTTTTTTTTAAATAAGGGTTATGTTATAATAGGGGCAAAAGTACCACATTTAGCTGCTTCGTCTGCTGGCGTGTTTCTTTTAAAATTTTGTGCGGTATTTTGTTAGAAAGTCTCTTATCTTAGATATAATAATGTTTTTATTCTTCAGATTTTGTTTAGCAAATGTCTCAGCAGTAAATATAGAACAACTTGTATCTAGTGCAGCAAGGAATTCTGTTTCAAGGGAATTATATATGTTTGCAAACGTGGTAGAATATGTTGTTTGGAGCCATCCGGATAATATTGGTTTGATAGTATGTGTGTGTACACCATCCCTCCTGTAAGTTGTGCTATATATTTCATATTACATATATGACTCAATTAAAAAAAACGCAATTTTTGTGTCCCCGCACTTTAACTACTATTTTAGGTAAAAAAAAAACAAGATGTGAAAGTGATCAGCGAGGAATATGTAACAAAATAAACGTAATTCTCAAAATTTGTATGTTTGTATGTTTGTATGGTGTTTTGTTTCTCCCTCTGATTCCTTCCATACAAAAGCATGTGTCCCCCGATAGAATTTTTAGTAAACAAAATAAAATAAAATCAAGAAAAAAAATAAATATGCAACATTTAATAACAGTTTTCGAATTATTTCGTTTCTTTCTTGTGTTTTGATTTGTTATAGATGTCAAAATTTAATTAGTGCGAATTTAGCGTTGCAAAGAAAGGTTGTCCCCACAATTTGCATTGAGCGTCACTTTATTAAAAATGATGTAATATTACTAGTTTTCAATTTGCATTTAAATAAAGTAAATAACGTAAGGAAAGTACAAACTTTAATTATTACAAAAGTAAAAAAGCGAAAAAAAATCTATTAAAAAAGTGTGCATTTACGTAGTTTTTGTGAACACCATGGTAAGGGCGCGTTAAAATTTCATGAGCGTTACGCTAATTTTTTTAAAAGTGAAAATATTAAATGTAAAAAATTGAAGTTGACAATCATTGTTTACATGGCTGCAACTCATTTTTTTATAATTTCTGAATTTGAGAAATAAATTGCATACGAAAAAAAAACAAAATAGGTAAACATTTCATGAACATCACTTGATATATATTGCTTCATAGCTTAAAATGCTTAATTTTGATTTTATTTTTTAATTTTCAAGAGTAAAACAACAACATTAACGGCGGCAGAAAGAGCACGGAGATATCGAGAAAAAATAAACCTCGACAAAGCGCGTAATGACGAATATAAAATAAAGAACAAATAAAGGCATAATCGTGGTATATTTGAGTTTAATTTCTTTTGTTACTTACTGATTCTGTTTTTGCCACAAACTTAATTCGAAAGTGGTAAAAATGAATGAGAATAAAAAAAACAAAGCCGCTTGTCATTTCATGAAGTTTATACAGATTCAGAATAAGAATTCGAATGAAAATTTATAAATTAAATTATATTATACTTTTAAGTTATTGTTTTGTGTCAAATATTTACATATGTATGTGTATAAGTTTCTTCAAGAATTACTTTATTTTTTACATTTTTGTTAGTTTTTTATGAACATTTTTGTTTTTTGAAGATTTTTTTTTTATTTACTTTTTGTATAAGAATAAACTTTTTTCGTTAAACTTTAGATTTGGCATTATTTCTTGTTTACGTGCAACAAAATCTCTTGATCGTCACAAAATATCTTCAGCGTCACCTTAGTTTTTTTTTCTTAAAACGCTTATAATTGAAGTTTTTAAATACATTGTTTCAAGCCTAGTACTTTGCAAGTAACCTCTAAGTTCAAGTCTTCTTTTAAAAAAATTTTACATATTTTCATCTTAAAATTTTAAAATAACTAGTCACTTAAAAAAAAAAATGAAAAATCAAGGTGAATCATGATTTTGTGTTTATAATCAAAAGGTGATTTTCGTAAGAGTCAATCTTGAGAAACAAAAGAACATCGTAGTAAGCTTGAATTTAAAATATTTTTGCATTTTTTATGCATATTTGGTGTGTGACGCTCAAGATAGAAATCATAGAAAACCTTAAAAAAATCCAAAAATATAGATTTTTTTGAGAGCCTAAAAGTACCACCGGATTCTTCATCAATTTCTACATAAATTGGCCACGAATTGAAAAAACTTTAAAAATAAGCAAAAAAAAAACTCGTGTACGTTTTTTTTTTTTTTTTTTTGAAATTGATCTATATAATTATCAACATTTTTAGGATTTTTAGCGATGTTAGGATACACAATATGATGTAATTAATGAAGAAGAGGATAAAAGACAGTTTTATTCGGATACAAACTCAGTTGCTAAAACATATCTAAGCAGAAACAATCGAATTTTAAAATATTTATAAAAAAACGGAGAATTTCAGCTATAATTGTCTGAAGAGTATTTTAGAAACAAAAAGCATGAAGATGTTTTAAATACTTTCAAAGAAAAGTAGACGTATTTTCCTTCAGGACCGAAATACAATTGGACATACAAAGTAAAATAACTGTTTTCATTAAAAACTTAACAAGTTGCTACAAAAAAGTGGAATGGAGTAAGCATACATTTTATAGCACCTTTGCAAACTGATTAGAGGATGAAGTATCTTCAGAAAGTAAGAATCAAAAGAATCGTGAAAGACCACAAAAATCAAACTTCAAGATCTACACACTCTATTGTGTATTTCGATTCGAAAGCAAAAGCTTAAATACACTGTAAGTATACAAATTTGAACGATTTTTTTTTTCGAATTGAGTACATCATGTCAAATTAATGCGGATATTAAAACTATTGTACTCGTACATAGATGATAATACGAGATGTATTAAAAACTCGTAATAGAGAAGACAAATAGCAGAAATTCGAACTAATTATAAAGGCGTTCATCAAGGAACTTCTTTTTATTATATACTTAGAAATTTTATTTTAGGAATCCAGCAGTATGATTGAAGCTGTTAATTCCTCAACAAGCTGAAAATACAGCAGATTTACAAACACTTGCTTAAGAAATAATAAATCACAGCTACAATTTTTAATTAAATTTTATCATTTAATATTTATGGTTGGGAAGTGTTTTATTTTTTCAAATTGTACTATTTTTTCATAGAATAGTTTAACGAACAATTAAATAACAATCGTGTGAAATACATACGTTTTTTTTATTGTAGTTACAACCCTCTTGTCGCAAATTTGCTGTAGATTTAGATTTAAATGTTTTATTTGATTTATCAATTGTTCTTCAAATTTGGAATCATTAGAGTTCAATATTAATATTTGTTATATTTTTCTTTTTAAGAGACATATTAGCATTACGAGAAATAACTCGGAAGAGGTTTATGTTCTATGCAACACAACAAAGGTATTTGGAAAAACAAAGTGAAGCTGCATATCACCAGTGCATTTTTGAGCGCATAACGGATTATCAAGAGGTAAAAATTTAAAAAAAAATTAGTATTTGCTTGTTTTAGAATAAGTAATACTGAAATTATTTATTTATTTTATTTATTTATAAAATTATTTACATCACCTATTTTAACCATAGCGAAGATGCAAACTTTCGCAATATTGTAATTAGGGTTTGGGATTTCCCGGGAAACGGAAATGAAATATTGCATTTCAATTAATTACAAATTACAATTACTTTACAAAGCAGATATAATGGTTAAGCATTCTATAAAATTGTATCATTTTATTAAAGAAAAACAATACATTAAAATGAATGTACATTTAAGATCTTTTGTCACTAAAAAATTTAATTTCATAGAAATAAAAAAAATATTTTAAATTCGTCTAGCAAAATATATTTAATGTGCTTTAAAAATAACTAATGCATTTAATAACTCTTCTACATCCGACTTGGGTTTTTACTGGCAAAGTTTCCGTCATTCGCATTACAAAGATTTTTTTGTTTGATTTCAATTTGGTTCACTACTATTATTTTCGTTCTTTAACTTTACATATTTTGGAAATGTGTAAAATTTATAGTTAATACCTGTTAATAAAGAATATGCATATACCTATTGAAATTTAAATAGAGTTTGAAACTTCTAATAATTTTTTTTAACCCTCCGATGAGTGACAGTTCTGAACATCACGGCCGTGTGAAAAGGTCCCTACGGTCCTTTTTTGTAATTCATGTTTTTTTTTGTTTTTGTTGTTTATAACTAAATTCTACATACAAAAATAGTTTTTTCAATTTTTTTAATTAGGGATGATGATAAAAACAAAAAATTCTAAGAACTGGTTTATTGTTAGTAATATAAAATTAGAATATTGTGCCTTTCCTTGAAAGCAATAAAGTTCATGTCTTCGAATTTTTCTTAGAATTTTTTGTTTTTATCATCTTCCCTAATGTCTATGAGTTTAGGTCTTTGTGTTCAGAACAAGTAAATTATGTGTTGAAACAATAAAAAAATTATAATGATGCCCAAAAACATGCATTTATTAGTGAAATTCAGTACAAGGTCCATACGGACCTATTCACACGTCCGCGTACTATTCTCACTAAAACCTCAATAACTCCTAAAGTAATGATCCGATCGTCTTGATTTTCTTTCCAAAAGATGCGCAACAAAATACAGAGTAACTTTGGGGGGTTGTAGTGGCCGAAGTAGGAGTAACTTCAGTTTGAAAAGGCAAAAAGGTCCCTAGGGACCTTCTCACTCATCGGAGGGTTAATGTAGAACTATCCGTTATCTGCTTTTTCTTATTGCGTTCTATAGTAAGAAATGACGGAATCATCCCCACCATTCTTTTCCACCTAGTCGCAAACTTTGCTGAATTCTTTCTCTACATAAATATGTACATAAATCTCGAGACAGACGGCTTCAATGAAGTTTAATTTCTTTAAAAACGTTTCAGATGTTTCATTGGTTTTGATGAAATTAGTCCGACCGAATATTTGGTTTAGGTTTTGGATTAGGCCATATTTTGACCGAAACCGAAAATTTTATAAAGAAAAAACATAAATTATAGAATTTTAAAGGTGATACACGTTTATAATATAATAATTAGAATACAAAACATTTTATTGTAAAATATTTAAGAATATGGTAAAAACTGTTCCTTTAAAGATTATTTTCAGTTCAAGATGAAAAATCAAGATCTATTTAAAATTATAGAAACATGTTATAAAATTAAATAAATATTTTTATTTGAAAATAATAGTATATTTTAATATTGTCGGTTTGTTTCGAATTAGGCCGAATATTAGTTTCGGTTCATTTTTGGTCTGAAAACTCCAGTCGGACTCTAAAACTCAACTATATACATACAGCCAGAGACTAAAGTTTAAATACTTTGTTAGTTTAAGGAAAAGTAAACGTTTCAGGAAAACTTAAAGTATACAGTTTTATTTAGTTTTATAAATAACAAAATACAATAACAAAAAATATAGGCTTCATTACGAACATAACGGTAATTCTTAAAAATACGATAAAATTCACTAGACTTTTGTTTAAATACATCTTGCAAAACAAAGAACTCTCTTTCATTTCTCAAAAACAAAGTACAATTATATTTTATGTTTCGGTGAAATTATGTTCTTACAAGCCAGAACTACTAATAGTCTTTTTATTGTCAGCATTACAAGTTGTGTCGAAAATTATGGGCAAAGGTAAAGAAATTGAGTCCAGCATTAAACATTTAATAATAAAACGTTTCAACGAAGGAAAATCCTATCGGGAAATAGGAAAATTATTAAATGTGCCATTTTAAAGTCTCCAAAATATAATTAGAAAATGTAAGAAAAATGGTTCCGAAGCAAATATTCCAAGAAGCGGTCATCAAGAAAAACTTACCAATCGTGATGTTAACCACATCGTAAAAGAAGTGAAAAAGAATCCAAGAATTAAGCTAGATTTACACGATTGAAATTTTCTTCAAAATTGCTCTTCAAAATGCTTCAAACTCGTTCAAACAGCAAAAATTCTTCAAAATTTATTTATTTAATAGTTATTAGCTTAAGTGCACCAAAACTTGCAGATTAACCCCCTTATTCAAAAACGATTATTAAATTTAACAAACGTTTATTAAGACAGATTTGCATATAAAAATTTGCTTAATAAACGTTTGTTAAATTTAATAATCGTTTTTGAATAAGGGGGTATATCGCTAATAACTACAACAAACATGTTCATCCAAGAACTTGAGAGAAAATGGATATAAAAGCGGAGTTCCCCGAAAAAAAGCCACTAATTTTTGCTTATTTCCAGCAATTATTGAAATTTAACTTCATTAAACATTAAATTAATTAAAAGTTTTACCCGGGAATTCCCGGATCCCAAACTCTAATTATAATACAACAAAATACATAATACGTATTGTAGTTGTGTTTGCTAACAAATTCACAAAGGTAATTGTAATAAATGGTAATTTATACACAAATTTGTTTATTCTTAATTATTATGTAAACAATAAAAGTGACATTTAATTCTAAAAGAGCAGATAATGTTAATAATCATTAATGTTGCAAAATTTTAGTTTGCTGTCGATGTGCTTCGTAAATCCGAATCGAGCGCATTTAGTGAAATGAAAAAAACTCAACAACAATTAGAAAATTTACAAAACAATAAAATTTTGGAGGAACTAAAAAATGAAATTGCGGAACATCAACGAGTTCTAATGGAGGTTCAGGAAGTCTACGGTCGTTTCTTATTCCTACTTAAACTAATTGTAAATATTTCATGAACATTTTTGAAAATGCCAAGCAAAACTCGTAATATAAGAAAAAGCTTTGTACCAAATGAAATATGCAACAACCGAAATTTTAATTCAGTATTATTTTGTAAAATATTAAAATAAAATACAATTTTAAATTTACATTAACAATTGGTTTACAAACAGTGTTGGAAAAAATACAATAATAAGGAACGGCTTCTTCATTTCCAATGATGCGAAGAAGAAAAATTTTAAAGCGAATAACTTTGTTAATACTTACTATCAAATTACTAAAGATTTTATGGTGAATATTGTATGTATACTGATTAAGATGGGGCGCTTGTGTATGGGAAAAATAAAAGTTAATTAATAAAGTTCTAATAGTAATATTTTGCTGTCTTAGACTTAAAAAGGTAATACTTGAAAAAATATATTCAATTAAATGTATCTTTAACCCGCGCATGCGTCTTAAAATATTTGGAAATTTCATAAAAACATTTTTCATTAAAACTTCAATATTTTAAGTGTGTGCTTTTAGACAAATTTTTCATACAAAATTTTCTTAAAGTACATTTAATTTTTTATGAATAAGAACATAAATAGTTATTATTTTGTTAAAAATTAATACATTTACATAAAACACTGCATAGACTCTACAACAACTGCGATAATATTGAAGTTTAAATGAAAAAGGTTTTTATGAAAATTCCAAAAAATTTTAAGACACATGCGCGGGCTATAGATATCACTTAATTGAATATTTTTTTTCAAGTATTACCTTTTTAAGCCTAAGACAGTAAAATATTACTATTAGAACTTTATTAATTAACTTTTATTTTTTCCCATACACAAGCGATCCACCCTACTTTGTAGTCAATGCGAGGCTGTTACTATAAAAAGAATTGTGCAATATTTTACAAGCTTGTTATTTACGAAGTAACACAGCTTTTCTTTGCTATTAGAAGTTGATTTGAAGAATAAATTTTTTTTTGCCCCAGCCTAATACTGATACTATAAACAGAAATAGAAAAGTGTTTCAACTATTGATTTTATTATTATCCTCTTGAAATAGATTCATAAGATGAACGGTAAGAATTAAAAAAGTAATTATTTTTTAAGTTTCATACCATTGAAAATGAAGGCGTTCTTATTTTTTTCCAACACTGTTTCCTCTGCGTGTTTTGCTTGGAACGTCTGTATACACTTTAGTCCAACTATCAAATATATGCACTTAGCAAAAGTTTGGTTTCCATTCAACTGGCAGGTTCCAATATTGTGCATAAAACTAATGTACTCGTATGTAATATATTGGACTTTTACTTTAAAATTTACCTAAAAACACTTATGATTAGGTTTTAGAAACTGCCGGTGAAGCAAAAAAAAATTTTTGCAATTCCCATACGTTTCATAGGTGTTCTAAACCACATATGCACGTACATAAATAAGTACACCGAAAAAAATCAATACGACATTTTGCGAAAGTATTTTTTATGAATTTGTTTTTTTTATTTTACGAAACCTTTCATAGTTACCTCATGATCATGTAAAGATTTATAATAAATTTCGTTTATGAAACTATTCAATACATTAAAAAACTAATTTTAATTTGAAAAACTAATTAAATATTGCCAATAAAATATCCACAAAATAGGTTTTAGATTTCTCATGTTTTAAAATAATAAAAGCATTAGAAATTGGTTCAATATAACTTTAAAAATTTTAAATTTGATTAAAAAAACCATAGTTTGTACAATTTACACATTGACTTCAGAAAGAAATACAAAGTTCTTTTATAAAACAAAATGAAATGTTCGTTTTTAAAACAGGCTTCATGCGTATTTGTTTATTTCACACAATTTATTCGTTTTGCAAATCTCAAAGTCTTTCGTACAATGTCCGTTTATATAAGGCATATATTGTTTTCGTTATGCATTTTCGTGTTCTTTCAAATGTATTTAGGGATATTTTGATGAAATAATTGCACCAGAAGATATAGAAAATGGTTTTCAAGAAACTGAGAGTTCCAAATTACCGCAGCCAACAGAAATCGTTGATTTGAAAATTAATGAACGTAATCCAATTGGCGAGAAAGAAGTAACATCTATTATTAATTATATGAACAAAATTGCAAGGCCATATTTGGCAAAAAGAAATCACCTTGACGCTGATATTTGGATAAAGGTATGAATTATTTTTTTGTATTATTATTACATTGTATTATTTTGAGTTTAGTAATTACTTTAAACAAAACTATTAAGGGCTATGAACGTACTAGACAAAAGATATTCCACTACAACCGACGATTTAATCATCTGGCATTTTTAAACCATTTGGTGGCTATTGTTCTTGACAAATCGGTAATATTTGCAATAACTTTAATAATTTTTTTTAATAATATACATAACAAAATTCCTACTCAGAAAAAAACTTTCGCTCGAAACACGCAAAATCCAAAACACTTAAAGGATCCCGATTTCTTGAAAAGAAGAATCGATTTTTTAAAGCAGCGTTCTTTGGACATGTTGAATAATTTGGAAAGGAATCAAAAGAAAGAGTTAGATAATTTAAATACATATAAATACACATAATACATTTGTTTTTTCTTATTAATTTTATTTCAGTTCACTTCAAATTAAATTAAATGCAATATTGCCCGTTATTCTTAAAAAAGTTGACGTTAAGCTAGTACAAAATAATGTTAATATTGCTAAAGAACTTCCAATGGACAACTCAAAAATAAAGAAAATCTCTAAAAATTCATCTAATAGAAAATCGTCAGCTTCTTCTTCTGATACTAATGATTTACACAAAAATACTAATAATTCTACTCTAGAAAAAGTGGAAAAGCTGCAATGGATTTTAATGGTAAGTTATAACTGATATTATCATAAAAATATAACAAAACATAAACAGAAGTACATATGTATAATAAAACTTTTTACATTTTAGGGTCTACTGCAAGATTTGGAAAAAATTCCACCCGAAAATTGTAAAAAAATTGAAAAACAAGTGAGAAAACGTGTACAATTTCAAAAGGAAATGTCCAGGAGAGTGCTAGTAAAGCAAAACCGCCTGCACAATTGGATGAAACATTTTAGAAGGCATGCTCAATTACAAGAGTAATTAAAAATTGGCGTAGTAATTAAATTGTATATCTTACCTGACATCAGTGCCTGCTATTGCTAAATATGTACCACTTTGATCAAAACATAAATCTTTTACTTCATAAGTATCATCAAGTTGTATTGTTTTGAAATTTTTGAGCTTACGTAAATCCCATAATTTAACGCAAGCATCGTCAGCAGCTGTAGCAAGATAATAGCCATTCTCCGAAAATGAAATGGCAGATATAGGACCTGTGTGACCAGGAAAATTGGCAACATTACTTTGTTCTTTAAGATCCCAAATTTTCACTTGTGAATCATCTGTACCAGTACCAAAAATTAAACCGTCAGGATGAAACTGGGCTGTTGTTAACCCAACATCTGCAGTATCAATAACCTAATGTGAAAAAGAACATTAAAATAGAACACCTAATATTAAATAGTGTATTTATAAACCTTTGTTAGTAAACGACCAGTGCGAATATCGGAAAATGCCCAGTGCTTGTCCGACGATGTGGAAAGTACATAATCGCCAGTTGGATGCAAAGACAATCCAGTTATTGGACCGTCGTGACAGCGTAACAATAATTGCGTTTGGGACGTTGGTACATTCCAAATACGTATGGACATATCTGGTGAACCCGTGATGACAGTATCCTCATCGGGATGGTATATTACTTTGGTAATCTTTTTTGTATGGCCCTTGAGTATGGCAACTACTTGTTCAGTGTCTTTGTTGAACACGGTGGCATTCTTGTCATTACCTCCCGTCAGAATTTTACTATGGTCTGCGCTGTTGATGTCCAGTGCCAATATGCCAGGTATAGAAGCTGAATGTAAACCTGGATGTGAAGCCACAGTAAGAAAAGTCTTAATTTGGTCTTGAGTGACTAATTCCTCGGGTACTGTTCGACCACGTTTTTTTCTTTCTTGTGTGAGTACTGTTGCCTTATCCTGCAGCTTTTGTATAATTTCTGCACTCATGCCTGTCTGCTCTATAGGCTGAGTTGCAAGACCGGCTGCTTCCGAGGCGATCGCTGGTTGTGGTATGGATGTTGGTACAATAGTGGCTCCAATACCAGCCTGCGGTTTTAGGGTAGCTAAAGCCTCTCGTGCAGCTGCAACCTCTTTGTTGAGGCGCGCTATCACGCGACAAGCAGCGTCATGTTGGTAAAGAGCGTGCGACAATTCCTGACGCGTTGTTTGCAACTGCTGGCGCTGTGTGAACGAATGTAGCATTAATGCGTCCCATTCATCTTGTAGTGTTTTTAATGTAGCTGGGATGCTTGTTGCTGTAGGTGGCTTCGGCTTAACGATTGGTGGAGTTTTTACCTCAATTAATTCTTCGGCTTTCATATCCTTACCGGTAATGGGATCAACGCCATTTTCCAATACATATTTCTCTATTACTCGTTTCTCAAAAATAGCTCCAGAATGTGGAGATATAACAGGGGTGTCAGGGACCTCATTTGTAACTGCAAAATGTGTAAATTAGTAAAGAAAAAAATTGTATTAGAAGTCTGATTTAGGTTTTCGATTTAAACATAACCTAAAATAATAATTTGTATATATGCCAAATAAAACTTACTCGCACAAATTAACGACATTTTTGTAAGGTTAAACTCTTTATATTTTTTTCAAGTTGTAATTACTTAATAGTTATTAAAATTTCTAATAAAATATACACAGAAATTATGCGGCGGCAATATTAGCAATCAATGATGTTTACTTAAATTGTTGCCAACTAAAAGTGTTGATTATTCTATATGCTGCCAGATGTTTCTGAAAGTTATAATTTTCTTCGCACAAAGCGTCATGACGACGCGTCGTCGGTATTACACAAAGTTATTCAGTTCTTCTGTACGAGTATTTACCTCACAACGTGTTGATGTTAAAATTCCTACTTTTCTAAGTAATTCTCTTAAATTGTGCTCTTTTTGTGGGAATTACATTTGAAAGCAGGCATAGTTGTGCGAATAAATGTTCTGACAACGCTGTTAGAACGAGAACAAAACACCGACAAGATTAGTCCACACTAAACAAATCTATATACAGACAAGAAATAGGTTTTCAAAGTGATAAAATAGATGACATACATATCAAGACAAGTGTAAAAAACTTTGACAGAAGAGGTAAAATTTAATTCAGTAAACGTTTTGTTCATGTGCGAATAAAACGAGGGCTTATCATCACATGGGTGCAAAGAGACCGTCAGTTTAGAAAATTACAAATAAATTTTTGAACTTGACATCAAGACGTTATCCCCACACATAAGAACATTAACAAATATGTGTGTGTAATTCTAACCAATTTGTAGAGTAAAATACACGCAGATACGTACAAATTTGTGTCCGTAATTCTGTTCTTGTGCCTACAAAACGATAGCTAGGAAAGAAAATTATTAATATAAAAAAATCACTAAAACTAACTTATGATAAGGCAGTTTCCAGTGTCGGTAAGGCTGGTGAATGTGAAGGCGAATAAAAGAAATGTCAAAAGTGTAATATTCATTTAATAGGACAGTAAATGTTATTTAAGAGTTAAAAAAATTAAATAAATTTATAAAAGATGTTTAAAAATCTTCTAAAGCTAAATGTGATAAGACCACTTATACTACAAAGTGAACAAATTGGAAATTTTGGAGCTCGCATGAAAGCAACAGAAGTTTTTACAGGAGACTTAGGCAGCAAGCAAATAACACATCAGAAACAGGCAAAGAAGACTATAAATCCATTTGCACGTGAAATAACCAAAAATACTGATAGTCAATTGGATGGTTCAGTACCGTTTAATAGCAACAAACCGGAGTTACAACTTACCGAAGAGGAAAAGAACAAACGTCTAAAAGTTTTACAATTGGAAGTGGACATTGCAAATCAGGAAGGTCGGCGTGTTCCTTCCTTGAAATTCTTTAAGGATCATCATTGGGAACATGTTTTAACCTTATCATCCAAATCAGCTCGTATAAAATATTATAGCTTCCTATGGCAAGTTGAAATGAAAAAAGAATCAAAACAACGTAAAAAAGAAGAAAGAGCAGCTGCAGGCCAAGAACGAATGGAAAAGGTGCGCCAGGAGAGAGCCGAAAATCCACATATTGTTTATGGCTTAGGTCATGTTTCAATGTTTTTAAGAGTGTATGACTCTACAATTAATAATTGGATGAATCAAAGGTAAATTATCAATAGAAGTCCATTTGAATTAATGTGTTTTGATAAATTGTCCTGCAGGCTTATTAGAGCTATGCAGTTTTCTCCAAAAATCGTACTAGACTGCTCATATGATGATTATATGACAAAACGTGAAGCAGAAAATGCTGCAAAACAACTAATGCTTTGTTTTGCTGAGAATCGAGCTTATGATGATCCTTTTGACTTGCACTATTGTAATGTTAACTTGGACACAACCTGCATGAAGAGTTTACAGCGCTATATTCCTACCATGTTAAATCCTGAATTTCCAATAAACGTACACCAAAAATGTTTTACTGATATATTTCCCAAGGAGAATTTGGTATATTTGACACCACATTGCCGAACTGATCTGGTTCAATATAATCCCGACGATGTGTATATAATTGGTGCTATGGTGGACACCGTAAGTTTTTTCGATAAATAAACCCATTGTCTTTATTCATTAATTGACTATCAATCTTGCAGGTAAATAATGAACCCTTGTCATTGGCAAAAGCCAAGAGACTGGGTCTGCGAATGGCACGCTTACCTCTTGATCAACATTTGCAATGGGGAGCTGGGTCTGGAAAATCACTTACCCTAAATCAAATGGTTAATATTATGTTGGATCTTAAACAGACTGGTGATTGGATGACTGCGCTTCGACATGTTCCACGTCGCAAGGTCATCGATTTAAAAATAAATGCAGACAATTTTCGGTGCAAATTAAATAAACACGCAAATCGTATTAATGTTCGTATTGATCGCTTGTTACGGAATGATGATGGTAGTATACAACAAAACCATAATAGTAATATACGTTCTCATAAGAACAATTTGCAATTTAATTTATCTACTTGGGGCTCTAAAAAGAAAGAAAGGCAATAATATTAGAAGACCCAGTTTTTATTATCTATTGAATATTATTATCTATTGAATATTTGCATAAATATTAAAGTTTTATTGTACATTTTCTGTAACTGCTCTTTTTTTATAAGACGAACAAACAAAGCAGAATTTTGTGGAATATATGGAAAGTTTTACAGATATTTTCATAAAAATTGCACTCGTTTCAAAACGTTTCGATTTATAAAATCTAGTGTTTAAGCTAAATATAAATGTATTTTGGAAAGTAATAATCAGGGAAACCGGAAATATGCCCTAAAAAAGTGTTTTAAGCGCTTTAAATATGCAGTAAAAACTTTAAAATATAAAAAATATGCACTTAAAAAAACAAACTTTTACATAATTTTTAACCAAAAAATATACTTTTATTTAAAGGAATCAATACAATTCATTTCTAAAAAGGTAAAGTAATATAAAATAAACAAAAATAACAAGAACTAAAATAAGTATAACAAAAAATAAAAACAATAGGAACTTAAGTTATGAAAATGCCTCGAGAGGTATTTTTTGATGATATTTTATATAAATATAAAGTCAATGCTTCAATTGCAATAAATTACAAAATGTTGACTTAAATTTTCAAATAAAAATCGTTGTCTATTGGATCTGAAAACATTATTATACATAGAAAATGTTCTTTCGACATAAACTGATGTTATTGGAGCAAATTTAAAAGAAAATATTTCTTTAACACTTAATTTTGAAATTCTTTAAAGGTGCTATCAGACGGGATGTATTTTACATATGTACTGTCAAATTTTCCATCTGTAAAAGTTGTACACATTGTGTGATACATATGAAACTTTGCATGTGGAAATACATTCATATGTAATTTTTTCGATTAGAACACGCTCTACTTTCCTGTGACAAACATAAAGAAAACAGCTGGTTTGTTTTGAAACAAAATTGTGTGAAAAAATAAAATTAAAGAAAATGGATAATGAACATGGAAAAGTAAGTATTTTTCGATTTTTAATAAATTAAATTATGTTTATTATATTGGCCAAAAGAAGCAATTCTTGAAATTTATACACTTTAAAAAGACAGCTTTTGTTTACATTTATAGGTTATGTCATACGGAAAAACATAAGCAGGTGTGATAGCAAAAATTATGAATCGTATGTAAAATGGAAATTTTGACATACATACGGAATTACATATGGGTAGGAAAAGTGACAGTACATATGTAAAATACATCCCGTCTGATAGCAGCTTAAACTGTTTACAAATGCTTTCTATAATTTTTAATCCTTAATTTTTTCTTATTATTTGTTAAAATTTTATTTTAATATTAGTTTTAACACTACAATTTGGTATTTTATCAATATTTTTAAATGTTTGTTCCACTAAATTATACTGTTCAGCCATTGTAAGCCCAGCTGTTTGAAGTTTCAAATAAATCCAAAATTTGACGTTATAAAAATTAAGTCATTTTTTATTCTAGGTGTATTTTAAGCATCTTTAGCAATGTTAATAAACTGGAATTCCTCAGCATTTAAAGAATTAATAACTATACAAATTTTTTCAAAATTGTTGGCGTAATAATTAACAGCTGAAAGCCCAGCGAGTTACAACAGGCTCTGGTGGCAATTCTAGAGCAGGATACATTTCTTTTAATGTATAAATCCTATTTGGGGCTTTTAAAAATACCTTTTTCTCATTAGCAATAACAATAAGAGTCGTTTATATGTTCATACAAGCGATGAAAACCATGCGCAACGCATGTGACATGTATAACCTTGGGATAAAAAACCATAATAGCTTTAACTGGCTTAACCATATACGGTGCAGCGTCGGTAACGAAGAGCAAAATCATGTTTTTGTTAAAATTAGGATCCAAAATTTTTATAGAATCATCGAATAGCTGAGCAATCGTAGAATGATTCGTTTTGCTCAAAACGGCAGTCTGTATTAAAAACTTTTGTTTTGAAATTTCGCTGTCCGTATGCAAAATTCCTACGATTACATTTGTTACATTTTGGCCGCTGATATCAGTAGTCTCATCAATTGATATCCAAATGTACTGATTTTTTATGCAGTTTCGTATATTATCTAAACAATTTTGATACAGATTTTTAACGCATTTCGTACGTAGACACGTCTTTATAAGGTGTATATTCATTAAAAAAATCTGATCTGCTCGTTCCTTAATTTGCAAAATTTTTCTTCAAATTGTGTTTATTTAGCTAATTGGGAACATTATGGTATAAACAATTGGGTAGTTTTTTGACTTTGGTATTTTTTTTAATTTATTATGTTTGGCACTGTCCAAATGCTGTTTTACTAAAAATATTTTTTTCAGCGCATATAACCTTACTGTACACAGTACAAAATAAAATGTCCCCCTCTGCCCGTAGATCTGGGTATTCTTTACAAATTGCTATTAATTTAGATGCTGTGGACAGCTTCACATTATGCATTTTCTACAATTAAAAAATTCCAATAATAAATCACTTTTAAAAAGAAATATATTTCATTTTTACTCACTTTTTTGAAATTTTTAATAAACACAGTATTATTGTACATTCTCTTAATATTAAAGAACGGTTAAGTTTGAATTAGAACTAAAATTTGATATTTAGATGGTGCTATTATTAAAATAGTGCTTATTTTATTATAAAAAAAGCCATCTATTTTTCAATTTTGAATTTTAAACAAAGAAAGTAAAACCCTGTAACACAACAGCGTAAAATAAGTAAGACAAAATTTGTTTTTTATAAAGTCAAAATATGCTCTAAAAACGCAAAAATATGACATAAATATGCTCTTAAAACAAATATATGCAAAAATATGCATTTAAGGGTAATATCGTGTTCACACATGCATTTTTAATTGAGTCAATTATTGGTTAATTAAAAAGTGTTCACATATGCTCAATATTGTTAATTTAATTAGCGTTTGACAGCAGCTAACAAAAAATAATCCTTTTACATTGCACTCGGGAAAACGTCAACGCTCGTTTACCTCAACATCTTAAAACCTCAACCCTTTTTTTTACATTACCTACTCTAAAATTTTATGAAATAAATAGAGAGAAGTCTCTCTTCCAAGTGTTGGAAAGAAAAAAACAGCAGAAAATATAACAGATTTTTTTTAAAACGTCAACAATTTGTTAAACGTGAAAACCCGCGTTTTTAATTAGTTGACGTTTTCCCAAATGCACTGTATTTGGTTCTAATATTATAATTTTCAGCCTAAAAATATTCTTTATTAATTTAAAAGCGAAGCAACTGCCATTTTAGTTATTACTAGTCACAGGGTTGTATTTTTAATTTTAACAATTATTAGAACAATTAACTCTTAATGAAGCAATTATCTTAATTGAAATTTTGTATGGATAATTGAATTCAATTAGGCGTTAATTAAAAAATGTCAATTAAAAATGCATGTGTGAACACTGTAGAGACTGATTTGAATTGTTTAACAAAAAAACAAGGTAAAAAGATTGAAATTTAATTTGTAAAATAAAAATTGTATTTGTAGTTTATACACTACAACACCATATAAAATATGCAAAAATATGCACTAACAAATCGATGCCAAAATTCTTAAATAGTTCTGAAACGTGTAAATATCTTATTCATGTGCCCATTAGACTCACCAGAAAAAACATGCATTTGCATATTTTGGTTTCCCTAGTAATAATAATAGAATATAATTAGAAGTTATTTTTCTAGTCTAATCTAAAGTTATAATAATTTCAATATTATAATAACTCCAGCACTAACATTAGATATGTATAATAATCCCTCAATTCTTTTCCGAAATATTTTGGGAAGTGAGCTGGACCATTTTTTAGAAAAGTATTTTCTGCCAGAATAACACATAATATAGGTTAACCCTATCAAGATTTTCAAAGTAAATCCAGATAATTAAAAATTACTTGAATTTAGAAATGGTCTGTTAATTTTATTTTCAATATTAGTACTTGATCACGGGTCATCGGATAGTTAATCTGATAAACATAATTTTGCAATGTCTTTTTTCATAAGGTTTGTTATAATAAGTAAGTACTCGTAATCGTATATTCCGTCCCGTTGTAGATAACGCAATGGTTGGATGTCGTTTACTATTGTAATAAGTTAATATAAACAACAACAGATCTTCGATCTTACAGATCATTGCCTTAGTCATAAAAGCGAATTGTCTTCATAACTTTCAATTGAAATACGCGGATCAAGTTCAGAATGTATTTTTGTAATTCATTTAACTTGATCCAAAAATGACTTTCTTGCAACTGATGATGAAGTTTCTTCACAATCAATTAATTTTTGTTGTGTATAATATTTGACTACGAGCCTGGCGTTGTAACGAATTGAGTCCAGTACCATTTTATTTTTAAAAACCATTTCCACCACCACAAGTGGTGGATGAAGGTATATATATATAATTCCGCATAGACAATTTCACGGCGTTCAGAAAACAAGTGAAACTTTTATTCTTTAATAAACCAAAATGGAAATTATAAATTAGTCTTCAAATCATTTTCACTAAAATTAGAACACAAACTTAATGAAATTTCACTTCCAGTTAATTTTACAAATCGTCACCTAATATGCAAAAGGGCGTAACAACGAAAAAATTCAAAATCGACTTTTTGATTGATTATAATGCACTAAACTTGTTATGTTTAATTCAACTTGTTTAAACGTTATTCTAAAACATTAGTAGTAACTTATGAATTTTTGTTTACTTTTTGAAGGTTTGTATTTTTGAATTCATTCGATGTATAATTTTTCATTGTTGAACATTAAAATTGAAATAAAGAAAAATACATTCTTTTTGTAAATACAATATTGGTGTCAGAAGTGGGATAGAATGAGTATGTCCCAAAAGCAACTATCAAATGTTATGGAATTACTAGCAGGAGCAATCCGATCTGCATTTGTAGATGTGCAGCCATGGGTTTTTCTTTGCCTACAACCTCTGCAGAATTGAATTCAAAACCACCACAATTTTCAATGGTCGAATATGAACAAGAAGATGGAGGATCAGTTTCTGATTATTTCACTAGATTTGACTGGGCGTTGCAGTTATCAAGAGTTGCAGAAAATGAGTATGCAAATTATGCACGTGTGCGTATGGGCACACAACTTAATTCAGCATTAAAAATATTAACAAGTCCGAGATTGTCAGGAGATTTAAATTACGGTGAAATCAAAGATATCCTCATTCGTCATTTTGATGGAAAGAAAAATAAATATGCAGAGAGCATGAAATTTAGACAAATGAAACAAGAATCGGGTGAATCAGTAGCAAAATTTAGTCTTCGCTTGAAAAATGGAGCAGTATTCTGCGAGTATGGCCAATTTTTAGACAGGATGCTAATTGAGCAGCTCTTAATGGAGGTAGAATCCCCAACTATTTGTGACGAACTGATTGCAAAACAACCACAGAGTTTTAGTGAATCATACGAGATAGCTTATGCTAGAGAACTAACTCATCATGTCATCAAAGTCTTTCCAAAGAAGAACGAAATAACATCTACTGAAACATTGCAATTGATATATACGGACTTATGTGGTCCAATGCGTGTGGAATCCATAAGTAAAAAACTTTATTTCGTCACGTTTATTGATGACTAGCTAAACCCGGTGAGCTTCCCGGGTACGCAGTAAAATAATTGGCATTCCAATTTGAAGCTGTAGCACATGTGGTGGAAAGCCTGGCACATCGAGTGAATTTAAGAACTCAACTGGATAATTAACGGCCATGATTGATTTGACGCATTTCAAAGTGATATATATCATCTCTAAATGGAAAAATAATAGGATACTGAAGCGCGTCATATGAGCGATGCGTTTCAGTGGGCTAGGCCATGCCCCTTTGTCCACTTACATAGGCAAGAATTTATTATTTCGTAAGAATATCCTATTGTGAAAATTTAATGAGTAGTTAAGACTATATTACTATTTTTAATTTTCCTAAAAAGGGGCGTGGTCCCACCCACTTTTCTACTGGTACGTATTCCTAATTACGTCAATACCATATGTACCACATATCATTGACTTAGGTCAAAAAATGCCCAAAATATGGCGATTTAAATTTTTGGGTTATATGGGCGGTGCCAACCCCGTTTGTACAATCAAAACTTCATATAACCTATTATTCCTTCCAGAGTCACAGTAATCAAAATCGGCTCAGCCGTTTTGGAGTCCATACGTTACATACATATGTACATACATACATTCATTTACATATATATATAGATTTTATCAGAAAGGTACATATCAGATTTTTTAGAAAAAAAGAGTGAGTTTTCAGAAACTTTTAAAGATTTTAAGAAACAGGTTGAGTTGGAAACTGGCAGGAATATCATATCTGTTAGATCCGACAATGCAGCAGAATTAACAAGTCGTTAATTTGAAAATTTCCTTAAAGATTGTCCCCCTTATTCAAAAACGATTATTAAATTTAACAAACGTTTATTAAGACAGATTTGCATATAAAAAATTGCTTAATAAACGTTTGTTAAATTTAATAATCGTTTTTGAATAAGGGGGTGTGGTATTAAACATGAGCTAAGTGTAGAATACACCCCAGAACAAAATGGTATTGCAGAGCGTATGAACAGAACTTTAGTCGAAATGGCAAGAACTATAATGATAGATGCCAAATTGCCAGAATTTTTATGGACTGAATTAGTAATGGCAGCATCGTATATTAGAAATAGATGTCCAACCAAACTGAACAATAGTAATACTCCCGAAGAATTGTGGTCTGGAAAAAGCCTTGTGTTAAACATTTACTTCAAATAGGATGCAAAGCTTTCGTTTTGGATAAGAAGCCTGGAAAATCTAAATGGCAGCCAAGAAGCTCAGAATATATGTATATTAGTTGGTTATTCAAAAGATGCAAAAGCTTATCGTTTATGGAAGCGTAATACTCGTGAGATTATTAAAAGTCGTGATGTTAGATTTATAGAAGGTGATTTTGATGTTAAATTAAGTGAGATAGAAGATGAAAATCTAAACTTTTACGAATTCAATTGGAATAGAGTAGAAAACAAGCAATTAAATATTATCGAAACTCATCAGCCACCAATCAAAATCAATCGCGAGTTGAATCAAACTAAAGCGAAACAAGTTCTATAGATTTGAATCAGAATCAGTCAATCAGAACAAGTACACAACAGGGAGGTTCAAATATAATTTTGACAGATGATGAAGATACATCTTCAAACAATAGTGACAACGTAACTCTTGAACCTTCAGTTAAGGAACGTCTAAGACCATGGTAAATTTTTAAAAGTAGAGAAGAAGCTGAAGCTGTATCTGATAATAAAAGTGATCCCAAAACGTACAAAGAAATGCTTAAGTCAAATAATGTAAATGAATGGAAATGTGCAACTGATCCCTAATAAAAAATAAAACTTGGGAATTAGTAAATTTGGCCAAAGATAAAACACCAATATGCTGTAAATGAGTATTTAAAACTAAATACACACCAGATGCTAAGATTGACAAACTAAAAGCGCGATTAGTAGCAAAGGGGTATTCTCAAGAATATGTATCGAATACATTTGCACCAGTAGGGAGACAAAATTCACTACGTTTAGTATATGCACTTGCTGTTGAAAAAGATCTTAATTTGCGACAGTTAGACGTGTCTACAGCTTTTCTAAATAAAAATTTAGATGAAGAAATTCATTGATCAGAAAAATAAAAATAAAGTATGTCTATTGAAAAAATCTATTTACGGTTTAAAACAAGCCAGTCGACAGTGGTACAAGAGGATAGATGCAGTTTTGAAGGAATTCAATCTAGTTAAATCGAAGAACGATCAATGCATTTATTCAATGAACAGAGGATCTGATACAATAATAGTTGCGCTTTACGTAGATGATGATATTATCGCAAGCAATAATGAAACAACCACTGAAGATTTAATTAAAACTTTATCAAATTATTTTGAAATTCGAGACATGAAGAGTCCAAAGCATTGCATAGTATTAGAAATTAATCAGAAACCAGGATATTTAACGATATGTCAACCAGGTTACATTAAAAAATATGGTCTTAAAAATGCAAAAACAAGCAAAATACCAATGCAACCAAAAATTAATATTGAAAAAGAACCAACAATTCCTGGAGAAGAGGAAAAGATAGATACGAAAAAGTTTCAAGAAATTATTGGTTCTTTGTTACATCTAGCAATTTTTAGTCGACCAGATATTTCATGCAGTGTGAACAAGCTTTCACAATTCAGTCAAGATCCGAGAAGACAACATTGGAATGCAGCTTTGACAAGAATTAGATACTTAAAAGAAACAAAAGATTACACACTAATGTATAAAAAAACTTGTTTGCCTTTAGTTGGTTTTGTAGATGCAAATTGGGCACAGGATACTAATGATCGAAAATCACAATCTTGATTTTGTTTTACATTCGCAGGTGCAGCTATATCTTGGGAATCAAGTAAGCAAAAAGTTGTTGCCACATCTAGTGCTGAAGCTGAATACATGGCATTAACAGAGTGTGCTAAAGAGGCTATGTATCTGCGATATTTATTAGAAGAACTTGGATATGCAACCAATAATTATACATCCATTATGTGCGACTCACAAAGTGCCCAACAAATGGCAAATTTCGGAAGTACGAAGCACATTCATTACCGTTATCATTTCGTATGAGACGCTGTTGAGAATGGTGTAGTAAAAATTGAATACTTACCAACAGATAAAATGGTTGCCGATATGCTGACAAAACCAGTCCCGAAAATCAAACATCAGTTCTGTATCAAAGGAATGGGCTTAACATTAAAAAAAATTGCAGTTGAGGAGGCGTATTGTTAATAAACTTTATCTTTTAGTACTTTGTTAAATTATTTATTATACAGAACTAGTAGTTCATTGGTTTTATTGTATTAAAATTTTTCAATACTTTCATACTTATAATTTTATACTTATTAAATAATAATAAGAAATACAAAAACTACACTGGTTTTAGGACTATCCTTATTCAATGTTATTTTCAAAAATTAGCTTAGCATTTTATATATCGCTTGAAAGGCAATTTTATGAACAACATAATTTATTTCAAATGTTTAGAAATTGTATCTAATTTTGACCATTTATAATTGATGTAATTACCAATTTTTACCATAATTTACAGAGTTTGTCTGATATTCATAACAATCTTGAGTGTAATTAACCAATTTATAAAATTAAAAGCACCACAAATTAAGAAGCAGGGTATAAAAAGGGTAAGATTTTAAGATGAGGGTTCTCTTGGTTGAATTTGATCTCAATAACTTTACAAGAGATATATGGGTGGCATATCAGAAACGGGCCAATTATGGACTAATAGATTGTAAATACAGTATCCAGTAATGTGATTTTGTTATATGTACTTGGAAGCGGACTTAATTTGGGAGCTATTCCCAAATATGGACTGATAGCTACAAAATTCAGTAGCATAATTGCCGTATAACCGATATAAGTATGATTTCTGGATTACAATTTCTGATCTGTATAAAATGTCGATTCCATATCGATATTTATAAGACATTATTGAGGGTTAACTTGTTTTTCGAAAGTGGTACATACATACATATGTATATGTGAGCAATTACAAAACATGGGCCGATCTTTTTAATTTTCGAAACAGAGAACTTTATACATTTGAGGATATTTCACGTTGAATTACAATACAATAATAGTACATTTAGGATACATATTAGTATTAACGTAAATGTCGGTAGTGGACCTTATATGGGGGATATGGTCAAATATGGACCGATATTTTTAAAATCCAGCAGTTTGATTTTGGCATATATGTAAATGCTCTATGTAAAATTTTGAGTGTTGAAGTGATTTTCGGAAAAGCGTTTCATATGGTGAATAAGGCCAAATATGGCCCGAGATTCACAAAATTCTGTAGTATGATTTTAGTGCTTATGAAAATGAACTGTGTAAAGTTTTTAAGTCGATAGTGATATTTATAAGATAAATATAAATGAATTTTTGGATGTGGTCCTTATATGAAAGCTATGACCAATTATTGACCGACTAACATAAAATTTAGTACACCAATTTATATACATATATACATATATCTATATAAATAACAAGTAAGAGTGCTATATTCGGCTATGCCGAATCTTACACATGTATATTATATTAAAACACTTTGTTTGATAGTTTTTTTGATGAAATTTTCAGAGGTTGTCTCGGATTTTTGCTCATATCTCCGTTATTTATGGATGAATTTTGCTAATTTTAAATAGCAAACTTCTCGAAAGCATGTCTGACAGAATTGGATCCCGAAGATATCTGGGGACTATAGAAAATTAATTTCAATAGACAGACAGACGGACATGACTTAATAGACTCCGCTATCTATAAGGATCCAGAATATATATACTTTTAGGGTCGGAAAATTATACTGTGAAAATTACAAACGGAATGACAAACTTATATATACCCTTCTCATGAAGGTGAAGGATATACAAATGAAATTCTGTCCGTTGCTAAGCGCATAACTTGAAAACAATTTGACCGATTTCGCTAATTTTATTTTTTGAAATATGTGTAATAGTCTGAAAAAGGTTTATATAGAAAGAAAAATTGGAAAAGTTCAAGTTTAATTGACCACCTCCATTTTTACGTCCAATTTATCGTCATACCTAATATACGTATATATTTGTTGGTCGTGAAGAAATCCGGTTCCAAGGTACCCTAACGTATTTTCTACCAACGCGTTAGGTTGCATTTACACAGTCCATCCAAGCAACGATGAGTGCTTTTATTTGCGATTGCTGTTAGTCAACGTTCGTGGTCCAACATCATTCCAACATCCAACTCTTGCGAGGAAAAATATACAATATATTTGAAAATAATTGTACACTACTATTTTTGTATATTTCTGTTATATGTTTTACATAGCCTTCCGTTGGAAAGCATAAATGCAAAATCATACAGAAATTTACAAAGAGACACTAGCAAAATTAATTAAAATCGTGGAAAAATGTTACAAGCTTTAGTTTAAATAAAAAGAAAACATAATAAATTTAAATTGTGCATCATTTCATTTTGTGTTTGAAGTGCAGTTTCAATAAAATAAGCCAGACCGCTTCAGTATACACTAGCGGTTGAAAACACCAAATTTCTAGCGTTTTCGTTTGTCAGAACACCTCTTTGGCGTTTTCAAATCAAAAACGCCAATTTTAAGCGTTTTTCAGAATATGGGCGATAATAATTACTTGATTAGAATTTTAACCAGATATTTGCATTTGGATTTTATACATGACACTTATTTTTGCTGAATTGATATTCCAATTTTATACGCATTAATGTATCATTGAGCCATATTTCGGGAAGATATTTGTACGGGGGCTATTAGAAATCATGGACCGATTCTTACTATTTTCTTCACACTTTCTTCTTCTATCATAAAAATAATGTGTACAAAATTTCATGGTATTATCTGCAATATATTTAAAAAAAGAGTAAAAGAATAAAAAAATATGAAATTTTTATGGAGGTTGCCTCACATTTTGGTTCATAACTCTGGCTTTACTTTACCGATTTTGTTGATTGTTCCTTTTTATACTCTTTTCCGTAACCTGGTAAATATGGAAGAATGCTGAACCGGTTTTTAGTTTTATAAATTGTTACACTACATTTGCTATAGATTGTTATGATAAATATACAAACGCTGTAAATAATGGCAAGAAGAATAAGAATTGGTAATTACAGCAGTAAGTAAACTTGTCCATCAAATAATATATAAGATACTAATAAAATTTGCGCTAAATCTGAATTAGAAATACTGAATAATGATATTCTGGTTCGAACAACAGCGTAGTTTTTGCTGTTTTTATTTTACAAAAAAAAAAAAAAAAAAAAAAAAAAAAAAAACAACCTTTCTCGAAGTATATTTCTAGCGAGCTCCCTCCAAAATATTAAAATAAAGTAACCTTTGATCACGGTGGCATTTATGCTCTTATACATATCTTTAATGAAGTCCTAAAGAGCAACTACTGCAGCTGATTGTCGTTATCTCCGATTCGCATCGGACAATAAGGAAATGAAAGATGTGGCTTATGTGATTGCGGTATTGTTCGTTACAGGTGCAAGTGAATGTATGCCTTAATAATACATATTGACTAGATTTGGTTAATTTTATACAAAAGGATTCTGTTGGAAAATAATCATTATCGGCACAGCACAATTAAAACTATTTTTTTAAGTTTGAAAAAAAATAAAGAATTTTTGTTAATTGTTACATATACATATACATAAGTACATAAAATTCCAAAAATCTTATTTAGATAAATCAAAAATACTTTTAAATTTTAAAAATAAATTCTTAGAATTGAGCGCGTTGTAATTGATTACATTTTGAAAATTATTTCGTTTGGCATAATTAAAAAGATTCTCTTCGAAGTTATATATCTCCTCCTTCCGAGCAGTTGACAACAATTTCGTTTCCAATATTAAAAGTGAATGCGAACTTAATACATTCACAAAATTATCTTGGATAAATGTAAAATAATTGTGTCCAAGAAAGGCAACATCGAAAAACTTTGACCATTGCCCAGATACATTTTGCTGTAGTGATAAAATATCGTCTGACGACAAGAAATTAATCTTAATTCCGTCAATAAAAATCCAAGGTTTATTGTAATCCTTTATATTTTCTGTAGACAACTCCTCATCGTGTGTTAAGCATTTGCCCATTTTAAGTCGTATTGAACCGTATTTACGCGACTGACTTGCATCATGGTCGTATGAAGTTTGTGTTGCTAGCTCATGAAATAATTCCAATAGATTACGTTCAGTAACATCCGTTGAACGATAATCATTTTCACCATGCACCGATTTATTCATACGTTCATCGTTTGTTTTTAAGCCAAATGCCGCAAAGGGACCGGTTTGAATGTCACCAATATATCCTCGATGAATAAATGTATCACCATTTCGAACTAGTCCAGCTGACAGTGTTTTATTCGGTTTACTATATTCATATTCAGGAAATGTAAACGCAATACCAGTTTCACGCCAATAACGATATTCCTAAAAAAGAAATTAAATTAGAACATAATTGAAAACAAATGTAAATTTATAATTTTATCAACCAGATACATATTCTATTTCTCAGTAATGTTCATACAACATATCACAATTTGCGGCATAAAGCGTCATAACTACGGTATCAAAATTATTCAAATGTTCTTTTGTTGGAATAAGATGAAAAAATTATTTATAACAAGGATTTGGGAATTGATTATTGAAGTTCTTTTAAGCTTTATAAAAATATTGATATCATTTTTTTTGTTCTCTGCGATCAGAGTATTTCCTAAAGAAAAATACTGCATATTAAGTCAAATATGTTAAAAAAATTCATACATACGAGTATGTATAATTTAGACCCCCATCAATATTCTTAAGAGAACAAAACTCCAGCAAACCAGTGAAGAAATTAATTTCATTAATTGGCGAAAATTCGTTTTTTGTGGCCCCATTCAAGAGAGGTAATATCAATAAAACCAAAATCATGAACATTTCGAGTAGAATTGAAACCTGATGATGTTAAACTACAGAAAGGTGAAACACATTCAATATATGATCTGAGATATTTATTGCACCGCAGAATAACGGTATAAGAACCTTACAAACGATCTGGCCTAGTCCAATGTTTAAACTGCCAAGAATATGGTCATACTAGATCATATTGTAAGTTGCCACCAGTTTGCTTCGCATGTGGTGAACTACATTGTTTACTCAGTGTGATAAACCACGAGATTATTCGAAATTAAAAAATGTAGTAATTGTGATGGGAATCATACTGCTAACTATAGAGGTTATCTAGTATATTCTATTGTAAAGAGCTCTCTAACATTTGAAAATAAAGTACCCACGGTACAAGTATCGAACCTTCGAAACGCTAATTGCTCACAAAATGAGAAGCCGACTACCAAAAATATATCCTACGTTAAAGTTCTAAAAACCAACCAAATTCTTCTTTACCTAATAATAATGTCAACATGGACCCGAACAATTAAACCCCAGTTTTTAACTTTAGCCGGCTCGAGGCTACAGTAGAACCTCTTGTTCAATCGGTTAAAAATTTTACGAATTTTATGATGCTAATTTCGAAAACACATTTGACGTCTATAAGTTTATTTCGCATAAATGAGTATCTCATTTACGATACCAAGGACCCAAGATTCAGAGCATGTAAAGGCACAGAAATTTTAATAATGAGTGATCTTTGTGAACATTCTCTTCTAGCCACTACGATCTGTATTGAAGATTATTATTAAAATATAGTGATTTCGTCTAGATATTCACCTCCTAGATTTCAAATAACAGAAAGTCAATACAAAAATTTTTTTAAATCACTAGGCCCCCGTTTCCTAGCTATAACGTCAAGCACATATTCTGGGGATCAAGACTGATTACTCCGTAAGGTCGTGTTTTGCTTGATACAATTTCTAAAACGGGATTGAATCTGATTTGAGGGGGAAAACTACTTACTGGCCTATTGACTCACAGAAGATACTAGATGTAATTGATTTTGGAGTGATAAAAAATATCCCAAGAGAAATGATTCAAGTTAAATTTTCGTTAAAATTATCATCAGATCACTTACCCACAATTGTTACTAAATAGAGCCCCCGAGAAATTGTATCCCTGACTGGTAATCCAATGATAACAGGCACAAGTATAAATTGGATTAAATATAGAGAACACATTGTTCTGTGAACATACCGCTAAGAACACCAGAAAATATCGATTACTCTCTTATCAATTTGGATGATGATATTAAACCTGGCTGTTCAACTTGCTACTCAAACTCCCCGACTAATCAGATATAACAGAATGTATTCTGAAGTTGTTGAACGGGTCTTAAATGAAAGAAGTAAGAGTTTATATTCGGCTGGGCCGAATCTTATATACCCACCACAAAATCACCTTTTATGGAGATTTATAGGGGCTTTATGCGCATTTAAGTGATTTGCGGAAGTCTACTTTATATTGGGGCTATGGTTAAATATGGACCGATCATCATGAAATTTAGTATGACAATTTAGATGTATATACGGTTTACTTGTGTCACAGAGGCGACAGAAGAGCAAAGATAGTGTAGTTTTTTTCTTGTCTCTTTCTTTGGAACCTGCCTTTTTGTTTTCTTTATGTTACTATTTTTCTGACGCAATAAAATTAATTTTTGGCACAGAGTATTTTTGTATTGTTTGATACAACCATAAAAAAATGCATTTATATCATCTAACGAATGCACAAACTCCACAATGCATACCAAGAAAGTATAACAATTATTAAAATACAATTTAGTTAGTTAATAAAATCACAAACATATAAACAAACTTTCAATTCAAATAACTCAAATTGTTTTGTTTATTTTGTTTTGTCCACAAAATTCTTGTTGTATACAGTGCTTTGCTTTTTCACATTACAAATTTACTACCAGAAAATATTTTCTTTCTCTTTTTAATATACCTGCCTTTTTAGCTGATTGTAGCTATTTTGAAACGCCAAAATTGACGCCTCTGTGTTCTCTGTGCTTGTGTTGTGTCAACTTGTTAGCAGAGACCTGCGCCGATCGGCTGACAGCCGGCTGAGATTAGCCGCCGCCGCCGAAAAATTTTTCGGCTTAAAACAAGCCGTCGTTTAGACATTTGAGTACAATTTTTATTTTGCAATATGGTAATAATACCAATATATTACATTTGTACTTGTTTGATTTTGGGAGTATGGTAACATTTTCAATAGAAAAATAACGTACATATTTTTCATAGAAGTATAAAAAAAGAAAATGGAAAATCAAAAAATCACAGATTTCTACAAAAATTCAGGCAATGGGAGTGAATTTAACCCAGAATCTAACTCCGACCTGGCAGAGTTAAATAAAATTGAAAGTGACATTCGTAAATACGGAGAAATATTAAGAGCTAAAAGCCAACTAAAGGAAAAAGCCAAAATTGTTCTTAATAAGAAATCTTCTACAGGATCTTACGTTTGGAAACATTTTGGCCAAATGGTTATTTCAAATAAATCTGTTTTGAAAAAATATGTTCTGTGTAAAGTTTGTTTTGAGGAGACTCCTATGCGTCTAAAGGGGTAATTAATTTATTATATTTGTTAATAATTTTATTCTATTTTCTTTGACCTTTTTTATGCTGAAAAATAACAAATTTTCTATTTTTAAATATTTAAATATTAACTCCTGAAGAAGATTTCCAAAGGAAGTCGAAATATTGAGTGAATTATATATAAAAATAGAAAATTTTTATAAAAAACAAAATATAGTGACCTCAAGCTTAATAATTATTTAATAAAAATTTGTTATATTTGTTAATATAAGTATTGAATTATAATTATACAAAATTTCTACCATCTAAGAGAAATATAAGTTGTATTTGACATTTCCGATCCAATGATATTTACCATAGTGATTTCGGGCCAGATATATCAATTCTTGAAAATTAAAAAAAAAAGTAAAAAGTTCACAAAAGTTTAGATGTATGTACGAGTATTTGTAAATAATTGCCCACAAGTTTTCACAACAATTTTTAATATTGTTTTAATTAAATTTCGGTTTTTGCTAAAAACGATTACAATGAAAACGGAATGGATGAAAAACTCTTGCAAGTTTCAAGTCGTTTTTTTAATTTTTCGACTTTTAGATGACCACCAATTCTTAAGGTGAAGACTTTTCAACGTAAAACTTTGCACGTCATATCCTTCAAGTATAGTCATCCAAACCCTGTACAATGTTTTTTTCAATTCATAAAACTTAACGGAATAAGAGCCATAGTATGTCGGTTTCAGCAGGTGCTCAAAAAATTTGAAATAGCCCATATAATACATACAAAACAACAATAATAAAATTTTTAAACACCTATTGTCCAACAAATATTGCCCTATGCCTTTGCATGTGGACCGATTCGTATAAGAGAAGTAGTTATATTAACATTCGGATTTTAATTTGACATGAATTTGAAATAAAATGCATTTTATTAAAAACCGAAATTTTTCCACATCCGCACAACAAATTTAGTATTTGTGATAACTTATACGATACATTAAAAAATTTTGGATTTGAGAAAAAAAATATTGTTGTCGTTATTGATGGTGGCAGCAATATTGTTGCGGCTATAAAACTTGCGCAAATGAACAGACTACAATCAGGGCCGTCTTTAACCTATTGGAGGCCCTGGGCATATTATAATAATGAGGCCCCTATAACTTTGACAGAACACTATTTTGTTAAATATTTATTTTTATTATTTTATTTATTATTATTAAAGTAACTCTTTTGTCATTTACAGGATAGTGCTTAAAAATCTATGTTATTTGAAGAGGAACCCTTCTAGATTTCAGATGGGCAAAATCGTCAATCACTTCTTCAAAACCTATGCTTTTTAGCACATCAGATTCTATGGACATCAGCGACAAACTGGTTAATCTCTCTTGAAGCATTGTACTTCTTAATTCATTTTTAATTCTTTTTAATTTGGAAAAGGAGCGTTCCCCACTGCAGTTAGTTACCATCATACTTAAAAAAATTCTCAAGGCGATTTCTACATTTGGAAATGTGTCGTCAATTTTGTCTTCTTTCAAAAGTTTATATATTTTTAATATACAATCCTTATTTTCACTGTCAACAATTTTCAAGTATTCTGTTAAATGCAAACATTCTATTTCTAACTCTTTCGCATTAACATCTTCATAATAAAATTCAGCAAATTCTTTGCAACTTTGTCTCAACTCTTCAGAATTCAGAGTTTTCAAGCGAAAAAATAAACCAAAGCGGTTACTGATATTCTTATACGAACTTAATCGCTGTTTTAAATGAACGCTGAGGGTATCAATTATGGGAAGAAAGATTTCTATTTTAAATTTCTCTCTTCCATTCAGTTGGACTGATGGCGCAGAGCCATCAAAAAAACTCTGGCGAAAACTTCTGCTCTTTTTTTCTTTAAGATAGGTCCTTGTAGTCAGATTCCGGGTTCCTTTCTTTGGCAGACGATTCGAAGTAATCAAATTTATCCCTGAGGTTAATAATAAAATTATCAAGTGAAGTGAACATATTAGTTGCAACGTCCAGTGTTATTGTTTCTTTCTGAAGATAATTACTTATTTTGTCTATTCTTCCCAATACACAGTTCCAAATTTCCGTTAGTATAATATATTCTAGTTTTTCCATTTTTCTGGAAAGACTAAGGGCTTCGTCTCTAGTTTCTCGTGCCTGTTCTTTATATTTTGCGATGGATATCAAAGCTTCTATAACTTGTTCGTGACCTTTATGCAAGGCGCTTACTGCATCTGCTCGGGCTGACCATCTGGTTTGTGAAAGACTTTTAACAACTTTTTTTGAACCTAAATGTTCTGTCAATACATTCCATCGACGAGTAGAGCCCGAAAAAAAGTTGTACACTTTCTGAACCATGTCAAAAAACTTTGTTGCCTCCGATACACACCCAGCAGCATGTACACCTACTAATTTTAATGAATGTCCCGCACATGGTACAAAGGTGGCAAATTCACATTTATCCTTGATTCTTGCTTGTAGACCAGTATACTTCCCCGACATATTTGAAGCATTGTCGTAGCTTTGTCCTCTGCAATCTTTTATGGGAATATCATGGTTATTTAAAAAATTCAAGATGGTTTCTGCTAAATACCCGGATTTATGCTCTATAATAGGTATAAACTTCAGAAATCTTTCAACAGGAACACTGTCATTCACGTATCGAATTATAAAAGTTAGCTGGTCAACATGAGACAGATCGGGCGTACTATCAACGCTAATGGAAAACTATTTTGCTAATTTAACCTCTTTTATAATTTTTTTAGAACCTGTTTTCCCATTACGTCAATAAACTCGTTACAAATATTCGCTGATAAATAAGAAATGTTACCTTTTCCAGGATTTCCAAATTTTTTTAAGTGATCTGCTATAAATGGATCGAATTCACTCAATAATTCCACACATCCCAAATAATTTCCATTATTAGGAGATCCTAGGATTTCATTGTCACCGCGAAACGAAAGCCCTCTCGATACCAAAAATTTTACAACAGCTACAATCCGTTTAAGTACATTTCTCCAATAATCCACTTCTTTTTGATGTTGAGATAATAAGTCAATATCTACTCTACCAACCGCTTTACTTCGTGCTCGATAAGTCATCATAGATTTCCTATGTGCTGGGCTATTTTCATGTGCTAAAATTATGTGATTAATGTGCTTCCAACCATTACATCCACTCGAAGAGCATAGATTTACATCAGAAGGGTCAAACAAAGAGCATGAAAAACAAAATACAGACTTTTTGGATGGCGAGTGCAACAACCATTTTCTTTCGACGCTTTCATTGTTCTTCAATTTGCGAATAAATAATGCTTTGTTATTTCAACAAGTTACTGATTTATTACCATCTATGTAGGTTCTGGATGCATCGTAAAAGTCAGAATCTTTATTTTGAAAATATGCAGATCCCTTACGAATCAATATTTCGCGATGTTTTTCTGTAAAATTTTCATGAAAATAATCGGCGAGATCGTGTGATATTTCTTCCGGGTTGGAAAACTGTTCTTGCTCTACTGACACAGTTGTCGCTATTTGTGAAATCACCGAATTTGTTGCTCTTTCGTCATAGGGACGTTTGCTTTCTGATTCAATGTCTTTTCCAAAGTTGGTGGAAATTGTTAAAGAACATGAGGATTCAGAAATTCCCGCAATTTGTGAACGACACGACTCATCATGTGAAAGATTTTTGGTTTGGTTGCTACTTAAAGAAGTTTCTCCAGTAGTAGTAGTAAAATATGATGTTAATTTTGGTAACTTTTCAATTACTTCCTTCTGATGTACAGCTTTTTTCCTTTTTTCAGATCCGCTAGGATATGACCGTTTCGACATTATATTATAATTCAGTAGATATTTATTTTTACACCGAATATGGTCGCTAACACAAAAAGAACAAGCAAGCGATGATTTAATTAAAGAATACCTCAGAACACAATCAATAACAAACAAAACAAACGTCACAACACCACATACAAACACAGGGGAATTCCCGGTTTTTAAACGCACTCGTAAAAGTCGTACGATGGTTACGTTTCATGTTACGCTAGTGAAGATAAATGTCATAGTTATCATAAAGGAAAATGCAGCGTTTACACAGATATAGGATTGCCAGATATGAAATCGACAAAAAAAAGTACATCAAGGAAAAATAAGCAGTACAATTAAGAAAATAAAAGTACACATATTTATTTACAAAAATCAAAAAATTCAGTACATAAAAGCAACAATTTATGTAACTAAGAACTAAAAAAATAAACTTTTGTTAAAAATTCAGTACATAACAATACAATTTTTTAATAAAAAAATAAAAAGAAAAACAAAGAAAACGTGCCGTATCTGTTTTAATCTGTGGATATGACTTTGTAATTGATCTAAGATGTCCCCTATCGAGCGCGGGGCCCTAGGCACTAGCCCAAAGTGCCCACTGGGAAAGGGGGGTCTGACTACAATGTTCGAGCCATTCATTGCACCAATTTATAGTTCACGGCATTTTGCACAACAACGAATTTATAGTTTTTCTTAATACTGTTGTCAAATTAAAGAAAATATACAAATGTCATAATTATAATAGTGAAAACATCATAAAAATTCAAAACGCTTTTTAAGTGAAGCTTCCGAAATTTGTACTATAATAGAAGCAGAAAATCAATTTATAATGGCTGATGACGACTTTACGAAAATCCTTTAAAAACTACATCGCTAGGTAGTCTAAAAAATTCTAACGACACTCGATGGAACACATTGTGCAACATGTTTAAAAGTTTTAATAAAAATAACAAAGTTGTTAACATAGCTTTACTGGAAATTGGTAAAACGGAATTAGCACTCAACCAAATGGAGAAAACCCTTATGGAGGAATTTTTAAAATTTTTAGAAATTTTCGAGGACGCTACCAAGTATTTGCAGGGTCGTAAATATCCGACAATAAACCTTAATATTGTATTTATGGAAAAAATTTTAGATACTATTGAACAAAATTCACAAGGAGTTTCTTTTGAAGAATCAATAAAAATATATTCATTTCCTAAGGAAAACTTTTTAAAACGATTTAAAATTAACAAAATTCACTTAGTTGCGGCGCTGTTGGATCCTCTCCAAAAAAATTGGAGAGGATTATCGAAATGGTTAAGAAAAGTTCCCACTCACAGAAATATGGATTTATTTTAACAGCTAAGTAATGATGATCCGGATAGAAGAATTTCAAAGAATTATATAATACTTCAAGAAATTATGAAGTTCCCAGAAGAACTAAAAATGACATGCCAACGACATCTAAACATACAAAAAAAACAGGTAATATACTTACATGTAATTAAATTTTTTTTATTTATTTCACATTATGTTTTTTTTTTAGAAATTTGAAACAAATAAAATTCGGAGCAACATTGCTTTATTTATAGCTAAGACAACTACTTCAGAAAAATTAAATCCATTGGAAAAAGAAGTAAATGATTATTTTGCATCATCTAGTGAAGAATGTGAAACATTTACTTGGTGGCAAAAACATGAAAAGGTAAACTGCTTTATTTATTTTGTACTACCTTTGATTTATGTTATATTAATATAAACAAATTATTAAATTTGTAGGAATTTCCCACTGTTGCTGAACTTGCTGCATCTATTTTATGCATCCCGTCAACCAGCGCATCTTGTGAAGAAGCATTTTCAAGTGCTGGGTCTCTAGTGACGGCGAAAAGATCAAATTTAAGTGCCTTGACCGTAAATAGGGTGCTTTTTATACACGACAATTATGAAATATTTAATAATATAATACAATAACATTAATTTTTATATTTTATCTGATATTCCAAATATATGATATCAGCAACAAATTTTACATCTATTGTTACAATTCCATAAAAAGCTAGAAAGAACTGGATGTAAGAAAGTTCTAATATCCCCTGTTTTTTATTCCGAGTGATATCAAACGTTTGTGATTGTCATAGCAATTTTTATTGTTATAAATATTTACATTTCTAGTTTTCTATAGAATTTTAATAGGAATTTTAACAATAATAGTACTTATTGAAATTTCACAGTACATGCACATTTTCAGCCGGCTGACAGTCGAATTGGAGCCACCGCCGGCATGTTTTAATGGCAGCCGCCGCCGTCAAATTTGGTCGGTGCAGGTCTCTGCTTGTTAGTGATTTTTATAAGAGATTTATGCGCATTTAAGTGATTTCCGGAAGTAGACTATATCGAGACTACGGTCAAATATGTACCGATCATCATCATATTGAGATGGACGATTTTTATAAATGGACTATTTGTATTGAATTTCAACTTCTTAGTGGTTTTTATAAGAGATTTATGCACATTTAAGAGATTTTCGGATCATCATGAAATTTGGTACCACGACTTAAATGTATATTTTGATTCTGCATGTAGAATTTCAACTGAATAGTTTTTTTACAAAAGATTTATGTTCATTTAAGTGATTTTCGGAAGTGGTCTATTTGGCTATGGTCAAAATTATGGACTGATGCAAACAAAATATTGTTTTGAGATTTCACTTTGCATGAAACTTATTATCGCAGAATTTCGTTTAGATACGGCTTTTCTATAGACATTTATGTACCATAAAACCATATTCCGGTAATATATTTGTATGGGCGCTATGAAAAATCGTGGACCGATTTCTACCAATTTAAACAGGACTTGTTCTTCTATAATACGGAAGTCATGGCACTAACTTTTTAGATGATCGGTACATAATAGGTCAGATCACTCATATACCACCATAGTGGGGAGGGTATATGGGATTAGTGCTGATGTTTGTAACGCCCATTAATATTGGTCCAACATCCACCTTAAAGTTTATCGATCGACTCAGAATCATTTCCTGAGTCGATTTAACGATGTCCGCCCGTCTGGCTGTCCATGTAAAGCTTGTGCGTAGAGTACAGGTCACAATTTTGAAGACATTTTGATAAAATTTGGTACCTGATATTTTTTCGGCCCAAGGATGGATGGGATTGCAACTGGTGGATATCGGTCCATTATTTTACCTGGCCACCATACAAATGTCCTCTCGAAATAGGAGATTAACGATCATAAATGTTTGAATTATGCAAGTATCCAAACAAATTTCATCACTTTAAAGAGCATAACTCTCTCAAAAATATTGGTATCCAAATAATATTGAAACAAAATATATTTCATATGTATACAAATAATACGGTGCAATTTTATTATGATCGGTCCATAATTAGTCGTAGCTCCCATATAATGCCCACTTTCGAAATTCACTTTAACGATCAGAGAGAAAATAAGCAAGTGGCAGCTTTAAACAGCTGTCATTGAAAATTAAAAAAGAAAAAATAAAAATCGGCAAAATAATAAAATTAAGCGGGAAAATTTAAGAAAAGTGTTTGCAGTGGAAAAATGGAGAAGGGTAGATTAATATCATACTTAGGCTCTTTTGGCGGTGATTTTTTGATAACTCTTTACAGAAACAAAAAAAAAAAGTAAAGAGATAGAGAGGCGAATTGGGCTACTGCAGAAAGAGATTTTTTTACTTTTTTATATTTTTGTACACATCCAGTTTTTTTTTGTTCTTTGCATAAACTGCTGGTTGATTTTAAAGTGATGTTAAATTATTTAAAAGCAACTTCTGGTTTTAAATTAAAAGTATGTTTTATCGGTTAAGGTATACTTTTACGTGTCTATAGTTAAAGTAGACACGTAGACTTTTAACAAAAGTCAACTTTTAAACTATTATTACACTTTTTTGTGACTATGGTTATGGTCCATTATATCTACTCGTATATATACATATACATATATGGGGAATTTCACATCAAGTGACCAAATTTTTAAAATCGATGTCTTCCAATTTGCACCAAGGTTAGTACTATTTGATAGTAGGCCAGGCACAAATTTTCAGCTCTATCAGTCAAGAACTGCCGGAGTTAAAGGGGGTTGAACATTTTGGTCATGCAGGGTTTTCTTAAAACTAGTGTAATTTTTTACCTATTGGTCCTAGCAAAAATTGTTCAAAGGACTTGAGATAGCTATTTCTTCAATCATTCCAAAAAGATTTTTTTTAATTTTTAAAATTTTTTTTTAATTTTTTTTTTTTAAATTATTTTTTTTTAAATTTGTGCCCTTTTTTCCTCAAAAGAAAGCTTATACAATTTTCTTTAAGGCCTTTATAGTCGCTTAATAGGATGCGAGTGGGATATCTATCAAAAAATTATTTTTTAACTCAAGAATAAGATTTTTCAATATTTGGCAAAATTTGAGTTTTTTTTTATTTTTCCTCAAAAGAAACTTTAGACCATTTTCTTTAAGAGCAAGAGGCATATCTAGAAAAAATATGTTAACTCAAAAAACAAAGTTTTTGAATTTTACCGTATGCACTAATTTTTTTATTTTTTTTAAGGAGCTAAAGATCCCCGCGGTTCGGCAATTCTTTTTTATTTTTATTATTTATTTTAGTCTATGAATATAAATCCTTACAGACTATTAGAAATATGAAAATAAAAAGAAAAGAAGCTTAACAATTGAGGAAGACAATAATTTTACATTTAATAATACTAGAATTGAGACCAAAATCAACAAATTGGTATAAATCATTAAATTGTCTATGTATTCTAACAAATGGGTCTGCATCAGCATAATTTGTACTACAGAATTTTACATGCAAAGGCTTATAGTTTATAGTATCGAGAATTACGACGTGGAACATTAAATTTTACAAATTTTAAAAGATATTCACAATTAATATTTCCATTTACAATATTCAACATAAAACATACATTTAACATAATATGTCGACTTTTCAAGGTGGGTAATTTAATTAAAGCCAATCTGCTCGTATAAGATGGTAAATTAGAGTAATTCCATTGAAAACTTCTTAAACAAAAAAGCAAAAATTGTTTTTGCACGGACTCAATTTGTTCATTATAAATCTCATAATAAGGATCCCATATGATGGATCCATATTCCAGAATGGGCCTAACTAGCAAAACATACAGTTGTTTAGTTATGTTTCGATCACAAAATTTCTTAGTCCAACGCTTTATAAAAGCAAGGACACCTCTAGCCTTGTTTACAGTTAAAGTTATATGAGGTATGAAGTTTAATTTTATGTCAAGTAAGATTCCAAGATCAATAATAATAGTTGACCGCTAAGAAATTATTCCTATAAAACCGCATGTATTTACATTTTTTTAGGTTTAGCTCCATCATATTATATTCGCACCAACGGAAAAAGTTATCAAGATCATTTTGAAGGAAATCATGGCCAGTATAATCGTTAAAATAAAAAAATATTTTTACATCATCAGCATACATTAGGATATTACAATATTTTATACTATTAGGGAGGTCATTTATAAACAATGAAAATAGCAGTGGTCCAAGATGACTCAATTGGGGTACACCCGATGAAACAGATATGCATTTAGATGTACAGTTGTTAAATCGAACATTCTGTTTCCTTGACGACAAATAAGATTTTATCCAATTTAAATTATTAGAAGTAACACCCAAGAGATCCAATTAACGTAAAAGAAGCGAATGATTAACTTTATCAAACGCCTTGCTAAAGTCTGTATATATAACGTCCGTTTGCTTTTTATGTTCAAAT
This sequence comes from Bellardia bayeri, assembly GCA_950370525.1. Lineage (NCBI taxonomy): Eukaryota > Metazoa > Arthropoda > Insecta > Diptera > Calliphoridae > Bellardia > Bellardia bayeri. The sequence goes on along the minus strand of OX493268.1, from coordinate 39,081,089 downwards.
GCAGAATTAACTTCAGTTGTTAACTGAATAACATTAGTTATAGTCGAACAGCCTTTTCTAAAACCATGTTGGCAAGGTGATAATAAGGATGATGTCTGATGGCATAGAATATCAGTAATTATGTTTTCAAATACTTTTGGTATCGCACTTAATTTAGCAATATCAGATTTATTGCCACATTTGTGCAGAGGTATAATATAAGATTTTTTCCAAAATTCGGGAAAATAGCCAAATTTTAACGAAATGTTAAATAATATAGTTAATGGTATAGTGAAAGACTCAGCACAGTGATTTAAAATTCCAGCGGGAACACCATCAGGACCATGAGTAAATGTCATCTTTAATTTCTTCAGGTTAATTATAATAGAGTTAGAATCAAATGTTGGAAAAGATATAATTTGGTTAGATGCAATCTCATATGGATAATTACTTTTAACATCATACACGGCATCGGAATAAGTAGTTGAAAAGGAGTCTGCAAACATATCACTTATGAAATTAGAGTTACTGGATTCCTCATTATTAAATTTCATTACAGCTGGGTAACCGTTGGATTTTCTTTTAGAGTTAACGAATGAATAGAAAGATTTAGGATCACGTAAAAAATTTTGTTTTGTTTTCAATAAGTAATTCTTGTATAGGGAATGATTAAGTATGTTATATTCCGAGCGACTCACAGAGTACCTTGCATAATCAACAGCAGATCCAGTTCTTTTATATTTATTTTTAAAGTTTTTAAGATAATAAACAATTATTATTATTATTGATTGGGAACACAAATTTCAAAAAAAAAAGAATAGATTTTCTTATAAAAAGCTGAAATTATTAGATCGATGTTTGAAATGGTTTTTATAGTTGTTCAAGTAAGTTCTATTGACTCTGATCAATCTTCCATTATAACTGAAGAAATTAAAAATGAATTTCATGATGTTTTCAGTAGTGGTCTTGGAGCTTACAAATTTAGTACGATTTCTTTGTCCATGGATACAAATGCAAAACCCATTTTCTGTAAACCACGTTCTGTTCCTTTAGCATGGAAAGATAAAATAGAAAAAAATTTAAGGGAGTTAATAGCAAGTGACATTTTAGAACCAGTTGATCATTCAGACTGGGGTACACCGCTTGTACCAACTTTAAAACCAAATGGTGATATCCGCATTTGTGTTGATTATAAGGTCACTATTAATAAATACTTAACAGATTTTAAATACCCTCTACCATTAATAAAGGGTGGTTAAATTGTAAGGGCCGATGTTGAATGTGAACCACACCTAAACGCCAAGCTTTTTTCCGAATTTTATTTGACATTTCTCTATTTCAGGCTTACTCAATTTGAACCATGGAGAAATACACAATCCAACAACGTGTTAAAGTTATCCAGTTATCAAATAAAAATTCATATCGTGCACTTCGTGATTTTTTTGGTCAATCATCTTCAGTGATGAGGCACATTTTCACCTCAGTGGATTCGGCAATAAACAGAATTGCCGCATTTGGGCGAATGAGAATCCAAGAGTGATTGTCGAAAAACCAATGCACCCACAAAGAGTGACTGTTTGGTGCGGTTTATGGGCTGGCGGCATCATCGGGCCGTATTTTTTCCAAAATGAGGCCGGTCAGGCAGTTACTGTGAATGGTGTTCGCTATCGTGAGATGATAACGAACTTTTTATGGCCCGAATTGGAAGATATGGATGTGGACGATATGTGGTTTCAGCAAGACGATGTCACTTGCCACACAGCTAACGAAAAAATGGCTCTTTTGCGAAACAAATTCAATGGCCGTGTTATCTCACGTAATGGCGATGTCAATTGGCCGCCAAGATCATGTGATTTGACACTGTTGGACTTTTTTCTTTGGGGTTATTTGAAAGAAAAGGTGTACGTCGATAAGCCAGCAACAATTCAAGAGCTAAAGGATGAGATAATTCGGCACATTAACGGCATAGAACCTCCATTATGCCTCAGGGTCATCGAAAATTTGGACCATCGGATGGAGGTGTGCCGCCGTGGTCGCGGCGTCCATTTGGTCGATATTTTGATCCGTACATAATTGAGTAATACCAATATATCATAATAAAATAAAATTACAATAATTTCCGAAATAATTTGTGTTTTATTCAAAATCAACATCGGCCCTTGAAATTTAACCACCCGTTAGAAGAAATTTTTACTGCACTACAAGGTGGTCAGATGTTTTCAAAACTAGATTTATCTAGTGTTTATAACCAATTAATTCTTGATGAAAAATCACAGTTTTTTTGTACTTGGACAACACATATTGGCACATTAAAAATGAAGCGTTTACCTTTTGGTATTAAGCCTGCAGCCGCTATATTTCAAAAGACAATGGAACATCTTTTACAAGGTATACCATTTGTAGTTGTATATCAAGATGATATTACAGTGTCAGGTAAAAATATGACAGAACACATTCGAAATTTAAAATCAGTATTAAATAAATTAATGCAGGCTGGACTAAAACTAAATTTGTCCAAATGTGAATTTTTCAAAGAGGAAATTAATTACTTGGGTTTTACCATTGACAAATATGGTCTAAAAAAATAAAGAATAGTTTGTGTTACAAATGCCCCCACTTCTAATAATGTTTCTGAGCTGAGAGCATTTTTAGGCATGGAAAATTATTATGCAAAGTTTGTCAACAATTTTGCAAAGATTATGACTCCATAAAATATAAATGTACAATTCATATGGTCTAAAGAGTGTGAAGAAGCATACCCAACCATAAAAAAGGAAATTACTTCCGACAAAATTTTAATTCATTTCAATCCAAAATTACCAATTTGCCTCACGACTGATGCTTCAGATTCTGCCATAGCTGGCATTCTTTCAAACAAATTTAATAATGATTTAAAACCTGTAGCATTTGTTTCAAGAGCTTTATCGAAAGCTGAACAAAAATACAGTACCTATGAAAAAGAAGCTTTAGCTATAGTTTTTTGTATTACAAAATTAAAACAATATTTAATGGGAAATGTTTTTGCATTAAAAACAGACCACAAACTATTAATCACTCTATTTGGAGAAAATAAAGGCTTACCACTAATGGCTGCAGCGCGTATCCAAAGATGGGCTTTTATACTCTCAGGTTTCAATTATAAAATTGAGCATGTCAAAGGCGAATTTAATGAAGCCGATAATTTATCGCGAATGCCTCAATATACATAACATTGACAATACCAATGATAATGCTACATTTGTAAATTATATACAAAAACAAAACATTTTAAATCTTGATTTTAAAGACATATCTCGGGAAACTAGGCGTGATCCTATACTCTCGAAGGTAGACTTCGCAGGTCCCATTAAAAATTATCATTTTCTTGTAGTCATAGACTCATTTTCCAAATGGGTAGAAGTTTTCAAAACCAAGGAAATCACTTCCAATTTCGTTATTTCAAAACTCAGAGAAATTTTCTGTCGTTTTGGTATTCCTCACTGTCAGCGACAACGGCAGACAATTTGTTTCTGAAGAATTTAAAATTTTTACTTCAAACAATAAAATAAAACACGTACTAACAGCTCCTGGGCATCCAGCCACCAATGGCCAGGCTGAAAATTTCGTGAAAACGTTAAAAAAATCTATTTACGCTAACTTGTCATCCGAAACAAATGAAAATGTCGACGTTATTTTAAATCGCTTTCTAATGGATTACCGTAATACTAAACACAGCTCAACGAATGAAAGCCCAGCAAAACTTTTTATTGGAAGATCGATTAGAACTCGATTTGATCTAATTAAACCACCTCTTGTTAGAGACAAAATAATAGAACAACAAAATAAAAGTATTTTAAATTATAATGGTAAGAGATCGGTTACGTTTGAGAAAGGTCAAAAAGTTTTCATACGAGATTATAAAAACGTTAATTCAAAGTCTTGGGCCCCTGCCATCATAAAATATAAGATAGGTCCACGTTCATATTAATGTATTCTTTCAACAGGTAGAATTATAAAAAGACATACTGATCAGATTAGGGCAGGATTGAATGAGAATCAAAACATTGAAACTAATCACGAAAATCAAAATTATTCATCAGATTTACCATCATGCTCAAATGGAAATTTCACCTATCAAGCTGTTGAAAAGTCACATGATAATAATAAAACAAATATAGATGAATTAACTTGTAATTTAGAATGTAACAAAAACGTAGACAATAATAATAATAAAAATTTGTCAAACTCAAATCAAAAATAGAGATGGTGAAAACACCTCTTCAAGAGTGTTAAGACCTAGAACACATAAAATATATACTTAGTTATAAGTTGCTATTTTTTTTATTTTTATAAATTGTATGAATTTTATATTTTTTGGAAATAAAAAAAAAAAATCAAATGTAAGGGGAGGCGTGTTATGTATGTATCATTCTTACATACATCTCTCTACCTCTGTTATAATTAAGCTTTTCTTATGTTAAGTAATTGTGTATTATTTACTTATTCCTTATTAATAAAATGTAAATAAAGTTAGTTATTGATTGAACTCCAATTGAAACGTTTCAATATATTACACCTACTATGATTAAAAACCTACCGAGTGTGGCAATAATTGTGTTGTCTATAATATTTAATGCGATCTTTAAACATGGAGTTTTTCCGACAAATTGGAAAACTTCTCAGATAATAATGATACCAAAGCCAGGTAAAGACGGTCAAGTACCATCCTCCTATAGACCAATAAGCTTACTTCTTTGCTTATCTAAGCTATTCGAAAAGGTGTTCCAAAAGAAAATCATACCATTTTTAAATGAGAAAAATATAATCCCAGTTCATCAATTTGGTTTCCGGGAACGCCACGGAACAATTGAACAAGTTAATCGTATAACCGGAAAAATAAGAAAATCCTTTGAATTAAGGAAATATTGTTCAGCAATATTTTTGGATGTGGCTCAAGCTTTTGATAAAGTATGGCACAAAGGACTGGTATATAAAATAAAATTCTTGCTACCACCATGTACCCATAAACTATTGGAATCTTATCTATTGGACCACTTATTTACAGTTAAGTACAACAATTACGTGACAAGAGTATATAGGATTGGAATGAAGTGTTCTTGGACCTACCCTCTATTTGATTTACACCTCTGATTTGACTACGAACGATATATTAACTATTTCCACATTTGCTGATGACACCGCAATTATTAGCTCGCATGAAAATCCATATATAGCATCTAGTATACTAGATATCTATCTAAGATGTGTGGAATCATGGTTAAACAAATGGAGAATACGAGTAAATGAAATAAAAAGCAAACATGTTACGTTCACATTGAGGAGGGGATGCTGCCAACCTGTCACACTTAAAAATGTAAATATTCCTCAGTCCGATTATGTTACATACCTTGGTATTCACTTAGATACAAGACTTACTTGGCGTCGTCATATACAAACCAAGAGAGTTCACATGAAGTTAAAAGCATCTAGCCTTCACTAGTTAATCAGTGACCAATCTAAGCTAAGCCTGGACTATAAATTCACCCTGTATAAAACCAGTTTTAAACCAATTTGGACATATGGAATCCAATTGTGGGGAACTGCTAGTAATACCAGTATTGACTTATACAGAGGGCCCAATCAAAAATTCTTAGGACCATGACGGGCGCACCATGGTACATAAGAAATGAAAACATCCACATAGATCTAGAAGTACCATTGGCAAAGGATGAATTCAGAAGGGTCTGCGTGAACTACATCAAAAAGCTACAAACCCACCCGAATCCGCTTGCTAGAATTCAAAAAGTCAACATGACAGTGGGACATTTTCTTATTTTTTCTCTTAAACTATTTTATAAGAAAATTGTTTTTATTTATTTATAACATTATGAAAATTATCAAGTATTAAAGGAATATATAAAATTTAAATTTTTATAAAAAATAATATTTTTTGAAGTTTATTCTTTTCTAACTTTATTTTGTTATTTTATTATGTTTTTTTTTGTCAGCTATTTATATTTGGATCAATTTCGACATTATGTGATCTTATTCTAACGTACATAATATCTACATCTCAGAAAGAGTTTTTCACTTCATGCCACTTTACTTTCTTTTATGTCCTTTGCTTTTTCTAAACGTTTTTGCAAGTATTTATTTGCAGCAAGTAATTTTTTCCTCATTTAGTTTTAAATTTAACTGTTAAAGAATAATGCACATCTTCTAAATCAGGAGTATTATCTACCTCTACATTTGCATGAGTGCCTAAGATCCATTCGTTGTACCCCAGAATATACGATCGAAGTCTTAATTTAAATTCTTGATGATCGGGATGGTCGTGAAGGCCTTCATTAGGTTTTAATTTTAGAGTTTCTCTGCTACTTAACCCTATGCGTAATAATTAAAGAACTGCACAAAACATACGTACATATGTATGCACAACTTACCCATTTCATAAATTAAATTTCTTTCAAAATCGCCCTCTTTAAAATGTAAAGAGAAATTCTCTCCGGCAGATTTCAAAATTTTATCCAAATTTTACTTTGCTCTTCATTGTTTTTTGGAAACGAATAAAAGGACGCAGCTAAAGTAAGATTTATTAAAAACAAGCACAACATTAGTTCTCAGAACAATTGCTCACTTCATCTTTTACCATCATTTTGCATACATTTGCCCACTGCGCACTTTATGTTTATGATTTACTTGAAATTTTTAATCAATTTTTTGCACTTACGGCTTTAAAATGCACTTCACACACGGTTTTTAAAATACTTATTTCTTTTGCACGATATTTTATTAATTTTCGTACAAAATTCTTTATAATTATCGAAATCCAACAAATAAATTTTTGGAGAATTGTCAAAGTAATTTCAACCGCAGGATTGCCAAATCTCGCATAACATATACATACATACATATACATACATTGAAAAGCGTATTCATAAAACACAGAAGCGAATGCTAAAGCGCATTCATACAGGGTAATGGTTTTTATGTATGATTGTTTTTATGAACGCCATCACCTTTTATGAATACGTTTTGGGATTTACATTAAACATTCTAACTCGCGGTCGATTTTTGGTTTTTTATGGCTGATAGTTTAAAATTAAAATAATTGCGGTAGAAACTTTTTAACGCTCGGTTTTAATTTAGGAGTTATTGGCGTTTAAACTTTAAGTGTTAATTTATGAATAAGTTTTGCAGTATAAATCCGATATGGTTGGTATTTGTATCAATCGACAACTTTTTAAATACCTTTCGATCGATGTATAACATACATATATAGTTTGTTTAACCCAACAATTACAAGAAAGTGCTTGTTTCCAAATTTTTGTAAATTTTTCAAAGAAGTTAATTTTTAAACATTTATAACTTTAGTGTACTCAATGATATTTTGGACAGAAATGTTAAGTAAATAAATTTCGATATTTGTGTGTTAGGAACTGTGTTTGTAGCTCCACAATTTCTTCTAAAAATCGATTTTTGTGCAAAAATGCCAGCTCAATATATTGATGATTGGTTCAAAATTTATTCTATACATTATATGTATTTAAATACATACGAGTAGTTCCTTCTAATTCAACACACTACAGATTATGACATTCATATTCATCTTCCAAATGTGTAATATTCTATTTTAAATAATTAATATTAATCATACAAATAAAAGTTTTTTATACAAACACACCCTTAAATAATTTGGAAATACATAGAATATGCAATCCTTGCATCGGTTAAACTACGTCATATCATGCGCATGGCGTAATCTGTTTTTCTATCATTCTTGAAATAAGCTGTAATTTAAAAATGTACTTTTTGCGATGAATGTTTTTTGTTTGTTAGACTATAACATTTTTTCTTTAAAATGACACCAATTTCTGTTAGTTTTCTATTTATGGAGCTATGTAAACAAATAAAATTACTACATAAAATAAGCTGTGAGCCACTGTAGATGCATTATATTTCGAAAATGTATAAACTATTTGCATACATTGCTGAAAAGCTTAATAAAAGCAAAACCTTATTTTTAATTAAAAAGGATTTGATAGAAAACCCAGAAATATACAGGAAAACTAAAACTGGTGGAGAACGACGAATATTGTTGCCAGATTGTTTGCTAGAGACTCTAACAGACGGCCCAACAATAACTGTATCAAACCAATCTACAATAGAAGATTCTCTGTTTGTCCAGAACAAAATAAACCTTCATGAAAAATGGCTTTTTATGTGCCACTTCTGCCTCAAGGAGATCACATTGTTCAATACATTTTAGATAGAATATTAATTTGGAAACAACATATTAAATGTAAAATCTACTTGCAGCAAAATCGGAAAGAAATTTTAACTATAAACTGAGAATCTATAATACTATCCTTAAATCTGTTTGGACATACGAAATTACGTTCTTAGGGAACAGCAATCAAATCTTTTCTTTTCTCTTATATAAAAAATAAACTGTATTTAATTGAAAGTTGAAAAAAAGTGTCTTAATTCTATATTTTATTCAAAAAAACTTTATTTAAGAAAATACAACAAATTTTCTGAAGGGTGATCGTTTTCAAAAGTAAAAATATAGAATAGAAAACAGTTTTGAAAACCTTCACCAACCCCAATAGAAATTTGGAACTTACGAGTTTAATTATGTAAATAAAAAATAATTTTTGGGAATTTATTCTCATTTCTTAAGAATTGCGGGATTTGCTTTGTACATTTGTTAAATTCGTTTACAATTTATTATTTAAAATGGCAAATATAATCTACGTTCATAATTTCATAGTATTATGTTAATAAAAACGATTTTATAACATTGACCCGATATTTAAAAAACCCTAGTCAGGTTTGGCAACATTTTAAAATTGAAGTTTTCACATGCTTATAACTCAAAAATCACTTGGGATAAATAGCACTCGCCAGCATGTTTTTAAAGATCTAGCTAAAGACTGTCAGAAAATATCGAACGATAAACAATAAAATTACACACGTTTACACAAACTATATGTCAAAGGTGCCCTTATTAACTACGGGGTCCTTCTTAAAATTTAAACTCGAATTCTCATTTGATCTTGATCGGACCAGCCGTAGAAATACCAGATTTTTCTCACCTGGTTTATATAAAGGGTGTTTTTTTTTTAGCAACTTTCTTTTTCGCAAGACAGGTTTTTAACAGCTCAGCTTATTTTTCGTAACATTATTGAATTTTATTATCAAAATTCATGCTCGGTTAAAAAAGTGCATCGTGCTCTTCTTCCATTTTATGGATGAATCTTTCGTATTTGGTGTGAAATGCATTCCGAAATATGCACTGTTTGGCGTGGACTATGTGCCGGCGGAATAACTTAATATATTCGATTCTAAGAATAGTGATATTTCTGAAAACCTACTGATATTTTTCGAAATTTTATTGGAAATTCAATTAGAAATGGTAAAGAATTATTTGAAAAATACAGGTACATAAATAAATGGAAAATACATTCTTGTTAGCTTACCTGTGAGCATATTTGCTTTCCTTTGCGTTCTTTTAATACCATATTAAGATCCCAGTCAAATTGACCTTCTCTGTAATCGTATCGTGTTCCCAGTAGTTTCCTTAGTCGAGAGTTCCAATATTCTTGTATTTTAAACATATTGTTCTCCTTAGACAACCAAAAATCAAAAGCAGTTTCTAAACCGTCACGTTCCCGATATTTCATGTGCTCTATATTTAACATTGGTGTCAATTTTTCGAGATATGCATAGTCGGTGACAGCCTTTATCAATGACTTTGCCTTTATAACTAAATAATGGTAAGATGAAGCCCTCAGTATCGAATTTCCATATATATCCATAAATAAGTGGACCTTGGTTCGATGATTTAAATTTTCAGAACATTCCAGTGCTATTGCAAGCAAAGCCATATTTCGTGCCGCTATCTCAACACAGCCATCGACTAGATAGAAATTTAAAATTGGTGTAATTCCTTGCGACTTGTGCGTGTAGACTTTTGCCATTGTCTTAATTATGTGCCTAGGATCATTTGCACCAAATAGTAATATATTTATCTCCTTTTTCAATTGTTCGTTATTTACAAACTTTTCATTTTCAGTAGACTTTTCATCATCTTTTTGTTTCGAAATTTCATCCTCATTTTTAAAAATATTGATGTATTCACTAAATAAATCTAATGCTTCACTTAAACCCCAAAACATTTTACGTTTATTATTTCTTCCTTATATTTTTATAAATTATAAAAAATCAAATAAATATAGAAAATTATTTAGACGTTGCTATGGTTTGTTTCTATATACATACCATGGTGTAACTATACAAGGTGAGTGCAATAGCACAGCTGACTGACTTTGTTTAAAATTTACTTATGTCAAAAGAAATACTTTTTCAAGTGTTTTTGACAGTAGTGCATTATTTTACACAAACAAAATGGCTGGATTTGCACCCACCTTGTATAATTACACCATGATACATACATATACATTAATGCATGGTGTAAATTTCCAACAAATGCAACACAATACAGAAACAAGCTTGTGTAAAATATTGCAAAATTACTTACACCATGTACATATGTATCCGGTTGTTAGGTGTTTACTCAACAAACAGCTGTATATTAAAACCCCAACCATAGAATCGAATATTTTACATTAGGGTGGTAAAAAAAAAATAAAATCGCGAATTTTGACCGTGCCCACCAATAGAATTGTATGGCTTGTAAAATATAACGTTTTGAAAATATTAAGATGATAGGAAAACGTTATTAAACAAAATTTTCGCATTTAAATTAAAAATAATCGAAATGTTAATTTTTTTAACGGACGTTTCAAAATTCTGTTTTAAATTTTTTAAAAATAAGTTATTTTATCTCGATTATCTTGTGATTTTCAGAAGTGGGAAGCTATGATTTAAAATGTACCGACCATTATAATATTAGGTGTCATATGAAATTTATTTGTGTTAAATTTTATTTGGATACCAACATTTTTAAAAGATAAAGTGCTTTTCGGAAGTGGTCCTTATATGGGAGCTATCATAAAATTGCACCGAATGATTTATGTATGTATGTACATACAATATATGAAACATATTAATTTGAAATTTTTAACTGGTTTTCTGAAGTGGGACTTATATGGGAGCTATCGTCAATTATATTTATGGATATGATTAGGCTTCATCTACAATTTTTTTGTGGCGAAATTTGTTTGGATTCGTGCATAAATCAAACATTTATGACCGATAAATCCCTATTTCGGGTCGATTTAACGATGTACGCCCGTCTGGTCACAATTTTGAAGATATTTCGATAAAATTTGGTACGTAAAATTTTTTCCGCCCAAGGACGGATAGGATTGAAACTAGTGAAAACCGGTTCATTATTTCACCTGGCCCCCATACAAATGTCCTCCCGAAATTAGGGTTTAATGATCATAAATGTTTGAATTATGCAAATATCCAAACAAATTTCACCACAAATGAGTTGTAAATGAAGCCAAATCAGATCTACAAATTTTGTGCAAATCGGTCCATAATTTATCACAGCTCCCATATAAGGACCACTCCCGAAAATAACTTTAAAGAGCATAACTCCCTCAAAAATGTTGGTATCTAAATAATATTGAACGCAAATATATTCCATATATATACGAATAATATGGTACAATTTTATGATGATTGGTCCATAATTAGTCGTAGCGCCTATAAACGGCCCACTTGCGAAAGTCACTTTAACGACCATAAATTTCTTTAAAATGTTGTCTAAATAAAATTCAACACAAATAAGTGTCATATATACAGAAATGATGACACCTAATTTAATAATGGTCGGTCCATAATTAATCGAAACTCCCTGATATAAGATCCTCTCCGTAATTCACTTAACCCTCCATTGAGATAAAGTAAAACATACATTATATTTACATTCACGGAAATCATGGCAATAAATTTTTGGATGATTAGCCCATAGTAGGTCATATCTCCCATTTTGCGCCTAATCCTGAAAAAACTGTTTATACATATACTGGGTGTAGGGTATTATATGGTCGGGCTTGACTGACTATACATTCTTACTTGTTATTTCGATTGATAAAATAATAGATTAATAAATCAAATTGAAAATTTTCTTAAACATATGAAGTTTTATTAAAAAAGTTTTTTTTAGGATACATATTTTTTTTAAATATAAAAACTTTTCTTCAAAAAATATATGGCAACACTGTACATGACCGTCGTTTGTTGCAATTGGAAGCTATTAGTGATGTCATATAGTATAGAGAAAAGAACTTGGATGGTTGAACTTTTACCAATATTTCCTCCATCTAAAAAAACTACACATCTATAAATTAGTATACTAAAGGTCTTCTGTACTGCGATTCACTAACTTTTAACACAGAGTATACAGAGGCGACAATTTTGGCGTTTCAAAATCGCTACAATCAGCTAAAAAGGCAGGTATATTAAAAAGAGAAAGAAAATATTTTCTGGTAGTAAATTTGTTATGTGAAAAAGCAAAGCACAACAAGAATTTTGTGGACAAAACAAAATATACAAAACAATTTGAGTTAGAATATTGTATTTTAATAATTGTTATACTTTGTGGTATGCATTGTGGAGTTTGTGCATTCGTTAGATGATATAAATGCATTTTTTTATGGTTGTATCAAACAATACAAAAATACTCTGTGCCAAAAATTAATTTTATTGCGTCAGAAAAATAGTAACATAAAGAAAACAAAAAGGCAGGTTTCAAAGAAAGAAACAAGAAAAAACTACACTATCTTTGCTCTTCTGTCATCTCTGTTATACTCTGTGACTCTTTACGATCCGACAATCGTAACATTTGTCGACATAAATATTCGTTTGCAGTAACGATTGTGTCATTCTGTAACTTTTTTTTAACGATAGTATACAGCTGTTTTTTGTACTCATTTAATTAAATAAAATGTGGTACCTCTGTGTACAAAGTGCCAAAATAAGCGAAAAGCACAAAAGAGAACGAAAAAATAAAATAAATATAATTGTGCATAATTTGGGGGTTTTATTTATTTTTGTAAAAAATAAAAAAATGTGTGATTTAATTATGTTTTTATTTTGTTATTTTATTTATTTATGTGTGATTTAATTATGTTTTTATTTTGTTATTTTATTTACATTTATATATGTACATACATTTTAAGTGCATTTAACAGAATGGCGACCAATTCTAATTGTTACCGACGCCACCCTAAGGTTTAAAAACCTTCTATTTTCCTATTTACTTTAACATTTTATTTTCACTCAAATTATAAACATACACACGTACTTATACATATGTAGTAAATAATTATATATTTATTTGTGTATGCTATATTCATTCTTTCTTACTTATTGTCATTTACTTTAAAATGGAAACAAGAGAAGTTTTAGCTTCTTTTAATATTGAAGTTTGAACAAGTAAAAAACAAATTGTTTTAAAGCGGTTCATTTGTGATTTTTTGTGTATGTATGTAGATGTTATTCTAGATCCTCTTAGTTGATCATCTAGCTCAAAAAATAAATTTTCAGCCAAGTCCGGAGTTAGTCGGATTTGTCCAAATTCCGAAGAACACGACGATTAACTGATGGAACGTAAAAAATTGGGTCATCCCTTGCTAATTCGCATGCCAAATACTCAAAAGCCATTTTAAACGCAAAATAAACTTATACACACTTTATATAATAAATACACTTTATCGATAAAATAAACACAACTCAAGTTTATGTCGCTAATATAACGATAGAAAAACTTGTTAGAGTAACAGCTGACTTCAGCCGACAGCGATACGATACGATTATCGTTAAAAAAGTTAGTGAATCGCAGTACTGAAAATGCATGTAAATCTTTACGGCATTGATGGAGGGAGCTGTTTATTTGATTTTACTATTAAATGGAATCTAGCTGACAAAAATATTTTTCAATTTATTTAACTTAAATTTGTTTGTTAAATTTTAATTGAAACTTGCAAACTGAAAGTTAAAACAACAGTTAAATTATAACTGAAGTTGGAGAAAACTCCCAATAAAGTATCTATAAAATATTACTTAGAAAATCTTGGCTTTCCTTTATTTTTCTATTTGCTTGAATTAAATTCATTAAAATCTGAGCATACATATTTGTTTACAAAGTTTTCCAAACCAGAGCTTATTTATGTCCTGCTCTACGATTCGTACACCATTTTCGGACTAGACAATCGGAGTAGTAGATTAGAAAATTCAGGTTTATTACCTCTATTTGCCGATCGACAACTGCGTTATGGAAGACATTTTCTATTAATTATTTAAATTTCCAAGTACTAAAAATTGTCAAGAAATATTTTTTATTTTATTCGATTATTCTTCATAAAACGATTCGAACTATTCGAACATGATAATTTTTAAATTCTTCGAATTTGAATGAATACCCTATATGCAAATCCCTTAAACATAAATTTATAAATCAATGTTCATTACAACTAACTAAATACATATGTACATATGTATGTATGTACATTGATGAATGTGCGTCTGATACGAAAAACATTGTTTCAGAATTTTATGAAAATTAAGCATTTCAAGGAAAATATTATCATAAATTTATGTAGTATGTATAATGACTTGCAATAAAAATACATTACAAGCGTAACTTCAAAGATGCCACATTTGAAGAAATTCTACATATTCCCGTGATTTTGAAAACATTTGCAAATATAAAGTATGTATGTACATACATATGTACATAGTAACTATTAGGTATGTAGATGAACATACAATACGTGGGTAACGACAAAAATCTTTGCATGTATGTACATACATATATATGTGTCTGCTTATTTGAACATGACTCCATCGTTCCATGATAGTTAAAATACCCAAAGGAAACATGTTCGAATTGTATAACCTTATAGTGTGGCATCCAAGTTATAATAACTGTTATAAATACCATTGAAATCAGAGGTGTTTGTGGTTTCCAATTTTAGATTGATGTTTGTTTAATTAAACTACAAACTAACTAATTGATTTCCATCGCTATATACTCGTACATATGTACATACATATATTAGGGAGAATGGTATCCAATCAAATTAAACCTGGCGTTAACTATGTATATAAGTATATTAAAAAAAAAATAACTTACGTACGTTATGTCAAGAATGACTTTAAACATAAGAAAAATTATAACTTTTTCAACGTTATTAGCAATTAAACTGCACTTAGGACTTATTTCTTTTCATTTATTTAAATTATTTAGATATTTACATAAGTTCAAAACAAATCAAAATTGAAGTAAAAGTTATAATGTAGCTCAGTTTTGTTACTGTCAAATATCATTTTACACAAAATTAAAAACGTAAATTCATATTATTTTATGTGATAAAAACATACAATAAATGTTTTTTTTTATAATATTTAGTTTGGCATCAACATTGTAGACACTTTTGCATTGGTAATTTTTCCACTCTTCTAATAAAGCAGTTTTAACTCTCTCTTCAACTCTCCTCTTCAAATACACCCACCCATAAATTTATAATGGGGTTCAGGTTGGGACTTTGAGTAGGAGTATCTATAACTTTCCTACAGTTATAAAGGAACCACATACGAACAATATGCGGTTTATAATTGGGATCGTTGTCCTGGTAAAATTTAAATTGTGGTTTATTATCCCTTATAAAACCGAATTTTTCAGCACTACTTTTTAAATATTTCTTTAAAATTTCTAATAAATATTGGTGTGCATCCATTGTTGGATTTATAAACGGTTTGTTCGATATGCACTCCCAAACCATTATCGACATATTTCCAAATTTCACAGTTGGAATAATGTTGTGATTTTCTGCGTCATACTCTGGGTGGACTATCATTGTATAACCTTTGTGTAGTCGCAGAAAATAACATTATTCCAATATTCAGTTGGTTGTAAAACGTTCAGAGTGGCTGACTGCAAAGTCTTTTATCGTGCTACTCTTGCTGAGTATTTATTGGTTTATGAGAAACACTAGTGCCACATTTTTCCAGAAGCTCACTTGCAATTGTTCTCGTTGATTTTTTTTGGCGGTTTTGAATGATTTTCCTAATAATTATGCGCTCCACGCGTTTATTATTCCCTCCACCACCACAGTGGTGAATGAGGGTATATTACGTTTGTCGTTCCGTGTGAAAATTTGTAAATATTCATCTGAGACCAAACAAATTATATATTTTCTTGATCCTTATGAAATTCTTAGTCGATTGAGTTATGTTCGTCTGTCTGTCCGTCTGTGTAAAACACTCTCACGTCTAAAATACACAATTTAACTAAACGAAATTTAAAAAAAAAAAAAAATATTTCTTATCTTGCAGGTAACTTTGGTATTGAAAATCTGCAAAAATGCTAAAGTAGAACCAGAGTTATGGACCTAATCTGAGGCAACCTCCATAAAAACTTGATATATATTTTTTTTGCAATATTTTTAAATATATTGCAGATAATACCATGAAATTTTGTACACGTTATTTTTATGATAAAAGAAGAAAGTGTGAGGAAAATAGTAAGAATCGGTCCATGATTTCTCATAGCCCCCATACAAATATCTTCCCGAAATATGGCTCAATGATACATAAATGCCTATAAACTTAAATAAATGACTTAAGGTTCAAACATGACAAATATTTACTTAAAAAAGCTTAACCACTTGTTTTAGCACAAATTTGTTTGACGTTGTTTACTGTTACAAGAGTTTTGCAAGATCAAACAGCGTCAAATAAAACTAAATATTTGTTGTGTTTTTTCCTAAATAATGAGTTAGGGAAGATTATATTAAGGAAGATTATATTAGCATTTTAATTCATTGCTTTGTAATGTATGTTTTTAATGGGTTGCTTTCTAATAACAAAATGTTAGTTCTGCCATAATCTAAAGAAGCCAAACCAAAACTGCAGAAATTGCAAAATAAAATAATCGAATTTTCAATTCGTTCAGTTTTTGTTTGGCTTCTTTCGTACAAATTCTTCAAAGATTTATATTATAAATTTTCAATTAAATATGTTTTACTTTCAATAATATATTATAGTGTGAAATTGCATATATGTTCGAGTACATACATATGTATGTCGACAGCTCAATTCCAAAACATTCTAAGTCGAAAAAGTGAGTTTTGCAGGAAAAGATCCTAAAGTTTACAGGCGATATCTAAAAAACCATATGAGGTAGAACTTTGTTGTTTATAACTATTGATTGGACTAGCCAATCACAACCAAAATTTGACAGAATTTAAGTTGAAAAAATCTAAATTCAAAAACGCAAAAAAATTAAAAACATGCTAAGTCGACATAGCATGGTTTGGAATTGAACTGTCGATGTATTTGCAATGTCAAATGTTTTTACTCAATGTGAATAAATAAAATTGGTTACATAACACTTACAAATCCCGGTTTTTTTTGATTTTTATTCTAAATTAAAACATAAAATTTAACAATGAAATAAATTTATTTTATAAATATACATGTAGCACCCTAAATACAAAAGGGCAACAACTCAAAATTTTTTTAAAACTTACTTTTTTCCATAAATTCAGAGTAAAAATCTCTAGCAACTGCAAAACTTTCTTTCACATCACTATCTTCTTTAACTGGAAAAAATACAGTTATGTATATTTTTATGTCAAGTGTGTTGCTTGTACATAAACAGTATGTACCTATATATATATTGTATAACCGATATTAGTATGAATTCTGGGTTAAAATTTCTGATCTGTATTAAAGGTAGTTCGAAATCGATATTTATTGGACCTTTTGGTGGGTGAAATTGTTTTTCGGAAATAGTCCTTATATGGCAGTAATGGGATCATATTCTTAAATTTCGGAACAGAGAATTTTATGGAGATATCTCACGTTGAATTTCAACATAATAATACATACTATATTTAAGATATATATTAGTAAAAATGTTAATTTCTGTATATATGTGTTAGTGTACTTTATATGCGGGTTATGGTCAAGTATGGACCGATATTATCAAAATCTAGCAGTTTGATTTTGGCATATTCATATGTAAATGCTCTGTGTAAAACTTTGGATCGGTACCGTTTATAAGAGATTTATGGGTATTGAAGTGATTTTCGGAAGTGGACCTTATACGGTCCACTGATATGGTCAAATATGTACTGGAATTCACACAATTCTGTAATATAATTTTTGTGTATATGTTTTTGTAAACTTAGCTGATTTTGGCTACGTATTTTGGACTTGAAAGCGTTTTACACAGAGAGACAGACGACAGCCAGACAAACTCACATTGCTCAATCGACTTAAAATTCCATAAGGATCAAGAATATACCTATGTATATACATTAGAGTAGCCATAGCGGAAATTTTTTTTAAAAGTTAAATTTTTCGCACTGAAAAATATGAGGTTGGGGATAAAAATAATTATGCATATTTCAATTTTTTTTTTAGTTCCGAGTACCTCCTGGTTGAGCCCAAAGTTTTATTATATTTCCCATTCATCACTATTTTTGTTCCTGTTTATATTTGAATAACAACAAAATCTGACTGTATGTTCCCAACTTAATTTCTTCGATACCTATAATAATTACCTTTAAAACGAGCCGTAATAGTCTACAGATAAACTACGGATAAACTTGCCCGGAATACCTTAAAACTAAAGTTATTAAAAATGGTTGATTTTTTAATTTTTTTTTATTGTTGATTATATTATATTAATGAAGATTTTTTGTGAGAAGAAAAGTTTTTTCTGTAGTGCACCACAACTTGAACCAAATACTGCTTATCCTCTTCGTCGTATGAAAATGCCCGATTGAAATCTGTAATTAGTTTTATTGCTCTTTCTGCCGGGTAATTTACAACGGTTAAGTGTTGGCATATTCCTTTTGTGGTGCAGTATTCTTCTTGAACCTTTTAAATTGATGGATCCAATTGAAAAAATTTCACATCGATTTGTAAACGATGGAAAAAAACGCTTGGTGCGAGTAGTGACGAAAGAACTTATATCCTTATTTTCAAACGATTTCACTTGCTCCAGCGTTAAGTTTAATCTTTTCGGAATAACATCATCATTTTCGACATTAGGTTGCCAAGAGCTTCAACCATTTTCCGCTCACTTCAATTGATATCATTTCATCGAAAAATCCAAGAGCAACCGCCTCTTCGGATAAATACGGATAAATGGTTTTTGAATTTTGACAATAAGGCATTTGAAACATTTAGATCGAAATATGAAATAGCGTCTTTAACGCATCCGAACCAATACAAAACATAAATACGCGTCAAGAAAATGCAAATGTTTCGAATGCCTTTCAGAACGGTGGATGTTATCTTGAATTGTTCGCGAAACAAAAAATCTAATAGCAGTATATAGCTTTGGACATAAACCTCGCATGAAGTGTTGCGTCAGGCAAACGTAACTGCGTAAAATTTGGCACTTCCTTACCAAGAAAAATGAGCGAAAGTTGCAACAACTCCTTATAATCGGCTCGCACATAATGAGACAAGATAAAAACAATACACCAATACTTTACATTGGGGTTACGTTCCAATTTTTTTTATTTACATATGTCTAATGACTGGGATGGCGTTTGCAGCTCATGGCATTACGAAATCAACCCTGTTTTGACTACACCCGTCTTGTGCTCTGGGTCTTGATAGAAGCTAAAATTTTTCCAACCAATTTTTCAGCACCCTGAAGTAAATTTACCTTCAAAATAGTCAGGTATTGAAATTTGTCCATAATACTAAACTCCTGATGATGACATGCCTCCCCCCCCCCCCCCCCCCCTGATGATGGCATGCACCCCCAAACCATCACATGACCACCGCCATGCTTTATAGTACCACGTAAATGTTTAGTTTGCTGTTCCCTATTTGCAACACACGCAAACCTTTCAGAACCGAATAAGTAGAAAATAACGATATCCCAGAACGAATCTAATTTTCCAAGGTACTCCGTTGCGAACTGTATTCTAAACTTTATATGTTCGACTGTGAAAATTATTGTTCCGAAGAATTTTGCGGATGGTTTCAGGATTGCTCTTTTTTCTAATGAACTTTTCTGCTTCCTCAGCTAAATAGATCCAGCTTCACTTTTCTTATCATCCACTTTTCATCAGCTTTATTCAAGATCTTATTGGAAGCATTTCTGCACTTATCTGCAATGCGATTCTCGCGTACGAAGCCCTATATAATAAATTGGAGCGTTGAAGGGCTCAAATTAACAATTTCACCAATTTTCCTCTCACCAAGCGTTTTTTCCATCGTTTGCTTCAAGTTGTGGAGCAATACAGAAAAAACTTTTTATCCCACAAAAAATCTTCATTAATATAATATAATCAATAATAAAAAAAAAATTTTAAAAAATCACCCATTTTTGGGAACTTTAGTTTTAGGGTATTCCGGGCAAGTTTATTCGTAGTTTATCTGTAGACTATTACGGCTCGTTATAAAGGTAATTATTATAGGTATCGAAGAAATTAAGTTGGGAACATACAGTCAGATTTTGTTGTTATTTAAATATAAACAGGAACAAAAATAGTGATGAATGGGTAATACATACATATAATAAAACTTTGGGCTCAACCCGGAGGTACTCGGAACTAAAAAATTAAATATGGATAATTATTTTTATCCCCAATCTTACATTTTTTAGTGCGAAAACTTTTGGATTTAAAATTTTTTAATTTTTCTATATAACGCTATGGCCAGTCTAATATACATATATCCTTTCTCGCCAATTGTGGTGGTGGAGGGTATAAAAACAAAAACTAATTAAATGAATATATTTGGATAAACGGAAATAAATAATAGTTATTAAGTATAGCAGGATTAATTGTTCAGCCTAGTTTGTGCGACCTTTTTCTTTTTATTTTAATCAAAAAATAATAAAAAAAAACTTTATATTTTTATATATTTATATTTTTTAAAAATGCATTCAACGCGAAATTTATTAAACTAGTGTATAAGTCAAGGATCACACACTGCCACTTTTGTTGCGCAACTTTTGAGTTTGTTGGTGAGAGGGGAAAGAAGAGTGGTCCTCTCTCTCTTTTTTTCCCCTCTCATCCACAAACTCAAAAGTTGCAGCAAAAGTGGCAGTGTGTGATCCAGGACTAAGTCTGACAATGTTAGGGATTGAAATTCAAAAATTCTAAGGAATTATATATTTCGTGGAATTTTTAATCTACTATTCTGATTCGAGATTATTATCGGGATTGGCATCCATAGCTTTTGCAGTACTATTTATATACATATATTGGATTGCATGAAATCCTTAAGAAATATTTGTATGAAAAAATACTTTTTGTGTGAACCTCGTACGCTGCAGAACATAACAAACTAAAACCACAAAAGAACAATTTATTTGATTTATTCGAAGACAATGATAAGAGGAGAAACGGTTAATATACAATATTTTGATAGAAGTCGGTATGCTTGCAGATGCTAATAAAGGAGCAATTCTGATAGCACTGTGGAACAAATTCAGGTTAGCAAAAGTTAGGTCGATTCTCAGAGTGAGGGGTGAATATAGAGGCTAAATTAGAAAACCCTTAAAGCGGCGTTTGTTTATGTAAGTTTGAATTTTTCACTATTATTACCACAGTTTTAAAAAATGAACATATAAATTCATTGGGTCAGCGAGTTATTGTAGCGAGCCCATTATGTATAAAATTAAGCAATATGTAAATAAAATTCTTTTATTAAATAACCATTAAAAAAGAAAATTTTTTTGCATACTAGTATATTTCAACAGAACTTTACTTTGTAATATTTATGTTATCTATGTATGTATGTACATATATCTGACGCGACTGAATTAATTTTCCACCAGAAATGATTTTGGACTGCAGTTTCCTTAAAAAATCAGTTAAATTGTTTTTTGTTGTGGTTTTAATAGTATTCTTAAATTTGTTCAACTATTGTGATGTAAAGTAAAATTATCGAGTTTTTTACGTATCAATGCATAACTAACTATACATTAGGTAGCCTAAAAACTATCAATTTGAGAATAAGAAAATTGATCTCGAAGTGTTCTTTTTTCTTTGAAAACGCGTTGTACAATTATTTCGAAAATCGTTCTGATATGTAACGGTGCCCCTTGCCAAAGTCTTCTACATCAAACTTTCAATAACTCTCCATCAACACTTTTGAGATTCTCTATTCACAAATGGTTAACCCTACAGAAATCATTTAGTCCAAAATCAAAAGGTTTGTCAAAGTCAAAGATCAATACACGACCCGTAAACCCCCCTAATGTAGAAGAGCAGAGGTTTTTGTATCCCGAGGAATTATTTAACGATTCTAAGTTCTGTATAACTACATAATTATACCATAATTCTATATCATAATTGTACTCGTATAACTAGAGGTGCAACTAATAGAGAAAATCTAAGTCTGCTATCAAAACCCTAACTCTTGCAACTACAAAATAAATGAAAAAAGTTCTTCTCTCAGTTGCGCGTCAGGTTACACAAGTTATTTTAGCATTTTCGAGTCTAAATTTAGTTTGCTTTATTTTTATTTAGCTGTAAAATTTTACATTTACTGCCGTATTCATAAAAAATAAAGTAGGTTTAAAGTGTGCTTTAAGACAAAATTTTCATACAAAATTGAAGTCTACTTTCATTTTTTCATTGAGTTTGGCATTTTATTTAGCATTTTCTAGCTTTTTGATATTTAAAAAATGCTAATATATTTTCTGTTTAAAAATAAAGAAATTATATGAATATTTTAAAGAATAAAGAATAATATTTTAAGAATTGTAAACATATAAAATTTCAGCTATTGAACTACAATGGCAAAAAATAACTTCATATGAATCAAAACTAAAGTATTAAAAAATCCGACTTTTTTAAAGAACATATGTTATCGGGTTATACGAAAAATTAAATTTTTTTCAAAACCGATTTCGAAACGGTAACCGGTTCTTCATTATATGCTCTAATATTACAGTTTTTCTTTATATGTATGTGTACGCATTCGTGATATATTTTTGCATATAATGAACAATTTAAAGAAAAAGAAATTAAAAATATAAAATAAATATTAGTAATCAAAGCTATTTTTTAATTTTACAATTTAGCTTTTCGTCAAAGAGCTTTTGATCTTTGTATTTCCAAAATGATGATCTCAAAGGATATACATACATAAATATATTCTTAATAAAATTGCGCTCTAAAAGAAAAAACCTCATAAGTCCCAAATATGTAAGTGGACAAAACAAGTACAAAAAGTCAGATAAATTTTATATTTTTTTTGACAAAAATAAAAAAGTTCTTAATTATAAAAACCGGTTAATAGATACAAAAAAAAAACGGATTGTCGAATAATTCGAAAATATAAAATATTCGAAACGTAACAAAAAAAAAAAAAATAATTAACTCTAATCAAAACTCAACTATAAAGTTTTGGCTACAAGTTTGTTAACACAAGAATACGTTGAATGAAACCCCATTTAAGTCATCTTTTGTTATAAAGATTATAGTTTTTCCATTTAGTAATTTAGAGTTTTAACGTGTAATTTAGTGGAATGAATCCAATAAAAAATAAAATAAGAAATGTAATGATTTGGAATACCATGAATTCTCTCCTTTATATTAGATGCGGTTAAAAACGATTAAATAGTTAAATGTTTTTAAATTACATAAATTTTCTGAAATTTTAAATTTATACTGTTTTATATACCTATATGTACAAGTTTGAAGATATTTCGATAAAATTTAGTATGATACTTTTGTTCGGCCCAAAGACGGTTGGATTGAATTTGGTTGAAATTGGTCCATTATTTCACCTAGTCACCATACAAATGTCCTCCCGAAATGTAGGTTTATCGGTCACAAATGTTTTGATTTATGCACGAATTCAAACAAATTTCGCCGTAAATAAGCTGTACGTGGATCATAAATGTCGGTCCATAATTGATCATAGCTCCCATTGAAGGCCCACTTCCGAAAATCACTTTAAAAAAGCCACTAAGCTTCATAATATGTCATTGCTCCCATATAGCGCCCATTTATAATATGGCCGGGCTTCATATAGTTTATATAGTTTCTTACTGGTTTCATTGTTGGTTCATTTATTTAAAAGAAATACTAAATGTTATTAAACAAAGTTTAAAGATACTAATAAAGGGTGGTTAACTTGTAAGGGCCGATGTTAAATGTGAACCACACCTAAACGCCAAGCTTTTTTCCGAATTTTATTTGACATTTCTCTATTTCAGACTTATTCAATTTGAACCATGGAGAGATACACAATCCAACAACGTGTTAAAGTTATCCAGACTTATTATAAAAATGGGCGTTCAAATCAAAATGCATATCGTAAACTTCGTGATTTTGTTGGTCAATTTGATCGTCCAAATGTGCGTGCAATTGCAAAAATCGTGGAAAAATTCGAGCAAACCGGGTCTGTAGAAGATGTGAGAACACCAGTGCATGCTCGTACTGCAGAAAATATTGCTGCTGTTCGCGATAGTGTGGCTGAAGAGCCGTCCACCTCAACTCGTCGTCGTGCCCAACAATTGCACCTCTCACGCTCGTCGTTGATGAACATTATGCATAAAGACTTGCATTTACACGCTTACAAGGTGCAATTGGCTCAAGAACTAAAGCCTCTTGACCATTCCAAACGTCGTGAATGGGCAGAATGGTGGCAAGAAATGGCAACAGTGGATGATCAATTTTCGAAGAAAATCATCTTCAGTGATGAGGCACATTTTCACCTCAGTGGATTCGTCAATAAACAGAATTGCCGCATTTGGGCGATTGAGAATCCAAGAGTGATTGTCGGAAAACCAATGCACCCACAAAGAATGACTGTTTGGTGCGGTTTATGGGCTGGCGGCATCATCGGGCCGTATTTTTTCCAAAATGAGGCCGGTCAGGCAGTTACTGTGAATGGTGTTCGCTATCGTGAGATGATAACGAACTTTTTATGGCCCTTTTTATACCCACCACCAAAAAGAGAGGGTATATACATTGAAAATGAAATGATCGTAGAACCAAAAAGTCTATATATTCTCGGCCCTTATAAGATTCTAAGACGATTTAGCCATGTCCGTTCGTCTGTTGTAGGCACGATAGAGCTTTAAAAAAAAAGATATAGAACAATGAAATTTTTCCCAAATATTCTTTGATCCCCCGAAATGTTTGGTATTGTAAATGGGCAAGATCGGTCCATCTAGGATCTAAGTTATAGATCAAATTTTCACACCACCTCGATATTTTTCAGATATATTTTGCCATTTTCTTCAATCTAATACATCAGTAACGATACAAATGTCTTCCCGGAATATGGATTTATGGTGCATAAATGTCTATAGAAAATCCGTATCTAAACAAAATTCTGCAATAATTAGTTTCATGCAAAGTGAAATCTTAAAACAATATTTTGTTTGCATCGGTCCATAATTTAGACATAGCCTCATACAAAGACCACTTCCGAAATTCACATACTAAATTAACATAAATCTTTTGTAAAAATTACTATCACGTTAAAATTCGACAAGCATAATAATAAAGAATATATGTTCAAATCGTCGTACCCAATTCCATGATGATCGGTCCATTTTTGACCGTAGCCCCCATATAAAGTCGAGTTTTGCAAATCACTTAAATGTGCATAAATCCCTTATAAAACTACTATCAAGTTGGAATTCAACACAAATATGTAGTCCACACATATATAAATATCGTCGATCTCAGATTTATGATGATTAGTTTATATTTGACCGTAGCCCCCATATAAAGTCTACTTTCGGAAATCACTTAAATGCGCATAAATCTCTTATAAATCTCCATAATAGGTGATTTAGTGGTGGGCATACAAGATTCGGCATAGCCGAATATAAACCCTTACTTGTTCTCAATTTCACATTGAAATTCTGGATTTCAATTAGAACTTTCTCAATTTAAGTTAAAAATTTTTACATTTCACCTGGAATTTTGTCCATTTCTTCCAAATTTCAACTAAAAATGTTGTAGTGTAAGTAATTGTTCGTATTATAAATATGTAGTTGGAAACAAGAGAACAATGTAGATTTAATTTTCGAATTTCAGTTGTATTGGATTGTTCTTATATAGCCTTTATAGTGAAGCTACGGCAACAGCTTCTCACAATATTTAGTTTCAAAATGTGATCAAATATGCAGCAAAATCACGAGAAATCACGAAAAAAATGCATGTACTATTTCAATAGTATCGGAAACACTAACCAATTGTATTGAAATATTAACCTCGCCAAGAGGTTCCATCCAGAAAGGCTTTACTTAGTTTTTGCATGGAAGCAAAAATTAAATGCTACTTTAATAGTTTTCCAATGCAAACCCAAAATAGCTTTTGAAAATGTTAAATTTTTCATTTAGGAAATGCATTAAATTTTATGTTATTTTATACTTCTAGTTAATATTTAAATACATATTTCGGTTCAATAAAATACAAAAAACAATTTTTAAATTAAATTGTTCGCTACAAGTAAAATGTGCGAACTCTGATGCAAGATGTCGAAGAATGGAGAATGGAGCATTGGAATAAGCCCAATTTAAGAATACCCTAATGATCATGTTTAAGTGTTTGTGTGTGTGTGTATACATATATATATTTAACATACATACATATGTACATACATAAATATATTTAATGTTCGTATTTTAATTTCTTCAAACTATTCTCATTCATTGTATTTAAGTGTTGTGTATGTATGTTTGTATCCATATTTTACATACATACATACATATCTACGTATTTTGGTTCATGCGTATGCATAAAAATTGCATTCAGCGAAAAACGCATAAAATCCGATTTTTATATTTCGAAAACATAAAATTTTGTAGCGGCATCCCTTTTTGATATGAAAGAAATAAAGTAAGTAGAAACAGACGAAGGCGAAGAAACACTATTAAACTGAATTGAATTATACCGACAACAACTTCATATTAAATCTTTTCAACTCTTTATGAACATTTAATAAATCTTTTATTCATGCAACACTTTATGTCTTCATGCATATTTGTAAAACAACAACAACAACAACAACAACAAAGAGTCCACCACCACAAAAAGCAATATCCAACCACAACATCTTACGAAAGGATGTCAGAAGAAATACTTCACTCTGAAATTGCATTTAGTATTAATATTAAGTACATTAACAATAAACATTTTATTTTAAAATATTACAATTTTTTATTGCATTTGATAAATAAAATGCAAAACAATATTCACGAATTTTGCAATATTCAACAATAATTATATTCATCGGACAACAAATGTGTTCGTCTACTCAATCTGAAAATAGTGAAAGTCGTATGAATTCAACTTAATCTTCTAAAATTTAAAAAAAAAAACAATTAATTATCTTCACAATAGATGAACAAATTATATCATCTTGCAAATGGTTAGAAACAATTTTGTACTTAAATGGTCATTGGTTTTATTTTTTTTTTTGTAGTTATTTTGTCTATAAACATTTATCGAGATCACTCTATTTGGTTAATTTTTTATTTTATATTGTTAGAAATTATCAGTGGCTAGAATGAATCATGCATTTAGTTGTTTAGTTAGTTGTTTCTAACAAGAATTCGATGTGTGACGTTCAGATGTGGATTTCCAATATCGCCTTTGTATGCTGGGCAATGTTGGAAAACTGCTGGAGAAACTTTTGAAAAATAGATTATCAGAAGCTGGAGGCTTATCGAGAAGGCAGTATGGCTTTCGACCAGGCAGACCGGCTATCGGTGCCATAGCGGATGTAGCAGAAGTCGTCGAGCGTGCCCAACAGGGACGATCTTACCTGAAGCGCATAGTTGTCTTAGCCACCCTTGATGTGCGAAATGCTTTTAACAGTCTACGATGGACTGATATTATGAAGGCACTTCACTTCGAGAAAGATTTCAAATCCCAAGATACTTATTGTCGATGATTCGGAGTTATCTGGATGACCGTAAACTCCTCTACGATACACCTGGAGACGAGAGTATCCATCCATCTTTGAATCTTTGGAATATCAGTTATGATGATATACTGAATATGGAGATGCCGGAAAATACACATTTGTTTGGGTATGCCGATGATATAGTGGCGGTTATTATGGCAAGGGACATGGATGACGCCAAAATGAAGTTGAACCAGGTCATGATAAGAACTAAGATATGGCTGGAGGATCATGGCTTAGAGCTTGCTGGAGATAAGAGCGAGGTAATCTTGATGACACGAGGTCACATACCACTCGAGGTAACTATGACAGCAGATGATATATCCCTTGTAACACGGAGGTCTCTGAAAGACTTGGGAGTCAGACTTGATTGTAGACTCACTTACTGGGCTCAGATACAGCATGCGACCAACAAGGCTGCAAAGGTGACTGGCATGCTGAGCAGGTTGATGGCAAGTATTGGAGGACCTACGCAGAGTAAGAGAAGATTAATTATGGCAACTACAAATTCGGTACTGCTGTACGGTAGTGAGATTTGGGGAGACGCATTGAAAACAAATACCAGGCGCAAGATGATGGAAGCGGTACAACGAACGGCGGCATTAAGAGTTGCTTCAGCCTACCGCACAGTCTCTGCTGTTGCAATTTTTGTAATCAGTGGCGAGATACCTATCGACCTTCTGCCAAGTGAGCGAAAAACAGCGTGGGATGCAAAGAGAAGAAACCTGAACATTAGAATGGAGGAACTGCGAATTCAGACAGTACAACCAACGATGGCAAGAAAGATGGAGTGCAGCTACAACCGGATGATGGATCAAAAGGACTTTTGGGGAAGTCAACATTTTTTTGACTCAGTTTCTTTCTAATCACGGATATTTTAGAAAGTACCCATACCGTATGGGAAAGGTAGGCGATCCAGGATGTATATACTGCGATTCAACAAACGATGATGCTGAACACACCTTTTTCGAGTGCAACAGATGGCATACTAAAAGGAACATATTGATGGAACAAATTGGTCCTTTCAGACCCAACAATATAGTGGAAAAAATGCTTCAATGCGAGGAGAACTGGAATGCTGTACGAAAATACGTAGAGCTAATATTACGTGTGAAGAAAAGAGATCTCGATGCTCTGCAATAAAACGAGACATAAGAGCTTGGGAAAAAAGAAAATAAGAAGATGAGCCGATAACTTGATACGGGCTTTAAATGTTGCGTTCCCAGACATGGGAGAGTGTAAATGGTCGTTTTCAGGACGTTGCTCTGGGCCTTCTTGAAGTAATGCAGGAAGTTGTTCCGGGAAGGTAGTCTCACCAGAGGAGGTGGAGGGATTGTTTTAGTGGATACCCCACTCAATGCAGTTGGTGATGAATAACTGTAAGTGCGAATGTATTTTAAACCCTACCTCACACGCAACAAAAAAATCTTAACCATACGAGCATAGCTGACTGATTTGACGATTTATAATCATTTTAAAGATTTTTTCTTTTAAAAATAGCAAAGTGATGATTTGACGATTTTTATCATATAGTATCATAAATATTAAAAAGCACATGTCATATTTCAAAAACATAACTACATCTTTGTATAGACGGTTGTCAGATCTTATAACGTTGTCCGAAAAATGTTCAGAAAATGTCTAACAACCGTGAGAACTTTAAACTTAAAGCATTGACAATTTACCTTTTGATACAATTTTTCAATGTCAGTACATTGCTAGATCTGACAACATTGTATGATCTGACAACCGTCTATACATAGCTTAAGTAGTAGTAGTGTTTTCTTAATTATTGACAATTGTTAAGTTTAAGTATAATAATTCCAAATAATATTGAGTCGGGATAGTAGAAATTACTTATTTATCTGTAAACATAAAAAGCTATTTTAAATGCTGAATTCCATGAACTAAAATTTTTAGAGGAAACAATTTCTCAATTTCAACGGGGAAATTCCACTTTAACAAAACATCGAAAGAATATACAGAATTCTTTTAAAATAAGTACCTGTACGAGTATATGATGGATGAGTTGGATTCTATACTCAAAATGTTACTTAAAACTCAATAAACTAAATTAAATAAACGAGTAAAATATGCTAAATTCAGATATTTATTTGTTCAATTCTCTTTTGAACTTGCCATTTCATTCACACACGTCAATTAAATTTTTAATGCAAATCAACATGCATTTGTACCCCTTTTGTTGTCCTTTCCCTTCTCACCCAAAAATACTTTCCTTTCAAAATACTCTGGGAAATAGTGACCTTTTATTTTTTCAATTTATTGTACGATTTTTAAAATTTGAAATGACGATTTTTTCTTTTTTATCGAGATTTTGACGTTATACGAGTATTTGTGA
Organism: Bellardia bayeri; assembly: GCA_950370525.1. Lineage (NCBI taxonomy): Eukaryota > Metazoa > Arthropoda > Insecta > Diptera > Calliphoridae > Bellardia > Bellardia bayeri. Next base: position 39,050,878 of record OX493268.1, on the reverse strand, counting down.
AATAACAATTCACCCAAACTCTAGTTTTAAAAGGATTTGTGCATACTTCACCAAACTTTCTTACCCCCTTATTCAAAAACGATTATTAAATTTAACAAACTTTTATTAAGAGAGATTTCCATATAAAAATTTGCTTAATAAACGTTTGTTAAATTTAATAATCGTTTTTGAATAAGGGGGTTAGTCGCTAAAAACAATTGTTATAATAAAAAATATTTAAATTTTATTTTATTAGTATATATAGATAAAAAAATAGGAAGAATTTAAAAAATCACATACAAGTCATAGTAGTCGCATAACAGTGGGGAGCTCAAATGAGTATATTTTTGTGCCTTTTGAAAAAAAATTAGTAAAAAACATTGAAAAACGTTTTTTGTCATTTATTTTAGGTTTAATATTAAACAGAATAATTTACAATGGACAGTAATAATTTTCCGCAAATAAACAATTAGTACAAAAAAACTATTTGCACAAATTAAAAAAATTGACAGTATATGAATGGAAACGTGTAGTCTGGTCAAAGATTACTTGCGTCGAACAATCCAGAGAATCCGAGGTTGTTTTACATGGTGGCACCTCAGACCGCTGCAAATTCTCGAAGAAATAATGAGAGAAGAAGACTATCTGCCTATTTTGCAAACTTATCTTGCCGATGTGGATAAAGTTACTTTTCAGCTGGATCGCTACCCAAAGCACGCTTTCAAAATCGTGAGAGAATGGCTTTTCAAGCAGGAATTTCTTTCGATGCAGTAGCCAGCAGAAAGTCGCGACCAATTGACTGCAACCAATTTGTATGAGCTTTGGCTGCGCGTTCAGAGTGAATAAGAAAGTATTCTAAATTAATTCATTGACAAATTGTAGGAGAGTATGCCAAAACGTGTAAAATATGTTTAAGAAATAATGAGCTTTTGACAAAATATTACTACTAAAGGTGCTATCAGACAGGATGTATTTTACATACATATGTATCTACTGTCACTTTTCTTACCCATACGTAATTCCGTATGTATGTCAAAATTTCCATTTTACATACGATTCATAATTTTTGCTATTAACTGCAATAAATATAGTAAACATAATTTAATATATTAAAATTCGAAAAATACTTATTTTTCCATGTTCATTATCCATTTTCTTTAATTTTTCTTTACAATATATTTTTTCAAACAATTTTTTTCCAAAACAAACCAGCTGTTTTGTTTATGTTTGTCACAGGAAAATAGAGCGTGTTCAAATCAAACCGGAAAAATTACATATGTATTTTACACAGTACATATGTAAAATACATCCCGTGTGATAGCACCTTTAATATTATTTCTTAAGGTGCATATACACTACGTGTTTTTTACATTGTATATGTCAAATTTTACATATGGGAGTAAAAACATGTAGTTGGTGACCTCAAAAACTTTGCTTGTGTAAAATACATGTGGAAATACTATGTATTTTTTCGATTAGAACAAGCTCTATTTTCTTATGTTCAAACACATGTTTTCAAATGTATATGCCAGGCGAAAAGGTTAAATCTGCGCTATCATTAGCCGGCCGTATGAAGAATTTGCATAAATGATAAATTAAATATTTTTTTTATTCCATTTTGATAATTGAATAACAATGATATAAATTATTTAAAAACAACAACAAGTGCACAAAGTATATACATATGTATTAATGTGATTCCAAAAAGCTGATGATATTCCCAACTAAAATGTATGATGTATTATTTTAAGATACTAAAGAGAGAATTGATGGAAAGCCAAATATTTTACCAGAAATGGTAGTAGCTAAAAGTTATTTAAACATAATTTTAGTTGACTACTTGTTTTGGCGCTCTTAAATTATTATTGTCTGCCCTATACATATATACTTGTATGTGTAATTATAATGTAATTATTTATTGTGTACTGAAGACAATATTATAATAACTAAACATGGCGTTTGATCACGTACTAACAATTCGAGATTAAACAACCAAAAGAGTTTAATTCTGTCAACAAAGAAAAATGTGCTAATAAGGTAAGACTGGATATGTGGGTTACACAAATAACCAGCAGTTTTGGAAGTAGTCAATGTATATCATTTTCACTAATGTCTGATCATTTGGCTGACTCCAAGTTGCAAAGGCAATCTAGTGCGAAGTCAATTCTCACTTTAGTGTCTCTAAGTAATCTAGAGTGCATTACACTTTAGAAAGTACTTATTTCACCCATGAGAAGAAATCTAGTACAGAGTAATTTCTCAGCTAAAATCTCTTTGTAGTCACAATAGCAGTATATTAAATATTTTTATTTTATTGCTAACATTTACTATTTTGGAACGGCTATCAAACAGTCTCTTTATAATCTATATAGGGTTAAAAGAATTTCGCATAGGACACGTACATGTTGAAATAACTACCCAGCATACTATTCTAGGAGCACTCCGAAAAAGGAGCCAGAAAAGAGTCCAACAAAAGAGCATTGTTGGTGCGCTCCGAAAAAGGAGTCAGAGAAGAGTCCAACCAAAGAGCATTCTCGGAGCGAAAGAAAAATTTGCTTGTTACTCCTGAGTCGGCACGCAGTATGACTCAGAAATTCCACTTAATTATGTGTGTACCAAAGCGTTGTTGTCCTGTTATTTGTGCTTTGAACAAAAAAAAAAAAACAGACTCTTTACTGACATTAATTAAGAGCTCTTTCAGAGCCCAAAAAAATCCTCATAAAAGACTCTTTTCTGACATTATCTAAGAGCTCTTTCTGACGGACCATTTTCGAATGTAATGACCCTCTTTTCTGAAGGTTTTCGGAGCAATTATGATTGTTTTTTGGGCTCATAAAGAGCGTTAACGCTCCGAAAAAGGTGTCAGAAAAGACTCTTATCGGACTCATATGGCTTGCTGGGTCGTAACGTATTAACCGTAAATGAGAGGAGATGTGTACATCCATTTTAAAAGATTTTAATGATTTGATGCGCTGTATTTTTTTCCGTACCATGAATGAGACATCTCAGAGAAATTTAAATTTACCAACGCCCACAGAAAAAACTTTTATTCAACTAAAACGTTTTTTGGTTTTAAATTTTAATATTTCTTTCCAATGACTTTAACTAGAGTTTCGCTCGGCTTTAACCGAAACCACGGGTTTAATGGCTTAAAACCGAAAACCGACTATTATTCTTCGATTTTTTTCTTGCAGAAATATTTTTAGCCACAATTGGAGAAATTGTATAATTACAACGGTACCATCAAAGAAGAAAAAAAAATTCATGCAACTCAAATTCTTTTATAGGACAGCATCTTTTCAAGACAGATTCATTAACTATTTCGATAAACTGATGATAGTTGTTAAATTTGTTTTCTTAAATTTCCCTTTCCAAATGTATGTTTTGAAATCTAGAGTTTTTGAAAATTAGTAAACTTACATTTAAAATTTGAATAGTCTTCATTGTTTTCACGTCTTTGTCCATAATGTACGAGTATAAGAATCCAATTGCTATTGAACAGATGCGCCGATTAAGTAGTTTTGCATGTACGGATATTGTTTGTATAAATAAATATGGGTTACATCAAAAAACATTAAAGTCATCAATGTTTACCAACGTGCTGGTTAGAGATGAAATATCGTCTCCGGAAACTTTATTAAAATATTTTCCAGAATTTTTTAGTTTTTAGCTCATCGTCAAGTGATATTTATATATTCGTTTTTTTTTCAGATCAAGTGTGACCATTGTCATTGTTGTCATCTTATCAACATGTACGAATTATTCAGTTGTATTACGAATATCAAGATTAATAATGTGTTCCCGCGCACTTCTAGCTAGTGATGGCAAAAAAAAGAATAATCGATTAATGGATTATATGATTAATCGAAAAGAAAAATAATTGATTGCAATTAATTGGAAAGATTTAATCGATTAATCGGTATTTTTAGTTAAACCTAAATATAAAAAGCAATTTTAAACGCTGAATTAAATGAATTAAAATTTTTAGAGAAAACCATTTTTGAGTTTTAAACGGGAAAATTCTACAAAAACTTCTCCCATTTTAACAAAACGTCGAAAGAATATACAGGCAAATACATAAATTTAAATAACAAAAAAAATAAGAAATTCTTTGAAAATAAGCACCTGTTCGAGTACTAGAATATATGATGGATGAGTAGGATTCTATACTCAAAATGTTATTTAAAACTTAATAAACTAAATTGTTTTGACACTGTAATTTAACCTGAATTAATAAAATATGCTAAATTCAGATACTTATTTATAAAATACTGTAAGTCGTGTTTCACACTCGTCAGTTTTAGCTCACTAGTTTTTCTTCAATTCTCTTTTGAACTTGCCATTTCATTTACATACGTCAAATCAATTTTCGTACTTTTTAATGCAAATCAATATGCATGAAAAAAAAACAAAATAAAATAAGAAAATTGACTAGTACCGTCAAGTTTGTACCCCTTTTGTTCTCTTTTCCCTTCCCATCCAAAAATACTTGCCTTGACGAGTCAGAATTGAAGAGTGTAAAAGCAGACTAAGATATTATAAAAATATTACACAAGTTGTGTTTAACATTATATTTTTTGTGATTTCTTATTTAAAAAGTTAAAATTTATGTATTTTGACATGTATGGTACACGAGACTATATAAACTTGAATTTCTATGTTATAATTTTTAAGAAGTTTCCTTCAGGCTAATTTGGTCAAATGTTTGTTTCCAAACGTAAATAAAAAACTTGTTCGATTTTACCCAACGTTTCGTTAGTTTTATTCTAACTTCTTCGGGTGTCTCGTTCTAAATAATAGCTTTGATGTTGTTTATCATTGGATATTAATTTTTATTATTAATTAGTTACTAAAATACTAAAAAACGAACAGAATTTTGGTATAAATAATTAATAAAAATATAATATACAATACACGACCACAAAACTTAAGTCAAGTTTAACTTAAAGCTAATGTCCCAGAACTCTATGTTTTCCTTTAAATAAAAATGTAAAAATACTATTAGAGATAGTGAGTTTTTGTAACTTTTTTTTTTATAATAACTCAATTAATCGAAAGAGAATTCACGGTACAATTAAATCGTTAATTGAAGAAAAATAATCGATTATTACTAGTTTTTCGATTAATCGTGCCATCACTACTTCTAGCAACATATGGTTTGAATTATTGACTTTCCGATGATATACTTTAATTAAAGTCTCAGTGAACATCATTGGAAGATACATACCCGAATAGATTACATCCAATCTTCTTCGACTTCCAAGACTTTCGATCCCTGAAATAATTATATACTTAAACTTTTATGCACTTAATAATCCTTGAAGTTTAGAACAAAGTATACAAAAAGTACCAACTATACAATTTTTCTCTTTTTGGCCCTATAATTACGGATTTACTAAATACATTTACTAAATACATGCTGTTTGGAAACTTAAGGCCCAACAATAATGTGCATAAGCTTAAGCAACTCTCAAAAATGAACGAAAAGTCTGTCAAATGTATAAGTAAACTTAAGAAGACTTTTAAGTGGCCACAATGTACTTATATGAACTTAAGATGCATGTAAACCTTGTTGTAACGGGTCCGCCATCTAACGTTTTTTGTTTTTGCAACTAGTGCTTATTTCGTGAATGGTAACACTTAGCTCATGTCTGATTTGACAGATAATTAGATTTATCCTTCCGCTGAAAGAATATGGTTGTGTATACGGTTGAACAACGCTGGGAAATATTGCGACATTACTTTGAAAAGCATGGTAATGTTGCAGAATGTGTGCGAAAACAATCATCTTTTCAGATGAAGCTCATTTTGATCTTGGCGGGTATGTAAACAAGCAAAATTGGCACAGAAAACCCGCACGCATACATTGAAAAGCCGATGCACCCAAAACGAGTCACTGTTTGGTGCGGATTTTGGTCCAGAGGCATAATTGGGCCATTTTTCTTCGAAAATGAGCAAGGAGTGGCCGTTACAGTCAATGGCGATCGTTATCGGGCCATGTTGAACGAATTTTTGTTCACAAAAATTAAAGAGGAGAATATTGGCAACATTTGGTTTCAAAAGGACGCTACGTGCCACACAGCCGAAGCTACACTCGATGTTTTGCGCCCTGTTTTTGAAGATCGCATTATCAGTCGCAGAGCTGATGTCGTTTGGCCACCTCGGAGCTGCGATTTGACACCGTTGGACTATTATTTGTGGGGTGCCGTCAAAGATAAGTGTTATGCCGACCAGCCAGAGACAATTGACGCTTTAAAGGACAATATTCGTGCAGACATTGGTGAAACACAGCTGCACACAATCGATAATGTGCTTAAAAATTGGACCGATCGTGTAGGCTACTGCATGGCCAGCCGAGGCAGCCATTTTAATGAAATGATTTTCCATTATTAACCGTAAGGATTGTACTTTCAAATAAAAAAAGAAATTTGAGAAAATATTCAGTAGTTTTTTTCTAGCATTTTCATTTTTTCCATATTATGAAAAATCGAATATTTTTCTCTTATTAAATCATATTAGAAACATTTTTCAAGTACTCTTATTTGTTTGGTCGTGGTTGACATTTTCATGGAACTACCCATATATGTCAATAAGTCAAGTACTATTAATGCGGATATTAACTGCCGTATTTATAAAAAATTAAAGTACACTTCAAGTGTACTTTAAGAAAATTTTGTATGAAAATTTCGTCTTAAAGCACACTTCAAGCCTACTTTAATTTATAAGACAAAAAAAAAAAACAAAAGTTATATTTTACATGTTAATTATACGGAAAAAATAATGACGTCATGCGCAGAGAGAATGAATTTTGTTTACATTCTTTATGCAATTTTTATTAATTTAATTTATCTTCAAAAGATGTGACATAAAAAATTCAGAGTGGACCATACAATGAACATATAGCAAACATTTATTTTGAGTAATAATAGAAAAACTTCAAATATATGTACATACATATATGTAATACATGAAGTATACAATATGTACATCGTATTACTTTGATTGTTAATAAATAAATAAATAAATAAAATAAATAAATAAAATAAAAATAAAAAATACTTTAAGAAAATTCAAGTAAACATCTTTTAACTTAATTTTCATTGCATTTAAGCGACCATATACATAATTTATAATAAGAACAATTATTATTTTAGTTGAACTGTTAATTTTTTTTTAATTTTTGATATTTATTTAGTTAGGCTCGAGTTCATTAAATTTAATTTCCATTAAATTATTTTTACTGAAGGTAGGAATTGTGTGGAAAGTTGTGTTTCTCGAAACATATGTAAATTCAACAACCCAGGTTCGAATCCCAGCCAAGAAAATTATCAATAAAAATTTTAATAATACAAATTTTTCAAGTTGTAAAACAATTCCTACATTCAGTAAAAATAATTTAATGAAAATTAAATTTAATGAACTCGAGCCTAACTAAATAAATATCAAAAATTAAAAAAAAAAATAATTTATAATATTTAATTTCAGATTGGTTCTTTGGGTTGTTAATTTACGTTTAAGCATTTCAAAATTTCTAGGACATTTTATAAACATATGAGCTGAACTTTATCAAAAAGAAGCTGTGTAATGTAATGTATAAAAATTATATAATCAAAACCATAAAGGTTTTGTTGTTGATACAGCTTTTCAATCCAAGTTTTTATATTTTATTAGGCACCACTTTAACATTCAATTTATTAAAAATTTCACCCAGAGGGCTGTAACACATAAATTTAAAATCACACATATTTTTTATTTAACAAGACAAGTTGAACGTGCAGAAGTGGCAGTTACAGCAAAAAAGCTAATCGAATTGTACCAAATCAAATCATGTAATACCTTCATATATGTATATACTTGCAAACATTTTCTATGGCGGAAGCGGATATTAAGTATCGACAATATCAGGAAATTAATCGATTAACCATACTTAAAGATTCGAACTGAAATATTCCTCTACATGACGTCAAACATGAGAAAGATACTTTCGAATGTGTACACAAAATGCATAAAGCTTGATAGCATAATCTCACTAATTTGTATGTTTAAAATATGTGCCGAATCGTATATACCATTTATATCGGAACAATCAAATCGGTATTTATAAAAAAAATTTATTAATTAGGAAAACTTGCAGAATATATAATGTCCTTTCCGGAAATCGCTCTAACGGGCATAAATTTCTTAAATATAGTATATGCCAGTTATTAGTATGAAAATCAAATTCGCAACAAATATGTTTCTCATAAGTGTAAATCACTTCATTTGGACCTTTGAGAGGAACGGTCCATAATTTGTCATATCTTAAATATGTCGATATAGCTACATTTTTTATATGCTTTATTAAGTATATTAATAATCTTCTTAAGATGATGTCAGAAGATTTTTATTTACTTTGGCTTAAACTGATGTTGAATTTTTGGTGCAGATGTTCCTAAGGTGTGCGTTTTTCTTTAGGAACTTCCAGGCATGTATTCAATTTGAATTACCATATCAAATATTGGTTACATTAAGTAAGTTTGGTTGGCGATTACAGCTGCAGATTGCAATTATTCGATTTTTCTTGTGTTCGAATAAAACACATAATTCGATTAAGACATTTTAACTTGTAACAGGCGCATAAAAGGGTTAATTTAATTTGAAATTAATATAAATTTGATATGATTTGTTGGCTTTTAAAAGATTATTGCAAATGCATTTTCATTTCAAAATTTGCAACGACAAACAATCTCGCAAGCATAACAATATTGTAACAAAATTGATTTATAGAATATACGTATAATGTACAATTGTTCAATTCACAACTGATGTTGTAGTGTCGTAGGAGTTGTACGTCGTCTGAATTTACAATAGTTGTACAAATGTTGTTGGTAATTTCTATATAAATATTTTTTCAACACCTACGACATTTTTACATATATACATATATTTTTTTCTAATGTTGTATGAAAATTTATCTAAACTAAAAAATTACTCATTTTAGTTTATAAAAAACATCAAAACATAAACTGATTAACAAATTTTAAAGAAGAAAATAAAATTAATAAACAAAAAATGTTAATAATGGATATTCATATTTTATGTAAGCTTTGGGTAAATCTAATTATGAGCTAGATTTTGTTTTAAATGAGAAATTTGTTTAAAGCTTAATTTCAATTTACACGAATAAAATGATTGTTGAAAATATTGATAAAATGTTTTCCTTGAAATTTCTTCGGTGTTTACACAGCACAATATAATTGCTTAAATCATTCGTATTTTTATTTGAGAGTATACACACATTTGTGTATATACATATGTATGGAATACAAATAAGAGAGTAACACGAGTTGCTAGTACAATCGAGTGTGTACTCGTCTTATTTTCCCCTCACCCCGACATCTAAAAGGTAATCAGCAAAGCTTAAAGAATTGCTTCGGGTCAATTGGGACTTGGTAATTTTTATGAACTAGATTGTGATTGAACTTACATTTTTGTTGACGTTTATAAAAAGAAATAAAATGCTATTTACACTAAACAATAGTTAACAATAATATTTGATATACATTTACAGCGTCCCATGATCAGGCATTTATATACATACATACATTGTATATGTATACGTGTATGTATGCTAATTGAGTTTTACAAATTTGAGATCAGGTTCTTAATACAAATGAAAAATATATATAGTAATGCATAATGATATAATGCAATGAAAAGTTGTATAATAAAAAACTTTGCGTTTATGTTTTCTAGGTCTAGTGTCAAATGTAAACTCACATTTAAACTACATTTTCAATATGTGTAGATGAGCTATTTATAAATTTATAAAATTTTTATTAATCGATTAAATACGATAATTTATCGTTTTCTATTTCCTCACATTTTACAGAACGTGTTTTTCAACTATTATCCACGAGACGTAACGTCAAAGATGATCGACAATAATTTCACTTCCAAGTGTTTGAAGGGATATATACATATGTATGTATGTATGTAAGTATGTATGAATGTATGTACATATGTATGTATTTATTTCTGGATGTGGTTACGTTTAAGCAAGTATCACGACCTACGTATATAGTTGAATGTAACCATTCAAATATGTAGTTACTACTTAAAATTTCAACTGAAATCTATAAAATATTGTTCACTCTTTAGTAACTCTCTAAAGCCACAAAATTTAAAAATTATTTTAATATTTATGTTGCACAAATGGTTTGCATGCTACTCTTTAATCCACACACTTACATACGAGTACATTCAACAGTTGTAAATGAATACATATGGAGACTAGACCTGTCCTTAAACATTCTACATATTACGATTCGCTTTGGTCTTCTTGGGGTTTTGTTCTTTAGTAGCTACAACTAATTGCTACAAAATTTCAGCTCAATCGGATCGATCGGAAATCGATTAAAAGTTGTAAAATAGGGCAAACAATGGTACTTCTTTTTTGAATATATATATTTTTTTTAATTATGCAGTAGTTAATTAAAGCTATTAAAGAAAAAACAAGGCCCATCCAAAGCAAATCTAGTTTTTAAGGGCAGGTCTAATAGAGACATATGTGTAATAAAATGCTTACATATGATATTTATTCAATAAATTGTGGTAAACGGATAGTTAACACTCAACACCTTGTTACCAATTTCGATTGTCCTAAAGGATTTTATGCATTAAACCGTCATAGATGTGAAGAGCATTATGCGTTCGAGCTGATGTTTGTATCGCTCAAACAGTATAACGATAGACTTTTCAAGTCAATTTCAACCTTGTAAAAGCCTGTCCAGGTTGTTTTGGAAATATTTTATAAAAAAAAAAATATTTCAACAAACAAATTTTATTGGTTATACGGTCCTCAAGTAATTTGATTTTATTTTATGATAAACTTCAGTACATACTAATCAATTAAGTTAGCAGAAGTTACTATTCTTGAATTACTTTGTCATTTTTATTTCGAATCAATCCATAACGAACTACTTTAAAAATCCATCTAAAGGCCACTTCTAAAAATCTCCTAGAGGAGATTATGTAAGGTATCATATGATCGGGCTTACCAGACTATACTCTCCTATTATAAATGTGTTGGGAAGACAAAAAAAAAAACAGAGGACTATTGTCTCTTCTCAACTGCAATCTGGTATAAACCACGTAAATTCTGAAATATTGAATTGCTGACGTCTGCTGTGTAATTTAGAAGCCAAAAAGCTTGTATGTAGTTGTATGTACGAGTATGTAACAGCTTTTTCTTTTTGTTGGCGATCAATTGCCTTTAGGCAATTAATGACTTTATTATTTTATTCATACACGTCAGTTTGTTCATCCAAACAGATACATACTCGTATGAATGAAAAGACATAGTACAAGAATAAGAATAAGTTTGTTAAATCTGTAAATTGAATTAAACTTATGAAGCATTTATACACCAATGATGGGCGTACGAATGTTTAAATTAAACTTTAGTTTGTGTGAGAATATTTAACAACATAGTTGAGCGTACAGTACAGTGGCCACATCTATACTCTTTACCATGAGTGGTATTTATACCCTACACCTAATGTTTGATGTTTGTAACGCCCAGATATATTGGTCCAACACCCACCTTAAAGTATATCGATCGACCCTGAGTCTGGCTGGCTGTCCATGTAAAGCTTGTGCGCAGAGTACAGGTCGCAATTTTGAATATAAAATTTGATAAGTGATACTTTTCGGCCCAAGGACGGATGAGATTAAAACTGGTGGAAATCGCTCCAATATTTCACCAGGCCCCCATACAAATGTCCTCCCGAAATAGGAGTTTAACGATCATAAATGTTTGAATTATGAAAGTATCCAATAAATATGTAAGACACACTTTCGAAAATCATTTTAAAGAGCACAACTCTTTTAAAAATGTTGGTATCTAAATAATATTCAACACAAATAAGTTTCGTATATATACATATAATATGGTACAATTTTATGATGAATGGTCCATAATTAGTCGTAGCTCCCATATAAAGCCCACTTCTGAAAATCACTTTAACGACCATAAATCTCTTAATAATGTTGTTATTCGAATAAAATTAAACACAAATAAGTTTCATATACACAGAAATGATGAACCTGATTTTGTAATGGTCGGTCCATAACTAGTCAAACTCCCGTAATTCACTTTAACCTCTATAAATCTTTTAAAAGTATTTATATCGAGATAAAGTATAACATACATAATATTTATATTCACGGAAGTCATGGCACTAAATTTTTGGATGATCGGTTCATAATAGTGCCCATTTTATTTATATGTGTTTAATTTATATACTGGGTGTAGGGTATAACATGGTCGGGCTTGACCGACTATACTTTCTGTCCTTTGTTTTCATATAAGCTTGCCAATATGTTTGTTACTTCTACAGTATTCATTTATATGTATTTGTTTCGGTCCCCACTCTAACTCAGAATATGTCGGTACAATTTTATTTTTAATCCTTACTTAGTATTTATTAGAATAGAAAACAATATCCTAATTGTTTTGTAGTTTTGTTTAAAAAATTTTTGACTATCAGCCCAATCATGAATAAAAATTCCGCTGGAGTTTTTTTCCTTTTCCCATTTTTCCTATTCAAATTTAATGTTAAAAAATAAAAAGGGAAAAAACTCCCGCGGATTTTTTATTCATGATTGGGCTGTATGTGAAATTTGGGATTTGAGATATGCATGAAATTTTTTGATATCAAGTTGTAAAAGACCAATAATGTATGAGCGAAATAAAAAACTATTTTTAGTTGGACTTTTCCAACAACAAACAAAATAATAAAACCTTGTCGTTTATGTTTAAATGTTCATCATTTGGTTTTTCGATATTTGGCATCTTCGTAAATTCAAAAAGGGCAATTTAAGGGTCACCCTAAGATGTATACTGTGTTAAAACCATGATACTTTTATGATTTTGGGATATAATACATTTTTTTTTGTAAAAATTAAAGTTCTTATAAACTATTTCTTTACCATACATGTGTTAATAAAGTTAACAAATATATTAAAGAATATAATTTATATAATTCTTATTATAAGGGTTCAAATATACACAAACAAAGTTAAAATATGGAAGCAAAAAATGCAAGATATTATCAGAAGCAAACTAAAGCTCCTTTATCTTATCGAAAAGAAATACTTGATTTTGATAATGATTTTGTTAAAAAAAACCTGCTTTTATAAAAATTAATAGATGGGTTTTAATATATTTTATTAATGACGGCTGATAAGCTGTTTAAGGAATAACACTCAAACGATTTAAATTGATGTAAAATATGTAAGTAATTGTAAGTAATTTAATATATGAGTCGTTCAGTGGATAAAGGGAATGAGTCCATTTTTGGCGTTTTTGAGATTTAGTGTGGATACACTTCCTTTTATGACTAACAAGTTATGGTAAAAATTTTGTTCTCAAATTTCAACGGAAAACCCCTTTTAAAGACAAAATATTTTTTTGTACGAAACACAAAATTCTTATTTTCGGTGGAAAAAGGGAATAAGTCCACGCTTGCATTTATATTGCATTAATCACCTGTTAACTTTGCTTTTAATCACTCCTATTTGTTTCTATTTCTTGACTATCTTCGAGCTTTCGCTACCTGCCAATTTGTTGTACTTAGTTGATGGCTGCATGATAGCAGCAATCGGAACTGTAATCCAACTTTATGCTTTATTACATATGAATTCGACCTTTGATCGCTGTTATGATAGCGCTGTGGTTAGAAGAGTTTCTAATTTAGTAAGTGCAGATCGGTCGTAACCTTCATCGTAAGTTACAATCTTCCTGCTAAAAAGCATTTGATAAAGATTTCGTAAAAATATTTTAATTATTGGACCTGCGCATATTAAGTAAGTAAAGTTGAATATTATTTTTTTAAATATTCTAAATATTAAAGTTTGCTATTTATAGTTAAATAGTGTCAAGAATGGACGACAAGAACAAAAATGAGGTCAATGTCGAAAGTGGCGATTCCAATTGTTCATCAGTTGGCTTTCTACGTGTCTTAAAAAGACGAGTGACAAGAATTAATAAAAATATTTTTTGGACACATACCACATAAGCAACAACCGACTCTTTAATTGCAGTCAAAAAATTCAGGTTTCGGAATTAATAGCCTAGCGGGGAAAACACATTCGAACTAGTACCCATCATCAATCATATACACTCATTTCCGGGTTATACTAGCGATAACAGCAGATCGCATAATCCGCAACGCAAGTATTTAAATTCCAACTTAAACATGAAAAAAACGTACGACCTTTTTTCGTAAGGAAAGTACAAACTTTAATTATTACAAAAGTGAAAAAGCGAAAAAAAAATCTATTAAAAAAAGTGTGCATTTGCGTAGTTTTTGTGAACACCATTGTAAGGGCGCGTTAAAATTTCATGAGCGTCACGCTAATTTTTTTAAAAGTGAATATATTAAATGTAAAAAATTGAAGTTGACAATCATTGTTTACATGGTTTCAACTCATTTTTTTTATAATTTATGAATTTGAGAAATAAATTGCATACAAAAAAAATCAAAATAGGCAAACATTTCATGAGCATCACTTTTTACTGATTGATTCTGTTTTTGCCACAATCTTAATTCGAAATTGGTAAAAATGAATGAGAATGCATTTCATGAAGTTTATACAGATTCAGAATAAGAATTCGAATGAAAATTTATAAATTAAATTAAGTTAAGTTATTGTTTTGTGTCAAATATTTACATATGTGTATAAGTTTCTTCTAGAATTACTTTGTTTTTTCCATTTTTGTTAAAAATATCAAAAAATATGTACATGTTTAGTTTTTTATGAAAATTTTTGTTTTTTGAAGAATTTTTGTTTTTTTTATTTACTTTTTGCAAAAGAAGAAACTTTTTTTTCGTTAAACTTTAGATTTGGCATTATTTCTTGTTTACGTGTAACAAAATCTCTTGATAGTCACAAAATATCTTGAGCGTCACGTATAGTTTTTTTTCTTAAAATGCTTATAATTGCAATTTTTTTTAAATACAATGTTACAAGCCTATTCCTTTGCAAGTAACCTCTAAGTTCAAGTCTTTTTTTAACAAAAATTTACATATTTTCATCTTAAAATTTTAAAACAATTAGTCACTGTTAAAAAAATTAAAAATCAAGTTGAATTGTGATTTTTTTGCTTATAATCGCAAAGGTGATTTTTGCAAAAGTCAATCTTGAGTAGGCTTGCCAGACGTACTGCATTTAGAAGTACACGTACTTTTTTTTTACTAATTGCACTTCTGTCTGCATAAGACCTAAAGAAGTACGCAAATGTACTTTTTTCAGCTTCTGTACTTCTTTTTGTACTTTTTTTAAGGAACAATTTCTTATTTGATAGCAAATATTTTGCTTAGTGTTTAAATGGTTAAAATGGAATAGTTAACCAAGTCCAAAAAAGCGATAAATATTTATAATTTTTTCAAGTTGCCAAAAAAAAAGTTGTATTAAAACATTTAATATAGAATAGAAAAAATTATTTTATTTTTAAAAAATAAAATCTAATACATCTGACTAATTTTAAGTTATTTTTTATTACACAAAAATATATATGATCACTTATTTTGTTTTGTTTTTATTATTTGTTATTTTCTTCATTGAATTGTTATTGTAATACTGAATTTCCTAGATCTTAGTTACATCAATTATTTCTTTTATGTACTGAATAAAAAGTGTACTTTTTTTCTTATTTGTACTGCTGTTTTTACTTCGATTTGATATCTGTACTTTTTTTGTCGATTTTATATCTGGCACCCTAATCTTGAGAAACAAAAGAACATCGTAGTAAGCTTGAATTTCAAATATTTTTGTAGTTTTAGCGATTTTTTATACATATTTGGTGTGTGACGCTCAAAATAGAAATCATAGAAAACCTAAAAAAAAAAAAATTCAAAAATATTGATTTTTTTGAGAGCCTAAAAGTACCGCCGGATTCTTCATCAATTTCTACATAAATGGGTCACTCTTACAGGCAAATTGAAAAAACTTTTTTTTTGAAATTGACCCATATAACTTAGGATTCCATGAGTTTCAAAACAATGCTAGAGACATGTTTGTTTGGCCAGAAACTGAGGGATCAAGAGGCTCGTAAGAAATCGCATCTTGTTTGGTCAAAAACATACAAATTTTTGCTCATACGTTTGCTGATGCTGATTGTTTTGTGGTCTGACTCATGTATTGGACAAAATAGAAATATCAAAATTGTCTTAAGTTTACTCAAATTAGTTCAAAGTACTGATATAAAAGCTAAGTCGATTGAAATTAAATTTTTATTAACCGGACATACCTACTTACCAAATGACGCCGATTTCGCCATTATTGAGTCCAACGCAAACAAAAAAAAACTGCACATTTATTCGCCAAATGAGTGGATAAATATAATCGCAACATGCAAAAGAAAGGAACAGTTTCGAGTGGTTAAAATGACGCATTTTTAATTTTTCTCTACAAAATCTTTGGAAAATAACGTTTGCAATCGCAAAACCAATACCGCGGGAAAACCGGAAAACTGGCTCCAAATGAGGTGGATCAAACTAGAGAGATCGAAACCATGGGTAATACAATATAAAAATAATTTCGATGAACATTATAGATTTGAAAATATAAACATAAGAAAGAAAGGTAAAGTAATGTTATTGAATAACGTGAATCAAAGTCTATTATATCCTGAAACTAGAGCTATAACAAAAGAAAAAGGATATGACTGATGTATTAAAATATATCCCTCCCGTGTACCATACTTTCTATAAAAACTTGAAAACAGTATCAAGTCAGAAAGATTATTCTGAAGAAGACATAATATTTCGTTAAATTTTTTGTAGTTATTTTTTGTTTTAAAAAGAAGAAATAAAACTGTGCGAATGCACTGAACTAAAAAACAAATTATCTGCAGCCTTTCTTTTTTTTTGCAAAATTATAAAAAATGTACTCTTTCCAAAATATACTAATTCAATTAAAACACTACGCGAGGAAAGCCAATATTTAGATGAATATTTTTTCTTTTTATTTTCGAACGAATGCTCAAAGTCAAAACATAATTAATTTGCATTTAACGCTATCGATTTTAACAACAAAAAATTTGGTGGACTTATTCTTATTAATAAAAACGTATTTGTATCATATTAACAGGTTTTGTGAACACATACACTTACATACATACTAACATTATATATTTACAAATTGTAAAAGAAGCCCTAATAATAAATTCACAGAAAAAAAAATCATGTTTCTTTTTCAATTAAACCTTTAATTGATTTTAAAATAACTTTCAATTAAAATTTTAATTGATTCAATTACTTTTTCTGAAATTTTCAAATAAATCTCACATTTTTTTTAATTGATACTATCATTTTGTTTACAGGTCCGATTTCAATTAAATTTTTAATTAATTCCACAGATATTTTAATTGAAACTCATTTTTATTTTTTTCTGTGTTTTGCAATTTAAGTTTTGAGTTTTGTTGTAACAACTAGTTTTAAAGTCAACGTCAACTGTTCTGTCGTTTTTCTCCATTTCAAAATTTTGGACTCATTCCCTTTATCCACTTAACGATTCATATGTAATTACATTCTTCTTAATACAACTTAATATTTTATCAAAGTTAGTTCAAGACCTATTTGAAAAAATATCAAATAGTATTATGGGGCAACAATATTATCGATAATTAGTAAACTTACTAATTACATATGTACATAAATATGGCCAACATAAGAAAACGTTGAGGTCTTCAGGGATTTCTATCGCTTTAATGAATAAAAAATTTACTTATATACTAATAGACTAAGAACTCTTGATCCTTAAATCTATACTTAGAAGCATTTCAGATTCGTGGTTGAGCGAAATACAAAATAAAAATTCAGAAATAATCAAGTTGAGTTATTTAGAATTGAATTATTTTTTTGGTTAAGGTCTGGCTATAACGCTTATTATCGAACCTTAAAAATAAATGGAAAAACTTTATTTGATGTAAACCAATGAAGTCTGAATATAAAAATCAGAGACCGAATATAATCAATGTGATTTATGTTTTGATTTGAAAAATATTTCAATCATAATAAATATTATAAAATGTTTTTGTTTACATGGTTTGGTATGACCCAAGAATGATAAAATAATTATCATCCTTGGTATGACACAAACTATTTCAATTGTGGTTGATCTTAATACACGTTAACATTATTTCTCTCTTATTTACATACTATAACCTTTTTTTAATTTTTAACAAATTGTAAATTGAATATGTTGAATGGGAACTAAAGCAGTGCCGATATTTTAAAAGTTTGAAAATAAAAGTTATAACCTGACTTTTACGAAAAAAATTTTTGACGTTTTTGATATTTGCTTTTCTTTTTCTCTCAACCACAAACCTAAAATGTTCTCTTTTAAATCACACTCTCAGTGATATAAATCAAAGAACTAATTTTAAATGGTAAATGGTGCCAATTAACCACTAAAATTAAAGTGGACCCGTTATTTTTATGGAAAATTTACAATTTCACAAAAATTTCGAAAATTTTACAAAAAATACAAATGTTCACATTAGCTCATACTCATCATATTCATTTTACAAATTGTTTAAATTGTAGTACATATGTAAATAAAAGAGAAATAATATTAACATATGCATATTCAATTTAATTCAATTCAAACACAATTCAAATAGTTTGTGTCTCACCAAAGCATTAGAAAACAACAAAAAACTATAAAGGTCATACTAAACCAAGTAAACAAAAATCACTTTATAACCGTTATTTTGAGTGATTTATTTTTTATAACTAAATATAAATCACTATTTTTTATTTTGATTATATGGGACGAGAGACCGAAAATAGGTTTCTGCTCAAAGGTTGAAGATCTAAATTACACATTTTTCTTCTTAAAAAGTACTTTCCTAATAAATATGCTTGTAATTGCAGAAAGCAATAACACAAATTTTGTCTTTTCATTTATAGATTTCCCAAACATAAATTGTTTGTGAATTTTTGTAGTTAAAAATATATGTACATACATACATATATATTTAAAATTTTAAGTGGTTCATTAGTTTAAAAAGACAACAAACGGTTACCGCCTAAATATATTTCCGTTTTCTCCCTTTTTATCACTTTGTCCATGTCTATTGACGCTCCCAAGCTTAGATCTATATTTACGTTCCAAATTTCAATAAAATTGGTTCAGCCGTTTTTTCATGTGTGAACAAAACGACGGCTTCTCAGGTGCCACTAGTGATTACAAAATATATTCAAATCTAGTGGAAAAACACTGTTTTGACAACATTGGTAATGCAAATAAATTTCCATACATTCGAAACATTTTAAAAAGGTAACCAAACGGCAACACTTGTGTAAAATATTTCTATATTTCAGTTCCATTCTATTCCATTGTATGAGATTTAGGCGTATGTACTTACATATATACTCGTACATAAGTACATATATATACATACCTATGCATAAGTAGGTATATTCTTCAAGCAATATTGTATTGTATATAATTTATAATCGTATAATAAAATCCCTATTAACCCTTAGCTTCATGATGAAGCTTTCCGTTTGGTACGTGTATATAAATGCGATGAGGCGTTTTGAACGTAACATTAATTTAATTTCAGCAGATGCGCACTATACAACCAATCAGATGTTTCGAATTCTATACGCACATCATACGAAAACGTGCTTTGAATAAATTTAATTTCAATTTAATCTATATGTAAACATGAAATCATTTATACATACAAACATATGTATGTACATACATATATATATTGTATGTATGTACATAAATATGTACTATATTGGTAGTACATAGATTATGTGCTTATAGGTATGTATGTATACTAGTGGAATTTACAGACTTGGGGATTTGGGAGAGAAAATTTCGTTTGGGGTCAGTTGATTTCATTATTTCTTTATTTATTTATTCATTTACATATTTGTAATATTAAGCCTTCTTGGCCAAAATACAAATAATAATACAGTTAATAATAAAAATAATATTAATAATAAGTTATTATAGGTTCCCCAACCACAAATATTTATAGGAAAAATAAAAAATATTTTATTTTACAAGGTCCCATTCAGGAACAACATATGTATATTAAATAAAAACAAAGGTATCTTGTAATTAACAACATTACATTACATTGTAATGAAAAGTGGCGTACAAGTTTTAAGCGAAATACGTTGTTACAATGCGTAAAAAGGCGCAATGGCAGTGGTAATATGTTCCACCACCGAGCAATTTTAACAACATATGATCTTTCAAAAAAAAAGAGGAATTAATTTTAGGTATCAAAATTTGAGGATTTCTAGTATCCATAACGTGATCGTATAAATAAAAAAGAATTATATAGAGAAAGTGGTTTACTGTCCATATTCCTATATTTCAAAAAATCATCAAATGTACAACCAAGAAAACTACGAACAAAGTTTGAAATATGTTCACGGCGCCTTACATTGTATACGAAACGAACAACTGAATTAATCAGAGGATTAATCCTACGCAATTGAATTAGGGAAATTTATTTTCAAAAAAAAACTAAATTCTAAATGCAGAACTATTGACGAAAAATTATATATCTAATAAAATATCCCTGATGATGTTGGGAATCTCCAACGAAACGTCGGAAAAATAAATTATGAAATAATCTTTTATTTGCATAGAATACATGACCTTAATAAGCCCGATTTAGAATTTTCTAAACAAATCAATAATAGAATAAGGAAAAGGTCGATAAAAAACTTAAATATATAAATTTGGTTATATTTAGAATTTTGTTTGGGGATGCCATTAAAAGGTATATGTCAACCCTAGGAAAAAATATATTAATTTTTCAAAACTAATGCACATTTTAATATATTTATAATGAGATTTATGAAAACTACGCTCGTGTTAGGTCAATAATATTTCTTTTTAAGGTACGGTCACATTTGGCAAATATTTACTCCAAAAAGCGTAAGCACTTGTTTTAGCACAAATTTGTTTGACGTTATTTACTCTTACAAGAGTTTTGCAAGATCAAACAGCATCAAATAAATTAAAACTAAATATTTGTTGTGCCTTGGCCTAAATATGAAATTTTTTTCTAATAAATAAACGAGTTCAAATATATGTATGTATGTTATTTAGTGGTTACGTCTTTTTAGGCAAACATTTGCCAAATGTGGCCGTACATTTAGTGTTAATTATTAATTTTTAGCGCAAATTTCATTAGTATTTTATATATTGTTTGAAAAACAAGTTTTACGCACAAATGTCGTGAAATTGTATCTCTGTTATTACCAAGCCTTACCATTATTTACAGATTTTGTCTGTTTATGGTAACAATCTTGTGAATTTCGTTTTGATTTTTTATTAATTGTATAAAAAAACAATTTTATTTATTTTTTATTTATTTGAAGACTTAATACTTTATTGTTTGAGGATGGATACAAAACTAACTTTATCTTATAATTTATAATTACAAATCACTTAATCTAGACAATAATTATGTTGATTAATCATTATTAGTAATTTTGGGCTAATTTGTTAACTATTGATATTCCAAGAATTGCGACCGAAAAATAATAAGTTTTGCTGCTTAGTTTGCAATTATTATATATTGTTTAGTTTGCTTATATTGCAGTTTTATTTAATTTTATATTTGTAATAAATTCGTCAATAGGGTCAGTGTGTATGTATGTGTTTGATTGTTTATATGTAACTTCTCCCCCCTTTAAAATGGAATTCTCCTGACTTCTACTGTTTAATTTTATATTAATATGTTTGTGTTTTAAGATTACAAAAATTAATATCATAATTAGTATTATTGCTAGGACTAAACTGCATCCATGAGATACATTAGTATGATATTTAAGTTTATTAATATTTTGTATGTTGTTTTTGTTTTTTTCCATTATATCGCTAAATGTTATTTTTTTTGTAAAATTTCTTATATTTTCATTTTTAATTATTAATATTTTCGTTTCATCTTTTTCAATGTAATTAGAAAAGTAGTAATCTTTAATTTTTAATGAACAGTTATTAAATTGTATTACATAGTTTCCATTTACAATAGTTTTATTCTTATTACAAGTATGTTGAACTGATATATTGATTGCTTTTTTAATAATTATTGTTTTTAAGTCAATTGGTATTACTTCAAAATCTGTGCTTTTTATTAGTTTACAATTTTCTTTTAATACGCAGTTTGTGCTAGGTTTTAATTGTCTAATTTGTTTACTATCTTCAAATTTATAAGTATTATTTTCATAATTAAATATTTTTTCTATTTCTTCATCAATTTCATTATACTCTACATTAGGTATTGGTATTATATATCTTATATCTACGTATACAAATGATTTAGGTATTTTAATACCGAATACTAAAAATGTGTTATTAATAGCTGTTCCTAATTGAATGTATTTAAGTTTATTATAGTCTATTTCATATTTTAAAATTTCTTTACTTGTTAAAATATTTGGATGTATTATTCCGTATTTAGCTGAAACTAAATTATCTTGAATCTGTATAATTTTATCATTTAACAATTGTATTTTTGTGAGTTGTTGTAGATACATATTTTCTTCGTGTTCTTTATCAATATATTTATTTATTACATTAAAATTCTTTTCTATTTCTTTTCTGTCACTTTTTATAATTTCTTTTAATTGCTTAATTGCTAAATCAAAATAATCATTAATTTCAATTTGTTGATTAATTGTTGCGTTCGTTTGTAAAAGGTGGTTATGAATGTCCTGTCTGTCATAATCGTCCATTGTGCCAAATAGCCATTTTGACATGCTTCCTATGGCATTTATTAATCCCCGTTTTTGTCTATGGTTTCTTGGTATCAGTGTTAACAATTTGTTTCTAACCTCTAGTAATTCTTGTTGTAGTATATCTTTATGTATAGTTGTCATTAATATTGTATTGTCCGTCATTTCATTCACTATATTTTCTAATTCTTCTACGTCAATTTTATGTAGTATTATATCCGTGTCTTTAACTATTTCCTTATTTCCTAATTGAATATCTGCAAATCCTGATTGGTCCGTTAGTTTGGTTATGGTAATTTCTCCTTTGTTCGTCGGTGTCTGCATTATTATTGATAATAGTATCATTATTATCTGAAAATTTTTAGTTTAAACATTATTTAATTCCTGGGTTGATTGGGTTTCTACAGTGTTTTTGTTTTTGTATTTTGTTTTTATTTCTTTTAAACGTTGGGTCAAGTATTCGAAATCAATGTCCTCGTCTTCATTGTAAGTGTCTGAGAATTTATAAGGTCTTTTAATATTGCATGGGTGTACTTTCTCCAGTTTTGCCCTCTTATATTTAGGCTGCTCCTTATGCCTAACTGCCTTGTAATTTTTTATGAAGCCTTCCACTCTATTTTCTCTATAATCTTCCCTGTTTTTGTTTAATTTACTTATCAGTTTTCTTTTATTCTCTTCTAAAATTTCCTTAATTGTCTTTTCGTCGATTTTTCCTAGTTGAACTTCGTTCGGTGTACATTTAATGGCTGAATGATATCGGTCATTATAATTCCTAATGCTTTTCTGAATTAATTGTTTTATTGGTATATCCTTATTTGTTTTGTATATTATCCTAAACTTCTCAGCTATTGTATTATGGAATCTCTCAATGTCCGCGTTTCCTGTGTGACTATTAGGTTTGGTTAAGTGTAGTTCAATATTTTCTTGGTCTAGAAATTCTTTGATTCGTAAAGCTTTGAATTCATTATCTGCTATTATTTTTCTTGGCTTTCCTATTTTTGCAAAGTGATCTTCTAGTTGCTCTATAAAAGTCAGATGATTTCTGTCGTTGAGCGAATAAGCTGCCCCGAATTTTGAGAATTTATCTATTACAGTCAAAAACATAAAACTCTTTATGACATAAGTGTCTATGTGTATTATTTCGTTTTTCGTCGACGGTGTTTCTGTAATGGAAAATTTTAATTTAACTGGATTTCTATCATATTTTATTTCCTGACATAATTCACATTGATTAATTACTATCTGAATGAGCTCCATCAATTTTGGATAATATATTTTTCGTTTAATTTGATTACAGGTTTCAACGATGCCTGAATGTATACTTTCTCTCACATGATATAATGATATTTGTTTGACTGCTTCTGTTTCTGTTTCAATATCTTGGGCTCGAATGGTGCATTTAGTAAATTTTATTTGTCTATCGTTCGAAAATAATTCTATTAATTTTTCTTGAACTATGTTATAATTATGTTCTGATAATTCTGAGAATATTCCTACCTTGCCTGTCGTTATGTATTTCTTAAACAATTCACCCATTATACCAAAATCAGCTTCGGCTATAAAAATTATCCTTTTTCCATGTAAAGTTTTCATTTCCTCAATCTTATTATTGGTTAAAATAATTTGTGTTTTATATTTATTCACTATTTCGTCTTTTATGTAAAAATGATCCTGTAGATCTTCTTCTGCTGAGTGAATAGTGACAATCGATGCATTATCATCTTCTACGTTGTTTACTATAGTCAATTCTTTATTATTTTCCTCTTCCTCAATAATGTTTTCATTATGTTCTAACCTGCTTAGAAAATCAGCTACTTGATTTTCTTTTCCTTTTATATAATTAATATCAAAGTCATATTCCCCCAATTTTAACAGCCACCTTTGGTGTCTCGGCGACATATCTTTACCTTTGTACTTTGTATATAAAAATTTAATAGGTTGATGATCAGTATAGATTTGAAACTTTCTTCCGTAAAGGTATGGTCTTAGATAGTTTACGCTCCATAATATAGCCAGAAATTCCTTGTCAGTCGCAGAATAATTTCTTTCATGATTGTTTAACGTTCTTGAAATAAAACATACCGGATGTCCTTCCTGTGAAAGGACTGCTCCAATTGCATAATTGGACGCATCAGTAGTTAGTGCGAATGGTTTTTCGAAATTTGGGTATCTTAGGATTGGATGGGAACTGATTAATGTTTTCAATTTCTCAAATGCCTCTATATAAGTTGGGTCTTTTATGTTTATTTTTACATTTTTCTTCAAGTATTTAGTTATAGGCTGTGCCACCTTGGCATAATCCTTAACAAACTTCCTATAGTATCCCGTTATGCCCAAAAAACTTTTAATTTGCTTCTCTGTCCTAGGTATTTCTAGTGTTTGAATGATTCTAATTTTGTCTGGGTTTGGTTTCAGTCCGTCTTTGGTCAGAATATGCCCCAAAAACTCCGTTTCTTTTTTCATGAAATTACATTTGTCCATTTGAACTTTTAAGTTTTTCTCCTCTAATACTTTGAAAATGTCCGTTATTGTCTTAATATGTTCTTTTAATGATGTACTAAAGATCAGTATGTCATCTAAATACACTACACATATTTTGTTTATAAAGTCCCGTAATGTTTCGTTCATAAGTCTTTGGAATGTCGCTGGTGCGTTTTTTAGTCCAAACGGCATCCTAATAAATTCGTATAGTCCGTGTGGCGTTACAAATGCTGTCTTTTCTCTGTCCTGTTCTTTAATTAATATTTGATGATATCCTTTAGCTAAATCTAGAGTGGTGAACTATTGCGATCTTCCTAATTTATCCAAAATTGAATCGATGTTAGGTAACGGAAACTTATCGTCCACTGTTACTTCGTTTAATTTCCTGTAATCCACTACTAATCTATATTTTCGCTCTCCAGAATTATCTATTTTTTTTGGTACTACAATCAATGGGCTTGAATATCTTGAATTACTCTTCGCTATTATTCCTTGTTCTTCCATCTCCTTTATTTGCCTTCTTACTTCACTTTCGTGTTGTGGAGGATATCTATATAGTTTCGAGTTTATTTGTTTATCTGTTGTTGTCCTAATTTCATGTTTTACACTCATTGTGCTAGTCAACTTGTCTCCTTCTTTAAAAAATAATTTCCTAAACCTACTCAATACTTTTAGAATTTCACTATATTCCTCTTTGTTTAAATGGTCCAATTTTAGTCTATTAAAGTCAAGGTCCGATTTCTCTAGCATACATATCTGTATATTCTCATATGGATTGTTTATAAAATTAACTTTCCTATTGTTAAAAATTATATGTCCTTCCTCTAAGTTTATCATAGTATTAAAACAATTCATCAGATCGACTCCTATAATAAAATTATATTTCCTTCCCTTTAACTGGGTCATTTTCCATCTAATTTTTGCATTCTTTTCTACGTTAAATTCGAAGGGTGCGTCCGTCAGTACTTCGAATTGAATAACATCTTTTCCATTTATTGTGCTAAATTCTAATGGTTTGGTTAATATTTTCCTCTCAAATTCCTTAATATTCTGGTCAATTAAACTAATGTTTGCTCCAGTATCTATTAGAGCGTTATATTTTCTGTTATTTATTGTTAGTTCTATGATGGGTAAACAATCGGAGGTTGTTCCCAAAAAAAATTATTCGGTTCATATTGCCGTGATGAAGACCTTCTTACTTGATCATATTCCAAATTATTACTAATATTTTCTGTGAAACCTTGTCCATTCGGGCTTTGTCTTACTCCACTTTGGTTACCAAGACCTTGGTTTTGTTGCGAATTTCCTGCCACCCTGGATCTGTTCGCTTCTAAAAAAGTTTCGTTTATGTCTAGATAGTTTTGTCCATTCGGGCTTTGTCTGACTTGACCGTTGTTACAAAGACATTGGTGTTGTCTAGAAGTTCCTGCCACCCTGGGTCTGTCTACCTCTAAATTATCTATTTCCATTGGTTCTATTCGGTCTTGTCTAGGTTGATTCCAGTGGTATCGCCCGGAATTTGGCCTAGAGTTTCCTACCTGTACAAACCTTTGGTTATTCCATGTATTATTATTATTGGCTCTATATCGCCCTGAACTGTTAAATGGTCTGTTTCCATTATTTATTTTATCTTTACTATTATCATTATTTCTAAAATTGTCCTTACCCTCTTGCATGTTATTTCTTTCTTTATAATTCTGATTAGTATTTGTGTTGTACCTATTTGTCTTGAATTTTCTATACTCAGGTCTAATGCAGGTATCTTCAAACCTTCTTTTGACCAAAATCCTAAGTATGTTGTTTATGTCATTTTCTTCATAAATTTTGTCTAACAACACCCCCTGTGTCATTTCTTTTATTGTATTCACCAAAAGGCTGTCTATGTTCGAAAGGTCAATGTAGTGGTCGTCTTGATAGTATATTATAAGTTCATCTGCCTTATATTTAATATTCTGTATTTCACTTATTAATTCACTTACCGTGTGTACTTTTAAGTTAGATATTAATTTATATAGATGATGAGGTTCTACGCTAGGTCTATATCTTAATTTTAAGGTTTCCTTTATTACTTGCCAATTATCGGGTGTGGGTATGTTGATCACGATGTCCTTCGCTTGGCCCTGGATGACTTTGTAGAATATAGTGCGTACTACTTCCTTTTTCAGGTTTTCATCGGGAATTGTTGATAATAAGTATTCGATGTTGCTGAAGAAACTGTTCACGGTTATTTCTCCTGTACCCGTAAAGGTTGGTAAATGGTTAATAGTATTAAATATGTTGTCCCTAGTATGGTTAGACTGGTTGATTTGGTGTTGTGGTTGATGTTGTTGTTGTTGTTGTTGGAGTGCTAAATAGGCCTCTCGCAACTGTTCGAGCTGCTGCTCTCGTCTTGCTAATTGTTCCAGCACAGACGCATCTATTCCTTGAGCTTGTTCCATCCTTACTCTATCGTATGCTTCTTGTCTGCGAATCTTGATTTTTATGGTATCAATTGTGGTTAAGAAAAAATTTTGTTTATTTATTAGTGGCGTTCAATTTGTATTTTAACAATTGTTCACTGCACTAAATTTTTATTTTGTACTTAGTATTATCCTGGAGGGTCCCGTAGGATTCGCAGGATATCAAGTTATTTGTTAAAAAAAAATATACACTCGATTCGTTTCACTGGATCCCTTTCACTACTTTTGGGATCCTACCGACTGCGCCAATTTCGTTTTGATTTTTTATTAATTGTATAAAAAAACAATTTTATTTATTTTTTATTTATTTGAAGACTTAATACTTTATTGTTTGAGGATGGATACAAAACTAACTTTATCTTATAATTTATAATTACAAATCACTTAATCTAGACAATAATTATGTTGATTAATCATTATTAGTAATTTTGGGCTAATTTGTTAACTATTGATATTCCAAGAATTGCGACCGAAAAATAATAAGTTTTGCTGCTTAGTTTGCAATTATTATATATTGTTTAGTTTGCTTATATTGCAGTTTTATTTAATTTTATATTTGTAATAAATTCGTCAATAGGGTCAGTGTGTATGTATGTTTTTGATTGTTTATATGTAACTTGTGTGTAATTTAATGTAATGTAATGTAATTTATAAAATTTTAAATTAGATTATACTCGTATTACCCGATTGTTTTGAACATTTTTATGTATATCTATATTCACTACAAGTTAAGTATAAGGGTGAAGTTATAAGGTATGGCTTAATTTGGTTGAATTTCGTATCAATAACATTATTTACAATAGTTTTGTGGGTGTCATAGTAGAAGTGGACCGATTATGGATTGATAGCTTTAAAATCCAGTATCCATAACGTGATTTCGCAGCATTGGCGGCTTATTTTAATTGAATTATATCTCAATAATTTATGGTTCTTAAAGTGATACTCGGAAGTGGATTTTATTTGACTATTGCCAATTATGGGCCAGTAGTATAATTGCTCTATATCCGATATTAGTACGATTTCAGGATTAAAAACACTGATCTTTACAAAATGTTGGTTCGATATCGCTATTTATCAGACATTCAACTTGGTTTTCGGAAGTGGTCGTTATATATAATACCGATATATACTTAAGAGATAGGGAGATCTTTGCAGTTATTTATAAGATAATACATACAGTGCTGCCAAAAGACTTTATTGAAAATCCCAACGCCAATTAAAAAATATCTTTCGTTTTCCATACGCCAAAAAAATTATTCCCACATTTTTTCACTACACCAAAAAATAATGGATTTAACAGCAGACATTAGTTTTTTTTTAAGTATTGTTTTAATAATTTATTTTAATTCGTAATTTTTTTCTACCAGGTACAATTATAAAAAAAAAATAACTTAAAACAAGTATGAAAGTATAGTCGGTCAAGCCCGATCACATAATACCCTACACCCAGTATATACATATATATAAAAACAGATTTTCACAAATGGGCGATATTATGGGCCATACATGCAAACATTTTCTTTGCATATAAATATTTTTTGTGTTAAATTTTATCTCAATATAAACATTTTTAAAATACTTTTTGATAATTTTAGTTAGGCTCGAGTTCACCACCATCACCAGAACTAACACTGGTTAAATGATTGATGTTTGTCTGTTGGCTGACCGGCACCGCAGTGGTGCAGGTGGTAGAACGCAAAGAATTCTGATGAGAGAAAGTGGGATTTCTCGAAACATATGTAAATTCAACAACCCAGGTCAAGAAAAATTATCAAAAATTTTTAATAATAAATTTTTCAAGTTGTAATTCCTAACTTCAGTAAAAATAATTTAATGAAAATAAAATTTAATGAACTCGAGCCCAACTAAAATTATCAAAAAGTAAAAATTAACAGTTCGATTATGAAATAATAATTATTCTATAAAACATTTTTAAAATATTTATACATACATGTTCCATTGATGAGGTCTTATATATAGAAGCTTTAACTAATTATGGACCGACCGCTATAATATTAGTCCGAAAAATTTTCAGAAAATATCTAACAACCGTGTAAACTTAAAATCTTTGCCTTCCAACGTTGTAAGAAAAAGCATTTTCAGTACATTGGAACACAAAAATATTTTCAGACATCTAACAATCGTGTAAACACACAATTTTGTCATTGTCATTGTTTTAAGGCAATTGTCAAACACTTTTCATTGTCATATGTGCAAAGTTTATGCGTCTGCCAATGGCAGCATTGTCATAGAAATTATTTCTAAATGCAACTCTGTATATACATAAATAAACAAACAAATGTGTATTAATAAAATTTTTGAAAAAAATAAATATATCCGTATTTACTTGTATATTAGTTTTTCTCATCATATTATCTAGTATGGTCAAAAAAGGTGGATCTTAACGTCCGTTAAAAAGTTCCAATTCAATTTTTTTTTAAACATTTTGTTAAACAAAATTTTGAATTTTTAGAACATCTATATGGGATTTATTAAGGATAAATGAGGGAAAATAGAAAACAAGTCTATCAAAATACATATTTTGTGATATAGTATATATCACAAAACTAGATCACAAAACGGTGTTATATAGTTGAAATATTGATAAAAAAAAATACATTTGGAAAATTGGACATTAACAAAAGCATTTAAAGAAAATCTGTCAAAAATTCTGCCCGATATTTAAAAAAATCGGTTTGGAAACTTAACTTTTCAAATACGTATAACTCGAAAACTATAAGAGATAAATAGAACACGTTAAGCTCTATTCGCGGATTTTCAGAAAATATAAAAATCTTGGAATTTGGAAAAATAACAAAAAAAAAAAAAAAATTGTAATTTAAAAACAGCTCCGCTCCTAGAAGGTTTGTGGGGTCCATATTCAAAACTTATACTCGAATACTACTTGGCTATGCCCATGTTAAGTCTGATCTCGATCGCCATTAGTTTCTAAAAGTATTCGATTCCGACTCACATTAATTTTCGAGAAAGAGAATACATAAACATGTATAAATATCGATATTAATAAAACAAATTTAACACAAACTGTTTTTCTATAAGGCCCACATCACTCCTTAAAGTGATTCCGATCTGCACAAAATTTGTAGCTGGCGAAATTTGTTTAGATACGAGGATGAATCAAACATTTATGACCGATTAGCCTTTTTTGAGAGGACATTTGTATGTGGGCTAGGTGAAATAGTGGACGGATTCCAATAAAATTCAATCCCATCGGTCCTTGAGTCGAAAAATATCATGTTCAAAATTTTATCAAAATATAAATAGCCAGCCAGACGGACAGACATCATTAAATTGACTCAGGAAGTTTCTGAGTCGATCGGTATACCTTAAGGTGTGTGATAGACGAATATTTTTAAGCGTTACAAATATCAGCACAAATTCAATATACCCTCCCCACTCTGGTGGTGAAGGGTATAAATATGTGTGGTTTCCGTTTATAAAAAATCTCACAAAAATCTGTACCCGAATTATATTATTTATTTTATGGCCCAAGGACGGATGGGATTGAAACTGGTGGAAATCGGTTGACGTTAGTATAATTTGATGTGAGTGTTAGGTAAATATTTTTTGACATTACAAACATCTGCAAAAACCAAACATACAATGTTGGTGTAGGGTTAAAAAAAATGTCTTAGGGATCGGATACGCTTATAGTGGAGCGGTTGAAGATCACATAGCATTGAATATATAAAACTTAATGTACTCTGAGTAAAGCAGTATTTAAAGTATTTATGTAAATAAATTTATTTAGTATTTATGTTTTAGAACAAGAAGAAATCTTTTGCAGATTTAACAAGTAAGAGTGCTATATTCGGCTGTGCCGAATATTTATATTTATATCTGTTTTATATGTATTTAAGTGAATTTTGGAAGTGGACTTTGTATGGGGGCTATGGTCAAACATGGACCGAACTAAAAAAAAATTCGTTTTGCGATTTATTTTTGCATAAAACTTATTTTTGCTGAATTTTGTCTTGATATTCCAATTTTATAGGCGTTTATGTATAATTGAGCTATATTTCGGGAAGATTTTTGTATGGGGGCTATGAGAAATCATGGACCGATTAATACTATTTTCCGCACACTTTCTTCTATTATCATAAAAATAATGTGTACAAAATTTCATGGTATTATCTGCAATATATTTAAAAAAAGAGTAAAAGAATAAAATAATATGAAATTTTTATGGAGGTTGCCTCACATTTTGGTTCATAACTCTGGTTGGCCTAAACCGATTTTGCTGATTTTAAATAGCAAACTTCTCTTAAGCATGTCTGACAGAATTGTTGAAGATTTGGATCTCGAAGATATCTGCGGACTTCAGGCACCTGATTTCAACATCCAGACAGACGGACATGGCTTAATCGACTCCGCTATCTATAAGGATCCAGAATATATATACTTTATAGGGTCGGAAAATTATATTGTGAAAATTACAAACGGAATGGCAAACTTATATATATATTCTCATGAAGGTGAAGGGTATAAAAAACAGTTTTGATGATTGAATTCACCAGTTTTTGATCAGTGACTGACCAATACACAAAAAGCGCCGTATAACAAGAGTCGTCATATTGGAGCACCTTAAAATCCCCTTTAAAATCAGGAAATAGACTACAAGCTATTTTAATAGATAAATATTAAATAGTAAGAGACATTCAAGGTAAAAATAAAACAAGTTAGAGTGCTATATTCGCCTGCGCCGAATCTTAACTGCACTTGTTATAGGCCTACAATATCCTTATTCTCAATAACTTTATTTGCAAGTTTTGTGGGTGGCATACTCGTAGCAGAAGTGCATCAATTATAGACTAATACATATCATCAAAATCGTGTATCAAGTAACGTGATTGAATTTCTTCTCAATAACATTATTTATTTATTTTTATGGATGATTGGTTTTTATACTACAAGTATATACATATATATTGCCAATTATAGACAGACAGCTACAAAATTCAGCAGCGCAATCCTGTATTTTTGTTTTGATCTCAATTTTTACTAAAGGCACGTTTTGGTCTTTATGCAATTGTGATCATTCGTAACAATTTGTTTTGGCGTCCTTGAATTCTGTCTACATTTGAAGCTGATGCCGTTCCCCATAGCTGTATTCCGTAACACCTTATACGTTTAATGATTGAGTTGTAAAGTAGGAGTTTACAATCTAAACTTAGCTTCGAGTTCCTGCCCATGACCCAGTTAATTTGGATTCAGATCATTTTCATTTGGGTAAATTTTGCATCTATATGGGATTTCCATGTAAGGCGACGATCGAGGTATTTGACTTCAGATGGTTGTGTTATTGCTTGATTATTGATATAAATAAGAGAGCATGATTCTCTACGCAATGTAAAGGTTATGTGTGTGCATTTCTGCTCAATAACTTCTATCCTCCATTGCTTAAACGAGTTTTTTAATTCAAATACATACATACATGATCTTGTAGGTTGCGAGATGGTTCTTGAGGGTTTTCATGAATGTTGAGAATAGCAGTATCATCCGCATATATTGATGTGTGGGTACGATTGTTTGTTGGCATATCAGATGTATACAGTATATCAAGTATAAGAAGAGTTCCAGGATACTTCCTTGAGGTACTCCTGTTTCAATAGGTTGTGCGGAGCTTAAAAAATCTCATTCTTTCAGTTAAATGTTCGACCAGTTAAATAGCTTGCCAATTGCTTATGTGTTTTTACGGGGGGTAAGTTTAGTTTCAACTTGTACATTAGACCATCATGCCACACTTTATGAAACGCTTGAGAAATATCGATAAAAAAGCAGAACAATATTATTTTCTGCAAATATTTTTTTTTATGATATTTACTAGTCTATGGGTTTGTTCGATAGTACTTTGTTTTCTTCTAAAACCAAATTGATGATTCGGAATACAATTGTTTTCAATTAAATTCGGGTATAATTTTAATAGGGTGATGAGTCTATGTGATTCTACTTTTGTGACAAACGGAATGACAAACTTATATATACACTCATTCACCACTTGTGGCGGTGGAGGGAATAAAAACATTTTAAAAATGTGCAAGTGGAATCCTTCAGCACAACAAGTAACAGATGGTTAAACAATAAAACATTTTCCTCAACTTTTGTTAAATTTCAACATTTTTATAGTATTTTAATTGAATGTGCAAAAATAACAAGTTAGAGTTTATATTCGGCTGTGCCGAATCTTATATACCCACCACCAAATCACTTATCACATTCATAGAATATTGTAATATAATTTCTATTTATTTTTGTTGAATTTTATCTCAATAACGATATTCACAAGAATTTTATGCATATTCCAGTTCTAACCAAGAATTAATATTTGTCTAATTCTTTCGGAATTGCGCTTTGTTTATATTTATATATGGGTGTTTCCAGGGTTATGCACGCGACATTTGTACACGTTTAATTGTCTTTGAATATTGTGAAAATTAAAATGGATTGGAATTTTAGAATGGAATTATAGAATCATTCATTGTATGTGATGAGACTTTTCAAAAAGTATATATATTGGAAAATTGAGCACTGGGTACCCAAGTTCCATGCAATCAAAGTTGACTTATGCACGTGACAAAAAATCGAAGTGCCTTTTAGAGCCGTAAGAAAAAGTGCGAAATTAAGCGAATTGTAGGAAATTTTTATTTCGGAAAAAATGTTTTTATTAAGGTTAATAATGGACTTTTATAATCATGCTTTGTTCAAAAACAACTATGCATAAATTTGCTAAGAAAAAAAAAAACAATTTGTTGATTACGCACGTTACATTACGCACGTGACACTTTTTACTTTCATACATATTTTAGTAATTTTATGTATATATATTTTTTTTTACCAAAAAATTAAACTTTTTTTTTAATGAGAGCGTTGTGATTTTTTAAGTCATGGTGGATCATTTCATGGAAATACCCATATACAACAACATAAAGCAATTTACTTTAAGACACAATAACACCAAAAAGCCCTAGGCAACTGATTTTGGCTTTTTGAAACATCAAAATTGTCACCTCTGTAAAGTCTATGGTTATTCTCGAAAGTGGAGCTTGTATGGGAGCTACGGCCAATTATGGGCCAACTTTTACAAAAGTCAATAGTATATTTTTTATGTAGGTTAATGAGCTTTCGGGAGTAGTCCTCATAAGGGAGATATGACCCTTTACGGGTCGATCATCCTGAAATTTTGTATGATAATTTCTATGTATATCTGAATTATCTATTTTCAATTTCAAATTAATAGTGTGATTTTACAAAAGATTTATGCATTTAATTGATTTTTCGAAGTGGACTTTATATGGGGACTACGGTCAAATATGAACCGATCGTCATAAAATTATATATACGGTGATTTATATGTACATTTGGATTATTTGTCTAAAATTTCATTTTAATAGTGATGTTTATAAGAGATTTATGTTCATTTAAGTTATTTCCGGAAGATCGTCATAAAATCGACTATAATGGTTTTTATATAATTGAGTTCTGTGATATTAGCTTCAAGTTAAACTTGACTTAAGTTTTGTTATTAATTATTTATACCAAAATTCTGTTCGTTTTATAGTATTTTAGTAACTAATTAATAATAAAAATTAATATCCAATGATAAAAAACATCAAAGCTATTATTTAGAACGAGACCCCTGAAGAAGTTAGAATAAAACTAACGAAACGCTGGGTAAAATCGAACAAGTTTTTTATTTACGTTCGGAAGTGGAGTTTATATGGGGGCTTTGGTCAAATATTAAACGATCATCATGTAATTTGGTATAATAATTTATTTTAAGTTGATAGTCATTTTTATAGGAGAATTATGCGTATTTAAGTGATTTTCGGAAGTGGACTTTGTATGAGTCTATGTCAAAATATTGACCGATGCAAACAAAATATCGTTTTGAGATTTCTCGTTGCATGAAACTTATTTTTGCTGAATTTGGTATGGATACTGCTTTTATATAGACATTTATGTTCCAAAAAGCCATATTCCGCTAAGAGGGGCTATGAGAAGTCGTGGACCGCTTCTTGCCATTTTCAACAGGACTTGTCCTATAATAAAAATAAAGTGTGCAAAAGTTCATAATATTATCTCCATTATATTTTAAGAAAATAGCAAAAAAATATCAAACTTGTCTGAAAATTTTAAACTATAACTCGAATACCGATATTGCCCATTTTCAATACCAAACATTTCGGTGGATCAAAGAATATTTAGTAAAAATTTCATTGTTCTAATTGTTCTTCATTGTAAACGTAATGACAAACTTAATATACCCCTCATCTCATCATACCCAACGTACATAGAAAGAACACTAAAGTACTCACAGAAATAATTGCTTACAATGTTTTAATCATACACACTCATTCACTCATCCATTCATGGATGCAAACATACATACATACACACATGCATATGTATTTTAAAAGATAGATAGATGATGATGATGACGATATATACTGATGATAATTATGGGAATTAACACAGGTTGTAGCTACATAAACATTTTTATTCTAATGGATCTTTAAATGTAAGTAGAAAATTTGTTCAAATTTTAACTAGTATGTACATACTTCGATACATATGTATACGAGTATGTACATACATCCATGACCATACAAATAGCACGGTATTTATGACAGTATTATAATTCGCAAATAATAGCTTTCATCCAGCATAGGTATATGTAAACATAGATTTTCAGAAATTGACTCTATATGGGACCGATCATCCAAAAATTTAGTGACATTATTTTTGTGTTAAATTTTATCTCGATAAAAACTTTAAATGATTTTGGCATGTTAGTGATTTTCAGAAGCGTATCTTACTTATATGGAAGCTATGACCAATGATGGATGAATTAAAAATAAGAGTCATGATTTCTGTATATATAAAACTAATTTGTATTGAATTCTATTCAATTTTTAGGAGATTTATGGTCGTTAAAGTGGTTTTCAGAATATGACTAATTATAGACCGATCATCATTAAATTGGACATAAGTATATGAAACATATTTGTGTTGAATAGATATTATTTGGATACCAACATTTTTATGCGAGTTATGCTCTTAAAAGTGATTTTGGAAGTGAGTCTATGGCGCTATGGTCAGTTATGGACCAATCTGCATAAAATTTGTAGCTGTGGTGAAATTTGTTTGGATGCGTACATAAATCAAACATTTATGACCGATACACGCCTATTTTAAGAGGACATTTGTATGGGTGCTAGGTGAAATAATGGATCATTTTTAAACAACTTCAATCACAACCGTCCTTAGAGCAAAAAAAAATAATATGTTAGACTACCTTTAAAATTGCGACCTGTACTTTGTGCACAAGCTCTAAATGGACAGCCAGCCAGACAGACGGACGGACATCGTAATTTCCACTCAGGAAGTAGTTCTGAGTCGATCGGTATACTTTAAGGTGTTGAAATATTATTAATGGGCGTTAAAAATATCAGTACATATGGTGGTGTAGGGTATAATAAGCAATCCAAATTATCAGTTCCTTTTAAAATATTCGACTCGTATCGTAGTTAAAAAAGTAAGGAATCAGGCACTCTCTAAATACTTTTTCAACTACATCTTAAAATTCCAATTCAAAATGCTCTTTTTAGTATGAAATACTTAGTGGTAATTTTGAGGAGTGCGTGTCGGATTTTATACCCACCTTTTTATTTGTAACATATCGAAATATCTATAGTAAACCCACAAAAATATATATATTCTGGGTTTTTAAAAAATTCTATGACGATTTCAACTATATCTTGAAAGTTTGTAGGCCACAGGCTAATTTTCTAAAAATATTATCTCAGAAATTGTTGAAATGGGTAAAATCAGTCCAATCAAACATTTTAAAACATAATATCCGTTCGACTGGCTTTTAAATACAAAAAAAAAATTGTTAAACAAAAAGACCTAGAAAATAGGATCTCTTTATAGGATTGTCCTTAAGTGTTGCATTAGTTAGACATTTTTTTCCAAAAACAGGTGTACTATACTTACTTCGATTCCGCTACGTTTCTTTCGATTGTAGATATTCTGAATTACGATCGTAGTTACGTTTTTCTACGCTTAAAATTTCAGGTAGTTTTTTATTACTATGTAATATATTTTTATTTTGGCCGAGAAGGCTTAATATTACAACTAAATGAATAAATAAATAAAAATGTAAGTATAAAATGTTTAAAAAGTGATTTACATAAATTTTTGTTGTACGGCCAATCAAGAGGTGATATGCAGCAACAAAGAACATGGTTAAACAAATGTGTAATGGCAGAACGAAGGAGCTTTGAATTATTGTCACTTCAAACAGGAAAGCAGCCTATTTATTTATTTTTCCAAGTCAAAAACAACGACATCAGAGCAATACGAAAAGCTGGCAAGTTTAATGTCAACAAAACAGGATATTGCTTGCGGCTACCATAAAGGATCTAAGGAGGAAGTTCAGGTATTTTCTTTTCAAGCCTCTGTGTTCTGAGTCACATTGTTCTCCTCTTCCACCAATAACGCCACTACTATGGATTCCATTTCTCCTTCAAATACAAAAATTAAAAATACCACCTCCGGCTTGACAGGATTCTTAGCACTTAAATATTTTGCAAACAAAAATGATTATCCTTTTTATTATTATTAATTCACAAGTCTTTTGTATTATTTTATTTTTATTATTTCTCTTTATTAATCGCACAAATTTTTTTATTTTCCTATTTTTATTGTTTGCTGTGGCTTTTGTTTATTAAAATATGTAGTAACAAACTTGTCCATTTCTTTGTTTCTATTCCACATTTCATTGTTTCTATTCCACATTTCATAGTAACAAATTGGTTTTGTAAACATTGTTGTCCTTTTCTTATTCTTTGGATTCAGTTTTTGTTTGGAATACCAATTTTCGATCGCAGCGTAACTGAATGCGGAAACGTAATCGAAACTCAGAATAGGGGTGAATACGTTATGTTTGGGTGTACTTCAAGATTTTTTAAATATTTTTCTGATCTCATACTTTACCAAAGGCATATTTAGGTTTTTCTGAATTTTTTATACCAGGGGCAATTGTGATTATTCGTAGCAATTTTTTCTGATGCCTTTGAATTCTGTCTACATTTGTGGCTGAGACTGAGGAGGAGGAGTAAAGTTTACAATCTAAACTAACTTAGAGTTTTTCGAATGAACCAAATTAATTGGGTTAAATTTCAATTTCATTTATTTTCATACATATAAGGCGACAATCGAGATCTATGTATTCGGATTTTTGTGTTGTTGCTTGATTATTGATATAAATAGGAGAGCATGATTCTCTACATAATGCAACGATTATTTATACATTTCTGCTCATTAACTTTTATGTTCCATTCAGCGTTGCCACGACCAAAAAAAATTTGTAACCACTATGTAAAAAAAAGTAACCGAAAGCAAAAAAAAAGTAACCAAATTTTTATATATTTAAAATTTTATTTTATTTATACTTCAGCTAAAAAATATATATGTAAAATATAAATTAACCATTGCATTTCAGTTTGTAGATGGTTTTTGACGTTTGACGTTTGTTTGTTATGTTTGGAGATAGGCATGTATTTTTTTGTAAAGCTATATATACACGATCGTCAGATATTACAACGTTGTCAGATCTAGCAATGTGCAAGCAATGTACTGACATCGAGAAATTGTTAGCAAAAGGTAAATTGTCAGTTTAGACGACTGTCACACAATGAATTGATCTGTCAACCGAAATTGTCAATTCACACGGTTGTCAGATTGTTGTGTGGCATTGTCAAATTCGTTTTGCAGCTTGTGTGTGTGTTTAAAAATTTTAAATATTGTCATGGAACAAAAACGATCAATTGAAACCATTTTATCTGCACTCTATGAAACAGGATTCAACAAAAGATATGTCACTATCCCTTTTTATTTTCTTTAATTTAATTCTTTAATTTTCTTCCACATTTTTCAGAGTTTAGAAATAATTTCTATAACAATGCTGCCATTAGCAGATGCATAAACTTTGCACATATGACAATGAAAAGTGTTTGACAATTGTCTTAAAACAATGACAAAATTGTGTGTTTACACGATTGTTAGATGTCTGACAATATTTTTGTTTTCCAATGTACTGAAAATGCTTTTTCTTATAACGTTGGAAGACAAAAATTATAAGTTTACACGGTTGTTACAGTGTTGTTATTATAACGTTATTAAATGTTTAAATTGTGGTAGATTAGTTTATACCCAAAATTAGTGGTGTTAAGTCAAAATGAAAAATAATTTTTGTATTAAAAAAAGTAACCAAAACGGGGAAAAAGTACACAAGTACACATTGGAAAAAAAGTAACCAATTTTGGTTAAAAGTAACCAACGCTGGTTCCATTGCTTTAACCATTTTTCTAATTCAATTACATATATGATTTTGTAGGTCGTGAGATGTTTCTTGAGGGGTTTCATGAATGCTAAGAATAGCAGTACATCAGCAAATGTTGATTACGATTGTTTGTTGGCACTTAAAAAGTTTCCTTCGTTAAGCTTAAATAGCTTATCTGTGTTTTCGTTTCAATTTGAATATTAAACCATCATGGCACCCTTCATTCCGGAGGATAATATTCAAGGTGTAACATACTAATAGCGTTAAAAATGACAAGTATTATTTTTATTGTTATACGAGGTAGCTCCATAAGAATCTTGTTATTGGTTTTGTAAATACCTGCTACCTCTTGAATCTCAAAACGTAGGGGTACAGCTGCTCCAAAATGGTGTACAACTGGTGGCAAGTCACTTGTTCCATTTGATATGTTTAGGGTAAATACTTTAAATACAAACAGATTCAGTTTTTCAGTGTCATTTCTTGCCCAACCACCACTTAAATTTCTTTACATTGCCATAAATAGTAATCGAGTTGCGAGGTTCCGTCCAGATTTTCTAGATATTTATGTAGTGATTAAATTTTTCGATATTCCAAGAGTTCATTAAGTTTTTTAATGCAATCTTTTAGCTTTGATTTGATTTAGGGGATCTGTGCAATTGCCACTCTCTTCCCTTTTTCATTTAAGAACCACGCGACATCTGCAGAATAAATTCTATTAAATTCCATATATCGGATTAGTAGGGTTTGGGTAGTAAGTTGAGCAGCTAGTTTGAAATCATCAATAACATCCAGCATTTTGTGGGTCAGTAGACCATTAAAAAGGCTGCCAGTAAATGGGAGTCTAGTGATTTAAAAATTATTATATTGACTTGAAAATCTAAAAGGTGAATATATCGACGAAATCACTCTGTTTTTATAATAATCTTTAATACGGATCATAGTGAATTGAAGATAATCTTCAAAAAGATCACACTTATCATCATAATTTAATTCGAGTTTTTATTAAAATTGTGCCTAAAGATGCTCTGACTCTTAGTATCCTAAATGAGATACCCATTAATATGAAAATAACTTTTAAACGTCAAATGTGTTTCTGAAATCAATATCATATCTACATACATATTTGGTGATTTGTTAGGAAATATTGGAGTTCGTTTTTATGTTGGCGAATGCCGTTTGCATATTTTCAAATAGTACATGACCGGTTACGTCATATGTTGTTTTTGAATGCGCATTATTAGAAGTAATACTCAAATTGGAATGTTCTATAATATACATAAAAAAATCCCCACCAGAGGCACTCTAATAAAAGTAGCTAATTATTGATGGGAATATTAGTTTGGTTTCAAAACGTAATTGCATTGAAGGAAATATGCTATTATTTTGCCCTAAGCTATAATGATAATATACATCATCAGAGCGAATATACATACATATGTATGAATGTAAGTTTAGATACAGTTTTGAAAAATAATTCAACGTGCAAACTAAATAAAATGTAACTTTGTATGTATTCATTATTGTTGGTAAAATCGAAAGATAATGATAAATTATTTACAAATACTCTTCTTAATTGACATGACAACAAAAATTAAATGGCAGAGCGTGCTAATTTTAACCAATTTTTTTCAATTTTATTTTTACCAATTTTGCTGTTTAATAGTCATTTATATACATAGCAACAACAAGGATAACAAGTATGTATGTATGTACATATGTACGTATGTATGTATGTATGTATATGAATAAAAAACATAATAGATTCAGTTTTCTTTTTAATATCAAACAATGAGTCTGCAATATTTTATTGTAAATTTCTTAGAACCAGTGATGGAAAATGGGTTTTTGTTTTCCGTACCAACTATATAAATAAAATGTACTTTTTAGACCTTCATGGTACCATTTTTATTATTTGTTAAATAATCATAAAACTTTACCACAAATTTACTTTATCGAAAATTTGATATATCTTATACCAACATTATTGCGTTAATTGTCGCGATTATATAAAAATATTCTTATTTATGAAGTATCGAGTCATTTGCGAAAAGTTAACCTTGGTAAATATATATATTTCCAAAATAACTAGAGTTATTGTTGTAAGAATAAAAGAAATAGAAGAGTTGACTTCTAACGATTTTGAAATCCTGATTAACTACATTTTAAGCTTTAGTTTTTGAATTCAGCCTCAAAATCATTTAATGTAAATGAATATGTCAAAGACTCATATTGTTCAATAATTCAACCAAAAATTTATTGTCGTAATAATCATCTTATAGATGCATATTTAAAGATCAAATTGATATCAACTCCAAAATGTTCATGAAATTTAATAAAATCTCTTTTGTTTGCACTATTACACAAATAGTAACTTATATGATATACAGCCATGTCACAGAATTTAATTCCGTTCGGAAGTGGAATTATTTCCGTATTTTGCTTCTATAGAAAAAGTAAAACGAAAAATTTGTTCGGAATGAAACCAATTGTTCGTTTTACTTTTTCTTTGGAAGCAAAATACGGAAATAATTCCACTTCCGAACGAAATTAAATTCTGTGACATGGCTGATATTTATCTGTTTCATCTGAAATACCAAATTTGTATGCAATAGTATTTTGAAATTGTACCATATGACTCGTGGTAGTACCACGGTACCAACTGTGTTTAATATGTATCAAAAAAAGTACAATTGTACCATGTTTGCCATCAGTGGTATGAACTAACTATTCTATGAATATTTTGGAATGTTAATTTGTGTAACTTCGCCCTCGTAATGTTCTCTTTTCATCATTCTGCTACAGACTTCCTCTCTCTCTCTCTCTCTCTCTTAGACACCCTTTGCATTAATCCATGTATGTAAAATTGTCTGCAATAAGTGTGATAGAACAGCATCAGTATCATCATCAGTATCATCTTCATGTTTGTTTGTTATTGAACGAATGTTGGTCGGTTAGATTCCAAGTCACGTCTGAATAAAAACAATTTGTCAAAGTCAAATATTTGTACAAAGTATTGCATTGTTGTTATAAACGTAATTTAAATCTGCGGTCATTACAACATTTATCACCCCTTTTTGTGTGCTGCCCTTTTATTCGATACGATTTCAATCTTAATAATCGTACACTCATAGTTTGCTCTGTCGTCTCTGTTTCGGTCTTTGACACCAATCGCATATGACATCTTGTATAACATCGTACATACTCGTATGTATGTATGTACATATGCATGTGTGTATGTAAAACAGTCATTGTTTGTAGGTTTGCTGGTCGGTACTTTCTGACATTATAATCATGTACGAATCTGATACAATCTTTTACCAAACCTTTTGATGTGTATTCGTCGTATGAGTGATTGTACTACATACAACTACATATACATTCATGCATACACATGAATTCGATGCTGACTAAAAGGCGTTAATAAAAGAGAGGATGACAATTATAAAGTAGAAAATAATAACATCATTGTCATTGAGATTGTCATGCTCATTGTCATTCAAAGCAGAACAAACACCAAAAAGATGAGAAATACCTACACCTTTCAACTCTCATTTATCATTTAAACATTTTGTACAATTGTTTAATTTTTTTTTAACTCACGCAGATACAGTCACACTCAATTGAATGCTATTTACATTTTATTGTTCAATTTGTTTCTACGTCTGTATGTAATTGTTAAGTTCATTTTATAATAAATGTTTTAATAATTCTACGTACAAATCACATTTACAATCCGATGAATAAAATATTTATGATAAACGACTAAGAGGAATAATAAAAAATGTATAGATGCTATTTATTACTTGCTGGAGCACAATAGAAATTTAAGCATATAATCTGTTGTAGGGACTGTAAAAATCTCATTAGTCTTAATTAGACTTGAATTTTAAACGGAATTAAAAAACAAGTATGTATGTACATATGTATGTACATATAAAAGTGCATATTGAACTAAATATGCCTTGTCGCTTTTTAAAATACAGATAATAACTTTTTTTCAGTGTATTATTTTGATAAATTTGTTGTTATGTTCATCAGCATTTGGCGGCATCCCACTTAAAGTTCATGTATGTATGTATGTACATATATTCTGTTTTCGACAGCAGCAAATTCGCGTTTTGATCAAATGTGTACAATTAATTTTAGATTTTTTATATCTTGTTATTAACAATAATTTTTTTTTTTTGCATATACTAATTTATTGTATCTTCATTTTACATGAACTAACAATAGGTATTCAAATCCTAAAACTAAAGTTAATTAAGATAAGTCCAGCCAATGCTAGACAAAATCTAGTTTTCAAACTCGATAGGATATAATGAGCATCTTGTATTTATTCATCTGAGAGCGGTGGTGTCCCTCCTTCTCAAACGGCTATGACCCGGATGTTGTAGGATGTTTCGAGCGAGGGGATTTGGATGAGTTTCCAGCTTACCCAAATAATGGGCCACATGTTTAGTTATTTCCCATT
Organism: Bellardia bayeri; assembly: GCA_950370525.1. Classification (NCBI taxonomy): domain Eukaryota; kingdom Metazoa; phylum Arthropoda; class Insecta; order Diptera; family Calliphoridae; genus Bellardia; species Bellardia bayeri. The sequence goes on along the minus strand of OX493268.1, from coordinate 39,006,355 downwards.
TGCCAAGAGGAACGTCAAGATCCTTGTGTATGTTGTTGTTTTTAATATACCAAGGAGCATTAGTTATCGTTCGTAGAATTTTGTTTTGACGGCGTTGAATTTTCTCAATATTGGAGTTGGAGGCAGTGCCCCATAACTGGATACCATAGCACCATATTGGCTTTAAGATTGAGTTGTAGAGTAGAAGCTTACAATCGACAATAATTTAAATATGAAAAAAAAAAATATTTTTTCACTAAATCCGTAAAATTTAAATCGCAGTGAAAGCTAACATTTGACATTTCTAAAGCATTTGATAAAGTGAACAAATTGAAACTGGTCGAAAATTTAAGTTCCGCACAACCTATTGAAGCAAGTAGTAGTCTGCGACTCTTGTTATATTTAATGATACTAATGATACTGCTATTCTAAAGGTAAAAGCTAAAATTTGACATTTTTCGACATATATTTCATTTCTTAAATCTGATCAAAAAAATAATATTTACAATTTACTTGATCTTGGAAATGTTTTTCAGATTAATGCACATTTTTCGCACATATGTTTCTCAAAGTTTTCTTTTAATTTTTTCGCTTATATTGAATTTTATTTGCCATAATTTGTATGATCAAACTGCTGCGAAAGAGAAAGATTAAATATATTTGTCACACTATTCAAAATACTTTCATGAAGTAATTGTTTGATCAAATAGGTGTAGAAACACAAGCTTGCGACTTTTTTTAATTGTAATTTTTGTATTGTTTATATTGTATTTTATTGTTCATACAGACTTCGCTATTAAATAATAATATTATTTTTTTGTATATTTCATTTATATATATGTACATTAGGGTGGCCCCGTTTGTATGAAGGTATCGATGTTCCCGACTAATATGAAAATTTCATTTATTTTAAGACTACGTTTCTCAATTTTTTTTGTCCTGGGGTCAATATTCTGTGAAAAAATAAAAATAAAATAAAATTTTGTCTGAAATTTTGAAAATGTTTGAATTAAAATTTTTTTTTTTTAATTTTTGATAACCCATTGAAGGCGCCTTTGAAAGACCTTTCATATGATACTAAATTTACATATAGTTCCTTTGGAAGAAATGTGAAATAATCAAAAAAAAACTCTAAAAAGGACCTTTTTATCCTTTGATCCAGCTCACCAAATATTGACCCCAGGACAAAAAAATTGAGAAACGTAGTCTTAAAATGAATCAAATTTTCATATTAGTTGGGAACATCCGCAACTTTATTTTGGGGCCACCCTAATGTACATACGTATATATAATTTATGTATATTAGTAAGTATGTTCACAGTCATGCCTAAATGGCTGAACCGACTTTAATGAAGTTTGCGTCATTAGGTTATATTTTTTCAAAACTTTGATCAGGTCGAGCTAAAAATGGGAAATTGGCAAGCCCAAACGGTCAAACCAATTTTATTAAAATATAGTATATGGATCAATACTTGATAAAATAGCTAAAAATCGGTAAAATTTATACGTTTATTTCTTAAACAATGAAGGGCGATTCTATTGTAGACAACTTTTAACATCAAAATTCAAATCACACTATTTGATACTTTTTTTGATGCAAATTTCAAGTAAAATATCTATATTTTATAATAATATAATTATTTTATACGTAAGCTTAAATATAAATTTGTTGTGCACTGCGAAGTATTAATTAAGATTCATAGATTTGGCGCGAACAGAAAATTCATTCATGTTGCACCCCCGTCATGGCTTAAAGAGTAAATTTCTTATTATTGGATTGTAGAGAAGATGGTTGATTTGATAATCATCGTCATCTTTCACAATAAAAAAGAATAATACAATAAAGTTTAAAAATTAACAGAGTTTTGTGTTTTTGTGGTATGATCTTATGAAAGTTGGCCAATTTGTTTGCACCCGTCCATGCACTTTAAAGCTCTTTCGTGGCTATTTGGTCGTTTTATATAAATTCTTGCAAATAGATAACAATAGTATATAGAAAAATATTACCCCTTCTAAATATATGTAACTTAATTGAAAATGTGTTTCTTTCTATTAGTAAAAGACGTTTAAATCGTCTAAATGTTGCACCCGTTAGAATAGAATCGCCCTGTATTGAAATTTGGAACATATACTCGTATAAATTCTTACTTGGAAGCATCAATAGGCTATAACACTGAGTCGAGGATGGGACAAAGAGAGGAATAACGGGAAAACTTTTAAAATTTTGTTTTAAAATAATGATTGTCTTTGTTATGATGCAATAGCATTTTTATTTTAGCTTTCTGTAGTCACAGATATTTATATTAGAAAAATACTTTTTCAAAAGACTTTTAATTTAATTTTGTATTTAATCTTAATAAATGATCTACTTATACAGATTTGAAATTTTAAATCTCAATATATTAAAAGACAAAAATAAAACAAAAGACAAAATTAAAATTAAAGGTGTAAAAAGATTTGTTTTCTTACTTTTTTGATACCTTTTGTATATATTCTTTTAAGACAACAAAATTACTGGTAAATAGTGAAGTTTAGTTGTCGTTTTTAAAAATTTTAAATATTTTTTTTTTAAATATGACAAATAAATATATGTGCACGCATGGTGTAACTATACAGGGTGAGTTCAAATCGGCCACAAATACAACACAATATAGAAACAACAGGCATTTTGTTTGTGTAAAATAATGTACTACTGTCAAAAACACTTGAAAAAGTATTACTTTTGACATAAGTAAATTGTAAACAAAGTCAGGCAGCTGTGCTACTGCACTCATCTTGTATAGTTACACCATGTGTGAAATCTCTAATTTTCTAATAGATCCAAAACAACTTATTTAAAAAATAAACGTAGTGGGCGGATTTCAACCGTAGACACCAGGACTAAACGGCAAATTCGATATTTAGCAGAAGATGAAAACATAAGCTGCAGGCTGCAGTAGATCTCGACCTCAGTGTTACCCCGCAGAGTTTACATCAACTGCTTTAAGAGGATATTGGTATTAAATATGAAAACAAAATAGCAAAACCGTACCTATCTCAGTGCACCAAAAAGATTAAAATTTTGTTATGAAGAATTTGAAATGGTTGTATTCAGCGACAAAAAAGTTTAATTTGGATGGTCCTGAAGGTCACCAAAAACATTGGCTTGATACAAGACGCAGACGTGAGACGTGTTTTAAGCGAAACCACCCACGGTGATGGATCTCTAATGATGTGGCCTGCATTTAAAGCTCGAAGAAATTCCCGAATATGTATAATGCCAAGCAAAATGAATGTTGAAATATAGGTACGTAAGTATGTAGATCTTCTAGAGAATAATTTACTAGACTTTTCAGCTGAGTTATATGGTGATAATTGAACATTTCAACAAAATAACGTGCCACTTCATGTCGGACGTAAAACGAAGAATTTTTTTAACACCCATAATATACCAGTATTAGAGTGTAAGTCTCGATCTCAATCCAATAGAAGTCCTTTGGGAATTTTTTCTGCCAAAATGTTTTTATAGGCAGAAAAATATACAACTTTAAGGAATTTAAAAAATGTTATATTGACAGAATCGGATTCAATTGATATAACAATTCTAAAGAACTTGGCAGGATCAATGCCTCGTAGGCTGCAATAAGTTTTAATACAAATTCATTTTTTATTAATATTAAAAATTTAAAAAATATTTGTTTAAAGGGAAAACATTTTGTATTAATAATAGTTAATATAATTTCATGCACATATACATAAATATTTTCTATGAAGTTCATATTATATTTTGTTTTCGTCTTTTTTATGAAATAAAATAAAAAATAATTTTTTCTTAATTTTTAATCACAAAATATGATTTTTTTTTTAATAACAATTCACTATAAAACATTGTACATATAATTATTTCTCATGGATATTTTTTTTAATTACAAAAATTCAAAAATTCTGCGATATTACTCTTTGCAATCAGAAAAAATATTTATTAAGAAACTATTTTACGATAATTACCCTTCAAGGAGTATTAAGGGCATAAGCTTTAAAGTATACATAGATTTCTTTTAACGATCAAAAGTTTTATAGTCTACTACATACATATGTAGGTTTGGAAAGTCATGTAAAATAGAGCAAATACTTAATAGTAATGATCCTTTTTATTACGTTTTATATTCAATTTTTTAAAATGATAGAATTGTGTTTTTTTTTTTGTACCTTTGTACAATCACAAACCTTTTGATTAGAAAAGTATATTTTCTATTTACATTAGAGCATCCCGTATATTAATCTATATATATAAAAGAGTAACGTGACTGACTGACTGATTCATCATCACACAGCCCAAACCGCTAAAGCTAGAAACTTGAAATTCGGTTAATGGGTTCCTTTTACAATATGTAGATCCACTAAGACGGAATTTTTGGAAATTCGGTCGTTAAGGGGGACAAATGGGGCAAAAACGGGTAAAACCTAGAGGTACTCCAGGCATTAGACTTAGAAATAATATTTTAAAAGCGTCCTCCTTTAATCAAAAAAAGAGCCGTACTTTTTTGAAATTCGAAATTCAAGTGACCATATGGGGTAAAAATAGTCCCCGTAGAACGCTCCGTTAACATATATATCTTCTACATAAATAAACATAGAAATACTATACTAAATGAATCTGGCTCAAATCAATAAAGACAAGAAATAATTTTGGTACTTTTTTGAAATTCGAATTCCTATGGCCTAAAAATTTTATTCTTTTTAGGTACTTTTTTATTAAAATGTATTTTCTCACTAAAAATTCCATGAACTATTATTTTTAAATAGTACGTATTACGAATAATTAATACGTACTTTTTTGAAAATTATTTTTTCACGGGTGACAAAAAAGGGACAAAAACGGGGTAAAAACGGACATTTGATATTATTTATTCAATTTAAAAATAAAAAAAAGAACCCAGAACATGCTATTCATGACTCAAATATAAAGGTGTAAAAAGGGCCAAATTTCAGTCCACTTATATTGGTACTTTTTGAAATTCATTTCTACTATTCTATTCTCGCAAACTATGCATGTGATGATCTTCGGCAAAGTTGTTGTGCATGAGACCGGGAAGGTTTCTGAGTTGGAACGCCCACGCCTACTCTAGCGCCCACTTTTTTTAATTGATTAATTGCTTCTGCATGAGTTTTTACAGATTTACTTCATGCAAATTGTATCCACATCTTACTGAAGGCAAGGTAAAAATAAAAATTTTATTTGCCACGCCCACTTTCATGCCACATCACAAAATATTAATGATTGTATGTATGTCCTTTATAGAATCGTAAACTATGCATTTGGTCATGTGATGATCTTTGGCAAAGTTATTGTGCATGAGTCCGGGAAGATTTCTCAGTTGGTATAATCACGCCTACTCTAACGCCTACTTTTTTTAATTAATTACAACGCCTGCCGGGAAGGCCAGACCGCTGGACCAATCTTACTAAAACTTTGACGGGATATAACTGAGACTCCGGCATGACTAAGAATACTTTTTTCGACCGCCTACTTTTTTTTAAAATGAACAAAATCAATAAAATTACTCAAAATGAATTGAATATTTGTGTAATGCCTTTCTTTCAAATTAACTTTAATTGGTGGCGTAGCAACGCGCGAAGGGTATAAAAATATTTTCAAACAAATAATCAATACCCTATGTATTACTTAAATTTAATACAAAATTTAATAACATTACATGATTTACTATTCTATTAAATTATTTATTCTTTCAAAATAGACTACTCTAACTAGATGAATCTTCTGTGTATTAAAGAAATCTAACAAAATAAAATTCTTCAAATGATCCTGCAATTCATTAAGTTTATGAGTGCTTTGCCGCTAAAAGATGTTAGGAACCAATATTGGGGAAGACATTTGAATACACGGATCATTTGGGACTTGCGCTTGACGATGTCATTGAAGGCATTTAAAAAATGGTATTATATTAGTCACGTTAACATTAATGTATCACATTAATTAATCGTTGGATTAATCTGATGATGAGTGTGATAGGGTATATAAATGTCTGCGGGAGGTTGAAATGATATTCCAGTCAAGGAAGCAGAAGGCCTCGCTTTCGAAAAAAATTAATCAAATAAACCTGAGCTAAATTCTTCTTCGATGGTTCTCTGACGTCATGGCTTAAAAACATTGTTGTCATTATGTGCAGCAAATAATGCAACTCAATAAATGCCAATCAAGAAAAATATTGGTAAAAATTTCATTTCTAAAAAATCATTTTGTAGATTTAAAACTTTGCTTCTTACAGCTCACATTCGTAAAACTATTTTTTTTAAATTATCTAAACCAATTTTGCATTTAATATTTATAATGTACAATATACTTTGAAGGCTATTGGACATCAATGATATTCAAGTTATGATACGCACTATCTATTGGGCATCCGCTGGACGATCTCAAATGTTTTCAAATGCAATATGTACGATCAACAATAATACATAATTTGTAAATTTCGTAATTCAAGATTCAGCATTTTTAATATACATTTTAATAATGTTGGAAACAGCCTATATCATGCTGTAAGGTGTATTTATTTTACACAATAATTAAAAGTTCTATAATAAACATTTTAAAATAATTTATGTAGTTGTTTTGTTATTTCCACATTTTTTTTTCGCTAACGAAGTAGCGGGTTGCATGCTAGTATGTGCATAAATGTCACATCACGATTCGTATTGATGAATTGAATTCGAAATTTATCTGTAAAAAATATGTAATAAAAACGCTTTATTGACAAGTTGTAATCAAACCAGTGTTGCCAAACATGGTACAATTCTACTTTTTTCGATACATTTTAGACACAGTTGGTACCGTGGTACTACCACGAGTCATTTGGTACAATTTCAAAATGCTGTTGCATCAAAACAGACAGACGGGCATAGCTTCATTGACTTCGAATTTTATAAGGATCAAGAATATATTTACTTTGTTGGGTCTATATCCTCATTCAACACATGTGGTGGTGGAGGGTATAAAAATGGTAAGGGATATCTTTAAAATCCAGTATCCAGTAATGTGATTTCTATGTATGCAAATACTCAAAAATTGAAAGCTGTGACGGAGGCGCAAATTTAAGACAATTTGCCAAAAACTGGGTCTTCGCGCGCCTTCGACCAAGTCGATCGACCGAAAATGTCGCAGCTGTACGTGACGACCTTTTTTTTATGAAAATGAGGCAGGTCAAGCGCAAACAGTCAATGGTGTTCGATAACCAGTTTTTTCTTGAATTGAAGAAATTAATGTGGAGGGCATGTGGTTTCAACAAGACGGCGCTACATGTCATACAGACAGAGAAACAATTCAATTGCTGCATCAGTCATTTCCCGGTCGTGTTATTTCGCGTTTTGGAGACCAGAATTGGCCACCTAGATCGTGCGCCTTAACACCTTTAGATTTTTTTCTTTGGGGTTTTTTGAAGTCGATGGTTTACGCGAATAAGCCGACGACGACTCAAGCCTTAAAAGAGGAAATTTGACGCTGCAATAATGAAATACCGCAGCATTTATGCAAAAAGGTTATTGAAAATTTCATTAAAAGATCGCGTGTGTGCCAGCAAAGCCGCTGCGGCTATCTGCACGATATCTTGTTCCATACATAACCTCATTCTGTCTACTTTACGATATAATAAAGATTCACGATTTTTTTTAATATCTGTGTTTTATTTAAAATTTAAAAATTTCGTTCTACTACTACTTATAAAAAAGGAACAACACAACACAAAAAATTATGACGACAAAAATAAAGAAAAACAAAAAAAAATTGTTTATTAAAATTGCAATCAGTTGTTTTCTTCACTGTAACTTGAACACACAATTGTTGAGTTCGAAAGCAAACTCGTATCAAACTCAAAATTATGTAGAACTTTATCTCAATAACGTAGTTTACAAAAGGTTAATGATTGTTATAAGGATACTCGGAAGTTTACTTTATTTAAGAGCTATTGCCAAATATGGACTGACAACTACACTCACAATATTATTACAGTAACGGTATGTAGTTTATTCAGGAAGTATTACGTGCAGTTGTTTTTAACTAAATAAACATTTAAAATTCTAAGAAAATGTATTTTTAACTGAATTTAACATTTATTCAAAAAACTAAAATGCGCATTAATACGGATTTTCAGTTTCATTTGATATTGACAGTTGTTTACGTTAAATTATTTTGTATGTAAAATTAAATGAAACTGTAATTTAAAATAACTGAAAATTTACTTAAAAACCGATCTACTTATTTTTCATTTAATTTTAACAAAAAGTTCATTTAATTTTAAACGTTATAATTCTCAAACAGTCAATGTGAATTTTAATATAAGATATGTATATGTAGATATTATACGGAAGTTATGACTATGTATAGACCGACCCTTCGAAAATTATTTCAAGTTATTTTCAGTTATTTTATGTATATTAGTTATTAACGGAATTTGTGGTTAATTTTTTGATAGTTAAAATACATAAAACAACTGAAGATTTTGTTGATTTTACGGAATTCGGAGTTGAATTTTTGACATTTAAAAATAAATGAACTTTTCGTTAAAATTAAATGAATAATAAGTAGACCGGTTTTTAACTGAATATTCATTTATTTTATATTACAATTTTACAGAATTTTTTGAGTGTTCAAAATCCTTTAGTATAATTGCCGTATGACCGATGTTAGTACGATTTCTGGATTAAAATACTGATCGGTATACAATATTGGTTTGATATCGATATTTATTAGACATTTTTGTGGGTTTAGTTGTTTCTCGGAGTTGGTGCTTATATGGGAGCTATGACCAATTATAAACCGAACTTTATAAAATTTGGCACAGAGAATTTTAAATATATGAGGATATATCATGTCAAATTTTAAGAAAATACCGGTATATTTATATAGACAGATATGAGTATTTAAGTCATTTTCGAAAGTAGACCTTATATGGAGGATATTGTCTAAAATGGACGTGATTTCACAAAATCCAACTGTTTCATTTTGGCATTTACATACATATGTATATGTATATATACATATATGATCTGTGAAAAATTGTGAATCGGTACCGTTATTTAAATCAGATTTATATATATTTAAGAGATTTTCAGAAATTGACCTTGTATTTATGTGAGCCATGGTCAAACATGGACCGAACCAAAACAAATATTGTTTCGTGATTTAATTTAATTTTTGCTAAAATTTTGTATTGATATTGTCATTTTAATGGCATTTATGTACCATTTAGGCATATTTCGGAAAGAAATTTTTTTTCGGGCTATGAAAATCATGGACCGATTTTTCATCATAGTTTGTACTTTTATCATACAAATTACTTGTGTAAAATTGCATGTCTTTATCTGCAAAATATTTAAACAAGTTATCAAAAATATGTAAAAAAATATTTTTTTTTGGAGGTTGTCTCAGATTTTGATTCATAACTCCGGTTTTACCGGACCGACAATACTGATTTTCAATACCAAACAGCTTAGGAGAATTATAAATGTTTTTTTTTTGTAAACTTTGCAGACAGAGAGACAGAAATACGGAATTGGAGTTCCATAAGGATCAAGAATATATACTTTGTTGGGTCTCAGGTAAATATTTATCAATGTTACACACGGAATGACAATCTTACATAAGCCCTCATTCACCACTTGTGGTAAAAAAATTTAAAACTAAAGGCAAGTTTGTGTTTCAACGCTGGTGCAGAAACAAGGAATTAGTTTTTCAGCATGTGGAAAAATTAAAGAAGGTTCATAATGTTCCAAAAGTCTTTCGCTGTTCTTTGGCGTATTTAAGTGGTTTGATCTTGTTTACTTTGCTGATACATATAGGGTTTCTTACGAGAAACACGACTGTTGTACCCAGACTCATGAAGTAGGTACTTTTCGTACTGTATTTGGACAAACGCTTTTGTTGAAGTTAGTATTAGTGTTTTTGTTGTCGGTACCTTTGGGATTTTATTGATTTCCCGCACGATATATCTTTTTTAAACATTAGAAAGGCCTAATGGTGTCCGACTCTTGGTTTATTTGCAAAATTTTTTGTTTTGTTATATTTGTCAACAATTTTTTTAATAGTAGAATAAGGTCTTTTGCAGTGGCGGATTTACGCCTGCTTCCTTCCTAGGCACTCTTTGACATGCCGTCCTTTTTGATTACAGAAGTGATAATAAAAAACCATATAATTTTTAATTATTGTGTATTAATTTTTATTAATTTAGATACACATACGTTTTTCAATTCACATGTACTTTTCATAGATTTTTAAATTTTTTATGCATGCATAAAATGCTGTTTATAAGTTGCAAACAAAAGATTTGTGCAGAACGCACATCTTCAGTAATTGGCAATGAATCTTCGAGTTGATAATGTAAATGAATGCATTCATTTGCTAATGTCTCTTCTAGACGACCAGGATACTTTTTGGCGAGTTTATTTGTCTGACTTTTTAACTCAGTTGTATCTATTTTATATAAATTATCAAAAAAGCTGAAGTTTACAAAAAGCTTTTCATATGCGTTTTTACGTTCGGATAACTGCAAAACTCAGAGTAACCAAAATATAAATATATTTGCGTTAAATATTATTGGGATACCAATATTTTTGAAAGAGTAATTATAGATCGATCTGCACAAAATTTGTTGATGTGATTTGGCTTCATTTACCACTCAATTGTGATGAAATTTGTTTGGATACTTGCATAATTTAAACATTTATGTTCGGTAAAGCCCATTTTCGGGAGGACATTTGTATGGGGGCGAGGTGAAATAATGGACCGATTTCCACCAGTTTCAATCCCATCCATTCTTGGGCCGAAAAAATATCAGGTACCACATTTTATCGAAATAACTTCAAAACTGCGACCTGTTCTCTGCGCACAAGCTTTACATGGACAGCCAGACGGACGGACGGACATCGTTAAATCGACTCAGAAAGTGACTCCGATTCGATTGGTATGCTTTAAGGTGGGTGTTGGACCAATATTTCTAGGCGTTACAAACATCAGCACAAATCCAATCTACCCTCTCCACTATGGTGGTGTAGGGTATAATGAATAATGGATATTGTTGAAAAATCTACGGTTTGTTTTAATTTTGGAAAATACTCATATTTTATGCTCTATAAATTTGTTTTTAAAATATTTTTCTTTTCAAATGTAAAATATGTAGATAGTGTCCATTGAATTTCGTCCAGGACATACTCAGGTTAAAATAACCAGTCACATTGTACATACATAAGAATTTTCGTACATATACATAATGGGCATAATCAATGTTTATTATTTATTTTTTTTTTTGATATTCAATTTATTTCAGAAAATTTATTGCATTTAATTTATATGCCAGTGGCTTTAAATTTAAAAATAAATAAATGTGAAAATCTTGTTAATTAAATTTGACCATTAATAGATTTTTGAAATACAGACGTACATAATAATATTTGATGACCTCCGACCAATTAAATTATATTGATACTACCAGCATGTTGCGGTGGCTTCCAATGCCGACACCAACATCAGATTCATTTAAAATCACACTCCCTCATAAGCATTTAAATTGACGTATGTAAGTAAATATTGATTTAAAACTGAATCTAAAATAAATAATTTTAAATATGAATTGAATAATACTGACATCTATACAATGCAAGTGGTACTGATGTAATCTAAATAATGTCTATTAAATTAAAACAAAATGCTCTTTGTACATATGTATATGTACATATGTACATACATATTAAATATTTAAGATCACGGATATATTTTATGTTACCCAGTCTGTCTCTCTGTCTGTCTGTCTGTCTGTCTCCATCAAAATATGATATTTATATATGATATTAATTATACTATAATAATAATTTTATTTCAGATAATAGTAATTGCTCAATGATACATAAATGTCTATTCCAAAATTCAGAAAAAAAAGTTTCAGGTAAAAAGAAATCGGAAAACGAAATTTTGGTTAGTTCGGTCCATGTATGACCATAGACCCCATATAAATTCCACTTCCGAAATTCATTATATACGTATAAATCTGGTATATATGTATATTGTTACAAGGTTAAAATTCGACACAAATAATTCTTACAAATATATTTATAAATTGCTGTACTGAATTTTGTGATGGTCGGCGCGTAATTGGTCCTCCCATGCTCCCATATAAGAACCACATACGAAAAAGACATTAATCTTTATATACATATAACTTATAAATGTCGGTACTGACTACGTTATCCATTCGAATACTGATCGTTCGATTATTCGAACAATTTCTTAAGAATAATTATTCGTAGAATTTATAAATAACAATTTTCGAATAACGAATAATTCGAACAATTTTGTGAAGAATAATCGAATAAAACAAATAAATATGTTTGTTTTTATACCCTCCACCACCACAAGCGGTGAATTAGGGTATATATAAGTTTGTCATTCCGTGTCTAACATTGAGAAATATTCACCTGAGACCCAACAAAGTATATATTCTTGATCCTTATGGAACTCCAATTCCGTCTTTCTGCCTCTCTGCCTGCAAAGTTTACAAAAAAAAAAATATAATTCTTCTAAGCTGTTTGGTATTGAAAAATCAGTAAAATCGATGCACCGGAGTTATGAATCAAAAAGTCTTATACAATCCAAAAAAAAAAAAATATTTTTCAAATATTTTTTGCGAATTTGTTTAAATATTTTGCAGATAAAGTCATGCAATTTTACAGAATTAATTTTTATGATAAAAAGACAAGCTATGATGAAAATAGTAAGAATCGGTCCATGATTTCTCATAAAACCAAAACGGGTTTTGATATCAATGAAATTCTTTATTTCTGTGAAAGTACGTTCGATGCCATTATGTATGAAACTCGATTTCTTTTGTAAGGCCACCACTAAATAAAATCATATTTTTTAAGTTTTTGTGGTTTTCTTATTCTACATAATAATAGAATGATAATATTTATTAATTGCCAAAAAAATCAATTGTTTTATTTGTTTTTTTTATCATTTTATGTATAAATGAAGAGAAATTTCTTTTAAAAAATTTGTTACGAATTCGTTTGTACACAATTCGATCGTGTATTAATATTTCAAGTAAAAACTAATAAAAGAGAAAAATATTTTCTCATTAAAAGTTTACTAGATTTTACTTAATTAAAAAACAATTACAGCAAAAAATGTAGTGTAAACAAACAGACTTTATAAATGCGTCGTACTTTTGAAATAATTTTTCATCGTATAGAGTATTTTTCATTTCAATTACATATTTCTTATAAATATAAATTTTTTAACTTATTTGTTTATAAACATTGAAAAAATTCAAAGGGATCAAAATAAAGTTCTACGTATAAAAACTGCATCTGCATGGTATGTTAAAAATTCTCGAATTCACAAAGATCTAGGGGTGCCATTAGTAAAAGTCGAATTTACAAAATACGCGTCAAAAAACGTCAGCAGGTAGGTAGAAAGGCTGGTGTGAGTCACCTCACACCTTCACCCAGTGACCAATATGGTCCATTGTGATGCCTTGAATATAAAAGATACCTGACCAAAAAAAAAACCATTTAGACATGCATATGTCCTCCACTTGTGCCACCAGCACTCCGTCTATTGTCGCGTAGTCAGGCCATTCCCATTACGAATCTTATTAGACTCTCCAGCCCACAGCTCGAGACATCCCCTAATTCGCCCAAGAATTCATTGCCCAGCCACCTCATCCTACTGCCCTGCAACCTGGGACAATGACACAGAATGTGCTCAACTGTCTCCAGCTCATCCGGGTCCTCGCATAGTCTGCACATATCCGACAATTTGGATCCCATTCTCACCGCCATCCTGCCTATCATGCAGTGGCCAGTGATAATGCCCATCATGGTCCGTACGCACACCCTACTCCTGCCCAATAGTGATTCCGAATCGGACTTCCTTAGCACCGGCCACAGCGTCCGTGACACTTGGCAGTCCGTCCGGTTCCCCCAAGCTTGATTGGTCACACTTAGGGTCCAGGAAAGTGAAAATTCCAAAGCCACTCTCCAATCCTTCACTATTTCCCTACAGTTCGTCAACGTAATATCTATTACTGCCTCCCTGCCCCTATTTCTGAATGTTGGCGTATTTCCCCTATTACAGATATAGAGATTATTAGCAATAATAAAATCAAACATAGACTCACCTCTTTTATTGATGTCGGCGCTTCCGCATTGGGTATGGTGTGCGTTCGCGTCACACCCTAGTACCAGCTTCGAGCCGGTTCTGCCCGAATTCTCCACCAACTCTTTTATATTGTCACCAGGTGGATCGGTAGCCTCGTATGGCAAGTAGACCGATGCTAGTGCCAGGACGGTTCTGTCCTTGCTTCTCCTGTCACGACCGTGAGGTCTCCACCACTGAAAGTATTAGACATAATAAATTTATGTTCGTACGTCAGCAAACTTGAACACCATCCAAACCCACTTGCACGAGACATCCTTAACTTTAGTGGCCATAATCGGTTGAGAAGGAGGGATGCCCTTGCTTTAAGTCAAGCGCAAAATAGATGACTGGATCAGTTGATGTGAAATTTTTTTAGTATCATAGAATTTTTGTCTAGGTCTGGCTGGACTTATTATTTTCTTTTTAGTATTAAGATTTGAATACTTATTGTCATTTCAATATATGAAGATCCAATAAATAAATAAAGGCTAAAAAAAAATTTGTTTATAGTGAATTTTTGATGCGCATATTTTCGTCAATTCGTATTTGCTGATAACACAAACAATTTATTTAAATATTTATTCGTAATGTATAATAAGTTGTTTACATAAATAATGAAATAAATGTATGTATGTATGTATACACGAGTACATTACTTTCAAGCACTAATCAGATTCAAATAAGAGTCATATTTGGCTGTGAGTCTTTCTACATGTGATAATTAACATTGTGGTCGTTTGAACACATATTTATTGAAATTACACTTATTTATGAAATTATAAAATATTCCTTGATATACATACATACATATGTACTTAAGTTACCGTGTCAAATTTATAAAATATACTCGTAGACGTAATTAACAAGTCATTAGGAATTTATTGACCAATTAATCAAATTATATTCGTAAAATATTATTTGTACCAGCAGCCAAGATTTTGTCCTGGGAATCTGAAATATTGATGTAAAAAACCTACCAAGATAACAGGAACCAAATTCAAAACTAATATTGTTCCATGGATTATGTAACGTAAGTTTCCGAGCAAACTAACAGCATGTTTATAAATAATGAAAGAAATTTAGTTTTTGAATATTATAAATTATTTGAAATTTTTAAATACAAAATATTTATGTGCAAAAATAAAAAAATAAAATAAATTGGCCTCGAGCTCGAAAAAAAACTTTTTTTTATTTTATTAAAACAAAAAAAGATCGAAGAAATCAAAATTTAATTTAATAAATTGTTATTTTTAACAAAAATTTGTACTGAATTCATCTGTATGCGATTCGTTCACGTAGAAATTCGTTAGTTTTATAAAAACAGCCTGTATGCCAAAATTTAATTTCGTTTCGTCGTTTGGTTTGGAAGACATACATATTTATTTATATATACTCGTACATACATATGTAGATGCAGGGCTGGGATTGTTGTAGTAGTTGAATGTTGATGTGGAGTTAGAGTTGGTTGGGAATAGATGTAGTTGGTGAGTAGGTGTAAATGCTGAGTGTTGGTAGTGTGTGGTGTGGTTTATTGGGTGTTAGTTCTGAGTAATTTAGTGCAATTTTGAATATGCGTGTAAGTTCCATCCATGAACAAGTTTTAGGTTTTTTGAAATTTTAAAATGCAGTAATATTTTATTTTGTTTAGCGGTAATGATTTCTGTATATAAATATGTGTAGAATTTTATTTGGATATCAACAGTGTTAAAGCTATGACTAATTACGAATCGAAAATTAAACAAAATGATTTTTGTATATATGAAATATTATTGTGTTGAATATTATTTGAATACCAAACTTTCCAAGAGAGTTATATATTACCGAAGGGAATCGTAGTCATTTACAGGCTTTTGTTAACCCAGCACCTGATATTAACAAAATGGACAAAAATCTAAAAAAATTGATTTTTCAGAATTTTCAATACTTTTTTGGAAAAATTTCAAATGTTGTTTTCATTTGAGTGTTTTGTAAAAAATGTTTGCATAAATGTAAGATATTATTGAAAATATTTATAATAAAGTTTTTTATTTTAGTTAAAAAATGTTTGTTTCCGCAAAAATGTCAAAAAAAATCATTTTTTTCTTGTTTTTCAAGAAAGTTTTCCATGAATTAATTATTTGTCGGAAATTCTACGTATTTTTAAAAATTAACACTTTCAATCCATTGATACATGTATAATATGACTTGCCTTTCTTTTACACGTGTCAAATTAATTGGGGAATAGTTAACAACTCATACGAGGTCTGGTCAAAAAATGACCGTTATTTTAAATTTTTTCAAAAATTATTAATTTTTCATCAATAACTACCTTCAAAGTAATCCCCCTCAGATATAATACACTTTTGCTAGCGGTTTTTCCAATCCTCGAAACACTTCTGAAACGCGCTTTTTGGTATCGTTAACAGCTCCTGTTTTGATTTTTCTTTTATCTCCTCAATCGTAGCAAAACGCTTTCCTTTCATCGGTGTCTTCAGTTTTGAGAAGAGTAAAAAGTCAGCGGGGCCCAAGTCCGGTGAATACGGTGGTTGAGGCATGACAACGGTTTTGTTTTTGGCCAAAAACTCACACACAAGCATCGATGCGTGAGCTGGTGAGTTATCATGGTGCAAAATCGATGATTTGTTTTTCCACAATTCTGTGCGTTTCTAACAAATTGCTTCTCGCAAACGGCGCATAACTGCAAGGTAGTATTCCTAATTGGCCGTAAGGCCTTGTGGCAAGAATTCATGATGCACCACGCCATTGCAGTCGAAGAAAACAGTGAGCAAAACCTTCACATTTGACCGAACCTGACGTGCTTTTTTCGGTTTTGGGCCTTCTGGACATTTCCATTGGGATGATTGGGCTTTGGTTTCAATGCCATAGCCATAAACCCATGATTCGTCACCAGTTATAACCCTTTTGAGGAAATCTGGATCGTCGTTGACGATGTTCAACAGCTGCTGAGCAATATCCATGCGACGTTGTTTTTGCTCAAAATTTAGCAATTTTGGAACAATCTTCGCTGCCACACGTTTTATGCCTAAAACATCCGTAAAAATTGCTTGACATGAGACGAACGATATGCCAACATTAGAGTTGTGCCCGGTCGTTCATTTCAGTGACCGGTCATTTTTGTTCATTTATCCAGGACTGACTCGTTCATTCAATTCGTTCAATCGTTCACTTTGAACGTGAAGTGATCCGTTCATTTTAACCCGTTCGTTCATGAACGACACTGCACTAGCCAACATCATCAGCAACCTCTCTGATAGTGATTCGACGATTATCCAAAATCATTTTCTTCACTGCTTTAATGTTTTCATCGGTTGTTAACGTGCTCGGGCGACCAGGACGAGCATCGTTATTGACATCTTCTCGGCTTTCCTTAAACCGGTTATACCACAATTGAACTTGGGTTCTGCTCATAGTAGACTCGCCAAACGCCGCAGTTTCATTGATCAATTTTTTCGAATAGTAAAAAATTGAAGAGCACACAAAAACACGACTAACCTTTTTATCTGTTAAAAACAAACTGACAATCCAAAATGGATGTTATTAACAACATATATAACAGACATCTGTACCAACATAACAAAAATCGAAATTACGTAACTCACGAAATTTGAAAATAACGTTTATTTTTTTTATCAGACCTCGTATGTTTATAAAAGTGTTGTTAATACACAAAAGAAATATTTAGAAAAATTCGGGAAAGATTTGGATCCACTATTAGAAAAGAACCAGACTAGGGAGGCTACAAAAGTTAAAAAATAATTTTAGTGTGCGAATATCTAGTAAACTATAGGAGATAATACATATATAGCTACGAGAAAGTTTTTTAGTACTCGACTAGTAGATTTTTAATATATACTCGTAGTATAATCATAGAAATCGAAACACAAACGAAGAATTGGTATCGTTTTAAATTTCTAACATATCCGAGGTGGCCCACTTGGGTACCTCTGGCAACGCCCATGGTTCGTTTATATGGTCCAAATTTACAACAACACCTTCTCTATAGGCAAGCGGACTTGTAGTTTAGAAATTACAGATTTATTTTCGTTTTCGTTTTTTTTTCAACAAAAGTAAAACCTTTAGTTGTTAATGCGTTTACGTCAAACTCTGGCAACAAAAACCATAAAACGAATACGGATTTACAATGACAATTTACAAAATACCGTTAAACAATAAAATTTAAATTGTGAATTTTAAAATTAACTAACCTTTTAACTGTGTGGTACCTTTGTGTGCTACTCGTACCGAAAGAGTTAATCAATGATAACTTGTTTGCTGTACACCACTACACCCCCACTCAGCTCTTATCAGATTACATTCATTACATTCATACATACTTATGTATCTAACCATATGTCCTGTTATTCACAACAGTCCTGATTTAATATGTCAATAGCGGTTTTATGTGAATTCATATGACATTTACGAGTAGATATATGTATATTTGAATGTGTGTACGTATCTATGAGAATAACACCTACTAACTTCCGAACATACATACATACTTGTGTAGTTCTCCCGTTCGTACAACTGAAAAATTTAGGGCTTTGTTTCGTAATATGCACTTGTAATTTTGTACTTGTACGGAAGGAATAAATACGATTTGGTTTGCTGAAGCTTAAATGGTCAAATTCTATTACATGATTGTGTATTTTGTAAATTTTCTTTTTATGTTTGTTTCTTTTTATACCATGCACCACCATAGTGGGAAAGTTATACTGGATTTGTGATGATGTTTGTAACGCTCACAAATACATGACTCTACCACCAACCGTAAAGTATATTCAGAATTACTTGCTGAGTCGTATAAAAAGAAATTACATATACCTAAAACATGTGTACGGATCGGTCACTAATTGATTTTAATATGAATAAATATCTGAATAATGTTCGTATTTAAATAAAATTAATCTAATATATTTATATTTTATGGCTATTGGTTCATAAGTAGTCATAGTTCTTAAATAAGGTCCACTTCCGAAAAAAAAATCACTTTAACGAGCATAATTGGCTTACCAATTGAAATTTTATATAAACAAATTTATTATATACATACACACAGCTTCAAAAGTGTGTAAGCACCAGTGAATTTTTTGATTTTTTTTAAGATTATGAAAAGCATTCTAGTTCAACTTGAATTTTTTTTCATAACCGAATCTATTATTCAACCAAATATCCAACAAAACGAAACTTTTAAATTTCAATCGATGGATAGATTTTAGGATTTTCATTATCTTAAAAAAATCAAATAATTTGTTGTGTTTACTCACTTTTGAGGCTCATAGTATGTACCTAGCCTCATTGAACCTAGCTCACATATAAGGTTCACATCAGAAACAAAATTTTAATAAAACTGTTTATATACTCGGTGTAGGGTATTTTATATGGGCGTGCTTGAGTGACTACACTTTCTTACTTGTTTTTTTTTTGTGTTGTTGTTTGTAATTATCACCTTGTTTATAATAAGTCTTTGTAAGGATTCTTAACAATTTAATATCCTTTTATATTGTTTGTATCTTATATTTTTAATTTTGTTTGTTATGTATTGTTTGCTGTCTTTTTGTTTAGATTATTTTTGTTGTGATATGTGAAATCAGTATGATTGATTTTCACAGATAAGTACACCGCAATCAGTAAGTTTTAGTCTACTTAAACACATACATAAGTTGTGTATACCAATCATGTAATCCATCCATTCGTACATTTATATATATGTAGGAACAGTGTATCACAAAACTATATTGCCTACTCATTTTCACAAAAAAATTGTTTTTCATTCATACATAAAATTGTAAAAAGCTGATAATAATACTTTTTCGTTTTTGTAATAGATAATACATTAGAAATTGTGTAAAATGGAAAATGCGATAAAATTTTTACAATGGCCATTTTTGTTTTGTTGTTATTGTATTTTCCATTTTCGATGGACAAATTATTTTACAGCTTTACTTACTACCAGGACAAATAAATTGAAAACATTTGTACATATTATGTTTAATAGATTTTGTTAAGCGATAAACAGTTTCATAAATCGGACCATAGTCTCGGAAGCATTTAAAAGCATAAATGCAGGGGTTCATGAAAATCCGGACCAGAAATTAACCATCAACAGAGAAGAACACTACATACTTATATAACTATCAATGTAAACAGCAAAAATTGCATAGGGTGCTAAGAGTCACGTCTGGCATCGTAAAAAATATTTGTTTTGAAATTTTGGCATGTCGACTATATATTCTATGACGAAAGCTAAAGCAAAATTGTAGAGTCTAGTCAAATAAAGCCTTAAATATAAATAATGTAAAAACCAAGGTTAATAATGATGGTGATATGGGGCTGCATTTCTGCCAATGGAGTTGGTAATCTTGTATATACTGATGATATTATGAACCACCATTCTACATAATGTCTACCTTTATTATCAATTGAAAAGAAAATGTTACTTGTTTTTCACAATTTTATGTATGAATGTAAAACAAATTTCTTCTAAAAATGATGATGCAAAATAGTTTTGTGATATACTGTATGTACTTAAGTATGTATGTATGTATTGTCATATAGACAGATGTACTCGTATGTATGGACAGACAGATAGCCGGGCTGATAGTAACAAAAAATAGAGACAATCCTACTCTCTACACACACACACACAATTAGTTTTGTTTGAAAGGACAAATACGACTTTATTTGGTTTGAAAAGGATTGTGGCGGGATTTAGTGTAAATTACATTCACTAACCAGCAATACTGACCAAACATCGAATTCAGTTGTGGTTGTTGGTCGGTCGGTCATATGAAGTTCAAATCTGATTAAAAATTTCTTATATTCCTTATTCTGTTTTCTTTGCTTCTACTTCTGTGTCGTCTTATTCTTCAATGTTATTCTTATACCCTCCACCACCACAAGTGGCGAATGCGGGTATAAATAATTTTGTCATTCCGTGTGTAACATTAATATATATTCACCTGAGACCCAACAAAGTACATATATGTATTTTTGACGCTTAAGCATTAAACACATTCGAGACAGCAGGCTACACGACTGCACGAGTGTAAATTCCGCTGGGTACTTATGCCACCCTGTAGCCAGGTAGTTCATTATTTTGAAAACGACAGCTACATAGTCAGCAGCTGATCCCGAAATCTGACGCTTTAATAAAAAATAAATTTGTTCTTCGAATTTTTTAGATAACATAATGTCTTAAAAGAATTTTGTAGATTCTATAGAAACTATTACTAAAATACAACAAAAAAGTAAATAAAACCATTAAAAATAATAAATCTTAAACATTAAAACACTTACAAATTTTAATCAAACAAAACAATGAAAATATAAACAGCTGTTGCAGTAATCCATTTATATTTAAGTGGTGCCCCTTAATGCTTTTATTTTTTTAAAGTAGCGTTTTATTTATGGAACATAAAAAACATATGTACATGATTCCAGACATGCTAATAAACTTCACTCATATTTATTAATATAAAATATAATATTATTGATACATTTAGCAACTCTTGATGCATAAATGATCATAACATTTTAATTTTGTATTTTGATTTTTATTTTATTTAATTTGCTTTACACATTTTGCTATATGGTCAACACTGTTTTTGTTTTGTCGCCAAAAAAATAGAAGTTAGTTTAATTTGACAGCGACGAAAAATTCAGCATGGACAACAAACAACCTGCAGTCGTGTTGGCTGCTGTCGTCAATATAATCGCGTTCATATAAACGTGTGTATTTTATTTTTGACATATTTTAGTCGGTAGCCTGCTGTCTTTATGGAATTCTAAAGGTAAAGTCAGACTACGCAAATATTTGACAACGATATGTTTCATTGTGTTTGACCAAAACCACATAAAATAATTAATGTCGTCATACTGCACGCATTAATTTGCCATATTTGTTTAATCAAACAGTAAAGAAACAGTGTCAAACACACGAAGGGGAACACAAATTTCCTGGTAGTCACATTTATGCCAATATATTTTCGAATTAATTTGTTTATAAAGCAGCGAAAACCCATTCATTTCTTTTTTCCTACAAACAGGACAGTTTTAGAAAGTGATATTTTAAAAGATTTAGCTATACAACTGAAAAAAATATGAAATTTTATAAAATTTATTTAAACGTCGAATATTTATGAATGGTCATCTATAGTAAACGAAACATACTGATGGTCACTTAAGGAAGATATTCTAGCACTATCCAGTTCATCCTATTATTGTAAAAATTTGGTGTTCCAAAGGTAATGTATATAATACTACCACCCATTCCTCTGCTGAAGGTCAGTTTGTCTCCGATCTTAGAAACGGTGAAACCTGAACACTTTAAGCATGGTACTCTGTTCAAATTTGCGAAATTTGTTGAGCAACATCAATTATTTCGTTTGAAAATTTTGACAATTAGCAAGTGGTGACAATGCCGCGATTTAGAAGAAAATTGTCGTTTTTATTGCCCTTAGGTATGCAACATTGTTTCTTTTATGTAAACAAAAACCATATGTTTTCGGCTGTTTTTTTCAATTTCGTGCGAAATAAGTGCCGCTTACATTATTTCACAGTTGGAAAAAAATGTTGCCATATACATTCTTTTGTTGAAAAAACATGCTGCCAGAAACATTTCGTAACTTTTCACAATAAGAACAGAGTACAACTTCAGCAGCATTAGTTCGCATTGGGCTTTTGATAGTATTTCGCACGAATTGATGAACAGAGTACCATGCTTTATATTTTGAAGATCTGATAGAAATCTCGAGCATGTTAAGCGCTTCTGTAAACACTGTATAGTCCTTATTTGGAGAATAGTAGCAACTATAAACTCTGATTTTCCCGATTGTTGCATATAAGAAGCCAGACTTAGTTTCATCGACTTCGCTCACATCTAGACTACTATTTTTCACCATGATGTCTGAACGTTTTTTTGTCCTCATACCAAACTTTAGATGGTGGGTTTCTATACTATTCCTTTATTAATAATATGTCAGTATTATTTTCTTCGTCTTCTGTATCATTCAATCCTGTGCTTCCCTACCCCGTCCGAAGTTTATTTGTAGGAATTTCACGATTATTGGGTAGTTTTATTTCTTTTGTTATTTATGCATGCTGTACTGTCAATATAGTGGCAATGTATACATCTAATTTCCACTTTACATTCCTTAAACTTGTGTCCCGGTTTACAACACTTTCTGCATAGAATAGATATATCTGTGCCTTTACACTGATTTGTAATGTGGCCTTGTTCCAGACACCGGAAAAAATGCATTGCTATTACTTTGATTCTTATCCTACACATGACCAATCCTACTCTAACTCTTCTCTGCATGGAGAAGTTCAGCTACCAGGTGCTCAGCGAGTTGAACAATCGTCTTCTTGGTTCCTTTAAACGATGATCTAAGGTTCAATATTTTGAATGTTGTGTGTTCTTCAACTTTTTTCGCCTCCATCAGAGCTTTGATAAGGTCAACATCATCTGGTGACTCATCCATGTCTCTGATATCTCTGACATGGTGTTTGGTGACTTATCTTACCATGACCTTTTCACCAAGAGTGTTATTACTTATTAAACTGAAGAAAGGTGAAGATCTCTTCACCTTCTTATAGCCTGTATCTCCACTCCTATATCAATAAGGTTGATTTTTCTTTTCATCCTTTAATGACGTCAGCGTATAAATGGGTTGTGCTAGCTCTAATTATTATAGCTTCTCCTTGGTAATATATTTTGTTCTTTTTCTTCTTTGCTTTTCGAGGGTAAGCTTTTGCCAATAATTTGGCTTAAACGTTGCAGATGTTTTAACAGCTTGAGTGGCCTTAGTCGGCGTTTGCTTGCGTGTATCGCTCACTAAAACAGGATTAATGCTAATCGCTTACTTGTACTCTCTTAACTGCTGATATGATGCAAGAGCATAGTTAACATGGTCGCATAGTGCATATTCTTTGCATTGGAAAGAACAACATTTGCCGCATTTACCTAATTCAATAAACGTTTTCTCTCCTCTTCGATCCTATTGGCTTTAGGACCATTCACGGGCATCTATTACCGGATTCAGATTTTGTCGCATAAACTTTCTTGTGGTGATTCAATAAACGATTTTTTTCCTTGCTTGAAATCGTTTGATTAGTTCCTATTTCTCTGTCTGTCTGTCTGTGTAAAACACTCTCACGTCTAAAATACGTACTTAAAATCAGCAAAGTTTACTAAAAGCATTTATAATTCTTCTTAATTTATAATTGATAAACTATGGTGAAAATAATAAGAATCGCTCCAAGATTTCTTATAGCTCCATTACAAATTTCTTCCCGAAATATGGCTAATACAATACAAAATTACTTTCATATAAAATTAAATCAGAAAACAATATTTGCATCAGTTTGGTCCATGTTTGACCATAGCCACTATACAAGATCCACCTCCGAAAATCACTTAAACACGTAAAAATCTGTTATAAATAACGGTACCGATACAACATTTTTCACAGATAATTTTTATATATGCCAAAATCAAACTGTTGCATCTACATCCATATTTGACATAATATATATAAGGTCCACTTCCGAAAATTACTTAAATACTCATATCTGTCTACATATATAAATATACCGGTGTTTTGTTAATATTCGCCATGATATATCTTCATATATATAATATTTTATGAAATAGTGTCCATAATTGACCATTACTCCCATATAAACATCAACTCCGAAAAACAACAAAAATGTCTAATAAAAATTAAACCAAAATTTTTTACCGATCAGTAATTTTATTCCAGAAATCATCCATATGACCGATGTTAGTGGACAAACAGCAATTATACTACTGGATTTTGAAGTTGTCAGTCCATATTTGGCAATAGCTCCCTAATAAAGTAAACTTCCGAGTATCATTATAAAAATCATTAAACTTTTGTAAACTACGTTATTGAGATGAAATTCTAGATAAATAAGCTTTAAATAAATATAAATCATATTAGTGGATACCGGATTTTGAAGACATTAGTCTATAATTGGTCCACGTCTACTATAACAACACCTATAAATTCTTGTAAATAACGTTATTAAGATGAAATCGGGCTTTCCTTAACCCAGTGAATATGGAAAAATGTTGAACCTATTTCTAGTTTTATAAATTGCGACATTACATTTTAAATTGTTATAATAAATATACAAACTCTGTAAATAATGGTAAGAATTGATAATTACATCAATTATAAATGGTTAAAATTAGATAAAATTTAAAAACAGTAGACTTGTTTGTCTATCAAAAAATATATAAAATACTAATAAAATTTGTGCTAAAACTGAATTAGAAATACTGAATAATTCAAGTTTTTGTAATTCTCATTATATTTAGGTAGAGGGTATTTAAGATTCGGCACAGCCGAATATATCACTCTAAATTGTTTTATTTAATTTATTTAATATTATTTCTTGTTTTCTTATTGGTATTGCAAGATATTTGAACACATGTTACAATTATAATTGCCTGAATCTTCACAACAACTAACAATTTTGTAAATATACAGTATCAAAGAAATATATTTTGACGATGGCAAATTTTCATATTTTCACATAAATTTTATCATCACATCAAATTACTACATATATTTTCTTTGGACAATTTATTCATTTGACGTCTATGAAATCGCGTTAGCATCACTCACTGAAATTCTATCACAGAGGGCACAATTTCGTGGGAGACTTCGAATCAGTGTTAGTCATAATGTTATAATAACTATTATACTACAGTTGTTATGAGAAACACACCAAAAAAAAAATCATATTGATAATTGCATACGTAAATATTTGAAATGACTTTAAAACCACAGTTTTAATAAAATTCATATTATTTCTTTACAGTGTCATCATCACTCTTTCATTCACCCTTTACATTTTAAATTATTGAACTACATATATTTTTCATTCTTTTGTAAAAGATGCAGCACTGAACTTACATTAACATATTTTCAATTAGTATTTCGATTTCAAAAAATTATTCATCAAATTATGTATATTCATAATTACAAGATGTAGCCTCAATACAAAATTAACATTAACGGACATTGTACTATGGTCTAGAAAGTGCTTCTGAGAAGGTCTTTTTCTTCTAATATGTTAAATGTTTTAAAGTTTTTATTTACTAATATCATTATCAAACAAGCTTTATTAAAATTTCATACATTGCGGTTAGAAAAATACTTTGCAAAGAAACACAAATTGCCTATAACTCCAAACATATACATATACATGTAATATTACGATAATAATTAATCATAATATGATATTTCATGGCACTTATATTCATCATAATATGTTTTGACTACAATCATAAATCTTATCATAATATGTTGCTCTTAGATTATGTTTACCACAACTATGTTTTTTCTCTGCGTGTATGTACATATATAAAATTTTACTTTTAGAAATGACTATAGAAAATTCAATTTTAGATAAATTTCGTAATAATTTTTAAACTCGTATGATGATATGAAGTAGATATGTATGTATATCCAAAAAATCGATGTTTGACACCTTTGACCTTCATTATTTCGGGTAACATAGATATTATTTATTAACCCTCTTATTCAAAAACGATTATTAAATTTAACAAACGTTTATTAAGACAGATTTGCATATAAAAATTTGCTTAATAAACGTTTGTTAAATTTAATAATCGTTTTTGAATAAGGGGGTAAAGCTTTAACCATTTTTCTTAAGAATGGTAAGACGAAGGTACATACCTGCCAATCTGTATATTATTTCGCATTAAAACCTCTTTGACTTCTTGTTTAACTGGACTATAAATGTACATAGTAAAATATCGGAAATTTAATACTTTTCATTGAAAATTGTTTAAGTTTTCTATTTTGTTAAGAAAATGAAAATGAAAATTTTTCTATTCTAACTTAAGAATTGCTAATTTTACAAAATTTTTTAAATCATGTCTTTTAAATATGATATGTATATTATTATATTTTTTAGCAAAACATTTTAGAGCATATTTTTGGCTGCTGTACTTATAAATAGATAGATATAAGGTATCTAGATATAAGTATATACATACATATGTATGTATATTCAAATGAAATGTGATTCTAATTATTTTTTTTTTCATTCTTTTTTTTTTAGATGACATTTTTTGAGTTGTGGGCCTGTCAATTGACCGTTCATATCGTGCGATTATCTTTAAAAAGTAAATATCAGATATTGATCAAAATAAAGAATCTGACATCCAAATATATTCACCATTTGTTAACGTACATACAAATGACAATTTGTAATCGTTGGCCGATGGCAAAAGAAATCCTTAACATACTGTAACTTTAGACGTTGAAATATACATACATACATACATACATTTGTACTCGTACTCGTATATTGATAAAAAAAAATTTACAAGAAATGAATGTACATACATACATATTTATGAATATTCACACCCAGTTGGCCAGACAGGCATAGACGAAATTTTCGTCGATGTTGTCTTCAGGACATTTGATAATTTGTCGTCTATACAATGCCTCTGAGGACAAGTATAAATCAAAGTCGCATATGTTGTCGTGTTTTAAGCTCCATTTGAATAAAATAATAAATATTGAGGACAAAGTGAGCGACAATTGCATGCATTTTGACCTGTATCAAGCCACATCCACGATAAGACGATCGACAATGTCTTATCATTATCATCAGTAAAATTGCTGTGGGGACAAAATTATCGACAATTGCATGCATTTTGACGTCTTTCAAACTATATTGACGACCAGATGAGCGACGAACTCTTTAACACTTCTTCATTTAAACTATATTGAGGACAAATAAGATGACACTTTCTATCGTCGTCGTTTTTCTATCAACATAAAAAGTTAAAACATTTGACTTGTTGTCAACATAGTTTTTTAAATTTTTGTTTTGAGAAAAAAATGCAAAATATCGGGATTTTAAGAAAAAAAAAAACAAACTATCGTAAGAGGGAATGCAGAATTATTCAGTTGAGTTTTTAAAGTGCTAGTGGAAGGTAGTTTTAAAGTGAGTGTGGAAATTTTTTATATACTACATATTCGAGGAAATATTTTACAATTCATACATCTGTTAATTGCTAACTGCCGTATTTATAAAAAATTAAAGTAGACTTCAAATGTACTTTAAGCAAATTTTGTATGAAAATTTTGTCTTAAAGCACACTTCAAGCCTACTTTATTTTTTATACATACGGCAGTAAGTATATAAAAATTAGTAAAAATTACGAAAAAGGCAGGAATTTTTAAAAAGTGTGCACTATAATGTCATCAACGACAATATGGAAAATACAGTCGCTAGACTATCGTCAAAACGATGACATGAGATAAAAGTCATGTATATAGTCGTCGATGACAACTTTAACCACATTGTCACCCAAATGATCGTCAACGACAATGTGCATGATAATGTCGCTCACATTGTCGTGTACGATTTAAGTGCTCTTTGTTCGAAAAAGTCGTCAACGATTTGTATGAGTTGTCATCTAGGATTTAACATTGTCGTGTACGCATCGTCGACGTTGTCTTGAAGACATGGCCAACTGGGCATGTATAGATATGTACATATGAACACAAGTATTATAAAATTGATTTTGTTTTTATTAAAATCGATTAGTATTATTTGCTGTTTATTTCTATGTATTCGTTTTTCTTCCTTCATTGGCATTTTTGAAACCATAAAAGTTCTATTCTATTGTCAGTATTATTTTTATACAAAATATTTTCAATATTGTTTTTATAACATAAAATATTAAAATTTACCTAGACCTGTGTACGAATATACTCGTATACATACATATGTATGCATCTGAACCTATGTAAGAATATGGAAATATGAAAAATATTCAATTCGATTTGTATTTTGTAATATTAGCTTTTCTCTTTTTCAAATTAAGCTTGCTAGTCAAGTATAAATGTCCAGACAAATACGAGTATATTGATAATAAATTTTAACCAGACATATTTACATATATGTATGTACATTTATAAGACTGGTCTCAGAAGTGACAATTTTGTCTGTGCTCAACAAAGCTGAATATGTTGCATTTATCTAAAGATGCATTGGTATGCAATTAGTTGAAGCAATTTAGCGATAGTTAATCATTATTTGCACTAGTTTACACCGTTGCACAGTGGTTTAAAAACGTTTTATTTTGGAAATAATTCGGTATCTCCGGAGCTATTACAGATATCGTATCGTGGTTGCGATTAAGGTTTTTCAGAGTTCAATTACAGTTTCGTAGGCAAAAAATCCATTTATGATCCAAATTAGCTGAAATTTAAAATATAAATAGAGAAAATCAACATGTACATACATATGTACATATATCATCTCTATTAGTTCAACAAATATGTTTTTTAGGTTTATTTTTTTTTTGTATTTTTTAATTTTGCTTGATCTCTTTTTGGTTTTAAGGCCCCGAGTGTCTAATTTTTTTTTTAATATCAGCTATATTTGTGATAAAATTCTAAATTGAATTAAAAAACTTGCAAGCTTTTATAGCCACGTATCCAAACTTGGAACATGTAAAAGCGTCCATAATTTTTCCGTTTTTTCCCCCCCGAAAAAGTGACTATTTTTTTCTTTTATAGAAACAAATTTTCTTCAGGCCGATATATAATTTTTATATGATCCGGATAGAGAACTTAATGCATAAGCGTCTAAAATAAAATTTGTCTCATTTAACCAGACATATCCCTCCCTAGTCCCATCCAAATTTGACTAATTTTGAAAAAAAGTTTATTTTAAAGTAAAAAATTTTAGAAAACGCAAATCGACTCTAAATCCAAAACATCCTCTAAAAAGTTCCATATTTGTATAGCCCTATATGTTACTTAAATACGCAGAAAGTTTTTTTACTATCCCACGGTACATAACGCCACAGTCCTTTAATTAAAAAATTTAAATTTTGGAAAATATTTTCCCGGTTAATAAAATCTCGGTATTTGGAAATAAAAAAAACAATTTCAGAAATGGGCGCTATATGGGAGATATTATCTATTATGAGCCGATCATATAAAAATTTAGTGTCATGACTTCTGAGAATATAAATATTATGTATTTTAAACTTTATCTCGATATAACTACTTTTAAAAGATTTATGGACGTTAAAGTGAATTACGGAGAGGGTCTTATATGAGAGTTTCGACTAATTATGGACCAACCATTACAAAATTAAAAATGTGTATATGTGATTTGGCTTCATTTGCCACTCATTTATTGTGAAACTTCTTTGGATACTTCCATAATTCAAACATTTATGATCGTTAAATCCCTATTTCCGAAAGACATTTGTATGGGGCGCAGGTGATATAATGGACCGATTTTCAGCAATTTCAATCCCGTCCGTCCTTATGTACCAAAATTTTTTTCAAATATCTTCAAAATTGTGACATGTACTCTGCGCACAAGCTTTACATGGACAGCCAGCCAGACGGATTGACGGACATCTTTAAATGGCCTCAGGAAGTGATTCTGAGCAGCGTTGCCGTGTTGGTTACTTTTAACCAAAATTGGTTACTTTTTTCCAATGTGTACTTGTGTGCTTTTTTTCCGTTTTGGTTACTTTTTTTTAATATAAAAGTAACCATTTTTTACATTTTTTTTCACTTTGACTTAACACCACTAATTTTGGTGATAAACTAAACTACCACAATTTTAACGTTTTTATAACGTTATAATAACAACACTGTAACAACCGTGTGAACTTAAAATTTTTGTCTTCCAGTGTTGTAAGAAAAATCATTTTCAGTACATTGAAAAACAAAAATATTGTCAGACATCTAACAATCGTGTGAACACACAATTTTGTCATTGACATTGTTTTAAGACAATTGTCAAACACTTTTCATTGTCATATGTGCAAAGTTTATGCATCTGCCAATGGCAGCATTGTCATAGGAATTATTTCTAAACTGTGTATATACATAAATAAACAAACAAGTGTGCATTAATAACATTTTTGAAAAAAGTGGAATAAAATTAAAGAATTAAATTAAAGACAATAAAAAATGGATAGTGACATATCTTTTGATGAATCCTCTTTCATAGAGTGCAGATAAAATGGTTTCAATTGCTCGTTTTCGTTCCATGACAATATTTAAAATTTGTAAACACACATACAACGCTGCAAAACAAATTTGATAATGCCACACAACAATCTGACAACCGTGTTGACAGATAAATTCATTGTGTGACAATTGTGTGCCAATTAAATTGTTAGTTTTCTTACAGTCCTCTAAACTGACAATTTACCTTTTGCTAACAATTTTTCAATGTCAGTACATTCTAGCACATTGCTAGATCTGACAACGTTGTAATATCTGACGATCGTGTATATATAGCTTTACATAAAATACATGCCTGTCGCCAAACATAACAAACACAATCATTGTATTGTTGAACGAGTAAGGTCCTTCAAACGTCAAAAATCATCTACAAACTGAAATGCAATGGTTAATTTATATTTTACATATATATTTTTTAGCTGAAGTATAAATAAAATAAAATTTTAAATATATAACAATTTTGGTTACTTTTTTTACATATTGGTTACAAATTTTTTTTTGGCGTGGCAACGCTAATTCCGAGTCCATCGGTATACTCTCAGGTGGGTGCTGGATCAATATTTATGTTTGTTACAAACATACACTATAGTGGTGTAGGGTATAATTATAATGACATTGACTTAAGGGCATTAAGATCTACATTAGCTTTAAAATTTGTTATGTTATCTTAACCCGTTAAAATTTTGCATTAATTCGAATTTTATATTTTTCTTGAAGGAAAATCAGGATATTATAAGTCAAGTTCCAAGCTTTTCACAAGTAGCAAATACTTTAACAAAAACCTTCTATTTACTCTTCAGAAGATGTACAAACGATCCTCTCTTTCACAAATTTTAACGATATTTCATATATTGCGTGCAAAATTTATGTGTGCACAATGGGGAAAATTAAAATTTATGTGTGCACAATAAGGAAAATTTGACATTTTTTGGAAATATGTATATCTGTCAATTTTTTTAGCATTTACGTTCTTTTCATAGAAGTAAAATTTATGTTATTACTAGCATGCAACCCGCTACTTCGTTAGCGAAAAAAAATGTGGAAATAACAAAACAACTACATAAATTATTTTAAAATGTTTATTATAGAACTTTTAATTATTGTGTAAAATAAATACACCTTACAGCATGATATAGGCTGTTTCCAACATTATTAAAATGTATATTAAAAATGCTGAATCTTGAATTACGAAATTTACAAATTATGTATTATTGTTGATCGTACATATTGCATTTGAAAACATTTGAGATCGTCCAGCGGATGTCCAATAGATAGTGCGTATCATAACTTGAATATCATTGATGTCCAATAGCCTTCAAAGTATATTGTACATTATAAATATTAAATGCAAAATTGGTTTAGATAATTTAAAAAAAATAGTTTTGCGAATGTATCTAACGTGAGCTGTAAGAAGCAAAGTTTTCAATCTACAATATTTTTCTTGATTGGCATTTATTGAGTTACATTATTTGCTGCACATAACGATAACAATGTTTTTAAGCCATGATGTCAGAGAAATTTAACTCAGGTTTATTTGATTAATTTTCTTTCGAAAGCGAGGCCTTCTGCTTCCTTGACTGGAATATCATTTCAACCTCCCGCAGACATTTATATACCCTATCACACTCATCATCAGATTAATCCAACGATTAATTAATGTGATACATTAATGTTAACGTGACTAATAAAATACCATTTTTTAAATGCCTTCAATGACATCGTCAAGCGCAAGTCCCAAATGATCCGTGTATTCAAATGTCTTCCCCAATATTGCTTCCTAACATCTTTTAGCGGCAAAGCACTCATAAACTTAATGAATTGCAGGATCATTTGAAGAATTTTATTTTGTTAGATTTCTTTAATACACAGAAGATTCATCTAGTTAGAGTAGTCTATTTTGAAAGAATAAATAATTTAATAGAATAGTAAATCATGTAATGTTATTAAATTTTGTATTAAATTTAAGTAATACATAGGGTATTGATTATTTGTTTGAAAATATTTTTGTACCCTTCGCGCGTTGCTACGCCACCAATTAAAGTTAATTTGAAAGAAAGGCATTACACAAATATTCAATTCATTTTGAGTAATTTTATTGATTTTGTTCATTTTGAAAAAAAGTAGGCGGTCGAAAAAAGTATTCTTAGTCATGCCGGAGTCTCAGTTATATCCCGTCAAAGTTTTAGTAAGATTGGTCCAGCGGTCTGGCCTTCCCGGCAGGCGTTGTAATTAATTAAAAAAAGTAGGCGTTAGAGTAGGCATAATTATACCAACTGAGAAATCTTCCCGGACTCATGCACAATAACTTTGCCAAAGATCATCAAATGCATAGTTTACGATTCTATAAAGGACATACATACAATCATTAATATTTTGTGATGTGGCATGAAAGTGGGCGTGGCAAATAAAATTTTTATTTTTACCTTGCCTTCAGTAAGATGTGGATACAATTTGCATGAAGTAAATCTGTAAAAACTCATGCAGAAGCAATTAATCAATTAAAAAAAGTGGGCGTTAGAGGAGGCGTGGTCGTTCCAACTCAGAAACCTTCCCGGTCTCATGCACAACAACTTTGCCAAAGATCATCACATGATCAGATGCATAGTTTGCGAGAATAGAATAGTAGAAATGAATTTCAAAAAGTACCAATATAAGTGGACTGAAATTTGGCCCTTTTTACACCTTTATATTTGAGTCATGAATAGCATGTTCTGGGTTCTTTTTTTTATTTTTAAATTGAATAAATAATATCAAATGTCCGTTTTTACCCCGTTTTTGTCCCTTTTTTGTCACCCGTGAAAAAATAATTTTCAAAAAAGTACGTATTAATTATTCGTAATACGTGCTATTTAAAAATAATAGTTCATGGAATTTTTAGTGAGAAAATACATCTTGATAGAAAAGTACCAAAAAAGAATACAATTTTTAGGCCATAGGAATTCGAATTTCAAAAAAGTACCAAAAAGATTTTTAGTCTTTCTTGATCTGAGTGAGATGCATTTAATATATTATTTCTATGTTTATTTATGTAAGAGATATACATGTTAACGGAGCGTTCTACTGGGACTATTTTGACCCCATATGGTCACTTGAATTTCGAATTTCAAAAAAGTACCAGACACCTGTGGGCTCTTTTTTTGATTAAAGGCGGACGCATTAAATATTATTTCTAAGTTTATTTGTTTTAGAGATATAGAGGTACTGGTTTTATCTGTTTTTGCCCCATTTTGTCCCCCTTAACGGCCGAATTTCCAAAACTTCCTTCTTAGTGGATCTACATATTGTGAAAGGAACTCATTACCCGAATTTCAAATTTCTAGCTTTAGCGGTTTGGGCAGTGCGATGATGAATCAGTCAGTCAGTCACGTTACTCTTTTATATATAGAAATATATAGATTTATTGGAAATATTCAAAAATGTATTTTTCTAATCAGTTAATCATATATTATCCATATCAACCATATACGAGTATGTTTTATGATGAAATATCCTAAATAAAAGAAAGTCGAACTTTTGTTTCAACTGTAGGTAGGGTCCATTTTAATATTTTAATATTAGTTTTTTATTTCATTTAGCCATTGTATTTTATATTTAGTTTAAATAAAATATTTATAAATATTTAGTTTATATATAAAAAACACTTATTTTTAGAAGAACGCGCGTTGGCGAACGGATTAATTCTTAATTAATATACAAATAGAAAAAAAAATTGTGATTATTGACCGATTTCAACAACGACATCATTAACTTCTACAATGGACAGCAATTACGAGTAGTTGTAATAAGGAGAGTAAAACGCACCCTACACCACCATAGTGGGGATGGTATATTGGATTTGTGCTGATGTTTGTAACGCCCAGAAATATTGGTCCAATACCCACCTTAAAGTATACCAATCGACTCAGAATCACTCTCTTAAAAATGTTGGTATGCAAATAATATTGAACACAAATATGTTTCGTACATAGAATTTTATGACGATCGGTCCATAATTAGTCGTAGCTCCCATATAAGGCCCACTTCCGTGAATCACTTTAAAGAGCATAAAAGCTCTCAAAAATGTTGGTATCCAAATAATATTTAACGCAAATATATTTCATAGAAGGCCCACTTTCGAAATTCACTTTAACGATCATAAATTTCTTAAAAATCTTGGTATCCAAATAAAATTTGACACAAATAAGAGTCTTAAATACAGAAATAATGACACCTAATTTTATGATGGTCGATTCATTATTAGTCTAAACTCTCATGTAAGACCCTCTTCGTAATTCAATTTAACCCCCATAAATCTTTTAAAAGTATTTGTATCAAGATAAAGATTAACACATATAATATTTATATTCATAGACATCATGACACTAAATTTTTGGATGATCGGTCAACAATAGTACATTTCTGAAAAACTGTTTTATACATATACTGGGTGTAGGGTATTATATGGTCGGGCTTGACCGACTATACTTTCTTACTTGTTTTATATTAGGTGTGTTGCTTGTACACGATGAGCTTTTTTTGTCTCTCCTGAAAATTTTAGTATTTTGAGTTGTGACCCTTTTGTATTTAGGATGCGTGCGATATGTATTCATTTACCATACAGCCGTATTTGAAATACATTTAATGGGTCCTTTTTCATCGTATAGATTTAATGATAATCAATTATTAAAAAACTGCAATTAAACATTAGTAAAAATAAAGATTTCATCACATTTTCCGCACAAAAAAATATCCTTATTCAGTATTTAAAAAAAAAGCAGCATAAATGGTGCGAAAAGCACCAAGTTGACAACGCTGATTACTTTGCTTTCTAGCTCAGAATGGAGGAAAATATAGTTCTTGTTTATAAATAGATGGTAGTGAGTTGTCTGAGAATTAAGGGATCTATTCCCGTTAACAAATCTAAATGTATTTTTTAAAGCAAGAATAGGAAACTAAAAAATACTGATATTTAAATTATAGATGAAATTGCATAAAGATAAGTCAAGTACAAAAGAAATTGTAAATGCTGTAGTATGCAATATAAATATATTTATTTATGTATATATGTACATTAGGGTGGCCCCGTTTGTATGGAGAAAAAATAAGGTATCGATGTTCCCGACTAATATGAAAATTTGATTCATTTTAAGACTACGTTTCTCAAAGTTTTTATCCTGGGGTCAATATTTGGTGAGCTGGATTAAAAAATAAAAATGTCCTTTTTAGAGGTTTTTTGATTTTTTTCACATTTCTTCCAAAGGAACTATCGGGTTTTCCAATAGCTACTTGACAACTCTGAATTTAAATTGTGAACGCACTATTTCACTGATCATCTAATTGTTGCTTTCTTTTTTTTCAGTAAACTTAACATTTTCGTTATGGTAAAGTACACGAAGGAACAACGTTTGGAAATTATAAAAATGTACTACCGAAATTCGGAGTCGGTGACCGCAACTTTAAGAGCGTTAACTCCAATTTTCGGTCGTAATTATCGCCCTAGTAGACAAGCAATAACAAGTTTAGTGCAAAAATTTGAGTCTACATATTCATTGTGTGATGCTGTCGTGCCAGTGAGACAACGGCCTGGTCGAAGTTCCGAAAATATCGCTGCCGTTCAGGCGTCCGTAGCAAACGATTCAAATCAGTCGATTCCGCGGCGTTCTCAAGAACTGGGCATCCCCAAGACCACTTTATGGCGAATTTTGCGTAAGGATCTGGGTTTACACCCATACAAGATTAAGCTGACTCAAGAATTGAAGCCGATGGACCATTTGAGTCGACGTACGTTCTCCGATTGGGCTCTGGAGAAGATGCACCAAGATGATGAATTTCATCGCAAAATCATCTTCAGTGACGAAGCTCATTTTTGGCTCAATGGGTTCGTCAATAAGCAAAATATGCGTTATTGGTCTGCTGAAAATCCACATGTGCTTCACGAATCACCACTTCATCCACAAAAAATTACTGTTTGGTGCGCTTTGCATGCCGGCGGCGTCATTGGGCCATATTTTTTCGTCGACAATAACGATCGTCACGTTACTGTGAATGGCGATCGTTATCGCGCAATGATTAGCGATTATTTTTGGCCCGAATTGGAACACATGGACTTGGATGACATGTGGTTTCAACAAGACGGTGCCACAAGCCACACAGCACACGTTACAATCGATTTACTGAAGAGTAAGTTTGACGAGCGTGTTATCTCAAGAAATGGACCAGTCAATTGGCCGCCTCGTTCTTGCGATTTAACGCCTCTAGATTTTTTTCTTTGGGGCTACGTCAAATCATTGGTCTATGCCAACAAGCCGACAACGTTGGAAGAACTTAGAGCCAACATTGAACGCGAAATAGCGGCCATTCCGGCCGAAATGTGTGACCGAGTCATCCAAAATTGGGTCCAACGAATCGACCACTGTCGACGTGGCCGCGGTGCCCATATGAACGAAGTCGAGTTCCATTCATAAATGTTTTGAATGTATTTCAAGTCGGTAATAAAGTTTTGGAAATATCTCAAACGGTTTGCGTTTTATTTAAAAAAAAAGTTGTCAAGTCCTTATTGGAAAACCCTTTATATGTAAATTTGGTATCATATGAAAGGTATTTAAGAGGCGAATTCAATGGGTTGTCAAAAATCAAAAAAAAAAATTTTAATTCAAACATTTTAAAATTTCAGACAAAATTTTATTTTTTTTTTATTTTTTCATAGAATTAACTTAAATAAATGGTTGAAATTTCTAGAGTATAAACATCATACAATTTAACCCAAATTTTTCCCCCCATTTTTTAAAATTCTATCTATTTAAATATTTATTAATTTTTTTTTTAAACCTAAATTCTTCCCTATCTGACAATCTCTGTTAACTCAATTCGTTAGTGTAATGGGTATTAAAATAACGTAAATTGTATAAGCTAAAAAACGGGAAAAACCATTTGGGTTAAATTGCATGATGGTTATAATCTAGAAATTTCAAAGTAAATTCTATGAAAAAATAAAAAAAAATAAAATTTTGTCTGAAATTTAAAAAATTTTTGAATTTAAAATAATTGTTTTTTAATTTTTGATAACCCATTGAATGCGCCTTTCAAAGACCTTTCATATGATACCAAATTTACATATTGTTCCTTTGGAAGAAATGTGAAAAAATCTAAAAAAAACTCTAAAAAGGACCTTTTTATCCTTTGATGCAGCTCACCAAATATTGACCCCAGGACAAAAAAATTGAGAAACGTAGTCTTAAAATAAAGCAAATTTTCATATTAGTC
The DNA here is from genome assembly GCA_950370525.1 of Bellardia bayeri. NCBI lineage: Eukaryota > Metazoa > Arthropoda > Insecta > Diptera > Calliphoridae > Bellardia > Bellardia bayeri. The sequence continues at coordinate 38,967,871 of OX493268.1, read as the reverse complement.
GGGAACATCCGCAACTTTATTTTGGGGCCACCCTAATGTACATACATATATAAAATAAAATATCAGAAATTTAACCAAACGTTTTCAACAAAATTAAAAAATTCAAAGTTTAAAACACAATTAATAATTTGTTTTATTACGTATAACTTTTATATAAACACATACATATGTATGTATGTGTGTATGTATGTATATACAAATGAATATTTACCCTATGCGTTCTTTTTTTTTTTAGAATTGCGAGGGAGGGCGTAATAGTAATAAAATGCTGAATTATCTTTAAGCCAGTCAGTCATTCTTACGTTCGTATGTGTACATTCATATAGATATACATACATATGTACACAGATACATATGTACATATTTTTGTATATTATTTATATAGAGTTCGTAGATACGAACAAATGGCTGTTTGTATATATTCATACATATTCTTTCATTTACACCTCAACCAAGACGAATCCAAAGGCATTAAAAGTCTAAAAATGAGTTTTAAATCATTTATACGATACTTGCCAACACAGCTGTCTTCCGCTTTATGCGGTTGAACACATTTGGTTTGCAACGAGATCCATACGATGGTAATCATTAGAAGGGTGATCTTGCCAAACATCGTTGTTGGCAGCAGGGGCTTTATGAATTTTCATTTTGCTGGGATCGTATAGGAATCGCCATTAATAATACGTACTAATAAAAATATTAAATGCTTTTAAACGCAAACTCGTTTTCTTGCGGAGAAACAGTGTCAAATGAAATTATGAAATTTAATATTATCAAGTTAGATTGCTATATTTGGCTTTGCCGAATCTAAACTACCCTACGCCTAAATATAATGAGAAATTATAGCTTTTTTATAGTTTTTTTTTTTTTTATTCAGTATTAGCGCAAATTTTACGATTTTATTTCAAATGCTTTGAAATTTCATCTAATTTTAACCATTTATGTTATTACCAATTCTTACCATAATTTACATAATTTGTCTCATGATCTTAACAATCTTGAATTTAATTTAGTGTGTCAAAAAAGGTAAGGTGGCAAAACCCATTATTTACCAGAGTTTTATGGTTGGTTGTTATACTATATATTGCCAATTATGGTTTGACAGATACAAAATCCAATAGCGCAATTGCCGTATAACCGATTAGTATGAGTTTCGTATTAAAATTTCTAATCTCTATAAAAGTTGTTCCGATATCGATATTTATTTGGCAATGATCCTTATATAGCAGCTATGATCAATTATGGGCCGATATTCTTAAATTTCACGTCTAATTTAACATAATAATGGTATGTATATTTAAAATACATATATGGGAGCTATGAACAATTATGGGCCGGCCATCACTAAAATTTATACAACAATTTATATGTAAATATAGATTATTTGCGTCGAATTTTAACCTGCTAACAATATTTATACCTATTTAAGTGAATTTTGGAAGCGGACTTTATATGGGGTCTATGGTCAAACAAGGACCGAACTAAATAAAATTTAGTTTTGAGATTTCTTCTTACATGACTCTTTTTTTTTTGTTGAATTTTGTATTGTCGTATAAATAACGTCTACAAAATTGCATGGTATTATTTGCAATATATTTAAACAAAATAGCAAAACAAAAAAACTTGTGAAAAATACAATATTTTGACGGAGGTTCTCACACATTTTGGTCCATAACTTTTCTTCTACTAAATCGATTTTACTGATTAGGAGAATTACGAGTAGATATAAACGGGTTTTTTAAACTTTGATAATTTTGGTTCCGTATTTTGGACGTCAGAGTGTTTCACAGAGACAGACAGACGGACATAGCTCAATCGACTTCCGATCGATTCTTATCCTTATTCCATAAGGATCAAGAATATACTCGTACATATATACATTGTTGGGTCTCATATGAGTATTTCTCAATGTTGAACATGTAATGACAAACTTATATACATGTATATATGCCCTCATTCCAACTTGTGGTTGTGGAGGGTATAAAAAGGAAATTATAATTATAGTGCATATGTTTTGGGTCAAAGTTAAAGTGTTAAAAAAAAAATAAATAAACGATTAAATGTTGAAAAAGATATTGTTTTTTATGTCTAAATATAAAAATTGTCTTACATGAAAACACTACGAACGTGTTTTATTTTACTCCGCAATTATTCAATGTTTTCAATATATTTATTAGTTTATTTTTAAATATTAATAATAAATAAGCAAATGGACGCTACATCTATTATTAAATAGAGTTATAAAAAAAATAAAAAATAAATTAATAAAAAAACAGAGGAAAAAACAGTGATAAAATTAATAAATAAGAGATTGCTTAAACAATAAAGAGTATTTTTAGGAGTTTCCCACCAAGCCTAGAGCATAGTGAGCGTAGGCTAAACGTAAATGGCAGAAGTGCATACTTTACATTAAATGCAGAAGAGAGAAATATATATGAAAACAAGTAAGAAAGTATAGTCGGTCAAGCCCGACCATATAATGCCCTACACCCAGTATATGTATATAAAAGTTTTACAGAAATAGGCGTTATATGGGAGATATAACCTATTGTGGACCGATCATCAATAAATTTAGTGTCATGATGTCTGTGAATTAATTGCATGCAATTATTTCCATTCTCTTTTAAAATTGCTACGTAAAATGTTGTGCACTTATACGATGCAATTTTAAGTGCAACAAATCATGCAATTTTTTGACGTTTATTTACACATTCTTCTTTAATTTTTTATTCGCAACAAAGAAAACAAAGTTTTAAAATATATGTAAATATAATATACAAAAAATATATGTACATATGTATGTATATAAAATAATATACATACATATACATAAATACAATATACAAAAATTTAAAAAAATAAAAAAATGGAAGATTTTAATACAGAAGAAGTAGTTGAAAATGTTCTTGCGCATTAATTTTTATAACGCACACTTCAAAGTCAGTGTAAGAATAAAACAAAATAAGTAAAACACAAACGATAGTAAAAGGAAATGTCAAAAAATTGCATGACAAACGAAAGTCTTGCAACTTTTTCTACCCCTCTTGCTTCTTTACCGATTACACCAGTTTCAATCCCATCCATCCTTGGGCCCAAGAAATATCACGTACCAAATTTTATCGAAATATCTTCTAAATTGCGACCTGTACTCTGCGCACAAGCTTTACATGGACAGCCAGCCAGACGGACGGACAGACGCGTCAATAGAATATTCAGTACAATTTAACCTGTATATGTTGGATGAATTGGATTCTATACTCAAAATGTTATTTAAAACTAAATTGTTTTGACATTGTAATTTAACCTGAATTAATAAAATATGCTGAATTCAGATATTTATTTAAAAAATACTGTAAGTCTTGTTTCACACTCTTCAGTTTTAGCTGACCAGTTTTTGTTCAATTCTCTTTTAAACTTGCCATTTCATTTACATACGTCAAATCAATTTTCGTACTTTTTAATGCAAATCAACATGCATGAATGAAAAAACAAAACGAACTAGTACCGTCAAGTTTGTACCCATTTTGTTCTCTTTTTTCTTCCTATCCAAAAATACTTGCCTTGACGAGTCAGAATTGAAGAGTGTAAAAGCAGACTAAGATATTCACCCCTATCGTGAATAAAAATTCCACATGAAATTTGTTCCCTTTTTACATTTTTCCTATTAAAATTTAATGTTAAAAAAATAAAAGGGAACAAATTTCATGTGGATTTTTTATTCACGATAGGCGTGAATATAAAACAAGTAAGAGTGCTATATTCGGCTTTGCCGAATCTTCAATACCCTCCACCTAAACGTAATAAGAAATACAAAAACTACACTGGATATAGGACTAGAATATTCTTATTCTGTGTTTTCTATTCAGTCTTAGTGCAAATTTAATTATTATTTTATATATTTTTTGAAAGACAATTTTACGACCAACATAATTTATGTTAAATAATTTGAAATTTTGTTAAATTATCACCATTTTTAATTGATTTAATTACCAATTCTTACCATAATTTACAGAGTTTGTCTGATGTTCATAATAATCTTGAGTGTAATTTAACAAACAGTGTATAAAAAACGGGAACAAGGCGGTTTTAGTGACTTTGCAGCAAAAAAAAATTGTTGGCAATCACGCCTATTTTCGAGGGCGCGGACCCGTAAAGTTGAAAATATATAGGCCTATATCTCGGGAACTACTGGGTGTATGATAATTTGTAATACATTAAATAAAAGTACCTCTCCAACGATATATATCATGGTTATAAAATACGGACCGAATATGGGTTGAATCCGAAAAGAATATTTTTTGACCCGAATTTATTTGTTTTTTTGGAAATGGTTCTTATATGGCTACTATGACAAATTATGGGCTGATCTTCTAAAATTTTGGAACGGTAATTTGCATGCATATGAGGATATTTCACGTCGAATTTCAACATAATAACGGTATATTTAAGATATATATTAGTAGCGGATTTCGGAAGTGGACCTTATATGGGGGACATAATCAAATATGCACCGATATTCTCAAAATCCTGCAGTTTGATTTAGGCATGTATGTAAATGATCCGTGTAAAATTTTGGATTGGTACCATTATTTATAAGAGATTTATGAGTATTAAAGTGATTTTCGGAAGAGGGCTTTATATGGGGCATACGGTTAAAAATAGACCAAAATTCACAAAATTTTGTGGGATGATTTTTGTATACATGTAAATGATCTGTGCAACGCTTTGAGTCGGTACCGATATTTATACAATATATATATATGGATAAATGTCTTTTTCAGATGTGATCCTTGTATGAGAGCTATGACCAATTCTGGGCCGACCACCATAAAATTTAGTACAACAATTTATTTGCCTATAACGATTATTCATGTCAAATTTTAGCCGTTTAACATTACTTATATCTGTTTTATACGTATTTAAGTGAATTTTAGAAGTGGACTTTATATGGGGGCTATGGTCAAACATGGACCGAACTAAACAAAATTTCGTTGTGCGATTTATTTTTGCAGAATTTTGTCTCGATATTCCAATTTTATACGCATTTATGTATAATTGAGCAATATTTTGGGAAGATTTTTGTATGGGAGCTATGAGAAATCATGGACCGATTCATGCTATTTTCCGCACACTTTCTTCTATTATCATAAAAACAACGTATACAAAATTTCATGGCATTATCTGCAATATATTTCAAAATATTGCAATAAAATGGAGAAAAAATATCAAATTTTTATGGAGGTTGTCTCACATATCGGTCCATAACGCTGGTTGGCCCAAACCGGTTTTACTGATTTTAAACAGCAAACTTCTCGAAATCGTGGCTGACAGAATGGTTGAAGATTTGGATCTCGAAGATATCTGCGGACTTCAGAAAACTGATTTCAACATCCAGACAGACAGACGGATATGGCTTAATCGACTCCGCTATATATAAGGATCCAGAATATATATACTTTATAGGGTCGGAAAATTATATTGTTGAAATTACAAACGGAATGACAAACTTATATATACCCTTCTCATGAAGGTGAAGGGTATAAAAAGGGGAACAATTCGGTTTTAGCGACTTAGCTCAAAAAAAAAAAAAAACTTCATCAAATAGGGCTTTTAGAGGAGATGCCAGCAAAAAAAAATTTGTTGTCGGTCACGCCTATTTTCGAGGGGGCGGGCACGTAAAGTTGGAAATATATAGGCCTATATCTCGAGAACTACTGGGTACTACTAATTTGTAATACATTAAATAAAAGGTATTAAAAATACCTTTCCAACGATATATATCATGATTACAAAATATAGACCGAATATGGGTTAAATCCGAAAAGAATATTTTTTGACCCGAATTTTTTTGTTTTTTTGGAAATTTTTATATGGCAGCTATGACAAGTTATGGGCCGATCTTCTTAAATTTTGGAACAGTGATTCTCATGCATATGAGGATATTTCACGTCGAATTTCAACATAATAACGGTATATTTAAGATATATATGAGTATTAGCGTGGTTTTCGGAAGTGGACCTTATATGGGGGACATAGTCAAATATGGAGCGATATTCTCAAAATTCTGCAGTTTGAGTTAGGCATGTATGTAAATAATCCGTGTACAATTTTGGATTGGTACCCTTATTTATAAGAGATTTATGAGTATTAAAGTAATTTTCGGAAGAGGGCTTTATATGGGAGCTACGACTAATTATTAACCGATCATCATAAAATTCTACCATATTATATGTATATATACGAAACATGTCTCTCACAAAAATGTTGGTATCTAAATAATATTGAACACAAACATGTTTCGTATACATATATACATATAATATGGTAGAATTTTATGATGATCGGTCCATAATTTGTCATAGCCCCCATATAAGACTCACTTGCGAAATTTACTTTAACGATCATAAATGTTTAAAAAATTATTGGTATCCAAATAAAATTTTACACAAATAAGTTTTTTATATACAGAAATAACGGCACCTAATTTTATAAAACCCTCTCCGTAATTCAATTTAAGCTCTATAAATCTTTTAAAAGTATTTATGTCGAGATAAAGTTTAACACATAAAGGGTGGTTAAATTGTAAGGGCCGATATTGAATGTGAACCACACCTAAACGCCAAGTTTTTTCCGAATTTTATTTGACATTTCTCTATTTCAGACTTACTCAATTTGAACCATGGAGAGATACACAATCCAACAACGTGTTAAAGTTATCCAGACTTATTATGAAAATGGGCGTTCAAATCAAAATGCATATCGTGCACTTCGTGATTTTTTTGGTCAATTTAATCGTCCAAATGTGCGTACAATCGCAAAAATCGTGGAAAAATTCGAGCAAACCGGATCTGTAGAAGATGTGAGAACACCAGTGCATGCTCGTACAGCTCGTATTGCAGCTGTTCGCGATAGTGTGGCTGAAGAGCCGTCCACCTCAACTCGTCGTCGTGCCCAACAATTGCACCTCTCACGCTCGTCGTTGATGAACATTATGCATAAAGACTTGCATTTACACGCTTACAAGGTGCAATTGGCTCCAGAACTAAAGCCTCTTGGCCATCCCAAACGTCGTGAATGGGCAGAATGGTGGCAACAGTGGATGATCAATTTTCGAAGAAAATCATCTTCAGTGATGAGGCACATTTTCACCTCAGTGGATTCGTCAATAAACAGAATTGCCTCATTTGGGCGAATGAGAATCCAAGAGTGATTGTCGAAAAACCAATGCACCCACAAGGAGTGACTGTTTGGTGCGGTTTATGGGCTGGCGGCATCATCGGGCCGTATCTTTTTCAAAATGAGGCCGGTCAGGCAGTTACAGTGAATGGTGTTCGCTATCGTGAGATGATAACGAACTTTTTATGGCCCGAATTGGAAGATATGGATGTGGACGATATGTGGTTTCAGCAGGACGGTGCCACTTGCCACACAGCTAACGAAACAATGGCTCTTTTGCGCAACAAATTCAATGGCCATGTTATCTCACGTAATGGCGATGTCAATTGGCCGCCAAGATCATGTGATTTGACACCGTTGGACTTTTTACTTTAGGGTTATTTGAAAGAAAAGGTGTACGTCGATAAGCCAGCAAAAATTCAAGAGCTAAAGGATGAGATAATTCGGCACATTAACGGCATAGAACCTCCATTATGCCTCAGGGTCGAAAATTTGGACCATCGGATGGAGGTGTGCCGCCGTGGTCGCGGCGCCCATTTGGCCGATATTTTGTTCCATACATAATTGAGTAATACCAATATATCATAATAAAATAAAATTACAATAATTTCCTAAATAGTTTGTGTTTTATTCAAAATCAACATCGGCCGTTGAAATTTAACCACCCGTTATAATATTTATATTCACAGACATCATAACACTAAATTATTGGATGATCGGTCCACAATAGGTTATCCCATATAACACCAATTTATGAAAAAGAGTTTAATACATATACTGGGTGTAGGGTATTATATGGTCGGGCTTGAACGACTATACTTTCTTATTTGTTTCTTATTTAAAAATTACAAGAGACTAGATAAACTTGAATTTATATGTTTTCGTTTAAATATAAATTTCAAAATACTAGTAGAAATAGTGACTTTTTATTTTTCCAATTTTTTGACGATTTTTAAAATTCCAAATGACGATTTTTTTTTTTTATCGGATTTTTGACGATTTTTTACGAAATTCATCTGTCAGCCCTGTACCCAACCCATTATTCGCGCACATTCTTATTCTCCCGCTTTGTGTGTAAATAATTGCATTACTAAAAAAACCCAATCTGTCACCAATATCTGTGAAAGCTAGTACTTTAATAAAAAACACTGCTAAAAATATGCCTAATGAATTAAACGAAGTGAGGACAAATACTAACTAACTAACTAAAACGGGAGCAATACCCAAAACTGCTCAATCGGATGTAATTACTCAAAAATCCTCAATACAAATGGGTTGGTTGGTTTACGTGCGAACATTTAAGTAGAGTCTACGGGACTGATAGGTATATTACTTTCTTGAAACGAGGTGAAGTCCGAACTCTTCCAAAGTGACTTCGAATTCGAAAGTATCAAAGGATAATGGAAATTATAAACCAAACTTTGAAAATCGTTTTGCTATATTGGATAATGAAATAACTGATTCCATAATAAGAAAATCAGTTATACCCCCACCAATATACTCGAGAGAGCAAAACTCCAGCAAACTAGTCATATATTTAATTACGTTAGTTGACGAAAATTCGTTTTTTGTGGCCCCATTCAAAAGAGGTAATATCAATAAAACCATAATTCAAGTTAATCATGAAAATAATTAGCGTAAAATTGTAACTGAGTTTGAAACCCGTAAAAAAAGTTTCTATACCTATCAACTAAAGGGTAGTAAAGGACTTAAAATTGTTATTAAGGGCATCGACTCCTGTGTAGAACCCGGGGAAATAAGGAGCAGTTTGCAAACTAATGGCATTAAGATAAAAAACGTGATAAACATTTCGAGTAGAATTGAAACGCCTCCAATATATGATCTAAGATATTCATTGCACTGAAGAATAACGGTAGAAGAACCATACAAACGATCTGGCCCCGTCCAGTGTTTAAACTGCCAAGAATATGGTCATGCTAGATCATTTGTAAGTTGCCACCAGTTTGCGTCGCACAGTGGGGGATCTGAAAAAAAGTGGAAATAAATCTGTAACTTCTAAACGAATAGCTCGATTTTAATAAAATTTCCCATGGCTATAGAGGAGGTGTTTATAAGTTTAAGTTTTGAATTTGGGCTTAAACAACCCAGGGGGGATCGAGTCACAATGCCCCAAAGTGGGGCACCTCGGGTATACCAAAAATGAAAAATGATGCCAAATTTTTGTTTGCGTTCCGATTTGAAAGATTCATATATATATATGTATATGTATTAGACGAGATCTACAAAAAACATTGCTTTAGCCATATATAGTTTACGAGTTATTCGCATTTAAAAAGTAAAATTTTATTTTTTTTGCCTACCTTGGTCTGCTATTTTGCTAATAACGGATCTAATTCTTTCCCGATTTTCTTGAGGTGTCTTTTTTTGAATTAACAACAAATTTATTAATAATCTTAAGAAAGAAATGTTAAAAAATATTTACTGAGTCAGAAGTTATGTGCATTTAAACTGAAAAAAAATAAAAAAGTCGTTTTTCCGCTATTTTTTTTTTGTTTTCGAAAAAAGTAACTACATTAATTTTAAATTATACAGAAAATGAGAAAAAGATAAATAATGTGTTTATATTTTTCTGAAAGGTAACATTTCGGGAAATATTATAAAAGAAAAATAATATCAAAGTTTTTATTATTGTGTGGTCCAGAGCCTTCCGAAGTAGACCTATTTTTTTATGAAAATTTCAATTTTAGATATTCTAAAATCGCATAGCTGCTTTCAAAAAACTAAGACCTGTTTTGTATGTCCCAATCTGTTCTTCAATATTATGCAAAGAGATTTCATAGCCCCGAGCTTGGTGCCTTCAATAGATCCAAAAATCAAAAAATTTTCACTTTTGCATTTCGACAAAAAATGTCTATATAATTGTAAAATTTAATTAAAAAATATTCATAAACCAAAAGCAGTTTCAAAATTTAAATTTAAAAAAAAAAAAAAAATTATCTTTTTTTTTGCGAAAAGTCTCCTATGAAGTTTTTAATTTTTAAAAGAAGATACAATTTCCAAAATATTGATGTATAATATGTCTACCTTATTTTGTCCATGTGCCACAGTAATGAACGAATGATTAACATCTCTAGTGAAATTTCTTCACCAAGTTATTTTCTTCCATAACAAGTTCAATGTTAGGTACCTACATACATATATAATACATAAGTACAAACATAAACCGATTGCAACTCTTTTTTAACAATGAATCCCAGGTACAATATGAAATACCTGGAATATCCCTAAAACATATTTCATACCTAATACTATTTTTTTACTCCAGGTAATATAACAGGTAGATTTCCAACTATACCTTTACCTATATAAACGTTGACTACAGGTAACCTATTATATGAAACTTATGAAGAATAATTAATATATAATCATACTCAATCCACAATTGAAATTAGTTATAATTAGCTAAAGATGACGATCACACTAAAAAAAAATGTTGTCCTCCATTTTACTTAAACATAAACTGATCAATTTCAAGATAAAGTCAACCTCATATTGAAATTTATCGAAAGTACGCATAATAATAAGCCCAAATTCAAAACTTAATCTTATCAACACCTCCTCTATAGCCATGGGAAATTTTATTAAAATCGAGCTATTCGTTTAGAAGTTACAGATTTATTTGCACTTTTTTTTCAGATCCCCCACTGTGCGTCGTATGTGGTGAGCAACATTGTTCATCTCAGTGTGATAAGAAACGAGACGATTCGAACATGAAACAAGTAAGAAAGTATAGTCGGTCAAGCCCGACCATATAATACCCTACACCTAGTATGTATATGTAAATATAAAACAGTTTTTCAGAAATGGGCGTTATTTGGGAGATATAACCTATTTTGGACCAAAAGTCAGTGTCATGATTTCTGTGAATATAAATATTATATGTATTAAACTTTATCTCGATATAAATACTTTTAAAAGATTTATGGAAGTTAAAGTGAATTACGGAGAGGGTCTTATATGGGAGTTTCAACTAATTATGGACCGACCATTACAATATTAGGTGTCATCATTTCTGTATATTATTTGTGTCGAATTTTATTTGATTACCAACATTTTTATGAAATTTATGCTCTTTAAAGTGATTTTCGGAAGTGGGGCTTATATGGGAGCTACGACTAATTATGGACCGATCATCATAAAATTCTACCATGTTATATGTATATGCACGAAACATATTTGTGTTCAATATTATTTGGATACCAACATTTTTAGAGAGTTATGCCCTTTGAAGTGATTTTTGGAAGTGGTCCTTATATGAGAGCTACGACTAATTATGGACCGATCTTTACGAAATTTGTAGATGTGCTTTAGCTTCATTTACTACTCATCTGTGGCGAAGTTTGTTTGCATACTTGCATAATTCAAAGCTTTAAGACCGGTAAACCCCAACTTCGGGAGGACATTTGTATGGGGGCTAGGTGAAATAATGGACCGATTTCCACCAGTTTCAAACCCATCCGTTCTTGCGCCTAAAAAATATCACGTGCCAAATTTTATTGAAATATCTTCAAAATTGCGACCCTTACTCTTCGCACATGCTTTACATGGACAGCCAGACGGGCGGACATCGTTAATTCGAATCAGAAAGTGATTCTAAGCCGATTTAAGGTGGGTTTTGGACCAATATTTCTGAGAGTTACAAACATCAGCACAAATCCGATATACCCTCCCCACTATGGTGGTGTAGGGTATAAACATGTAGTAATTGTGGTGTGAATCATACTGCTAACTATAAAGGTTATCTAGTATATTCTATTGTAAAGTTAGAAATAAAGTACCCACGGTACAGGTATCGAGCCCACAAACCACAAATTAACCACAACCAAACATATATCCTACTCTAATGTTCTAAAAACCAACCAAATTCTTCAGAACCCGTTACCCAATAATAATGTCAACATGGAGCCAAACAACCACTTGTTGAATCGGTTAATAATCTTACGAATTCTATGAACAACATGATGCATGAAATGTTTAAAATGCAATCCATGCTATTGCAAGCAGTACTTAATAGGCCACGAACTATTTGGAAATATGTTTATGGAACGCAAACTGCATTCGCCAACATAAAAACGAACTTGAATATTTTCTAATAAATCACAAAATAGATGTGATGCTAATTTCAGAAACACATTTGACGTCTATAAGTTTACTAAGGACCGCAGAGGCAGAGCATATGGAGCACAACAATTTTAAATAAAACCTCGAATTATACACTAATTAATAACTGATCTTTGTGAAGATGATCTTCAAGTAATAATGATTTCATCTATATATTCATCCACTAGATTTCAAATAACAGAAAGTTGTTATTGGCCTACACATTCTGGGCATATAGATTGATTACCCCGAAAGACCGTGTTTTGTTTGATACAATTTCTAAAATCGCATTGAATGTAATTTCGAGCAGTAAACCTACTTACTGGCCTAATGAACCACAGAAAATACCGGATATTATTGATTGGGGAATGATAACAAATATCCTAAGGGAATTATTCAAGTTTAATTTTGTTAGAATTATCACCAACTGAAATCTAAGCCAAAAGATTACATAAAAATACTAAAGAGCTCTTGGCATATCGGAAAACTGAATCTCTAAATAAATATTTAGGAAATCTTGACGCAACTCCGCAATCGGATTACTCATTATGGCGAGCCACTAAAAGTCTTAACATGGCGAGCCTATCTCTTGTAAGACCCCCTAGCGAAATTTAAGTGATTGTTGGGCAAGAAATGACACCGATAAAGGGAATCTATTTGTTAATCATTTGAAAAAACTATTTACCCCAAACACATCACACACGATTTAGGGGCGCTGTACCCTACGAAAAAGCTATTGTCGATTTAAACTCTAAGAAAGCTCCTGGAATTAACAAAATCAGCAACAAAATGCTTATGGATTTACCCCGGATAGTAATAAAAATATTACTTCCAATTTTCAAAGCTATATTACGCCATGAATATTATCCACCAGAATGGAAGGTTTTATTGGTTACCATGATACCAAAGTTGGGAAAAGACCACACAAAAGCAGAATCATGTAGACCTATCCGCCTATTGTCGAATATATCAAAGCTATGCGAGAAGGTAGTCATGAACAAGTTGTACCCGATTTTAATTGAAAACAATTGTATTCCGAATCACCAATTTGGATTTAAAAGAAATCACAGTACTATCGAACAAACACATAGACTCGATATTACGAGCAAAAAAATATTTAAAGAAAAAAATACTGTTCTGCTCTTTTATCGACATTTCTCAAGCGTTTGATAAAGTGTGGTATGATGGTCTAATGTACAAGTTGAAACTAAACTTACCCCCCGTAAAGACACATAAGCAATTGGCAAGCTATTTAACTGGTCGAACATTTAAGCTGAAAGAATGAGATTTTTTAAGCTCCGCACAACCTATTGAAACAGGAGTACCTCAAGGAAGTATCCTGGAACTCTTCTTATACTTGATATACTGTATACATCTCATATGCCAACAAACAATCGTACCCACATATCAATATATGCGGATGATACTGCTATTCTCAGCATTCATGAAAACCCTCAAGAACCATCTCGCTACCTACAAGATCATGTATGTATGTATTTGAATTAAAAAACTCGTTTAAGCAATGGAGGATAGAAGTTATTGAGCAGAAATGCACACACATAACCTTTACATTGCGTAGAGAATCATGCTCTCTTACTTATATCAATAATCAAGCAATAACACAACCATCTGAAGTCAAATACCTCGATCGTCGCCTTACATGGAAATCCCATATAGATGCAAAATTTACCCAAATGAAATTGATCTGAATCCAAATTAACTGGGTCATGGGCAGGAACTCGAAGCTAAGTTTAGATTGTAAACTCCTACTTTACAACTTAATCATTAAACGTATAAGGTGTTACGGAATACAGCTATGGGCAACAGGCTCAGCTTCAAATGTAGACAGAATTCAAGGACGCCAAAATAAATTTTTACGAATAATCACAATTGTCCTCCGGTATATAAAAGGGATACAGCGGGTTTGAGCGAAAGAATGCTACTTAATAAATGTATTCAACAATGGTCAAGCAAGTTTCGTCCGACACTGGCTGGACTAAATAATTAAAATTTATTAGATATAAGATTTGAAATACTTATGATTGTTAGTTCGTTTTTAATGAAGATAAAATAAATAAAGAAAAGTACAAAAAAAAAGCGTGATGTCGAAGAACATTTTTAAATCTAGTAAGTAAAGGTACGCTCACACTTGGCAAATATTTGCCGAAAAATACGTAACCACTAAATAACACATATTTTAACTCGTTTATTTATTCAAAAAAACTTTTTTTATTTAGGGCAAAGCAAAACAAACATTTAGTTTTAATTTATGTGATGCAGTTTGATCTTGCAAAACTCTAGTAAAAAAAACAAGTCAAACAAATTTGTGCTAAAATAAGTGTTTACGCTTTTTTAAGTAAATATTTGTCAAGTGTGACCATACCTTAAGAGTGTTATATTCGGCTATGACGAATCTTATATACCCACCACCATATTTAGTGCAAATTTCAACTAGATAATGGTAGATTTTGCACATATAAATGTGTAACATTTTGTATCGATACATTCCCATATGTATGTCAAGGTATGTGACATGATCAGACTGTGGAATATTCACATTGTTTAGTGAAACAGGTGGACAATTTCCTCTCCTAAGCATAAACGTAACATGTCTGTTCCTCTTTATTTACTTCTTTCGTTTAATTTACACGTATTCTCCAGTTTTTTTTTAACCACGTCTCCACACGTCTAAGATTATCCAGTTCTCTAGATGCCACACTTGAATCCTCATGTCTGCTAAAAATGGCAAATATATTAAGGTTAAATTTTCTCTCGTGACCCCGAAGGGTCGTGAACTCTTCAACACCATTGTCAAAATGGGCTTAGATGTACTCTCAAGCGGGCATCCCACCTACTGGCCGACGGACCGACGGAAGATTCCCGATATTATTGACTTCGGAGTAGTAAAAAATATTCCTGTAGAATCGATACAAGTGGAGCCTTCATTAGACTTGTCTTCAGATCACTCTCCTTCTATTATTTCAATGCGTTTCCTTCAAGGGTATGGCTCTCCATTTCGGGACATGTCTAAATCCAGAGTAAGTTGGATAAAGTATAAAAAGTATTTAAGTTCCCACTGCACGGAAAATGTAGTGTTGAGAACTACCGAGGATATTGATGGGTCGATTGGCAAGTTTACTGAGGACATACGAAGAGCTGTGCATTACGCTTCCACATATGACGTTGAATGCAGAAATAGGACAAACAGAACTTATTTCGCTGAACTCGAACATCTCCTGACAGAAAAAAGAAGAGTTAGAAGAGAGTGGCAAATTCACAGGTCTCCTCAACTGAAAGCTAGGCTACGGGAATGCAGAGA
The DNA here is from genome assembly GCA_950370525.1 of Bellardia bayeri. NCBI lineage: Eukaryota > Metazoa > Arthropoda > Insecta > Diptera > Calliphoridae > Bellardia > Bellardia bayeri. The sequence continues at coordinate 38,952,255 of OX493268.1, read as the reverse complement.
TATACTAAGAAATTTCTTAGAAACCCAAAGAATGGCTTCACTTAAATCATACTTGGAGGGAATTGACAGTTCCCCACAATCTGACTATTCGTTATGGAAGGCGGCACGAGGTTTAAAAAGACCAGTTAGAGGAAAGCCTCCTTTGCGAAATCCGACTGGTGACTGGGCTAGAAACGATTCCGAGAAGGGGACTTTATTTGTTAACCATTTGAGAAATGTGTTTACTATAAACAACTCAAATAATGCAACTGATTTGCCACCACTCGTTATTAGACCTCCTGTACCTCTAAGACTTAGCTTTAATGATATTCAAAGCGCTATTGGTACTCTGAACCTTAAAAAAGCTCCAGGTATGGATAAAATCAGCAACAAAATGCTCGTGGAGTTACCTCGTGTAGCTAGAAGAATTATTCTCTTTATCTTCAATGCTATTTTACGCCTAGAATACTATCCTGCAGATTGGAAGGTGTCTATGATCACTATGATTCCTAAGTCAGGGAAGGATCACACCAAAGTAGAGTCATATAGGCCAATTAGCCTACTGCCGACAATTTCTAAACTGTTCGAAAAATTGTTAATGACTAAGTTGATTCCAATTCTGAACGACACTGAATGCATTCCTAATCATCAATTCGGCTTCAGAGCTAAACACAGCACCATCGAACAAACACACAGATTGGTAAATGTGATAAGAGGGTCGTTTGAAGACAAAAAATACTGCTCCGCCCTTTTCATTGATGTGTCCCAAGCGTTCGACAAAGTTTGGCATGACGGTTTAATGCACAAAATAAAATTAACTCTGCCTGCTAACACCCATAAACTTATGGAAAGCTATTTATACGGTCGCAAATTTAAAATCAAAGAAGGCAATTTTTTAAGCCCCGCTCAGCCAATTGAAACAGGTGTGCCACAGGGTAGCATACTGGGTCCTACTTTATATTTGATTTATGCCTCCGACATGCCGTCAGACCCCAAAATCCACACGTCAACTTTCGCAGACGATACAGCCTTTATTAGCGTTCATAAGGACCACCAAGTAGCATCACAGAATTTGCAGAATTATGTTTATAAACTAGAGAATTGGCTAGAGCTTTGGAAAATCAGGGTTAATGAACAGAAATGTATTCATATCACTTTCACATTGCGAAAAGAAACTTGCTCGTCCATCAGAATAGATAACCAAATTATTCCGCAACACAATGAAGTCAAATACCTCGGAATACACCTCGATCGTCGTTTAACCTGGAAATCTAATATTGACGCAAAACTTACACAGATGAGATTAAAAGCAGTGCAACTTAATTGGCTAATCGGCAGAAATTCTACATTAAAGTTGGATTGCAAACTTTTGTTGTACAATGCAATTCTAAAGCCAATCTGGTGTTATGGAATTCAATTATGTGGTACTGCCTCAGCATCCAACATTGAAAAAATTCAAAGGGGTCAAAATAAAATTCTACGTATAATTACTGCAGCTCCATGGTACGTTAAAAATTCTCGAATTCACAAAGATCTAGGCATTCCTTTGGTGAAAGTCGAATTTACAAAATACGCCTCAAAATATGTCAGCAAACTTGAACACCATCCAAACCCACTTGCACGAGACATCCTTAACTTTAGTGGCCATGTTCGGTTGAGAAGGAGGGATACCCTTGCTTTAACTCAAACGCAAAACAGATGACTGGATCAGTGGATGTAAATTTTTTGTAGTATCATAATATTTTGTCTAGCACTGGCTGGACTTATTATTTTCTTTTAGTATTAAGATTCGAAAACTTATTGTCATTTCAATATCTGAAGATTCAATAAATAAATATAATGTATTATAAAAAAAAAAAAAAAAAAAAAAACTTTATGACATCCATGCGAACGCAATACCAAATGATTCAAATATGATTCTGACAAGAAAATTAGTGTTTTGAAAACTTGTTTCTGAACCAACATAAATCTTAATCCATAATAAGAGTATATATGTTAATTTTCGAGAGGCATTTAATCAATAGATATAAGTTTTATATTCCAGGATTACTTTTCCTTTCAGAAATCATCCTAATGGTAAAGCACATTATGCCCTAAAAAATTGTTCTAAAGAATATATAAATGCAGCATCCATTCGACTTGAATGCGGAGTTGGTGAATTAACTCCAAGCTCCGTATATTATCCTCCACGATTTTCTGTAACCAAGTAAAAATTCGAAGTTTTTTCGGTACACTAGGAGATAGTTCTCGATTAATGAATCCCAAAGGTAGACACTTACTATATACATGACTCTAGTCGAACGAAAAACCTGCTTGCATTGCCTGGGCAACCTATTTGCTGGCCCTCTATTTCTAGGAAAATTCCTGATCTTATATATTTTGAGGACTTAGATTTCTCTGATTTATACTTATTTACCTAAGCATACCTGGTAACACTGTTCCAATATTTGGTATAACACCATTTGATGAAACATTATTACTATTTACGGTTCTCAAAGGGTTAATTACATTCGAGCTCTCACTAGATTTGATTACCAGTTTATGTTGTTGTTGTTAATGAAGTCACAGTTTTTGTGCTTTCTTTCTACACAAGTATATTTGGTAATGATTGTTGTGTAGGGCTGCCAGATGAATTTCTGAAAAAATCCTCAAAATCCCGATAAAAAAGAAAAAAATCGCCATTTCGAATTTTAAAAATCGGAAAAATAAAAAGTCACTATTTCTAATAGTATTTCAAATTTTTATTTAAACGAAAACATAAAAATTCAAAATATGTACATCAATTTTAACTTTAACTGTAATATTTTTACAATACCTTAGTCCGCTTTTACACTCTTCATTTTTGACTCAAAGAAATTTGTTTTGAGGTGGGGGGAAAGACAAGAAAAGGGGTGCAAATGCGTGTTGATTTGCATTAAAAAGTACGAAAATTTAATTGACGTGTGTGAATGAAATGGCAAGTTTAAAAGAGAATTGAACAAAAACTGGCCAGCTAAATATGAAGAGTGTGAAACAAGACTTACAGTATTTTATAAATAAATAAAATAATTTAGCATATGTTAGTTTATTAAGTTTTAAATAACATTTTGAGTATAGAATCCAATTTTTCCATCATATACAGGTGCGTATTTTCAAAGAATTTCGTATTTTTGTTATTTAAATTTATTTGCCTGTATATTCTTTCGACGTTTTGTTAAAATAGGAGATGTTTTTGTAGAACTTCCCCGTTGAAATTGAGAAATAGTTTTCTCTAAAAAATTTAGTTCATGGAGAGAATTTTGTAACAAAAACATTAATAAAACAAACAAATGATAGAAAATTTTAATAATTCAGAAAATCGTCACTTTCAATTAAAAACCGTCAAATAGCCACTTTGCTATTTTTGAAGCAAAAAATCGTTAAAATGACGATAAATCGACAAATCTGGCAGCTATGTTGTTGTGTGTTATTATTTGTTGATAATGCGGAGGAACAAGAGCGAGTTCTTTCAATTGTTTTGGCTGTTAAATAATTGTTGTTTCTGCCGTTTAAGTTGAGCCTTCTCTCATCTTGAGAACTCAAGCATTAATGATGAAACAGCAGGGGGGTTACTCTCTATTGCGATGCGAAAGCAAATTCGATGTGATAAGCGTACAAATTGAAACACTTTCGCATCGAATTTGCTTTCGCATTGCGTTAGAGAGTAACCCCCCAGAAATGGAGCTGAACGATGTTTTTCATACAGTTTGACATAAAATTTTGCCAGAGAATGCGGTCGTAAAATAGAATCTATTTTAATGATGAAACAGAACTGGGGCTGAACGATGTTTTTCATACAGTTTGACATAAAATTATACCAGAGAATGCGGTCGTGAAAATAGAATCTATTTTATTTCGACAGCGTTTTTTCTTATGCTCTCACTTAAAACACAAATGCTCTCAACAATATTACCATACTTTTCTAAAATTTTATACATTTTGTAAACAAAACCATATCTTTTGCAGCTTTGGCGCAAGAAAAATAAAAACAAAAGAAAATTCAAGAAACGTTTAAAAGTGAATTTAAAAGTGAGATTTTTGTAATTTAAAAAAAATTTGTGATATTATAGAAAAATTAATTGAAGAAGTACAAAAGCATGATTGCATATATAATTTGCAATCGCCATTGTACAAAAATTTTTATTTAAAACAAGATTTGTGTTCATAGCGTTTTTTGTTATTTTCTAAAGTGATATTGTTATTATGGTTACTTTAGCGCATGATGCAAGGAAGAAGTGAAAAAGTGTTCGGGACTCATACAAAAGATATAAACAAAGAGAAAACCAACCATCCGGAAGTGAGACTGTGTTCTACAAACCATATCCAAAGCAAAAGAAGGTACACAAACATAAAAAATTTACAATTATGAAGTTTTATACACTATTTTGTTGTTATTTAATCCAAGTGATGCTCACACCAAATTGACCACATTAAAAAGAAAAAAGCAACAAGTTAACATACAAAATCAAATGGAAAACATTTTTAAATACTGCAACCGAGTCTATTCATAACATAGCACCTCAAATAAAAGTGAACACAACAGAACACTTGATTGAATCCTTAGCAAAAAAAAAAATACAGGAAGCTTAATTTAACAACACAGCAAGTTAATACGATAGAAAGTGCTGTTTGTTCTTTAGTTTATTCCAAAATAAACGAATTTAACAAATAAGTTCTTTATTCTATTTACTAAAAATTACAAATTTTAAAAAGCTGATTTAAAAACGCAACGTGACTGAAATTACCTTTTGTTCCTTAATAAATACGAAACCAAATGAATTCAACCAATTAGTTATTTTATAAGTTGTTTCTTTGTTACAGTAACCCCAAAAGTACAAAATGTTTAAATTTTTAAATGAATTATTATGATTTATTTCTTTGTTATATACATATGTTATATACATATACATTAGGGTGGCCCCGTTTATATGGAGAAAAAATAAGGTATCGATGTTCCCGACTAATATGAAAATTTGATTCATTTTAAGACTACCTTTCTCAATTTTTTGTCCTGGGGTCAATATTTGGTGAGTTGGATCAAAGGATAAAAAGGTCCTTTTTAGAGGTTTTTTGATTTTTTTCACATTTCCCACAAGGGAACTATATGTAAATTTGGTATCGTATCATACGTTGGGTAAAAGCATCATGAGATGAATGATTCGATGGCAGCAATTGTATGCGATTTAGCTCGTTAATGTTTTCATCAATATTTTGTGGATTGAAGCATTGTGCGTCCTTATGGAAAATTAACAAAATTATGCAAGACGACTTTTGTCAACATTTTTTGGTGCGGCATTTATTGTAGTGTGGAGAATGCTAAACCGGTTTGGAAGTATTCGAAAAGAAATTTTACTCCTGTTTCTGGCTTTCGACAACCTCTTTTTAAAATTTCGTTTATCTTCTGTAAGGTGTTTCCCAGGGTAAGGTCTCGTCAAGTTTTTTAATAGCGGGAAGGCATTATCTGCTACAAAATATTAGAATTTGGTAATTAACTAGAAGGTGGAACATTAAGTTCATTTGTAAGAATTTTTCGCCCAAAAGCACTTTCACGGAACACACCACCATCGCTCTGACTCCCCAAAGCTTCGACATCCACTTAGGTAAAGGCATAATCAGCACCCCAACAAAACAATACTAAAATATTTTTTATAATGTTCCACTTTGTTTTGGGCATTTCATGCGAATATACTTCCCGTCTATGGCGCCTAGGTAGTGAGGAAGCCCAGTTTGTTGAAAAAACGATGAAGAAAATGTTACCCAGTCTACCATGTTAGGATTTGCCAAATATACTTCCCAAACAAATTTCCTTGCTGTGGAAACCCCTATTTTGTATGCCCATGATGATCATAATATCCGCGGCAATATAGGTATTTTTGTCGACAGTCAGGCGGCACTCCTCTCACTGAATGCCTACACAATTTTATCGTCACTAATCAGGCAATGTAGGAATTCTCTGTCAAGGCCAGGTCGACTATCTGATATTACCTTGGTTTGGGTACCTGCGCACAGGGACCACTTCGGCAATGAACGGTCAGACGAACTAGCCAGAATGGGATCTGCCTTATATATCTCCGATGCGGTTTCAGTAGCAATTCCTCTGGGGACTATCAAAGGCATCATCTTCAGACATTTTCTTACAAAGGGTGATGATAGATGGCGTAACTTAAACACATGTAGGATAGCCAAGTTGATGTGGCCATCTTTTAACAAGAAACGTACTATGCAACTGATAACCCGGAAGAGAAAGGATATATCAAGGTTGCTGTCAGTATTAACGGGACACTGGACGTTAGGCAAGCACGCTAATCGCCTGGGACTCCCATTTAACGACAACTGTCGTAGTTGTAAGGATAGGGAAAAAGAGGAAACGATTTTCCACCTTCTCTGCGAATGCCCAGCCCTGAGTGTTAAGAGATATAAATTCATGGGAAACTATACATTGAAAAACCTTGGTGAGGTAGATGGGTCAAAACTCAATGACCTACTGAGATATCTCAAAGCTACATGTTGGTCTAATAAGCACGACTTTTTGTACACATTTTAGTTACATTATGATGTAAACGACATTAAATCTGACGAGTGGTGTGGTCTTATTAAAACGGGGTCCCTTCGACTCTACTTAAGTGTTCGCACGTAGTGAACTACCACGTAAACCAACCAACCATGCCCAGGCTAATACTTGGAAGCTGCAACCGTGAGCCAGGTATCTACAACGTTAACAAATGCATGTACATACATACATATGTATATTAAACAATATATGTATACATAAATGTACTTACAATAATGTGATGGCTAGACGTTGTTCCGGATCAATTGGGTTTCTTCTCGAAAACTTTTCAATTTCGGTTTCAGTAAGGTCAGCAACATATTATATTTGGAGACATTCATTCGTGTGGCCTTAAAAAGTGTTCTTCGTCCTTGTATTTAATTTGGAATCTCTGGACAAGTTAACTGGTCTTACCCACCATACTCCTTGTATATAGAAAATACACTCTCGACAATATTAACAATATTTTTTACCGCAGATAATGAATATAACGAACATTCATTTTGATTTTTTCGCAAACAATACAAAATACAGATTTACTTTAAAAAGAAATTAATTTTTGAATAGCTTTTTCACAGAAGAAATATTTTTTTTTTTTTTTTTAATACATTATATTTATTTATTGAATCTTCAGATATTGAAATGACAATAAGTTTTCGAATCTTAATACTAAAAGAAAATAATAAGTCCAGCCAGTGCTAGACAAAATATTATGATACTACAAAAAATTTACATCCACTGATCCAGTCATCTGTTTTGCGTTTGAGTTAAAGCAAGGGTATCCCTCCTTCTCAACCGAACATGGCCACTAAAGTTAAGGATGTCTCGTGCAAGTGGGTTTGGATGGTGTTCAAGTTTGCTGACATATTTTGAGGCGTATTTTGTAAATTCGACTTTCACCAAAGGAATGCCTAGATCTTTGTGAATTCGAGAATTTTTAACGTACCATAGAGCTGCAGTAATTATACGTAGAATTTTATTTTGACCTCTTTGAATTTTTTCAATGTTGGATGCTGAGGCAGTACCCCATAATTGAATTCCATAACACCAGATTGGCTTTAGAATTGCATTGTACAACAAAAGTTTGCAATCCAACTTTAATGTAGAATTTCTGCCGATTAGCCAATTAAGTTGCACTGCTTTTAATCTCATCTGTGTAAGTTTTGCGTCAATATTAGATTTCCAGGTTAAACGACGATCGAGGTGTATTCCGAGGTATTTGACTTCATTGTGTTGCGGAATAATTTGGTTATCTATTCTGATGGACGAGCAAGTTTCTTTTCGCAATGTGAAAGTGATATGAATACATTTCTGTTCATTAACCCTGATTTTCCAAAGCTCTAGCCAATTCTCTAGTTTATAAACATAATTCTGCAAATTCTGTGATGCTACTTGGTGGTCCTTATGAACGCTGATAAAGGCTGTATCGTCTGCGAAAGTTGACGTGTGGATTTTGGGGTCTGACGGCATGTCGGAGGCATAAATCAAATATAAAGTAGGACCCAGTATGCTACCCTGTGGCACACCTGTTTCAATTGGCTGAGCGGGGCTTAAAAAATTGCCTTCTTTGATTTTAAATTTGCGACCGTATAAATAGCTTTCCATAAGTTTATGGGTGTTAGCAGGCAGAGTTAATTTTATTTTGTGCATTAAACCGTCATGCCAAACTTTATCGAACGCTTGGGACACATCAATGAAAAGAAGAAATATAAAAATAGTAAATGACAGTTCCTGAAGCTGCAGCCGTCGTTTCAATTATGGGCCTGTTTGCTTTGAGAGTCGTTTTTGCTTGAAGTTGCGGACGTGTTGTGTTTCATCATTTAAACACATTCGCCACAGCAGGCTATCGACTGCAATATGTCAAAAATAAAATACACACTTTTAGATGTGAATGATTATTTTGACGACAGCAGGGCAACAACAATAAATAAATAACAACAATTTTCGAATATACATATATCAATCGATAGGAAATCTAATGTAGAATAATAATCGCAAATAATTTAAACAATTTAATGAATACATATATACTTTTCTCAATAGAATTTTTTTTAACAGATCACGTGTGAGTCGTGTTATTTTTGTTTAGAATTATTTGATATTTCATAATAGAAGGATTTACGCCCGAACGTCGCGACGTTTACAAATCGTTCAACTTTATTACGAAAATTCACGTTCTGTGCGGAATGTATTTCGTGCACTTATTGCGCCATAATAACCGACTAGTTGATGCCTGAAATTGAAGCTCGTGATATCGGCGACATTACGTGTGTCATTCGCCAGTTACCAGTCGAAATACTCGAACGAGTCATCAAAAATTGGACTCAACGGATAGATCATCTGCTACGTAGCAACGGCCAACATTTGATAGATATAATCTTAAAAAAAAAATAAAATAACGCTTTATATAAATATGAAACGTACTTCATATCGAAATGAACTACAAAGGTAGAATTTATTTCTTCTATTCTATTACATATTTTGCCAAAAAGAAAACCATAATTAAAAAATAGCTTAAGATACCATAAATTGGGGTTTCGCTTTTTGACACCACACCGTGTCCCTCAATTGGGGTCAATCGAATTAGTAATTTAGCGAAATGCCAGCAGCGAGGTCAGAAATGTAGAGATTGATTGGACTCTCTAGATTTAATATTGTTCTACGTAGTGATACTTATTTAAGATAAAGACTTATTTCAAATAATCTTAAAAAAGTAATAATGTGCTACACCTTTTTAATTAAAACCAGACGTTTAATAAATCACACTTCCATACATAACTTACACATGTATGTACATATTTTTTATAGTATTTTGTATATATGTATGTATGTATTTATTTTTTTTTTTACATATGATCCTTTTATCATTTCATATTGATCAGAAGACCACATTAAATTGAAAATGATTTTTACGCAAAATAAAAACAAAACATATTTAAATGTTTTCAATCAACATGTCGATCAACGATGTTGATTGATTCCCCTAGGGCGAATATATGTAAATGCATACATATATACATACTCGTACATAAATACATATTCAGTTTGAATCGTTCAGTTGAAAAGAGTTAGTTAGTCATTAAACTTGTTGGCCATTAAATGTTGAAATAAGAAATGTAAAAAACATTCAGTCAACGGATTAAAAACGTACAAATTTATTTTTCATTTAATTTTTAATATTAAATTGTATGAAATAAATACAACCTTATGATCATTAGCGTTTCAGAATGTAGCAAAGAAATAACAACAAAAATAAATATTTATTACTCCAGCCGTAAATCTACAGGACATTATCGCAACTGATTGATGTTCGAAAAACAGACACACTAAAAAACACAAACATTTAATTTGATCATTTAGTGATGTTTGTACGGCGCTCGAGCAGTTTTAATAAAATATGTATGTGTGTATGTAAAAGCAGACCAGTCCGTTTGTACTCGTACAACAATAAAACACACAACAGATCAGTTTAAATATTAAGATCTCTGACGAAAGTTTTAAATGATTTGAAAATGTACATCTTCCTAGAATTAAACAATAAATCGAGCGATTCTATACAATTTCGATAATTTTTTTTTTTGCTAAAAAGCAAATAAAACTAGTAAGAAAGAATAGTCAGACCATAAGCTATACTCGTATATTGCTAGCTCCCATATTACGACCGATCATCATAAAATTTAGTAGCACGACAGATTGAGTTAAATTTTGTCTTGATATTATTACCTGTAAAAGTTGTATGCTTGTTTAATTGATTTTCGGAAATGGGACTTATATGTAAGCCATTGTGGACCAATTGTTTATAAATTAGGTGACATGACTGACGGACATCAAACAAATTTTTAGAATCGTTATTACAACGTGGATCAAGTGTGCCTAAATATAGCAAATACCCTGAAAATTTAATTTTTTGCAAATCGAACTAAGGCAAACAAATGCGATTTTCGACATATTAAATATTTTCCATTATAAGCTAAAAACAAAGGTCAAATTTAAATTAATAGTCACTGGTTATTTAATTCATTCGTTATTATCTGTATGTATAAAAATATTAAATGCGAGTAAACATGTTTTTTACTTTTAAATTGTTTTTTTTTTCATTTTGTAGCTGTATTCTATTAAGAAGCAATTAAAATTTTATTCAAAATAGATTTGGATTTAATATAGATACAGATGCAAATGTTAATTTATATGCACATACATACATACATACGTAAATTGAAATAATTGTTTATTATTTGTGTTTAATTAATTTCAATAAATAATGTTTTTGTTTTATAAACTTATGTGGCGCAAACTATGGCCAACAAACAATTGACGCACACACATCACGTTCTAATCCTTGACGCAATACTAAACTACGAGAAGCCAAACAATACATATACAGAAATTCAAATACAAAACTAAAAAACAACAACATACATTTGTATGTATGTATGTACGAATATGTATGTATGTACGAATATGTATGTATGTATATAAAACATAATCCATCTGAAAATCACATTAATATCAACAGATTACGACTACTCTGATTAGATACTTTTACGGTGATTCGTTTAGTGTTTTTTTCACAGACTGTCATCTACTTTTAATTCCGTATTGTTTGGCAATTAATCACACCGCCACAGAACAAATTTGCGAGATACCTGTAGCAATTAGGCTGAAAAGAGTTTGAATGAAATTGTCTGTATATATAAATGTCAGACAATATGCTTTCGGTTAATAATAAACTAGATATAATAAAAGAAAAGCCTCTAAATAAATCACCCTATACAGATGTACTCGTATCTATTGGTGTTGTCACCTCCCACAAATGTTATTGTTTTTGTTGTTGTTTCTTAATTATTTATATTCCTACATGTTTGTATGTTTGTGTGTAATTATGTTGTTGTTGTTTTATCTACGAGTTTATATGTATGTATGTATGTGTTTATGTTATTATTGCTACTTTATAAGTCACCTGTCAAAACAAATAAATCGAATATTCCATTTCGCATACGAGACAAACAAATCTTATAAAACCAAACAATACAAAATGAAACAGAAAATAGAATAAAATAAATTTTGGTATTTTTTTTTTATTTATTTATTTGTTTTCTTTTTTTTTTTTTAATAAAATGTTGGAAAAAAATAAACTAAAAAACCATGTATCGATTAATAAAAGCGAAATGAAACAACAATAACAACAACAAGAATACAAGTGTGTTTTTTTTATCTTAAAATATTTTGTGATATAAAATGGACAGCAGCAACTGCAAATGTTAAAAGCGTTGTTTCCTAATTTTGTTCCTCTATTTTTTTCCAGCGATATAAAAAATTTAAGATCAAAACAGAAACATAGTTTAATTATAGATGATTTATGTTTAATACCCTTCATTATACATACATACATACATACATACATACATACATACATAGGTGATAAGAGTAGAGCATTGTATAAATATTTATTTATGGATTTGTATCTTCATTAGGGTACCCTCAATTAATTATCTGCGGATTTTAAATACATACATACATATTCCTGTGCAGCCAAAGCTGCATTTTGCACTATGTATTATGAAAAGTTGACCATTTCTGTACAACCCCGTGTAAACGTTTTCAAAATAATATAGGTATGTAAATATGTATAATAACGACCTCAATATCAACAAATAATTGAAATTTTGTTTTTCAATTTGTTATATTCAAAATTTAAAAATTATGCACATTTTACTGGTTAATTAGATCAGATCATCAGGAAACCTTTCCCGAAACTGACAATTTGTTTCGTTTCGTGTCGTATAATCACTGTACTCAACAAAATTACAATTACATAATGCCAATTAATAATGCCAATGAAAAAACTAATACTTTTTGACTTTATTCGGTTTTAACAAGGTTCAACAAGGCCCTTCATTAAAATAAATTGTGGTATTATTTTAGGAATAATGGAAGCTTAAAATATATTGCCTTAAGGCTATATGACCTTATACCGTAAAAAGCCATTTAATAAATCTAAGACCTATTATCCAACAATCTGAAAATGTTTTGTATTAAGGTTTTTATATACTACAGCAGCCCATAGCTTATCTTATGCAGTGTATTTTTTGTATTCAGAGCTCCATAAAAAGAAAACTAACAAGAACTTTAAAAAAGACTTTGATGTTATTTAAATCAAACAAGTAAGAGTGCAATATTCGGCTGTGCCGAATCTTAAATACCCTCCACCTAAACGTAATAAGAAATACAAAAACTACACTGGTTATAAGACTAGAATATTCTTATTCTATATTTTCTATTCAGTCTTAGTGCAAATTTAATTATTATTTTATATATTGTTTGAAAGACAATTTTACGACCAACATAATTTATGTTAAATAATTTGAAATTTTGTTAAATTTTCACCATTTTTAATTGATTTAATTACCAATTCTTACCATAATTTACAGAGTTTGTCTGATGTTTAATAATCTTGAGTTTAATTTAACACACAGAGTATAAAAAACGGGAACAAGGCGGTTTTAGTGACTTTGCTCAAAAAAAAAAAACTTCATCAAAAAGGGCTTTTAGAGGAGATGCCAGAAAAAAAAATTGTTGGCAATCACGCCTATTTTCGAGGGCGCGGACCCGTAAAGTTGAACATATATAGGCCTATATCTCGGGAACTACTGGGTGCCTGATAATTTGTAATAGATTAAATAAAGGTATTAAAAATGCATTTCCAACGATATGTATCATGATTATAAAATACGGACCGAATATGGGTTGAATCCGAAAAGAATATTTTTTGACCCGAATTTATTTGTTTTTTTTTGGAAATGGTTCTTATATGGCTACTATGACAAATTATGGGCTGATCTTCTAAAATTTTGGAACGGTGATTTTCATGCATATGAGGATATTTCACGTCGCATTTCAACAGAATAATTTAATATAATTTAAGATATATATTAGTATTAGCGTGAATTTCGGAAGTGGACCTTATATGGGGGACATAGCCAAATATGGACCGATATTCTCAAAATCCTGCAGTTTGATTTAGGCATGTATGTAAATGATCCGTGTACAACTTTGGATTGGTACCCTTATTTATAAGAGATTTATGAGTATTAAAGTGATTTTCGGAAGAGGGCTTTATATGGGGCATAGGTTAAAAATATACCGAAATTTACAAAATTTTGTGGGATGATTTATGTATATATGTAAATGATCTGTGCAAAGTTTTGAGTCGGAACCGATATTTATACAATATATATAGGGATAAATGTCTTTTTCAGATGTGAGCTATGACCAATTCTGGGCCGACCACCATAAAATTTAGTACAACAATTTATTTGCCTATAAAGATTATTCATGTCAAATTTTAGCCGTTTAATATTATTTATATCTGTTTTATACGTATTTAAGTGTATTTTGGTAGTAGGGGGCTATGGTCAAACATGGACCGAACTAAAAAAAATTTCATTGTGCGATTTATTTTTGCATAAAACTTATTTTTGCTGAATTTTGTCTTGATATTCCAATTTTATAGGCATTTATGTATAATTGAGCTATATTTCGGGAAGATTTTTGTATGGGGGCTATGAGAAATCATGGACCGATTAATACTGTTTTCCGCACACTTTCTTCTTTTATCATAAAAACAACGTACACAAAATTTCATGGTATTATCTGCAATATATTTCAAAATATTGCAATAAAATGGACAAAAAATATCAAATTTGTATGAAGGTTGTCTCACATATTGGTCAGTAACTCTGGTTGGCCTAAACCGATTTTGCTGATTTTAAATAGCAAACTTCTGGAAAGCATGTCTGACAGAATTATTGAAGATTTGGATCACGAAGATATCTGGGGACTTCAGGAAAATTATATTGTGGAAATTACAAACGGAATAACAAACTTATTTATACCCTTCTCATGAAGGTGAAGGGTATAAAAATATTATAATCTAAAGGTACAGTCACACTTAGAAAATATTTACTTAAAAAAGCGTAACCACTTATTTTAGCACAAATTTGTTTGACGTTGTTTACTTTTACAAGAGTTTTGTTAGATCAAACAGCATCACATAAATTAAAACTAAATATTTGTTGTGTTTTTTTTTAATAAATAAACGAGTTCAAATATATGTTATTTAGAGGTTACGTCGTTTTCGGCAAATATTTGCCAAGTGTGACCGTACCTAACAAAGAAAAATTTTAATATATTAAAACTAAAAAAAAAAACCAAAAAAATGCTCGTTTTCCACGTCACAGTTTATTTTACGCAGGCACGTATGGGTTTCGAAGACTTGAAATTAAAACTGGCAATTCAACGATTTAATATTTATTATTTACAACAGATTTTAGGCGATTTGGCATAGATGCGACCAGTTTTTGGTTATTACTCGGCGAAATATTCGATTCCATCAGTAGCGGTGTTTTAAAATCCTTTTTGTTAGAAATTTTGTGTTTTCTTTATAAAATTGACCATAATAATTTTCGATAAAACTAAGATTTGGCGACTGCGGTGGGCGTGTCATCAAATGTGGGCAGTTATATTTTAGCCGCTTTCTCCTGTTAAAATCGAAAATCTAATATTATAGGTAGTTAAACTTGTCCAACAAATGCCAAAGTACCAGCAGCTGACATACGGCCCCAAACCATGACACTGCCTCCACCATGCTTCACTGTTCACTGCTTTTAGGGTTCTTTGTTGAGTTCAGTATTTGGTTTCCGCTAAACATACGACATACCATCTGAGCCGAACTCCAAATTTAGCCTGCACAGTCTGTTTTCGGTTCTCTAAAGGGTTTCATGCGTGTAACTCGGGAATTAAAATCATGTTGGCGCAAGACACGACGACCAGTTTCTTCGCACATCAACATTGTTTGCCTAGGACAGCTTCAACTTCGGAGGCCAGTTGAGACGCTGATAGCCTAGAATTTGCCCTTATTTTTTTCAAAATTTGTCGCTTATCATTCTCATTGAAAATTTTATGTGGAGCCTTTCTGCCTTTGATATGGATGAAGCGCTAAATGATTTTTTGGACTGTGGAAGCTTTAATGTTAACCATTTCTGCTGTTTTTCGCTGTGATTGTCCATTTTAGAAATGGTTTACAACCAATATTCGTTGTACGCAGACAGATCTAGAATATATCAAGATAATCTTCATGGTTTGCAGTTCAAACATTTTATAATTTTCTCGTTAAATATTTCCTCAAATAGTGATTTGATTTATTGCCACTCTCTTCTACGTTTTCTCTTTTCGGGAAGTATTCTTTCAATATCTGACTTGAGGTAAAGGCACAGACTACTCATTTAAGACTTCTGTCAAAAAAGTGCATAAACCTTAATCATTTTATACACCTTATACATTCTGGCTGATATGACAGCATAAATCTATCTGTATTTCAATAAGTTAGTCTTGAAATACTTCAAAATTTTCTTTGCCCACAGAAAATTGTGGAGGGCAATTTATTAAGCTTGACAATAAATCTCTTATTCCGAAAATAGATGTTGCCTGTATACAGTCCATGGAAAAGGTTTCATGTACATAGAGTGCAAAAGTTCATGGTATATCCAAATTCTTAATAATAATCAACCAGATTTTTACGTGTAATATGTTGCTTAGTTTAAGTGCAATCAAAAATATATAGAATTCAACTCCTAATATTGGCTACTATTCTTCAGTATCCTTTACTAAATTGCAAGTGTTAAGTGTAGCAATTGTTCTTACTACATATTTATTATTCGGGTATTGATAGATTCTTCTGTAGTTGCATGAAGGAATACATATTGTGATTCCGATTCATACAAAATACATTTTTATTTGCGGATTTCTGCATGCGGATAAACTAATTAAGATATGATTTTGTGACTATATGTAGATATGACCAACCATTGTAATTGCAATAATAAAACAAGTAAGAAAATATAGTCGGTCAAGCCCGACCATATAATACCCTACACCCAGTATATGTATAAAATAGTTTTTCAGAAATTGGCGTTATATGGGATATATAACCAATTGTGGACCGATCATGATGTCTATGAATATAAATATTATGTGTTAAACTTTAACTCGATATAAATACTTTTAAAATATTTATGGAGCTTAAATTTAATTAAGGTCTTATATAAAAGTTTCGAATAATTATGGACCGACCATTATAAAATTAGGTGTCGTTATTTCTGTATATAAAAAATTTATTTTTGTCAAATTTTATTTGGATACCAACATTTTTTTTTTTAGAAAGTTATGATCGTTAAAATGAATTTGGATTGATCATAATAAAATTGAACTGTATTATTTTTATACATATGAAATATATTTTCGTTCAATATTATTTGGATACCAACATTTTTGAGAGAGGTATGCTATTTAAAGTAATTTTCGGAAGTGGGCCTTATATGGGAGCTACGACCGATCACAATAAAATTGTACCGTATCGTTTGTATACATATGAGATATATTTTTATTAAATATTATTTAGATACCAACATTTTTGAGAGTTATCCTCGTTTAAGTGATTTACGGAAGTGGGCCTTATATGGGAGCTACGACTAATTATGGACCGATCTGCACAAAATTTTTAGATGTGAGTTGGCGTCATTTACCACTCATTTATAATGTAATTTGTTTGGTTCCTTGCATTAAAACATTTATGATCGGTAAACCCCAATTTCGGGAGAACATACGTATGGGGGCCAGGTGAAATTTTGGACAGATTTCCACCAGCTTCAATCTCATCCATCCTTGAGCCGAAAAAATATCACGTACCAAATTTTATCGAAATATCTTCAAAATTGCGACCTGTACTCTGCGCACAAGCTTTACATGGACAGCCAGCCAGACGGACGGACGGACATTGTAAAATCGACTCAGAAAGTGATTCTGAGTCGATCGGTATACTTTAAGGTGGGTGTTGGACCAATATTTCTGGGCGTTACAAACACCAGCACAAATCCAATATACCTCCCCACTATGGTGGTGTAGGGTATAAATATTCCTAAAACTCTACACAGATACATATCTATGTAGTTATCTATGTATGTATGATCGGGTGGCACAAGGCAAGATATTTATCATTTTATGATAAATATTAATGAAAATTCATTAAACTGCGAACAACTCCTACATACATGCATACATACTCGTATCTACCATTCATAATTTTTATGCTCAACGATTCGAATATGCCACAAATTGTATTCTGGTGTGTACATACATATATACTCACATACATACGTACATGTATTTATAATAAAATCTTTATTTTGCATCATATACTCGTACAAGACTTTTTCTATAAATACTTAAATTTATGTATGTATGTATGTTTGTATACATATACATACATATGTATAATTTCTTACGTGTCTAAAATGAAATCATGTACAGAAACTAAATTAAAAGAAAATAATTTGTATATTTACGTATGAATAGTTGAGAAAAATGGCAGACCGAGAAATGAAGATAGTCTGGTCATGAAAATTTTGTTTAGAATAATAAACGTCAGGGCGTGACAGCGGAAGTGTCAAGAAAATGACAAATGTATATTTTTTAAGTTGGGTACAGAGAGCGCATCTCAATTATGTCAAATTGTGACAATTGCGGATTGTTAACTTAACGGCGGAAAAAAAGAAGAATTAAAACAAAACTCGTTAATAATGGTTTCTTGATGTATTTATTTGTTATTTTATGATTATCCCTGCAGCTCTTGGAACTACATACATATGTATTTCCTCGTTGGCGAACGTTTAGCAAACACAATAGAAAACAAAAATACCAAAATTCTACTTTCGACAGTTTTATCTGACTCAAAATATTGTAAAATAATTGTAAAGATAAATACATATGTACATACATATGTATAGGTATGTACATATATGTACATACGAGTATATAACAGGCATGTGTACCAACATAACAGAAACTCAAAGTTGAGCAGCAAAAGTTGCGTTGTGTGATCCGGAACTTACTGGTTCTGTTCAAAAATACATTATTGTTAAGCAATATTGCTGTAGTAGCATCATACTTTTTTGTGGCAAGTGGTGCATCTAAAAACAGGCCCACTTTCCTTGTCGATTGTAACTAAGGGTCGAAAATTTAACTAGTGTACACATACATATGTATGTATATCGCCATGTCAACAAAACCAAATCGCCCCGTTGGTCAATAAATCGCCATATCTGACGGTCCTGCTTGTAACAATTATCCAATAAGAAATGTAAAAACTGTTTTATGTTTTTTTTTTATTGTCTTGACGTTAACGTTTCCTAGTTTATGCTTTCAAATACAAACGATTTGGGGGTGAATATTTTTAGAGCTGATTGTTGACTTATAGATGCAATGCCAATTAATAATGAGATTAGTTAATCTAAACAAATATAATCCATCGTTAACGCTAGATTGGGTTATTCGTAAAACTGAGTTTGTAAACAAGTTTAGTTGAAAAACCGGATTTTCATTAAATGCAGCTTTATTTCAGTTAATTAGAAAAATTTTATTGCAAATGATTGTATATTTTTACAAATAAGGAACAAATAAATACATAAAGATCTTTTAATTTACAATTAAACTGTTCGCCAAGGATCGTTAGTTCTAATAAAATTAATAAATAAAAATATACTTTATATAGAAATCAGGTGTAATTGGAACCCTAAACGTTTTATTTTTCTCGGTTATTTTTTTCTTTTTAGAACATATTTAAAGTTGCGTGAGATTTTCGACACGAATTGAAAATGTTCACAATTATAAAAACCAAAGAAACTCGAACTATCGAATATTTGTACAATATAAAATAGTCGAAACCAGTCGATTTTTCAAATAGTAAAACCGATTAAACAGTTTCAGTTTTTGCATACTCTAGTTTATTAAGCTGTGTTCACATTATGTGTATTTGTCATGTGGAATGTCACTTTTCTACCCATATGTGATTTCATGTGTATGTCAAAATTTGAGTTTTACATACGGTTTATAAATTACATGTTCATATGTTGGTTATGTCACATACATATGTACTTACTTTTGTTAACTCCTTTTCAAGTTTTCCCTCTATTTTCAATAATAAATTTGTGTAGTTTTTTTTTGTATTTTTGTTTTACTATTAGGTATAAATTATATTTATTAAAATTTCAATTCATTTTTGCCGCCACAAAATTTTGTTTATAAAAAACAGCTGATGTCAGATGGTTTGTCACTTGAAAATAGAACTCGTTCTAAATAAAAAAATGTCATATGTATTGCACACAGAGAAATAACACATGCTATTGTTTGAAGGTGTTCAGACTATATGTACACATTTGACATGCGAAAAAGTGACAGTCCACATGACAAATTGAGTACACATAATGTGAACACAGCTTTAATAATAAATATAATGGTAGAAAATGGCGTTTAGAGAAGCTAAAATATGAGATTATATAGATAAGTTTTATTTTTAACGAAAATATTGGGTGTTTTTTTTATTTTTATACCCTTCACCTTCGTGAAAAGGGTATATATAAGTTTGTCATTCCGTTTGTAATTTCCACATTATAATTTTCCGACCCTATAAAGTATATATATTCTGGATCCTTATAGATAGCGGAGTCGATTAAGCCATGCCCGTCAATCAATTTTCTGAAGTACCCAGATATCTTCGGGATCCAAATCTTCAATAATTCTTTCAGACATGCTTTCGAGAAGTTTGCTATTTAAAATCTGCGCTATCTATAAGGATCCAGAATATATATACTTTATAGGGTCGGAAAATTATATTGTGGAAATTACAAACGGAATGACAAACTTATATACATATACCCTTCTCATAAAGGTGAAGGGTATAAAAACGTATTCAAATTGTATATTTTCAATAACTGTTTGTATATTAGCATTTTTTGCAATATATTGAGTGCAAATGAACCTTCTAATCGACTCAAAAACAACATTCGTAGATTAAACTTAATTAAATAGGCAATCTTCATGTCAAAAACTCGTTCT
Source organism: Bellardia bayeri (assembly GCA_950370525.1). Classification (NCBI taxonomy): domain Eukaryota; kingdom Metazoa; phylum Arthropoda; class Insecta; order Diptera; family Calliphoridae; genus Bellardia; species Bellardia bayeri. The sequence continues at coordinate 38,931,758 of OX493268.1, read as the reverse complement.
TAATGTTATAAATGTATGCTATTGAATATTTTGGAGGCTTTACTTTCAATCTATATCGAAATTTCTGAAATTTTGAAGTAGGAAAAATAATGAATTTATTTAATCTCTCGTAAGTATTTATTGAGTAAATAATTGAAAAGAGCTAAAAAGTAATAAGTATAAATATTTTCTTATAGACTTTTTGCAAATAGTGCCAACTCTCATTAGACTTTGTTTTGACAACATCCAATGAATATCTAACGACTTTTGAAATAATCTGAACCGACATTTTTTAAAATTCAAATATTGCAATTCAACACGCTCTATAGCACTTTGTGTGTTCTGGATGTAATTAGAGATATCATGTGAATTCTCAGCAACTGGACTAGAAATTAACCTGAAAGAATATATATAACATCAAGGTATTAACTAAATGTATTTATTTTCTTTTAAATCTGTTCACTTTTTTAATTTTATTACAATAGTCAAATTAGGCTAGACCTTCTTTCGACATCAATCAGACTGGTCGAAAATTTCTATAGAATACCCCAGATACTAACATCTGAGATCGTAGAAAACTGTACAGCTTATCTGAATATTTTCAGAACCTTTTGGTATTGAAAAAATGTTCGCGGCTCCTTTTAAATTTTAAATACACACACATGAGGGTAAAAGTTAAAGTGAAAAAGAAGTACATATTTATCAAAAAATGAGCATGAGATCTTTTAATGTTGCCAAAACATTATATTTCCAAAAGGAAATAAATATCTACATATGTATGTATGTCTCTATATATGTATGTATGTAGTATCAATATGTGTGTTTCTGAGTGAGTGTGTGATTTTTCAGATATAAATAAACTAATAAATTAATCAATGTTTTCAAAAAATCGTTATTTGCTACAAAAATAAGCACAATTTTTATTTACATATACTCGTACATACATATGTAATTCATAAATACTAGCGGACAATGATTTTCATTTATGAAAAAGAAGTGGAATTCAAAACATATTTTAAATTGTATTATACCCATCCGACACAAATGTGCGTACGTATATACGTACCACTTGGTTAAATTGATCAATCCCACACTATTCAGACAGACGTCTTACCAACAATACAAACAAATCACACCAGAGACGGGCAGGTGATATTCTTACGACCACACTCAAACACTTTAGTGTTGAATCAGTGAAATCAAACAACATAATAAAAAAATAATTAGAAAATCATTGCCACTTCAAATAAAAGATACTCACGCGTTCATCTCTAACATACATCGGCTCCAAAAACAACAATACGATTTTGTATGTGCGTATACCTTATGTATAAGCGTCAGAGTCCCAAAAAAAAAAAAAAAAAACGATATGTCAACCATTGTGTGGATTAATTAATCAACATGTTAGTTTTTAATATTGCGGGAATTTGAATACGAATCCATCACAATTTCAATGCTATTTATCTACGTTCAACATATTTATTCAATTCACAAGTGACGTCGTATATTGTATCATACAACTATCTGATAGTGAACACTATTTTGAACAAAGTCGTATGTTTATGTTGTCAAACTTTCAAAATGACAAAAGAAACTATTTTAAAAACAAATATACAAAATATAAAATACGACTATTAGTACATATTTTCCAAAATTAAATCATCCCGTAGTACGAGTATTTGAGGGTGCTCTAGCTTAATTGATTAGCGCGTTTGATCATTAAGCATGAGTTGGTATTTGTGGACTGAGTTCGATTCGGAGCCGCTGCACTCAACATCAGCTTCTTACAATTATTAGTTTTCTTTCTATAATGTCTATAAATCTAGCTTTGATCAATGCTCCTACTGACCACCAGAGGCGCTGCAATACTGTACTATTAACAAACGTAACGCGCAATTACAGTGAAAAACTTATCTCTACTTTCACCACCTATTCTTCTTCTACCTATCCCTTTCCAAAGAAAGTAACACAATTAATTAATTAATATATAATAAATTTTCAATTTTCAAAATCCATTATTAAAATGTTTTGTTTATTAATTTTATTTTCTTGTTTTAAATTTGTCGAACATTTTATGATTTGAGTGTTACCGTTTGGTTATTTTTTAAACGTAAATAAGTAATTTTTTTTTTTTTTGTTGCGATACTAATTTTTACTTTTGGCAAAACTTTTATACAACATTCGAAAAACATATGTAAAAATGTCGTAGGTGTTGTACAAAGTATTTATATAGAAATTACCAACAACATTTGTACAACTATTGTAAATTCCGACGACGTTCAACTTCTACGACACTACAACATCACTTGTGAATTGAACAATTATACATTGAAACAAATTCAAGTTTTTGAGTATATTCAAATTCAAATAAAAAAAAAAAAAACAAATACAGCCATGTACGAATTTCACAAAAATAAAATATACAACTAAATATATTTAATATAAAAAATTAGATTCGATTTGTATGTATTTTGTTAAAAAAAAACAAGTAAGAGTGCTATATTCCGCTGTGTCGAATTTTAAACACCCTCCACCTAAATACATATAATGAGAAATACAAAAACTACACTGGTTATAGGGCTAGAATATCCCTATTCAGTGGTTTTTATTTAGCATTAGCGCAAATTTTACTGGCAACATAATTTAATTCAAATGCTTTGACAATTTATCAAACTCTCACCATTTATGTAATCACCAATTCTTACCATCATTTACAGAATTTGTCTGATGACCATAACAAACTTAAATGTAATTTAGAGTATTAAAAGGGTAAGGTGGCAAATCTCGTCATTTACGAGTGTTTTATGGATGGCATAGTAGAAGTGGACCAATAATAGACTACTACCATCAAAATACTGTATCCAGTAGCGTGATTTCAATGTATTTGAGGCTTATTTTTGTTGAATTTCATCTTTATAACGTTGTTTACCAGAGTTTTATGGTTAGTTGTTATCTATATATATATATATATATATATATATATGTTTGTATATATTGCCCATTATGATTTAGCAGCTACAAAATCCAGTAGCGCAATTGTCGTACAACAGATTAGTATGAGTTCTGGATTAAAATTTCTGATCTGTATAAAAGTTGATTCCATATCGATATTTATTAGACATTTTTGAGGGTTAAGTTGTTTTTGGGAACGATCCTTATATGGTGTTCACACATACATTTTTAATTGATATTTTTTAATTAATGCCTAATTGAATTCAATTATCCATACAAAATTTCAATTAAGATAATTGCTTCATTAAGAGTTAATTGTTCTAATAATTGTTAAAATCAAAAATACAACCCTGTGACTAGTAATAACTAAAATGGCAGTTGTTTCGCTTTTATATTAATAAAGAATATTTTTAGGCTGAAAATTATAATATTAGAACCAAATACATAAATGTATTCCTTTTTGTCAGCTGCTGTCAAACGCTAATTAAATTAGCAATATTGAGCATATGTGAACACTTTTTAATTAACCAATAATTGACTCAATTAATAATGCATGTCTGAACACCATATTACGTGTATATGGATGGCAGCTATGACCAATTATGGGCCGATATTCGATATTTAATTTCGGAACAGAGAATTTTATGCATATAAGGATATCACACGTCGAATGTGGAGGATATTTTCAAATATGTACCAAAATTCACAAAAATCTGTAATATGTTTTTTTTGTCCCGATTTTTATAAAATATACATATATAAAGATTAATGCGTGTTTCGGATAAGGTCCTTATATGGGAGCTATGACTAATTATGTGCCGGCAATCATGTGTCGAATTTCAACCTGGTAACAATATTTATACCAGATTTATACGTATTAAGGTGAATTTTGAAAGCGGACTTTATATGGAGTCTATGGTCAAATAAAATTTAGTTTTGCGATTTCTTCTTACATGACTCTTATTTTTTTGTTAATTTTATATTGATATTGCAATTTTATAGTCAATTATGTACCACTGAGCCATATTTCGGGAAGAAATTTGTATGGGGCAGTGAGAAATCATGGACCGATTCTTTCTATTTTCATCATAGTTTATACTTCTGTCGAATAAATAACGTCTACAAAATTGCATGCAATATATACATATATATATCTGCAATATATTTAAACAAAATAGCAAAAAAATAAATAAAAACTAGTGAAAAATATCATATTTTGACGGAGGTTGTCACACATTTTTGTCCATAACTTTTGTTTTACTATATCAATTTTGCTGATTTTCAATATCAAATTGCTTAGGAGAAATACAAAAGTTTTTTTTTTGTAAACTTTGCTGATTTTGGTTCCGTATTTTGGACGTGAGAGTGGTTTACTCAGACAGACAGACAAACGAACATAGCTCAATCGACTTAGAATTCCATAAGAATCAATAATATATTTATGTATATTAGGGTGGCCCCAAAATAAAGTTGCGGATGTTCCCTACTAATATGAAAATTTCATTCATTTTAAGACTACGTTTCTCAATTTTTTTTGTCCTGGGGTCAATATTTGGTGAGCTGGATCAAAGGATAAAAAGGTCCTTCTTAGAGTTTTTTTTAGATTTTTTCACATTTCTTCCAAAGGAACAATATGTAAACTTGGTATCAGATGAAAGGTCTTTGAGAGGCGCATTCAATGGGTTATCAAAAATTAAAAAACAATCATTTTTAATTCAAAAATTTTGAAATTTGCAGACAAAATTTTATTTTTTTTCATAGAATTTATTTTGAAATTTCTAGATTATAACCATCATGCAATTTAACCCAAATGGCTTTTCTCGTTTTTTAGCTTATAAAATTTACGTTATTTTAATACCCTTTACACTAACGAATTGAGTTAACAGAGATTGTCAGATAGGGAAGAATTTAGGTTTAAAAAAAATTAATAAAAATTTAAATAGAGAGAATTTTAAAAAACGGGAAAACCCATTTGGGTTAAATTGTATGATGTTTATAATCTAGAAATTTCAACCATTTATTTAAGTAAATTCTATGAAAAAATAAAAAAAAAATAAAAATTTGTCTGAAATTTTTGATTAAAAAAAAACTTTTACTTTTTGATAACCCATTGAATGCGCCTCTCAAAGATCTTTCATATGATACCAAATTTACATATAGTTCCTTTGGAAGAAATGTGAAAAAAATCAAAAAACCTCTAAAAAGGACATTTTTATCCTTTGATCCAGCTCACCAAATATTGACCCCAGGACAAAAAAAAATTGAGAAACGTAGTCTTAAAATGAATGAAATTTTCATATTAGTCGGGAACATCGATACCTTATTTTTTCTCCATACAAACGGGGCCACCCTAATGCATATACATATCTATGTACATACTTTATTGAGTCTTAGATGAATATTTCTCAGTATTACATGCGAAATGACAATCTTATATATTTGGTGGTGGAGGGTATAAAAATGTGATACAAAATCGATTACAAGTTGAAGTAAGAGGTTACTTTTATTTATTTCCTTATGCTTTTCTAGGAGTTTATTGTTGCTTTTTTAATTTAAATATTTTAAATGAAAAACTCGTTAATAATAAAAAATTTCAACACCAACAATTAAAAAAAATCCATTTAACAACATAAGAACTGTTGCCAGGGGTTGAGTAACAATTAATTAAACACCAGTTAAAACATCATTAATAACAACAAGAATACTAATAACAGCAATAACAACTATGTATAACAACAATTTGTCATTATTTTTTTTTTTTTAGTTAAAGACCTGATCAGCATTAAACATAAATTCGAAATTAAATATCATCCGTGTTATTGTTGTTGTATTGTGTATTGGAAATGGAAAGACTCTCTTTTGCTTAATTGTTTTCACCATTTTTTTGTTCTTTTGTTGTTGGGTGCTTGTAAATATTTGTAAATCGTAGGATTTAATTTGTTTATTTCATGAGTCGAATGAAAAATTTGTAATTTTTAATAATAAGGATTCTCAAATGGAAATAAAATTTTCAAAATATTTATTACAAAATAATATTTGGGGATGAAATACTTTTAATTTGATTTCAATTTTAAAATACATATTTTGCCATGTAGTTTTAAAACCTCTTGATTGATAAAATAAAAAATGGTCGACAAGCCTAAAGTCGTAAATAATAATTACCATTCACCTTGGAAAGATTTATTTCAAAAGAAGCTGGGAAAAATTTAAGTATATTTTGGTGTAATCTTTATTTCTACCAATACAAAACCATTCAAGGTGCTTGCAAAATATGTTTAAATATGATTTGTGTACTTTAATTTAATTTCTTAAGTACTAATTTGCTATAATTAGATTGTTTATATTGACACATAATATTTGAATCTTATATATTAAGGAAAAGAAAAGAAGTATGCATTTCTTAGGGAAAATAAATAGTTACATGGGGATTTTTGGGGATAGGTTACGTTAGTTTCCATGGGCAGCCGTTCTTAGAAAAACAGCTCACTTGGGTCCATCATGTTGATCGCATTGTGTTACACCATTGGTAGACAACCTGTCGAGCACTCGGCATTGGCTGTTTCCCTTTCAAACCATCCATATTCCTTGGCAAAGGTGTAGTCGCATTTTGGATTCATCCTTAATAGCTCCCCAAGCATGATAGATAAGGTGCCCCGAATATAGGTTTCCTTTTTGTTGGTAGGGCCGGACATTGGCAGAGACGATGGGTGATTGTTTCTTGTTCCTCTTCGTCTTGACAGCTTCTACAGTAATCATTATACTGTAGACCTAGTCTTCTGGCGTATGCTCCAAAAGTACAGTGACCTGTATATAAAGAGACAATAAGCCTTATTAGGTAGCGACGAAAGCTAAACAGCGAATTCGTCCTTCCCACATCAAATACGGGCCAGATAGACCTCGTAGTAGAACAAATGATTTCATTCGACCATTTTTCCTGAGCAAGTCTAAACATTTCGCTATGAACAAGTATTTTCAGACTCTTAATGGTGATGCCAATGAAGGGATCAATCGCCTCATCGGTCAACATTGTACCTTTACTGGCCAAAGCATCAGCAATATAGTTTCCCTGTACTGAACTATGTCCAGGGACCCATATTAGCGTTATCCTAGAATGTTCCGCTATCTCGTCGAGTCGAGTAGACACCTGCTATACTTTTTAAGGCGGCTTTCAGTAAAGAAGCTGTCAGTAAATATACATACATATATCTCCAGATATTCAATAATACTTGAACCAGTTAGCAGTTCTCTTTATGGCAGAGATCCCTGCTTGAAGAACAGAGCAGAAATCCGAAAATAGGATTTGATTCCAAATTCTTCAACGAAGATTCCACCACCAACTCTATTTCCCATCCTGGAACCGTCAGGAAAAATCCTTATTACACCATTAGGGGTATAGAGTCCATCTAAGATCCTATTTGGAATACATATGGAGCATCGCAAAATCTAGTCTAGTAATTGACGTTGCTATGAGCATCCTCATAGTGTTTCGTTATAGCAGAGTGACCATATTCTCTTTGAAGCCATGAGTTACCAGACTTTAGTCTCACAGCAGAGTTGAGAGCCAATTGAGTTGCCATCAAATCCACTAGTAGCCAGTTCAACATAGCAAATAGTGCTTTTGATGGCATTATTCTTAGCACACTTGTAATCAGAATGGCGCAGTTCCTGAATACACATTCAACGGAATTTCTATGTGTGGAATTCTTAAGTGCACTATTTTTGGGTATAAAAAAACTAAAAAAAAAAAAATACTGGCAATATTGCGAGCTTATGTTCTGACAGAGTTGTTTGAACAAGAACATAATATCCACATACATGTAAAATAGTCCTCCCACGACACAAATTCATGTACGAACAAGAACTTGGCTTGTCGAGATCGAGAGTAAAAGTCTCAGATTATTAGATCTTTTAATTTTGTCAAATTCAAGAAAAAATTAACATTTTAAGTCAAAAAAAAACAACAAAATTTCATAGAAAGACAGTGTATCACAATACTATATTACCACCTACTACATAAAATTGTAAACAACAAATAAAGTTTTTATTTATGATAGTATGAGGCTGAATTTCTGCTATGTTAAAAATAACATATAACATACATTTTTTCTTGGGCATATTTAATTCTTTTCCTTTTGGCATGTTTACCACACAGTCCTTCACAACCTAGGGCAATAAGGTCAAAACTATTATGAATAACAATTGGAATATGCATAACACGTATCCTCTTAACGGAAGAGATAAAAAAGGTTCTATTAAAAAGTTTAAAAAAGACCAAAAGAAAAAACAACAGCTAATTATGATCAAAATAATAAAATGCAACAATAACTGAATAAAAATTAATTTCGTTCTAACTCACAACACGAAATATTATAATTCTCGTATTCTATTTCTCAAAAAACGGTGAGTTAAATATATGAAGTTTACAGATTGATCATGGACAATGAAGATTGCTGATGACGCCTTTGGCAGCGTAGAAAATGCATTCCAATTTGTACTTTACAATAGTATTCTTGATTATTCGAATTATTAGCCTGAATAAAAAACTTTTCTCTTAAAAAAATTAATATGTTTTTAAGTTTTTATTTTATTTTTCATATTCTAAATAATATCTACCTACAGCCACAAAACTGAATGAAAAACAAGTTTCACATAAAAATGAATAGGTAAAATAGTTTTGTGATACAATTGCATGTTTAGCTTTGTACACACGATTGTCAGATCTTACAACGTTGTCAGATACCAAAAGGTAATATAGGTGTTATCAGACGGGATGTATTTTACATGTGTACTGTCAAATTTTCCATCTGTAAAAGTTGTACACATCGTGTGATACATATGAAACTTTGCATGTGTAAAATACATGTGGAAATACATATGTATGTAATTTTTTCGATTAGAACACGCTCTATTTTCCTTTGACAAATATAAACAAAACAGCTGGTTTGTTTTGAAACAAAATTGTGTGAAAATATAAAATTAAAGAAAATGGATAATGAACATGGAAAAGTAAGTATTTTTCGATTTTTAATAAATTAAATTATGTTTATTATTAAAATAAATTCTGATTTTTTCGACCTTTCTTTTTATTTTATGTTTATTATATTTATTGCAGTTAGATTGGCCAAAAGAAGCACTTCTTGAAATTTATACACGTTAAAAAGTCAGCTTTTGTTTACATTTATAGGTTATGTCATACGGAAAAACATAAGCAGGTGTGATAGCAAGAATTATGAATCGTATGTAAAATGGAAATTTTGACATACAGACATACGGAATTACATATGGGTAAGAAAAATGACAGTACATATGTAAACTACATCCCGTCTGATAGCACTTTAACTTGTTAATGCTTTTTCTTACCACGTTGGAAGACAAAAAAACCGTGTAAGTTAGACATTTTTCTGACAACGTTGTAAGATCTGACAACCGTGTATCTTCACCTTATGTATTGCACATACATCATTAACATGTAGTCGTGGTTTAATTTTTAATATAAAATTCTCGTAAAATTGTACATTTCTAACTAATAATTAATATATCTTTAAAAAAAGTAAACATATGTGTTAATATTTTTACCTAATTTTACATGTTGAATACAAACCTTGCAAACATTTTACTTCAGCACTGAATTGCCATTTTAATTACTCAAGTTTTTATCACAGCAAATGACCTTTAGCACTGCTCTCCTAATATTTTCTTATTCGCTTATTCCACACCTTGTCAATAGCGCCATGCTGTAATTATTGCGAGAGGGGCTACTCTTGCTGTGGAGGTCAACCAATAAAATTACGTCAAGCTGATTGTCTGTAGTTATTTGCTATACTAAATATGAATTTCCCGCCTTGTTAATTAATATCGCTGAAACCTGTAAACTATGGCATACTCCCGGATTCCAAGCTACCCATAAATGTATGTACATATGTATATGTCTTGTATCGATATACTTAATGTACTTTTAGTATAGTTTCATTCCAGCCTCATCAGAATCCTTGATGATGGAGTTCTATTTGTCCTTGTCGCTCATTATAACAAGCCTATAAATATCCCATAATATTCAATACACCTAATTCTGTTTTTACGCGAATTTGATTTAACGCGTTTCCAAATAAATATTTCATTCTGTTTTTATGCGACTAGATTTGATTTAACGCGATCTAAAAATGTATGTTTTTTTGTGATTACTTTTCTAAATGAACTCTTTTTTCTATTGGTTTTGTTTAACAAAAATATGTTTGTGTATAAAGCAACATGAATTTAAATTATTTATCTAATTTTACCTGATATTTCATACGTGGAACCAATTCCCTCATTTAATATGGATACTCTATCTTTTTTTATGCGGTTGTTTTTACGCGAGTTTTCGAGGAACGTATCTATCGCGTAAAAACAGAATTAGCTGTATAAGGGGAAGTTATCGAGGGACATGAATATGTTTCAAATTATTATTACTTATAAAAACATTAAATAATATTGTTTTTAAGTGCCCTCACATACATTTTCTATTAGGAATTGATATTTAATGAAACATAAGAGAACAAAATGAGATACATATGTATTTGCTTCTACTTTTAAAGTAATTAAAATGTGATTTGCTAAGAGTTAATATTAAAATATGTATTTTTGTGGATAATTATGTATGTGAGAACAATCGTACAAATATTTATTTTAATTCTAATTTTGACATACTTAATGTGCAGAATACTTTAGAGATACTTCTTTTATTTTTAATTCCAATAATAAACATCTACACACATGTAAACAGAAATAGAAATTTTCTGCTACTGGGGTGTAGAGATTGTGTTCTACTTTTTATTTTCCGTCTTCCAATCTTCAGAATTATAGATACTATATTTACTTTAAATCCATTTTGAATTTCAACTGTTTGTCACTTAATCAATCACAAATGTTCATGATTGACAGGAATCCATTAAAAACAGACAAACTTGGAAATCATAAGAAAATCATTAAAAAAAAATAACATGAATATGATATTGAATATTTAAATATTCTAAACGTGTAGTGCGAGTAAATATTTTTTTATATTGTTAGTTTTTCAAATAGAAGTAAAAAGACACATTTTACTCATACGTACTCCTTATACATACATACATACATATTTACATATATACACATATATACACATACATACTCGTATACATATACAATATATGTACGTATACATAGATATAAACTATCAATCTGCTACTGCAGATATTTATTTTTATTTAAATGCACATACAAATATCGAGGTGAGAGTAAAAATTATTCCCCGAAATATTTATAGAGACACCGGAATAAGAGAGGCTTGCAAATGTTGGAGATTTTATGGAACAGAGAACCAGTGTTGCCAAAAAATCATATTTTGGAAAACAAATCATAATGTTTAAAATTTTTAGTTTTTATTTGTAAAACATTAAAAAATAAATAACAGTGCAAAATTTAAGTTCATGACGTTGATTGGTTATCGGGTTTTGTTATCATATTTTTACTCAATATACTATTTTTTGTTCATAAGAATATGATATGATCCGATAACCAACTAATTTTCAATAAACTACGTGTTTTATCAAAAATATTGTATATAAATACATATATCTATAAGGTGCAGTAAAATATGTACATATGTTTAAATAACTCAATCTACTATACATTTAAATTTACTAGGAGCATCACAATTATGAACCTCTATTAAACCAAAACAAAAATTCTTTCACAAAACTATTAATATTGACTCTGACCACCAAACAAAGGGATTTTTTTGCTCGCTATATCGGTTGCTTCATCAATGCATAAAGAAAACTTCTGCTGGCAAAGTACATTGCAAAGAAATCCAAATTAACTTCGATCTAAAACATTTTTTTGGTTCTCTCACATGATACTTTAGGAGTTACCTTTGTATCAGGAACAGACATTTTCAGAAAAAGGGATAAGTGGTCCATACAGGAAAATGACAAATTATGTTCAGCTATAAAAGCGCAAAGCTGTGTTTCCAAAGTGTTGTAGCTTCGCCAAACTTTAGATTTTTGTAAACCAGACCAGGTTGGTCGTTCTTGGTGTTTTTTGTTCTCTGATGTTTTATAAGGTCTGCCTTTCAGCACTATCTTTTAAAATGGAGTTGCAAATGTTACAAAAGATGAGCTAATCTTCAATTGCCTGAAATGCAACTAATCTAAATTATGTTGTATTTGTGTGTATGCTTACAAAATTGCATGTGTTTGTTGTTGTACGTATGTAAATGAAATTGCTACTGATTTATACTGCCATCTGAAAAGAGTAAATCTTGCATTTTTGTGTACTCTATATGGGTAACTCAATATAATACATTAAACGTAACCGCAACTAGCATTAATTACAAAAAAAATTTTAATTAAATCAAAATTTTTTAATTAAAAGAAAAAAGGCTTAAATAAAAAATCATATTTTTGGATGAAAAAAAAATCATACATGTGGCAAATCTATTCTAGATAAAAAATCATCAAAAATATGATAAAATCGTTTTCTTAAGATTTTTTAAATACTGAAATTCAAAGTAAAACGTTTTTTAAAATTTTTTCAACAAATTCTAAAAATTATAGAATTGCTCATCAGGATTTTTACAACTCTTATAAAATTTCCGTACCTGCGATTTTTATAAGGTATCAAATTCTTTGGTTGGTTGATCCCTGAGCTGAACCATTAAAAACATTTGTTTCAAGCAGCATATTTATACAGGCATACAATTAATTTGCATAGTTGCACTTAATATTCATTTAAGCACAACTCGTACTTGTAGAGTCGCCATCAATTTCGCAGTCGCAGGATGCTGTATGTTTTATAATAGATGCCTAGAAGAGTCTACCATGCAAAACATTGGTAATTTTTGCACAACTGAGGTACACAACTAATTTATCAAAAATTAAATTTTTAGTAAATTTGAATATCCATATTGCAACAGATTGTTTGTATGTATGATATAGATTATTTGATTTAATTTTAAATATAATGAAAATTTTCATAAAAAACTTTTCGAAAATCGTACGAAAATTACGAAACATCAGAATAAAAAGGGCATAATTCGACATAGCGAATATAGTGTTGTATGCGTCTGAATTGTTTTCAGATATCGACTGTTGAGACGAATTGCTGAAGTGGTTTCTTTTCATTCTATGGACGGATTTTCTAAAAATTTAAAGTTAAAATTTCTGTTGTCTTGAAACTGCTAAATGATTTGGGCTTTATTTCCGGTGGTAGAATTATTAACCGATTGGGCCTTAATTATGCTGAATTTTAACATACTGCAAAGGTTCTAAATTCCAACCGATTGATTTACGACTGCCAGAAAATACGTCTATAGAACTAATATTCATATGAAAATGAATTATTATGAAATGATTATTTAATTAGATCCTTAACGATTTTCCACATAGTAGATAGTCGGTTTTGAATATAATCGTTTAGTTGGTTTCTAACGTATTGTTCCATTCTATAAAACCAATTTAACAATGTGGGTACCTCTTAGGCGAAGAAAATCTGCTCGTACCGTTATGATTTCCAGGAGTATTGAATTAAGGAAAGATGTGATGAAAGCAGAGACTATTTTCAAACTCATTCAATAGAGTTCATTAAAAGCGAACAAAAATTTAACGAGAAGGCACTTGCAGTAGATACATTACAAACATAAGCATAAACGCTTAATATACTCGTACTTCGCTCCTATAGTGGTGTAGGTATGTTTACTAATACCAGTCCGTAGCCTTCGAATTCCCACAATCTTACAAATCGTGCATTAGGAGAGGAGGATATAAAATATATTTGATTGATTTAAAGTGTCTGCAAAAAAAAAAAACTAATCTTTGCAGCTTACCTGTGGTATTAAAAAGTTTTTTTGTGCAGGTATTTAATCAAAAAATATGTTGCGTTCATTTAAGCTTGTCCCGAAGAAAAGAATAATACACCTAAAAACACTCTAGCAAATATACTACGCATGCGATTTTTAATGTCAGAGATTAACGATTGCGATCATTAATTCTGCAACTCGTATCAACAATACAAAACACATATGTGCATACATGTGTAGTTATGTATGTATGTATGTATGTATGGTATATACATATGTACATACGAGTAGATAGATCTGAACATTAATAAGAATTTTATTTTAACGATTTCTCTTGATTTCAAAAATTCATTATCATTTTTTTGAGCATTTTTAGATGTTAATTTTATTTGTGAAATGCTGAATGTGTGAAATGAAGAAATGTGAAATAATAAATTGTATAAAAATTTGTATTACATATTTTTGAAGTTATACTGAAATTTAATGATTAACATTTCTTAATTGAACCAATAAAAAATCAAAAATCTTTACAGTTGTTTCAAATCTTAATGACCTTTTATTTGAATATAGTTTTAGTTTATTCTTGGTGACCGTCCTAATTAACACGTTAAATGACACAATAGCCTTACTGTAGTGCGGAGATGTAACAGTGCCGAGCATAAAACTGTCAAGCTATGCTATGTGATATTCAACCGGTCTGATTTTTCTTACAACACACAGTGGTTTAGAAATGTTTTTTTTTCAAATAATTCGGTGTCTGGGGTGCTATTGAAGATATCGTAACGACATTTGGTTAGAACTAAAAACTGGTTAAATCTGAGGTGTTTTTTAGGTTAATTTACTACAGGGTGGCTCCTCAAAATTTATCACTGCAGTTCTCATTTTTTTTAATTTATTATACTATAATCCAAAAGAGCTGAAATTTAATATAGGTTTACTTTTTAAAGTTTTCTCGACCTTTTTGGGGTTTTTACCCCCCGTTGCCACATGCATGTGCAAGTTCGAAAAACTCAATACACTTACAGCTTTTTACTAAAGCAATCACATTTTTCGCACTTACCCAGCAAACCATATGAGTCCGAAAAGAGTCTTTTCTGACACCTTTTTCGGAGCGTTACGCTCTTTATGAGCCCAAAAAACAATCATAATTGCTCCGGAAACCCTCAGAAAAGAGGGTCATTACATTCGAAAATGGTCCGTCAGAGAGAGTTCTTAGATAATGTCAGAAAAGAGTCTTTTATGAGGGTTTTTTGGGCTCTGTGTAATCTTGTTTTTATAATTCTTTTGTGGTACTGCTGTTTTTTTTTTGTTCAAAGCACAAATAACAACAACGCTTTGGTACACACATAATTAAATGGAATTTCTGAGTCATACTGCGTGCCGACTCAGGACAGTAAGAAGCAAATTATTTTTCGCTCCGAAAATGCTCTTTTGTTGGACGCTTTTCTGCCTCCTTTTTATGGAGCGCTGCGAAAATGCTCTTTTGTTGGACTCTTTTCTCACTCCTTTTTCGGAGCGCTCCGAAAATGCGCTTTTGTTGGACTCTTTTCTGACTTCTTTTTCGGAGCGCTCCTAGAATGGTATGCTGGAAAGCAAATTTTTCTTTCGCTCCGAAAATGTTCTTTTGTTGGACTCTTTTCTGACTCCTTTTTTCGGAGCGCTCCTAGAATGGTATGCTGGGTACAGCTCGCTCAACTTGCAAGAGAATTAGCTTGTAAGTAAATGTTTGGCACTTGCCGTAAGTAGAATGACAAATTAATAAACAGTGCTACCAGTGTTAAAATAAAAGTTATGTTTATAACAAATTTGCGGGGTTTTACAAAAAAATATAAAGAAAAAAGAACAAAACTATTACACAACACATCTTAATAGAATTTTTAAATATAAATTTCATGCATTTATTAAAAAAAATTGTAAATTACAAATTTTTTCCCGTATTTTTTTCTTTTGACAATACGGCAATACTTGATCCATATGCGTTTGATAATTAATAGAATTTTTTGAACAAATTTTGTTTGAAGGTGCTTTGTTGAACTTGCACTTGCTAGTGTAGCTACTCTAAAGCTACGGTCACAAATATTAGCTTCAAACACACACACTAAGATCAAATATTTTACAAAATTTGTTTTCAAAAACAACTTCAAATTAAATTGTGACAAACATGTTTTTCTTGTGGTCACATTTGAACAAATATTTGCTTTAGTAATTTATTTCATCAAACTGTCAAACAATATAAATTTATTTTCTCATAAATAAATTCGATATGGAAGATTGTTTTCACTATGTCATTTTTGTTGTCAAATTGTCCAAATTGTTGGCAATTGTATGAAAGCGCATTGTCATATGTTTGCAATCATGATTGCAAAATGACATAGTGAAAACCAAGCATAAGTTTGGTGGCACCTCTTATAATAAGAAAAGAAACAAAGTTTCGTAAGCCAATATCCCCCAAAATCGAACTTATACAATTTTTGGTGTCAAAATGTAGTTTTAGCAATAAAAATAGGTTATCAAAAAAAAAAAAAAAAAAAAAAAAAAAAAAAAAAGTTATCGGTCCATAAACGTTGATATAATTCAATAGTCCAAAAATTTAAAAATTGAAACTAGTGTCATTGCAAAGATTAACAAAACATCGCTCTGCAAGAAATGAAACATATGTGCCAGAAAATATAATTTAGGTTATTTAATTGTTGACTATCTGAATCCTATGCACAAATATTGCATTTCTACATTTTGGTGATTTTATTGAAATTAAAAGTTACTACACTGTTGAAACAGCTGTTATTTTCCCTTGTTTTTTCTCTCAAAAACTTTGTAAGATCAAATAATTATTTGCTCGAATAAGTGGAAAATATTTGACTGAGTGTGGAACATTATTTTCACATTAGAGACATTTTTATTTGCTAGCAAACCAATGTGTTTACTCAAAAAGATGTTTGAGCCAAACAAATGTTTGTTGGTCACATTACAGCAAAGAAATATTTGCAACTTTTGGGCAAATGTTTCACAATGTGACCGCAGCTTAACGAATATTGTTGTTTTTAGGTATTTTTCATGGATAATATTCTACTTGCAAGTAATTACTTGCATGTGGCAACGGGGAGTTAGATATAGCGAGCCTACGGAGGGTCGAAAAATTGTTCTAAAATATCAGCGTTATTGTTGTTGGAAAAAACTTGCAAGCAGTAATCTCTTTCCTGTAAATATGTGCATATGTATAATTTTTGTCATTTTTAATTTCCAAATACCGAAATTCCTAAAACGGGGAAATTTAATTTCTTTTAAAAAGTGCTCACTGTGACGTTATTTACCGTGTAATAGTAAAGGTGCTATCAGACGGGATGTATTTTACATATGTACTGTCACTTTTCTTACCCATATGTAATTCCGTATGTCTGTATGTCAAAATTTCCATTTTACATACGATTCATAATTTTTGCTATCACACCTGCTTATGTTTTTCCGTATGACATAACCTATAAATGTAAACAAAAGCTGACTTTTTAGCGTGTATAAATTTCAAGAAGTGCTTCTTTTGGCCAATCTAACTGCAATAAATATGATAAACATAATTTAATTTATTAAAAATCGAAAAATACTTACTTTTCCATGTTCATTATCCATTTTCTTTAATTTTATATTTTCACACAATTTTGTTTCAAAACAAACCAGCTGTTTTGTATATATTTGTCAAAGGAAAATAGAGCGTGTTCTAATCGAAAAAATTACATATGTCTTTCCACATGTATTTTACACATGCAAAGTTTCATATGTATCTCACGATGTGTACAACTTTTACAGATGGAAAATACATCCCGTCTGATAGCACCTTACAAAAACTTTCTGTGTATTTAAGTAATATGCGGTAATATACAAGTAACGAACTTCTTAGAGGATCGGTGCTTTGAATTTTTAGAAATTTTTTACTTAAAGATTTGTTTGCGAAACTGATCAATACTGAATATGTCCGCTTAAATGAGTCAAATTTGATTTTAAATAACATTTCCGGACCATATAAAAATTATTTATAGTACTGAAGAAAATTTTTTTTTGTAACAGGAAAAATATATATAGCTGATAATTTAGAAATATTTTTGGACCCTCCGTAGGCTCATCATATAAAAAAAACCAAAAAATTAGCAAAAAATTAACCTTGAAATAAGAGATATAAAACATACATGCAGGGTATTTTTTGTATATCTTCTCAATGACAGTTTATATTCTAAATTTCAGTTCATTTGGATTACAAATGGCGATTTTTTTTTAAATAATTTGAGACCCGAGGTGACCACCCACTATCCCCCTTTTGCCTACGAAAGCACCCCTACTCTATCTACGATATCTTCAATAGCTCCCAAGATACCGAATTATTTCCAAAATAAAACGTTGCTAATCCACTGTGCAACGGGGTCCACATCACCATTCTTTGTAATCATAGTCAACTACATATTGCATGAAATTTTGTTCAACTTTTTTGTACATAAATAAACTTAATTTTTATTAAAAATCGAAAATTTGCACCAGAAAAAAAATGCAACTCTAACAAAATGAACTTGATTTTTAAAATCTTTAAATATGTAAATAATTATCAAAAATCAAAAAATTAAAAAATATGGAATTGACGAATTAAGGAAGCATTGGAAAACGATAAATATTATTTTATACTTTCGCCAATATAAAGCAGATTCTCTATAAAAAGGAAATTAAATAATATAGGGGGAAATCAAATCAAACTGATGACTAGTTTACCATATAATGAGATCATATTCAAATATTTATTTATTTAAAATCAGTGATTATTTAATAGTTTCTTCTTTTTTCAAGCAATAAGGTCAATTGCATTTTATATACAAATATTTTATTTTATTTATATATATTAATTTCCGATATTTCGCTATCACAATGGATAGCTTCTTCAGGGATAATATAAGTTTTGAATTATAATAAAATAATAATTGAAGTATTTACAAAAATGAAAAAATTTTTTAACAGAAAATGAAAAGTTTATAATTATGATATACAGTTATGATATATATATGTATATAAAACTTGTTTGGAATAGTAAATGAAAAATTATATATGTAATATTTTTAGTTTCTAAACTTATTTTTATAAATTAAATGTCTGTAATTTTGAGCTACATTGTCTGTATCTGTTTTAAAATTAATTCTCTTTTCTATCGGTACATTAATAATCTGTAACATTTCTAACATAAATCGTCTTTTATAATTTGTTTCTGTATTTAATATGGTGGTATTTTCAAAATCTGGATAATGATCTAAATTGTAACAATGTGATGTTAATGCAGTTTTTTGAGAAGAAGTGTGTTTGTGTTTTTGGTCAGATTTATGTCCAGCTAATCTAGTTTTCAATTTGTTCTTAGTTGTACCTACATATATTTTATTACATTTTTCATTATTTTTACCCTTACACGGTATTTTATAAACAATATTGGATTTATCTAATTTTACTGTTTTATCTTTTATTTTACTATATAGTCTATTTAATGTGTTATAAGTCTTATGGGCTATTTTATAATTATTCCTGTCATAAAATTTTGAATTTTCTAATCGTTCAGAAATTAATGGAATATAAGTTAGAGATTTACCTATGGGTTCTCCAGCTTCTCCAATTATAGCAGATATAATTATGGAAGAACTACTTAATACTTGTATTAACAAATTGTCTATTAAACCAAAAATTATAACAAAGTATGTGGATGATTTATTTTGTATTATTTCAGATTATGAAATAATAAATATATTAAACATATTTAATTCTTTTCACCAAAATATTAAATTTACAATTGAAAAAGAATCTAATAATAAACTTCCATATTTAGATACAATAGTAATTAGAAATGGAGATAAATTACTAATAGATTGGTATCAAAAACCGATTTCATCAGGAAGAATTATTAATTATTATTCTAAACATCCAAAGAGAGTTATTATAAATACGGCTAAAAACTTAATAGATAAAGTTCTTAATATTAGTGACAAAATATTTCATAAAAATAATAAAATAAAAATCAAACAAATTTTAAAAGATAATAGTTTTCCAAATGAACTAATTAATAAATTAATAAGACAATATAAAAGACCAATAAATAATAATACAAATATAAATTCTGAACCTAAAATGTATAAATCTCTAACTTATATTCCATTAATTTCTGAACGATTAGAAAATTCAAAATTTTATGACAGGAATAATTATAAAATAGCCCATAAGACTTATAACACATTAAATAGACTATATAGTAAAATAAAAGATAAAACAGTAAAATTAGATAAATCCAATATTGTTTATAAAATACCGTGTAAGGGTAAAAATAATGAAAAATGTAATAAAATATATGTAGGTACAACTAAGAACAAATTGAAAACTAGATTAGCTGGACATAAATCTGACCAAAAACACAAACACACTTCTTCTCAAAAAACTGCATTAACATCACATTGTTACAATTTAGATCATTATCCAGATTTTGAAAATACCACCATATTAAATACAGAAACAAATTATAAAAGACGATTTATGTTAGAAATGTTACAGATTATTAATGTACCGATAGAAAAGAGAATTAATTTTAAAACAGATACAGACAATGTAGCTCAAAATTACAGACATTTAATTTATAAAAATAAGTTTAGAAACTAAAAATATTACATATATAATTTTTCATTTACTATTCCAAACAAGTTTTATATACATATATATATCATAACTGTATATCATAATTATAAACTTTTCATTTTCTGTTAAAAAATTTTTTCATTTTTGTAAATACTTCAATTATTATTTTATTATAATTCAAAACTTATATTATCCCTGAAGAAGCTATCCATTGTGATAGCGAAATATCGGAAATTAATATATATAAATAAAATAAAATATTTGTATATAAAATGCAATTGACCTTATTGCTTGAAAAAAGAAGAAACTATTAAATATTAGAAAAGGTCAAATAAACGAACTAAATATCAGTGATTATTGATAATCATGAGAATATCTCTGACCAAATTGCAATATTTTAAGAATAAATAAACATCTTCTAAAAGTAGAGGCGCTTAATTTATTTTTGTAATTAATATCTGGTTGTTCCAAGGATTTCTCCTTATTATATTTGCATCATTCAATTTATAGTTTCATTTTCGACAGTTTTTTGATTCTTATAAGTTCATCTAATTATGCTCTATCATTTAATTAGCTGTGAAAAACGATTTTCTTAAGTTTTGAAACAAATATTTTTTTATGCTTCTACTTATTTATTGTATCTTCATATAATTATTCAACTCTTATATCTAATGAATTTAAGTTATTTAGTCCAGCCACTATTATTTAATATGTTGCGGACTAATGGGTTTACTTCAAGCTTTTTTAGGCCCCTATAAATGAGCTGCATTTGACAATCGATACTCGCTGGCTATCGAAAATCGACTATCGAATGTAAAATTTTTATTATAGATCAGACAATCTGTTGCCAATTTTAATATGCTTGTGATTGTTGTGCCCTTTAAGCGTTATTGCAGCAGTTCATCAGTAATGCACAGCAAGTCCGCAAACACCTTTTTACAGAGCCGAAATTTTTTATAAATCTGTAAATAAAATTTATAATATCCTTGTCAAACCCTCATAAAAAAATATACTCAAGTGTTGGAGTACATTTCCAAAATGTTGGAAGCATCCTCAGCCTTTTTCTGTTTCTGGCTAGTTCTAGTAAGGATTCATCTTCATCAGCCAAGTCATTAAACTATAATTCCGTGGTGGTCATTTCAAAATTAATTTATGATTCTTTAAGAATTTGTAAACATATATATGTACATTAGGGTGGCCACACAATAAAGTTGCGGCTGTTCCCGACTAATATGAAAATTTGAGTCATTTTAAGACTACGTTTCTCAAATTTTTTTGTCCTGGAGCAATATTTGGTGAGCTGGATCAAAGGATAAAAATGTCATTTTTAGAGGTTTTTGCTCATAATAGGCACCTCAGATATTTTTCTGCATTTTTTTTTTTTTGATCCCAGTTTTTACCAAAGGCACGTTTATGTATATTTGAATTTTTTTATGTGTGTGCATTTCTCACATTAACTTTTATCTTCCATTGCTTTAATTATTTTTATGCCCTCCACCATCATATATATCTATATATATGTATGTATGTATATATGTATCTATAAGTTTGTCATTCCGTATCTGACACTGAGAAATAATCATCTAAGACTCAGCAAAGTATATTTTGTATACGTTATTTATACGATAGAAGAATAAACTGCGATACAAATAGGAAGAATGGGAATAGGAAGAATGAAGAATGAATCAAAAAAATAATAAATATCGATATGGAATCAACTTTTATACAGATCAGAAATTTTAATCCAGAACTCATACTAATCTGTTGTACGACAATTGCGCTACTGGATTTTGTAGCTGCTAAATCATAATGGGCAATATATACAAACATATATATATATATATATATATATATATAGATAACAACTAACCATAAAACTCTGGTAAACAACGTTATAAAGATGAAATACAACAAAAATAAGCCTCAAATACATTGAAATCACGCTACTGGATGCAGTACATATTTTGATGCTTTGAATTTGATCTCAATAATATTATTTACAAGAGATTTATAGGTGGCATAGTAGAAGTGGAACAATTTTGGACTGATAGTTTCTAAATCCAGTATCCACTAATGAATTTCACGTAATAACGGTACAATTTAGGATATATATTAGTATTAACGTGAATTTCGGAAGTGGAGTTTATATGGGGGATATAGTCACATATGTACCGATAATTGCAAAATCCAGCAGTTTGATTTTGGCGTGTTTGTAAATGATCCGTGTAAAATTTTGGATCGGTACCGTTATTTATAACAGATTTATGAGTATTAAAGCGATTTTCGGAAGAGGGCTTTATATGGGGGTTACGGTTAAAAATAAACCGAAATTCACAAAATTTTGTGAGATGATTTTTGTATATATGTAAATGATCTGTGCAAAGTTTTGAGTCGGAACCGATATTTATACAATATATATAGGGATAAATGTCTTTTTCAGATGTGAGCTATGACCAATTCTGGGCCGACCACCATAAAATTTAGTACAACAATTTATATATCTATAGTAATTATTTCCGTCGAATAATATTTATACCAGATTTATACATACGTATTGAAGTGAATTTTGGATGTGGACTTTTAATGGGGTCTATGGTTAAATATGGACCGAACAAAACAACATTTCGTTTGACACTTATTATGGCTTAATTTTGTATTAATATTCCAATTTTATAGGTACTTATTTATCATTAAGACATATTTTGGGAATATATTTGAATGGGGCCATGGGCCTATTCTTACTATTTTCCTCACACTTTCTTTTTTTATCATTAAAATAACGGTTTTTATGGAGGTTGTCTCACATTTTAGCCCATAACTCCTTTTCTACTATACCGATTTTGATGATTTGCAATACCAAACTGCTTAGGAGAATTGTAAACTGCCTTTTTAAAACTCTAAGACTTAATTCTCGCATTCGTATGCGAATAAATTTTCATTCGAACGTTCGAATTTTTTATCATTTGGGATACTTACTCATTGTTTGTCAATCTTTTTCAATCTCGTCAGAATCAAAAGACGACGAATAAAAAAAATAATCATTCACCACTTATGGTGGAGGAGGGTATAAAAAGCCGAATCTTATAACCGTAACTTTTTTATACTCAAAATTATATTCAAGATTGTTATGATCAGCAATAAATGATGGTAATTATATTAATTAGAAATGGTCAAAATTAGATAAAATTTCAAAGCATTTGAAATAAAATAAATCTAATTACTCTCTAACAGAGCATTAATTTCTTATTGGATGTTAAGCTCTACGAAGCCTCGACTCCGTCTGGCTCTGAGCTAGAATTCTAGCAAGCGGTTTCGGGTGGGTTTGTACCTTTTTGATGTAGTTCTCGCGGACCCTTCTGAATTCATCCTCTATCAATGGTACTTCTAGATCTCTGTGGATGTTTTCATTTCTTATGTACCATGGTGCACCCGTCATGGTCCTAAGAATTTTTGATTGGGCCCTCTGTATAAGTTCAATACTGGTATTACTAGCAGTTTCCCACAATAGGATCCCATATGTCCAAATTGGTTTTAAAATGGTTTTATACAGGGTGAATTTATAGTTCAGGCTTAGCTTAGATTGGTCACTGATTAACCAGTGAAGGCTAGATGCTTTTAACTTCATGTGAACTCTCTTGGATTGTATATGACGACACCAAGTAAGTCTTCTATCTAAGTGAATACCAAGGTATGTAACATAATCAGACTGAGGAATATTTACATTTTTAAGTGTGACAGGTGGACAGCATCCCCTCCTCAATGTGAACGTAACATGTTTGCTTTTGAACTCATTTACTCGTATTCTCCATTTGTTTAACCATGGTTCCACACATCTTAGATAGATATCTAGTATACTAGATGCTATATATGGATTTTCATGCGAGCTAATAATTGCGGTGTCATCAGCAAATGTAGAAATAGTTAATATATCTTTTGTAGGCAAATCAGAGGTGTAAATCAAATAGAGGGTAGGTCCAAGAACACTTCATTGTGGTACTCCTGCTCCAATCCTATATACTCTTGTCACGTAATTGTTGTACTTAACTGTAAATAAGTGGTCCAATAGATAAGATTCCAATAGTTTATGGGTACATGGTGGTAGCAAGCATTTTATTTTATATACCAGTCCTTTGTGCCATACTTTATCAAAGGCATGAGCCACATCCAAAAATATTGCTGAACAATATTTCCTTAATTCAAAGGATTTTCTTATTTTTCCGGTTATACGATTAACTTGTTCAATTGTTCCGTGGCGTTCCCGGAAACCAAATTGATGAACTGGGATTATATTTTTCTCATTTAAAAATGGTATGATTTTTTTTTGGAACACCTTTTCGAATGGCTTAGATAAGCAAGGAAGTAAGCTTATTGGTCTATAGGAGGATGGTACTTGACCGTCTTCACCTGGCTTTGGTATCATTATTATCTGAGAAGTTTTCCAATTTGTCGGAAAAACTCCATGTTTAAAGATCGCATTAAATATTATACACAACACAATTATTTCCATACTCGGTAGGTTTTTAATCACAGTAGGTGTAACTGAATCATTTCCAGGTGATTTTCTTAATATTTTATTATCCTTGATTACTTCTTTAATGTCTTTTGGGCTTATAGCTAATATGTCATCATTAGATAATGTTGACACAGGTGGCTCTTCAAGTTCAAAAACAGTTGTTGGCGAGTTTGGTTGAAAGACTGTATTTAGATGATCAGCAAAAATTGCAGCCTTTTCCTCTGTGCTACGAGCACAAGTACCGTCAGCTTTCCTTAAAGGGCTTTGCCCCTCTACCGGTGGCTTGATATTTTCCGTTGCCTTCCAAAGGGAAAAATTTGTGTGTTCGGTATTTGTCAAACTTTGAATGTAATTTCTATTTCTGCGATCCTCTACCAATTGAAGGGATTTTTTCAGATTTTTACTAGCAGCGGACAGCCTCTGTTTTGCAGCAGGTGATCTAAGACTAAGACTGAATAAATATGTTCTAGTCCTGTAACCAGTATAGTTTTTGTATTTCTCATTATATTTAGGTGGATTGTAGTTAATATTCGCCACAGACGAATATAAGACTCTAATGACCGAATTCACAGTCTTTAGTTAGCTAATGACAATGGCTTAACTAATGATTCTTTATTCTCAATGCTTAGTTTGCCATAAGAATAACAAGTAATAGTTAAATAATAGTTAGTATTTTAGTTTACCAATGGTTAACTAATGACTGAGAATTCGGCCATAACTAGTTCTAATTCAAATCTATGATTTTATAGGTACCGAGACGCTTCTTGAGGATTTTCGTGAATGCATAGAATAGCAGTATTACCCGCAAATGTTGATGTGTGAGTACGATTATTTGGTGGCGTATCAGATGTATATAACAAGTGTAAGAAGAAATCCCAGGATACTTCCTTGAGTTACTCCTGCTTCAAAAGGTTGCGCGGAGCTTAATAAATCTCCTTCTTTAAGCGTAAATTATTGACCAGTTAAATGGCTTTCTAATAGCTTGTGTGTTTACGGTTTCAGCTTGTATATTAGACCATCATGACATACTTTATCAAACGCTTTAGAAATGTCGATAAAAAGAGCAGAACAATATTTTTTTCTTCAAATGTTTCTATTATGATGTTTACAAGTCTATTGGTTTATTCGAGTGTAGTGTTTTTTTTATATCCAAATTAATGATTCGGAATACAATTGTTTTCAATTAAAATCGTGTACAACTTGTTCATGAGTATCTTCTCGAATAACTTCTATATATTCGACAATAGGCTCATGGGCCTAAATGATTCTACTTATGCGTAATCTTTTCCCGGCTTAGGTATCATGGTAACCAGTGGAACTTTCCATTCAGGTGGATAATATATTAATATAGTGTTAAAAATAAGAATTATTATTCTTATTGCTATCCGGGGTACCTTCATAAGCATCTTGTTGCTGATTTTGTCAATACCAGCGTTTAAATCAGTAATAGCCTTTTCGATCTCTCGAATTTAAAAACGTAGGATACAGCTGCTCCTACATGGTGTATAACTGGTTGCAAGTCAATTGTTTCATTTGATGTGTTTGTGGAAAATACTTTTTAAAATGATTTCTAAACTGAAATTGATTTGTAATAATATTTGTTTTACATCAACTGTATTTAAGGGGAAGTGACATAACGTTGGAGTTGCCAGTCTTCCATCGGACGCATTCCAGGTGATGGTAGGTGGAGCCTTCACAATTGGCTTACAATTGGTCTGGACAGATATTAGGTTCGTAACAGGAACACGGGTGAGACACATCTCATTCCTTGTAATATATTTGAAACGAGTGGTCATAATGGAATTACAAATGGTGTTAGGAATGACTAGTGATACAATTTATTACAACAAGTCAGATATCGCCCATACCTTGGATCAGGTGGAAATTGCAGCGATCCCTGGGAAGGCAGTACAGGCTTGATCGTCGAGCAAGTCGTCGGGTGCAACCAACGTACCCATACTCGTCCACCAGGCTTTGGAAAACCGCCAAATAATTGTGGTGGTTTGGCCTGAGAAGAGGTCGGACACGATCAGACGCGATCATTCCCGAAGAAAGCATACTCAAAATTGGAAATGATCACCTACTCAAGTTGGAGTACATAATAGCCTTTATATTAGACCTCAATCTGGTAGTAGTCGACAAGGGAAAATGTCACACCTCGTGGAGAAGGATTTTAGACAAATCGGCTAATTATCCTTTCTATTGAAAACCTTGGATTGATACTCATATACGAGTGTGTATCGACCAAGAGCTATTATCGCCTTTTCATCATGCACACGAGTATATAAAAAGGAAATCGCTAGAGACGTCATTTCACTCACTAGATAGTTACATTGTTAGATTTATTATGAATCTTCTTAACTGCAGAATTACACGATTTTAAGACTGGCAAATAGGGAGATCTCACAATTGTCTACTGTTGCTTATTCAGTGCCATTAGCACTCAAAACAAAAACAGTTTAATTAAAAAAAATTAACGCAGGCTGGTACACCAATGTTAAGTAAAATGGCTTAAAGTATTTTGCAAAAACTGTTTTTAGCTTAGTAAAGCGCTGTTAACATCAAATAAATTAAAGCAACTACCATCCTACTTTAAAGTAATGTTAAAAAATATTTTATTGTTTTAACAAATAAAGTTTTGGCTTAAGTTGGTTTTAGTGACATTTTTTATATCACTTCCAAAATTGTGTCCCTAGCGGATATACATACATATGTATATATCAAATGATAGGTTAAAGACCTCTCCAGCGATATATAACAGGACCTACTTATATGGGCCATATATAGGCCAATTTCGGCAATTTTGTTTTAACCGATATTTTTTAAAACATCTACAAAATTCGGGAAAAATACCTATATATCGTAAAATTTAGCTTTAATTCAAGGTATAATATGGCTGTGTAGGTAGTATAGATCTTGAGATATTAAAGAGAAATTATGATAAATCACCATAAAAAAAATACAAGAAAACCTATCCGCCCGGCCGCAAGCCGCCAATACAGGAAATCTGTACTCTTCGAAACCGGTATTGAACATATTAAACATCGCTTATGTATGACATTTGTATTAGCAGTATGAAATTTAGTTTCAAAGTATGTGTGTATACTAAATATTGAAAATTATAATTTTTCAGACCTTCTAAATTTAGATATAAAAAACATCGGGTCAAAAAATATATTCTCAGATTTAATATATATCGTTGATTTTATCTATAATTTGATATATTATAAATTATCAGACACCGAATAGTTTTCGAGATATAGGCTTAAATATTTTCAACTTTGAAGATCTTGAAAATAGGCGTGGCCGACAAAAAATGTATATTACTTTTATCACCTCTAAAATCCCTATTTGATGCATTTTTTGAGCAATGTCACTAGAACCGACTTGTTCCAATTCGTAAATATGTGTATAATGCAAACATACAAAACTTTATTGTGATGTACCTACATTCAACCAAAGTAATTAAAGCTCGTTTTTCAAATAATCGGTTTAAACTTAGGAACAAATAACCGTACTTTTATACCCTTCACCTTCATGAGAAGGGTATATATAAGTTTGTCATTCCGTTTGTACTTTCCACAATATAATTTTCCGACCCTATAAAGCATATATATTCTGGATCCTTATAGATAGCGGAGTCCATTTCTGGATGTTGAAATCAATTTTCTGAAGTCCCCAGATATCTTCGGGATCCAAATCTTCAATAATTTTTTCAGACATGCTTTTGAGAAGTTTGCTATTTAAAATCAGCAAAATCCGTCCATAAATAACGGAGATATGAGCAAAAATCCGAGACAACCTCTGAAAATTTCATCAAAAAAACTTAGTGTATTAATATTGTTCATCAACAGATGGCGTTGATCAAACAAAGTGTTCAAAAACTTTAAGTGTGTTCTTAAACCGTAATATAAGTGTGTAAAAAGAAAGTGTGTTCATTTTAATTGTGTTTGTGAACATTTAAATAAATAAAGACTCGTTATATTTTCTTCAAACTAATTGACGCTTTTATTTTGCAATTAAAAAGAATCCGGTTTTTTTAAAGAAAGTAAACCAGCGTTTTTAAAAGGTAAACACGTAACAATATAACATATATATACATATGTATGTATATAATATAATTATGCATCCACAACAAAGGGCATAGCCGAATATAGCACTCTTACTTGTTTAACATACATATGTAGATGTGTTAGCCTTAAAATGTCTAGTAACTATTGTGGTGAACCTTAATCTTCAAATAAGATATTATTGAATAAGGCTGCAAGTGGTTGGAACACTGACACTCTCCAGGACAAAGTCAAACTAAAATTGTACTAATACAATTTGAAAATACAACATTCCTAACTGGACAAGACTTAGGCCCATTATTACAACTTGGCAATAGTTAAAGGTATGATGTTATCGGACAAATAAGAAGTATTTGGTTATTATAAGTTTACTTTTATCTAAAACCGACCGATCATCTTGCCTTTAAATTTTATAGTGAGGTTTATGTATTTGAAGTTGTCATATGTTCTGGAAAAAATGTCAACTTCATGAATAATAAATTAATTTTAAATTTGTTTTGCCAGTATATTGATTTATATTAACCCTTTCATGCCCACTGTTGCCTATAGGCACCATTCAAAAAATGTGTTTACAATTCCGTTATTTTTTACATTTTTTTTTTGTTTAATTTTTAATACTACAAATAAGGTGCTTGCATATTGTTCTGCAAAATTTTATTTTCTATGCGTGTAAGTTGTTCATTTTAAAGCAGATCAAAGTTGCGTTAACAAGTGCACATAAAATCAGAAAAACCTGTAACAGAAAAAAATAAAAAAAGAAGAAAAATAATGATTATATTGTAGAAAAAACTGAATTATTTTATAAAGAAATAGATATAGTTATTAAAAAAAAAACTGTGAAAGTGCTATAGTTTGATCCAGAGAATTTTTCAATTTTTCAAATGCGTCCACGGGGTTTGAAGCATTGCAAAATTTAAAAATTTCTCGATTTTAATTGTAATAACACCAATGATGATAAATATGAACCAGAAGAAGTAACAACATACTTAGAGTATGTTGTTGAACAAACGCTTCAGGGTATTGCAGAAAGAGGTGAAAATATTAAGATGGGGCTATTTTCAAAGATTATTAGTGAAGATGATCAAAAACACAGTCAAGGTGAAGAGAAGGTACAGGAGATTTTTGAGAAAGTAAATTTACAAAGCTTGACATGGAGACAGCAGCAGAATGATGTTGTAGACAATAGCTGGAAAAGTAAAATTAAATATGAAGAACCCAAAAAGCCGATCAAATATTTTACCTCATTATTTGACGACAATATAGTTCAAATGATTTGTAATTAAGATGGAACTGAACAAAAGTTTCAAGTCCATAAATAAGGAAACAGTCTTATCTGGCAAATGAGATCGCCCTGTATCACTTCCTTTAACGGAAGAAGCTAACTTGTCGCCTTCGCCAGCAGTATCATCAGCATCCCCATCAAGTTCTTCTAAAAGAGTATCTGTTTCCGAACCCTCAAAGGCTATAAGATTCTACCAAATTGTTCACTGGATTGAATGAGGAGTAAAAGGGCGCTGCAGAATATGTAAGACAGGGGTTTCTCGTTCTAAATGCTCCAAATGTCATATATATTTGTTTTCAAATCCACAAAAGAATTGTTTCGTTTTATACCATACATAAATAAATATCAATAATAATAAAAAACTCTCTAATAATAAAATGTTTCTTGTATTAAGAATTTACAACTTTTGCTCAATGTAGCCCGGACGGCCCTGAAACTGATAAAGATTAATATTTAGGACTTTACTATCTGGTATATGTCGTCAAATAATATGTTGCTGTACCCCAATTATTGCGGGCATGAAAGGGTTAATAACCTTTAGAATATTTTTGAATACAGTCAGTCTCAAAGTAGACTGTTGAATTTTTTCACAAACAAATATTTATTGTATTGCCATATTTTAGAAAAAAATTATTTTATTTTACAAGGAAGTTGTAATAACGAAAAATTTTAAAGGTCACTTTATTCCTCACTTTAATTAAAGTTACCTTTTACTATTTAGAACATTAGAGGCAAGTTGTAATTATGGCCCTTAAAACTGTATGTTCATTGAGAATTCGATCCTGACAACAAGAGATTTGCGGAGGTGTCTTTATCTATGAATTTGGGAATTTTGAGAAAATTTCAAATGTATGTAGAATAATTCATGTCTGAAACATCAGCCATAAAAGGAACGGTTTACTTACTCAGATAAAACAGAATATCAGCAAGAGATATTTGTATATATACTGATAGTCAAGCTGCAATGAAATTTCTACAGGTGTATACACGAAATTAAGGAGGTCCAGGAAAGCATTCAACGGTCACACTTATATGGGTGCATAGAAATAGAGATATCTTAGGCAATTGTGTTGTCTACTGCCAAGACCACAACGCTTTCAACTATGTAATTTGGTGTCGATCATCACTAAACACTGCAAATTTGAGAGTCATGTAAGAAGACTAGGATTACACTTCAATGACTTCTGCAGAAGTTGTCACAATGATGAAGAGAAGGAAACTATTTCTTACCTTTTCTGGCACTGTCCAGAACTGATCAATCTACGACTACGTAATAGATTCTGATTAGTTCTCTCTGAACTATCAGACTTGCAGTTAGAGCGAATCAAGACGTTTATAAATCTCCCTGCGGTGACCTCTAATTAGTCAAGCAACTAAATTGGAGCAATCTTTTTCATCTTTTACTATTCTACTCTATCATTACTGTCTATATCTCGAACTACATCTTTCTATATCATTCACATCTATCTTTCATCTCTACCTCCATTCTATCATTTATATTTTCAACAAGACAAACCAAAGGAACAAACTGTATGGGCCCAAGTGAGCGGCCGCCTGTCCAACATAACAAAACATACTTTAAAATATTCGAGTAAAGATTGTCGCAAATTCAATATGAAACTTGTTTTTTCCGGCCCAAGCGAAGGCTGCACAGTGGTTTAGAAACCTTTTAATTTGAAAATAACTCGGTATTTCGGGAGCTATTACAGATTTCGTATCGAAATTTCACAAGGTTTTCGAGTTGATTTACAGTTTTGACATCGTAGCGTAAGACGGGCCAGTGCGTAGATAAAATAGATAAAATTCTAAATGAAATTAAAAAAATTACAAGCAGTTATATCCTCCCTATAAAAATTTACTCGCATTCAAAGTTGGAATATGTAAAAAGGTCGATATTTTTTACGTTTTTTTTTCGGAAAAATACCAATATTTTTTCTTCAATGGAAAAAACATTTTCTATAGAACTATATTTTTTTGCTTGGACCGGCACTCAGGGGACGACTCTTACTCACACAATACATTGTGTTGGAACTATGAAAATAGGTTATGGTATAAAGGAAAGAGGTGAAAGACAGTGTTTGTGAACATTTGATTTGCATTTTCCTATATTGAAGGTGACAGGGAATACTTCTCCAGGTAGTTTATTTCAGATATGGACAGAATGACTAAGGAACGCATTTTCCCTGTAATGTGTTGTGCGATCTACTGTTCAGTCGTTCATGAATTGATGAGACCTAATTGAAGTATGTGTTTTACGCAAAAAAAGTACGAGTTGCGGAAAAAAGTTCCCTAATTTCAGAAGAACACATTCCATTATAGTATTGCTAGAATAGTCCCAGCAAGACTCCGAAAAGAGTCTTTTCTGACACCTCTTTCGGAGCGCTCCTAAAATGCTCTTTTGTTGGACTCATTTCTGATTCCTTTTTTGGAGCGCTCCAACAATGCTCTTTTGTTGGACTCTTTTCTGACACCTTTTTCGGAGCGCTCCTAAAATGCTCTTTAGTTGAATTTTTTTCTGACTCCTTTTTTCGGAGCGCTCCTAAAATGCTCTTTTGTTGGACTCTTTTCTGATTCCTTTTTCGGAGCGCTCCAACAATGCTCTTTTGTTGGACTCTTTTCTGAGCGCTCCTAGAATGGTATGCTGCTATTGATAAGCACCTTCGCATTCGAGTAACTTCAAAATAGACTTCAAAGCACCGGTCCATACATGAGGTGTAAATAGTGAGGAGATCAATGGAGTGAAGTATTTCCTATATTGTTTTAAAAAACCAACGCATTTGAACGCTTCTTTTGACACTTAAAAAAAATTGTTTAGTCCAGCGGACATCGCAGTGGTTTCTCATGCCTAGAACATCAAGAGATTCTGATTCCTTAATATTTAAACCGCCTAAAAGAACAGATGAAGCAACATGATCTGTCGTGCGTTTGTGTGTTAACATTCAACATTGAGTCTTACGTGCGTTAAATGAGACTCTATTCGCAGAACCCCATTCTGAGATTGTCATCTTTGTTAAGTGTATCATTCATGTTTTGTCTCATTTCCCCAATCTTCAACGGGTTAGGTCAAATTTTGTCAAACGCCTTGGAAATATCTAGTGCCAATATATTACTTTCGCCAAAGCGATGTATAGAACGGCATCATTTTTCCGATATGAAGGCTAGTAAGTCTCCCGTAGAGCGGCCTCTACTGATGCTACTACTCCAGATATTCAATAAGATGGTAATTTACCGTACTTCACATAACTTGTAATGGTTTATTTTCGTAAATTTTTTTGCATTAGGTTAAAGATGGAATATTTAAGGAATGTTGTGACTACACATTCTTATTTAAGGCTATAGCTCGCCGGATGGGGTAGGGTTATTTGTCACAATCATATACCACTTAAACCAAAACAGAGTTGAACGTGCTTTAAAATTCAATAAGATGAAAAAAAAAATAGTTAAAAATTAGAAATACCCTTAGTTTTCGGACGGACCTCGGACGTTTAAATTAACGGACTTTAATGCTAAATGTATTATTAAATTGCACACTATATATGATCTTTAGATAAATTAGATCGCTGCCCTCACCAACCATAGTTCTCAATATAGTCCATATTATTTGTCTGAGAACCCATCACTACATTAGTTTGGCTCTCTTAACTTCAAACAAATTAGTTAAAATTCATTTTAAATTTATTAATAAACCAAGAAAAATAATTAAATATACATTAGTAATAGTAACAAAATTTAAAGTATTATTGTGCAAAATTTACTATAAAATACCTATATAAATTACTGTATATAATTGTACTTAATTCTTAAATTAGTTTTGCTACTCACTGTAGTTTCATATTACGTTGCTCAGGCCTGTGCAGTTGTTGTTGGTGAAACCCCAGATATTGTTGCTTTTATCGAATTTCAAATTACAATAAGAATACGTAAGAGATAAATTTTAAGAATAATTTAAGAGAATCGAATTTGTAAATAAAGTACAATAAAGGTCTTATTTAAAATATAAATTACAAAATAACAAATTAAGTTAAACCCTTGATCACTTGAAGAGTGAAACAAATACTAACAAATATTAACAAAATTTATGTATAAATTTAGCGATAATAATTACATGAAACAAATAGTTATGCAAATTTAGAAATTTTAACCATAATTATTAAAATGAATAATTTGAAAATGAACAACAATAACAAATAAAACAAAACATTTATAACAATATTAATGTTTAAAACCCTCTTGATTTTAAATATATGATTGGTAGTTTAAATATATAACAATTTATAATTCCAATTAACTAACTAACTTTGAATTAATTATATGGAATTTATTTTTATAAATTTTCTTCTTTTTATTTAATTCGATACGAAAAAGTTACATCGAGTAATGATGAGGTTTCATGTCGACTTTAGAAAATGGAGTCTCGAACATTCTAAATATAAATTGAAATTCGGCCACGTTGTCCACAGCACATGGGTCCAAATAGTCTCCGACGGATGTTATACCCACAGTATTTAGTGGTTCGAATCTTTTATTATTTTCTTTTTTTTTTTTTATTTTCTAATATTTTACGTTTCAAAAGATATTTAATTTTTCATGAATAAATTTTTCACTATTTTATAATAGTAATGTTATTTTAAAATTCTTATATAATTTAATTATAACTACTCCTCGACTTAATCTTGTCTTAATGCCCTATCTTTTTTTCTTACCCATCTCGTTCATCGTTTAACAAGTCAAGAACAACTTAAAGAGAATTGATATACATATATACCTATCTTGTTTTTTCATTCATAAATTCAGAGTATTAAATTCCATTGATATTCTTAAATATCATTAACAATCTCCAAAGAAAAAAAAAATGTAACGGGATATCGTAAATTCATTGATGAGCTCATTCACTCATTCATAATCTAAAGAAGATAAAATGGAATTGAAACAAATTGCGAATAATAAATGATAGAAAACAAAGCAATCAGGGATGGAAAAAGGGGTATGAAACTAAAAGAATAAGTACTTAATCAAAATCTATAAAGTATCTATAATAATAAAACCGTCACAAACTTTAGAAAGATCAGAGCAAATTGATATTAGGCGATAATTTTCAGGGTTGGTAGCCTCTTCTTCTTCCGAATCGGCGTTAGATTAGCAACCTTCCAACACTTGGGAAATACACCTGCACAGTATGAAATGGTTTGCTAATGGAATAGATAACGTCGAAGAACACTGCTTCAAGACCAGCGCTGTCCCAGAAGACTTATTTATGTTAAGAACCGCTCGTGAAAGAATATATTTGGCAAAGTTACTGATACTCTTTCGAGCTCGGACAGTGGTTGATTGCTTTCGGGTAAGTTTGAATTATTTGCAAATTATTCTGCCAAACGGTTAGTTTTGCCAACCGGGTCAGTAAATGGTTGCCCATTCCTTGAAAGAGTAGGAATTGAAGAACCTCGAAGGCCTCGCTCTTTTGTGTAGCGAATCAGTTTCGGCATTTTTGTTATTTCGCCAAATTATGAATGCTTCCGCTCTGGATCTGATCTGATTAAGCCAAGATGTTTCTTTAGAAATTTTCTTTGATGGTATGAATGTTTTCATCCCCATCATAATTATATTTTCAACCATTTTCGCCATGGCATTGTACATTCTTGTCTAAAAGAGCCCAACGAGCCTTTCCGTATACAAAAGTTAAACGTTTCGTAGCTAGTCGTGAAACACTACAAAATTCAGAGAGCGAAAAGAAGGCAGTAATGGTGCATTTATCCGAATTACCAAGAGGTGCAAAAGCATCTACCTCATACTTTTGAGAGCAACGCTAATTCCACTGTTAGGACAAGAATCTTCGATATGCGTGTAGCTTTTTATAGGGAAGATATAACTGCTAGCAAGTTTTTATTATTTTTATTTAGAATTTTATCACTGATATTTTTCGACCATTCTAGTACCGCCATATTTAAAAAAGCCACAAAAGATCGAGCAAAATTAAATAAATAAACCTATATACATATCTCCTGTACTAAAGAGATAATATACATATGTAAGCATATTTTTTGTAGATCTTCTTAAGGAATATTTATATTTTTAATTTCATTTCATTCGAATCATAAATGGATTTTTGCCGTTTATTTTTGTTTTTTTTTTGAATATGAGACCTGAGGTGACGAACTTTGAGAAGCGAAAACTATATATAAACTATAAATCAACTCGAAATCACGTTAGCTCCAACTATGTGAAATTTCATTACGATATATGTAATAGCTCCCGAAATACCGAATTATTTCCAAAATAAAAAGTTTCTAAACCCCTGTGGGCTGTCACACCAAAAAAGTTGTTATACTTAATAAGTCTTGAACTTACATTTTGCAGGAAAATAAAACCCAAATTTTTCTCAGAAAATAAAAATAAATTCTTTTTACGAGTACATATGTACATGTGTTGTAAATAAATTGCTACATCTGTGTCGATCAAGTTTTACCACAGAATATGACGGTGTAATCTTCCTATGATGGTTTCAATTTGTCACAGTCACATTTGAGGGTGCTGTAATTTAATTGGTTAGCGCATTTGATCATTAAGCATGAGTTGGTATTTGTAGCCCGGGTTCATTCCCAGCCGCTGCCACTCAAACAACATAAGTTTCTGATAATTATTAGTTTTCTTCTATCTATGTATCATAATCAAGCTTTAAAAACATAACGCGCCTACTCGCCACCAGAGGCGCTGCAATGCTGCACTAAACACAATCATAATTCGCAAGTGCAGAGCTCTGATATAAAAAAAGATTTTTTCTTTCACCAGCTTTACTTCTTCAACTAGGCATATTAATTGTCTGAGTGTTACTTCTCTTAAAAAAAATAATTTCTTTAATAGCACTAATATTTTGTTGCTATTTATTTGTACATAGCTATTATGTTTATTGTAATTTGTTTATCACAGAAAATTATGCTCTCTTTCTCATTAAATTAAAATATCGTAAATTCCAAAATTAAAATTCACTTATTTTTTATCTTTGTTAAACAAAAGAATTTTCGCTTTTTAAGCTCTTGCAATTTTGTATATAAAGCAGTGATGGAAAATGGGTTTTTGTTTTTCGTACCAACTATATAAATAAAATGTACTTTTTAGACCTCTATGGTACCATTTTTAATATTTGTGTGTTCGATTTTACGGGAATCAGTCAATTTAACATAATTATACCCTGCATCACCATAGTGAGAAGGGTATATTGGATTTGTGCTGATGTTTGTAACGCCCAGAAATATTGGTCCAACACCCACCTTAAAGTATAACGATCGACTTCGAATCACTTTCTGAGTCGATTTAACGATGTCCGTCCGTCCG
Source organism: Bellardia bayeri (assembly GCA_950370525.1). NCBI lineage: Eukaryota > Metazoa > Arthropoda > Insecta > Diptera > Calliphoridae > Bellardia > Bellardia bayeri. Next base: position 38,894,178 of record OX493268.1, on the reverse strand, counting down.
TCTGGCTGGCTGGCTGTCCATGTAAAGTTTGTGCGCACAGTACAGGTCGCAATTTTGACGATATTTCGATAAAATTTGGTACGTGATATTTTTTCGGCCCAAGGATGGATGTGATTGAAACTGGTGTAAATCGGTCCATTATTTCACCTGGCCCCCATGCAAATGTGCTCTCGAAATTGGGGTTTACTGATCATAAATCCTTGAATTATGCAAGTATTCAAACAAATTTCATCATGAATGAGTGGTCAATGAAGACAAATCACGTCTGCAAATTTTGTGCAGATCGGTCCATAATTACTCGTAGCTCCCATATAAGGCTCACTTCCGAAAATCACTTTAAAGAGCATAACACTCTCAAAAATGTTGATATCCAAATAATATTTAACACAAATATATTTTATATGTATACAAATAATACGGTACAATTATATTATGATCGGTCCATAATTAGTCGTAGTTCCCATATAAGGATCACTTCCGAAAATCACTTTAAAAAGCATAACTCTCTCAAAAATGTTGGTATCCAAATAATATTTAACACAAATATATTTTATATGTATACAAATAATATGGTCTAATTTTATTATGATCAGTCCATAATTAGTCGAAATTCCATATAAGACCCTCTCCGTAATTTACTTTAAGCTCCATAAATCTTTTGAAAGTATTTATATCGAGATAAAGTTTAACATACACAATATTTATCTATATTCACAGAAATCATGACACTAAATTTTTGGATGATCGGTCCATAATAAGTCATATTTCCCATATAGCGCACATTTCTGAAAAACTGTTTTATACATATACTGGGTGTAGGGTATTATATGGTCGGGCTTGACCGACTATACTTTCTTACTTGTTTTCGTTGGAAAAATACGTCTGCTCGATTTCACCTCATACAAGCATTTATAAAATTATAAATAAATTCTAAAAATTATTTTTTATATAAAATTTTAAAAGCTGTTTACTATTTGTTAAAACATTTGTTTTGCTTAGAATTTTTGTATGATTTTGTAAATATAATCATAACACTTGCATTCGAGTTTCGAAAACGGAATACGGTCTCAATACCGATATATGTATGTATTTAAAACAAGTAAGAGTGCTATATTCGGCTATGCCGAATCTTATATACCCTTTACCTTTGTTGTGAAAGCATAATTATATTATATACATTAGGGTGTCCCAAAATTTTTGTGTCAGAGGCGCAAGCATAATTTAAAGCTTATAGGGTCCAGTATTTTTGAATATTTTTTTTAGATTTTTAGGAAGAGGTTTAGTGGTCGCGCAAATCAAGTGTTTGTTAAAAATCTGGTTTTCGGCTTTTTTTTCAATCTGGACTCATAACTTTGTCAACAACCACTTTCATTTATTTTTTTGACCGAATATTTCTAAAGAAAATTTCCCAAACTTTATTTCCATATGCAAAAACTTTAAGTTCCGGCAATATTTTTGGCCATTACGATTCTACATATTAAGTATTTTTGTAATTTTTTAACAAATTCTGTAAAAAAAACGGTTTATTACTTTTCAAATTTATATAAAAAGTATAAAAACTAGTGACGCGATTTTGAATACCGATAAGTTCTAATCAATTAAGAAAAAGAAAAATGGAATTTTGTCCTACAGTTCCCGAGTTACACTACTTTTATAGTTTGTACCTTAAAAATAGTGATACTTTTTTCGTTATAATTATTGTTTATTTCCATAAATTTTTATAGTTGGGTCTTTAAGCTGATTTCTGCGAATATCATTTCAATTTAATCCGCCGTTTAATTGGATTTTCCCAATATCTTCAGGTTTAATATTAAACAGCAAACCACATTACCGCAAATAAAAATTTTCGACACACTCCAGCAGAGGTGGGAGTCTATTAACAAGTCTAGTTTTACCGACTGCATAAATCACAAAATTGTTGAAAAGATTATTTCGAAACTTTTCTAGGTTATCAGTGGTACTTAACTCCGAAATTGGAGCACGGAGCAAAATAAAAGTTCTTTTTTCTTTTGTTGATTGGGTATGATTGGTGAACTGGTAAATAGCTTATAATAACATATACTGGGTATAAAGATAAAAACGGGCATAACTCAGAAACAGTAAGAACAAATTTAAAAATTGTTTATTCATTAGAATTAGAATTAATTTGTCTTTCAAACTGCATCATTAGCGTTATTACAACATTTTTTTTAAAAATTACGAAAAATTGTAGTGTAGGGTATCTTAATGAGTATACTCATCATCAAAACTTATTAGTTTTTCACATAGGAATAAAGCTTGGATACTTTTCTTTAAAACTCTTTCCTCAGGAGTGAAGAAACCCGTGGTATTAATCAAGTTATGAGAAAAGTTTAAAAAAAGGCCGAAAACTCCATTTGCGCGACCTCTAAACCTATTCCGAAAATTCTTCAAAAAAAAACATTAATACTTTACCCTATAAGCTTTTAAATTTTTATTAAGCACCTATGAAAATCAGAAAAAAAAATTTTTTGGGGCACCCTATTATACATACATACATATATATATTATATTGTTACCTTTTTGTTTTACCTTTTAAAAATGGTGGTTTATTTCCTTTAAATAAACCGGATTATTTTTAATTGCAAAATAAAAGCGTCAAGTAATTTTAAGAAAATATAACGAGTCTTCACTGATTTAAATGTACACAAACAAGTTGAATGTCGATAAACACGCCATCTGTTGATGAATTTGTTCGTAACAATATTATACACTTTGTTTGATAGTTTTTTTGATTAAATTTTCAGAGGTTGTCTCGGATTTTTGCTCATATCTCCGTTACTTATGGACGAATTTTGCTGATTTTAAATAGCAAATTTCTCGGAACCATGTCTGACAGATTTATTGAAGATTTGGATCCGCTATCTATAAGGATCCAGAATATATATACCTACTTTATAGGGTCGGAAAATTATATTGTGGAATAATAATTTTAACTTCTATATAATAATTTTAACTTCTCTAAATTAGAAGTACCTATGTTATTGATCTATTGCCCATCATCAAGTAAATCCATATGTACATACCTACATACATATGTATATATTTACATATATGTATATACATACATATTTACATCATACTAATGTACATATATATGTATGTATGTATGTAAATAAATATATGAGAGAGTTTATCTGTATGTTTTCTATGATGAATTTAAACTAACGGATGTACGTTTATTATTTTCTAAGCACATACACAAAACAAAAGCAAACTGTTTTTATGCCCAAATATTTAAATAGATATCTATTTGTCGGCTCAACAATACCAATTATTGTTAACAATCATTTAAATATGAATGAGGTGTGAAATTGCGATTGAAACATACATACACGCCAATAACATCTCACACAAAATTTATAAACAATAACAACAATAACAATAAAAAAATAATAACAATAACAATATTTGACAGGAAATATGTATGTATGTATATACATACATATGTATGTATGTACATATGTATGTATGTATGTATATTGATGACGAAACGAAAAATCGTGGGATTTTTTCTGGAAAAGAAACAATAAGAATTAACGAAATAAACAGTGTTATTAATGTCACATGTTGGTCCAAGTATAATTTTAAAAACTAAATAAATTTCTATTTCATTTCCCATCGTTATCGTGTTGTGAGCCGTTTCGGCCAGTAGATAGATCTCCCTATATTTGTAGTTGTCGTTAAAGATTCAGGTATTTAGAGATTCGTCAGGGAAGAAACAGTTAACAAGGCCAAGATAAAACGGCAGCGTCTGTCAAGGAAGCCACATGTACAAATGTATGTGTTCTATAAATAATGGCAAGGTTTGTTGCTTTTAATAGAGCCATAATTCAAAATATTGATATTTTTACTTCATTGTTAAAATTTATATTAGAATAATAAAGTGTGAACACTTTACATACATACATATATGTATGTATCGTGTTGTATATCTATTTTATAGGGTGTTTCATTTAGACCTTTTTTAGTTTTATATATTATACTTAAATTAGAACTGGATGGCGAAATATTTATTATTGCCCGAAAGAATTGTTAAAAACAAATTTCATTTAAATGAGATTCTAGGCGACCAGTCGATAGGTGCGGACCGCAAAGTAAGCAGTTTGCCAAAATTATTTTCAAATAAAGCCATTGCTTATTTCACACATTACTCACAGAACGCTGATTTTCGTAATACAGCTGAATAATTTTCAGACGTTGTTGAGGTGTGAGCCTTGCAAACATTACTGAATAAAAATTAGATAACAGTATGACAGCAGTCACGCGTGATCAGTGAAAAAAAAAGACAAAAAGAAAAATTAAAAAAGGTCTAAATAGATCAAACCCTATTTTAGTTATTAAGATCATCAATTACGATTTCGGGAATTCCCGGTAATGATTTTTTTTTAAATTTTTTTGTTTTTCAAAACTCTTTTCAACTTTATGTCTGCATATCAGTTAAGCTGAATTCCAATTTTGTTGATTTTTAAATTTACAATACGTATGTACATATATCTATCAATTTTAAAAGCAATAATTCACATAAAATATTAAAATGGCGTGAGAAAGGAAGACGTTTTTTATAAATTTTTCATTAGCATTGAAAAACTCAAGATATTAACGCAATTCACAATGTTGTGCAAATGGTATTGCATCATTGCAATTGCAAAAAGGTTTAGCATACTTTTGCTGAATTCCAGCTTAACTGATATGCAGACATAAATATTTATGTAACGGTCGCAAAGAGTCGTGCCATTTCAGAGTACTTGCTACCTATCAAAACCAGCCGTGCTCAGTGAAAGGGGGGGTGTTCTTTTCTCCTTATAGGGCGACCAAACCAGTCACAAAATGATTTAAATTAAGGTAGCTGAATTATATACATAGTAGTGTAGATTAATAATATTAAAGAAATCAAATTAAAACTAAAAAGACAACAGGTGAAGAAGACCACGATTAGGATTTAGATGTAATTAACCCTCTATATTTACCCGCCCTAACCATGCTATCTACGGTAATTTCACCGGATAGCCCACTTTACTAACTAAACCATACAGTGTTGCCATAAAATGAATTTCAGAATATGCTAAAACTTGAAAAACTAAGTGCTAAAATGTTCTACAGAAGAAAAAAAGTGCTAAATTTTTTCAATGTAACAATACAATTTTTATTTCAAACCAAACGGAAATTAACAATAGAAGATCCGAATTATTAATGAAATTATTTCTAAACTCGAGAACCGGCAAAAATACAGTAAACCTGGTTCATTTCAAAATATGATTGATTAAAATTTCGCGATATTCTGAATATAACGTTAACACACGTAGAATTTAATTTTTTATAATATTTAGACAATATTTTAATACCGAAACACTTTTCATTTTTCATAAACTAAAAATTTTTTAATATTTAAATTTAAAATTTCTCAGTTTAAGGATTTTTTGTGAGCTTTAATTTTCTGATATTAGGGTGGTAGGAACTGAGATCTGGTGAGTAAATGCAAAACATTGGTCTCCTCAAGACAACAACATCGATATATCACACTTTGAGATCGGACTATAAATGTCGATGATATGACAAAAAAAATTAAAAAATTTATTTGTTCAATAGTTCTGTTGGAATTATCGAAAAACTTCCTTTACAAAAGTTTAATGATTTTTTTGTGAGCTTTTATTTTCTGATATTAGGGTGGTAGGAACTGAGATCTGGTGAGTAAATATTAAAACGGGATATTTGAGGTAAACGCAAGATAATAGCATCGATAGATCTGCTCAAGACAAAAACATCGATATATAACACTTTGAAATCGGACTATAAATGCCGAAGATATAACAAAAAAGTATTTTGGCGACCCCTACTTTCGGCAAAAATCAAAAAAAAATTTTTTTTTTCGAAACTGTCTTGCAACAATACTTCATATTCGGTAGTGTACCGCGAACTTTTTTTCGAGACACTAATGCACATGCTAGACTTAAAATTATACGTAAACACGTTAAACCAGGGCTTAAGGAAAACTATTTTACTCGAGGGATAGAATTGCTAGATAAGAGTTGGACTAAGTGTATTAAAGTTTCAGAAGATTATAGTATTGAAAAATAAAAATATTTTTGAAAAACTAACTATTCTCTTTCTGTGTTGGCCATAAGAAGTTTCCGACCGCCCTCGTACCTATGTATATACATATGTTCTTTATGTAGCTTTTTACTTTAATGATACATATGTATACGAGTACACTCCTAAATATACATACATATACAATACATCAATGGATAGTATGTATGTATGTACATTAATTTACATTAATACAAATGTCAAATGTATTTTGATACTTAAACTTTCATTTAACTTCATGATGAGAAGGGTAACTCATCAGGAACGAACTGCAATTTATCTTTGAAATAATTAATCAATGTTCGGTTTGTGCTTAAATTTATTTTGAGTAGTTAAACACATACATACATACATATACATATATATGTATGTACATATTTAGATGAATTGGTTATAAAATGAAACTGAAATTATTTGTAGCAATTAGGGGTTGGCAAGGAATCCTTAGAAACAAATATATTACAAGGATTATTTATTCGTGTTTGAACACTATTTTAGATGTAAAGCTGATGTGGTTTAACCGGTTTCAGAAACGAAAATTCTCATTCAACGGCAAATACTGATGTTTGTGAAATGTAATTTTATAATACGGAAAAATTTACAATATTACATATATACGAGTATATGAAAATTTTTGAGTACTTTCGCTCTTGAACTAATGGAATGGACAAAAATTTATACACCCAGAGAAAAAACCACACGAAATCAACAAAAACCACCTCAAATCAATAAAAAAAAAACGCAACGAAAACTCGCCAAGGTGGAAAAATATAAATGTAACAACGTCCATTGTAAAAACAACTTAGAACTTGGCCATTCTCAAATTAAAGATTGGCATTTTTAACTTAAAAATCAGCAACATTTAATCATTATTTTCTACATTATTTCAAAATATAAAAATTTTAAAATCAAAGTTAAAAATGTACTTGATTCGTACACATTTATATTTTAATGGTGGACGTATTTAAACCACACACGTTCAACGTTGAATTAATAATGCTACTGCAGTGGTACAGTGGTTCATTTTGCTTATATTTGCTTTGATGTTTTTAATTAAAAATGCCAATTAATTTTATTTTTTAAACATTTTATTGAAAGTAAATTATTAAATTCATTGTATATCATTTTAAAAAATAAACCGAAAATAATTACCATTTTTAGAACACGTTTTATGTATGAGTTTGAAGAAGACGAAGAAGGAACATTTTGGTAGCCTCTCTTTAGCAAGTCTTGGACTTTATTGGAATTTGAAATGGTTTCATTGTCAATTCCAAACTGGAATAAAAGGAATAATTAAAAATATACTCTTTAAGACATATGGAAATTATAAAACTCTTACTTCCTTTTTACGCCACTAAAATAATTTCTCCCTGAATTCTATTCTAAGTCCCATATGTATGGGGAATTGCATCTTTAAGAACGTCTTTTTGAATATATTGCAAACCTATATGTCACATTAGCAGCTATATGAAATAAAATCATAATAATCATAGAGGGCTTAAAGATATATCTAAACATAATTACATACCTTGTAATATCGGAAATAGTTGCATTAAATTAAAACCATTTAGCAAAGATTTTCATTTTTCCAAGTCTTCATCGACTGAGCAAGTGGCCTCATTTTCTTCAGATTTCATCACTACCAACTAAATTATACTACAATCTAAATTGTCAATTCAATTATTTTTTATTCACTTTTTTTTTTACAAAAATATACAAATTTTAATTCCGACTGCAGCTTATAAATTTTATTTATTATGCTTCCAAAAAATGCAACATTATTATAAGGTGATACAACTTTAAATTAAAGTATCACTAATTTGAATGGAAGACTAACAATCTTAAATCAACATTGCGTTATTGATATAAACATGGATGAACGTTAATTTAATGTTGCTTCACCAAGAAGATACATATGTTTAACAACGCACATTATAAGTTCAAAAGTGTATCCACATTGAATCAAAAATATACTTTGTGAACTTAAAAACATTTTTCTTTAAACTCATGTTTAAGCATTTTTAAATTGAAGCTAAAAAGTTTTTGATTTACAGCTGTCATTGTTAATACGAAATTGATTATGAAACCAAAAAAGTTTGTTCTTAATTCAATGTTGAACGTTTTCAATTTAACAAAAATATTTTTATTTTAAAGAAAAATACAAATATCAAAAGTGTTTATTGTTCATTTAATGTGGTTTTTCATACTATCAAAGCTGCTCAATGTTGAATTAACGTGGTAAACCATAAAGTTGCTAAATTTTTATTTCAACAACGATTCTCTTCGATTCGATTATCTCTTCGACTTTTCTCTGGGTGTACATAAATTGGCATTAAACAAAATATTAACTACTATGGGTAATGGTAAAATAGGTTAGTCTCCACTATAGTTGAATAATTAAAAAAAAAAAACAACGATTGTATTTTAAGTGTTCAAAGGTTTACTACTACTAGATAGCGAGATAAATTCCCTGCATGTGCAGAATCGTTGGTAAAGCCATTAATAATATTATTCAACACGTCCATTAAATATTTTCCGAAAATTTGTACATCATTCCATTATTTAAGTCTGCTAATAAATCTGATGCCCCAAATTGCAGAGGTCTTGCTAAACTTAGTATTAGATTAGATTATCCCTGCAAAAACCACAATGGACCAGGAGTACTCCAAACATAATCCATTTGTTTGAAAAAAACTAGTCCATTCAACATTACGATGTCCTAGGACTAAATCATATAATCCAGCTTTGCATAATACAGAACTAGTCCCAAAACTACTCCTTGTAACTAAATCAAATGTTTTTAAACAACGATTACGGTCGTTAAAGCACGAATAATTGTCGTGTAACAAAAAGTTCTGATTTGAAAATGAAATGGTCCACAAGTGCATTACATAGGACCATGATGTAGTCACTACATTTTAGCTACAATGGACGATGTACTCCACTATTACCATTTAAACACGGATTTTGGAAAGGTTTTTCAACTACAACGAATGTTTTTTGTCTTACCACACACGTAAACCGGGACTTTGTTCCAGGAAAACAAACCGATGACATACATATGTATGTATATACTGACTTTACCAAAGCTTTTGATAGAGTAAATCATCATGTTTCTTCTTATTAAGCTGGATATTCTTGGTTTTACATCTTTCAGTCCTATATTTTGGAAAATTAATCAATGTGTAAAATGAATTGATAAATACTTTAAAAATATTTTGCTTACTTCTGGTGTTCCTCAATATGCAGATCACAAACATACTTATATCTCCAATCTGATCTCATCAAGTTCTTGAGATCAGATTCTTAAACTTAATTTCTAACGCTTTTCTAGAAGTAATTTTATTTCTATCAGTTACACTCTGGGTCTCCGAATTTTACTAGATCCCAAAATGGGCTTTGTTTCACATATTACCATGACAGTAAATAATAAATAAAGCTAGAGGAGTACTTGCATTGGAATATGGCTCTGTTATCTGGAATCCTCATCATAAATTCACATTCAACGTATACGAGTAGATAGACTTGCATTAATATTATTACCTACTTTATTATACAGTAGAAGAACTACGCTTAACGCATGTAACTTTTATGATCAAGATAATTAAAGGTGGGTTTCTTGCAAATTTTGTTACTTTTAATGTTACATAACGATTATCACGTCATTTGAAGCCACAGTATGTCAAACACTTTAGAACCAATTATACAGAACCTGATGCATTAAGGAGATTATACGGTGAAAATAACAATCTATGTATGTATGTATATCAAATTATTAATACATATTTCTTTGAAAACAAATCTAACTAAACATTAATGTTCTTATTCAGAACAAATTAAGGTAGACTTCAAATGTACTTTAAGAAAATTTTGTATGAAAATTTTGTCTAAAAGCACACTTCAAACCTACTTTATTTTTTATGAATACAGCAGTAAATAATTACTTTCTTAGACATACTTTTATAAATGTTTAATCCATTGACTTATTAAATAAATAAAAAATAAAACAAGTTATAGCGATATATAATCGAAAATACCTTCCACCTAAATATAATGAGAATTACAAAAAACTACGCTGTTGTTCGGACCAGAATATCATTATTCAGTATTTCTAATTCAGTTTTAGTGCAAATTTTATTAGTTTCTTGATAGACCAGTTTACGCACAATACAATTTATTTCAAATGTTTTAAAATTTTATCTCATTTTAACCATTTACATATTCCCGAAATATGGTTCAATGATACATAAATGCCTATAAAATTAAAATATCAGTACAAAATTCGGCAAAAATAATTTTCATGTCAAAAAAAAATCGCAAAACGAAATGTTGTTTTGTTCGATCCATTTTTAACCATAGACCGCATACAAAATCCACATGTAAAATTCACTTAAATACGTATAAATCTGGTACGAATATAGTTACTAGGTTAAAATTCGACACAAATAATTCTTATAGATACGTATATAAATTGTTGTACTAAATTTTATGATGGTCGGTTCATAATTGGTCATAGCTCCCATATAAGAAGCACATCCAAAAAAGTAATTAATCTTTATATATATCTTATAAATATCGGTACCGACTCAAAACTTTATATATATCATTTGTGAATTTCGGTCCATATTTGACAGTATACCCTATAAAAAGCCTTCTTCCGAAAATCACTTCAAAACTCATAAATGACTTATAAATAATGGTACTGAACCAAAATTTTACACGGATCATTTACATATATGCCAAAATCAAGCTGTTGGATTTTTGAGAATATCGGTCTATATTTGAAATTCACTTTAATACTAACACATGTGTATCTTAAATATATTATTATTATGTTGAAATTGGACATGAGATATCCTCATATGCATAAAATTCACCGTTCCAATATTTAAGAAGTTCGGCCCATGATTTGTCATGGCTGCCATATAAGAACCGTTTCCTAAAAAACAATTTAACAATTTTAAAAATGTCTAATAAATATTGATATTGAACCATATCGATATTTATTAGACATATATGATCTATATTGAACATAGATCACAAATTTTAATCCAGAAATCATGACAACCAACAATATTACTTTTGTAAGTTATTAAGCTATTCAGATGAAATTCAACCAAAATAAGCCTAAAGTCTATAATTTTTCCACTTCTACTATGCCACCCATAAATCTCTTCGAAATAATGTTAATTAGATCAAATTCCACCAAAAGAAGTCTCACCTTATAACCTTATCCTTTTTATATTCTGTTTCTTAACTTGTTGTGAATATGGAAAAATGTTCTTGTAATTTTATAAATTGTTAAATTAAACTCTAGATTATTATGAAAATCAGACAAACTCTGTTAATTATGGTGAGATTCATTGGTAATTACCTCAATTATAAATGATCAAAATTAGATAAAATTTCAAAAAAAAAAATTAAAATAAAATCAAACGATATATAAAATCATAATAAAATTTGCACTAAGACTGAATAGAAATAACAGAATAAGGATATGCTAGTCCTTAAACCAGTGTAGTTTCTGTATTTCCTATTACGTTTAGGTGGAGGGTGTTAAATATTCGGCAAAGCCGCATATTGCACTCAAACTTGTTTTTTTATTAAAATCATTAGATTCAACAACAATAAATTTGTATTTTTATTACTATTATTAATCTTTTAAAGTTATAACATTTAATAACTATGTACATATGTATTATGAGATGTTACATAAAATATTACATCAAGTAAAACTTAACTTTTTACAATATTACAGCTAATAATATATTGTTTACAATTAGGTAAAAAATATAGAAAAAAATCTTCAAGTTACATAAAGTAACTTTTTTAGAAAAGTTGTGAAGATTAAGATAGTCTAACAAATTTCTTATTAATTCAAAATTTGAAAATCTACATCTGTCTTCAAATCTGTTTAATATTTCAGAATAGATTTGAATTCATCACATAAAACTTCCAAAATTATGAAAATAAATACGGCAAAGCATCAAGTTACATCTTTCCGGTTTGTTTTCACTGGAACACGAGACGGGCATGATTGGGATAGGGAAATAATTTTGGAATAACATGAGCATTTATCTTTTAATATTATAGACTCTTTAAAGGGTCTAATCTACGAGGTCTGTTCAAAAATAACCATTATTTTCATTTTCAATAAATTTCAATAACTATCTTGTCCCCTTCAAACTATTCAACTCAGATATAATACACTTATCCCAGCGTTTTCCCTGGACGTTTTCAATGGGATGATTGGGCTTTGGTTTCAATGTCATAGCCATACACCCATGATTCGTCACCAGTTATGACCTTTTTGAGGTAATCTGGATCGTGGTTGACGATGTTCAACAGCTTCTGAGCGATGTCCATGCGACGTTGTTTTTGCTAAAAATTTTGCAATTTTGGAACAATCTTCGCTGCTGCACGTTTCATGCCTAAAACATCCGTAAAAATTGCTTGGCATGAGACGAACGACATGCCAACATCATCAGCAACCTCTCTGATAGTGATTCGCCGATTATCCAAAATCATTTCCTTCACTGTTTCAATGTTTACATCGGTTGTTGACGTTCTCGGGCGACCAGGACGAGCATTGTCATTGACATCTTCTCGGCCTTTCTTAAACCGGTTATACCACAATTGAACTTGGGTTCTGTTCACAGTAGACTCGCCAAACGCCACAGTCAACATTTCAAATGTCCTTGCGCAGTTTAATTCATTTTTACACAAAACTTAATACAGTTTCTTTGGTCCATTTTTACGAATAGTAAAAAATTTAAGAGTGCAGTAAAACTTGACTAACCTTATTATCTGTCAAAAACAAACTGACAATCAAAAATGGCTGATATTACCAACATATGTATATATTAACCATAAAAATATTTACTGGGTTATTCAAGCCAATAAAAGTGAAACGTCATCAATAAAGATTAATTTTGCAATAAAAAAAAACTGTTGGCTTTAATAAAATGCTTACTAGAACTAAGGCTTTAACTTTAAGAAAAATTTTAAGATATTGTCAATCAAGTTTTTGTTTTTGAAGTGAAAAGTAGCAAATGAAATAATAAATAAAAATAAATAAAATAAAAAAATCAATCAGATGTTTTAATTAATAATTTATTAACTTATATAACAGACATGCGTACCAACATAACAGAAAAAAATGCGAAAAACGAACATACGTAACTCACGAAATTTGAAAATAACGGTTATTTTTTGATCAGACCTCGTAGTCCCGCAGTATGGATTTATAGCTTCCATAGGATTATTCTGTCAATATATTCATTGACTCTTTTACCATTTTGAAAAACATTATCGTTTTCCACAACCTTAATTAAATCCGGTGCTAAATATTCCAAAAATGTATATTTTTCGATATCTCTGAGACATGTAGGTATGTTGCACACGGAATGTTGTGTATTAATTTACAAAATAATTAATTGAATATAAAAATAATAAAATTAAATATGTCCGCTAAATTCATTTAACTTTAACTTAACGTTTATAGTTATGAAACACCAAGAAAAATTTATTTATTATACCTACCTACATACTCGTACATATGTATGTATGTATGTATGTATATTACAAACTATAAACATTAAACAACATTGAACCTACTAGTGGATTTATGTTTATTTGATGAAACATTTTCCGTATGGTCGAAAATGTATTCATGAATGATACCTAACCTCATCAATCTGTTTATTTCCAAAAATAATATATTTATGACTTTCAGCAAATTATTTATTTGTTCTTTGTTTAGGTTGGGAGGTATATAGTGGCTCTTTTTAGTTGGTCGTTAATCTGTGGTCGGGATAATTGTAGGTTTAAGCGGTCTTCCATGGGCATTAGTCTTTCCTCCCCTTGCATTCAACAATTTTAAACAACCGTTCTATGGTAAATTTTATTAAATTGTTGGCTGCTTTACAACATCTACTACACATAGTAGGTTTCACAAATGTTTTTAAGCTAGCTTTAAAGCTGTAAAATAATTTTTCCTTCGGAAATGTTAAATTATTTTCTCTCTGGCCATTTTAACGCAAAGATCTTCATATCCGCGCATAATAAGGACAAAATTATTACTACATAATAACACTTGAAAAATTATTTAAAAAAAAGATTAAAGTATTCCAAAACACAATTAATTAACTGGGATTTCCAAATGCAAATTATTTTTATGACCTGTAACAAAAAAGGACATTGTTACAATTTTTTTTGGGATTTTCCCAATTCACACAATGTTTTTTACAATTTTATGTACCAAGCAAATTTCTACTAAAAATTAATAGGTTAAATAATTTTGTGTATAAAGATTTGGCTGCTAATAGATTTTACAAAATTTATTTTATAAAATAGTATTTTTATAAGAAAATATTAAAAATTTGAATTTTAGGCTTTGATAAACATTGAAACCATGGTGTAACTATACAAGGTGAGTGCAGTAGCACAGCTTACTGGCTTTGTTTACAATTTACTTATGTCAAAAGTAAAACATTTTCAAGTATTATTGACAGTAGTACATTATTTTACACAAACAAAATACCTGTTCTTTCTGTATTGTGTTGTAGGTATTTGTTGCCGATTTGAACTCACCTTGTATAGTTACACCATGATTGAAACATTAGATTGAAATATACATATGTACTATACATACATACATACATACATGCATATGTACCTATTTTGATAGATAATAAACAAAAGTTATTAGTTAGATATGTAACTACTTATGTAGGTAATAATTTAACATTTTAATGAGGACTTAATAATTTGTACATATGTACATACATACATATGTATGTATTTCGATAGCGAAAATTTAATTTTGCATCCAAAGTTCTGAACTCTGTACACTTAGTATTAAAAGGTAATAAAAAATATTTATTATTAAAATAATTTATACCTATGTACATACCTACCTATCTATCTATCTATGAAGAATAAATTTGGTTGTATGTAGGTACATACATACATATGTACCTATTATAATAATGAAAAGGGCGTGCTGTCAGATACAAAGTTGGATGTATTTATTTTTTATAACCTAAACAACAAAAACTAAATACATATGTACATATGTACATATTTATGTACATACATATTTATCCACAAACATATAATGTATGTAGGTACTTACATAGATACAAAATTTCTCAGCTTAACACACTACAAACACCGATTGATTGGTAGGTACAACGAATAAAAACAAAAACAGTCGACGAAAGAAACGAATGAAGCGGTCGATGCGAGGCATGGCGAGGCGCATAATCGTGAGAGAACAAAATCCATTTTTTATATTCATACCAAGATTACAATTTCCAATTTGAATTGATGAAACGGAATCAAAAGCAGCCAGCAGATACAGCAGCAGCAACAACAACCAACCAACTATCGCAACCACCACCTGGCTGGCAAAAGAAACAACGAACTCCGATTGGCTGCGCAACGATGAAATAAATTTTATACAGCAACAACTACAAAATAAAACGAACTGATGATATACACATGGAAAACAATACCAAAAGAAACAAAAATGAAGGCAAGAAAGAGAAAGCATACGATGATAAGCACTAAGAGAGAAGAGAGCAAATAAAAATAATTTATAACAAACAAATTGTATGTGTAAAATAATAATAATAAAACAACAATTCGAACAATATTAAACAGCTATTCGTAAAAGACGTTATTTTTTCGTGTAGATCCCAGTTGGTAATCAAAAGTCTATTTTTTCTGCATTTTTTTTTTTTTGAACTTAAAATTATAAATAAATCACAAACAACAAACACAACCTCCATGAGGAACGTGGAATAAAAAACACACAAAACAGTCGAACATGTATGTAGATAAGTGAGAATAAAAGAAATGTTTGCAAATGTTTAACAAACGGAACAAAATGGAATCAAAACAATAAGTCGTGCAAAAACTGAAACAGGTTTTGTATTCGTGCGATATTATTAAGTTCAATATACACTGTGTTACATATTTATGTGTGTTTGTGTATACAAAAATATTGTGCAAGTACCAACATATGTAGGTACATAATTATACACTTTTAATCCAAAACTTTTAAGATATGCTTACAGTCTGCTTTGACGTTTTGGTTCAATTGATATTTTAACTTTTGGTTTGTTTGTTTTTATACGATTTTTTACGCAATTTTGCAGCTATAGAGAAAAATTTTAATTTGCAGTTTCTGGAGAAAAATATTGACAAGAAAAAATTTTATTGAAATTTCCTAAATGACATATTTTTTTTTAGTTTCTTCTTTCGCTGTTTTAATTGCGAAAACTGTAGGTATTTTTGACACATTTTTTTAAATTCAGCTAATAACGAAAGTTTTATTTCAAATTATCAAAACATGAAAATTCTCAGTTTAGTAGAAAATATTAAATAAATCAATTATGAAATAATTGAAGCCAATTGAACATCTAATAAATACCTACATAGGTATGTATGTATGTTTTGAATTAAAATTGTTTAAAATATATTTATAGCTATAAGAGATGTACATATTTATATACCTATATACAGTGAACTCGCAGAAACGTGAACTAATTTTTACACGTTTTAGATTGTATTTTTTTCTATAACATATTTTAGTCTCTTATCTTTTATTTAATTTAAAATTATTTTTTACCTACCTGACGCATATTTTTATGCTACTTTTTGTAAGTTCCTGCCATATTTTAATATAGGTACTACTCGTACATACATAGCTTCTATGGTTTGCAAAAGGGGTTCTAAGATACTAATTTTTAAATTATGTTATTGAATTCATAAAAAATAGGGGTTAGTTGAATTTAAACTACTAGGTATAATTATAAATTTAGTTTTTATTGAAAAGGAGCAACTACAACTCCAAAAGAAGGTACTTGTTCACAACAAACAAACTACGAAATTCTTCTGCGGGGAATCCCAAAATTTTTAAATAGATAAGCTTACAAAATTGAATTTTAACTTCCGATAAAAAGTTCACATTTTAGAGCCTTCAGCCTATGTTCACGTTTTAGAGTAGTCAATGTAAAAAAAAAAATATGTTCATGTTTTTGGGTAGTTCATGTTACTGGATGTTCACGTTTCTGCGAGTTCACTGTATTACATATATAGTGATTAGCTCTATTGTAATAAGGTATTTATCCAAATATGTACTAAAAATTATCATGCCAACACTTGCATACGAGTATATGCAATTGAAACCCGAATATTGTAATAATTTATGTACATTGAATAAATAATATTTTTAACTTCATCATCATCATCGTATGCATAACAAGGTCCTGGAATGTCATTAAAATCCGAATTCATGGTAGCAAATAATAACTACAACTTACTTTCATTGTCTTGCTTGGTCTGGGGATGTTAAACTTCGATTAACCACTCCCGATAGTTCGTGTGTGTTTAGCTAATTCGATGATAAAGTAATACTTTAAATCAAAATATTTAATACATATGTAGGTACATACATATAGTATATGTACAATGTACATATGTATATCCATTCTGTATAACTGAAAAAAATAATTGATGCCCAGTTGAAATTTAAAAAGCTTCATAAAATATTTGTAAATATGTACTAAATGTACTATCAGACGAGATGTATTTTACATATGTACTGTCACTTTTCTTACCCATATGTAATTCCGTATGTCTGTATGTCAAAATTTCCATTTTACATACGATTCATAATTTTTGCTATCACACCTGCTTATGTTTTTCCGTATGACTTAACCTATAAATGTAAACAAAAGCTGACTTTTTAATGTGTATAAATTTCAAGAATTGGTTCTTTTGGCCAATCTAACTGCAATTAATATAAAAAAAACATAATTTAATTTATTAAAAATCGAAAAATACTTACTTTTCCATGTTCATTATCCATTTTCTTTAATTTTATATTTTCACACAATTTTGTTTCAAAACAAACCAGCTGTTTTGTTTATGTTTGTCACAGTAAAATAGAGCGTGTTCTAATCGAAAAAATTACATATGTATTTCCACATGTATTTTACACATGCAAAGCTTCATATGTATCACACGATGTGTACAACTTTTACAGATGGAAAATACATCCCGTCTGATAGCACCTTAATTAACAAATTTTGTTTTACATTAAAAATGATCCAATAGAAAATGCATATACTCGTAGGTGCCTACCTATGAGAAAATTGGTTATTCGGATGCAAGAGATAAAAATGTTGTTCCCTTTTAAACACCCAAATAGGTGTTAATAGATATTAACTACATATGTTTTTTTTAGAATTTTATTTTTTTAACCTTGTATAGGTATTGCAAAAACATGGATTGTCCGTTTTAATAATTATTTTTGTTCTTGGCCGTTCAACATACGTTGTTTACATAAAATCCAGCCACACTACAAGTTTTTCCTGTGAAATTTTATCAATCGGGATATACATACATACGAATAGTACTAGCGCTAAGCAATTCTATGAAAATCCGATTTTGCAAGAAGTATAAAGAATCAAAAACTCTACGTCTTGACAAGCCATTCTTTATTGGACTATTGTCGAAGTAAAGTTAAGGAGGATTGACATTCTAGTTCTTGACAGTAAACAAATGCGAATTGTGTATCGCAACAGTTAATGCAATCGATCCATTAAAACAAAAACAAGGATTTTTATAAGAGGAAAGTAATCTTAGTTTCTTGTTTTTGCCTTTCTTAAATATTAATTAAAAACTATTTAGTTTAGGAGTTTTTAATCGCCTTTTTACATACATAAATATGAAATGATTTATGCGATCAGATTTTATATAAATTTTGATTGTCAAGTTATTTGTTAACCCAGCAAGCCATATGAGTCCGAAAAGAGTTTTTTCTGACACCTTTTCCGGAGCGTTCATGCTCTTTATGAGCCCAAAAAACATTCACTATTGCTACGAAAACCTTCAAAAAAGAGATTCATTACATTCGAAAATGGTCCGTCAGAAAGAGCTCTTAGATAATGTCAGAAAAGAGTCATTGCAATTTTAAATGTGTACAACAAATTTATAGGTCGCATTTATAATTTTTTTTTAATTGTTTGTACTTAAACAAAAAGGGAATTCATTTACAAATAAACTAAATTAGAAATTAAAAAAAAAGTAAATAAATTGTATTTACAGTAAAAAAATAAAATGGAAAAGCAAAAACAAATTTGTAATAATACAAATTCTATAAATAGAATAACATATAAAGAATACACATACATTCTAAACGTACGTAAATTTCGTTCTGACACACAAAAACACGTAAAAAAGAAATATGATAATTCTCGTATTCTATTTCTCAAAAAACGGTGAGTTAAATATACATATGATGTTTACATATTGATAATGGCCAATGAAGATTGCTGATGACGCCCTTGGCCGGGTAGAAAATGCATTCCAATTTGCCAATTGTTCCAATACGTTACAATTCTTTAATATAAATTCTCGAACTACTAGCCTGAATAAAAACTTTTTTCTTAAAAATAAATATTAGTTCAAATTCTTCTCTAGTTAATAAAATGGAATTCATTTAAATAAAATATATAAAAATGGGGAAAAAAATGAATTTTTTAAGCAAATTTTTCTTTCGCTCCGAAAATGCTCTTTAGTTGGACTCTTTTCTGACTCCTTTTTCGGAGCGCTCCTAGAATGGTATGCTGGGAAGTTACTAATTTCACAACTAGATACATAGTTTCAAAACTTATCCGTATTGCGGATGCTTAGCCATGTTTAGCACTTCTGCCAATGGTTTATGTTCGGAATAATATGTATGAAAGATTTTTGCTTGAAATTGGCACTGTTCTTTAATTGATACTTTCGTATGTTTTTTTTTTTATTCAAAATTATAATGTTTGGAACAAGAGTCCACTGCAGTTAAAGACATTTTGTTATTTCTATGAGGCTATTATAAAATATGTAAGTTTCGTAAGTTTTAAATTTACTCGCTTATCGCTCTTAAAAATATTGTTGGCATTTTACTTGAATTGAAATATAATTACGTTTTAAACTACATATTTGAAATTATACAAATGTTTCGAACAACAAACAATTGGAATGAATGATTTTTTTTCCTAGGTACCTACCTACCTATTTAGTTTAATAACTTGACACTGGTTTCAAGACTTGAATTACACTTGCTTCAAATATAAAATGCTTTTTTGGTCTTTTTAGAATTTATTTAAAAGTTGGAAAAATTCGATGGCAATGCCTTATACATTGATATATGTATGTATGTAATCCATTACAAAATCTATTATAGGTAGGTATGTACATATGTATATGCATGCGGAAGAGGAAAACTCGATGGTTTACACTTTAAAACGTAATATTTTCTTTGACAATATGAAACAAATCGTATACATATTTCGTAATAGAATTCGAAAGAAAACATTCGTTTGATTTCAAGAAACAGGTTTAATGTCAATACAAAATGAAGTTTGTCAAATTATTTTTTCCTAATCAAGCATCAGATCGAATCTGACAACCCTATGGCAAATCGTCAAAGCGAAGACACGATTAAGCTGCACGTTCAAATCAAATACATATGTATGTATGTATGTTTTAATCAAAATTACTGTTCGTTAATGCAAACGCCTTTAGGGACGGGCGGATATTACAGATTCAAATTGACTATAAAAATAGCGAAAACTTTTATTTCAACTATGGAAGTAACTTGTATTAGCTACTCTACTGTATCGTGCCAGACTTTTTATCCGAAATCGCAGGTACATATGTACATACAGTTGTTCGAACCCCCATTAAATGCATTGTGACCCTTATGACGGAGCGTATGATAAAAATGTTGTGTGTAGCTGCAAAAATGCCAAAATGGTCACACTGGCACAGACGAAAGTGTTGCTGACAGACGAGAGATGGAACGACATGGAAACTTTGAAACACTTAATATATGCGCCAACAAAAACAACAATAACATAAATCCAATGAAATTTATATAATGCAGTTATTAATCGCATTGTTGCTCAGGTTGTTGTTGTTCTTACATAGCTTTATTCAACATTTCAGTTGTCGACATTTTTGTTGTGTCTTTTTTCAGTGCGCTAATTCAATCGTCATTCACCAAACAAATGAAAAAATAAAACAGAACAAACCAAAACTATAGTACCACTCACTAACACCAATCCGATTAGAAGGAGAACAAGAATAAGAAGAGTGTAAATGAATGGATATGTGTGTTTCAATTCTATATTTGATTCCAATACGAATCGAATTAAATTCTTGTTTCCCCTTCTCATTCCAACCAATTGTTTTTGTTGTTTTTGTAGTTTCATTTGCAGTCTGCTTCTATTTCTCATTCGGTTTGTGATCGTCGTTGTCCATGCAACGGCTTCGTTTTGTGCGGAATCGATGATAAAAAGTGTTTATTAATATCAAGTAAATTATAACTAAATTAACCTGCATATGTACATACATACATATGTACCTATAATAAATAAAAAATTACTACCTACCTATAATAAATTTAATTGAAAACCGAAAAATAATGAAAAGTGTAAAAATACATCATATCTACCAGTGAAAGTACAAAAATTAATTAAAAATTGCATAAATACCTACATATGTACATACCTATCTAACAGTTAAACAAATATTTGCAACTATAAATCAAATTCAGTGTAATCAAGTATTATCAACAACAAAATCGTAGTTATTTAAGTTAAACACAATATAGGTACCTATTATTAGCTATTTTCTAAATAATACTTTATTATTCCGACGGTATTTAAACCTAAAACTAAAAAGCAAAGAGAAACCGATAAAAGAACCAGAAAAATAAACAAAACAAAACAATTTGGATCTTAACGTGTAAATCTTATTAAAAACAAATACCTATTATTAAAATGTCTAACGGTATATTCTTCTTGCTGTTCATATAATAAAGTGGCTGCTGAACGAACCATCATATCCAACCTCTCGCTCTCTTCCCCATTTACATTTACGATATTAGTTACGGTCAATCCAATTTGTATTTGATTCTGTACATATTTTTTTTTTAATATATACCTACATACATATAATTATATAGTATATATTCAGGTGTCGACAGTGTGAAAATTTGGCGGCATCAGTGCATCGTCAATAAGTGATTCAGCGAGTTTGTTTACTTCCACAAAAGTTTTAGCATAAATTTAGCAAAATTTTGCACCTAATGCAACTAAATACCATGGACTGCACCGGGCGTTCAAATTTAAATGAACGTGATTCGGAGCTGGGGGATGATATGGTAAGAATATTTGATATAAAATATAAACATTTAATAATGAAAAAAAAGAACAAAGAAAAATAAATACTTTTAAAATTTTTAAAATTCTGCCGCACTTCATTTTTTTTGTAGTTACCGTCGCAAAAAAAAAACAAAAATTGTGATTTTTTAGAACTAATTTATGTCAATTAAAGTGATAGAAGAATTACCTACTTATAAATTTAGTATAATTTTTTATGTGTGTTTTTTCTTTCATTCTGCAAATTCTTCATCGTACATTTTCTAATCAAATTGTATAATACAGTGAGCGAAATTATGTAGTACACTGTATACATGAATATATGTATGTATGTAGGTACCTATACAGTGTAGGTACATATAGTGTTGCTTATTTTTCTGTTGAAATAAAAAATGTTTATGTTTTGCTGCTGATAAGTGATTTATTGAAAAGGTTTAACAGTTTAATAAATATCAATTTATTGAAATTTAAACAAATTGTTTCCAATTAACAGATGAAAATTATAAAATTATAGAGAAATACCTGTGACATGTTAAGCACACATACATACATATGTATATTGGGTGACAATACAATGAAACATTTTTTAAAATTCCATTCCATGATTCCACTATTTAGTATCATCTACATAATAATCTCCTACACAAGTCTATGTGGAAATTAACAAAAATATGTGCAACGAACCTAAAACTCTATGATAAAGATCATTATTGTCTGCGAAAAATATGTCGTGGATCACATACATAAACAATGAAATGACTACTTAAAGGTAACTCATCTCTGCCCAAATCTTATAAAACAAATCCCGCATGACCCGCATGACCGGCCAGCTATGCGGTAAGTTTTTAGTGCTTATGTATCACAATAACTAGTTCTATAACTAGTTGCAAGGGTTGCAATTTGAAACTAAAATCATTGATTTTAGCACTAGTTCAAAAAAGTATCAAATACGGCAACGCTTTTCTCAAACCAGTTCTGAAACTGACAAGATTAAAGAAGTTTAAATGAACTAGAATGAGTACGAATACGTTCTACAACTTATAGATACATAAATATTTGTTGAACAATAATAATAGCAAATACGAGTAAGTAAAAACAGTTTTACATTTTTAAATGCAATTATTAAAGTCCTGTGGGAAATATTTTATTGATCTGAGACTTTTCTGAAGTCTAAAGGATGTAATGCATTTTTTTCAGATAAAATTAAAAATAAAACAAAGTAAATACTGGACGTATTTTTAATAACGATAAATCGAACTAAAAAAAAGCCTAAATGGCTAAGAAAATTCCATTTCAACTTAACCATGAATGGGATTATTTAATGGTTGCATACTAAAATTTTGTACGACTAGAGTATTAAAAACCGTCTATGGTTTTAGCTGCAAAAACCGGTTAACCGGTATATGGTATTATGTACATTTTTGTTTATTTTTAATACTAAAATTTGGATTAAAATTGGATTTTGCAAGTATTGAACAGTTTAATAAAAAACAAAAAATACATAAAACGTCATATTGATCAAAACTATTTTTTTAATAAAAATAGATATAGAAAATAGAAATAGAAAATAGAGCGTTTGATGTGTCAAAAGTATTTTCAAAATGAAGACCGAAAATATATATACTAATCAGTTGAAAACGGTCTTGGAACCATAAACTTTTTTGTTTTTTACAAAGTTTTGATCAACCCAAAATTTTCGAACTAAATTAAAAACAATTTGTTAAAATGTATAAAACACAGGCAAAGCAAGAACAAAAAGTTAAAAAAAATTATTATTGTTTTTGAAAAAATTAAAAGAATGCTTATTATTAAAACTGGGTTGTCGAACACTTCGAAAATATAAAATACGAGCATGTATTCGAAGCCGTTCGGGGTTTTCAACACAAAAAAAAAATGCGGTTAACCGGTATCTGGTTTCTGTTTTTGATACTCTATGTACGAGCGATAGATATTATGAACTGATTAGCAACGAAAAGGAAAACTATCAGGCATGTTCTGAAATCACGGTGATTTTAAATCACGAACGATTTTGAAATTACGGAAAGAATATTTTGGTGTTCTGAAAATCACGAGATTTTTAATTTTTTGTAGTGATTTTGATTGTTCTAAATCACGAGCTAACAACTGATTTTCTTTGTTTACAATAAAATTTTCACTTGTTTTTTACATTTGTATATTAAAATTTAACTTATCAAACTACATATTTATTGACTACTTTAATTTTTTTTCAACAATTTTAATAAATTTTTCATTTTAATGTATAATTTCATTTAATAAATCAGTCATATGCCATACGACTTTAAAACTTTGTTATTCTGGCAACCAAAATGACGTATATTTTGATCTGACTACTAAAAAGTAAATCTAAAAAATTTTCCGCAAAAAATACAACGTCTTACTAAGAGTATGTGATACTTTTATTACAAGAGTTCAATGAAAAATTATTAAAAAACCTCTAAGTGATTTGAAATCATTAGGCTGTTAGGTGACCGGTTTTAAATCACGAGATTTCAATAATTTTTGTGCACAGAACACCTTTTCAGTGATTTCAAATCACTGATTTTCAGAACATGCCTGTAAAAAATTAACAAGTAAGAATATAATATCCTACACCCATTATATGTGTGTGTAAAAACAGTTTTTCAAAAATGTGCCAGATTTTGGCCAGATCATTCAAACATTTTGTGGCATGACTTCTATTATATATTTTTTGTGTTAAATTTTATATTAATAAAGGAACTTTTAAAAGATTTAAACATGTTAAAGTGATTTTCGAAGAGGGTCTTATATGGAAGCTTCGACTTATAAAAGTATGTACTAAATAAATGTGTTAAATACCCATTTTAAAGATAATAATTTCATAAAGTTTTAAATGTGTGGATTTTTTTTTACATTTATTTCAATCCTTACGGATTATGAGAATCTTATTCTAAATTTAAAATAATTTTATATTTGGGTGTTAAAAATCTTTAAATTTGCTTATTTAAGTATCAATTAGAGCAGGATTAGACATAATCACCCCTATCGTGAATCAAAATTCCACATGAAATATGTTTCCTTTTATTTTTTTAACATTGAATTTTAATAGGAAAAATGTGAAAAGAGAACAAATTTCATGTGGAATTTTTATTCACGAAGGGGTGAATATAAACTTATTGCAATTGGTATGTTTATGTTTCTTTTGTTTACCAAATGTAAATCGCAGTTCTGGTCATCGGTAAGAGATGATTAGAAATGATTAGAGAAAGCCAGGTGGATTAAATATATGTACAACATATATATTTCTATATCTACAAATACACATACATAGATAAACACACTGACCCATTCAAACATATCTTCACATAAACAAATGCATTTAAGTAACAAGTGAATAAGTGGTTCACAGTAATTGAAATTTCGTATTTAATACGTTGTGTAAATAACAATTGTTCATAAATCAAATTCGATTTAAAAATTCCCATGGAATTAACTAACAATAAAAGTGTATTGTTAGGAACTTTAAAAAAAAAAAACAAAATATTAAAATTATCACTTAACAAAATTAGTAAACAAAATATGAATAATTTCTGTGAAAATGATCATGGTAAATAAACTCTTTTTATATTTATTTCTACATCTGCCCCTCAACTTTTCACCTTATAAATTCCATCTAATGTATCATAGATACATACATATTTATTAAGAGAAGATAAACAAACAAGCAAACAAATCAATAAAATAGTGACGGTTTTAACACAAAGTAACAAAACATCTACACTTGCTCACACACAACTGAAATTGTATACATAATTCATGTATGTGTAAGAATATATGTACATATTAGGGTATCCAAATTATTAGATTTTTCTTTTGTTCTAATAAAACAAATAGTTCGAATAAGATATTTGAACTTGTTCGAATAATTCGATCACAATGAAAATGTTTTTCCTTCATCAAGTCGTATATAAAGTAAAGCCATCTTAAAAAAAATGTTATTGTTAACTAGTGTTTATTCTAGTAAAATTATTTCTTTTTCTAAACAATAAACAAATTAAAAAAAAGTAATGCCATCTTTAATAATATGTTATCCGCAATATAAATTTCTCAACATATTCAACATCTCATTGACCAACATTTTAGGTTAAGTTTTTCAGATGATACTGGTTCAATTAAAAGCCGGTCAAAGTGTTTCATTACAATTCATTTTCTATTATTTATTGCATATTCCTATATATTCTAGGCATATCAAATCCAACAGTTTCTTACCGTGTTTGATATGTATATTTTCAAGTGTTTTCTTTGCAATTACTTTCAATACTTTCTTTGAGAGTATCAATAATGGGCAAATAGGTATACGAGTACATATAGTGTACGTATTTAATACATAATTTAGATTTTGCTAATATTTCGTCACCATATACATACGTACATATACATAACAGTATGTTAACTATCAGCCCAATCATGAATAAAAAATCTGCTGGAGTTTTTTCCATTTTTATTTTTTTAACATTAAATTTGAATAGGAAAAATGGGAAAAGGGAAAAACCTCCCGCGGAATTTTTATTCATGATTGGGCTGTATAAATTTCCAAACTCGTTCACTATTTTTTTTACTAACATAACAAAATAACAAAAATATTCCTTTTTAGAATTATAACTTACTAGCTAAATCCGGTGTGCTTCGCTACCCCCTCGTTATAAAATAAAACGTATTTATATATTTACAAACATTTATTTATTTAATTTTAATGTATTTATTGTAATGCTTTAGGATATACAATATTTTTAGTTTTTCCCATCAGGAGCATACACATGCATATACACGGGATATTAACCTTGAGCTTTGTTAACAGTCATCGCAAACGCTAACCGAACAGGAAAAAATTGTTTAAAATCGAATGGTAAATCTGTTGGTAGCATTGGAATGCGTAGCAAAAGTACATCTGTACCTTTGTATTTTTCTGTTATAATGGTCGCTTCTATTAAATTATTTCTCAGGTTTTTTTACTGCAAGTCGAGTGCCATTGCAAAGCCGTGGTGATCGATATTACGCAGTAAAATAATTGGCACTCCAATTTTAAGTTGTAGCTAATGTGGTAGAAAGCCTGGCACATCGATTGAATTTAAGAACTCAACAGGATAATTAACGGCCGTACGGGTCGCTTGATTGATTTCATGCATTTTAAAGTGATATCCATCTTCTCCATATGGAAAAATAATAGGATATGCGATGCATTTCAGTGGGCGAGGCCATGCCCCTTTGTCCACTTACATAGTCAAGAATTTGTTATTTCGTAAGAATATCCTATTGTGAAAATTTAATGACGATCGGTCCAGTAGTTAAGACTATATTACGATTTTTAATTTTGCTAAAAAGGCGCGTGGTCTCACCCACTTTTCTTCTGATACGTATTCCTAATTATGCCAATACCATATGTACCACATATCATTGACGTAGGTCAAAAAATGCCCAAAATATGGCGATATAAATTTTTGGGTTATATGGGCGGTGCCACCTCCGTTTATCCAATCAAAACTTCATATATCCTATTATTCCTTCCAGAGTCACAGTAACATGCTGTGAAAATTTCATCAAAATTGGCTCAGCCGTTTTGGAGTCCATACGTTACATTTGTTCTACATAAAATTAATCGAATTATTCGTCATTCGTAAATGGTTGTTTTGAAGTATTGTTGGCTTATTCGAACGATCATTATTCGAATGGATACCCACCCTAGTAGGTATGTTCTCTTTTTTAAACGGACAAATTAGTTTCGACTGTTCTTGTTCATTGATATGCATAGTTAGATATTGAGTAGATATTTGCATCTGAGATATTAACAAAATCTCAACGCCAAACACATTTTTAAATTTTTATTCTCATGCGTGAATTAATCTTTCACATATTTTGGCTGAAAATAATTTGTAAAACAAGTTGAATTATTGTTGCTGTAGCAGTCAAAGATTTGTTTGTCAAAAATTATTAAACTCCTTGACAATGTTTTCAAATTAAAGCGAAAGGCTTTCATGAAGTTGTTTCGAAAATAATGTTTAATGTTGTTGTTTATACACGTGCTGGAACTTGTAATTTTAGAACAAATTCTAAAAATGTTTTGTATGTGTTATTTTAAAATATTTGAAATACATATTGTTATAGCCTTTCAAACTGCATCTTGATTTCGTAAATGTATAATATATTTTCTTAATTCCATATTTTTATTTTGTTTAATTTTGATGTGAACAAAAAATGTATCTTTAGAATTTTTAGAATTAATCTGAGTCGTTCAACAAGAACTTTGCTTTTCAAAAGCATACAAATAAATGGTTACTGTATTCCGATGGCTGTATGACATGTGGAAAACAAAGCTCTTGTTAGCAAATACGTTACTTTTCGGCTTCAAACAGTATCAAAAAAGTACAATTGTACCGACTATGCCAGCACTATTATGCATATGATGTGAATTGATGTGAATAAATTGTATTGATTTTGGATGATGATGATATGACTGTGACGCCACCGACGCAGTCTTCCTATTTCTGGTGCACATATGAATTTATGGTCATGTATGTAAATGTGTGAGTACTTTTAAGGGGTCCCACACCATTCATCCATCCATTCATTCATTCATTGATTGATCTTTAGCAACAATCTAAACTAAACAACCAGCTGTTTGTTCTGTTGTTGTTGAGCCAGCATTAATTGAAAATATGTATGCATGTACATATTTTTAATTTATTACTTTTAACTGTTTTCTTCGTTTTTGTTTTGTTTTATATTTGTAGATATTTATTTTTATTATTAGGTGTATATGTACAGTGGCCCACAGCTTATTTTATGCTTATATTTCTTCCACAAAAACAAAAATCAAACAAAAACAAACAAAACAAACAAAAAACAACTTCAAAAACAAACAAAAAAACACTTTTTTTTCTTTGTTTTCAAAACTCCATAGAATGAAAACTAACAGGAACCTAAAAAAGAAATTAGTGTCATTTAAATTAAAAAATGTTTTTTAACGTCACAGCTTATTGTATTCAGTCAATTTTTACTGTACCGATAGCACAATGCAGCGTTGTTGGTTTTTCGTTTTTATACCCTCCACCACCACAAGTGCTGATAAGTTTGTCAAAGAAATATTCACATGAGACCCAAAAAATATATGTATATGTATATATAAATATATATTCATGATCCTTATGGAATTCTAACACTATTTTTTCATGATTGCAAACATAGATGACGCCATATGTCAACCCGTTTTCATACAATTGCCAACAATTTGGACAATTTGACAACAAATATGACATAGTGAAAACCAAGCCTAAGTCGATTGAGCTACTTATGTCTGTCTGTCTGTCTCTGTAAAACACTCTCTCTAAAATACGTAACCAAATCAAGAGAGTTCACAAAAAGACATTTATAATTCTCCTAAGCAATTTGGTAATGAAAATCAGTAAAATCGGTCCAGTAGAACTGGAGTTATGAATCAAAATAACACAATTTTTGTTAATTTGATTAAATATTTTGCAGATGCTATTTTACACAAGTAATTTTTATGATGGATGTGGATAATATACCTACATATGTATTCATACAAAATTTTAAGATTCTATTATTTAAATTTCCCAAAATATATTTATATAATTTCAGAATTTATTTTGCATCGCCCATTTTTCTAAACCTAACCATTAATGGTTCTTCGATTATTCGAACTACATATTTTATTTTTTGAGATATACGAATACTCCATTTTTACAAACTCAACATCTTATGCTTGAAATAAATATAGATTTTTGTCACATTGTTACTTACCTAGCAAGCCATATTAGTCCGAAAAAAGTCTTTTCTGACACCTTTTTCGGAGCGCTAACGCTCTTTATGAGCCCAAAAACCAATAATAAATGCTCCGAAAACCTTCAGAAAAGAGGGTCATTACATTCGAAAATGGTCCGTCAGAAAGAGCTCTTAGATAATGTCAGACTCTTTTATGAGGGGTATTTGGGCTCTGAAAGAGCTCTTAAATAATGTCAGTAAAGAGTCTTTTTGAGGTTTTTTTGGGCTCTGCTCTTGTTTTTATCATTCCTGTGTGGTACAGCTATGTTTTTAAATATAAATCATATTAGTGGATACCGGATTTTGAAGACAT
This sequence comes from Bellardia bayeri, assembly GCA_950370525.1. Classification (NCBI taxonomy): domain Eukaryota; kingdom Metazoa; phylum Arthropoda; class Insecta; order Diptera; family Calliphoridae; genus Bellardia; species Bellardia bayeri. The sequence goes on along the minus strand of OX493268.1, from coordinate 38,863,716 downwards.
TAGTCTATAATTGGTCCACGTCTACTATAACAACACCTATAAATTCTTGTAAATAACGTTATTAAGATGAAATCGGGCTAAAATATACTTCTTTTCCTTAATTTAGTGAATATGGACAAATGTTTTTAGTTTTATAAATTGCGACATTACATTTTAAATTGTTATAATAAATATACAAACTCTGTAAATAATGCTAAGAATTGGTAATTACATCAATTATAAATGGTTAAAATTATATAAAATTTAAAAATATTTGAAATAAATTGTATTGTGCGTAAACTTGTCTATCAAAAAACTAATAAAATTTGCGCTAAAACAAAATTAGACATACTGTATAATGATATTCTGGTTCAAACAACAGTGTAGTTTTTGTAATTCTCATTATATTTAGGTGGAGGGTATTTAAAATTCAGAACAGCTGAATTTTCTGCTGAATTCTGAATCCGATTTTGTAACGTCAAGTGCCAATTTGAAATAGTTTAAATGAGTCTGCGTACAACGATAGAACAACAACGAGAATTTGTTATATTTGTTATTTCCAAAAAGGTTACTCAAAGCGAAAAACAGCAGAAATGGTTATCATTAAAGTTTCCACAGTCCAAAAAAATATTGAGCGCTTCATCCATGAAAATCCATGAAACATTTTAAGAAAAAGAAACGCAAATCCAAGGCTATCAGTTTCACAACTGGCCTCCGAAGTTGAAACTGAACTGGGCAAACAATTTTGTGTTTAAACTGTGTTTTTAATGACGGAGTTGCGGAGACGGAGACGCATAAAACCGTTTATAAACCCGGCAAAATTTCGCCAAAGAATATGTTTGCAAGGAATCTGCATTTTGGAATTCCATTTTTTTGGAAGGCCATCTTCGCCGATGAATCTAAGGCTGTCAACTATATTATTAATGGAAATATTGATTTAGAACAATTATTGCTAAAGCTTGAAAAAGTAGCTAATAATAATGGCCTCGCGTTTATAATAAATTTACAATTATCATTGAGAGATAATTTGTTTGATAATGTGCACATTGATACATTTAAGATGACAAGTAATAGAATATTGAAAAATTTGAAAGTAGTACTCGTACCAGCACTAATAAAGGTAGAAGCAAAATCTGATAGGGCTAAAATAATCGAAAGATATCATGATGATCCAGTATGGGGTGAACATCCTGGAGCAACCCGCTTGCTCAAGAAGATTAAGAGACGATATCACTGGAGGAATATGACAAGAGATATTTCTCGTTATGTCAAAGCTTGCAGTGAATGCCAAAGTGCCAAGTCTGGCGTTAGACCTAAGGAACCCCTTATCATAACGCCAACAACAGCAAAGGCATTCGATATCGTTATAGTCGATACCATAGGTCCCCTGCCCAAATCTGACTTGGGTAATGAATATGCGGTCACAATAATGTGTGATCTGACTAAATACCTAGTTACGATTTCAATTAAGAACAAATCTGCTCTTGAAGTTGCAAAGGCAATATTTTAATAATTTGTTTTAATTTATGATCCGATGACAAAATTGCTTACTAACATGGGAACGGAGTATATGAACAAAGTCTGGCATGAATTATGCACCCTAATGAAAGTTGAAAAATTAAACTCTACTCCGTACCATCATGAGACTCGGAACAATTGAAAGATCTCATAGGACATTAACCCCCTGGCCCACGATGTCGAACGATAACGTTCGCTTATATAAGACTTAAGACACAAACTTGATTGTGGAATAAACAAACTTGATTGAGTAAATAATAGATACGATAACAAGTTTGTGTCTTAAGTCTTATCTAAGAGAACGTTATCGTTCGACATCGTGGGCCAGGGGTTAAATGAGTATTTGAGGACGTACATTTCATTCGACAAGTCGGATTGGGACATATGGGTAACATTTTTTACTTATTGTTATAACACCACACCATCCACGACACACGATTATAGTTCATTCGAACTCGTATATGAAAAATGCCCCCCTGTCTTAGATTTTATTAGTAAGAATCTTCTAGAACCATTGTATAAAATAGAATCATACCAAAAAGAGGTAAAATTTAGGTTACAGGTTGCTCAAAGACGGTTAAGCCCGACCATATAATACCCTACACCCAGTATATCAACAAAAAAGTTTTTCAGATATGGGCGCTATATGGGAGATATGACCTATTATGGACCGATCATCCAAAAATTTAGTGTCATGATTTCCGTGAATATAAATATTATGTGTGTTAAACCTTATCTCGATATAAATACGCTTAAAAGATTTATGTAGGTTAAAGTGAATTACGAAGAAAGTCTTCTATGGGAGTTTTGACTATTTATGAACTGACTATTATAAAATTAGGTGTACATAAGAAACTCATTTTTGTTAAATTTTTTTCTGATAACAACATTTTTAAAAGATCTATGGCCCTTAAAGTGATTTCCGGAAGTGGGCCTTATATGGGAGTTATGGACCGATCGTCATAAAATTCGACCATGTTATATGTATATGTACGAAATATTTTTGTGTTTAATATAATTTGGATACCAACATTTTTTTAAAGAGTTATGCTCTTTTAAGTGATTTTCGGAAGTGGTCCTTATATGGGAGCTACGACTAGTTATGGACCGATCGTAATAAAATTCTACCATGTTATATGTATATGTACGAAATATATTTGTGTTTAATATAATTTGGAAACAAACATTTCTTAAAGAGTTATGCTCTTTTAAGTGATTTTCGGAAGTGGGCCTTATATGGGAGCTACGACTATTTATGGACCGATCGTCATAAAATTCTATTATATTATATGTATGTATACGAAACATATTTGTGTTCAATATTATTTGGATACCAACATTTTTAAAGAGTTATGCTCTTTTAAGTTATTTTCGGAAGTAGGCTTTATATGGGAGCTACGTCTAATTATGGACCGATCTTCATGAAATTTTTAGATGTGATTTAGCTTCATTTATTACTTAATTTTGGTGAAATTTGTTTGCATACTTGCATAATTGAGGGATTTATGATCGGTAAACCCCAATTTCGGGAGGACATTTGTATGGGGGCCAGGTGAAATAATGGACCGAGTTCCACCAGTTTCAATCGCATCCATCCTTGGGCCAAAAAAATATCACGCACCAAATTTTATCGAAATATCTTCAAAATTGCGACCTGTACTCTGCGCACAAGCTTTACATGGACAGCCAGCCAGCCAGCCGGACGGACGGACATCGTTAAATCGACTCAGGAAGTGATTCTAAGCCGATCGGTATACTTTAAGGTGGGTGTTATACCCACCCCACTATTGTGGTGTAGGGTATAAAAACAATCAGAAATAAAATCCGACATTTCAAATATTAAAGTTAATGATTTTGTTTTAGTCCGCAATGATGCAGGACACAAAATCAATAAAATTTATAATGGTCAATTTAAAGTAATAAAATTAGATAATAGAAATAATGCTTTAGTATCAGACGATAATAAAGACTCAGTTTGATAACACAACCCAAACGAGGCAGTTTCAATCACTTTGCTGAAACAATCATGGACAAGTTTAAGTACCTTCAGATTTTCGATTTTACCACGCCTTAAATATGTTTTAAATAATAAAGGCTATCACACTAAATATTGAATCGTGTAATTACCAGTTTTAATTTAAAGTTTTCGAAACCTATGCGTGCATAAAATAAGCTGTGACGTTGACAAACGAGCATTTTGTATTATTTTACTTTTAATATATTAAAACGTACATTTTTGCAATAATTTAACAAATACTTACTCAAAAAAGCGTAACCACTTGTACTAGCACAAATTTGTTTAACGTTGTTTACCCTTACAATAGTTTTGCAAGATCAAACAGCATATTAAAACTAAATATTTGTTGTGTTTTGGCCTAAATAAGAAAAGTTTTTTTTTAATAAATAAACGAGTTCAAATATATGGGGTTACGTCTTTTTCGGCAAATAATTGCCAAGTGTAACCGTACGTTTAGACTATAGCATTTTTTTTTTTTAAATCACACAAAGAACTTGGAACTTTGAAGCAAAAGAAGCACTGGTTAAAATTAGCTGTGAGCCACTATATGTATTTAATTTTTTTTTAATCATACACATTTTCGTTTTCTTTCGTTGTGTTTTTATTGTTGATGGTGTTCACACGTAAATTTATTGTTCAAATATTTGAATTATTTGTTAGCAACTTAAATGAATATTAAATGGGAATTGATTTTTGTTTCCTAATAAACCAAACCTCTCTGCGCTGTTATTGTTTATTAAGTCTTATAAAAATTTAATAGCCTTGTCTGATAAATATTGTTTTTTTTCTTTCCACTTTTTTGTTAAAACAATTTAAGTTTGTAAGATTTTATTGATGAGTAATCACTAAATTTTATAATACATACATACATATATACACGAAGCGTACGGTTGCTTAATTTTTCTTTTTATTATTTTTTGAATTTGCTATTGTTATTTAATTTATATTTAATTAAAAATAAACAAATTAATAAAAATATTTCCCATTTATCAGTTAAGGACTCAGGAGGACATAATTTTAGAGTTGTTTGTATAGTACTTTGGAATTCTCTAGCGCGTAATCGTTTTAATTTGTTTCAATGTGTATCTAGTTCATGCTATTTTACAAGACAAAATCGTATCTTAAATATAATAATAACTTCAAAATTGGAACCATTCTGGACGATATGTTTAACAGGGCTGTTAATAAAGAGTTGGTCGATAATTAAATTAAAGTTTATTTATTTATTCTATAAATACATTCCAATTAAAAGATACAATATATTTCCGTTTCAAAATGTGTACGTATAAGAAGTTAATATGTCATGGTGTAGTAATTAAGCATTTCTCCCACATGTGAAAGATTTGAAAGGAAAATCAATTGATTATAAATCTTTTTAAATTTGTGGGAACTTTTGAATTTCACTCTATTATACGGGCTATTCTAGGCAATGGACCAAAATTATGATTAACACTCTGTGTGAATTATAATTAAAATTATAAAATATTTTCAATTTTTATATAAAATCACCACAATAATATTGAAATGAAAAACTTGTATATACATATATAACAAAATGTTCATTTAATTCTAATTAAACAAAAATACTGGCACTTAAAAACGAATAAATTTTTATGGTTGATATTTTAGTTTTAGTGTCGTTTGGCATTATTTATTGTTTTAATCTACCTGTAGTCATAAAATATTTGTATGTATATGAATAACTAGATAGAAAGAAAAATAGATACATAGATACATAGATGGATAGATAGATAAATATATGTTTGTATGTGTTTATTTTGTGACCTGAATTTTATTTAAATCAATTGAAATGTAATTTATTCGAATGTGTGGTGTGAATATATGTACACACAACATACATATCGTCACCTGAAATGCCCAAAGACGTAACCCTCAAAAAATCAAAATTCGTTTTTTGATTGAATCTGGAACACAAGGCTAAAATAAAATGTTCCTAAAAATTTTAAGCTTCTACGTTCCAAACTAACGATTTTATTCAAGAAATGGAAAAATACGTAACATCATTTGAACGTTTTCATAAAACACAAAATACTTAACCCACATTTTTTTTACAGAAATAAGTTTGTCGTCTATACACATATATAATATATTAAGACAAGATGTGAAGAAATCGCGATTTTCAATTAAACAGTTTTCATTGTAAAATGTTTTTTGCTTCTTCTGTAAAATTATGATAATGCGGGTTACGTCTTTGGACATTTTAGGTGACGATATAGTCAAATAATTTATTACAAAACTCCTTGTTCTCCAACAATGTTAGTTCGGTATCAATCATTAATATGAATAAAATTGTAATCGGTTTCTTTAGATCAATATTTAATTGTTTTATGTTCAAATACATACATACATATGTACATATTGTTTTCATTTCTTCACAGGTATGTACCTACTAATACATTTTTAAAATCGTAAAACAAAAGACTTCACTTCTTAAATTTGTTAAAAGATTTTCCACTAGACTATTTAAATCATTTGTTGACCAGGAAGAAACACCATTTAAATTCTTCGAAAGAGAGTTGTGAGAGTAGAATGAATGGGAGACACACAAACATAAAAAGCGGATAACAATGATTTTGTATCGTTTAACAGCAACATTAACACGTGCTGGGCGTCAGTGTAATCGGTTCCCACATTAAATCTTCAAAATCTCGCATGAGATTTAAAGCAAAAACAAACAAAAAACGTATCTACATTTTCGATACTTACTCGTACATGTGTACATATGTATGTGTTTGTGACTGTATATTTTAAATGTGTTTTTTTCTCTTCCAATTTCTATATTGGCTTTTTGATTTTTGTTTTTTGGTTTTTTTTTTGTTTTTTTGGACTGCAAGTACATACATACATACTTACTTATTTATGGTTGGAGATTGTAAATATTTTGTGTAAATGCTAATAATTATTTGATGATATTTCTTCAAAATATTTTATTTTTCAGATAAAAGAGTTTATTTCGTCGCTATTTAATACCTACATATCTACAATTGAATTTATTCTATAAAAACTGAACAAAATATAAAAGCTAACAAATGTACATTGTTCATACAAACATATTATCAAATGTCCTAAAACTAGCACATTTTACTGGGTAATTAAGCTAATAATAGATATTTTACTTTTGTATCTTGTCACACGGTAGTCATAAAGTCGTATGTCATAAAATAATAACACGAAAAAAAATGACTGCTATGAGAAACAATCATAAGTTAGTGTGCTATTTCAAATTTTAGTCAGCTGATAAAAGAAAAAAAAAAACAATTGTAAACAATTACAAATATTTTTAATTAAAAAATTGCCAAAAACAAGTCAAAAATTTCTCTTTCCTTTATTGTAATTTCTTTTTCCTTTAAATTAAATTCTTTTTCGACTCTTTCTTTTTTAAAACTCAGCTTTTCTGACTGCATTTCCAAAATATCAGATAAAGCTGTTCGTGAATATATCCCTATAATTTCGATAGATATGTAGGCTTTCATCAATTACTGCGTTCTCCCCTATCCTGGGGCCAAATTACCGCATTCGATATCGTGTAAAATGTATCGTAATTTTCTTATTTGGGATTATGGCATTCGATATCGAGCAAGAAATTTAGTACATTTTATCATAATTTCGATACGATAGCTCATTCGATCACGAATGCGGTAATTTGACCCCTGGTCCCAAAAATATCATCCAGCTCATAAAAAAATGTGTACATTTTTATTAATGCCGCTAAAATAAAAGTGGGAATGTTAACAACACATACATACATATAATTTTTAGTTATGTAAAACCTTTCATGGTTTCGCCATCCATCGTGACTGCCCCGGTTGATCCCTTCCAACCATTGGCTTTGCTATAGCTGGTACGCATATTTCTGACTTTAGATCAGACAAGCTTCCAATCTACTTCTACATTTGACTCTGCCAAAAATCGGATGCTGTCGGCTTCTACAAATAATAACATTAGTATGATGTTTATTTAATTAAAACATAATTCAAACCTCTAATTCACGATTCGCCATCAAATATTAAATTATGGACTTTTCTTCTTCCAAATTCCATTTCTTTGTGGGGTTTACATTTTGGCTTAAATGAAAAAAAAAATGTAATTTAAATAAATTTAATAATAAAGTAAATAAAATCTTACTAAACCATCCATTTTAAAAAAAAATAAATTGTTTAGGTACATAAACATAAACGTTTGGTGGCTGCCAGTCAGGTAAAGTATACAAACAACACTTTCTTCCCTTTTTAAATGTCTCAATGCGGCAATTTAAAAATATTATCACCGGCTCGATGAAGAGTTTTTCCCTTTCGACTTAGATTTACACTGTTTAGTTATGACAAAACAATAAACACAGCATAAAAGGTCTTATTATTTTATGACTTATGAAGCACAACAACAATTTTTTAAAACTATTGTAAAACTTTAGTACTTTATGACAATATGACTTGATAGGACGATTCGGTTATAATTAAATGAGAGGAATAATACCGATTTAGTTTTGCAAAAAATACATTTTTACCCTTGCTCTGAAGCAATCCATTATCATATTTGACGTTGCAGTTTTATGCCAAGAGTCACACTATTCGCTATTCAACTCTTGCTCCCCAAAATTCGAATGAAAAACAATAAGTTTAGTTACATGGCGTACTTGGGGTTGCTATGTTCCTTTTTTAAAGTAAATATAAGTCGATTGTCTACTTTATATATCCTCGATAATCTACTGCGGAGTTAGTTATCATTATTGTTATCGCTAAGTAATCTAGAGAGTAGTCAGTTCAAACATTTTTTACATCTTGGGATTAGGTTTTGATGTACATAGTTTTTAAATATTCAATTAAATTTATTGTATGGTTACTACATAATTGCGATTCTGTGTTTCGAAACCAAATTCAAAACCATTCAATATTATTTTTAGTAAATAATAAATATGTGATGCCGTTGTTTTAGAATTATAACTTTTTGCATTAATATTAACTTAGTTGTTGAAGGAGCAATCGGCCACTCTGCTTAAAACTTTTGTATTTTTAATTATTTGTTGGATATCAAAAACAATAGAATGTTTTTGTTCTATATTGTAGTTCTATATTGTAGTTATAATTGAGAATGTAACTTATTATGAATCTTTAAAAAAGTATTGATAACTGAAAACGTATATTTTTCGGTTTATTCGATTATTCTAAACAAAATACAGGTATCCCTCGATTTACGCGGTACGTTGGGACTGAATAAAAATCGCGTAATTCAAAACCGCGTAAATAAATATTAGTTATTAATACAAAATTCTGTTTTGGGACTAGAAATATAATAAACCGTGCAAATTGAAACACTAACTATATACAAAATTTAAATTTGGGACCGAAAATCCGTATTAAAAAAAATACTTCTTCGTATAATATAATTTGAATTAAATTTATTTTATTTGTACTTTTCAGTAGATATAACAAATTATTATTTGTAAAAATAATATTTGAAAAAAAAAATTAAAAATTTTGTTCTAAATGTTCTAAATAATAGTGAAATGCGCGCAATTTGAGGGTTGCCACTATTTTTAAATCCCGTTATACTAAAAACGCGCGTTATACAGAAAAACGGTCTCTATTATTAAATCGCGGTTTATCGAAACCGTGCAAATAAAGTACCGCGTAAATCGAGGGATACCTGTACTTTGAATCATAAGTTAATCGTAAATTGTAATTTCTGAATTCTTTGAATAATTATTCGTAAGAAATTGTTCTACCCTAGTGTACACGTAGGTGGAGGACTACTTCTATTTTTCCAGAAAATTTACTTATTACTAAGAATCAACTCTCTATTGCGTATTGATAGCCTATTGATTTGACGTAAATACTCGTTTGCATAAGAATATTCCCTTAGACTCAGGTCAACTATATTAATTCCAAGTATCTTGCATGTTTATCTGTAATGTAATGGATGCGTAATATGTGATATGTGATACGATGCGCTAGTTGACATATCTGCAGTATATAATATTGTACATGTATTGGAATTGTACTTCACTACAGCACATATTTGTCGACTGATTTAGGGAGCGTTTGGAGTAACTAAAGCATTGTAACAGGTGGATTTTACCATATATGTATGTATGTACCTGGCTGACTCTTTGCTATCTAAGTATATTCGATCAATTAATTGACTTCCTTCTATAAAAATTAATTGGAATTGTATGTTTCAACTAAACAACTACTAATCAAAACATTTTACCCTTAGAAACTTTACGCAGAAACTGTTCAATTAAAAAGCAATCTTCAAGCTGATGGAACAATATAGAGTTGAACAAAGTGCTGCAGAGCATCTGTCAAAATGATTTGAAGCATGTAGAATTTGGCGCATTTGACTTCGTCTTAAAACAAATTGTTTATGAATGCAAATTATTTGAGCACTGCTATTATTTTGAAGACAGCTATAAATATTTTTATCCAGTATTATAAAATAAAAGAAATAAATTTTCTCATTTGACTGTATATTAATTGTATATACATGAAATTCATACATACATGCATACATACATACATACATACATGCATACATACATACATACATACATACATACATACATACATACATACATACATACATACATACATACATACATACATACATACATACATACATGAATATTCGGAAAGTAAATGAACGAATAAAAATGCTAATTAAACGGCAACAGTGCAAAGTAAAACATGAATATAAATATGATGAAGAAAAATAAAAAGGAGACGAAAATAAATAACTAAAGGAGAAAAGAAAAACAGACGTTGAAGAAAATCAACTACTAAAATGAAATCATTAAAAAAAGTAATTATCAAAATGCTAATAAAATAAACATGCAGTCATGCACACACATGTTTATACATACACACATATGTACGAGTTAAATATGAATGTTTAATATGAATACCAAACAAACAACCACACAAATATACATACATATGTACATACAATATAAATGCATACATATTTACATATGTATGTATGATTATGACTATGCATTTATATGCATATACATACATAAATACATATTTACATATGTAGGTATAGGCGTGGCTAATAAACGCATATAAATCATGATGGTAAATATTTCAGTTGCACATTTACGTGCACAACTTTATGCCCAACGTAAACAAGCAAGTATACATACATACATACATGTATGTATATGGAAGTAATAATTTATTAACTGAATAAAACATAAAAATATTTACTTGCTTTGGTTTTCATAATTTAAAATTTTACCGCAATAAAATAATAATTCATATTAAATAAATAAATAAGTTGCCAAAGGCAGTTCCCAAATCGGGGTCTGCAAACAAAAAGAAGTCCGTAACAATATTCTGGGATATCGTGATATTGTTAATGTGATGAATATGAGGAGAATCTGAACAACCTATTTTAATTAAGTCTTCAGAGTCCTTAAATATACCGAGAATATCAAAATTGTTGCCCAAAATGATTTTTTTTTTGACAAATTGTACATTGTACAATTTATGTTTTCTAGATTAATTATAGCCTACACCACCATAGTGGGGAGGGTATGTATGTATATGTGTATAGGTAGGTGTACAGGTGTATACAAATATAATATCCTATACGAGATCTCGCATTTATGTACGTTTTGCAAATCCAATCTTTAATATTTTTTTTTTAAGAGAAGTAACACTCAGGCAATTAATATGCCTATATATAATTGCGTTACTTTCTTTGGAAAGGGGATAGATTAAAGAAGTAAAGGTGGTGAAAGTGGAAGAAAGCTTTATATCACAATATTGCTATTGCGGATTATGTTTGTTTTATGTCAGCATTGCAGCGCCTCTGGTGGTGAGTAGGAGCATTATTTTTAAAGCTTGATTTTATAGCCTTCATTTAATTATTTTCGGTGGCGTTTGAATGCTATACCACCGAAGGAGGGCGCTGTGATAAATGTTAGTTATGATGGATAGAAAAAGAAAACTAATAATTATCACAAACTGATGTTGTTTGAGTGACAGCGGCTGGGAATCGAACCCGGGCTACAAAAATACCAACTCATGCTTAATGATCAAATTCGCTAACCAATTAAGCTACAGCACCCTCAATTTATTTAAATAAACTATGTACGATCATATTATTCTTTATTTTTAGATTGTTGTGTCTCTTCTGATAGTTTTCCAATGGGAAAATAGTGATGCTTTATAATATTTTTATCATGTCATATATCTTGAGGAATGGTTGATGATAAGTTTATCCATTTTACATACCTATACATATGTAAGTCATTATACAAACGTGAATAATGTTTTTCCATTTGAATATTTTAAGCTAAATTTTTTTTTTTAAACAAACACAAACTGCGAAGCTTTTTGGCTTGTCTGCAGAAAACACCCAGAGTCTTTGGGGGGAATCGAACCCGCAACCCTTTGACTGATAGTCAGGCACACTATCGCCTTCTTCTTAATACTTCGAATATTTTAATATTAACGTTTAACATGAAAGAGTTCCGTTTGCTAAACATCCATATCAACAATAATAGGTCAAATTGTTGTTGTAATCCATTCACCGTAAACGCATGAATTTTTAATATTTTGATGCGACTGTCGAGCGAATTGTCACAATTTTCGAAGCATCTACTCGTGATATGTCAAAACTTCATGTTATTTCGATATGGCTCTGTTGGAAAACAAAATTCTTGTTGAAAAATCAAGCACAGCAATGTTTTTTAAATTTGCAAAATATTCAAATACAAAATGTCTTTGAATGTATTTTCTAGAAATTTCTACCAAAAAATTGCAAAGGAGTTAAAACTTTCTCAAATATGATAAATAGCAAAAATGTGTCGGAAAATGGTCCAGAAGAATAGTAAGGCTTGTTCCCAAAATGCCATGAATCCTGTATCGTAGAAGAGTGGAAACGAGTTTAGAAATTTCAAAAACAAAATGAACAGATATAAAATAGAGCATAAATTATATTTGGTCTATATGTAACAGGAGTTTTACTTAGTTAGAGAAACATTTTAAACATGGGATTTTGGGCCTTTGTTTCACAAGTCCCATGTTTGAACCCCCTTCCAAATTTGTGATCCATGTTAAAAACAAAATTGCAAAATCTGGAAAGCTCCGAGATAAAATACATCGTATTTGAGATGAGATTGATGTTACTGATTGCCAATCTTATAGAGAGTATGCATCAACGTGTTATGGAAGGAATTACTATTTTTATTATTTAGCAAAAGGTGTTATTTTTTATAAAAAGGTGTTTTTTGTAATAAATAAATTCACATATTTAAATAACTTATTCTACTAATAAATCTTGTAACTAAAGCCCTAATTAATTTACAAAAAATTCAAAACTTTACTTTTACTCTAATGATGAGATTTATTTTAAAATATTTCTTTGAAGAATTAAGATTTAAACGGAACGAATATTCGTCATTGGAAATATAAAAAAAACTTGTATATATATAATTGCACGTAATTCGTCGTACATATGTATGTACGTACGTACATACTTATCTTGGGCGGTTGTAAAGATCTTGTCAAAGTTAAATTAATTTATTTTACACCTTCAAGGCAAATCAATTAAATATTCTTAAAAAAAATAAAAAAGTATGGAGTGATCGCCCAAGTGGTTGAGTGGTCGCCAAAAACTCCTTGAATGCAATTTAGAAAAGACTAATACTCAAGGAAAACAGAGTAAGGGCACATTTATCGGATCGAAAAACTAAAAAGGACACTGTGTATAAATGTAACCAACGAAACAGTTCGTGGCGTGACGAGAGCCAACAATATGTGTCCAGGTAAAAGATACTTATTTCGGAAATTATCATCATTCGATGAGCTAAAAAAAAAACTTTTTCAGGTTGGTTGCAAATGTTATATTTTTGGTTCATGTCGGCCTTAAATATAAGAAATATAAAATCGATGTTAAAGCGGTTGATGATGGTGCCGGTTATCTGGTATTTTGTGATTATATAGACCACATTCGTTCATTTTGAGGAAAAATCGTAACTCCAGTTCCGAAACATAATAACCCTAGAAATCAACATGTGGCTTTTGCACAATACCAGACACTTGTCAATCTTAATGGTATATAATAACTTTTCTCTCCGAAATATTAAATTCTTTTCCTCACGACATCCTCCAAAGATCTTCATAACCGCTCAATTTTACACAATGTCTATTATCAAATGCATACAAATAAAATAAATTGACCAGTTTTTCACGATTTTATATACTCGTATGAGTGAAAAGTCAATTCGCCCTAAACAAAATGCATGTATGTATGTATGTTTTTCTGCAACTAATTATTGTTTTGGGTTAAATGTGTTAAGATACATATGTACATATGTTTAAGTATGTACAATGAGATGATTAACATATTTAAATACATATATGTATATATGTATGTTTAATTGTTACCGACATATGAATGTACTCGTACGTAGATGCTAGGAATGCCAATATGAGACTGGATTTGAAAATGCCGGGATTCGGGATTTTAAAAATGTAAATTTTACGGGATCCCGGGACTTTTGTTTTTTATTAAAACATTTTCTGTCCTCATAGCTAACATTTTACTAAAAGTTTATAAAGCAAATTTTGTATTTTATAAACCATTAATAATTTAAAACATGGCAAATCTTGAAAATTAGATAGAAAATTTCGCCTTTAATTTCGATATTAATTTAAAAGCAATAGAATATTATCGTTCGATTTGAAAAAAAAACACCTTAAAAATATTGAGACAACTAAAATAAAGAAAATCAATATCAATATATGACGCTGACGAAAAACATTGTTCACAATGAACGCTTGTGGGCAAAATTGTTAGCAAATTATTGTATGCTGATGACATTTCTCAACTTCCGAAAGAAATATTTATTCATATTTTTTATTCAATATTTGATTTTATATCCTTACAGACATTTATTTATAAGGTGTTGTGAGGGCTTTTACATATATCAATTACATTCACTATTTCATTCGTTTTGCAATCAGCGTTTTTAATTCATTTCTAATAATTTCTATCTTGATTTCTGGTTTCACCAGTTCATCACTTTGTGATATCTCTTCGAACAGATATGATATGAATCTTCGGCAGAGATTCATTTCACTTCGGCAAACGTCTTCGCTGTTGGATTGAAATGACAACTATTTGTTTAAGTAAAACATCATTCTTCGTCTTTCATCTGTTGAGCTTTAAAATTAATTAAAGCTTTTTAAGTAGACACATCAAATAGTGCGTTTGAGTTTGGTAATCCAAAATTAATTTTTAATCTTTCATCTTTTTGTTGAGGACTTTGTAAATAATTTTGAAATGTTTGTGGCCTTTTCAATTACATATGTAGTTATTTAATGTGGAATCTTGGATTTAATTTATTTTCTCTTATTAAAAATAAGTTAAGTGAAGATGTTTTGTATTTCTGTATTCCTAAAAAGCAGATAAAAACAATTATACTTCTTTGTATCTTTTACACAAATACTTATTTTCAGGATTTGTCAAATCGAGATTATGAGATTAGTATCCCTAGTACATATATGCTGACAAATACATAAGTATTCGTATGAATATCGCACCTCATATTTAATTAAGTACATAAATAATAAATATTCCTGTACCATCGCATCAGAAAAACAATGGTGGCATCGTAGCGACGAGTGCATTTATGAATATGTATATTGTGTATGTATGTGTCTGTTTGTGCTTAGGGATTATATCGACTTATTTGGCAACATTTCTTTATTAAAGAAAGATCATGGTGGCGGTACTAAAACAAGAAGGGTTATTTTACAAACCGGTTTTATTTTAGCGCATTTAGTTTTTATTTTTCATTTCTCGTTATGTTTTAAATACACCGTATGGAACCGATAAATACAAACCTCCTGCATACGTACATTGTACATACATTCTCACACATTAATCTGGTATCGCTGATTTTGTATCGTTTAGAAGGAACTACTGAGGTTTTTATAGCAATAAATATCTTTGACTATTTATCAAAAAAAAAAAACTTTAATACCGACTATAGGTTTTATTTTTCTAATTAATTAATTTCACATTCTCGCAAATGTTATGTCGAAGTTTCATCAAACATTATATCAATCTTTGATCAAGATTTATAATATATATTTATACGTTTAATGGATATTCTCAGGATTTAATTCCTTACGGCTGTCTTCCACTTTGATTTCAGAGGTCTGGGTCTGTTTTTCTGCCGACGATTTGTTCTGCGATCAATTTGTTCTTGTTCCTTTCGAAATGTTTAATATAAAATAAATAGAGAATCTCACGTGCGCAAATAACGAGGCTCCTCAAGTGGGATTATCCAGAGACATCACTAGTCATCAGTGTTGCCAGAAGATTTTGGTGAAAAATCATCATTTTTAAAATTTTTAGTTTTTATTTGTAAAAAATTAAAAACAATTTAAAATTTAAGTTTATTACGTTGATTGCTTATCAGGTTTTGTTATCATATTTTTACTCAATGTACGATTTGTATTCATAAGGACATGATATAACCCTATAATCAACCAATTTTTAATAAATTACATGTTTTACCAAAAATATTGTATACTCGTATCTACAAGGTGCAGTAAAATATAAATGTTTAAGTGACTCATGCTTTGTGTTATTGCTTCTATAAATGTCGGATATATTTAAGAATTTATGTTTCTTCGTCCGATTTCCAAAAAAAAAAAAAAATATTTTGGAGTTTTTTTTATGTAATTAGTAAAAGTAAAGTTTTATAAAGCTTTTAATATTTTTTTTTATAATTTAATTATAATACGAGAAGGTTTCATATTTTTTATAATATCTTGATCAATTTTTAAATTATAGCAAGAACAATTTTTTAACTAGTAAATAATCATGTGTAGATAAAATACTTTCTAATGTTGCGTTTTCAAGTTTTATTTAAATGAACTTTGGAAATCATTTGTTCAATGTTTGCTGATGAACTGGGAAGAAAAATTATATATTGGAAACAAATTTCGTCAATGTTGGAACAGCTGCTAAGTCGTTATTTGCACGAGTTATTTTAGAGATTGTGGCCAAAAAATCTTCACAGTTAACATTTTCTAAGGTTTGAAAATATTTTGTGAAATCTAAATGACAAAGTTCTCTAAATTAATCATCTAAATTTTGAGAATCATTTTCATTAATTAAATTTGGAAATCTTTCCATAAGCGGAGACAATGAAAAAACTTTTTTAATAATAATATTATGTTGATCAAGAAGAGAAATTTATTTTAAAGAAGTGTCGCTAAAATCAAACAGTTTGGCTAATTGCTTACAAAAATAAAGCACTTTATAAAATAAATAGAACGTTTAAAGTTTGCAAAAATTAATTGAAAGAAACAATGATAACATTGTCGTAATTAGGAGTTCTAAAACACAACATTTATTTATAAAACTTTTTTTTAATATACTTCTAAATATTAGATATACTTTATTTATTTATAAAACTACTCAAAAATGCAACTAATCTAAATAAATCAAATTGTATGTGTTTGTTGTTGTATGTAAATCAAATTGCTACTAATTTATAATGCGTAACTAACTGCCATTTGAAAAGAAAGAGTTTTGCATTTTTGTGTACTCAATATGGGTCACTCCATATAATACATAAAATGTAACCGCAACTAGCATTAATTATAAAAAAATAATCCAACTTTTTAATTAAAAGAAAAAAAACTTTATTAAAAAAATCATATTTTTGGAAGAAAAAAAATCATCCAATCATATTTTAGTTAAAAAATCATCAAAAATATGATAAAATCATCATTCTGACAACGCTGCTACTAATCATCGATATTTTTTACTCAGCAAACACTTGTCGATTTTTGGCTTAAACAACGTTGTCACAACAGCTCATCCAACGATGTCTACCATCAAGTTGAGTACAAGTTGTTTTTTTTTTGTGAAATTAACTCATAAAAAACTTCTTTAAAAAATTCCATTCTAGGGAAATGCATAGAGACTTAAACTTGGGAAAAATGTGGTAGGAACTTCTTCTTGTAATTGAATATGTTTCTTTTAGTATGAAATACTATTTAAAACAAGTATGTTTTTTTTTAAATAGCAATAGTCTTTGACAAATCCTTTTATCGTTATAATTTTGCATGGTTAGTTAGTTACAAAATAGAAAAAGGACGAAAGAAAAGAAAATGCTTGTTCCATCCCTAATCTGTGTATCACATGCCTACCGCATGTGCTACAACAGAATCATTTTTTTTTTAACTTCAATTCAGTAAAATCCGACGGATACGTATCTGTGTGTGACTCTTTAGTATGTATTTGCTTTTAGCGCATGTTATTTGTAGTCACCAATGAAACTCAAAGGATCAACTTAGACCAAACTGAACGCAGCATGATGAAATGCAAATGCATTCTGGTAACCGTAAATATTGTTCATACAAACAAATTTAAGACGTTGTCGAATTATAATCTTATTTAGCTACTTTAAAACACATACACATTTACGTACATACATATGTAGATACATATGTATGCAGATGTACATATATTGTAAGTAAAAAAAAAAACAGAACACAACACAAGTAGGGATTTCTTGTATTATAATATATCCATACCTACATACTTACATATTTGTTTATTGAGATTCTAAGAAATTATTTAATAAACGGCGCGACGCACTACTTCTACAAGGACAACAACAGTATTAACCAGATTTATGGACTAGAGAAGAGAAAATAAAAGAAAATAATGAATTTTCGAGTGGAAAAACACTTCGCTGCCATAATGACATTAAAATGTGTTTTTCCATGTCTCTTTCTTTGAATTTCAAAAAGTTGCCTATTTCACATATTGAGGATTTAGAGACACTGGTCACAGTAAAAATAAGTAAGAAAATATAGTCGGTCAAGACCGACCATATACTACCCTACATCCAGTATATGTGAACCAATCATCAACAAATTTAGTGACATGACTTCTGAGCATATAAATATTTTTTTGTGTCAAATATTATCTCGACGGGGGTCTTATATGAAAGCTTTGACTAATTATGAACCGATCGTTATAAAATTAGGAGTATGTATGTGTTGAATTGTATTTGGATACCAACATTTTTAAGAGATTTATGGTCCATAAAGTGGTTTTCGGATGTGCTCCTTATATGGGATCTGCACAAAATTTGTATGTAGATGTAATTTGGCTTCAATTACAACTTATTTGTGGCGAATTTTTTTTTTGGTAAAATTCTTTTTTGACTGCCTTTCTATTCAATGCAAATGGATAAAATTTTACAGGCATTCACCAGGATAAAATCCGTTACAAGATTTGATTTTCCGAAGTGAAGCTAAATAAACGCTTTTCTTTAAGGCATGTGTGAGATTTTTTCCATTTTTATTTAAAAGTTTATGTTGTTTGAAATGTTCTTATTTTTTCACTTTTAGTCGATTTTTGTTAGTATTCATATTTATTTTGTGTTCACAACTGATCAATATATTAAGGCAAACAAAAGCGTTTAAAAAAAATTTTTTTTTTTTATTTATTTTAAAATTAAAATTTTTTAAAAATACAGGCAATAGTTAAGTTGATTCGACTATGAAATAAAGAATAAATTTCAAGGTGTTTAAATAAAGGTCATCGGAAACGAAAGTCCCGGTAATAGTTTTTATTAGTTACAGTATGCTACCTATACAAAATAAAAATCTATTGAGTTTTCTACCTATTTTTGAATTTAAAGGTAAAAAAGTTTATTTGTTACTTTGCGTACTTAACAATCCTAAACAATTTGAGAGGATAAATAAAAAGAGAGACAGTGCAACAAACAATATGGGAATGGGATGACAGCAACTGCAAATGGAAGTTGACATTATCCATAACAAAACCTTCAAGGTTTTTTTTCAGTCTAACAAAGAATCATCATTGAGAATTTGATAAAATAATGCTTATTTATTTTTATTATCCTGCAAAGGTGTGTTTTTTTTTGTTTTTGTTTAAAAAATTATTCATAAAAACTTAAATTTTTATATAAAAATGATAATACATGATGTTTTGTACATACATACATATATGATATAAAATAAATTTTAAAAAAAATTACTTGGATTGTACTATAACATTTCAACACCAAACGCATTGACTTCCTTTTCTTTTGTAACCACTTAATTAAAGAACCATTGCAAGTTCTGCACACTTTTTCAGGTACCCAGTCTACATTCTCAATAAATACAATTGTTTCATACTCTCATATTTTGGAATCAAATTTTTTGGTTTATTATATTTTCCACAAACAGACCAATAGTCTACAGAAATTTGTAAATTTCGGTCTATTTTTAACCGTATGCCCCATATAAAGCCCTCTTCCGAAAATGACTTTAATACTCATAAATCTCTTATAAATAATGGTACCAATTCAAAATTTTACACGGATCATTTACATATATGCCAAAATCAAACTGCAGGATTTTGCAAATATCGGTGCATATTTGACTATATCCCCCATATAAGGTCCACTACCGAAATTCACGTTAATACTAATATGTAAATTAAATGTCCTATTTTTATATTGAAATTCATCGTGGGATATCCTAATATGAATAAAATTCTCTGTTCCGAGATTTAAGAAGATCGGCCCATGTTTTGTCATTGCTCACATATAGATATGTACCACTTCCGTAAAACAAGTTAACCCTCAATAATGTCTAATAAATATCGATATCGAATCAATATTTTATACAGATCAGAAATTGTAATTCAGAAATCATACGAATATCGCTTATGCTACTAAATCTGTCTATCTATTGAAATCAATTTTCTGAAGTCCCCAGATATCTTCGGGATCCAAATCTTCAATAATTCTGTCAGACATGCTTTCGAGAAGTTTGCTACTTAAAATCAGCAAAATCCGTCCATAAATAACAGAGATATGGGCAAAAATCCGAGACAACTTCTGAAAATTTCATCAAAAAAACTATTAAACAAAGTGTATTAATATAATATAATATATATATGTATATATATGTATGTATATAATAATATAGCACTCTTACTTGTTTTATTTGAATTTAAAATCTTAGAGATGACTTGTTTAAACGCTAAATTGTTTGATTTGGTAACACTTGAATGTAAAATAATATTTACGGATAGATAAATCAATTCATGTGAAATGTATCTGAATCTGAATATTTATATGTATTCCTACATGCACCATGTCCTTACTACATACATACATATAAATACATACATACATATTTGAATGTGTGAACATACATACATATGTACATTCGTTCATGCATAGATATTAGCATTTATGTACTCGTTCGTATGTATTCTTATAGGGTGCAAATGAAGCGCAACTGTGACTATGTATTGCGAATTGAGAATTTCAATTTAAACCCAACCAACCAATGCAATGTATTGGTCTAAACACAGGCACCAAACAGAGTACTAAATAATAAACAATACTAAATACCGAAAATTCTAAAGCTTAAAACATTAATAAAAAACATTAACAACATTTATTGTTGATTGTTTCGCTTTGTGAGAAGTTCTAAGAAATCTTTGATGTGTAGCGAAAATAAAATGAAATGAAACCTGCCATCGTCACCGCCACCATCATCACCATCCTCAGACACAAATATAATTTACAATTACAATTTAGTACATAACTAGTTCGTATGTATATTGATTTACAATTATGTATTATGTATTGACTTATGTTGTATATAAAGTATGCACTACATACCTAAATATGTTTTAATTGTTGATATGTATCACATATGTAACATGGTATTTTGTTTGATTCTCAATGACAACTGACCTGATCATTAATCTGAAAATTAAAAATTTCCATTATTGCAAGCATAAAATTAAAATTGCTTTTGATTACTTTGACTACAATATTAGTTTGCTTACTTAAGGCATCATCTTTAAATACCAAGCACTTTTTGTGATGCACATAATTATGTACTTCTTTAGGGCAAAAGAAGAAGTACATGCTATTACATATAAATATCTATATGTATTTCAATATTGAAATCTATGTACGCGTATATACCACCCATCTATGTACATTAAAGAGGGCCATAACCAAATTTTTGATATAGTATCTACCACAGAGTGGCCAAGAATGTTTTAGTAATGAAAACATCTGTCTTCCGTCATTTTGCGAAAATTAACTCACGCAGGTAAGCAAAATTTCTAAGACCTTCCAAGAAATTAAAAAAAAAAAAATTTTTTTTTTGTGTAATTAATTTTTTTTTATTTATACAATATTCATGTATTAATAAACTTTAAGTTTAATGTTCGCGATGATTTACACAGTGGATAAATATCTTGCACAACTTTTATTGCTCGCTCTCCACATACATATGTATATTACTCCTTTGTTACAAAGGAATTTGCGAATTTTTGCATGAATTTTGATTGGAAATGGTGTATTTTTGAAAACTTCTTTAAAAGATCATAATCTGAAAAAAATTATTATATATTATTTGTTCATTATCAGCCCAATCATGAATAAAAAATCCGCGGGAGTTTTTTCCCTTTTTATTTTTTGAACATTGAATTTGAATAGAAAAAATGAGAAAAGGGAAAAAAACTCCCGCGGAATTTTTATTCATGATTGGGCTGTATATCACCTAGCCACCATACAAATGTCCTTCCGAAATTGGGCTTTATCGGTCATAAATGTCACCACCAATAAGTTATATATGAAATCAAATCACACAAATTCAGATCGGTCCATAATTGACCAAGCTCGAAATAAAATTCAACACAATTAGGTCTAATACGAGTACATACAGAAATTATCACGCCCAAGTTAACAACGGTCGTTCCATAATTAGTCAAAGCTGCCATATACATAAGTCTCACTTCTGAAAATTAATTTAACATGCATAAATCTTGTAAATAATTAAGATTAAACACAAACTACATTGATATGCTCAGAAGTCATGTCACAAAATTTTTGGATGTTCGGTCCATAATAGGTCATAGCTCCCATATATGTAGTTATGAATTCTAAAAAAAAAAAAAAAACAGTTTTTGCTCATATGCTAAGTGTAAGGTATTTTATAGTCTGGCTTGACCGACTATACTTTCTAAGTTTTTTTTTTTTTTAAATATTTGTTTTTTAAACTCTAAGGTATGTAATTTGAAAAAAATTTTAAATACAACATTTGTATGCAATGACACGAGTGCGAATAAATATTGTATATTTTTCTAATATATGAAAGGAAAAATTGAAATATGTAATATAAACTAAACTAATTATAATAAATCAATTCTATCGTCAATTCTTGTAAGTCAGTACATACAAAGTATGTATGTATTTGAAAGTTTGTATGCACATTGATATTAAGTTGTTGCCGTTGAATATTGTTTGTTCTTTAATTATTTATTTATTTAATTAGAAAATGTACGGACAAAGTTATACACGAGTAACTTATGTACATATGTATGTACATATGTGGCTGACTATATAACGTTTTAATGGCAATTTTTAATTGAAATTTTATCAAGCATTCAGTCGCTCATTCGTCATTTGAAAATTTACACGAATGTTTTACACAAATACACATGTACTAACAACGATGTCGTATACGACAGACAAGCATACATTTAACTACATGCATAGATACATGTACATATCGTAAATACATATGTATGTACGTATGTATGTGTAAAAGTTCAAATAAACAGAAATGTATATACCGCTATATTTACATACGATTTGCCATTAACTACATTCACATATCGACACGAAAATACGGTATCTGTATGTATGTATATATCTATCCACAAGAACTAACATTGTACATGTATTCGTCAACAATATATCACAAACTGTGGGTTAAATTACATTAAATACTTATTTTCATTAGGAAAGAAAAAACAAAAAAAAAAAAAACGGGTGGAATTGTGCAGGTAGTGACTGTTTAGGCGAAAACGCATTTGTCATCGGCCACCGTGCCACGAACCGAACAGAATTATAAACCAACAACAACAGCATATAATCAGCAAAATGCCAATACACCACAATCTGTGAAATGTCATAGAACTTACATTGCACACGTTGTTTAAAAGAATCATTTAGTTTTTAATCAAACAAACAGGTAGTCGTTGCTAATTTTAAAGATGTCCTTTATTTTGTATTTAGTTTCATTTATTATGAACAAAAATGATTTTGGTACAGTCGGGCCTCGATTATCCGTGATGGTCGGGACCAGAAGCATTACGGATAATCGATTTCACGGTTAATCGAATAACAATTTTGATTATTTATAAAGTTTTTAAATACTTTTATTATTTAACAAGTGAACATTTGTGTACATAAATATGTACATATGTATGTATGTATGTATGTATGTATGTATAAAAAAATCTTAAAAAAATAAATTCTTTTTAAAACTTTTGTATTTTTGAGCTACATAGCATTTTAACACTTACAAATTTTTTTGAATGCTCGTTAATTATTGTAACTTTATCTTCAATATTTAAAATGATTCCACTGGTAACGATGCCATACTAAATATATTTAGATCTAATCACCATCATTTCCCAAATTTCAAAATTACTCTAATCACTTTTAAATGCTTCTGAGTCATTGTATGCAAACAAGGGAATTTCCCGTTTTCATGTTTATTATACTTATGAATTTAAAGTTAATAAACAAATTCTGCCATCACGGATAGTAGAGGTAATCACGGTTAATCGAAGCAAACAATTTGAAAACATTGCAAACAAAAGAAACAATAGACTGATATTTTTCCATCACGGTTAATCGGGGTTACCGGTTAACCGAATGACGGATAATCGTGACCCGACTGTTTGCAAATGCTTTTTAAATTTGTTTCTATTTAACTTTCGATTTACAAAGACGCTGTTCTGTTTTCCGTTTAAAGTATACATACCTGCATCATAAAATGGATATTTAACACGCAATGAATATACATACTGTGAACAGGAACATGAAATAATCTTAAATGTTTCCAAATGAATGTTCAATAAACGAATTAATGTATTGCCGATTTCTGAAACTCTTTACACTCAAATGGCTGTATCGTATACGATACTTGGTAGAGCTTCTGGAGTTTCTTTTTATATTAAATAAATTAAAATTTATGTAGTATTTTGGACCATCAATTCGGATTTGGGAGCAAACAAACCATCTATTGACAAAACCCACATAATTGTAAATGTCATAAGCAAAAAGTCACCATATTTGAAGTTCCCCAAGAATATTAATGTGTGTGAAGATCAATATGCCGAGTTAAATATGTTTTGACGTAACGACTAATGAAAAACGTGTTTAAATATAAAATACAAATTTAAATAAATTTTAAATACGTTATGACCAAAAAACAATTTAATGAAAAAATTAATTTTAAATTGGATATAAAATTTTAAATGGTTATAAAAAAATATTACTTAAAATTAGATATAATTATGAAGTTCTTCGAAGGATTTTTTACAAACTTTTGAAAATTCACTAAAACAATTTTGGTCTTCTATTAGGGATTTTGGCCAAAGTGGCCACTATATAGGATATATGTGCGCAATAGAAACAGCTATCAGATGCTGTTTTTGGAATTCCAGAATTGAATTTGTGAAATTTTTTTTTACAAACATTTAAAAATTCACTTAAATAATTTTGGACTTCTATGAGGGATTTTGGCCAAAGTGACCAAATGGAGCAAATATTCTTTATATAAATTTGCGACACAATATACCCGTGGGCTCTTAAGAAATTAAATTTTTGCAACTCATCATAGTCAATCAATGCCAATTATATTTTTTCATTCTTTCCCCATCGTAAATATTCATGAAAATCGTCAAGAAAAAAAAAACAAAAACAAAAAACATTTCAATACATACTTACAGGATCATACATATACTCAAATCAACAACCAAGTAACGGCGTTAGGCAAAACGCCCCAGGTCGTAACGCCCAAAACCAAAATTGTCATAACACCTAAATCTTGTTGTATTGCACAAAACCCAAAAATAATAATGGCAAAATGCCCAAATGCTATGTTATATCGCCAAAATGGCTTACAATGGCTTGTTGGGGCGATTAATACAGCCGAACGGCAATTTTTTTAATTTGTCCTTGCTTTAAATAAGGAAGAATTTGAAAAAAGTCGTAAATTTAACATATTTAAACAGATTAGTTGGAAGGGGTTTCTCCTCCATGGTATACACAACACCGGCTTCGCATTTCATATTTTTTTTGGTCCTCATGACAGTTTTTCTTTTGGACTTTAATTTAAAAAAAAAAATATTTCGCCCAAATTCAATGTCGTTTAGCCCAAATGGCAAAACGCTAAAATTTTTGGGCGTTATGAAAATTTTGGTTTTGGGCGTTACGACCTTGGGCGTTTTGACCTAACGCCCCAAGTAACACCTCAACATACGAAGAAATACAATACTACAAGTAGTAAACATGTAGCGCCCTGGTATGTAGAAAATTCGAATTTTTATGAACAAAATATTTTAATGTGCTTTTTATAAAAAAAATAGAGAAAAAACTCCCTCTAATAAAAAGATATGTTGATATCTTGATATTTTTCAATACAATTTATTATTTTCAAATCAAAGTGCCATTCGTCCGTAGATATGATTCTCTGAAAGATCTGCATAGAATTCAATTCAGTGAAGAATGCAATACGTAACATGACACCTACAGGTAGAACCATGAAAAATTCAAATAAATTGTATTAACAGACATACACACAAATTTACAACAAACTATTCGTATACACTCGTATTCACAAGTATAAAATAATAAAATAAATAAATAAATACTCACTCGTAAATGAACAAATGAATACAAGAGAATTTTAAAACTAAAACATTCGTAATACAAACGAATAAATGCATGTACATATGTATGTATAAATATCCGTGTGTCTGCGGCTGCAACTTTTATTATTTTTTGAACAAGTCTACATACCTACATTGTACATTAAACTGGAAAATGACATTAAATTGTAATTACTTTTGTTGTGTATTACGAGTAGTTTTTGTTTATTGATAAAAATATAATTTAGCTTAATGAGTTTTGCTTTTTTTTTTTTTATTACTTGCAAAGAAAATGGTTTCAAATCAATTTCAATAATAGAGTATACGAATATTAATTATTTTAACTGTAAATAGTTATCAACACCTTTTCGTTCTTCATTATTGTTATTGGAGGCGAGGTATGTATGATGGGTACCTTAAAATAGTAGTAGCAAGGAAATATTTCCAAATATGAATAACTTTAAGGTTGGATTTGGAAACTTTACGGTTAGAAGATAACGGTCACAATTGTTTAACCTTAAATCAACTGAAATCATTTATTACTACAATATTTGTACATATGTATGTACGAGTATGTATGTATATACATATGTACATATTTCTTATCATCGAAATTGTTAAAGTAAAAGCAACTGTCAAAATTTAAGAAATTTTTGTTAAACCACTCACTATTTTGAAAGCTACCGTTAATGGTTCAGGTTCATTAGTTAAAAAAAAAATAAAACGGTTCCCTAATATAAATAAGAAAACGCTCCCTTTTTTCGGTTCTTAGTTTATTGAGGATAAATCAGGATAATGGGCCTGATTGGTCCTCAAATTTAGACAACTCAAAAAGTACTCATAAATCCCCTTTGTGGACTCCTACATAACACCGGATCATACAGTGGGAAATGAAAATAATAGAAATACATACAGGCATATTATCAAATTTTCGTGTATGTATTTTTTTTATACCCTCCACCACCATAAGTGATGAATCGGGGTATATATAAGTTTGTCATTCAGTGTGTAACACTGAGAAATACTTAGGAAATTCTAAGTCGATTGAGCCATGTCCGTCTGTCTGTCTGGCTGTGTAAAACACTCTCACATCCAAAGGACACAACCCAAATCAACAAAGTTTACAAAAAACCGTTTATAGTTCTCCTAAGCAGTTTGGTATTGAAAATCAGCAAAATCGGTTTTGTAGAACAAGAGTTATGGATCAAAATGTAAGACAACCTTCATAAAAAGTTGATATTTTTAAATATTTTTCTTCCAATTTTTTTAAATATATTGCACATATTCTCATAAAATTTTGTATACGTTGTTTTTATGATAAAAGAAGAAAGTGTGAGGAAATTAGTAAGAACAGGTCCATGATTTCTCACAACCCCCATACAAAAATCCTCCCGAAATATTGCTCAATTATACATAAATGCCTATAAAATTGGAATATCAAGACAAAATTCAGCAAAAATAAATCGCAAAACGAAATTTAGTTCGGTCCATGTTTGACCATAGCCCCCATATAAAGTCCACTTCCAAAATTCACTTAAACAGATATAAATATTGTTAAACGGCTAAAGTTTGACATAAATAATCTCTATAGGCAAATAAATTGTTGTACTAAATTTTATGGTGGTCGGCCCAGAATTGGTCATAGCCCCCATATAAGGACCACATCTGCAAAAGACATTTATCCCTATATATATTGTATAAATATCGGTACCGAATCAAAATTTTGCACAGATCATTTAAATATACACAAAAATCATCCCACAAAATATAATGAATTTCGGTATATTTTTAACCGTATGCCCCATATAAAGCCCTCTTCCGAAAATCACTTTCATACTCATAAATCTTTTATAAATAA
This sequence comes from Bellardia bayeri, assembly GCA_950370525.1. Lineage (NCBI taxonomy): Eukaryota > Metazoa > Arthropoda > Insecta > Diptera > Calliphoridae > Bellardia > Bellardia bayeri. The sequence continues at coordinate 38,835,574 of OX493268.1, read as the reverse complement.
GGGTACCAATCCAAAATTTTACACAGATCATTTACATACATGCCTAAATCAAACTGCTGGATTTTGAGAATATCGGTCCGTATTTGACTATGTCCCCCATATAAAGTCCACTTCCGAAATCCACGTTAATACTAATATCTTAAATATACCGTTATTATGTTGAAATTCGACGTGAAATATCCTCATGCATAAAAATCAGTGTTCCAAAATTTAAGAAGAGCGGCCCATGATTTGTTATAGCTGTCATATAGGGACCATTTCCAAAAAAACAAATAAATTCGGGTCAAAAAATATTCTTTTCGGATTTAACCCATATTCGGTCCATATTTTATAATCATGATATATATCGTTGGAAAGGTATTTTTAATACCTTTTATGTATTACAAATTATCAGACACCCAGTGGTTCCCGAGATATAGGCCTATATATTTTCAACTTTACGGGCCCGCCCCCTCGAAAATAGGCGTGATTGCCAACAATTTTTTTTTGCTGGCATCTCCTCTAAAAGCCCTTTTTGATGAAGTTTTTTTTTTTTAGAGCAAAGTCACTAAAACCGAATTGTTCCCCTTTTTGTATACTCTGTTTGTTAAATTACACTCAAGATTATTATGAACATCAGATAAACTCTGTAAATTATGGTAAGAATTGCATCCACAACAAAGGTGAAGGCATAGCCGAATATAGCACTCTTACTTGTTTTTTTTTATTATACCTTACACCACCATAGTGGGGAGGGTATATTGGATTGGTGCTGATGTTTGTAACGCCCAGTGGGTCCAACACCCACCTAAAAGTATACTGATCGACTCAGAATCGCTTCCTGAGTACCTTCGAGGATTATTAAATGCTTCAGCTTTAAAGTATAGATTTATTTAAGGGATCAAAGTTTAATAGTATGTTACACGGGTTTAGTAATTCAAGAAAAAATACAGAAAATACTTAAGAGTTTTGGTGCTTTTTTGGTACATTTTTTATTAAATTTCTTTAAAGAGATAGAATTGCATTTTAAGCTTTGTACAATCAAAAAAAAATGTATTTTATATAAATAAGTATTTATTCGGATTACATTAGAGAATCCCGTATATTAACCTTAATATTAAAATGCCACTCGACAATGCATATTTATAAACTGAATACGAAACCAATCTGAAACAAATATTTCCAACAAATAAAAACCTTTTATTGATAAATTGTACTCAAATTATGATCTCGTAAATTTGGTAAGCCCTAAAAATATTGTTTTTTTCTTATGTTGGTCATATTTATGTAAGTGGGGGTAGACATCTTTTAATTTAATCTTGAATAACGATTTCTTTATTAGCACAAAATTTTCAGTGACAATTAGGATCTTGCACATTATGATCAAAAGACGTAAGAAGTTCATATTGAACCATTTAAACTATTAAAATTTCAAAGATTTCAAAAGTTTACAAATTGTCAAACAATCTGATTAACAATCTATGATTTGTATATTTAAATATACCGTTCGTTAAATTTTAAAATTAAAATTTTTAGGAATACCAATCAAGGTCCAATAGAGGAAAATTCAAAATTTAAAATGATCCGTAGTCAGGAATAAAAGATAAGAAATCACTGGGCAACGCCGGGTTCAACAAGCTAGTTATCTTTATAATTCTTGGCTGACAACATCTGTGGTAAGTGAAAGTGTTTTTTCTCTGCCACAAAAATAAGAAATAAATCGGATGCATGACGACTTATTAAATGCATTAGTTATTTTAAAAAATATTTGGTTAAATTATTATAAAATATGTGAAGTAATATTTAATTTTTTAGTAACTGTGAGCGCAAAATATGTATCCCTTTTTGATGTTAATACAATTTAATTGACAAATGCTGTTTTTTTTTTATAAAATTATACAATTTTGTTAAAAAAAAAACTAAGTAAAAAGGTAAAGTTATATGAGATTTTTTTAAAAAATAGTCTGAGAAATACCAACCCTAGTCAATAATGTCCATCATTCGACCAACGTTCTAAAAATAGCGCCTACCGAGATACGAACCACTTTGAAGGTGTTGTGTAGAAAGTATTCAAAGGAATTTATTCTGATATTGTACATATTCAAGTCAAGTACTATCACCGATATTATCAATAATTTACTTATTTTAATGGTCATATACTCGTATACTTAGTCAAATGAGACTGGTAGAATTTCAGAAATAGTTAGTATTCAAACAGATTTAATATTTTATTACTCTCACAAAAATTAAAAACTTAACTTCAAGTTAGCAGTAAATATTGGTTTTAATTTTGAAAATTCTCAGTTCCATATTTAACAAAATGAACTTAAAGTTAGTGACAGTAATGAATAGTGTGAAATTTTTAAGTAAATACAAAATTTGAAATATTTTCTTAAAATTTAATGATCGCTTACGATCACTTCAGGCTAAGTTTTTAATATTGTATTAATGAGGGTTATTTAGAATCTTAGCCAGGCGAAAATTAACAGAAAAACAGATCCGGTTAAAGGAAATAAAAACATAGCATATCAAAATAACAACAATAACAATTAGAAAGCAAATGGATTATGTCGTTGCTGTATTATATGTATGTATGTATGTATGGTTAATGAACTCTTAATTAAAATTGTATGCATATTTTTGTATGAATTGCTAATATAATTTAAACATTAATTACTAGAGGTCATAAACTGTGTCTTTATAATTTAAGTTCTTAGTTAAATAAATTAGAAATATGTACTATGCCCTGAACTTTTGTATAAATATTGGATGTGTTTTCAAATACAAAAAGTACTACACTATAAATGGTGGGGCAAATGGCATACATAGTCAACTGGTTAAAATAAAAACAAAACAAAATTGAATTTTGACATTTCATTTATCATATTTTCATTTATAATTTAGTCAATCGGAGTGAGATGGATGGATGAATGAATAAATAGACGAATGTATAGAGAGAGCATCGTTTAGTAATATTTTTAATGAATGAAACTCATGGTATCCACAATTACTAAACGAAATAAGCGATCATCTAAAGTTTTTGTAAATAATAATTAATCGATCATTAATTCGATCGTTATAATGACTGAAACCAAACAATAAACCAACAAGGAAAAAATGTTAAAGTTCAATGTACTGCAAATGATTTTAGCACAAATATTTAAATACATGATTTTTTTTTTTTTAGAATTTTTACGACCATTATACATAGTTTTTTTTACGTATATTAATTTGAATTTTATACGACACTCGATCGTGTTAAAACAAGAAGAACCAAAATTCATAGAAACAAAACATATTGCGGAAATACAATTAAGTAACGACCAAGTTACTAAGTAAGTATGGAATTTGTTCTTTAATACATGTATTGCTGATTTAATACATTTTCATACTTTTATTTGTCATACACTTGTGAGTGACCGACCGATCAGCCAAGATGTACTTTAGCCACTCGAACGCATTTCAGATTTAATGAATTAAAGTCACTTTATAGAAAATTACCCAACATTACTTATGGTAATAATAACTTTGATTTGTTGGACAGACAAACCAACAATCCAGCCAACAAACCAGACATACATACATACATACATATACGAGTATACGAGAAGATTTCAAGATTTCTGGCTACAGACTTTTAAAAGAAATTATTCTTTTATTGTGTAAATATAAGGTGACCAGCGATTTGATTTGTTAGTTCTCTTAGCAATCAAAACTAGGAGAAAAAATCCTTCAATGGACTGTAGGTATGTAGTTCATTGAACAACTTTAAAAAAAAAGTGTGAGCGATTTTAAGCAAAAAAGCACGTTTTTAATTTTATTTGTGATTTCCTTGAGATGTGGCGCAAAAAAAAGTACAAATGCTGCAAAGTGATCGTACACAACACAAACATGAAATAAAAAACAAAAAAATAACAACAAACTAAATTTGTAAACGTCATGTTAACCCAGCATGTGACATACTTTGTTGGCATTTATTGCAAATGCGATCCAAAATAAGAAATCTTGGTTCTGTTGCAAACAAATAAAAATGAAAAAATTAAAATACTTACACTACAATACAATAAAGAGTTTTGTTGTCATATCGTTCAATCGATCGTTTTAGTATTGATCATTGATCGTTTTACGCTCAAAGTTCGCGTGTCGTCCTCGAGTGCGGGTGAATCAATTAAATTCAACTAATAAAGTTTATTTGTGTTAACGATTCTATAGTTAAGATCTCCATCTGCGTAGGCAAGGATGTTTGGGGGCAAATGAGGTCTTATTGTGATCACTAGAAGCATATAACTTAACTTAATTTAACGAAAATACTGGCCTTGCCCAATTAGATTTCAAATTGCGAGCAAACCATGCCCAATATGTCCAACTCAACAGACAAATGTATGTAGATTCAATAATTAAATAAGACTTTAGAACAACTTTACACAAAGTTTGGACGAAATGCAACAAATAATTACAATCCTTATAAAACCCAAATATAAATTGTAAGCATATTTCCGATAGAAGATAGAAATATGTACATATTAGGAATATTTATAATATAATATAGGATACATATAGGAATATAAATTTAAAATGAGCAAGCATTCAACACGTCACTTAAATCTGTTTTTCTCCTATTATTCGTGTCTTATTCAATATTCGTGCACACAGTGTTTTACGAATTTATTTTCACTAGTGTCGATTCTTCGACGTATGTATATGTAGGTATGTTTGTATGTAGGACCGACCATTCATTTAATAATGAATGACTTCTATTTGGTGCGATTGTGCCCCAATACCATTTGAATGTGGCTGGTGTTTGTGGTGCCACGTATAATGACTTTGATCGAAAGTGAGTGAGCTACGACAATTGTACAAGAGCCGTAAAAGATATGAAGACGAAATAAATGTTGGACATAACATTTTTACTTGTTACAACAAATGTTGCAAATTAATATCGCCTATTTTATTTATGTATAACAAACAACACTATGATTGCACACACCACATTTATTGCGTTGCACATTTATGTTTGTGTTTTTTTTGCAGTCACATGATGACCATTCCGAAGATGAAATGCGTGACTGTGACTCAGTTGAAGGGGATCACATCTCTAGAATGCGATCGCGGTTAAACACATCTATGACAAGTAACGGTGCGGGAGCTGCCATGAGTGACATGAATGGACCTGATCATCCCAATGATATGGCCATGAGGTTCGTACATTCTATTGTAAAAAAACTGTTCATTAATAAAACCATTAGTGATAATTATAGTCTAATATTCTATTAGTTTCTATTCGTATTCTTAAGCTAGATTTACGCGATTGAAATTTTCTTATATTCTTCAAAATTCATTTATTTAATTGTTATTAATAGTTCATAAATAAATGAATTTTGAAGAATTTGTGCTGTTTACACGAGTTTGAAGCATTTTGAAGAGCAATTTTGAAGAAAATTTCAATAGTGTAAATTTAGCTTTAGTTTTAATTTATGTATATAAAAAATATTTAAATAAAAATTCCTTTATTTCAAGCTCGAGGTCAGTTAAATTTTATTTTATTTTATCTGCCGATATTTCGATGCTCTTTGAGTATCATCATCTGGGCTTGTTAAATAAATAATAATTTATATGGACCACGTAAAATTAATGTACATTTCTTTTTATCGTCTGTTGTTCAACTCAAATTATTATTTATTTAACAAGCCCAGATGATGATACTCAAAGAGCATCGAAATATCGACAGATAAAATAAAATAAAATTTAACTGACCTCGAGCTTGAAATAAAGGAATTTTTATTTATTATACAAAAAAACGTCGAACAAAAACTACTTGAAATAAAAAATATTTTTTATTATTTTATGCAGTCATCATCATCAATTTCCATCAAACCACCCCTTGAATGCTTTGGGTAGTTTTATGAGCATCGGTGGTTTGCACGGTATTCCGAATTTGCAGCACAACGATGTGTTGGAGAAACTTAAAATGCAAGTACGTGATATGAAAGTCGGCTTAATGGTAAGTGCATATGTGTAAACGCATCTATACGAAAAAAAAAACGCGATATTGAATTTTCAGTCCTTTCAATATTGTTATGATGGTGTTCAAATAGTGCTCGACTTTGCTATACACTCGCAAATACTTGTTTGTTGAAATAATTTTTGATTCTTGAAATTCTTAAAGCACAACATGAATTCCTAAACCCCAAAAGATTTTGAATTTTTTTTTTTCAAATGTTTTTAAGTTTGAAGACGTATTTTTACAAAAGCCGATAATTACTCATACTGTTGTCAAAATGAATTAAGAAATATTTACATAATTAAATTCGTGAAACTTATTTGGTTCTTTTATCGCAAGCCTTGAGCTACAATAAATATTAAAAGTTTAATTTAGTCTAGTTTTAACTTTAAAATTTGTTTTAAATATATTTTGTCTTTGATGGACCATAGATGCTCACGTCTGGTATATAAGATTCGTCACAGACGAATATATTACTCTCTTTTTTAACTGAAATTCAGATCACAATACAATAGATTTTTAAATTAAGTATTTTTCTTTATACATATTCATGACTATATTTATAGGATCAGGAATATGCTGCGGCACACGCAGCTGCATTTGGACCAAATGTGCTGCCAACACCAATAAATACAGCATTCACAATACCACCCACAACAATGGCGTCATTCACACATGCCGCACAGACTCTGGCTGCTCAAGCTGGTAACAATATAAATTCACATTTGAATGCAAATTCTTCATCGTCTTCGGTGTGTGGACCATCGATAACCAATGGCAATCATAATAGCTTTTCATTTACCTCCCCAACGGCACCCAGCACAAAAGATGGTAAGTTCCTTTTCAATTACCCAGCTACTATTAAACTGTTTACAGACTACAATACTGACTATTAATACTTTTCAAAATGACAATACTCGTATGCCAGAAATCATTTTTAAATAAAAATTTCTTGTAAATTTAAGGTAAAGATGCCAACTAGGTATTTTAAATCAAAGTTATATATTTGTTGAAATTACAAGCATTAGTGTTTTGAATTTAAATTATTTGCATTTTACTTTCATAAATTCTAACAATTTTTAAAAATTATTTAGTCAGCAAAATCAATTCATTAATGGCAAAAATATGTATATGTCCTTATTCACAAAAAATTAAAGTAGACTTCAAATGTACTTTAAGAAAATTTTGTATGAAAATTTTGTCTAAAAGCACACTTCAAGCCTACTTTATTTTTTATGAATACGGCAGATAGTCAATAAAATATGGCCATAAACAGTTTTTCAATTGTTAAAAAAAAATTATTTAATTTGAAAATCGAATAAAATTTTTGTTCATACATATTTAAGAAATAAGAAATAAAGTAGGTTTGAAGGGTGCTTTTAGACAAAATTTTCTTAAAGTACATTTGAAGTCTACTTTAATTTTTTATGAATAAGGGCATTAAACTATAGCCCATTTTTAGCAATACCATACTCTATTTCTCAAATGGAGTTTCTAATTTTCCTAATTTTTTCTATAAAAAAAAATATGTTATTTCTATTTTGGAAATATAAATATTTTGCATCCACATCATTCAAATATAAATTTCCAAATGTTCGAGCTCTTAAATAAGACCAACTCGTAAATATCTACCAGAAAAACACAAATCAGTCAGAAATACCAAATATGATTGCTAAATATATCTCGGATACTAAGTTCAAAAGAAAGGCCTTCCTATAAAGTATGTGTGTATAGTATATAGCAACTTAGAAATTTGAATCGATTTTGAATACGAAAATCTTAAATAAAACTATATACATACATACATACATACATCTGTAAATATCAGTCAGTTTAATGGACCATTAATTTTTTAATGTCACATGACCTTGCAAATTTAAGAAATATTAAAAAAGAATTCGTGGTAAAAAAGTAGATAAAAAATCGGAATGATGCGTCGGTCGGTATTGTAAAAAATTATAAATGCATGTTTGTAATTACATAATATATTCAGCAATATTTTATATTATTTAATATTTATTTTTTCTGCTGTGCTTCGTTTTTTATTTTTTCAGTAAATCCTGCCTCGAATTCATCAACATCAAGCGAAACATCAAATTCTTCACAACAGAACAATGGCTGGAGCTTTGAAGAGCAATATAAACAAGTTCGACAGGTACATTTTTCGAAAATATATTTTTTTTATACAATACATATACAATACATATGTACAATACATACATATGTTAGCATTTTAATCCATACCTAGGGCAAGTTACAAATGTATTTATTGTTTTTTTTTTTTTTTTATTATAAGGTGAGAATTTAAATATGGAATAACTTCGATTGCCAAGTTTGTCAAACATGATTTATTTACTTCGGACTGTACTTGGTTTATTGATAATTATTATTTGAAAACATCGATCGTTCTACCGTGTTTTTTTTTTTTTTTGTTTTTAAATATCGAAACCGGTAATAGAATGCCCACAATCTGTATGGTTCCGTATTTTGGTTTTCTTTATCAGAGGTGTTAATTTGTCAGTAGATGCATGCAATTATGTCTAGACTCGTTTCTCACAGTTATACAGCCGCTCATTCGATCATTTTATCTATAATGATCATTATCATCATCACGTACATACATACATATTTACAATGTATTAAAAAATTCTCCCTCTATGTGGTTATACGAGAGGGTTTCTACTGATCATTAAGTTGCATACACTTCATGTACTTAAGATTTTAATGAAGCTGCTCAATCAAAACTTGTAGCAATTAACAAACAAGACGACTCATCTCTCTGTGATCTATTCGTAGAGCTAATGTTCATCTTACCACAAGTGCGAGTTGAAATGTGAAAATCATGTGAAGTGTGAATTTATAAAAGGGGTTGCAGACCATTAAGGATCAGGAGTTTTAATACATGTTTGTGTTTTATTATTTTTTCGATTAAAAAAAAGTAAATTTTCACATAAAATATCCCGAATGTTAGAGTTTTTCTTGTCATTATCATTTAGAGAGAAATACTAATCCATATATATTGTTAAGAAAGTTTCATTCAAGTGTGTAAATGATTAATCCTCAAAACTTGATTCACTAGATTATTATGATGAAGTTGTTTAAAATTCGAAATTGTATGAAATTTAATAAATGTTGTACATTAGCGATTTTCAAAACTTTATTTGAGGATCAAGAGAAGCACAAAAACGAATATTGGTTACATATTTTTATACCTTAAACCATATACATACATATTTTTATACCCTACATCGTCATAGTTGGATGGATTTGGAATTGTGCTGATGTTTGTAACGCTCAAAAATATTAGTCTAACACCCACCTTAAACTATACCGATCGACTCAGAATCACTTTCTGATTCCTCCGTCTGTCTAGCTGGCTGACTGTCATGTCATTATTTGGATAAAATTAGGTAGGTACATGATATTTTTTCGACCCAAAGACGGTTGGGATTGAATTTGGTTAAAATCGGTCTATTATTTCACCTAGCCCCCATACAAATGTCCTCCCGAAATATGGATTATCGGCCATAATTGTTTGATTTAGGCACGTATCTGTATGTTTGTGCTTAATAGGTGGCCAAACCCTTCGAGCGATCTTCCTGAAATTTTCACAGCATCTTACTGTGACTTTATAATTTATAATAGGCTATAGAAAGTTTTGATTGGACAAACTGGAGTGCACCGCCCATATAACCCATATTTTGGGCATTTTGTGACCTACGTCGATGATATTTGGTACATATGGTGTTGACATAATTAGTAATACGTATCAGGAGAAAAGTGAGTGAGTGGGACGATGCCTCTTTTTAGGAAAATTAAAAATCATAACTACTGGACCGATTGTCATTAAATTTTTATAATAGGTTATTCTTACGATATAATAAAGTTGTGAGTGAACAAACAAGCGTGTCCTCGCTTATTAAAATTCATCGCTCATATGACGCGCTTCAGTAGCATTAGTGTTTTTATTGCGAAAAAATCATTTTTCATTCAAAAAACACACAATTCGCCACAAAGTCATTTTCACAAAAAAAAATTTACTCAACAAAAACAGATGTTTTTTATTTTTACACAAAAACCATTTCTCAGCGAAAAAGTTTTTTTTTTAATACACAACCATTAGGATAACTCCAAAATATTTCGGCCCGGTCTAGAAATTTATAAACTCTGATTTTATTGAACATTCAAACTATACATTCTATTATTAAATGCACATTTTATCTATATATGTATGTATATATAAATGAATGTCTCTGGACCTGTTATACTCGCATGGACAGCTTTATGTTGCATGCTTGCGTGTAGGAAAACCTACCGATTTATGTATATGTGTATGCTCCTGATGGGCAAACTAAAAATATTGTATATCCTAGAGCATTGCAATAATTAAATTAAAATTAAATAAATAAATTTGTGTAAATATATAAATATTTTTCATTTTATTTAGAACGACGGGGTAGCAAAGCACACTTGGTTCATCTAGTTAACTATAATTAACACACACAAACTGCGAAGTTTTTTGGCTTATCTGCAGAAAACACCCAGTGTTTTTGGCGGGAATCGAACCCACATTGTGGTATTACCCATACTAATGTAGACTTTATAATTTGTTTCATATTTTGTTTTTGTTTCTAGATCTTTTTGAAGAACCATTCCTTTTGTTTTTGAAACGTTTCATGATAATTGAAAAATTTTGAACAACAATTTTTCATATCTATTATTTCATCGCAAAATATATGCATGATTTATGATTTATCTTAAATATAATTTGCTTTCTTTCTTTGTCTGGAAAATATGAGTAGGCGAGTGTACATAGAAGTATATTTGCTTTCATGTTTTTCTCTAAACGTTTTTAATTAATTCGTTTACGTTTTACTATTAATTCATGGCTATAAAAATGATTGTACTTCCCCCCTGCTCTTTTACCTCTGGTATGTACTTGAATAAGTGTGAACTGAAACAGCTTACGGGCATTAAAATGCCGTAAAGTGTTAAAAACTACGATTGTACAAGTATAAATTTACAAATTGCTAGTTTACCAACCAACCAAAGATCATAAACAACTTACTCGATCCCATGGTCATGAGCATATATGTAGTTACACAAATGATACATTGTCCATGTAGTGATGAGACTCCAAAATAAGCATACCAACCACAAATAAAAGTACACATTCTTCTTACATACATACATACCATATGTATTTATGTACAGTTGTGTTCATAAAAACAGGTATGTGGATGCCAAATGTTATACAAACATATATGTACTCGTACGTATGGCTACTTTGACGACTTTGACGGTGGGAATACGTAACGATACTCTATCAACCCACCCAGTTTCACTTAACAGCTACCTAACTTGGAATATATTGCCAATAAAGCTATTAGGTCAATATGTGTGTGAGTATGTTTAGTAACTAAACAAGGTAATAATAACATAATGCCGCTTATGTAAAAGGCTGTAAAGCCAAACAGGTGACTGCAAGAACTTTACTTGTTGAAAAGACAATCTCCTTATCTGTGTTTCTATTAAGCCTCCTCACTATTGCCAATTTATGGGATCTTCGAGAACGTCTCTTGTACAAGAGTAAGATTACATATAAGTTACCGAATCTGGTGTTGTACAGAATTTTGGAAAGGGATCATTTGTCGGGTCAATCTTGGCGATATGATTAAATAGATCAGGTGGGCTTCAGTTTGGATCACAACAGGACAATAAGGGCAGGCGATTCATTACTATATTCAGGAGAAAATTCAAAAGTTTCGAGAGATTACGATTTACTGGACATTTTGTGCTGTGATATGTGAAGACGGTCGATAAGGATGTTTTTGTGTGAAGTTTAAGTTAAATAACAATAATATTAATAACGACGTCTGGGAAAGAGTAACGTAAAAATCAAAGAACAATTCAAAAAATATCTTATTAAAAAAATGTGACAAATGTGCGCCTAACAATCAAATTGAGTATAATTTTAATCACAACTGTTTGTATCTACAGACATACATATACTCGTATGTATCCTTACGTACATACATACTACGTAAACACCTAAAGTTACAACTAAATCGTCTTAAACAAATTAAAACGTTTTATTCATGGCCTGGATGTGGATGAGGATGTATTATGTATATGTATCTGTATCTGTATCTGTATCTGTATCTGTATCGTATACATAATAATAATATTTGCAGATTGAAATGAATTTACTTACACATGTGCACATACATCTGTATTAAATGTTTTGCAATTGTTTTTATTTTGATTCGGTTTGATTAAGATTGTGTGTAATTTTGTTGTTTTTTGTTTTATTTGCCATAAAGTAGAATTCGTTCTACACTTTAATAAAAATTGACCCTGATGAATCCTCTGTGTTAATTCGTTTTAACAAAAATTCAACTTTAATATTGTTATTTTTGTGCTCGTACACACCAACACTTAAACAAGTATTAAACCAAAACATTGAATTTATCGTTTCTTTTAAAAGTTTGCCGCTAAATTGATTTATACTATTTGTCTGGTCGTTGGCATAATCCGGAGCAAAGTCTTAAAACCCACCTTAACACCTTTTGTGGTGAAATATTGTAGTTCGTCTTGTAAAATTTAGCTGCTAGAAAGCGACAGAATTTGCTTTCATTTCTGTGCGTCCGTGTATGCGTGTATGTCAATGCCGTCGTCTGTCAGTTATATTACGATTATGTACATACTAATACATACATATGTATGTATGTATGTATGTAGATGAGCATCTTTTCGCAAATGTGGGTGTTTCTTTTGTGGCAGTATAAATATTTTTATTACAACCAGGTAATAACACGTACAGAGACCGATACGCGTACAGTTTAGGTCGTTAATATTATTAATCCCTTTAGTAAGAAAAACGAAATGTATTTGTGTCCTTATCTCTACTAACGTGTTTCTATGCATAAGTTCTTTACCTAGAAATACAAACTTTTATAATGGAACATTTTAAACGTTTCATAAAATATACCAAGAATCTTAATTAGAGTAGTATTGAAAAAACCAACTTTGTTAGAAAACTGGTTTTCTAATTATTCGAAAAATTGCATTTTCTAAATAACGAATACAATTTCGAATACAGTTTTAGCTGAAACAAACCGGTTATTCGGTTTTTCGTTATATTTTTACAAATAAGGAACAACTTAAAGGAAAACAAACCAAAAATATTTAATAAAAACTAATTTTTAATTAATAGTTAAGCTGTTGGACAAAAGAACTGTCAAAAAAAAATACATATTTTCGAAATGAAGACTTATTGGAGATCTCAAATGATTCCTAAATATTCTTAATAAAATTGCCTTAGAAAAAAAAACGCCGTAATATACGTCGCAAATATGATCTAATCAGTTCGAATCGGTCTTAAAACCGAACAATTTTTATGTTTTACAAACAGACTCTATTCAGTTATAAATTTGTAAGTTCTTACAGAATATTTGAAAAAAATTTATAAAAGCAGTCAATGTAATGCAAGTAAAAATTTAGAATATTTTATGTACAAGGTGGCGCAAAAGTAATCTTTCGATGTTTTTGGCTGTAATTAAAAAAAAAATTAAAAACTTTGATTCTTCTTGTGGATTATTTTTATTTGGTGCCCCAGAAGCGTAAATTTTGCTAAGATGGACGGCGCTTCCATGACATCCTCGGCTACAGCAGCAATATTCTCTGCAGAACGGCTACTCCGAGGTCTGCCACGCCTGGCAGCATCTCGTGTTGTGCCAGTCTCTTCGAGGCGAGCGGTTAAACGTCGCAGTGTTTCACCAGTAGGCGTTGGACGGCCAGGAAATCTGCGACGAAATTCACGTTGTGCCCAAGTCACCGACCGATTATTGGTCAAATAAATAGTCAGCAATATTCCGCGTTCTGGAGCAGTGTAGCGTAACATTGTTTATTAATGTGTATTTCGCATGTGTTTACTACACAAATGTCAAAAAAGAATTTACATTAGGGGCCAATCACAAAATTTATAGCATTTTCTGATAGGAGGATTACTTTGCGCCACCTTGTATATTTTTTAAAAAATTGTAAAACAAGTTTTTAATTATAAAAACCGGTTAACCGATTAAAAAACACCAGTTTGTCGAATTATTCGAAAATATAAAATTTTCAAAACCGGTCGGTTTTTCAGATAATCGATATTCGATATCGGCATTCTAATATTAATAAAGGGTGATTTTTTAGCTATTATCTGTTTGCTAACACTGGTTTAAACAGCTGACGCACGTTTTGTGTTTTGTTTCACTGTCAAACATCTTCAGTTTGGTCTATAATTTAACCATGAATCGTCTTACAAACGAACAACGCTTGCAAATTATTGAATTTTATTATCAAAATACGTGCTCTGTTAAGAAAGTTCATCGCGCGATGAATTACCGAAAAATTGTGTTCAGCGATGAAGCTCATTTTTAGCTCAATGGGTACGTAAATAAGCAGAATTGTCGATTTTGGAGTGAATATCAGCCAGAAGCATTGCAAGAGCTACCAATGCATCCAGAAAAAGTCACAGTTTAGTGCGGTTTATGGGCTGGTGACATCATTGGACCGTACTTCTTCAAAGATGATGCGAATTGTAACGTAACTGTGAATGATGAGCACTACCGTAAGATGATTCCAACTTTTTTTTTGCCTAAAATGCAAGAGCTTGATTTACATGACATGTGGTTTCAACAGGACGGTGCCACATGCCATACAGCACGCGCAACAATGGACTTATTGAGAGGCGAGTTCGGTGAACATTTTATTTCACGTTCGGGACCGGTCAATTGGCCGCCTAGATCGTGCGATTTAACGCATTTAGACTATTTTTTGTGGGGCTATGTTAAAGCTCATGTCTATACAGACAAGCCCGCTTCAATTGACGCATTGGAATACAACATTGAAGCATTTATGCGTGACATACCGGCGGAAATGTTGGAAAGCGTATGCCAAAATTGGACTAAGCGGATGGACCATTTGAGGCGCAGTCAAGGCCAACATTTGCATGAAATGAAGATTTAATGCATTTTTTTTAATTTTATGTGTTTTTTTTGAACTTTCGTATAGCTTTTAAAAAATCACCCTTTATAAGAATTTCAGCAAACAAATTTATGATTACATTTACACGGACAATTATTGAAAAAAATCTCATTGTAGATTTGCTTGTATATCAATTCTCTTCTTACATTATTTTTCGATATTTATAATCAAACTTATTCCCCAGCGGAGTGAAAATTATGTTTAAAAATTGTGATTATATCTATTCTATTATTCCAAATATATCATATTTTATTCAACATACGCTTTCTGTTCTAGGCTAAGAACTTTCCGAACCGCCCTCGTAGAATATCACAAACATTTTCTTATACTTAACAATGGCTTTTAAATGTTTTTGAATACAATCTTCTAAAATTTTACCTAACAACGGTGTGTATGTATGCCTGTTGTAAATTTATTCGAAAAAGACTTTAACACTTTGCTGGAACATATGAATTGATAGATAGAATTCATCTTTTCGCAGACATTTTAATTCAACACCAAGTCAGGATTCGTTCATACACACTCCAGGACTTTACACAAAATAATTTATTTTATCTAAAAATTGCAATTATTAGTCCAGCCAGTGTTGCACGAAAATTGTTTGACCATTATAGATATATTTTATTTATTAAGTTGGCAATCTTCCTTCTTGTCTTCGGCTCAGATCCGCTGTATCCCTTCTTATTCTTAGTCGAATATAGCCACTATTATTTAATATGTTGCGGGCTATTAAATTCATTTCTGTTAAAATTTATGTTTAGAGGAAATGCTGAACGGTTAGAGTGCAAATAGTGTCTCATACATCATGCTGAATTGAATAAAATGTAATCACATTATTTCACATACATACATACTTAATAACTTGCACTGTTGTAAATAAATTAAGAGGAGCACAATTCCCATTTGAAGTTTATTAACAGAATGCTGCCGTTGTTTTTTCAGTTCATTTTCACAAACAAGTGTGTGAATGAATAAACCATATAATAAAATGCTCTCTTTCGAAGGCGTTACCTAATAATTAATTATTATTTATTTTTTATTTTTTAAATTTTGTTTGTGTTTTGGTTTTTGTTACTTTTTATACGAGTATGTACTTGGTATTGAAAGCAAAAGGCTTATGATACATAAATATTCACACACAATTGTGTAAGATGGATGGATGAACTACATACAAAGAAAATGTTGCTCTAAATATTAAAAAATTTAATGATGTTTGATGCGCCCAAAGCTATTTGGGGGGTTTCGTTCGATTCTGTCTATGTATGTATGTATGTATGTACATAAGTATTTATTTATGTATATGTACTTATATTCCTAAATATAGTACATAAATGTTATTGTATGAGTAAGTTTTCATCTAATTTATTTGTTGTTGGTCGTCTTAAACAAATAACTTATCAATCAAAATAACAACTATTTTTAAATTAATTAATGATGGCATTTCCTGTGTAAGAATACGACAAGCTGACTGACTGTTTGCCTGTATGTATGTCTGTATGTATCTCTATCTGTCTGTTTGTCTGTCTATCAATGTATATTTTTGGTTGTATTCGTCCCGTGAGTTGCTCTCGTATTGAAATTATGAAAATTCAATTTTACATGCGTACATATTCATACTTGCGTCATATTTAGCCGTCTAAATCAACAGTATTTCTAGGGTTTAGTCTCTTCAATTTCATTTGGTAACAATTTAAGAGTTTTCAAACATATGTATCTACATGTTCATACAATTTTTTGTATTTTACCTACACAGAGAAGAAATATTCGTTGTGACATCCGTATTTGTGGCTAATCGACTCGACAATTCAATTGTGTACATTGATTTTTTTCGATTATAGCAATACAAATTAATATTGTAAACATGAATTACGATTAAAAAATATTAGAAAATTACTTGTAGTCTGTCTCTTTATTGTAGTTTTTGCCTTATGGGTGCAAATATTACAAATTTTAAAAATGAAAAAATAATTGTTTATTTTGAATTTACATACATATATATGTGCATATTTTCATTAGTTTAATTTCGAATAGACCAAATTTGCTAAAAATTATTTTTTAAGCAACCTTAAACCATTAAACTTGACAAACGTTAAGAAGTTACGCAAATCACTTAAACTAATTTACAAACATTTAATTGAATCCTGTTCTTCTCTCAAGAAAACGAAACGATCAATCGATAATCTATTATACATACATCTTATAAGAGTAAGGAGCAAGTAATCGTAAAAATATATTTCATACTTCAAAGATGTGTGTAAAGTTGAATCTTATAGATTTAGAAGAAGTACATTATATCAGACTGCTTTTGGAACCTAGTCTTCTCTATTTTGGAATATGTACTTGCTTCTTGCCCATTTTAATATATCATAGTTCAACAGAACTATCCACACAAATATGTGTGTGCGAGAGTATGCGTGCGAGTCCATAATAAAATATCATTAAACAGTAGTTATGTATGTATGTGTATTTGCATAAAAAAATTAAACGCTAAAAATAATATTAAAATGTTCATGCGATTACCGCTCACACATCTTTCTACAGACATCAAGGCGAAAGGAATCCACCCATACATACATACATACATACATACATACATATAAATGTATTTAAGTATGTGTGTTTATTAAAAATTACTCGTTCAGACCAACAAAAGTCAAATTTGGCTGATAGATCTACGAGTATGAATATGAGAAGCATCAACAAATAAAAAACAAAACAAAAAACAGAAAAAAGATGTCGGTTGGTTGTTTTCTGTTGCTGCTTGAATATATTGAATACAACTTGGTTCATATTCATATTCGATACATTGTTGTTGTTTTATTTTATTGTTACTTTTTTTCTTAATATATTTTTAAAGTTTAGTAAATTGAATTTTAAATTTCCATTTTTAATCTCAAAGGGAGAGAACATATACCAGATACATACTTACTTACATTCAGCCATTCATGTCTACATGTCTACTCTACGGAATATGTATGTACTACATATGAATACACATACATACATACATACATACATTAATATATACAAGTGTGTGTCTGTCTGTACGTATCTTTTTTGAATATTTAAATATTTCTTCTTTTCGTTTTCATTAATCAATGTCAATTGTGTGTAGTTTTGTTTTCTTTTTATTTTATTTTTCTTACTTGGTACTCGCATAAAATAATTATGTTTTTACTTTAATTATAGTTCTATAGTTGACTATTAGTTGATTTTCAATTTGAAGTACACAAATACATATGTACATATGTACATACTCGTGTGTGTGTATGTATTTAATCAAAATGAAAGAAAACATTCATTACTGGTTTTTGAATTGTTTTACACTACAATAAATATGTATGTACGCATGTACAACTTTCAAAATATATGAAGACATTTTAATTTTTTGGCTACAATTAAGTTTGTTTACAAAATCGTATTCTTTTAGAAAGTTTTCATAGATAATTACGAGGATTTGATTTTGAACTGTACGATTTTAAGGATAATAATCAAATTTGTAATTGTTATATAATGTACAATTTTTAAAATAATATAAAGCGGTAAAAGTGTCTACTATGCACATTGGGGGAATTTGGAAAAAAGGTAAATAAATCTGTAACTTCTGAACGGTAAGACCGATTGCAATAATATGTCTAAAGAGGAAGTGTTGTTAAGTTTATGTTTTGAATTTGGACCTCAAAGTGGACACCTCCCGTATTTCTGATCCTTATAGTTTACGAGATATCCGCATATGAAAATTAATTGTTTCACTTTTATATTCCACTTAGTCCGATTTTTTGCAATAGCATATCAAAGTTCCAATTTTCACTTCTATATAACTAGTAAAAGCAGAACTGTATAAGAATCATCACAGAGTCAAAAGTTTTATGCATTTTAGTTAAAAAACTAAACTTACCGTTTAGAAATTACAGCTGTTTTTACCTTTTTGCAAATCTCACTACATACTGTTCTTATGTTTTAGTTATTGTAAAAGGTTTTTAAATAATTATTTTTGGTATTTTAATATCACGACTTGTAATAATAGTGAGTTTGAATAATGTTAGCTTGAGTTTACTCAAAATTATAATACAATTTTGGAAAATTAATTAACAAATGACATATTACTGAATAGTGGCTATATTCGATTAAGACGAAGAGATACAGCGGATCTGAGCCAAAGACCAGTAGAAGTAATACATATAAACAATTTTCGTTCTGCACTGGCTGGACTAGATAATTTTTTGAAATTTGTTGTATTCAAAATTACAAATAATTAATGCAAATACATAATTAATAATATTGATAAGAAGTTGAAATTTCACGCAAATACAAAGTTGCAGAATTCAGTATTTATTTATTGGTATTTGAGGTTTGCATACACTTATAAACCCAGCAATTGAATATTAAACAGTTTTTAATTTGATATCCAACATAATCTTAAATAAATCCTTTCTTCTTCAAATGAATGATCTAGAAAATATAAATATGTATTTGTTGCTTGTGAATAGAACCAATTTGAAATCATTATCGATTTACGATTAAATCTGCTTGTTTGCTTGTTTATTCACAACACATGTACACAAACGTAAGTATGTGTGACGAATAAAATGAAGCACATACATACATAAATATAAAAACGACATACATACCTATGTTAAATGTAAAATGAGATTATGCAGACATTTGGTGACAAATCTGTTTAACATATTTTTTATATTTTATGTATTTAATTTTATGTGTTCTACAAGTACAAGAATCGACAAAATACGAAAATAAAAACTACAACAACTACATGAGTAACGATCGTAAAATATGAAACATATTTAAACCTCTTGACATTTTATAAAACTAATTTTCAAACAGACTATCGAGAAAAGCTGTTAAAATATGAGAATTAATATCGAAAAACGCTCTTGAAAACAAATACTTAAGCATATTTGTTTGTATGTACCTACGTAGTTTTTTTTCTTTTACATATTTAGTACCTACTTATTCTTCTTTCGGTACTCCAGTCATAGATATGCATATGTATATATGTATATCTATAGGATATCCAACCTACATACATACATACATATGTATCTTGTTTGTAATTAATAATTAAATTTAAAAAATAATTTGACATTGCACTGAGAGTAATGTGATGAAATGAAATGCAACTACTCAGTGGCAATTCGTACGATTCAAGACTTGAATCAGGAAGTGATAAATTGGATAAAAACTGGTAACATTTAATAGACTATAATGATGGTATCGAGAAGGGACAAAAAGGAAAAAGCTTTTAAAATTTTTCTCTGAAATAATGATTGTCTTTGTTATGAAGCAACAGCATTTTTATTTTAGCTTCCTGTAGTCACAAAGTTGTGTATTAGAAAAGTATTTCTTTGTAAGTCTATCTTCAAGGGGATAAAAACGGGAAAGAATTGGAATTTTGTGCTTAATGTTAATAAGTGATCTACAGACTCGAAACTTTAAATAGCAACATTAAAAGCCAAAAAAAAATTATCAAAAACACATAATGGCAAATTCAAACTAAAGGGGCAAAAAGAGCAAAGATTTGTGTTTTTGTACTTTTTTTGGTACCTTTTGTATTTGTTTTTTTAAGATAACGAAATGTCTGTTGTGGATTTATGCAATCACAAAAATATATGTATTTGAGAAGTTATTTCTTCATAAATGCCAATAACGGGTAAAAATGTGAATTATGACTAAAAAGAGAAAACCTTTTGCACACTTTGTTCTACACTGATAAAAGTTATTTTTTTTGCATAAAAGTTACTTTTTACATTAACTCAAATATTTATTTGCAAAGCATCTTTTCCATCAAAATGCAGTTAGGCGGCAATCTCGGATAATAAGGAAAATTTGTTTGTCCTTTTAAACTAATGAACTACTAACATACAATTTTGAATATTTATAAGATTTTTAAATACTTTTTTGTATTTTGTACTAAAGTCAAAGAAATTGTATTGTCGTTCTTCGCAATCAAAAAATATTTATTAGGAAAGTTCTTTTTCGATATCCGACCTTCAATGATTAATATAGATTTATTTAAGGGTCAAACGTTTTATAGTCTATTAGCAAGGTTTGGAAATTCAAGTAAAATAGAGATGTACTTAATATTTTTGGGGCTTTGTAGTACTTTTTATATAAAAAAGATAAACAAATTGGGTTTATAATGTTTCATTATAGAGGTTAAATAAAACCCTTCAAATGAAACTGAATGTCGGAATTTTCATTATTGATGCTTTTATTTTGAGGTTATGCGATTAATGTAAACATCCAAGTCTTGGAATTCGATAGATACTGGATGTGATCTATTCAGGCGCATATCTTCCAATGACGTTCACTGAGACTTAAATTAAAGAATATTATCGAAAAGTCGATGATTGCTAGAAATGCGCGAAAACATATTACTAATCTTGATTTGCGTATAACAACTGAATAATTCGTACATTCGTACACGATGCGGTGTGAATCTTTCCATAGCGGAATACTGCATTAAAATAAGATGACAGTATGACAATAGTCACGCGTGATCTGCGAAAACAAAAGGAATGACAAAAAAACTCTTAATTAATCACCGTGTATATAAGTAATATTCGACGAACTGGACACTAAAAAATTCTTTAAAAATATTTAAATAAAGTTTCTAGAGATGTTATTTGTTAATGTTACCCATATTTATTTATATAAACAGTAGTCTTACATACAAAACTACTTAATCGGGGCATCTGTTCCTTTAATGATGAAAAAAGAACAAAGACGTGAAAGCAATACAAACTCTATGATTAGCAAGCTCAAATATCAAATATCATCAGCACCCTACCAGAGATTTAAAATCTAAGTGCCAATATTGCTTTCTTCAGAATTATGTTTTTTGAAAATGTGCGTGAAGGTAAATTTTAAATTTAAATCCCTAGACACAAACCATTTATGTTATCAGAGTCATTGTTAGCTATTTAACAGAGACAGTGCTAAAGCTTCATAATCGTATATATAACTTCAGCAATGATATTTGAATACATAAACATTCCGAAAAAAATACAAAAAATCAGCATCTTTAAAAAATGTCTCAGAAAATCTAATGTAAAAATATTACACTAAATATATATAATATGTAATGCTCACCATTCTCAATAACCGTTTGGCCCGCGACGTCTTCGAAGAAAAAAGGTCCGATGACTCCTCCAGCGAAAACAGCACACCATTCAGTGACTTTGAGCGGCTGTAATGGCTCTTCGAGGGTTACACGCGGATTTTCAGTGCCCCAGAAGCATAAATTTTGCTTATTTGCGTACCCGCTAAGATGGAAATGGGCCTCGTCACTCATGATTATATTTGATGATGGCTTGAGCGTATGTTAGACGCGATTGGCGGTCAGCAGCTAACAGCTGATGCACTGTCTGGACTTTGTACGGAAACATCTTCAAATCTTGTACCAAAATTCGCTGTAAAGACCATCGACTGATACCCATTTGCGTGGCACGTCGTCTGGCCGATGTCGACGGCGCTTCCATGACATCCTCGGCTACAGCAGCAATATTCTCTGCAGAACGGCTACTCCGGGGTCTGCCACACCTGGCAGCATCTCGTGTTGTGCCAGTCTCTTCGAGGCGAGCGGCTAAACGTCGCAGTGTTTCACCAGTAGGCGTTGGACGGCCAGGAAATCTGCGACGAAATTCACGTTGTGCCAAAGTCACCGACCGATTATTAGTCAAATAAATAGTCAGCAATATTCCGCGTTCTGGAGCAGTGTAGCGTAACATTGTTTATTAACGTGTATTTCGCATGTGTTTACTACACAAATGTCAAAACAGAATTGACATTAGGGGCCAATCACAAAATGTATAGCATTTTCTGATAGGAGGATTACTTTTGCGCCACCTTGTATATTGATCTAAAAACAAATTTGTAAAAATGGCAGAACAGGGTGAAGTTCAGGTTAACAGATTGATTTTAAATCCCTTAAAATATCTAAACACCTTACCAGAATTCTGTTGTATCCCAAAATACTTACAGGAATTCACTACACACTTGTTGACGGAATACATCCACATTTACGAACGTAAATTAAATCAAAACTCAAAGAAAAATCAAGATAGGTGAAGGAAATAAAATGCCACGCGGTCTCCTGACAAATACACTAGACTTTTATAATGACGTAAAGAACAAGCTTGACGGATTAAATTAGAAATTAGTTGTGATACTAGGAGAAACAGATGCAACTAGACAAGGTGCGATGAATAACAAGCGCACCGCTCTCAATGTCATCAAGAGTAAAATCCTTGAACCCATAAAGTCCATTATATCCTGTTCCAATCTGGGTATGCGTACACCGGAAACAGAAGACATCCTAACACACAACCTACAAAATCATCCATTTTAGCTAAATAAATCGAATTTTAGAAATTATCCTGGACAAACTAAAAATGTTCGGGTATCAGCCTCAAGAACAAATTACCATTTATAAAGATTATAAAATACACAGACGCAACAAACTCAATTTTAAATCCAGGGATTTGTTATCCAAAAAGAGCTTATTCAACAAAGCCACATCTTCAACACTCAATTTACGTTAATGAAAAATAAATAGTACCCATTTTTTAAATTATTTAGCGACCCTGGAACTTGAATTTTATATATATAATAAAATTTCACAATTTTTACGACGGTTTAATATGTAATGATGTATTGAGACAATTAAATGCTTGTATAGATTATAAGAAAAAGGAAACAACCATTGGTAAGAAAAAGTTGCCAATATATTTTAAAAAACGAAATACTAAATAAAAAAATATATAATAATAACACCTCATAATTCTGATCTTATCTATTTTAAGGAAGGAAATGATAGACACATTTTAATCTAAACTATATTAAATATAGAGAACGGAGCAGTAGAGATAAATTTATTATCCGAAAATAATCGTCTGACTACGCAGAAGGTAAATCACAAAAAATTCAGCATAATAAAAAATAAGGAATTTAAACCCTTAACAGAACAAATTCGAGCAGAACATCTTAACACCGAAGAAAAAACCGAGTTTCTTAAATTAGTAAGATATATTTTAACAAGAAAACGCTATAATATATCCACACATACTAAATCATGAGAATGAAGTTCAAAAACAAATTCAAGAAATGTTTGACAATAAAATTATTAGACATATTAATTCTCCCTATCCTGCACCCATTTGGATCGTTGCGAAGAAGGCCGATGCAAGTGAAAAAACTAAATGGAGGCTTGTCATCGAATATTGGAAACTCTATGAAGTAACCATAGATAAGAGGTAGATAAACTGCATAAACATGAGATTTAGAAAAAGTATTTCACCAAATAGAAATTAAAAAGGAAGATAATCATATGACCGCCCTCACTGTTAAAGGAGGACACTATGAAATCCTGTGAATGCCGTTCAGATTGAAGAAAGGCTAATAAACAACAACATTCTTAAAGATTACATTAACAAAATTGTTCTTGTTGACTAGATGACATTATCATCTTTTCCACCTCCCTCAAAAAGCACATTAATTCAATTTGTTTAATTTTCCAAAGCCTACAAGAAGCAAATCTTAAAGTAGAACTTGGCAAATCCGAATTCCTTGGACAAGCATATAATAACTCCCTTAGGAATAAAACCAAACCCCATAAAAAATTATACAATCCCTAAAACTCCTAAACAAATCAAACAATTTCTAGGTTTAACTGCTTAATACCGCAAATTCATAAAAGATTATTCATTTATAGCAAAACCAATGACAAACTATCTTAAGAAAGATGCGAAAAAAGACATCTCCAATCCAGAATATCAACAAGGTTTTAACACATCAAAAACCATAGTGACTCATAATCCAATATTGGTTTACCCCGATTTCACAAAGAAATTCCCTATAACAACAGACGCAAATAACTTTGCACTTGGAGCAGTACTTTCGCATGAAATTCACTAGATCAATTACAGTATTCAACCCAAGAAAACGAAATAGCATTTATAGAACACATATGTAGTTAACAACGATGTTCCACTTTTACGCCAACATGTATGTAGACGACATCGGACGGTAAGTCTCGTAATTATCCCCACAGATTCTCTAACTCAAACCGAACATAACCTTATCACAAACTTCGACAGTTACACCGCCATACCACAATTTTCACAAGATCCACTATTCCCATGCTGACATTCGTATCAATACCTGACAAGAATAATAAATCCATAAAGCTTAACCATTCTGAAGTTCTCATACATTTAGAAAACAATATTTATCAATAGTAATTACATAAAGGATAATTTAAAAATAAATCTAATAGAAATCAATGATGACTGCTTGAATAATATATTAAATTTTTAAGAAACAAAATGTGAATATTTAAGCTGTGTTCACATTATGTGTATTTGTCATGTGGAATGTTACTTTCCTACCCACATGTGATTTCATGTGTATGTCAAAATTTGAGTTTTACATTCGGTTTATAATTTACATGTTCATATGTTGGTATGTCAAGTACATTTGACATAACCTATCAAAAAAATGTTAAAACAGCTGATTGCTGTCTGTGTATTAAAATTAAATTTGTAATTAAATAAAATTTTATTTAAAAATGGAACGAGAGGTTGATAAAATAGTTGCGTACAGCAATATTATAATTGCAGCATGCATACCATCTGTACCGGCCCCGCTTATTTTTTCTTTTGCTTTTGCAATTTCCCGGCTATATTGACCGCGCAAGTCAATAACAATTGCCAAATGCTTTTAATTAACTGCTTTAATTAAATTAAATGCTTTACCTTAACTTCATTAGGGCCAATAGATCAATTGAAAATTTTTAATTCGTCAGCCATATCATTAATAGCAGCGTACCTACTTTTTATGGTAAAACTTGTTACTCGGGTTATACAAGCATTCCTTCTATTGCCACATTTCGATCAACAGTAGAACCGCTTCTTTGCACCAGTCAAACTGGACCAACATAAAAATAGCAATAAAAAATACATACTTATGTACATACTTACTTTTGTGAACTCCTTTTCAATTTTTCCCTCCATTTTCAATAATAAATTTGTGTATTTTTTTTTTTTTTTTGTATTTTTGTTTTTATAAATTATCACCCCTATCGTGAATCAAAATTCCACATGAAATTTGTTCCCTTTTATTTTTTTAACATTGAAAAATGTGCAAAGGGAATAAATTTTATGTGGAATTTTTATTCACGATAGGGGAGAATATTTATAAAATTTCAATAAATTTTTGCCGCCACAAAATTTTGGTTATAAAAAAAACAGCTGATGTCTGATAGTTTGTCACTTGAAAATATAACTCGTTCGAAATAAAAAATGTCATGTGTATTGCACACAGAGAAATAACACATGATATTGTTTGGAGGTGTTCAGACTACATGTACAAATTTGACATGCGACAAAGTGACAGTCCACATGACAAATACACATAATGTGAACACAGCTTTAATAAACAAGAAATAGTTGAAATAATTCCAGGTACGAGTATATTAGTTCTCAAACAATTCAACAGTAACATATCCACAATTGCAACAAAGCTAAATTAATAAAAATTTTACGAAATTACTTAATCAAATCTGAAACTTGTCAAATAAACATGTTGAATAAAACTTTTACGAACGTGAAAATAAAATTACACGAGAAATTTATTCCACCTAATCTCATAACAAAAATTAAAGACAATAGTAATACAAGACTTGCAGACACAACAATTTAATCTTTACGAGTATATCTAAAACAAATACAGAGAATACGAAGCAACACTGAAACAAGTACTACATACGAGGGCTGTTTGGAAACTTCTTAGCCTAGAACAGAAAGCGCGGTATAAACAGTGCTTTGGAAACTTCAATCTGTGCTATGAACACATGTTAAATTTTCTTTCAATCTCGCAACTCCGTCATATAGAAACAGGTGTTCAAAAAAGACGCATCCGCAATTTTTTTACAATGAAAAAATTAGACACCACGAAGTCATTAAATATTTAAATAAAAAAGGTTTATCGGAACAAAAAATTCATAATGATATGGTGAATGTGTTAGGTGAAAGTGCTCCTTCATATGCAACAGTAAAAAATTGGGTTGCTGAATTTAAACGTGATCGTACAAGCATTAAGGATTGAACCACGTAGTGGACGTCCAAAAACAGCAACAACAACAGAAAGTGTTGCCAAAGCATCTCAAATTATCGAGTCCATTTAATTTTGCATGAAGAACTAGAGATGAGAAAGCTTTCTGCAAGATGGGTGCCGCATTTGTTAAGAGTCGACTAAAAACGCATAAGAATGAAAATTTCTCAAGCTTGTTTGGATCGTTTTAAGAAAAATAAAATGGATTTTAAGCGTCGTTTCATAACTGGTGATGAGCCATGGATCCACCACTATAGTCCAGAGACAAATTAACAATCCAAGCAATGGACGGAAGCTGAAGGAAGTGCCCCAAAGAAGGCAAAAACAATTCAATCGGCTGGTAAGGTTATAGCAACGGTTTTTTAGAACTTCAACGGTAATTTATTGACTGACTATCTGCAAAAGGATAAAACAATAAATTCAGAGTACTATTTCCACATTTTGTATCAATTATATGTAAAAATTCAAGAAAAACGTCCTGGCGTACAACACAAAAAAAAATAATTTTTCATCAAGACAACGCACCAGCCCACAAGAGTGTTTTAACAATGGCTGAAATCAACGAATTAAAGTACGAGCTGCTTGACCACTCACATTATTCTCCAGATTTAGCTCCCAGTGACTTTAACCTGTTCCCAATTTTAAAAAAATTGGCTAGCTTTCAAGCGTTTTACTTCAAATGAAGATGCAATTACAGTTGTAAACCACTATTTTAAAGGTCTTGAGGAAATCTATTTAAATCAAGGGATAGAATTGCTAGATAAGCGTTCGACTTAATGTATTGAAGTTTCAGGAGATTATATTGAAAAATAAAAATGTTTTTTAAAAACTTACTATTCTCTTTCTGTGCTAGACTAAGACGTTTCCGAACCACCCTCGTACAGATAAAAACTCAAAAATAATTAATTTCAGCATAGATATCTCAATCATTATATCAGTATGTATCTTAATTATTAATTAATTATAAAAAACAAATATTTTAGACATTCAATTAAAAACAAACCCAGTAAAAATAATTCGTGTTTTTTTGAAGCATTTAGGAGAAAAAGCGCATAATCGAGCGCTTCAATAAAAGCGCTCTTTTGAAGCAGTAAATGCTTACGAATAAAATATACAAAAAAGATGATTTTTTAGTGCTGACAACGAAGAAGGTTTTAAAGCGAAAAAACAAAAATGAAATTACAGCCTACAGTTTT
The DNA here is from genome assembly GCA_950370525.1 of Bellardia bayeri. NCBI lineage: Eukaryota > Metazoa > Arthropoda > Insecta > Diptera > Calliphoridae > Bellardia > Bellardia bayeri. The sequence continues at coordinate 38,807,233 of OX493268.1, read as the reverse complement.
ACGTATGACAACGAATATCGCGCTTCTCAGTTACTATTAATTTTTCTTAAGATAGAAATTAGCATGTTTGATGAAGTTAAAAGAAGCGAATATTGTCAGCAGAAAGTAGTCCTCCAAACCGGGAACACCTCAAATCATGCATCCCATCAGCAGGTTTGAATCGATTTGAGGTATGAATTCATACATAAAACCTGCTCCATTTGGAACACATTTTTTACTGGGAAACTACTCTATAAATAATCAAAATAAAAAAATAATATAATTTCGTCGGAGCCTCAAACTAATGGTGGGGGTTTTATAGTAATATATTTATTTAGCAGCTTTATATTCTCTTTTTTATTGAAAATTGTTCAATAAATAATAAATTTCTCAATTTCGGCCAATAAACTTATTTTATGCAAAGGCATCAGTCAAAAGATGGACCAAAAGGAATAAACAAGAAAAAAGATTTCTGAAAATAAACCTGATTTGTTTTGTTTTTTTTTTTTCTAAGAAATTATCGGAACAAAAAGTATCTTAAATATTAAATTTACAGTAATTGAATAATAGTTTGTGGAGAATATTTTTTCCATAAAATCCATATCTGAGTTTCGAGTTCAAAATATGGCAACTAGTACTACTTGAATTATAACTAGAATTTTCCAAGAATTAATAAATACTCACAAATACATATGTTAGCACAACTCCCAAAATCTCCATGATTTATTTTATTTATAATAAGTTGGCATCATTTTTTTAGTACAAATTGACATGTAATAACTTATCAATATCATTTATACATTTTTTATTTAACGAAGATTGCAATTTGCCAAGTTAAGTTCTGGCGCCTTCGCCATTTTCTGTTAAAACTTTGCGAGGTGACCTAGCGGTTCTTGAGCCTAAGAATTTTTTATATTGTAATACTCTCCAGAAATTTCCAAACCAAAAAGAATTTTAATAAAAACATATTTGCATTTTAATCAAGTGTTTTATTTGCATTTACGTTGTATTCAAAATCCATTGGAAATTGCTGGTTCGGCCTTTTTGCCTTTTCAACATTTTAAAATTCTTTTTGTTATACATCCGCTTTGCCTGGATCAACCCCTATCTTCAAGACGACTAGCCAATCTCGCAGTGAGTAGAAAATGTCTTTACCAAACTTAAGCGGTCAACAGCAAGTTGAACAAAACATTAACGAGTGTTCAGTTTGCCAAAATCCCTCTGACGAAAATATGTCGACTTGTGTCCTATGCCACAACGTATTCCACCAAAATTGTGGTAACGTCGAGGATGACACGATTTTCAAATGTCTTTCGTGTTCATCCATAAGACCAAATTCCCCTACACTTAGTAAAACAAGCCGACGCTCAAATCTTTCCCGTCGGTCGCAAGCACAAAAAATTGATTTGCAGCTTCAAAAGTTAGAGGAAGAACGAAAATTAAATCAAGATTATCTAAATAAAAAATATCAACTTCTTGAAGAAGTGGAATCACTCTCAGATGTTTCGTCCCAAAAATCTCAAGCCATCAATAATTGGCTTGCCTCTACAGAGTCGGTGTCTCATCAACAACCCCTAAACAAAGACAATTCAATAAATATTGCTGCGTCTCAAGCAGCACAACCTACAACAATGTATAGCGGCTCTACAGTAGCACCACAAAACCATGTTACATTTGTCTCAACAACGGTCAACAATGCTGCCAAGAATTCGTCTTTACCTGTGTACGCGGTACCCAATTGTACAGCGAACATTCCAACCTTTAGTGGCTTTCAACGAATGCAGTCCTCAAGACCAGCGACGACAAATAATAATCCTAATTATGGACTTACCTTTTCTGCTTATAATAACAACACACAAAAATTTTCTATTCCACAAGAATTTATTTCACGGCAACCAATTTCATCTACATCACATTTCAATTTGAATACGCCAATAAATTCATCATACTTACCTAATAATTTACCCACACCGCACAGCCTTTCACAAACAAATATTTCATCACGACAATCACTGCCAAAAGATCTCCCACCATTTTCCGGCGAACCAGAAGAATGGCCCATATTTTTCTCCACCTATGAATGGTCTACAGCCTCCTGCGCCTTCACTAACGAAGAAAATTTAATTCGCCTCCAAAAGGCTTTAAAGGGAGAGGCACTAAACAGCGTACGTCATATGTTAGTCCATCCTTTAAACGTGCCTGACGTCATACACGTCCTCTACCTGTTGTTTGGCCAACCTGAAAAAATAGTAAATTCAATTAAAAATAAAATACAATCATTACCAAAAATTGATGAAAGTAATTTAAAATCATTTACCTCTATGGCCGTAGAAGTTCGCAGTTTGACTTCCACTATTATTGCAAGCGATTTGCTTGACGAACTTAATAATACATCACTTCTTTATGATTTGATACAAAAGCTTCCAACTTTGTATCAAATGCAATGGACAACTCATAAAATGCAGCTGATTAACCAAAACAAAAAACCAAATCTCTACGAATTTGACAAATGGTTTTTTAACATTGGTATAACAGCTAGCAGTATAACAGTTGACCAGAGTATAAAAACTCAAAGCAAAGAAAAAATTAATAAATCACCAACAACAAACAAGAAAGCGTTTTTACACTCTCATAATCAACGTGTATGTGTGGTATGTAACAATACCAATTGCAAAGCAATAGCTAACTGTACAAAATACCAATCACTTGATCGAAGGGAGAAGTGGAGTATTGTACGAAAAAACAATTTATGTAAAATCTGTTTAGTCAAACACAGTGGCGATTGTACAAAAAAGAAGAAATGTGGGGAAGAGGGATGTGAATTCTTTCACCATCCTTCATTGCATCGTTATTCAAAACAAAATGATGATGAAAACAATCAATCTAAACGTGAAGAAGAAAAAATATTTATTAATAATACACATAATGGTGAATTAAAAGAAGTTTTATTTAAAGTAATTCCTATTAAAATTTATGGAAATAATAAAGAAATAAATACGTTCGCCTTCATCGACGAAGGGTCGTCAATCAGTTTAATGGATGAGCCATTGGCAAAAGAATTAGACCTTAGTGGAGTCTCAAATCCCTTATGCTTGCGGTGGACAGGAGGTATGGAACGAAATGAGGAAAATTCAAGAAGATTAAAAATTTCTATTTCAGGAGGAAATAACAAACGCGTAACAATTAATGTCTCTACAGTTCAATCACTAAATTTACCTGTACAATCAATGAACTATGAGAAATTATCTCAACAATATCGCCACTTGCGAAACCTGCCAGTTAAAAGTTATGAAAATGCTGTGCCACAAATATTAATAGGCTTGAATCATTTTGATCTCGGCGTTTCAAATAAGACTCGAGAGGGATTACCACAGGAACCCATTGCTGTTCGTACGAAATTGGGATGGCTGATTTATGGAGCAGTTGGAGAAAACAAAACAAGTAAGAATTTTAATTGTCAAGTCTGTAATTGTACAACCACTGTTGAAGAATTAGATCAGTTGGTTAGGAATTTTTATTCGCTTGAAAACGTGATAGGAAAAAACAAGGTAGAATCAATATCCCTTCTAGAGTCTGATAACGATAAAAGGGCGTTAGAATTATTAAATAAATTTACAAAACAAAAGCCTAGTGGGCATTATGAGGTTCCACTATTATGGAAATTCGATTTAATAGAGATGCCACCTAGTTATGAAATGGCCTTGAAAAGGTTAATTTGTTTAGAAAGGAAATTAAAATTGAATTCAGATCTCCTTAATATTTTTAAAGAAACGATATCCAAATATCTTTCTAAAGGCTACATACGCAAACTGACTCCCCATGAAATTGATTGTGTTGATAAAAAGGTGTGGTATCTCCCCATTTTTGCCGTTTTTAATAAAAATAAACCGGGTAAATCCCGTGTTGTATGGGATGCTGCTGCCAAATCTAATGGAGTGTCTTTAAATTCATATTTACTAAAGGGACCTGATTATTTGGCCTCTTTGCCATCTATTCTTTTCAAATTTCGTGAAAAATCTGTGGCTGTTTGTGGAGACATCGAGGAGATGTTCCACCAGGTGCATATCAGACCAGAGGATCGTAATGTTCAACGATTTCTTTGGCGTGAGTGTGAGCAAATAGATCGCCTGACATATACATAATGGATGTAATGATTTTCGGCGCCTCATGTGCTCCTAGCATTTCTCAATACATCAAAAATTTTAATGCTACCAAATTCGAAAACGAGTTTCCCAGGGCTGCTAAAGCAATTAAAGAAAATCACTACGTTGATGATTTCCTTGATTCCGTTGACAATATAGAAGAAGCATCAAAACTTATATCTGATGTTAGCTATATTCATCGTCAAGCTGGTTTTAATATCAGAAATTGGATTTCTAATGATAAACTAGCATTAGAATCTACGTCCCCAGCTAAAGAAGTGGGCGCAAAATGCATAAATATAAAAGAAGAAAAACAAATTGAAAAAATTTTAGGCGTTTTTTGGGAACATCAAGAAGATGTAATAACATTCAAAATATCACCATGGCTATTACAAAGTGATATATTTTCTGGTGAAAAAATTCCAACAAAGCGGGAAATGTTAAGGCTTGTTATGTCAATATATGACCCCCTTGGTTTAATCGGATATATTATAATGTATGTCAAGATTCTGCTGCAAGATGTATGGCGATCGAAAATAGATTGGGATGATCAAATTCCCCTTGAATTATTTAATAAATGGTCTAAATGGGTTAGTATTTTGCCTGATATTTGTAAAATAAAAATCCCACGTTGTTATTTAAAATTTTTTGAAAATTATAACAATGTTGAAGTACAATTACACACGTTTGTAGATGCAAGCAAAGATGGATATGCAGCGGTATGTTACCTCAGACTGAAGAAAAGTGACAGCATAGTGTGCTCGATAATCGGTGCAAAAACTAGGGTAGCTCCGATGAAGATTACTTCTGTGCCCCGGTTGGAGCTTATGGCTGCCCTAATAGGGGCTCGATTTGCTAAATATATAACAGAAAACCATAGCATTAAGATTACAAGAAAATTTTATTGGACCGACTCAAAAACAGTATTGAGCTGGATAAATTCCGACCATCGTAAATACAACCAATTCGTAGCCTTTCGAATCACCGAGATTCTAGAATTATCATCTATTAATGAATGGAGATGGATTCCAAGCAAGCTGAATGTTGCAGATGATGCTACAAAATGGTCCAAAATCCCTACAATTTCGAATTCCACTCGATGGTTTCTAGGTCCGGAGTTTTTAATCCAATCTGAAATTGAATGGCCTGAAACAAATACTCCACTAGAGTCAACAAAAGAGGAATGTGTAAAGCATTTGCTTAAAATTACAAAATCTGACGCGATTTTTAACGTTCTCAGATTTTCAAAATGGGCGCGCTTGTTACGAACAGCAGCTTATGTCTTAAGATTTATAAATAATTGCCGCTTTGTTAATAAGCAACGAAGAGAGCTTACACAAGAAGAATTACGAAAGGCAGAAACAATTTTATTTATGCAGGCACAGCGTGAAAAATACTATAATGAAATTTCTTTATTGAGCTCTAATTTGTCGATACCCAAGAGCAGCGATATTTATAAGAAAAATCCATATTTGGATGATGGACTACTACGAGTCCACGGCAGAATCGATAACGCAGAAATCCAGTTTGACCAAAAGCGTCCTGTTATCTTGCCACGAAAAAATTACATAACCAAATTAATTTTACTAAATTATCACGAAAAGTTTCATCACATGAATCATGAGACAGCGATCAACGAAATAAGGCAGAGATGCTCTATTTCAAAACTTCGAGCAACATTTAAGTCTGTAATACGTAATTGCCAAATGTGCAAAATTAAAAAAGCACTCCCTCAAAACCCACAAATGGCTGCGTTGCCTCGAGCTCGTGTTGCTTCATATGTGGCACCCTTTACATACACCGGAATAGATTTCTTCGGTCCGATCTTAGTTACGGTTAACCGTCATAAGGAAAAACGTTATGGGGTCCTATTTACTTGTTTGTCCATTAGAGCAGTTCACATTGAGGTTGCAAATTCACTGACAACATCATCATGCATTCTCGCTATTCGCAACTTTATGGCTAGAAGGGGAATTCCACATGAATTTTATAGCGATAATGGAACCAATTTCGTTGGTGCAGAAAGAGAACTTCGCGAGGCCTTAGCAGAAGTTGATCGAGACGAACTCGTCAAAACATTTACTACAACTACAACAAAATGGAATTTTAATCCTCCGGCTTCGCCCCATATGGGTGGTGCATGGGAACGCCTAGTACGCTCAATAAAAACTATTTTGTACCAAATAATGCCTTCACGATCACCAAGCGATGAGCTTTTGTACAGTATGCTGCTAGAAATAGAAAACATTATAAATTCCAGGCCCCTAGCCTATGTTCCTGTAGATGAGGAGTCTGGTGAGGCGTTAACACCAAATCACTTCCTAGTGGGTAGTTCTTCAGGGTTGAAACCTATATCAACTTGTAATGATAGTGGGGTACTTTTAAAACAATCCTGGTTAACTTCACAGCAGTATGGAAATATATTTTGGAAAAGGTGGCTTATGGAATACCTACCATCGCTAACGTGTAGGACTAAGTGGCATGATCGACAAAAACCTTTAAGTCAGGGGGACTTGGTAATCATCGTTGACCCTACCACGCCTCGTAATGTTTGGCTACGTGGTAAAGTTTTGGAGACGAGATTGGCAAGTGATGGACAAGTCAGAAGCGCAAAAATACTTACTAACCATGGTATTCTGGAAAGACCAGCAACAAAATTAGCTATTTTGGAAGTTGCTTTACAGGAGGAGTCTGGCGGCGAAGATGCTTCTTGCCATACTGCGGGGGGAATGTTAGCACAACTCCCAAAATCTCCATGATTTATTTTATTTATAATAAGTTGGCATCATTTTTTTAGTACAAATTGACATGTAATAACTTATCAATATCATTTATACATTTTTTATTTAACGAAGATTGCAATTTGCCAAGTTAAGTTCTGGCGCCTTCGCCATTTTCTGTTAAAACTTTGCGAGGTGACCTAGCGGTTCTTGAGCCTAAGAATTTTTTATATTGTAATACTCTCCAGAAATTTCCAAACCAAAAAGAATTTTAATAAAAACATATTTGCATTTTAATCAAGTGTTTTATTTGCATTTACGTTGTATTCAAAATCCATTGGAAATTGCTGGTTCGGCCTTTTTGCCTTTTCAACAACATATATTTATATACAGATACATACATATGTAGATATGTGCATGTATCTATAATTAAATATTAAACGAGAAACTGTAGAGAGACAATGATACAAGTACAAATACATGTAGATATAGATTTTAAGCAGAAAGTACTGGGCAAAAATGGGTTTTTCCAGGAACTAAAGTATCAAATCACATGTACGTCAACTATTTACAGTGTCCTATTTGTGATCTTCGCCATGTTCCCTAAACATACAAATGCTAACTAGTCGTAACTAATGTGAAAAAATAATCCTAATCCATGTATAGGTAGAAAGTACTTGCTTGTACAATTTATGTGTGTTTTTAGGTAGCGAATACTGAAATACTAAAACGATATAAACAGAATTTGGCTGTTCATATAAATTTTTTATTACTCTTGCCGATTATATTTCATATTTATAGGTTTGTAGATATGTGTGTACTCGTATGTATCTAGACTCTAGAGATAGGAATTACTCGCTTAAGCATGTGTATGTATGTATGTATGTAGATACTCGTAAATACACATTTATCCGAATGATGTAGAACATTGAAACCTTCTTACGATCCTACGAATACTACGTTTATGATTGGTCTAAATTTCCCGCATTTAATATGGTTTTGTATTTGTTATATTTCATTTTATTACTCTACTATTATTGTTATTATACACATTAGTAGTATAGTGTAGTTAGTATCTTTGTGTGCGTGTGTATCTGTGAGTTTATTGTGTCTCTTTTTTTTTGAGGCAGGTTTAGCTCTTATAACAAGGGTTGTTAGTTCCAAACAAAAACTACTCCTAATAATAAAAAAAAAACAAATATCATCTGCACATACGCGCACACAAGCAACGACAGGAGGGAGCATTGTGTGCATTTGTGTGTGTGTGTTTTATTTTGTATCTCAGAAATAACAAATTTTCCATTTTAATAACACAAACACGATGACAATTTATCTACATATTTATGACTATAAAAGTAGTCGTATCAGGTCAATAAAAATAATGGACATTTTAACGTACCGCATGTGTAGAAATGTACATAGTTGGTTTCTGTGTGTGAGTGAAAGTGTGTACGGGTAAGCAATTTGATGAATTGGTGTGTTTGTGTGTGCAAAGAGAGTGTGTATCTATGAGAATATCTATGACGTTTGGTTGATTGTGCGTACGTCTATCTCTCTATTTTTAGTTGATTAAAGACCTTTGATATTGTAACATCATCGAATTATTAAAAGCGGTTTAACAATAATAATAATAAATACAAATAAATAAACAAAAAAGTTAGTGAAAACGCAGAAAATAAAACTATCGTGAAATTGTGAACAAATAAAAATTAATATTTATAACCAACAAAAAGTATGAGAATAAATTAAACAAATAAAAATAAAAAAAAAATAAATAAATTTCTTAATTTTAATAAAACAAAGTGAAATAAATAAAAATAAAATAAATATAAACAACGAAGAATTTATTCAAAATGTTGATTTCTGAGGATCAAATTCAAGAGGTAATTAAAGCTAGAGTGTTGCTGATAAAACATTCACGCAGCCAATTTACGACTTTATGGAAGTTCATTTAGTTGAATTTTTTGCAACTTAATAATTAAATAAACTTAAATGAACAAAAAACAAAAGGGAACATAATTCCACTTTGTGGTCTCAGTCAGAGTCTCAGGATACTTGTTTTGATTGATATCAAAGTGTTACGCCTACAACACAAAAGTGCAACGGTTAATCACACACATATAAACAAATGGAAGTAAAAAAGTAGAAAATGCGAAACTTGTAAATAAAAGAACAAAAACAAAGAATAAAAGAAAAGAACTCAGCAAGTCATAACTACCGCCCCAACATATGAGTGCTTGTCCATTCAGTCAGATAGGCAGACGGACGGACGTACGGACACACTCACATATAGATACAAACATACATCCACATACATACATGCATACATACATATTGTTTTGGTTCTTTGCTCCATCGTAGACATCGTATAATACGAGTATTTGTTGCATTCATCAAATCTGTTGATGTTAAAAATAAACAACGTTATATGCAACAACACACTCTTTTCTGTACACGTACATTCATCATTTCTGCAACATTCATTTTATTACAACAACAGTAAAAAAAAACAAAAACATAAATATATCATAAAACTAAGACAAAACAAAAGTATAAAAAGTTGGCATATTCATTTTATTTTTCATTATTTAATACATTTAAACAAAATTTCCAAAATGACCACAAAAAATACGAGAAAAATCTAGAAAAACTCAACTTTTTAAGAAGGAGTTAAAAATCTTTAATCATGAAAGTACAACAATATATTAAGTCTCATGGAATAATGTTGCTCATTTCTATTTCTCGAAATAGCAAACTCTAGACACTATTTAAGTAGTGTAGTCAGTGAGTGGTGTACTATATATAAATCCATACGAGTATATATGTATGTATGTATGTATATTTAAAAATTTAAAACAATGTACGTAGTTATGTACATATTTATACACACACTATTCGAAGTAATGTACATATTAGTATTTTCATTGTAGTTTTGCCATAAATTAACTTTTGTAGTTGATCCTGCCCCTTCACAGATTATTATTTTATGTTTTAAAATCTACATATGTATATCTATAACTTAATTAAAGTTAGCAACACTTTTTTAACTGGCGACCATTTTGTCAGCTGTCACGTTGAATTTGGGTTAAATTCGACCAATAATGTATAACTTATCTGGGTTTAGACTGATGAAACGTTTCATTACTATGCCATTTTTAATATTTTAAGGCCGATTTTGCTAGGAAAAAACAATCGAAGAATACTTACGGGCATTGCTATGGTTAGATATCAGAGTTTTTGCTTTAGGAAATATTGAATTTCCAGACACTTAACTGATGTTTTGATCTTACATTAAACAGGATAATTTTTTTTAACACAAACTGCGAAGCCTTTTTTTTGGCTTTTCTGCAGAAAACACCCAGAGTCTTTAGCGGGAATCGAACCTACAACCTCCGAAACTGATATTCTAGCGTACTAGTGTCTAGTTTATCGGGGCACGCAATTGGCTTTATATAAGGTGATTTAAGTAGAGATACTTTTTTCAACAGCCTTTTTTTGACAGATCACCTTGAAGTATACCGATCGACTCAGAATCACTTTCTGAGTCGATTTGACGATGTCCGTCCGTCCGTCCGTCTGGCTGGCTGTCCATGTAAAGCTTGTGCGCAGAGTACAGGTCGCAATTTTGAAGATATTTTTATAAAATTTGGTAAGTGATATTTTTTCGGCCCAAGGACGGATGGGATTGAAACTGGTGGAAATCGGTCCATTATTTTACCTGGCCCCCATACAAAAGTCCTGCCGAAGTTGGGGTTTACCGATCATAAGAATGTTGCTAATCAAATAAAATTCGACACTAATAATATACAGAAATGATGACACCTAATTTTATAATGGTCGGTCCGTAATTAGTCGCAACTGCCATATAAGACTTTAACCTCCATAAATCTTTTAAAAGTAATTACAGGCAAATCCCGGTATAACGAATGATATAATGTCAGCCTCTTTCGTTAAACTGAGAGATTCGTAAAACCGAACTTTTTTTTTAAATAAAAAATTAGCTACATTTACCATTAAATGGAGGGTTTTATGTTATTATATTCATGTTTATTGAACTTACATACGTAAGTACATACGTGTTTACATATTGGGACAAATTATTCGTCTAAAAAATCTGTAATAAATGTTTGTTTGTATGAAGCTTGCAAACTTTTTTCAACTGCTTTTTCTTGCAATTCTCTCAGCACGAAAGATTTTGTGTAATCAATTTTATTTTTATCACACCATAAAATACAGGTTTCAAATCATTTTATGGCATCTGAGTGTTTAATTGTTGGTTCATTCAACTCCATTGGTGGACCGTTATTTTAATTTCCATTATCTTCATCTTCAAAGCTGGTAACCATTTGTTAAACCGGGAGCAAAAAAAATTTGATCGTTCGTTATATAAGGTAGCTAATGAAAAAATTTGCCCATTCGTTAGATCGGATTTTCGTTATAGTGAGTATTTGTTATATCGAGCTTTGCCTGTATATCGAGATAAAGTTTAACATACATAATATTTATTTATTCGCAGAAATCATGACACTAAATTTTTGGATGATCGGTCCATAATAGGTCATATCTCCCATATAACGCACATTTCTGAAAAACTGTTTTATACATATACTGGGTGTAGGGTATTATATGGTCGGGCTTGACCGACTATACTTTCTTACTTGTTTTTGTTTAGTATTGTGTGGCATTTCATAATAGCAAGACTTACGCCTGAACAACGTTTACAAATCGTTCAAGTTTATTACGAAAATTCACGTTCTATGAGGAATGTGTTTCCGACGTTTTCGAGGCAAATTTTGTTCATCGATGAGGCTCATTTCTGCAACCTGATGAAATTCAAGAACTGCCACTTCAACGGTTTGGTGTTTGGTGTGATCTTGCAATTATACATATTAAATTTAATTTAATAAATACATATATTCACATACATATATATTTACTAGGGTATCAATTCGATAAATGATCGTTCGAACAATTTATGACAATTAATTATTTGAAATTTTTTTAAATTACCATTTTCGAATACAAAAACAAAATTCGATTAATATTATTTAGAATAATCGAATAAATTATGTACTTTTGTTATTTCTGTTTAACATTTTTCATAATTTTATAATTAAAAATCATAATCTAATACTATTCCATTTTAATTATACCCTTCACCTTCATGAGAAGGGTATATATATATAAGTTTGTCATTCCGTTTGCAATTTCCACAATATAATTTTCCGACTCTATAAAATATATATATTCTGGATCCTTATAGATAGCGGAGTCTATTAAGCCATGTCCGTCTGTCTGTCTGAGTGTTGAAATCAATTTTCTGCAGTCCCCAGATATCTTTGGGATCCAAACCTTCAATAATTCTGTCAGACATGCTTTCGAGAAGTTTGCTATTTAAAATCAGCAAAATTGCATTAGGCCAAACAGTGTTATGGACCGATATGTGAGGCAACCTCCATAAAAATTTGATATTTTTTGTCCATTTTATTGCAATATTTGTAAATATATTGCAGATAATACCATGAAATTTTGTATACATTGTTTTTATGATAAAAGAAGAAAGTGTGCGGAAAATAGTAAGAACAGGTCCATGATTTCTCACAACCCCCATACAAAAATCTTCCGAAATATTGCTCAATTATACATAAATGCCTATAAAATTGGAATACCAATACAAAATTCCGCAAAAGTAAGTTACATGCAAAACAAAATCGTAAAACGATTTTTTTTTTAGTTCGGTCCATGTGTGTCCATAGACCCCATATAAAGTCCACTTCCAAAATTCACTTAAATACGTATAAAACAGATATAAATAATGTTAAACGGTTAAAATTGGACATAAACAATCCGTATAGGTAAATAAATTGTTGTATTAAATTTTATGGCAGTCGGCCCATAAAAACCTATTTATCTTTATATTATATATCGAATAAATATTGGTACCGACTTCATTCATTTTGTGAATTTCGGTCCATATTTGATCGTATACCCTATAAAAGCCCTCTTCCGAAAATCACTTCAATACTCATTAATCTCTTATAAATAATGGTACTGCCCAAACCAAACTGCTAGATTTTGAGAATATCGGTCCATATTTGACTATGCCCCCCATATAAAGTCCACTTCCGAAATCCACGTTAATAATAATATCTTAAATATACCGTTATTATGTTGAAATTCGACGTGAAATATCCTCATGCATGAAAATCAGTGTTCCAAAATTTAAAAAGATCGGCCCATAATTTGTCATAGCTGCCATATAAGAACCATTTCCAAAAAACAAATAAACCCAAAAGAATGTGTAATAAATATCGATGTCAAACTAACTTTTATATGGATTAAAAATTTTAATCCAGAAATCATATAATATCGGTTATACGGGAATTATTCTACTGGATTTTGTAGCTGTCAGTCAATAATAGCTCCTGAATTAAGTCCACTTCCGAGCATAACAACCATCCATACAACTATTGTAAATAACGCTATTAAGATGAAATTCAACCAATATAATCCTAAAATACATAGAAATCACATTAGTGGATACTGGATTTAGAAGATATCAGTCCATAATTAGTCCATTTCTTCTATGCCATCCATAAATCTTTTGTAAATAATGTTATTGAGATCAAATTCAAACAAAAAAGCCTCACCTTATATCTTATCCTTTTTTGGCTTAAAGTCGGTTTTAGTGACTATTTTCAAATCACTTCAAAATTTTATCACTAATAGAATTTTAAATTCTGATTAAAATAAAAAAAAATTGGGGTGGTCACGCCTATTTGCGAGTGGGCGGGGCTCCAAAGTTTGTAATATATTTAGCTATATATTGAAAACTACATTTTTTTATTAGACGATATATATATCAAATTATAGGTATTTTAAAGACCTTTCCAACGATATGTAACATGACCTATTTATATGAACCACCTATTGAAAAATTTCGCAAAATTATTTTTTGATCCGAAATTTTTGAAACAAATCCGAGAAAAAGGTCTATATGAGTAAGTAGATAACTACAATATTTTCAAGTCAAGAAATTAAGCTTTAATTTAAGGTATAATATGACCATGTAGGTAATATAAATCCAAAGATATTAAAGAAAGATAATAACATTTCACCATAAAAAATACAATCTGTACTATGCGAAGCCGGTGTCTGTTTACCATAGAGGAGAAAATCCTTCCGCCCGGCCTTAGGCCAACAATACAGGAAATCTGTACTATGAGAAGCCGGTGTTCTGTATTCCATATAGGAAAAAATCCTATCCTGCATACAAAATTTTGAAAAAAATGTGTTTTTTTAATTTTTCAGATCTTATAATTCTATGATTATTGTACCTACTAACACATATTATACATTAAATTAAAGCTTAATGTCTTGGCTATTAATATAATTAAACTAAAATAACACTTATATAGACATTTATTTAAATTTTTTTAGATATTAAAAAAATTCGGGTCAAAAAATATTTTTTTCGGATTTAACCCATATTCGGTCCATATTTTATAATTATGATATATATCGTTATTTAATGTATTACAAATTATCAGGCACCCAGTAGTTCCCGAGATATAGGTCAATATATTTTCAACTTTACAGGCCCGTCCTCTCGAAAATGTGCGCCAACACATTTTTTTTTGCTGGTATCTCCTTTGGATGAAGTTTTTTTTTTTTTGAGCAGTCACTAAAACCGAATTGTTCCTCTTTTTTATACTCTGTGTGTTAAATTACACTCAAGATTTTTATGAACATCAGACAAACTCTGTAAATTATGGTAAGAATTGGTAATTAAATCAATTAAAAATTATGAAAATTAGACAAAATTTCAAAATATTTAACATAAATTAGGTTGGTCGTAAAATTGTCTTTCAAACAATATATAATAATCATAATTAAATTTGCACTAAGACTGAATAGAAAACACAGAATAAGAATATTCTAGTCTTAAAACCAGTGTAGTTTTTGTATTTCTTATTACGTTTAGGTGCAGGGTATTTAAGATTCGGCACAGCCAAATATTGAACTTTAACTTGTTTTATCTCAGATATAGTCAAAATTATTTGCAAACTATATACTTTAGACTTATATCTGCCTATTTATACACCTATTTTTTCCGCACAGAACATTTAGAATATTTTCCGACAGATTTTTAGTCTTTAAGTTCCATATGTTTCTTAGGAGAATCGTAATAGTATGAGTTTTCGCTCATATACTTTTGCTGATTTCCAATACCGAAATTCTCATGATTATATCTCCCTCATATCTCTTGAATGGACACTGCTACAAACGATCATGCGGACATGGCTTAATTGACTCGGCATCTCAAGGAACCGGACTGTATTTTGTGATATTTCTTTCTCTGAATGATAGACGTGTGAGCGAGTTGAATCCGTTTTGTATAGATCATTCAATAGAAAAAAATAGGCTATAAAATCCAATTTTTGGAAATTAATTAAAAATTGCGATATTTTAATTTTCCTAACAAATATCTATTTAGAGCTATAAATGCTTAAGTTGGACACTTTGCGGAAGTTGTGAAAATTCTTTGAGATTTAAAAGATTTTGTTTTTAATTTTTTTTCAATATAATAATATTCAATATATTATTGAATATAATAATATTCAAATATTCAAATTTAAAGAAATGCAAACTTCCTTTTATGAATCCTTATATAGGTATTTGCGATATATGTTAACTTTTTTTACTAGAACTAAAATTGTTTATCTGCCTTATAGTTTTTTTTTTTTACATTAATTCATTTTAGTTTTCCAACCACAAGTGTTGCTCCTCCCAAAGGCATTATAAACATTAAAAACATGCAACAGTCAGCATTAGAGTAGAATCTCTTCATATTATACTTTTTGATGACCATATGGATGGCCACCACTTGTAAAGTGTATTTAGTGAAAAAGTAGAAACAAAAACTAAACTCAACTGAACTGAACTTTAACAAAAGAGGCACGAGTAAACTTCGTAAAGATGCTCTGACACACACACACACACACACACATATATTAGAGATTTTACCTTTTAACAATCGATAAAGAAACAAACCAAAAAAAGAATTTTTTTTTTTGGGGGGTAGTGCAACCAACAAGTATCACGATGATGACAGACTGACTGGTACATTTAAAAATGAAACTGAGAATTTAATAATGGTGATGCATGCCGCGAGCTCATAAAATTTAAATTGAGTTTTATTTTATTTATATTCAACCAACCACCCAGCAAACAACTAATTTAATAATTTGGGGGAGAAACTTAGCACATTAGAAATAAAATATATCCCTTATGTTTGCTGGGACATATCTCAAAGATATGACTCTCTTTGGTTATTCTTTATAGAAGATGTCTGTCTGTCTACATGAAAACCAAAACATCAATAAATAGTTATGAACAATTTAATATTGTATATATAAGAGTTTAGTTGTATTTCAACAGATTATGTTTAAAAAACCACTAACGTTCTAATCCATTTATTCGATTCTTTTACACATGCGTTCAATTTGCTATAACTAATATACATATTGACAGACATACCTATGTATGTATGTATAAGTTTACGATCATATTAATCATAAAAAATACTCATATATTGCATTTGAAAATTAAGGTTTAATTAAATCTTTCAGAAGAGCTCTAATAGGTGGTCGTTTTCAACATTAGTATTCAGTTGGAATTGGAAAAATGATTGCAAATTGTTGTTGCACAGGTCTCTAGCAATTATTTGACTTTTACAGATTTAAAATTATCAATTAGTCGACGAGTTATAGCCAAAAAAAAAAAACCCATATAAACAATATGCTGAAAATCGGCATTTGACTGCAAAGTTCAAAGGTCGATTAGAAAAAAATCTAACTAACATAAACAAACGCCGCCTCTATTTTCACCCCTCACTCTCAGAATCCACATAACTTTTGTTCCACAGTGTAACAGTAAAATGTTGATGTGTATAATAATTTTTATACCCTCCACCACCATACATAAGTTTGTCATTACGTGTGTAACACTAAGAAATATTCATGTGAGACCCAACAAAGTATGAACCTTATGGAATTCTAAATCGATTGAGCTATGTACGTCTGTCTGTCTGTCTGTCTGTCTATCTGTCTGTCTGTGTAAAATACTATCACGTCCAAAAGACACAACCACAATCAACTGAGTTTACAAAAGGCAGTTTAGAATTATCCTAAGCAGTTTGGTATTGAAAATCAGCAAAATCGGTATAGTAGAACCAGACTTATGGACCAAAATGTGAGACAGCCTCCATAAAAATTTGATATTTTTAAACATTTTTCTTCCAATTTTTTTTAAATATATTGCAGATATTGCCATGCAATTTTGTACACATTATTTATATGATAAAAGAAGAAAGTGTGAGGAAAATAGTAAAAATCGGTTTATGATTTCTCATAACCCTCATACAAATATCTTCCCGAAATATGGCTTCATGATAAATAAATGCCTGTAAAATTGGAATAAATATTAACACAAAATTCGGCAAAAATAAGTGCCATGTAAAAAGAAATTGCAAAATTAAATTTTGTTTTCTTCGGTCAATGTTTGATCATAGACCACATTTAAAAAAGTCCACATCTAAAATTCACTTAAATACATATAAATTTTGTACAAATATAGTTACCAAGTTAAAATTCGTCACAAATAATTATTATAGATATAACCATTGTTGTACTAAATTTTATGATGGTCGGTCCTTAATTGGTAATTAATCTTTATATATATCTTTTAAATATCGGTACCGACTCAAAACTTTATATATATATCATTTAAATGTACACAAAAATCATTCCGCAAAATTTTGTGAATTTCGGTCACTTTGATTCTCATAAATGACTTATAAATAAAGGTACCGATCTAATATTTTACACGGATCATTTACATATATGCCAAAATTAAGCTGTTGGATTTTGAAAATATCGGTCCATATTTGACTATATCCCCCATATATGGTCCACTTCCGAAATTCACTTTAATACTAACACATGTGTATCTTAAATATATTATTATTACGTTGAAATTGGACGTGAGATATCCTCATATGCATAAAATTCACTGTGTTAATACCCATGATTTGTCATAGCTGCCACTATATGGACCATTTCCGAAAAACAATTTAACCACAAAAACGTCTAATAAATATCGATGTCAAATCAACTTTTATATGGGTCAAACATTTTAATCCAGAAATCATATCCCAGCATACAATTCTAGGAGCGCTCCGAAAAAGGAGTCAGAAAAGAGTCCAACAAAAGAGCATTTTCGGAGCGAAAGGAAAATTTGCTTGTTACTGTTCTGAGTCGGCCCGCAGTATGACTCAGAAATTCCACTTAATTGTATGTGTGTACCAAAGCGTTGTTGTCCTGTTATTTGTGCTTTGAACAAAAAAAAAAAAAAAAAAAACAAAGCTGTACCACACAAGAATGATAAAAACAAGATTACACAAATCCGAAAAAAAACTCATAAAAGACTCTTTTCTGACATTATCTAAGAGCTCTTTCTGACGGACCATTTCCGAATGTAATGACCCTCTTTTTTGAAGGTTTTCGGAGCAATTATGAGTGTTTTTTGGGCACATAAAGAGCGTTAACGCTCAGAAAAAGGTGTCAGAAAAGACTCTTTTCGCACTCATATGGCTTGCTGGGATTAGTATCGGTTATCGGCAATTATACTACTGAATTTTGTAGCTGTCTGTCAATAATAACTCCTGAATTAAGTCCACTTCCGAGCATAACAACCAAATATACAGCTATGGTAAATAACGCTATTGAAATGATATTCAACCAAAACAAGCCTAAAATACATAGAAATCACATTATAGAATATTGGACTTAGAAGCTATCAGTCCATAATTGGTCCACTTCTACTATGCCACCCATAAATCTCTTCTAAATAATGTTAATGAGATCAAATTCAACCAAAAGAAGTCTCACCTTATAATCTTACATCTTTTTATACTCTGTTTCTTAACTTGTTGTGAAAAATGTTCTTTAATTTTATAAATTGTTAAATTACAGTCAGAAGTATCATACAAATCAGACAAAATCTGTAAATTATAGTAAGAATTGGTAATTACATCAATTATAAATGGTCAAAATTAGACACATTTCAAAGTGCTGCCATATTTTTACCACAAAATCATAACAGCAATTAAGTATGACTGAAAAAATGAATCTGTATTTAAATGCAACTTAAGGTTTTATAAAAATTAACTAAAACTACACTTAAATACGCACTGTTTTATTGGGCATAAGGATTAGGAATTTGATGCTGATGCAGAAAACTTGTAACATTAAACATCGTCAAGCAAATGTCTGTGATAGTTAAGGTCATTAGTCTTTACTTTATGTTGCTGTTCTGTTCCATGTCGTTCTGTTGTTAAATTTTTGTAGTTAGTTTCTCCGTATAAACGTATCAGCTGTTTTAAGCAAACAGACAACAAATAATTAAATTAAATCAAAAATAAATAACCATTTTTATTTAGTCCAGATTTCACATGTTTGTGTCTTGAAAAAATAATAATAATTTATGATACAATATAATGTGAATATTTAATAGTTTCTTTTTACAAGGTCACTTGAATTTTATATAAAAATATTTAATTTATTTATATATATTTATTTCGAATATTTTGCTTCTTCAGGGATAATATAAGTTTTGAATTATAATAAAATAATAATTGAAGTATGTATAAAAATGAAAAAATTTTTAACAGAAAATGAAAAGCTTATAATTATGATATACAATTATGATATATATATATATATATATAAAAGTTGTTTGGAATAATAAATGAAAAATTATATATATATGTAATATTTTTAGTTTCTAAACTTATTCTTATAAATTAAATGTCTGTAATTTTGAGCTACATTGTCTGTATCTGTTTTAAAATTAATTCTCTTTTCTATCGGTACATTAATAATCTGTAACATTTCTAACATAAATCGTCTTTTATAATTTGTTTCTGTATTTAATATGGTGGTATTTTCAAAATCTGGATAATGATCTAAATTGTAACAATGTGATGTTAATGCAGTTTTTTGAGAAGAAGTGTGTTTGTGTTTTTGGTCAGATTTATGTCCAGCTAATCTAGTTTTCAATTTGTTTTTAGTTGTACCTACATATATTTTATTACATTTTCCATTATTTTTACCCTTAAGCCTAGTACTCTGTTCAAATTTGGGAAAAATGTTGAGCAACATTAATTATTTCATGTTGCCTATCACGCGAATTTACATAATTTGACGTTTTTTTTTATTGAATGTACGCCACATTGTTTTACACACATGTGTTTTGCTTTTTGTGAATTTAAATCGAAAATAAATAAAAGTTAAAATATTAAAAAATCTGTGTTGAATCGAAATAGTTAAATAAAAATTAATAAAAAAATATTACTGGCCGCTTGTGCAGCAGAACAACAAGTAATAGATATTGTTGTTGCGACAGAAGAGCTTTTGGATAAAAATTCCACGTGAAACAATTGCTACTTTAATTATTTCGCTGTGAAAAAATAATGTTTCCAGATACATTTCACATATTTTTCACAAAATGAACAGAGTACATACTACTTCTGCAACATTTTTTCATGAAAATTTCATGTTTATTTTTTTTAACGTGTATTTTGACAGCATTCCACTTGAAATTTTGAACAGAGTACTATGCTTTACACGGCATTTTATAAACCATATTGGATTTATCTAATTTTACTGTTTTATCATTTATTTTACTATATAATCTATTTAATGTGTTATATCTTATATTTATCTATCTTATAATTATTCCTGTCATAAAATTTTGAATTTTCTAGTCGTTCAGAAATTAATGGAATATAAGTTAGAGATTTATACATTTTAGGTTCAGAATTTATATTTTTTAGTCTTTTATATTGTCTTATTAATTTATAAATTAGTTCATTTGGAAAACTATTATCTTTTAAAATTTGTTTGATTTTTATTTTATTATTTTTATGAAATATTTTGTCACTAATATTTAGAACTTTATCTATTAAGTTTTTAGCCGTATTTATAATAACTCTCTTTGAATGTTTAGAATATTAATTAATAATCCTTCCTGATGAAATCGGTTTTTGATACCAATTTATTAGTAATTTATCTCCATTTCTAATTACTATTGTATCTAAATATGGAAGTTTATTATTAGATTCTTTTTCAATTGTAAATTTAATATTTTGGTGAAAAGAATTAAATATGTTTAATATATTTATTATATCATAATCTGAAATAATACAAAATAAATCATCCACATATTTTTATATTATATCTGCTGTAATTGGAGAAGCTGGAGAACCCATAGGTAGACCTTTATGCTGAGAATATATTTTGTTGTTATATTGAAAGTATCTGTTATCCTGTATGCAAAATTTTACAATTTCTAAAAACAATTCTTTCTCCATAGATGTAATTATATTCCATTTCTTTTCTATAATATTTAATGCTAAATCTATAGGTATACTAGGAAATAATGAAATTACATCTAAAGAAATGATTTTTTCATCATTTTCTATTTTTATTTGTTTAATTCTATCTTTAAATTGTAATGAGTCCTTTATATTATATATTGAATTTGTAGTTATGTTTTTAAGAATTTTTGTTAAATATTTACTAAGTTCATGTGATGGAGAATTTATACATGAAACTATAGGTCTTAATGGAAATGTTTCCTTATGGATTTTAGGAACTCCATATAATTTCGGAGCTATAGCTGAAGTTATTTTTAAATTTTTCTTTTCCATCATTGTAATAATTTCTAATTTGCTAAGTTTTTCTACTATATTGTTATTTGTCTGTTGTAATTTAATTGTCGGATCTTTATTTAATATTTGATATGTTGACTGATCATTAAGAATATCGTTCATTCTTGAAATATAATCAGATTTATTCATAGCAACTGTAATGTTACCTTTATCTGCATTTAAAATTAAAATATTTCTGTTAGTTTTAAGAAAATGTTCTGTTTTTTTAACATTATTAAGGGTGAATTTATCTCTATTAGATAATTTTATTTTATTGATACTATTATCTATTATAGTAGTTAGTCTAGTCCTTGCTATTTCTTGTTCCTCTTTTTCTTTTATAGTCTGTATGAAATCTTCTCCTTCTGCTATCATCCTAAGAACTGGAAATTCTTTTTTCGTGATTGGTAATGCGTGTTTGTTGCCTAATGAAATAGTCCATTGTATATCTATTGGTATATCTGTATTCGTTCGTATTTATGAAAAATTTTTTATTAAAATTAATATCTAATTCTTTTTTCTGTAAGTCAACTAGATAATTAAACTTTCTAATATGTGTGTCTTTAATTTTATTCTTTAATTTTAAGCCTAATCTATTTTCATGGTCTAAAAAGTTATTCATTATATCATGTGTGAAAATGTTGTTTAAATTGTGTTGTATTTTCATTAATTGTTTGTTTTTGTTTTATACTTAAATTAAGGATCTTGTTCTGCATATTACATATATTTCTTGATACAGCTTGTCGAAAATTCCTTGGTCCATTTTCCTCAAAAAGATTAAAATAATTTTTAGTTGAATCCCTAATAAATTTTGGTATTATACCTGAGTTTCGGCAACGAATAAGAAAAGTAATTGTTGCCTTTAATTTTATAATCTTATCCCTCACTTTCTTAAATTAGATAAAACATTAGATAAAATTAGATAAATCCAATATTGTTTATAAAATAATAAAAATAAAAATAATGAAAAATGTAATAAAATATATGTAGGTACAACTAAAAACAAATTGAAAACTAGATTAGCTGGACATAAATCTGACCAAAAACACAAACATACTTCTTCTCAAAAAACTGCATTAACATCACATTGTTACAATTTAGATCATTATCCAGATTTTGAAAATACCGCCATATTAAATACAGAAACAAATTATAAAAGACGATTTATGTTAGAAATGTTACAGATTATTAATGTACCGATAGAAAAGAGAATTAATTTTAAAACAGATACAGACAATGTAGCTCAAAATTACAGACATTTAATTTATAAGAATAAGTTTAGAAACTAAAAATATTACATATGTATATAATTTTTCATTTATTATTCCAAACAACTTTTATATACATATATATATATATATATCATAATTGTATATCATAATTATAAGCTTTTCATTTTGTTAAAAATTTTTTCATTTTTATACATACTTCAATTATTATTTTATTATAATTCAAAACTTATATTATCCCTGAAGAAGCAAAATATTCGAAATAAATATATATAAATAAATTAAATATTTTTATATAAAATTCAAGTGACCTTATTGCTTGTAAGAAGAAACTATTAAATATTAAACAAAGGTCAAATAAACAACCTAAATATTATAATGTGAATATTTAAACTAAGTAGAAGCTGGTTTCTGATATTTTAAAGTTTTAGCATTTTAAGACCAAAGAGCAGACAGACAGTTAAATTAAATTCCAATCAACTTTGTACTTCTTTAAATTATTTATTATTTATAGGTATTTATGTAGATGCATATGTATGAATGAATGTATTTCGGAGATAGTTTATAAAGTCATATACGTAAAAATTAGTTTTTTGTTTGTACATATTGTGTGCGAGTGAACTGGGGAGCTTTTTTGATTACAGGGTACGGCAAAATATTAAATTACCGTCATTTAAATACTCTACTCAGTCGTAAGATGATGTGCGTGTTGCAGCAAGCCACATTTATTTATTTTATAACCGGTAGCTAAGCACACGTTATGACCATAATTTGCAGTTTTAACACATAATTGAGACAAATTAATGATTTTGGAAAATATGTTTGTCTCTTTATTTTTCTTTTTTGTACAACTACTATTTGTTTTCATTAATTTATGTTCGCCTTGTTTGAAACAATCTCTCAGTACGATCATTTGACTGACACTAAGGAACGTGATATTTGTGTGTCCTCCTTCTTTTCAATTATGAGTATAATCCATGCTATGCTACTCTTAATTAGAGCTATTCATAATGTTGTTATTGTTTGTATACAAAATATCACAACAAAATTAAAAATCATTTATATTTCCACACCTTTTTACGGATAATCATTTACTAGTTATTCGTGAGCAAAGGTAGAAATCTACAAAATGTTGACAACCACCAATGATGAATGGCTGTCTCCCTTTCTCTCTCTATCTGAGTCTGTTCCATTCTAAGCATCAATACAATATATTACCATCATCAGCATCACCACCACCGCCACCACCCTGTGAGCAGTAGAAAACAAAAGCAAGATTAAAAAATACAAACCCCTGCGCTACTGTGGTGCTAAACTGACGTCGGTGAACATCAGACTCTGCCCGATAATGATCTTGTCTTTTGGGCACAAAATGTTTGTTTTGTCATGCAATTTGCGGGTTATTGTTGTCGTTTTTTTTCTTTTTTTTCATTGTTTTTTTGTTGTGATTGTTTTGAGTGTTTAGCTCCGATAGGTAGATAGATAGATATAACAAACTACTTCTTTATTCTTGCTGTTGTTATTCATTCATTCGTATCTTTGTAAGTTTATTGATTTACTTTTTTTTTTTTGTGTGCAGAATAGGCGCATGCTGACACTTGAGGGTTAATAATGGTTATAATGGTCCCATGAGACACTTTATACAAACATCCAGATACGTACCTACATATGTACGAGTACATATGTATGTATGTATGTATATGTATGTACGTGTTGACTTGTGGAGGATCTGTAATAATACTTATCGCATTGCTTTTGTCACCTATTTTATTATTGTTATTATTCTTCGATCTATACTCATTAATAATTAATTTTCTTTTAAAATCTTGTTATTTACAGTTGTACGAGATCAACGATGATCCAAAGCGTAAAGAGTTCCTGGATGATCTTTTTTCATTTATGCAAAAGAGAGGTGAGTTTTGTATAAACATACATACATAGTTTGTTTATTTTTGTAGTACATACTCGTACTACATACATAATTAATATTTTATATTGGCCATATCTACAAATAAATATGTAATTATAAATCATTTCAATGCCATCACAGTCAGAGAGAGAGAGAGAGAGAGAGAGAGAGCGAGCGAGCGATAATTGTTTTTATTGTCAATGTTTTGGCTTCCTTGTCAAAACATTGAATACGGGAATGATCGAGGGAAATGTTTATTTAAAGGCGTCTGTCTCATTAAAAATTTCATGCATTTGTATTGTGAGTATTATGACTGGCCATAAAATTATTTATAAATGCATTAAATATTACTGTTGTTTTACATTAAACAAAACAACATTTATTCATTCCACAGAAACAAACAAAATAAATAAATAATAAACGACATAAACGCTCAAATAGTAATGTTAAGTACCAAAAATACATATAATCAAAATGCTACTTTTTGAGGGAAATTGTATTCTATTAAAGGTACCTTTCTTTAGTACCTTCCATTTTAAGGTAATAAGAAAAGAGACTTAATTAATTCCGTATTTTGCTTCTATAGAAAAAGCAAAATGAAAAATATTTTCCGAATGAAACCACTCTTAATTTGCTTTGTGGAATTGTACTTTTTTTTCGGTTTCATTCCGAAAAAATTTTTGTTTTACTTTTTCTCATATAAAAGCAAAATACGGAATTAATTCCACTTCCGACCGGAATTAAATTCTGTTACATGGCTGTGGCTTTTTTTCGTATATTGAAAAGACACCGGCAGTTCCGATTCCGATGTTCACTGTTTGGATGTCCATAGTACCTAAATTGCTGGTAATATTTTTACCAGTAAATATAATGAAATTAACTATTCCTATTATTGTTTGTTATAAACAATATTATTACAACTAACATAGGTTGTAATTGTTACATTTTTTTACGATTAAAACAAATAGTACTTATTAGTATGAAATGGTACTAAATTCCATAGAAATAATTCTTATAAACATAAAGCAACGATAATCATCGCCTGACACAACATTGGTGTTCAGCACATGCTGAGACTTCTTTTTGTCAGTATTGCCAGTATTTTTCGGTTCTCATCCCCAATTTTCGATTTTATATCCCCAAAAATCACCAATTAACAATTACATAACATGTAAAGTTTCAACATTTCGGCATAAGCATCTAATAATTCATATGCAATTTATTCTTGTTTATTTAATTGTTTTAGCAATACCTATTCATTATTGAAAAATTATAACGAATATAAATTCCCTAAACTGGCAATATTCTGCTTTTTGTTTCTGTAAATTATTTTTATTATTTTAATTATTACTATTTGGATTTCTCTTTCTTTCCTGAACGTAATAGAGTCTAATGTGCGCACATACATATTTGCTTCAACTTTGGGGGGAAAATGAAATAAACGTTTTCATTAAAATCTCAAACACATCAACATCAACATGATTGCTAATGACATGATCAACACTTGAACGATTCGTCACTTCTAAAGTCATTCCTTTGGTGTGTATGTCTGTCTGCCTGTGTATGTCTCTCTTTCTGTCCGTCCGTCATTGAATTCCTTTTTATTACCCAATGTATTCACACTCTCAGACATTCATTTAGACTTTTCATTTTGAAAAAATACGGATGAATGCTGCAAGAAACATTCATTCGGTGGCATTAAAATTAAAATAATTTTCAACGTACATTCTACATATTTGTTGTTGTTGTTCATTTTTGTTGTTGTTTCTTCTTTGAGATGCTTTTAATAATAAAAATTAT
This sequence comes from Bellardia bayeri, assembly GCA_950370525.1. NCBI lineage: Eukaryota > Metazoa > Arthropoda > Insecta > Diptera > Calliphoridae > Bellardia > Bellardia bayeri. Next base: position 38,780,681 of record OX493268.1, on the reverse strand, counting down.
GTTAATTAAATGTCAAATAAACGTTATTGTTTACATTTTCGTAAATGTGAAACAAAAGTAAAATGAAATATTAAATAAAAATAAATAAATGCATGCATAATTTTAATATTTTTAAAAATATGTACATATATACATACGTATGTATGTATGTACTCGTATGTATGTACATACATATGTATGTTTTTTAGTCAGTTGAAAAGAAAAAGAAATAAATATTTTTTTAGTTTTTGTTAATTTTAAGTGTTTTATAATGATGTATTTTGGACGTGACATTGCAATGTATTTCATTTACAGATTGTGTTTTATATGAGTAGTTTTCTTTATGCTTTGCATAAACAATTTTATAGCCTCGTTTATGGTGCTCTATTGGCATAACAGCAGGCGCGGTTTTGTGAGGAGGAAAAATGCAAATTTTCTTCCTCAAAGGCTTCAAAATAGAATACGAGGGCGGTCGGAACAGAAAGGGGCCTAACACAGAGAGAGAATAGTTAGTTTTTCAAAAACATTTTTATTTTTCAATATAATCTCCTGAAACTTCAATACACTTAGTCCAACGCTTATCTAGCAATTCTATCCCTTGATTTAAATAGTTTTCCTCAAGACCTTTAAAATAGTGGTTTTCAACTGTAATTGCATCTTCATTTGAAGTAAAACGCTTGAAAGCTAGCCAATTTTTTTAAAATTGGGAACAGGTAAAAGTCACTGGGAGCTAAATCAGGAGAATAATGTGAGTGGTCAAGCAACTCGTACTTTAATTCGTTGATTTCAGCCATTGTCAAAACACTCTTGTGGGCTGGTGCGTTGTCTTGATGAAAAATTATTTTTTTTTTGTGTTGTAAGCCAGGACGTTTTTCTTGAATTTTTACATATAATTGATACAAAATGTGGAAATAGTACTCTGAATTTATTGTTTTATCCTTTTGCAGATATTCAATCAATAAATTACCTTTGAAGTCCTAAAAAACCGTTGCTATAACCTTACCAGCCGATTGAATTGTTTTTGCCTTCTTTGGGGCACTTCCTCCAGCTTCCGTCCATTTCTTGGATTGTTAATTTGTCTCTGGACTATAGTGGTGGATCCATGGCTCATCAACAGTTATGAAACGACGCTTAAAATCCATTTTATTTTTCTTAAAACGATCCAAACAAGCTTGAGAAATTTTCATTCTTATGCGTTTTGAGTCGACTCTTAACAAATGCGGCACCCATCTTGCAGTGGCTGCTCAATCCCAATCTTGACCTGCTCAATCCCAAATAACATTACAGAATTATTATATAGAGTCCCTGATTAATAATTGAACACTAATAAGAATACCTGAATAAAATACTTTAATAATTGCAAAAAATGTAAATCATTTATTATAAGGTATGTTAAATTCCTAAAATTTGGAAACGGTCGGATGTTTTTTCCCCTGCTCGTAACCTTCCCAACTTGTTTCATTTAGCGAGCTTTTTAGTGAAACCCAAAATGGTCGCTATCCTCTCATTACCCTAAGGAAAACCTAAAATGTGAGTAGTATGGAACAGTTGTTTTCGTGCCATGAAGATGCAAATTTTTTTGGTGCAATGAAGATGAAAAAATTTTTGTGTTGTAGACAAGAAGAATTTTTCGTTGCTTTGTTTTGTTAAATTGGTTCGTTTTTTTATTTGCTTTAGTTGCACTTTTGTGTTTTTTCGTTGTTTTGTTTGTTGAATTAATTTGATTTTTATTGCTTTAGTTGCATTTTTTTTGTGTAGTAATTTGTAAGGCAGTTATAATAGGGAGGTTAATATTATTTCATTTAGTCTGTATTAGGACGAATACAATTTTGTAAACTTTGAGTATTAGTAGTGAAAATTAATTTTTTTCCGAAAATATTTGAGTAAAACTCAAAATTAAAAATTTTTCTCTTTCAAAAATTGATATAAAAAGTCATTCTGTAGATTATGTTTTTGTCATTAATCTGTAAATATATAAATACCAAGTACAAAAAAAAAGAATTCAATTAGATATTCGTTTTCTAAAGTGCATAAAAATGAGTTCCGCAAAAGTTACAAGTGCTGAAATTGTTGCCGCTTTTAATAAATTGAAGATTTACTAAAGATTTACAATCATCAAAGCCACATAAAGTTGTATCCATGTTTCGTCAAAAGAACAAATATGGAAACGTTGTAAATGCAGAACTAGAAGACCCTTTGCTATACCTCCCCAAATAATACAACAATTTGAATGATAATGTGATTGAAGGAATTGCTAATGAAAAATTTATACTAACGAAGAATTGGAAGAGTCAATCCCGATCGTTGAGACTCACAACGATGTTGATGATAGCTTTTTCCTCCCTAATTCACAACCTTTTTTTTAGTATCTAGAATTAATTAATGTGTATAACTATAAATATGTGTATAAGTTTAAACAAATTTTATATAAATGGTATTATTATTAAGTGAGGCCTCAAGCACTACGACCTGTAAGATCTTATGTGCAGCCTTGAAGTTTCATCATGTTATATTTAGGCTGTGTATAAAGCCAATTATTCTGTTAGATGAGAGATCAAATACATCACCTGGGGCCATAAAGGCCCTTCCGAGCCATCTTGTTCTGCGTATTGCCAGCATTGCGCAGTCGCTAAGAATATGTTCAGAGGTTTTGGATTCAAATTCACAAAACCTACACTGTTCATTCGCAACATTACCTAAAGTAACATTACCTAAAGCCACCGTGTCCTGTGAATAATCCAGTAAGTAATCTCAATTCACCCTTTCCGAGCGATAGCAACAATTGAGATCTTCGTTTGGACAGAGTAATAAACCTTTTAGACTGTCTAAGTCCTGGTAAGTTGTTCCAAAATCGGGAAAATTCCGATTCAACCCAAGAACTAATTCGTTCCACAGGGTATCCACGTGGAATGCCAAGCAATCAGCACGTTCATTACCAGCATGGCCTTCATGACCAGGTACCCAGCACAAGGTAAGTTCATTATGCGTGGCGAGTTCATTCAATGATGTCCAGTAGTCCATAACTACCCTAGACCTTATTTCATATGAAGATAAGGCTCTGAGAGCAGCTTGGCTATCAGACATAATAAAAATCCTATTATACCTAACTCTACGTCTCAGACATTCGTTAGAGCATATAAGGATGGCGTAAATTTCCGCCTGAAATATAGATACCCATTGGAATACCCCTTTGAAAATTGGGCTCATATATGCCAGCCCCGATGTCACTATTAACCTGTTTGGAACCATCGGTAAACCACACCTGATCGGCATTAGTCTGCCACCATGTCTGATTTAACAATTCATCCCTTTTAGGATAAGGACGTTAAACCTCCTATTTAACACCAGAGTCTTTGACATTTAATCTGGTACTGCAATACTAGGATCATTCGCAAAGATACCTAGTATGCTCATGTGTCCAACCAGATCTCCCGGCAATAGACGGGATATCTCCGGTAGTCTGGATGCACTCCTATAGGCCTCCTCCATTATCAATAAATGTAGAGGTGGGATATGTAGGATTGCACCCAGAGCATGAGTGGGGCAGGTCCTCATGGACCCAGTAATAGAAATACAGATGAGCCGATAGACCTTGTCAAGTTGCGATCTAGCAGTCAACTGTTTAACTTTTTTCCACCATGCCAAAGCAGCGTATGTTATTATTGGTCTAATAATTGTAATAAAAGACCAGTAAATCATCTTCGGTCTTAACCCCCACGTTTTACCAAAAAGTCGCTGGCAGGCATATAATGCTCCAGTAGCTCTTTTGATAGTGTTGTATAAGTGAGAATTCCAAGTGAGAGTACTATCAGTATAACCCCAAGATATTTTAGCTCCTTAGAAAACCTGATAGATGAGCCATTCAATGTAGGCTTTATGAGTCTAATAACTCTACGTTTTGTAAATGGTACAAGAATTGTCTTAGCTGGGTTGATGGTTAAACCCTTGTCCAAGCACCACTTGCTGGTTATATTTAGAGCAGTCTGCATCCTTTCCGATATCGTTACGTCATCCCACCCAGTAACCGAAATTACTAAGTCATCGGCGTAGCCATATGTACGGAATCCTATGTTGTTAAGTTCTTCCAGTAGTTCATCGATAACCAGAGCCCACAGTAGAGGCGATAATACGCCATCTTGTGGGCATCCCCTGGTTGCCCGTATGGTTTTCGATGACCCTCCCAAGTCCAACTTAATAACCCTGGATGACAGAATTTCCAAAATCCATTTCCGTATAATATGCTCTTTTTCTATACAGTGATAAATCAATAGCACTATATGACGTGTTGTCGAAGGCCCCCTTAATGTCAATAAACGCACAAAGTGATATGTTATTGGCACCAATGGCCTTTTCGCCTCCTTGACTTTAACTTGACTTTAACTGAGAACTAGATTGGAAAGCAGTACGAATGTTCGAACTTAATTCATTTGCCTCAAAATCGATTTCCGATTTTTCAAATATTAAGTTTCTATTGAAATTTTCAGTGTTACTTAAGTGAAAGCGAAATAGTTCCCAATTCGTATTTTTGGGATTACGAAATTTCGCTTCGTACGTCAAAGATCCTTCAATGTCGAACAATATATATTGATGGTCTGAGATAGAAATATCATCAGAGACGTGCCAATTTCTTATGGCATATGATAGGTTATTACTATATAATGTGAGATCCAACACCTCTTGTCTAATAATATTCCTAAAGGTGGGTTCATCACCCTTGTTTGCTATATATACATTGTAATTGCAAAGGAATTCTCGTTTGTTGATATTACTGCTTCCCCAAACCGTATGATGAGCATTGGCATCGCAGAAAATAATCCAACCCAGATTTTTCTTTTGGCAATACTCTACCAGTTTAAAAACCTCCGATGAAGGTGCCATCGCATCATCCCCTGGCATGTATGCAGATGCAATGATCACCTCACGTTTGGCTCCTATCGATGGAATATTTGCCCGTATCGCCACAAGATCCTCACAAAGAAATTCTGAGATAGTCAAAAATGTTAGATCATTTCTGACAGGCAGTGCCGCTCTGGGCCTTATCGCATTTGAATAATAAATAAGCTTACCATGATCGCAGTGGAGTCCAGTGATTACCCCTGAGTTTATCCATGGTTCCTGATAAAACAGATATCCAGGAGGTCATTGGTGAACCTACGGCATAGCAAATCAGACGCAGCCTTGGCGTGGTGTAAGTTCACCTGCAGGCACTTCAAGTGCCTCTTGGCTATACGTTTGCTAACGGTGGGAAACATTGGTATGTTTCCTGGACCGCGCTGCCATCTTTCTACCGCGGTTGGTGCTTTGTAGAGCTGCTTCCTCTGCTGAGGCACTGTCGCCTCTTCGCGGCCTGTTTCCAGAGTTTCTCTTCATCTTGTTAGAGATTGGCTTGTTCGTTGAAGAAGTTATACCTTTTGTCGAACTAGTTGGTTCATCAGTGGACCTTTTGTGGACAATATTGTCCTTTAGGTCTTGACGAACCATTCCGGTTGAGTAGGGTACATCCTTCTTTAGCGTATCTTTAGCTTGGTGATTATACCAGAACAAGAAGGTAAGTCTAGTTGCATTTTAGGACATTTACTGTCCTTTTTGCTGGAAGCTATTTGACTTGTTCTGTCACTCACTTTTGCCTTTTAGCTCTTTTCTTTTAGTTTAGAAGCCGATTTAGGTTCAATAGCAAAGGTGATTTCAGCAATGCTACCCTTACTGACTCGATTCAATATCTTCCAGAATTCTACCGTTAGGTCACCATTCTGGCCTTCTATGAGTGATAGAATTCTGTTGTTGGGTATATCTGGTGCTTCGGGAAAATATCCAACGAATTTCTCCGTTCGTGGAACATCATCCTCTGATACAACCTTTATTGCCGCATCTTTCCAAGGTTTCAGTGTGGGAACATGATCCTTGATCCATTGAGCTGAATCGTTTCCCTTACAGTTAAAAACAAGCCAGCCTGGTTTGAACGTGCAGCCTGCAAATTGTGGTTTTATTGAGCCTTTTTTCAGCTCCACTATTTTGTCTAGGACTGCTGCCTGTATAAGCTTTAGCTTGTCATCAGATCATATTGTTATTGGGAAATCTGATGGAATTACCCCTAGTCGCACAATTTGAACCATATCCCTGTACGAGGGTAGAGTAGGATTAGGTGTGTCTATGCTTTTGGTATCAGGTATACCATCTGCAGACGCACTAGCTACTCTTTTAGGGGGGTTAGGTTTATCATGAGATGATCCATCTGACCTACCTCTTTTCCTGGGGATTTTAAGGTCTCTCAGCTCACTACGAACTTTTTTCATAGGCTTTAGGCGCAGTCTTCTTGCGTCTTCGATGTTCATATCTTGCTCCATAAAGAGCTTTACGCGTTTGCGTGCAGCCCCACATAATTTTGGTCAATCGTTGGCAATTTTTGTCTGTTGCACCGTGGCAACGGTATTGGCGGATGTAGAGGGTTGCGTGTTAGGCGTTAACTCCAATAACGCATCTTCTTCATCCGTTGTGATGGCTACCTCAGTAGATTCGGGACAAGAGTCCCCCAACGCTAAGGTATTATCCGATATTACGGTTAACGTGTTAGGCACGTAAGGTCCATAGCGACCTGTTCTGATTCATTTGTATTATTTTTAAGAGAATTATCCATCTGTAAATAAAGATATCTATTAATGGGGAGAAAACAAGACATCATGCAACAGAGCCCTATGTCGCAGGTGGGCATATTACAACTGTACAATGCCCTTGTCCAGAGGCCACCGTTTAAAGACACATTAACGTGGTGCCATTCATTCCATGGACACGGTGCGGAAAACATCTGGAATTACGGGTTTTTATCGAGTGTCCGCTCTAGATCCGCCATGTTCTGCACCGCGCATAGACGGTCATTGGATACAGAAGAGGCTTATGCATTATCAATAGATTTGCTATATTGCACATTCTGTACCCTGCAGTCATTGCTGCTTGTCTCCATATAAATGGTAAGTTAGTTAGCCATAATAAAAAAAAGGCATTAAACGACTAGACACCTAATCTTATATTACAGCTCAATTTGATTTACTTTTATTTAATTTGTTTGACTATGAATTATATTTTTTTTTTTATTTTTTTATAGCAACGCATATTTAATTAACCCTAGATGGTTACTCTTCATTTTCGTACATTGAGGAAACCTTTCGTTGAATCGACAAACAATTTCTAAAAATAATTTTTAAAGTTGAAAATAAATAAATATATTTTTAGTTAAATATTTTATTCGTGAATTTAAAAAAAAAAAATAGAATGTAACATACATTTTTTTGTTACTGTCTCAAATTTAGATACGAATTGAAACTCGTTTTTTTGTTTTTTAAATTAATTATCTTTTCAACACAACAAAAACTTAAAACATAAAAATAAAAATGACTTATTTCATACACAGTCTTTAAAATTAGTCAGTTAGGTATAACAAAAGTGAAAAATATTTGGTTATTATTCTTATTTTATACATGAGGCACAAAATTCAATTTTCTGTTCACCACAGATACTTTTCTTACATACATATATTGCATGTAGTTTTCTTCACTCCGTATAGCAAGGACTTTATTAACATTTTAATTTTTTCATCAATAATTTCAGAAGCGATGAACAATTTAAAGCATTCAAGAGGGCCTTCCACTCTTTTGCAATCTCGGGACAGACCCCTAGCTCGGCGATGTGATATTCCCATTTTATGAAATTTTTTCCGCACGTGGAACGTGGAAGTTATCTTCTTCCTCTTAAGCATCTCAGATCTCGAAATTATCATCCTCACAACTTTGCAAAAATCTCTCGATCTCAGCATCGGAAATTATCTTATTCGAGTCCATTTCTATTCTAAAAAACCAAAAACCTTAACACTTTCACAATAAACAATGAAAAAAAAAAAATATTTAAACTAAAATATTTTATAACAACAATAACGCAATTTATGAAAAACTTAAAAACAACATAAATTTAAACAACAAACTACTAACTACACTAGAAACGTAAAAAGTTACACTAAAGTTACTCTTCGTCGTTGCGACCAGCGCTGCCAACTTTGACGATTTTTAAGTAAAATTTATTAAAATGACGATTGACGATTTTTCATTTTTCCCGCAACAAAAATTACGATTTTTTAAAAGCAAAACATATGGTAACCGTTTTTTCTAAAATTCAAATTTTGTAAGTCCCCTTTTGCAATGTAGAAATTGAAAGGAAGACAAACGAAGTTGTTGGCGAGGGGTTGAAGAGGTAGAGTGTGTAGTACACGAATATCTGTACTGGAGATTTTTTTGCAGAAGAGTTTGGGTTAATTTTGAAATTCAAAGTTTTAATAACGAAGACATATTTTTAAATAAAGATGAAGTGTATCGTGGCATTTACGTGGATGAGAACTAATCTGGTTTGAATATAGTCAATAAAATATATTCGTTGAATTCTGCGTCCAATTTTATATTGAATTGTTTTCACAAATTTTAAAACGTTTTGATTTTGGCTATAAACTTTTAGAAGGATTAAACACCATTGAACCAAGCGTAGCTTTAAACAAAAAAATGATGCAATTTTACAATTGGCCAAACTTTTTCCAAATTTATTAAATGGAAAAGAATATCAAGAACTTGATAATGAAGTTCGAGAATTACGTAATATGAAATTCACCGAACTCGAAACATTCGCGTTTTGGAAAAATGTTTCTAAATTTAAGAGAGTCAATAATGCAAAGGCCTTCCACATTTTAACACAATTTTTTCGAGTTTAATGGCACTACCACATTCGTCGGCCAACGTTGAAAAAATTTTTAATATTGTAAGTTTAAATAAAACAAAAACCAGAAATGCTTTGGATTCTTCAACATTACAAGGAAATTATATTAATTATAATTATAATATAATTATATTAATTTAAATAATTCTCAGTGTTTTAATATAGCAATTAAAAATGACTTATTAAAAAATGTCACACAAAAATGTACCAGAGTAAAGTCACATAATACCAAAATTAAATTAATTATTTTTTTTTTTATTAAATAATAACTTTGTTTACATGTAAATAAAAAAAATATTTGAAAAGTTAATGAAAAATGTTTTTGGTATTTTTAACGTATTTTTTGTCTTGACGTTTTTTTTCTTTTTAATTTGACGATTTTTTTTAAATTGACGATTTCTCCAAAAAAAAAAAAAAGTTGGCAGCACTGGTTGCGACAAAGAAAAAAAATGAGAAAGTCAACTTAAAAAAAATGAGTACCCATCAAGAATGATAAAATAAAGATTACGCCAACGCACGTAAAATTTTAGAATGTTCTGCGCATTTTGGAACTGTGACGTCACACGTTCTGTGTTTCTATTGGCTAATTTTTTCTCACTTGTTTTTTTTACTGTTGTTTTGCTTGCATTTGCTCACTGCACACGTCATGTTTATATTATTTGTTGTTTTTTTGTTCGTTTTTCTTTTTTAAACAGCTTTTATTTTAGAACTCTCAGAGAGATTTCAATTGCAAGGTTGCCTATCACATAAAACATAAGTTTTTCGCAAGAAATTTTAATTCTAACACATGAAACATTCTTGGTAACCTATAGAATGGAACTTCTACGTCGCATAACGGGAAATCATGCGCATGGCGTAATCTTTATTTTATCATTCTTGGTACCCAGCGTACGTCCGCTCTCAGCAAGCTTTCGTCTACAACAGAGTTGTCAACTTGGTGCATTTCGCACCATTTTTGGTGCTTTTATAAATTTTTGGTGCGAAAAATTTCTTAGTTGAAATCTTTATTTTTACTAATTTTTAATTGCAGTTTTTTAATAATTCATTATCATGAAATCTATACAAGGAAAATTGACCCCATTGAATGCATTTTATATACGAATGTATGATAATCAAACATTCGTCACATGAAGGTTATTGCTAAAGCTAAATAGGATGAAAATCTTTGTTTGAAAGTAAAATTAACATTTTAAACATGAAAATAAAAATTTTTGTGCAGCCTAATTGGTCTACTGAACTTTAGGCGAACAACCAGGGTTAGAGTCCCTGTGAAGCCCTAACAAATTTTATTGAATAGGGTCAACGAAGTACTAGAAGCGTTTAAAATAGAAAGCAAAAATATTTAAAAAATATGTACTAAAATTAGCCCTTTTTTTTTATCAATTAGTACTTCAGTTCCGAAAAGCATATTGTGAGTTAAATTTTGTATGGTTAAATTTTTATTTTATCTTTATTAACTTGTTAATTAGAATAAAGGTTTTTACTATTATTACTTTTACTATTAATCGTTGATCTCTTTTTAAAAAGTTAAAAAAAGAAGAAATTAATTACATATCTTGTAAAAGGAATACAAACAAATTTGTTTAGTTTATTTTTTCTTAAGTTTTATTTTTGTCTAAAAACTCTGAACTGTTGAAGACTGTTTTATTGTTATACATGGGTCAATTTCAACAAAAAAAACATACACAACGAGTTTTTATTTTTAAAGTTTTTTCAATTCGCCTGTAAGAGTGGCCAATTTATGCAGAAATTGATGATGAATCCGGTGGTAGTTTTAGGCTCTCAAAAAATCAATATTTTTGGATTTTTTTTTTAGGTTTTCTATGATTTCTATATTGAGCGTCACACACTAAATATGTATAAAAAATCGCTAAAAAATTCAAAAATATTTAAAATTTAAACTTACTATGATGTTCTTTTGTTTCTCAAGATTGACTTTTGCGAAAATCACCCTTTCGATTATAAACACAAAATCTCGATTCACCTTGATTTTTGATTTTTTTTTAAAGTGACTAGTTTTTTTTTAAATTTTAAGATGAAAATATGTACATTTTTAGGATCCCAAATTTATAAATACTCAAGCTCGAGGTCAAGAGGTTGAGTATTTATAAATTTGGGATCCTACAAAGAAAAGGTCGAATATTTCAAACTTTTATTATGTACATTTTTGTTAAAAAAAAGACTTGAACTTAGAGGTTACTTGCAAAGTAATAGGCTTGTAACAATGTATTTAAAAAAACTGCAATTATAAGCGTTTTAAGGAAAAAAAAAACTAAGTGTGACGCTCAAGATATTTTGTAACGATCAAGAGATTTTGTTGCACGTAAACAAGGAATAATGCCAAAACTAAAGTTTATTCTTTTACAAAAAGTAAATAAACGAAATTCTTCAAAAAATAAAAATTTTTCATATAAAACTAAACATATTCTTTGATGTCTTTAACAAAAATGGGAAAAAGGAAGTAATTCTTGACGAAACTTGTACATATGTATGTAAATATTTGACACAAAACAATAACTTAACTTAATTTAATTTATAAATTTTTAATCAAATACTTATTCTGAATCTGTATAAACTTCATGAAATGACAAGCGGCTTTGTTTTTTTCATTCTCATTAATTGTTATTACTTTCGAATTAAGTTAGTGGCAAAAATAGAATCAATCAGTACCAATAAAAACTAAACTCAAATATACCACGATTATACATTTCTTTCTTCTTTCTTTTATATTCGTCATTGCGCGCTTTATCGAGCTTTATTTTCCCTTGATATCTCCGTGCTCTTTCAGCCGCCTTTAATTTTGTTGTTTTACTCTTGAAAATTAAAAAATAAAATCAAAATTAGGCATTTTAAGCTATTAAACAATATATTTCAAAAGTGATGCTCATGAAATGTTTGCCTATTTTGGTATTTTTCGTAGGCAATTTTTTTCACAAACCATGTAAACAATGATTGTCAACTACAATTTTTTACATTTAATATATTCACTTTTAAAAAAATTAGCGTGACACTCATGAAATTTTATCGCACCCTTACCATGGTGTTCACAAAAACTAAGCAAATGTAAAACGACTATAACAAATCAAAACACAAGAAAGAAACGCAATAATTCGAAAACTGTTATTAAATGTTGCATATTTACTTTTTTCTTGATTTTATTTAATTTTGTTTACTAAAAATTCTAACGGGGGACACATGCTTTTGTATGGAAGCAGTCAGAGGGAGAAACAAAACACCATTCGGAATAAACAAAAAAAAAAAACATACAAATTTTGAGAATTACGTTTTTTTGTTACATATTCCTCGCTGATCACTCTCACATTTTTGTTTTTTTTTTTTTTTTTTTTTTTTTTTTGTTTTTTTATAGCCTTCACCTTCATGAGAAGGGTACAGGGTGGGCCAAGTTTGACTGACTGATTTGAACTGCTTATAACTTTTGTGTTTTTAAATTTTTTTATTTATTTTTTTTTGCAAATTAAAGTATGAATTATAAATTTTTTTTATGCTAAGTATGAAAAATTACATCTTTTAGATGGCGTCCATTTTCCTGTTGGCAGTTAATGGCTCTACTCAATACATTTTGCATTACGTTGCGCAACGTTTCTGGCTGCAGTTGAGCAATTTCTGTGCGAATATTCTGCTTTAGCTCCTGAATATTTTGTGGTTTGTTGACGTAAACTCGTTCCTTCAAGAAACCCCACAAAAAAAAAATCTGGGGCCGTCAAATCTGGAGAACGAGGTGGCCACGCGAAATCTACATTTTTTGAAATTATTCGGTCTTCGAAAAGTTCTCGCAGAAGTGCCATTGTGGCTCTTGCGGTATGAGCTGTAGCTCCATCTTGCTGGAACCATATGTTACGATTATTGAGAACTATCGGACGTAAAAAATTTTCCAACATGGTCCCCAGAGACGGTTTGTGGTTCATTAAGCTCATTTTCGAAGAAATATGGACCAATAACTTTATCAGCCATGATTCCACACCAAACAGTGCATCTGACAGGGTGTAATTGTCGCTGATGCAATGCTCTTGGATTCTCTGTACCCCAAATTCGGCAGTTCTGTTTATTCACATATCCATTTAAATGAAAATGTGCTTCATCGCTCATAATCAGATTATCCAAAAAATTGTCATTTTCTGTAGCTAGCAAAATCAATCTATTGGCATATTGTAGCCGTTGTGGTGCATCCCTCGGCAATAATTCTTGGGCCAATTGAATTTTATATGGAAACATCTTCAGATCAACTTTTAGAATACGTCGTAGCGATGTTCTGGAGATGTTTAATTGAGTAGCTCGTCGACGAGTAGACACAGTTGCATCCGTGTGAACACTTTCTCGTACAGCCTCTATAGCTTGTTCAGTGCGAACAGGATGAACAACATTTCTTCGTGGTTCATTACCCACTGAACCCAAATTCTCAAAACGGGTCATTAAGCTTCTTATCATGTTTACACTGGGAGCGTCTGCAGTATTAAAATGCTGACGGTATTTTCTTTGTGTTGTAACAATTGATCGTCCGGAAGCATAATAAAATTCAACAATTTTTACACGTTCTTCCACTGAGTATGATGACATTATGAAATTTTATAAAAATCTGTATTATCTGCAAAAAAAAAAAAATTAAAAAAAATTAAAAATGCAAAAGTTATAAGCATTTCAAATCAGTCAGTCCAAGTTGGCCCACCCTGTATATATAAGTTTGTCATTCCGTTTGTAATTTCCACAATATAATTTTCCGACCCTATAAAATATATATATTCTGGATCCTTATAGATAGCGGAGTCGATTAAGCCATGTCCGTCTGTCTGTCTGTCTGGATGTTGAAATCAGTTTTTTGAAGTCCCCAGATATCTTCGGGATCCAAATCTTCAACAATTCTGTCAGACATGCTTTCGAGAAGTATGCTATTTAAAATCAGCAAAATCGGTTTAGACCAACCAGAGTTATGGACAACATTATGTGAGACAACCTCCATAAAAATTTGATATTTTTTGTCCATTTTATTGCAATATTTTGAAATATATTGCAGATAATACCATGAAATTTTGTATACGTTGTTTTTATGATAAAAGAAGAAAGTGTGCGGAAAACAGTATTAATCGGTCCATGATTTCTCATAGCCCCCATACAAAAATCTTCCCAAAATAAATGCCTATAAAATTGGAATATCAATACAAAATTCCGCAAAAGTAAGTTACATGCAAAACAAAACGTAAAACAATTTTTTTTAGACCCCATATAAAGTCCACTTCCAAAATTCACTTAAATACGTATAAAACAGATATAAATAATGTTAAACGGCTAAAATTTTACATGAATAATCTGTATAGGCAAATAAATTGTTGTACTAAATTTTATGGTGGTCGGCCCAGAATTGGTCATAGCTCCCATACAAGGACCACATCTGAAAAAGACATTTATCCCTATATATATTGTATAAATATCGGTACCAACTCAAAACTTTGCACAGATCATTTACATATATACAAAAATCATCCCACAAAATTTTGTAAATTTCGGTCTATTTTTAACCGTATGCCCTATATAAAGCCCTCTTCCGAAAATCACTTTAGTACTCATAAATCTCTTATAAATAAGCGTACCAATCCTAAATTTTATACGGATCATTTACATACATGTCTAAATCAAACTGCTGGATTTTGAGAATATCGGTCCATATTTGACTATGTCCCCCATATAAGGTCCACTTCCGAAATCCACGTTAATACTAATATCTTAAATATACCGTTATTATGTTGAAATTCGACGTGAAATATCCTCATGCATGAAAATCAGTGTTCCAAAATTTAAGAAGATCGGCCCATAATTTGTCATAGCTTCCATATAAGAACCATTTCCAAAAAACAAATAAACCCAAAAGAATGTCTAATAAATATCGATGTCAAACTAACTTTTATATGGATTAAATATTTTAATCCAGAAATCATATAATATCGGTTATACGGGAATTATTCTACTGGATTTTGTAGCTGTCAGTCAATAATAGCTACTGAATTAAGTCCACTTCCGAGCCCAACAACCATCCATACAACTCTTGTTGTAGTTTTTAGTGACTTTTTTCAAATCACTATCAAAATTTTATCACTAGTAGAATTTTTAATTCTGATTAAAATAAAAAAGGCGGTCACGCCTATTTTCGAGTGGGCGGGGCTCCAGAGTTTGTAATATATTTAGCTATATCTTGAAAACTACATTTTTTTATTAGACGATATATATATCAAATTATAGGTATTTTAAAGACCTTTCCAACGATATGTAACATGACCTATTTATATGAACCACCTATTGAAAAATTTCGCAAAATTATTTTTTGATCCGAAATTTTTTAAAAAAATCCGAGAAAAAGGTCTATATGAGTAAGTAGATAAATACAATATTTTCAAGTCAAGAAATTAAGCTTTAATTTAAGGTATAATATGACCATGTAGGTAATATAAATCCAAAGATATTAAAGAAAGATAATAACATTTCACCATAAAAAATACAATCTGTACTATGCGAAGCCGGTGTCTGTTTACCATAGAGGAGAAAATCCTTCCGCCCGGCCTTAGGCCAACAATACAGGAAATCTGTACTATGAGAAGCCGGTGTTCTGTATTCCATATAGGAAAAAATCCTATCCTGCATACAAAATTTTGAAAAAAATGTGTTATTTTAATTTTTCAGATCTTATAATTCTATGATTATTGTACCTACTAACACATATTATACATTAAATTAAAGCTTAATGTCTTGGCTATTAATATAATTAAACTAAAATAACACTTATATAGAAATTTATTTAAATTTTTGTAGATATTAAAAAAAATTCGGGTCAAAAAATATTTTTTCGGATTTAATTCATATTTTATAATCATGATAAATGTATATCGTTGTATTATTATTATTTAATGTATTACAAATTATCAGACACCCAGTAGATCCCGAGATATAGGCCTATATATTTTCAACATTACGTGCCCGCCCCCTCGAAAATATGCGTGACCGCCAACAAATTGTTTTTGCTGGCATCTCCTATAAAAGCCCTATTTGATGAAGCTTCTTTTTTTTTTTTTTTTTGAGCAAAGTCACTAAACCCGATGTGTTCCCCTTTTTTATACTGTGTTTGTTAAATTACACTCAAGATTATTATGAACATCAGACAAACTCTTTAAATTATGGTAAGAATTGGAAATTAAATCAATTAAAAATTATGAAAATTAGACAAAATTTCAAAATATTTAACATAAATTATGTTGGTCGTAAAATTGTCTTTCAAACAATATATAAAATAATAATTAAATTTGCACTAAGACTGAATAGAAAATATAGAATAAGAATATTCTAGTCCTATAACCAGTGTAGTTCTTGTATTTCTTATTACGTTTAGGTGGAGGGTATTTAAGATTCGGCAGAGCCGAATGTAGCACTCTTACTTGTTTTTTTTTTTCAAATATTGTTTTGTTTTTTCATTACGAAGATTGAATCAAATATACATACGTACATATATTAAAAAAAAACTTTTTTTTTGGAATTTTTTATATAATATATATTTTTTACAGCACTGATTTTTCTGTTTTTAAATTTAAAACTTTTCGATACGAGTCGGGCCACTGTGCAATGTTATGTTCTTTTGTACTTTTATTTTAGTAAATTCATTATTATTTTCTTTTCGTTTAAAATTACTTAATATTAATTAATGAACATACCGAATTTTTCCTGACTACCGATCTTTTTCAGAATATTATTAATTTATGGATTTATTTTTTTCCTTTAAATTTTTAAATAACTGACTTTTATTAAATTATTATTTTTTCCGGTAGGTATTGCAAATTAATGAAATGTAAGACATGAGTATTACAATTTGAGTGTCAATTCCTGTGACATTTCCAATCCACTTCTAATAATAATAATAATAATACAAGCAATATAAAAACGAGAAGAAGCGGAGTGATGTTTGCAATTCCACGCCTACTAAAGTTGTCTGGAAATATTGCCTTTTTATATTTCTCCACTATTGCAACTATATATTTTTCATCAAATTTTTAATATCTATCAGATTAAAAAACAGTCTTGTCTCCAATTATGGAAAACTCTTGGAGACTACTCTGGGGTTACAGTCTTGGCGTGTTATTAAATTTTGATAAAATTATGAATTAGTCTATTCTTTTATTTTTATTGAAAATACGATCAAGATAGTTATGATCTTAAAAAACGGAAAGACCGAGTTATTTCCTTTTTCAAGGTAACTCAAGTTTTTATGGTTTGCCATTAACATAAAATATAACATGAAATATTTCTGATACCATAATTTTAAATAATTGAAAAAAAAAATATATATATGCTATTAAATGATGATTGCACATTACAGTTGTCAGATCGAAAATAAATTTAACATGTGTTCATAGCACAGATGGAAGTTTCCAAAATACTTAACTTTTTTCTGTTTGTACCGCGCTTTCTGTTCTAAGCTAGGAAGTTTCCGAACCGCCCTCGTACATTGAATATGGTTAAAAAATAAAATAACACTTGGTATAGATGTTATACTTAGTTTAGTTAAGATAAAATGACTACCTAGGTAAAACCGCAAATGACCATTATACATTTAGAATAATTTAGCTAGCATTGAGACATTGAGAAATATATTTTTGATACTGCAGATTTAATATTTAAAAGTACCGTCTACTTCTGTGACAAGTTTAATACTCTCAAACAATCTTCTGTCATTATATCTATAAATAATAATAAAATGATATGTTGTATAAGCCAGTTGTTAATTTCGTAGTATTAAAGGTTTATATATGGAAAAGTACTACATATTTGTATATTATTCTGATACCGATCAAACACTTCATTTGAATTGAGCAGTGATTTTCTAGAACATAAATAAATTTATAAGTCGATTTGCGTATTTATGCCAGCAGAGGCAACATTTAAATTTGATTATATTCATTTATTATTTTCAAAATAAACTTTGTAGATCAGATTCATACGCAGATACAAGAAAACATTTTCAGTATTGCATCCATCAGAGCATGTGACAAAATCTGTCACCTCATAAATGTAAATTTCAAAATGTTTTCATATTAAAATCTAATATTCTTTATGACATTTGATGCATTTGAGGAAGATTTTTCATTCGATAAAATCCTACATATGTATGTATGTAAATGCTGCATACTCATAATTCACATACGAGTACATACATATGTATGTATACATATGTACATATGTATATAATTTGACATTAGATGAATAAATACAGTAGTACTAGGGATGCCAATCCCGAAAATCTGGTGATTTTTCGGGATTAATAAATCTGTAATAAATACCGAAAATCCCGGAATTTTTCGGGATTAATAAATCCCGATCATAAATATTCTATTATTTTTAAATTTATAAATATAGAAATTAAAAGCCAATTGACATATAATTTTTGTCAACCTAATAATTTATACATATACATATGTATGTACAAGGTAAAAAACTGTAATGTGATTTAGTTTTTAAAATTATTAAAGGTTTATAAACTTTTAATAAATAAAAAGCTATAGCCTTGAGGCAATTTTTTGTTTTTAAACAAATTAATATTAAATATATGTGGCCCGGCCTATGAAAAGGTGGCTTATGACTCAAAAAAGAAATTGCGAGACACAGCTGATTTTCAATAAAATTCTGTTTTTCTTTCATTTGTGCTCTTTTTTCTCTACATTTTTAGTACACTTCTAAGCACACTCTTTCTAGTTTTCACCACGTGAAAGAGCGTCTCAAAAACTATCGAAACAAAAAAAAGAGTTGAAATTTTTTTTTTGAGTCATAAGCCACCTTTTCATAGGCCGGTACTGCGATCCACTAACTTTTAACGATCCGACAATCGTAACATTTGTCGACATAAATATTTGTGTGCAGTAACGATTGTGTCATTCTGTAACTTTTTTTTAACGATAGTATACAGCTGTTTTTTGTACTCATTAATTTAATTAAATGTGGCACCTCTGTGTACAAAGTGCCAAAATAAGCGAAAAGCACAAAAGAGAATGAAAAAAAACAATAAATATAATTGTGCATAATTTGTAAAAAATAAAAAAATGTGTGATTTAATTATGTTTTTATTTTGTTATTTTATTTACATTTATATATGTATGTACATACATTTTAAGTGCATTTAACAGAATGGCGACTAATTCTAATTCTAGAAGGAGTCGGGCTTCAGCAGAACAACTCCATTTAGTTGATTACATGGCAGAAAAATTCGTTTTAACTTAAAGCTGGCATGTCTTACCTGCTTTTCTGTCGATATATGTATGTAAATGCTATTCTAGATCCTCTTAGTTGATCATCTAGCTCAAAAATTAAATTTTCAGCCAAGTCCGCAGTTAGTCGGTATAATTTTTGAAATTCCTTCGCTGTCAACTCAAAATGATTGTTTAAATTCCGAAGAACACGACGATTAACTGATGGAACGTAAAAAATTGGGTCATCCCTTGCTAATTCGTATGCCAAATACTCAAAAGCCATTTTAAACACAAAATAAACTTATATACACACTTTATATAATAAATACACTTTATCGATAAAATAAACACAACTCAAGTTTTTGTCGCTAATATAACGATAGAAAAACTTGTTAGAGTAACAGCTGACTTAAGCCGACAGCGAATATCGTTAAAAATGTTACTGAATTGCAAATTCGATAAATTTTCGTTATATTTATTTTAACGATACGATTGTCGTTAAAAAAGTTAGTGAATCGCAGTACGGGTCACAATGTTACTTTTTTCTTTCTTTATTACTTTAATTCAAATTACAAATTTTTGTTGTTATATTTTTATTTAAATTTATGATTTAGATAAATAGTGTTTTCATTAATATTGTATTTTTTTTAATATGAAACAAAAATCCCGAAAATCCCGATTTCGGGATCCCGTGATTCATTTATGAAATCCCGAATCTCGGGATTTGAAAAACCAGTCCCGTTTGGCATATTGGTAAAAGAAAAAAAGCAAATAAACCTAATAATAATAACAATAATAATTTAAATTAAAAAGCACAATTTTAAGTGCAACCAAAAAAAAACGCACACACATACACACACACATTTTTTATGGTTGTTAGAACCAAAAAATTATTCTTTATATCAATCAAATTACAAACTATAATGACACTTTGACAATTCATTGAATCGTAACAACGTTTTATTTATAAATCCACCATTAGTGGCAGACATGCATAAATATACGCTACATAATAATATACATACATACATATATTCTTATTAATTTTGTTGTTGTTGCAGTACGAATTGTAATTGTTTGCAGCAACAAACCTTATTGCAGCAACTACAAGAACAATAATTGAATGCATGCATGAATAAAACACATGTTTCACATCTTGCTGATGTTGATGTGATGTTTCACAATTTTGTTGTTCCTGTTGATGGCGATTATTTAAGTTGTTGTTGTTGCTGTTGTTGTTATTACTTTTGATGTTGTTCCTTTTCAATAAAATAATGATTGAAGTGAGTGACACATTAATGTCTGACTGATTGTGTGGCTGTCTCGTTGTCGTCTTTGGTGTGAGAATATATGTATGAGAAGTATTAAAAACAAAATTAATGTTAAATTAAAATAAAAACACCTCGTTTCTAAAAAAAAAAAGAAAAATTTAATAATTTTTTACTTGTAAATGTATAAAAGACCCCCTTTTAGTTGAGTTTTTAATTTATGTTGTTTAGTATATTAAATTACATTGATTTTATTTACATATTTACATATTTATTTTTGTTCTTATACAATTTCTACAATTGGGGGACGACAGTATTTATCGACTACTCTCGATGTAACAAAATACAAAAACTCGCACATACCAAATAAAGACTTACATACATACATACGTAAGACATACATACACACATACATACATACATATGTACATAACTAGGTAAGACCCTTGTGAAAAAGTCATCAAAGTCATATGTATCACATTCGTTCGTTCTTATTGCAGCCAGTGATTAAATATCACACAAGAAATGTTTTCAATGTAAAATTTACAAATAAAATTTAACACATTATGGCTTTTTTTTGGGGGTATTGTAATACACTATTAATTAAGCCATTATTGTGTATTTCGTAAGAAGAGGGTTAAATATGCAAAATATTTGTACTTACACATTTTCTTAAGTACCCCGCATTTCGTACCTAATGTAGGTATAGAATTTATTAATAAAAGTATTTACAGCTGATATTTATTTTAATTTGTTCATGTCATGAAACGTTTTTCTTTTTTAAATGCATTTGTAGAAATCAATATCTAAACAATGAGTGCATTTGGATCGAAGTTATATTCATTGGCAGGTTGTAGTTTTACATTTCAATTGTTACAAATATTTATCAGAGGTATCAGAGTATCCTATCTGACGTCATTTTTAATAGTGGCTTCAGATTCAAAATAAAATCCAAAACTACATTTGGATTATGGTGTATGTGAATTTATAGAGATGTGAAACCGAATTTTAATTTTTAAGGTTTTGTGTATCAGCGCCATCTATGAGTGTCCATTTATACATGATTCGTTGCGAATAAAGCGAGTTCGGATCTTGTCCCAGTAAACTTAATTTTTATACCCTACACCTACACCACCATAGTAGACGGCCACGTCCCACTGTGGGTTCGATGACACCGAAAGTGGCGTTTAATTCATGGGAGGCGTAATTTAAATCGTTAACTATACATAAAAGGGCATATTCTGAAAAAATTTTTTTTACGATTTTATAGACATTTTTATTTTTTGAAAAATTATAGTTGGTTTCAGAATTTTCGCCGTAATTTTTAAATGGAAAGTGATTTTTTTAAAAAAATGAGAAGCAAACGAAAGCCTATATTGTCTTATTTCTAAAAAATAAATACATATTTTGCATAAATATGAACATAAGTTTAATTTATAGTCTGAATTTGGATTTTGAAGGATTTCGAGAATTTTACAACTTTTTTAAAAAAGTAACGAAATAAATTTTTATATTTTTTTTTGTTTATCAATAATTGTCATATACTTAAAAATAAATAAATAAAAAAAAATTTTTTTTGTCTGTTTGGGAACGTTTTTTAAATTTTGTGGAAAATGGACTTAATTTACAAATTTTATTGTAAATTTAAAATAGAAAGCTATAAATGATTAAATAAAATTTAAAATTAAAATATATTGAATATATTATTAAACAGATAAATAAAAAAATAATATTACATATATAAACATTTCTACATAATTGATTTAAACTCTATTTGTCCTTACGACAAAATTTCATGAATTCTAAAATTTGTATAAAATGTTAATAAAAAACAATATTTTAATTTTTTTTATGGATTTTGTTTGTATTTAAGAAAAAAATTATATACAATCTGCATCATAATCTTCATCATCTGTATCATTATGTTCATCCTCACATTCATCATCATAATCTTCACTATCATGAATTTCTTGAGAAATAATGGGCGATAGCAAAAGCTGTAGTTCGGAATTTTATAATTGTTGCTTTTCTTTCCGCTCATTTTGTTTATTTATACTAGATATGAATGGGTCTGAACTGAGAAAAATCTATTTAGAATATCTTCATTCGACTTTTCTCGGCTGCATTTGCGAGCAAAGTGTTCCCTATAATTTTTAAAATCCTTATTTCTGGCTTCCTGAGCTTCTTCTGAAAGTTCTCCAATCGGTAAAAGGGCATATTTTATGATTTCGGGACCATGAATTAAAAATTTATTTATTGTAGGAGTCATTCAAAACCATGGATATTTTTCAACTAAGTAAAATTGTGAAAATTCTCTAGGTGGATTTCGTGATCATAGGAAATAACAACTAATATTGTGCGCATTTTTTTTTATTAAGGCCAAATCATCTTTCGTTATTTCTGCTGATATTTCTGCATTTTTAAAAAAAGGTCTTGCTCTATTCCCGTCGTTAAAATTTCCGGAACCTGGCTTTGGCTGATCCACAATTAATCCAGTTCTTTCCCGAAATTCTTTTTGAATTCGTGATTTTGTTTCTGCAACTATTTTCTTATCCTCATCCGACCTTGCTTGCCACTTTTTTTATTGGTATTTTATAGGATAAGTGGAGGAGACACTCGAAAAATCGTATCCATCACTATTTACTTCCCTAACAATCATTGTGTCAATTGATCACTTCTGTGTAGAGCCCGTGTCTGTAATTGCGTTACACACTTTTCCATCTATCATTACTAAAGATAATTCATGGTGAACTTTTATAGAATTTTCTCCGACCGAAACTAATGAGTCTATAAGATTTTTTTTCACCCTCAACCCTTTTCTTTTCTAATTTTGAAACACTTGCTGTTTCCTTAATATACTCAATTTTTAAAGGTCGGCAAAATCTTGTTGATGAAGGACGAGGATTTTTCCAAATTATTATTAGCCAGTTTGAGAGGTACAATGGACGTTATAAAAACTGCAGAGTCCCTTAAACTTAAATCTAAAAAAGCCTGTTTATAGGAACTATGTCCAGAACTTTCATCAAAACCCCACTTTGAATGCAATGTTAAATCAGATAGTTTTTCTTTTCTTAAAATATTAACGCATTTTGGAATTTTAAATATTCGTTCAACTGTGTCCCTGAAGAGTAACTTGTACGTAAGTTTCAGATATTTTTACTTCTTCTCGGTTAGGATAGCACTTTTGTTTTGCACTTTCGTATACGAAGGAAATCTTTCCGGATCAACTCTTCTTATAACATTATAGCTATGTCGAGAAAGTTTCGCTTCTATTAATACACATAAAGCTTCTTCCGGCCTTAATTAATGTGGCTAGTATTTCTTAAATTTTCTGTATTTCCTATATTTTGCAGCTCTTGTAGGTGTTGATGTTGTGATTTCCTTAAGTAATTTTGATTCTTCAATTTTTCCAGAATCTCTTAAAGCCATTTGTGTAGCATAAGTCAAAACAGATAAAGGAGTACTTTCTCTAATGCTTCTACTTTTCTTCGCTTTTGATTTTTCACAACTCTCTTCAAATGAAACTTCCTTACGACCTCGTTTATTTGTTGGTGGGACAAAATATATAGAAGTATCTAGCCATTCCCTATTTAAGTTAAAAAAAACTTGATCTTGAAGTCGGAAGCAAAGTTTTTAAATCTTTGTTCAAAATCAGTCATATTAGTGGGGTTTATTCGTTTAATTATTTTCGTTTTTAATATGGTGATTTTACCTTTCCAGTCATGTACTTCAATATTGTTCATAAAATTATAAAGCTCAAGGCGAGGAATAAAAGTGGTATTGGGGCTTGTCCCTAAAATAGATTAAATTATTTTTTAAAATAATCGATTACTTTATTTGAAGTAAAACACTATAAACATTTCTTTTAAAACAACAAATATTAATATTAAAACACAACATAATAACAATCATAATAGAGATGAGCTCGTGAACCAGGATTTATTTTTGTGAATTCCTAAACATGATATTTTCAGCATGGCTATTTAATCTATAGTACTCATTTTAATGCGAAACAATCAGTTTCATTTGTTAAAATTATTAGCAAGCTAGATTTTGTTATAAATTTTCGTTATAATCACCCCTATCATGAATAAAAATTCCACATGAATTTTGTTCCCTTTTATTTTTTTAACATTAAATTTGAATAGGAAAATGTAAAAAGGGAACAAATTTCATGTGGAATTTTTATTCACGATAGGGGTGAATGTTTTTTTTTTTTTAATTTAACACACTCATGAATGAAGATGACTGAAACTTGTTCACGCACCTATCTCTATTGAAATTAAAATTCCCCGACAACAATAACAACAATAGTAAATATTGAACGAATGAATATAGCAAAACAAAATACACGTTAGTTTTTTTAATTTCATGACTTTGAAAAAACACGACTCAAACAGAAAAATATTGATAGCAAAAAATGGAGCAACAAAACCGCAAATTTTCTTTCTTGTGTTATCAAGCTAAGATTTCATACTTTTAGAAAATGTGTGATTCAAAACACAACCTTAACTAACTTAGAAGTTATGGTCCATCAAAAATAGGGCAATTTTAGACCTTTTTTAAAAAAATCGTCAAAAATATTTTCACACACATTTTCAAAAACACTACATAATTTTTATACAGTTAAATACCTGAAGTTGAAGGTTCCATTCTTAAAATAACACTTTATTAACCTTAAATTTGAAAATTACGGACTCGTTTAATGCAAAATTTTACTTTTTTTACTTTTTAAAAAAAATTGCAAAAAAAAATTTTAACTTTGACAGCTCACTTCGGAGTCAGCTGATAATGTTTGAAAATTTACATAGTGATGTAGAATTTTATCTAGTTTTATCCGATACCAAATATTATACAAAAACTTAATTTTAAAAATTCAATTAAGCGTCACTTTCGACCCATTTCAACCCAACGTGCGTCCGTCCATCCGTCTGGCTGGCTGTCCATGTAAAACATATGCGCAGAATACAGGTCGCAATTTTAAAGATATTTCAATACAATTTGGTGCATACATGATATTTTTATGGACCAACGACGGGTGAGTGGAAACTAGTGGAAATCGGTGCATTATTTCACCAGACCCCCATACAAATGTCCTCCCGAAATAGGGGTTTGCCGATCATAAATGTTTGAATTATGCAGGTATCGAAACAAATTTCACCACAAATGATAATGGTAAATTAAGCGAAATTACATCTACAAATTTTGTACAGCTCGGTCCATAATTGATCATAGCTCCCATATAAGAACAACTTCCGCAAATCACTTAAAGAGGATAATTTTCTTAAAAATCTAAGAATCCAAATAATATTGAACACAAATATATTTAATATATGTATGTATACAAATAATTTCGTCCATAATTGCTCATAGCTCCCATATAAAACCCACTTTTGAAAATCTCTTTAAAGAGCATAACTCTTTTATTTTTGTTGATGTTGTATGTCGTAAACTGCGATTACGATTCACAACACTTAACGGCTTAATATTAATAAAATCCATGTTGTGTTGTAGTCGAGGCAACACAACATTTTAATGTTGTGAACGATAATCGAGGCCATAATTAGTCCCCATATTCCGAAAATCACTTTCACGACCAAAAATCTCTTACAAATATTGGGATCCTGATAAAATTCAATAGAAATAAGTTTTATATTTATATGTGACCCGGCCTATGAAAAGGTGGCTTATGAGTCAAAAAAAAATTTCCATTTTTTTTTTTTTTTGGTTTCGATAGTTTTTGAGACGCTCTTTCACGTGGTGAAAACTAGAAAGTCCTAACTTGCTTAGAAGTGTACTAAAAATGTAGAGAGCACAAATGAAAGAAATACAGAATTTTATTGAAAATCCAGAATGAAGAAAATAAATGAAATTGAAAAGTTTAAAAACAGGATTGAACGCTGCAAAAACGATTTTACCGAAAAAAAAGTTGTTTTGTACAAAAAATATTTATTTAGCAGTATTAAGTAGTTTTCTTCGTCGCTATCTTTGTTGAAACCTTTGAAGTTGCTCGTTTTTTCGAATCTCCTTCTGGAGATGAGGCTTTACGTTTTCTTGATTTTTTTATTGCAGTTGAAGTCGCAGGTTTCTTCAGTTCTTTCTTTTTTGGATCTTGATTTGAAGATGAAGCTACAGACTTCTTCGGTTTAGGTTTTATTTATAGTAGAAACTCCAATATAAGACCCTCTATGTAATTCACTTTAACCTCTATAAATAATATTTATATTCACAGAAGTCATTCTACTACATTTTTAGCTGAACGATTCATAATAGGTCATATCTCCCATATAGCGCCCATTCTGAAAAACTGTTTTATGCTGGGTGTAGAGTATTATATGGTCGTGCTTGACCGACGATACTTTCATACTTGATTTGTTTTACTTTTATACAATTATTTTTATTTTTGAAAGATATTTAAATTTCAGCAGATAGAGGTGTTTAATACAATCTGGGGCCTAATCACCGCATTCAATATCGAATCAACTATCGTATCGAACTATATTTCGATACATGTCAATTAAGCAAATCACCGCATTTAATACATATCGAATCGTAATTTTTAGTAAATTGTAATAAATTTAAAACATACATACATATATTTTTGTATATCAACATGAAAAGACGTACATTTTTATACTCAATTCAAAAGATTAGTGTAAAATATTGTTAAATTTGAATTAATTAAATTAATCCTTATCAGACTCCGAGGAAGAAAGTTGTGTTGTGCGCATTAGAAAAGAAATAAGAGATAAAAGTGATCAATTTTCTTTGTCGGCAACCGCGCAAGATAAATATATGTAAATCTAGATTTGAATTATTTTTTTAATTTTTGGTTTTAACTTTTTTTTTTCTTTCGCAACCACATATTTATTTATGTAGCTGCTTATTTTATTTGAACAAAATTTATTTTACAATATTCAATTTGGCCTCAGCGCCAAGAAGGCATAATTGAGCCAAGTTGGCAAATTAGTTAATAACTGTACAATTAAAATAAATGTTTTTTTAAGAAAAACGAGAAATTAGTTTATAATACATATAACAATTTCATAAAAACTTAAGACATTAAATCAAAAGCGTTTCAATTGTATTTAATCGTTACATAACATTGGCCATAATACAATAAAATTCACGCATAATCAAACAGCTATTAGTACCAGAAACAATTCGAATTTAAAACCTGCGAGATGCAGACTTGAAAAAACTAAGCAACGAATTGAATATATTGGCTGTGTGGAATATAACAATTTGCCACAAAACTTAAAAAATTTTAATGAAATTTCAACTTTTAAATCTAATATTAAAAATTTTTTATTAAATAATTTAGAAATGCTTCTAATGTAATACATACTCTATTTATACATAATGTATAGACATTAACTTTTGTAAATACAATTTTATAATTTGTTTTTAGTTTAAAAAGTATAATGTAAAGATAAATAATTAATTTATTTTAAGTATAGTATGCCAACTCGCCTCAAAAATGTCGTTAAGACGCTGAGGCAATCATACATTGTTAATATTTCTTGAATAAATTAATATTCTTCAAATTAAAAAAAAAAAAATGAAAACTCCACCTCAATCACCGGATCTAAACCCCATAGAACATCTATGGGATTTACTAGAACGGAGAATACGCAGCCACCTTATTACATCAAAGGATGTAATCGTACTGTCGGAATAATGGGCTAATATAAGCTCCGAATATACAGAAAAATTGGTGGTACCAATGCCAAAACGCCTCAAAGAAGTTCTGGAACGACGAGGCTATCCGACCTCTTACTAAACTGAGCTCTAATTTGAGATAACATTTCGAATTTTCTTATTTTATATTATGTACGCAGACTTTTGCATATGCCTAAAGTTACCATACCATTGCATTTAAGCTGCCAATTAGGAAGAT
Organism: Bellardia bayeri; assembly: GCA_950370525.1. NCBI lineage: Eukaryota > Metazoa > Arthropoda > Insecta > Diptera > Calliphoridae > Bellardia > Bellardia bayeri. The sequence continues at coordinate 38,752,548 of OX493268.1, read as the reverse complement.
AATATTCAAATTAAAAAAACAAAAGATCTAGCATAATTTTTGAAAATTTTTCTATAAGCAAAAACATTTTGAGATCATAAAAGCTACTATTTACCACTAAAATTCGATATTAAAAGTTATTTATATGTTTGTACGCAGGCTTATGCTGCTTAGTGTACATTAAAATTGTTATTAATACTCAGAGAATGTGGTCTAAAGCGAAATAGTTTGGTTTTATTAGGGTTGAGCAATAATCGATTCAACCTCGAAAATTAGTGAAGCATCTCTTTCAATTTGAGTTTTGAGTACTAAATCATACTTATATGGATACAATACACACACATCATCAGCAAACATACACAGCTGACCACCTAAATTAAGATTTTTTATATCATTTAAATATATTCAAAATAACAACGGCCCAAGTCCACTTCCCTGTGGCACACCATATTCAACAGAGCCAACAAAACTCTTTGAATTATTTATATTTACATATTGCTTCCTGTTGGTGAAATAACTTTCAAACAACAAAAGTTCACGATCTTTAACACCATAATACTTTAATTTATGTAGCATTATCTGATGATCTACTAAGTCAAAAGCCTTAGTGAAATCAAAAAATATTCCAGCAACTCCAGAAAAACCATCATCAAGCAAATGTTTTTAACAACATTCTGAACAGCATCTTCGGTACCACATCCGCGTCTAAATCCAAATTGAAAATCATACAGAAAATTATTCTTCTCCAGGTAAAATAGCAGTTTATCATACAATATTTTTTCAAAAATTTTATCAATTGAAGATAAAACTGCAATCGGTCGAAATTTATCTACAGAATTCACATTTATTTCCTTTGGTATTGGTACTAATTTATGGACTTTCAAAATATCAGGATAAACTGAATTATTTATCATTTTGTTAAAAATATCGCATAAAATTGGAGCAACTTCTACTCGACATTCCTTGACAAATTTCGGTGAAATATTGTCATAGCCTGGACTTTTATTAATATCCATATCTAATATTAGCCCAATTACATCATCGATATCAATGTTTTCAATGGTGAAACGATTCAGTGAATGAGAAAGCGTACGTAACAAATTACAATTGTATCCAGGATAGATTCCAATTCCTCTTTTAAGGTTTTTTTATTGTCGTTAAAAAATAGTTATTAAAACAATCAACCTTAGTTTGATCACATGTAATTCTCTGCCCTTGAGCATTATTTAGGTGAACCTCATTATTTTTTTTTACGACCTAGAGTAGTATTAATAAATTTCCAAGATTTCTTTGGGTCATTTCCAATTTCAGTTAAACTGTCTGACAGTAATTATCCCTACACTTTGTCGTAGCTATTTTTATTACTTACTTATTCTCTTCAAAGAATCATCTAAACCCTTTTTGCTTCTAGTTCTCCTTCTTTTCCTTAATAATTTCTCTTTTAATAAAATTAATTCTTGAAGATTTTTATTAATCCACGAAACAATTTCAAACCTTAACTGTTTTTTGCATTTACTTACTATGGTTGAAGCATTTATAGCAGCTTGCATGCAAGATACTAAAGTATTCGTCAATTCTGTTGCAATTATTGAAGAATAATTATCAGGTAAACTATTTTGCAGAATTTCTCTTGCTTTTAAATAATCATAGTGTGTTTTTGTTATCTCCCTATATTCCTTATTCATTACATTGCTTTCAAACTTGCAGCAGACAATATTATGATCTGACAGATTGCATTCAACCGAATCAACATAAATTTTATCCGTAAAGTTGCTGAACACCTGATCAATACTTGTTTTACTTTGAGGCCTCGTTATCAAACTATGCGCACTATCACAATCATAATTTTGAAACATTGTAAGCAAATCAATATAATGAGTATTTTGAAACAAATCTACATTTGAATCACCAACTACAATAATTGGATTACGAGCATGAACACTTAATATAGAATCAATAATATTTATAAAATCGTCTACGTTGCATTTTTAGGAACGATAAAGTGAAATTATCTTCAAGGGTTTACGTTCAACTTTAAAATTGCAAAAAGTAACAACTATGCGTTCAACAAATTTCTTACTTTTGCAAATATTAACTTCATAATGAATGACCGGGAATTTCGTAGATTTGTGTAATGCCATTATTAAACCATGTTTCCTGAATTGCAATTACATCTGGCAACTTTGGTAACCTAGCTATTAATTCTTTAAATTGATCGAACTTTCCAATTGACGAAACGCTTCTAATGCTAAAAGTAATTATATTAAAAAAATTAGATTTTAGTTCACAACTATAATTTTTAAAATTTGAAAATTGTTTAAAATACTGATTTTTAATCATAAAAATTTAAAAAAAGAAAAATGTGTAACAAAAAATTAAAAATACGTATCCTCATACACATAAGCAGCACCATATCATCACTCGTATCCACATCGTCTTCACATCTGATCAGTTGTTGCTTTCCCAGATCACTCTTTTTGCAATAAACTCTTCCTTACGACAGTGTTCAGAGCCAGTTTTCTGGTCGTCAAATGTATTGGTATCCAGTTCATTATTGTGAAAAGTAACTGCCACTGCCACGTCGTCTGCGTAAGTGACAGTCTTGTGTCCAGTGATATCCAATTTCCGTAGAATACTATTTATGGCTATATTCCACAAGAGTGGGGATAACACGCCTCCTTGAGGTGTGCCCCTTCGGGCAAGTCTTGTGATTCTTGTTGCACCGAATTTGGAACTTATTTTCAAGTAGATTACCTATGAATCTAGTTATTACCTCGTCAATACCTAAGTCATGTAAAGCAGAAATAATTGCCTCAGATTTTACATTATTGAAACCACCTTCTATTTCCAGAAACGCTACCATTGTTAAATTTCCAAATTCCAAATAGTAATTTCTCTATGTGACTGATTAGTTCATGAAGTACCGTTTCAACAGATTTACCCTTCAAATAGGCATGCTGAGATGGCGATAATAGTGTTTGATCAATAGAGCTCCTTATGTGGATATCTATGATTCTCTCCAAAGATTTCAAAAGGAATGATGATAGACTGATTGGTCTAAAGTCCTTTGCTTTTTTATAAGCGGTTTTTCTTCCTTTTGGGATGAATGACACATTGGATTCAGTCCAGCCAAATGGTATATATGACCACGATAAACAAGCTCGATAAATGTTCATGAGCCAAGGAATGACTAGATGTATATTGTGTAATAGATCCATCAGGGCCCGGAGACTTGAAGGAATCAAAGCTTTTTATAGCCCGTTTGAATTTTTCCTCGCAAATATCTATTGAGGAGGTTGTCCGACTGAACGGGTGTAGTTGTCGGTATTGACAATATATTACTCGGAAAGTGAGTGTTCATAAGCACTTCCAGTGTCTCACGTCCATCTTTTGTCCAACTGCCGTCTGGTTTCTAAATGTAACCATGGGTTGTTGGTGTTTTCGATAGGATTTTTCATAAGCTACTTGTTTCGGATGAGTCTTCGACACCAGTGCAGAAGTTCCTCCAAGACCAGCGCTTTGCGCTCCTAACCTGATTCGTAAATTTGTTCAACGCTGACTTATATGCCGACCAGTTTCCTGTTCTTTTTGTCTCGTTGAAGAGTTTGCGACAACTACGTGTGTAGTTCGCTATATAAATGGACCACCATGGTGGTTTTTCTTTCCCTCTGCAGATTGTATCCTCTATTACGGGTGGTAGTGGGAGAATTTAATTTAGCATTTGACTATGTTCAATCCATTTGGTCTTCCTTCTGTTCAGAAAAGGAGTTTTCCTTTCCAGTTCCAGGTTAATTGAATATGTCATATATCTATGATCTGAAAACGAGCCGTCCTCAGAAACTCTCCAGTTTCTTAACAGATGCTCGTGACTTGCACTTCAAGCATAACGTCCAGAACCTCCTGTCTATTCGCCACTACAATAGCGGGTTCTGAACCTTTGTTTACTATGATCAGATTTAACTCTATTATAAAGTCTAAAATACACTCACCTCTTTTATTTGTGTCGGTACTTCCCCAGATAGTATGATGAGCGTTTGCATCTGCTCCTAGTATGATCGGAGTCCTATTTACGTTTGCTACACGCACCGTAGTTCTTACCAGGTTGTTTGGCGGTGATTACACCTGGTCATGTGTCATGTAACTGGAAATCAGCCATACCTTAGCTGTCACTGACTCCCAAGCGGCTGTCAATGTGTCTCCAACACTATATTCGGATAAAATAAAGATATTTAAATGGTTCCCAGCCAAAATGCATAATCTTATTTTACCTGCGTTTTTAGTGTACCCCTTTGCGTTTAATCCAAGAATGTCGCCATTGTGTATCCACGACTCCTGAACTAACGCTATATCATAAATGACTGTTACGTCCACGCCTTCTGAGTCTGAACTCAGAAGCGCGTCTTCGTCCTCCGCTTTGCCCAGACGACGGAATAGATGTCCAACCATACCAGAATTTGATTGGGTATCCATTTCGTCATCCGAATTAGCGGGATCATTTGATTTATTTGAATAATAGTCGCCCTTATCCTGCGGAGCTTCCAGTTTTACCTTAGAACTTTCGGGGTCGAGCTTGTCGTCACCACGATAGATGCGCAGCTTTATACTATCAAATCCGTGGTATAATTTGCATTGCCTTTCTTGTAGTGGCGTCAAGGATTCCTTGTTAAGGACAACGACCACCTTCCTGTTTGCCCCATCCGAAGCGAAGACCTTTACTACCTTCCAGTTGTGGGTTGGTTGGTAGAGTCGAAGGGACCCCGTTTTAAAAGACCACACCACTCGTCAGATTTAATGTCGTATACAACATACTGTAGCTAATATGTGTACAGAAAGTCGCGTTTTGCTAGACCCAACTGTAGCTGTGAGATATCTCAGTAGGTCATTGAGTTTTGACCCGGTTACTCACCAAGGTTGTTCAATGTATAGTTTCCCAATAATTTATGTCTCCTGACACTCAGGGCTGGGCATTCGCAGAGAAAGTAGAAAATCGTTTCCTCTTTTGCCCTATCCTTACAACTACGATAATGGTCGTTAAAAGGGAGCCCCAGGCGATTTGCGTGCTTGCCTAGCGTCCAGTGTCCCGTTAATACTGCCAGCAACCTTGATATATCTTTCCTATTCCGGGTTATCAGTTGGCTATCCTACATGTGTCTAAATTACGCCATCTATATTCAGCCTTTGTAAGAAAATGTCTGAAGATAATACCTTTGATAGTCCCCAGTGGAATTACTACTGAGACCCCATCGGAGATCCCGTTCTGGCTAGTTCGTCTGCCCGTTCATTGCCGTAGTGGTTTCTATGCGCAGGCACCCAGACCAAGGTAATGTCAAACAGACGACCTAACCTTGACAGAGAATTCCTACATTGCTTAACTAGTGAAGATGAAATTGTGTAGGCATTAAGTGAGAGGAGTGCCGCCTGACTGTCGACAAAAATACCTATATTGCCGATAATGTTATGTGCATGTAGTGTATTACAAGCTGCCATGATTGCAAAGATTTTCGCTTGGAAAACACTACACTCATGCCTACCTCAGGTTCGTCACAGAAGACCCCAGAACCAACACCGCAGCTCATCCTTGAACCGTCTGTGTATATCCTAGTGTCATATTTGTGCACGAAATTACCCCTATTCCACTCACTCCTGGAGGGAATTAAGACCTTGTATACCCTATCAAAATCCGTGTATGGAGTAATATAGTCAGATGGTTGGATAACGTTCGAAAGCAATTGGCCAAGAATCCCCGCGTGGCCATATATTCTCGATCTCCAACAACCGGACGCTTGAAGCCTCGCTGCGCTGCAGGCAGAAGTGAAGGTCAATTGGCATAAGGTGCAATATAGTGTTCAGTGCCTCTGAAGGACCAGTCCTAAGTGCGCCAGTTATGCCAATGCTGGCTGATCTTTGGACTTTGTATAGTTGGTCTACGACATACTTCTTTCTAGTTGCAGTCCACCATACAAGAGATCCGTAGGTAAGAATTGGACGTATTATAGCCGTATACATCCATGTAACTATGCAAGGACTAAGTCCCCATTTTCTACCAAACATCTTACGACAGGTGTCGTTGCCTTCTTTACCCTGTGTTGAGTGGCCCAGATGTCGAGCAACCCCAAAGCAGTGGACATAATCTCACTGATCACGTCCGGAAACAGACCTGGTACGAGTATCACCACATCGTCCGCATAAGCGACAACTTTTATCCCCTTTCTGTCTAGATCAATGAGAATCGAGTTAATAACGACAAGCCACAGTAGTGGAGGCATTACTCCTCCCCGTGGAGTGCCTCTCTCAACTTGCTTGGACTTAATGGTATTACCAAGATTTGCTGTGACTATTCTTGAATTCAATATGGTAACCAACCAGTTATTGATGTATTCTTCAACGTCTAGGTTATTAAGAGCTTGCTGAATTGCAAGTGTAGTTACATTATTGAAAGCACCCTCTATATCCAGAAAGGCTGCCATTGTATATTGTTTAAATTCGAGAGATCTCTCTATAACTCTTACAACCTCATACAGAGCTGTCTCTGTAGAGCTACCCTTAAGGTAGGCATGCTGACTGTTTGAGAGCCATGTTGAACCCTCAAGGCGCTGCCTAATGTGAGCGTCAATGAGTCTTTCAACGTCTTAGCCTGGAAAGATGAAAGACTAATTGGACGGAAGTCCTTCGCCTTCTCATGATTTCTTTTGCCAATTTTGGGAATAAAAACGACCTTGACTCTCCTCCAGTTAACCGGAACATGGTTGAGGGAGAGACAGAGCGTAAAAATACTATGAAGCCAGAGAATGATATGCCTTTTTGCACTTTGTAACATCTTTGGCAAAATACCATCCGGCCCAGGTGACTTGAATGGTGCGAAACTGTCAATCGCCCATGATATCCTGTCATAGAAGATGATGTTACTATCGATATTGGATAGAGTCCTACCTACATTCTCATCCATATCCATAGCAACATCTATACAGCCTGGAAAATGCGTGTGCAATAGGATGTCAAGTGACTCTACTGAGGATTCGGACCAGGATTCGATTGCCCCTTGGCTAGAATTCTGCTAAGTCTTGCAGAGTCTTTTGTGTTATCTATAGATTCGCAGAAGCGTCTCCATGAGTTTCTTTTTGCGACTACTATAGCTTTCTTGTAAGCTTTCAATAGATCACGATAAGGTTGCCATGATTTACTATTATAGCTAATGTTAAAGGCCCTACGAGTTTCCCTACATAGTTTAGATAACTCCTAATTCCACCATGGAGGGAAGCTTTTCTTAGCCTTAGTGACTGGACAGGAAACTTCTAAAGCTTTGACTACAGTTTTACTAAAGTTTTCCTCCAATATTTCAAGACCAGTGATTGAATCTTCTACAACTGGCATATTCTTAAGTTTATGTTTGAGGATCCCATTATATTTGAGCCAATCGGTCCTTCTTGGGTTCCTAAATTGTATTTTCTCTGTCGAGTTCTGAAGTCTAATTTCGAAGAGAATCCAGTTATGGTCAGAGAATGATCTTTCACTGGATACTCTCCACCTATCTACTGATACCTTAGACCTATCATTAATGAGTGTAATTCCTCCCATCCATTATAATTGTCCGAACTTGGAAAAATTAATGTAGGCGTGTTACCAGAATTACATATACTTAGTTTGCTGGAATTAATGAAATCAAGTAAAGACTCACCCCTTTCATTTGTTTCCTTGCTGTCCCAGATTGAATGCCTTGCATTAGCATCGCAGCCCAGGATAATGTCAGATGGTCCAACAGAGAACATTAGAGTACTCACCTCGACTGGAGAAGCTGTCTTCTCGTGTGCCATATAGCTGGAGGCAATCAAGAGGCTACTGTTGCCCGGTAGCTCTACTCTTGCTGCTGTACAGCTGCGTACAGAGAAAGATGTTAATAGATGTTTAGGCAATAATACATGATCTTGGCCTACCATTGTTTCTTGCATAGATGATATTATATGCTGAGGCCGGGAAACCCTTCACGTCCAGGTTTGAAACCCAGGGTTCTCGCACCAGCGCAATGTCCAGGTCCTCTTCAGCTAAGAGTACCCGAAGGTTACCTGTAGCACATTTCGAGTGCTGCAGATTTATCTCCACTACCTTAAGCGCCATTGTTGGTTTTTTTTTGGTGTTCCGATAGCTTCATATCTGTGAGCAGAGAGTTTGCAACTTCAACCTCATCCGCCTCACCGCTACCTGTTCCTTTGAGCCGAAATACCCTGATCTTAGCGTCCCTCACTCGGAAGAACAGCTTGAAACCCACCTTCTCAAGCTCAACTGAGCCAGATTCGGTGATGGCGAGGATAAGGCATGTGTGGCCTTCGCCTTGCTCAATGCGGATGATGAACCAGTCATCCATGTGGATGTTGGGGTTCTGCAGCTTCAGACAGTCCAACATCTTATGTGCATCGGTTGCCATCTTTGGTAACCAAATACGTGCACGCGGTCCCATCGGAATATCTTTAGCAGGGATCAGTTTAAGGCTTAAACCCTCCCATGCACCAATGATATTAGCGATGCATTTGCTAAGAAAGTCCTTTGAATTGCACCAGAGCCAAAGCGAGGTGCCGTACCAGTCCTATTAGCGATCAAGTATTCCATAACGAGCTCAGCTAATTTGGACTCGATAGCACCCAATTCTGTTACTACAGGATTGATGGCACCGTCTTTCTCTGTCGCCAGAGCCATTATAAGATGGTCTTTAACCACCTCATTAAAGGGTCGTCTGGCGGATGTGGTCGTGTGGTCCAAGGTCTCTTGGCTAGAGGCCAGTAGGTCGCCTTCTGAAGAGGAACCGAGATCATCGGCGCTCTTTAGGGAGTTGTTGTTATTTTTCTTTATTTTCTTTCCATTCATTTTTTGGTCCCACGAGTAGGCACGTAAGGGGATGGACCATCCAAGCAGTGACGGACGACATGGACTAAGCAAAATACTAATTACAACCGACCCGTGCCCTGGTGTCGGAGGGGAGCTGTTAGCAACTAGTCTTCTTTAACCACTAACTAGCCATTCAAGTTCTTGGCACTGCTACTAACCACGCTAACCTTACACGTGGAGTCAGTTTTGGTCCGCGGGTTGTAATTAGATTTAAGGAAGGAACTTGAGACCACTTTGATCTAGTGTGTCCCTAGCCTTAACAAGCTCCAGTGTCACCAGCTTGTTCCCCCTTTGTGACCAATTGTGTACAATGTGTCACAAAGGCGTAGCAAACCGACTCTCCCATCTTCTAATTACAACCTTTTTTTTTTTTTTTTTTATACGTGGAAAAAATCATCGAAAGACTCTGGCCCCCTGATGCCAGGAGTGCGAGACTTTAACACGCTAAAATAACCTCGAGACTCTAGTCCATATTCCCTGCGGAACCACTGCAAAAGTATTTCCTCGCAGGGGGGGGGGGGGGGTTAGGCAAGCACCTCATCTAATACTACATTCTGCTTCGAATCTGCTCCTGCCTTCGTAATTCTAAGAGAACCAACTTTATGAACTCACTTACATACTCCCAGTTTTCCAAAGAAATCAGCGTTAACTGAACTATGTTATCAGGATTTACTCTACTTCCCATTAGCTGTTCAAGATTTGACCTGTAAGAACTAAATCGGGGACAATCAAAGAACACATGTGCGGGATCCTCCAACGGAGATGTGTCAAGTCCAAACCGATATAAGTACGATCTGAAACAACCGTGTCCACTTAAAATTGAGTAAGGTAGAAATTTATATAACCATGCTTCCTACTGCACCACACATCGACATCAGGGATCAGTGTATACGTCCACCTACCCTTTGTTGCTGTCGACCACCTGGCCTGCCATTCCGCCATGCTCTCCCTTCGGGCATTCCTGACAGGACTCTCATTCTCTGGTATGCCTCTTAATTCGTACTCACATTTTGCCTCCCTTGCCAGAATATCAATTGGTATCATGGCTGCTATGACAAAAGCTGCTTCATCAGATACTGTTCTATATGCACAGCATACCCGAAGTGCCATAAGCCTATAAACAGAGCTAATCCTTCTAGCGTGGGTTTTGTGCCTGGTGGACTCGGCCCATATCGGAGCTCCATAAAGAATAGTGCTTTTTACTACTCCCGCGAGGACTTTCCTTCTTAAGTACTTAGGGCCTCTTGTGTTAGGCATTATACGGTGTAATGCAGCACATGTTTTACCAGCCTTAGCTTTTACATAATTAAAATGGTATTTAAACGATAAACGGTTGTGTATCATGACACCCAGATACTTAAGGCTATCTTTGGTCCTTATTTCGCAGTTCCCAATTTTGAGGCTAGTATATTCTACCACCCTACGACTTGTTATCAATACAGCCTCAGTTTTATGTTCAGCCAACAAAAGACCCATTGAGTTGAGCCATGATTTGGCCATGTAAATACTACTTTCTGCAACTGTCCTAGCTTCATCAATAGTCTTCCCGACGATCGTTAGCGCTATATCATCTTCAAAGCCTGTGATGTTCACCCTTCCCGGCAGATTGAGTCTTAAAACACCATCGTACATAACGTTCCATAAGAGGGGTCCAAGCACGGATCCCTGGGGAACCCAACTTGTTATTTCGTATTCCTTCGTTCCCTTATCGGTACCATAGACTAGAACTCTCTTTCGGAAGTAGTCTTTAATAATGGCCACTAGATATGCTGGAGTATTTAGCCGTCTTAGAGAACTCACAATATTTTCCCAGTTAGCTGTATTGAATGCATTCTTAACATCCAAGGTTACAACGATACAGTATTCCTTGGCGCCATTCCTCCAACATCTGCCTTTGATTACCTCTTTTGCCACCTTGATTGCATCTATCGTCGATCTATGTTTTCTAAAACCAATTGAGTATCTGATAGCCCTTCTACTAAGTCAATATGCTCCTCCAGTCTATGACAAATAATGCTTTCCAGCAACTTTTTGCAAGAATCGATCATAGCGGTCTATACGAAGACGGTTCTTCCAATGGTTGCCTATCCTTGGGTAATAGTACTAATCTTTGTCTCTTCCAGATTGATGGAAAAGATCCTTGCCGCAAGCAACTGTTGATTAGCTGTAGTACCTTGTCAGCAATGCTGCATTTTACAACCTCTTTTAAAACCGGGTTGGGAATCCCGTCAAGTCCAGGCGCTTTTCTGTCCTTAAATCTTGACACATCCATTTGTATTTCAGATAAGGTAACTACTGGGAAGCTAAAGCTATCTCGCGGATTACAGGTTGCCCATGTCGTTGCCTCTCTTTGTGGGAAGAGGTGGGTTACTATATGACTGAGGATTCTATCTTCTGTAGGTGATGATGTACTTAGACTTTTCAGTTTCTTCATTACGAGCTTGTATGCTAATCCAAATGGGTTGTTATCAACGTCTTCACAGATATTTAAGAAACTTGTTCTTTTCCTTCTTCAAATTGCAGATTTAAGTGCCTTTTTCTTTATTCTAAGGATCTGGTGATGTATATCATTGTCCAGTCTGCCGCGAGTCCTTGTATAGTCTCTTCTGGCTCGAACACATTCTTTGCGTCATTCCACCAGTATACGGGAGCTTTATTAATTCCACGTTTCCTCTTCTTCATAGCTGCATTACACGACCGTGTTGTACAGTAAATTAGCTGTTCCGCCATATTTTCTGGAGAACCGTTCAATTCCATGTTTTCCATACACAAATGAAATATTTCCTTGTCAAACGTGTTGCTCTTCCAACCAGGAAGTTCTTGTCTGGTTGCTGTCATAGCTGTTTATAGCACTATGGTCGCTGTGGGTATAAATATCACAAATTTGCCAACTAATTCAATGGCAGATAATAGAACTAGCAAAAGCTATGTCGATTATTGAGCCTCCTCCATTTCGGTTGAACGTGAACTCGTTACCAGAGTTCATCAACACCACATCAATTACAGCGAGTGATTCTAGTAGTATCCTGCCCCTTTCGTTGGTTCTTGGGCAGCCCCATTCCGTGGCCCACGCATTAAAGTCACCGGCTATAATTACCATATCTTTCCCTACAGCATCACTTGCTAAAATATCGATGATTTTCTTGTATTCATTAATATCGTACCTCGGGGGGATTTAACAACTATATATGGATACCCCGGAAATCGTAGCTCGAACAAAGCCACATTCACTCGTCATTGTGTTTTGTAACATTTTCCTGTCCACAGACCAAATTGCAGACGTTCCTGAGGCATCATAAGCCCAGCTCGGTGAGTTATCTTTTCCATAGGGTTCGCTGAGGATACATCCACATCCAACTCTCGTACACTTTGTCTCAGTAGCTCCTGAGCTGCTCCACAGTGGTTAAGATTTAGCTGAGGTAATCTGGTCATTGTGTTTTCAGTTGTAGTACCGCTTTCCTGTATTGGGGACATACAGCTGAACCAGTAACGTGTCCAGTATTAGATGTATTGTCCTTACATAAAAGACAAACTGGATTCTTTGTACAAGATTTAATTTTGTGACCTCCTTCCCCACAACGGAGACAATTACCAGAGTAGTTATTGGGGCTTTCACATTTTACTGCCGCGTGTCCGAAGTCAAGGCACTTGTAGCATCTTTTTGGTGTTAATTTTTCGCGAATTCGGCATACCACCCATCCAATACGTATTTTTGCAGTTCGAAGTAATATGTTGGCTACTGCTGCACTAAAGGCAATAGTGGCGATTTGGGTACCTCTATATGCTTTCCTCATTGACTTTATTGCAGATGGTTGCAACATATTGAATTCTTCTGATTCACCAATAAGAGCCTCAAAAACCTCCTCTTTCGTGATTACTTCATCAATGTCTTTCCAATAGTACTTCACGTGTAAGAGCTCGTACATCTGCTACAGAGCCGATAGCTCCTATAATCTCTTCCCTGAATTTGTTCGTGTTCTCATGAGCAGATTTGTTTAGCTCCAAGAGCAGTTCACCTTTTTCCGTCTTCCTAATGTTCTTAATATTTTCACCAAGAGTATTGAGCTTTGGATCACGCTTCACAACTAATTACAACCTAGCTATGTATAACCTTTTGTAGAATGTAACATGAACCTATTTATATCGTTCCAGCTGTCATCGCCACTAGTGACCATTTGTGTGAAAAATGTATCACAGCCGCGATGTCGGCTGCCCCTATCCGCCACCTGGGGACGCGTCCGACGGGAAACTGACTAAACTCCACACGGATGTGGGTTGGTAGTTCAGGATTTCCGCTCCTGATGAGTGCCAGGATCTCCTCAGGCTTATGTGGTTCGTGTGGAATGACCGTGAATGATCTCGGCCGGCGAGGGATTTCACTGACCGATATCACTTCCAGTCTCGCACCTGGCCACACTTCCCCTAGGGACGCAATTACTAGTTCCAGTAATTTGACTGAGCGTTCCGAGGAGCACGCTAGCAGTTTAATGTGGCCTTGGTACCAGCCAGCATCCTCGTTTAGGGGGGGGGGGGGAGAGTCCAGGGTGTTCTTTTAATACCTTCCAGTACATCTCCACCATCTTCTAACGGATCAACACCCATTTTTCATGGGAGATTGCACCGTACGGCCTATTTATAAACTTGGCCTCGCCTTGTTTTGGACGTTTAGTTCTTGGCTGATGGCCTTGTTGTTCATCTTTCGACCGTTGCCGTTTAGGCGCAGCAGAGACAGCTTGGTCCGCTGACCAAGCAAGACCCTCCTTGATGTGTCTTTACGACTGCGAGGTTTAATGGTAGCCGTGCAGGCAGTGGATGGCATGTTTGAAGGACCCGACATCAAGGTGGACGATCCTTCCTTTACCGAAATCACGGAAACAGCTACTTGGTCCGCAGCGTCCGTAGAAGTAATTCCTGCCGGTTTTTCTTTAGCGAGGGCTTTTGCGGCTTTTGAAGTACTCTGCCAACCGTCCAGAGTAACATCTTGAATTCTTCCATTGATGGTTTGTTTTGTGCAATTGGTCAGCATGGGTTTCCCTAGCTGACCTCTCGCTGTTGTTGTTGTTTTTGTATTTGTTGTAGTTAAAGTTTTCATGTTGGTGCCACGAATAGGCACGTAGGGTATGGACCATCCATGCAGTGACGGCGTACATGAACTAGGCGAAGAAGTATTACAACCGACCCGTGCCTTGGCGTCGGAGGGGAGCTGTTAGCAACTAGTCCTCTTTAACCACTAACTAGCCATTCAGGTTCTCGGCACAGCTGCCTACCACGTTAACCTTACAAGAAGGGGAGAAGGAAAGTGGAAATAGAAAGCAATAAAGGGTAAGGGAGAGTGTGGTGAGGGAGAGAGAGACAGTTTTGGTCCGCGGGTTGTAATAGGATGTGATGGGAAGGGATCCTATCATTAATCCATATCATTAATCCTAAACAAAAATTCCTATACCTCCAGTTGTCATTCCTTTGGCTCTCCCAGCTACTATTACAACCTAGCTATGTCAATTATGTCTGGACCATTTATTTAAATGTATCGATACAAATTGACATCGCTTGAACATTCAACGTTTCTATGACCACATGTACAGTGTACCATAGGAAACGGTGAGGGCTCCCTCTATCCGCCACCTGGGTCGCGTCCGATGGGAGACTGTCAACTCCACACGGAGTTAGTTAAATAAACTTACATTTTTTATTTGCACAAAAATGTTGACTTTTTAAATTTTGGGTCTTGAAATTTTCTATTTTACTCTATACGATTGCCACTAACGTATCGAATAACAGATCGAGTAATGTAACTTAGTTAGTTACTCGATGCTATCATCTCAAGTTACAATACTTTTCATTCGATGATGCCAAAATAAAAAATTCCGTTCAAGTTTGCTCGATATCGAATGCGGTGATTAGACCACTGTTTGGCTATTGTTAAAAGCCTCATAGTATTTTATGAAATGACCTGTTTGATAAATGAATTGATTTATTATTTTCTTTTTTGTTTTCATAAAAAGTTTAAATGCATTAAAACGCATAGCGTTATAATTACATACTACTTGTAACTTTTAAAATCATTAAAATAAAATCGATGATAAAATTTTTAATAATTTACTGTTTTTACGATCACCAGCCAATTGATTGTTGTTAATTGTTTCTATGTGCGAGTGTGTTCTTTTAAATCCATTTGTTGGAGCACAAGTCGACCTTTTTATATAAATTATTTTATAAACATGTTTTTGTTTTTTTTTTTTGATTTCTCAGTACAACAATCAACATGTCCATCAACCTTGCTATTTCAGTTTCAGTTATTCATCATAAATATTTGTATCAACCACACACATTCACTCTTGATTTATTTCCACACATACTCGTACACATATGTACATTCATATATGATCAAATATTTTGATTGATACCTTTAGGGCCAACTCTAAACACAACGAACGCATCGCATCGTACGAGGAGTAGAATACGCCAAGATACATCCATCGATCCACACTGCTGAAGCACACACACACACAGATACAATATTATTGTTGTTTATACTTGTATAATTTAAGTAGATCACAACTCACTAAATATTTTGAGCGATGCCAAAATAAAAAAACAGAACAGATCAGAAACACAAAAACGATCCATAAATGTTGCACCAACAACAACAACAGCAGCAACATCCCAGATCTGTGTGCCTGCAAACGTTTCATTTCATTTGTAAAAATCAAATTTAACAGCAAAAAAAAATCGAATGAAATAAAATGCAACCAATAAAATTGGAAAAAAAACGTTTAACATAATGAAATGAAACTACAAATTACTTTTTTTTTGTTTATTATAAATTGTTTCTGTTTTCTTTTCATTAATTTGTTGTTGATGTTTTTTGTTCTTTTTATTGTTTATCGATTTAGTTTATTGGTATTATTATTGTTCATGTTGGCAATAATGTGTGAGGGTGTTTTAAAGATCTACTTAAGATCATTAAATTGTTTTTAATGATTCTCTGATAATTTATACTTCTTTTTCTTGTTTAATGTTGTTAAATGTATGATTAGTATTAAATATACTTTGTAGGTATACTCGCATAAAATTCAATAAAACAAAAATACAGCTTATTATTATACGAGTAGGTACAATTTAATTAGTAAAAATTAATTATTTTTACTAAAAGTTCAATTAAAAAAAACCCTAATTCTTAATAATCTAGCCGAACAAAATTAGTTGGAGATAATAATCCGAACAAAAATACTAATACTACTACAAATATTCAAATTTAGTTATAATTTTTGGGTTTTCTCTTCAAAATGAGTATAGGTTTTATGCATGCTTCGTCGGTTTTTTGTAAAATGTTTTCTTGATTGTTATATTGGATTTGTGCTGTTGTTTGTAGCGCCCAGAAATATTGGTCCAACACCCACCTTAAAGTATACTGATCGACTCAGAATCACCTTCTGAGTCGATTTAACGATGTCCGTCTGTCTGGCTGGCTTGCTGCCCATGTAAAGCTTGTGCGCAGAGTAAAGGTCGCAATTTTGAAGATATTTCGATAAAATTTGGTACGTGAATTTTTTTCGGGCCAAGGACGGATGGGATTGAAACTGGTAGAAATCGGTCCATTATTTTACCTGGTACCCATACAAATGTTCTCCCGAAATTTGGTTTGAAAGATTATAAATGTTTGAAAAATATCCAAAAAAATTTCACCACAAATAAGTGATAAATGAAGCCAAATCAGATCTACAAATTTTGTGCAGATCGGTCCATAATTACTCGTAGCTCTTATATAAGGCCTACTCCAAGTAATATTGAACACAAATATATTTCATATACATATATACAAATAATACGCTACAATTTTATTGTGATCGGTCCATAATTAGTCGTAACTCCCATACAAGGCCCAATTCCGAAAATCACTTTAACGACCATAAATTTCTTAAAAATTTTGGTATCTAAATAAAATTCAAATATGTTAAATATATATGTATACAGAAATGATGACACCTAATTTTATAATCGTCGGTCCATAATTAGTCGAAACTCCCATGTATACGTTGTTACTTGTTACGAACGCACGTACTTTAAAGTTCAGTCCGAGTATTCTTTATGTTTGCCGGGTTTATTCAACTATTTATATTTAAAAGTGCATTAAACTTGTTCTGCAAAAAATTGTCTGGTGATTAAATATTACGCTTGTGACTTAACTTATTAAAAAATATAAAATTTTCATCTTTAAAAATATAACTTTTACATTTACAAACATTCTTAATTATCATTAAATATTTCACTCAATTGGTTTTTTTTTTTTTGTAAATAAACATTCTATCAGCTGAATATTTATCTGTCAAATTTATCAGTGCCGCCAAGTTTGTATAATAGTCAATATAATAATTATTTAACAATTAACCGGTATTATCGACATACACTTAAAATATTATCGACATACACGTAAAGAATTAACTATGAATGACCAATTTAAATGTCTTAACAAAAGCTGTACCTTATCAACTGATGATGAGAGAATGCTGGTTTGCTAGCTTTGTCATAGCATGTGTCATTTTACGTGCAGTTTGGTTGCTGAAGCTGTCTGTAAAACTAAAGGTTTACATTGGTGCTGTAATGTCTGTCAAAAAATTGGTGTTGAATACTATCGTTTTTTTTTTCAAAGCACAAAAAATACATCTTTGAACATCCAAAATAAACTTTCTTTACTATCTAATGAAATATCAGTTTATGGAAGTCTTTTTGAGGAATTCAAACAATTAAACTGCCTTAATACTCCACAACAATTATCGCCGAAACGCCGCAAATCATCCAGATATAAAAATAAACCGAATGCTTCTCAAAGTCCTGGTGCTTCTAGTTGCAGTGTTTTTGATTCTGTTGTAATTACCCCAAGTACATCAACGAGTAACCCTACCAACTGTGCTACAACGTCGAAAACCCAATCAGAGTCTGAAAATTCAAATACGCAGACTTCAGTTAAAATAGCAAATGGCAATGTTCTCTCTGTGACTTCTAATTCTACTGCCAATCAATCTCCATATAATAGTTTAAAAGTCATTCCGCCTAATAAATCAATTTTTATATCTCGTTTTGCTGCTGATACTACTGTTGAACAAATTAACTTCTATATAAAATCAAAATTGAATCTTGAAGCTGATTTTACTACATATAAATTCTCTTATTCTCAACCAAGAAGGATTACATCTTTCAAACTCAATGTTCCTTTCGATCTTTATGAGCAAATAGTTAACCCTGATTTCTGGCCTGAAAATACTTAAGTTCGTGAATATAAATTTAAAGAAAATCAAAGGAAAAATAATATTGCTGTTCTTCCATCCGGTCACCAGTTAAATGAAAATGCTAATTTCATTAACGTCCAAAAAAACTGAATTCTGAATGTTCGTGGCTTAAACACTAAATTGTCAAATCTTCTAGTTAACAGTTTCGATTTTAATTATGATGTTATTATCTTTACTGAAATATGGCTAAAAGACAATGTATTCAATTCTGAAATTCAATAAATATCAGATTTACGGATATAATAGAAATAATCGAAATGGCGGTGGTGTGTTAATTGCAGTTTGATGTCGTTTTGTCTCAGAATCTATTTCGACCTGCTCTTCAGAGCAAGTTCATATGTGTAATGATTAAACTCAATTATAACAAAATTTATCTCACCTGTTCGTACATCCCTCCTAATTCCGATGAATTAGTTTATCAACAACATGTTAATGCTATTAAAACTATTGCGGAATTTGTTGAACCTGAGGATTCGTTCTTTGCTTTCGGTGATTTCAATTTACCATCAATTTCATGGACAAAACTACTTGATGCTTCAAATTTAATTCCAACAAAATCTACAAAGTTTGATGAAGATTTTTTAAACAATGTATTCGATGTTTGCCTTTATCAACTAAATAACGTTTATAATGAATTTGGTAAATTATTAGATTTGGTATTCGTAAATAATCCATGCAATTGTGCAATTTCTCGCTGTGATCCTGTTACTTTGCCTGAAGATAAATTTCATCCAACATTTGAATTTATTTTCTCTCTACCTGCTGTACTTAAATCATCTAATCAAATTAATAATGAGAAAGTTTATAATTTTAAACAGACGAACTACGTTAAATTAAATAATTTAATATTAAATACCGATTGGAACGATCTACTGTGTAACTTTGGATGATATGACTTGTATTTTTTATAATAAAATATATTATTTCATGGATAAATGCACACCAAAGCACTGTTCTTATAATCACACTGGTCCTCCTTGGAATTCAAAACTGTGAACTTGTGGATTATAGTAAATACTCAGTTGCTCGTGCGGAATATAATAATCTCTACAATTCCCTATATCAGTCATATTTACAAAAAATAAAAAATTATTTTAAATATAATACTAAAGCATTTTACAACTTTGTCAACTCTTAAAGAAAAACAAATGAATATCCTTCAGTAATTAAACTCAACATGACGTTGATATCATTCCGATGATATTAATATTAGTAATATGTTTGCTGATTTTTGTTCCAGTACTTATTCGGATAAGCAATATTGCTCCGATAGTTATCCCAACACACTGCTATATCTTTTCCAAATATTGATGCTGAGAATTTATTAGAAAGATTAAAAAAACTTAAAATTTCGTATAATTATGGTCCTGATGGTGTTCCTAGCAGTATTATACACAATTGTGCTCAATCCTTGGTATATCCATTAATTATTTTATTCAACACATTCATTAAATATGGTTATTTTTCGAGAATTTGGAGGTCTTCATTCATAATCCTATTATTTAAATCTGGTAATAGGTCTGAGGTGTCAAATTACAGAGGTATTACCAAGCTTAGTGTAATACTTAAGATTTTTTAACACTTTATCACTGATTACATGTGTCATCAATTATCATCAATTCTGTCATCGTCTCAACATAGATTTCGGAAAGTTTGCTCTACCATATCAAATGTTCTTCAACTTACTACCCACGTTAACCAAGGCTTTGTTCAAGGAAAACAAACTGATGCCGTATATATTGACTTTAGTAAAGCTTTTGATAAAGTAAATCACAGACTTCTTCTTATTAAACTGGATCTTCTTGGTTTTACATCTCGCAGTCTAAACTGGATAAAATCGTATCTTTTTGATAGAACTCAATGAGTAAAATTAAATAATAAATACTCAAAAAATATTTTGGTTACTTCTGGTGTTCCTTAAGGCAGCCACCTTGGTCAAATTCTTTTCTCCTTATTCATCAACGACCTTCCAAATGTTTTAAATTTTTATAACATTCTAATGTATGCTGACGATGTTAAAATATTTTTGAGCTTCTCTAAATTTTTGGAACATATATAACTCCAATCCGATCTCAACAATTTCTTTTTGTGGTGCAGTCTCAACTTAATGGAATTAAATTTAAAAAAATGTAAACTTATGCGTTTTTCAAGAAGTAATTATATTCCTGCTAATTATACTTTGGGTGATTACCGGCTTAAAATCTTGTTCTAGGAATTTTACTAGACCACAAATTAAACTTTCTTTCGCACATTACCATGATGATAACTAAAGCTAGAGGTGTATTTGCATTTATAAAGCGATGGGCTAAGGAATTTGATGATCCCTATGTCAGAAAACAACTCTACATTTGCTTAGTAAGACCTGCATATATTGGAATATGGCTCTATTATCTGGGGTCCTTATTATAATATTCATATTCAGCGTATAGAGTCTGTACAGAAACAATTTTTACTCTTTTGTCTACGTGGGTTACCTTGGAATCCTGATATTACCCTTCCATCATACATTGATGGACTTAAATTGATTAAATTACCAACTCTATCTAGTAGAAGGGCTATGCTTAATGTAACATTTATGATCAATATAATTAATGGGGAAGTCTGCTCCGAGTTCCTTGTAAATAATGTTACTTTTAATGTTCCTCAACGATTTTCACGCCATTTTAAGCCACTGTTTGTCAAACATGTTAGTACTAATTATGCTCAAGCCGGTGTTGCCATTTTAGCACTTTCAGTGCCAGATTTAGCATTTTGTTTCTCGTAAATGCATTGTAAAAAAACAATTTTTTTCTCAAACAAATTTTTTCTTTTTTACTCCAAAAAATACTTTTGGAGAAATAAAAAATAACTTTTATTAATATTTCAACTAAATTTCTTTCGGTGTGGTAAGTAAATGAACACGGAAATTTTTGAATTAATATATGAATTGTAATCTATTAAAACAAGTCAACAATTGTTATGAATAAAATTAGAAAAAACTATAATTTATATTTGTAACATTTGAAAAAATTTAGCACTTTTCTTCTGTAGAACATTTTAGCACTTAGTTTTTCAAGTTTTAGCATATTTTAAAATTCATTTTCTGGCAACACTGGCTTAAGCTGACCCATTAAGAAGATTATTTTGTGAATTTACCAACCTATATGAAATATTTGATTTTTCTCTTTCAACAAATGTAATTAAACATAAAATAATTAATCTTTTGTAAATTAATTGTAATTTTCAATATACATTTTTTAATAGTCTGTAAGGATTTAATCCATTGACTTAATAATTAAATAAATAAATAAATAAGTAAAAAAAATCTTTAGAAATCTGGTCAAAAAAAAGACCTCTCCGTAATTCAATTTTTATGAATCGTTTAAAAGTATTTATATCGCGTTAAAGTTTAACACATAATACTTATATTCACAGACATCATGACATTAAATTTTTGGATGATCGGTCCATAATAAGTTATATCTTCCATATAGCGCCCATTTCTGAAAAACAGTTTTATTCATATTTACTGGGTGTAGGGTATTATATGGTCGGGCTTGAGCGACTATACTCTTTTACTTGTTAAATATTAGAAAATCTCATTTATTTGGGACTCTACTGAAAATTATTAAAAAAGGACAATCCCAAGCTATCTGAAGCTAATACCAATGAATATATGAATGTTGTTTACGAGTTTCAATCTTTGAAAACAAAAGAAGTATGAGTAAAAGAAATGATTTTATAATTGTTACTTATACGAGTAGACAATATACATACGTTCATACACACATACATATGTTTGTACATACATATATTATTAATAAAAACTTATTATTTAATTACTATTTTACCTTAACTATTCCATATGTGTACATAATACTTGTATGTACTTATGTATTTACATATGTACGTATGTACGAGAATACATATTTATTTGATCTTCCTTTCTATATTTCTAGGCACACCCATCAATCGTTTGCCAATAATGGCAAAATCAGTGTTGGATCTTTATGAACTGTATAATTTAGTGATTGCTCGAGGAGGTCTCGTCGATGTCATTAACAAAAAGTTGTGGCAGGAAATTATAAAGGGACTTCATCTGCCATCGAGTATAACAAGTGCAGCGTTCACACTACGAACACAGTAAGTTGTTATTTTTTGTTTTAATACCATTGGTTCCCTTATTGGCATTCATATGTATGTATGTATGTATGTATGTATTTACATAGAATGTATTGGTACTTGTACTAAATAAATGACAGTAAAATTTATTAAATAATGGGTAAATTTTCCACATCAAACAGTTTTACTATTTTAGTATTTATATTTAAACAGCAACAACAATAACAATAAAAAAAATACAAAATTTACATTTAGCTATTTGAACAAATACAAAAATACAAGAAAAATATTCATTCTGGTACAAGTTGTATTTCATGTAGAAATATGAAAAGGTGGCAGATTATGACAAACCACAATGAAATTAGTTTTTAAACAGACGTTTATTGTCTAACAACAATAAAAATGTAAATAATAAAAAGGTTACAGCAACGACAGCCGAAGCAGCAACAGCAGCAGCAGCAGCTAAATTGTTGCCAGCCAACTACTCGTATAATACATTGTACTCAACTCTTTTGGTGTAACAATAAAACAAATCTCTGGCAAATGAAGGATCCCGGAGAATGTTGATCTATGTACAATGTGTAATATACAACTTACTAACGTATTATTTAGTTTATGTTATTGTCGTTATTATCGACACTGCAGTTCTTTCAAATAATTCAAACATTTACCAAAATATTACCGTAAATGTTGTACATATGTAAAATTGCTTGCACTTAAAAATAAACTCCGCTCAAGGTCTGATAGTTCAGCTGAGAATTATTTAAATTCCCGAAAACAAGAACCAATTAAATTTCGGGTTAAATATTGTAAAGTTTTTACAATGGTCGGAAGTTGTAATTGGTTATAACCAAATATTAATATATTTTTTTATTCTAGAGTTAAAACAATATTTTTAAGAAAGAGTGTATTTTCTGAAAACGTGTTTTAATCTAATTCTAAAAATTTATACCAAATGTACTCAAACAGGCCTTAGTTTATTTATTTTTATACATATTATTTTGCAGCACAGTGTTATTATTGTGCAGTTATTGTTTAGTTATTTGTACAAAGTTTCTGTAAATATTACAAATAATAAAATTTAATTCATAATTTATAGTTTAAGTTTGTTGCTGTACTAAAGCAACATTGTAAATACAAAAAACACAGTATGTATTAAATCTTGTGTGCGTTTGAATATGTATTGCAGTCGTAGTAGTTGTTGTTGCTGTTGCGTTTTATAAATTTTAAGGTCCGCCATCAGTTTGTCAGCCAGTCAATCATGTTTCAAACATGATTTTTATGTGTCTCTATGTCTCGGTCTATAACTTAGACCAACACCCAGAAAACGACCAAAAAAAAAAAAAAAAGAGAAAACTTTAGTTTTTAGTTAAAACTCCTTGGAAAATGTGGTAGTAACGGTGTAATAATAACACTGGAAAATATCAGAGGTGGTCGGTGGTAGTTCGGTTAGAAAGACGGGCTAGCTGTATGGTTAGCTATTTGTTGGTAGGCAGTTTTATTGGATGGCTGATTGTCTGGTTTTGCACTGGTTGTGGTATGTGTCAATGACTTGTCGAGAGACACACTCTAGTAGACATGACGCTTCATTAAAAACAAAACCTTAATACGTACCTACATACATACTCGTATACAAATACGTATGCATGTTATGTAGAACATAGGTTGCATTTCTTATATGACTGTAGAATGGGTGTTTGCGCGTATAGATATTATAATATTAAGGTGCTACTTTTGAAAAAGCTAAACTGGCAAATGGAAAATATAACTTTTACGTACTTATAATTTTAAAAAATCTAACTAAAAATTAAATATTTATATTCATATGTATGTATGTATGTAAATGGAAAAGGGCGTTCATACAATTAATTGTATTATATACTTTCATTCAAACATTTATTTTTATCTCTCTATTCGAGCTCATACACGAATTATCCGTCACATTCACATTTATTCAACACACTGCCATATCCGTACACCGATACTAGTGCATACATACTTATGTACATACATAAAGATTCAGTAATACAATTGCGAGCACTATGTGATTGTACTCATTTTATTTACGAGTTACAGTAACCATCGACCAATAGCTGTGCTTGATAACACTAAATAACAAGTTTATTTGTTGCTAAATAAAATTAAATACATACATTCATTCATACATATCTACATATTCACTCACTTATAAGTATGAATATGTACATATACGAGTACACTCTGCACATACATACATGTATATATGTACATATTTACGTGAGCGAATATTGATTTATTGAAGATGTGTATAAGTGTACTCGTAAGTGTTCTTTATACCCAATAAACATTTATTGACGAAGTCGGCCAGAACTCGTAGCGATATTTTGCGCAAGTTGCTGATTTATCATTAAGTATACCGAAATTCGTATGAGTGATAAAAAGTATTTTATGATTGTAGAACAGAATTTCATACGAATTCTGATAGATATCGCACCCTAAATACAAAAGGGTCACAACTCAAAATATATACTCAAATTTTCAGGCGAGACAAAAAAAGTTCATCGTTCACAAGCAACACACTTAACATAAAAATAGACACAACTGTATTTTTCCAGTTCTAGAAGATAGTTATGTGAAAGAAATTTTTGCAGTAGTTAGAGATGTGTACTCTGAATTAATTTATGGAAAAAAGTCAATTTTGGAAAATTTTGAGTTGTGACCCTTATGTATTTAGGGTGCGATATGTAAATGTCTGACAAAACATTACTATACAAAGTATAACAAATGATATATGTATTGTCAGGCCCATTCGTCAAATCGTAAAAATGCCTTATATCTAGATCTATTTTTAACTTTAAACGTGTGACATTAGTAGAGATTTAAGGGGCTATTGTCTTGAGGAATTATCAAGGTTTAATAAAGTCTTCATTGAATCTTCAAAATATTATTTGTTTCCGATGCATTACCGCAAATTATCTATCTATTATCTATTATATATCATTCTATCCGTTTTATCTGGTAGCATTGCGAATAACAACAAGAGTAGATTGTGCACAAAATATATATATTTTTGGAATTTTTGAGCACAAAATCAGCTGAGTGTGGTGACTTCTTTTTTAATTATTTTAGAGTATTATTATTTTTTAAATATACATATGTATGTATATGTACTCGTATAGCCAGTCATCAGTTAGAACAAATCAACCTTTTAGTATTTCTATGCCTATGTTTTGTAAAGCAATTCAATTAACCCGAATATTTTTTTCCTTCTGACGATAAAAAAAATAACAAAGCACCCTTTTCTTCAGGGGATACCTATCTTTCTTTAGAGATCGAAAATGTTTGGCATTCTTGATACCCTGATATATTTTCTTAAAATTCGTTATATCGAGCAAACATTTTTTAAATTCGTATTGACACTTACATATATAAGTTAGTTAATGTGAAAAATGTTGCTGTACGCTATATACATATGTATACATACATACATAGTATGTACGCTATATATTCGACCAAATATTTGAATAAATAGTTTAGAAAACACGTTTCAATTCAATCGTCAATTGAGTCTTTCAACTGAATTGATTCTTGGCCACACACTTCTTAAACTGAATTGAAACATTTGCATTCAACTGTCAAATTTCTGTTTTTTACAACTACAAATTTTAAAATTTAAAACTTTAATGGCTGAAAAAAGAAAAATAATTGCATTAATGGTTATTGCAGAATGTCTTAATGATGAAGAAAAAGAAAAGCGACGAAGAATTTGGTCAAAAGAATGGTTGAAGAACAAGAAAAAAAAATTCAAATGAAAATTTAATAAGGGACCTAAAACAATAGAGCCGGACGATTTTAAAAATTTCACAAGGCTAAATGAAGATAGATGCTTTTCACCCACCAACTTCTAGAAAAATCAATGTAATTTTTTTAATTTTTAATTTAAAATTCACTAAAATCAAAAAAGACTACAAACCTAAATTTTGACAGCTAATCAAGAGACTCGAACACACACAGTACAATCGAATTGAAAGACTTGTTAGTCAACTTGAAGAAATCAAAATCTTTTGAATTTTCTTCAACCAACTCGTCAACTGCCAAACTAATGATGACAAAGCCATACACGCTTTGATTTGCACAACAACCGACCGACTCAGTTGCCAATTGAATTGAAACGTACATATATGGGCTGCTATATAATGAGGATGCGAAAAGCATGCTCTAATATTTTCAGATTGTGCCAAACATTAGGGTTAGTTTCAGAGAAAAGTAAAATTTTCTCTAGATAATATGAAAACTTGTCACATAATAATAAATTGATACCGCATAAAATGTCCAGAAACGTCTGCAAGAAATTGCTCAGACTATTTGGTTAAGTCTCAGACATTCTTATAATCAAATATTCCTACGATTACATGTCGACAATAACTGCATACTGGGTAAAAACGTGTACATACGAGTACGTATGCAAGTATGTATGTATGTATGTATGTATGTATGTATGTGTTTAGATGTATTTATTTTATAACAAGACAATACTCGTACATACTGTTAAATAGTTTCTCACAGTTTTCGTTTTGAACTTGTGTTTGTTTAGTGATGAATTGAACTTAAACATTGAATAGTGCCAGTGCCAGTGCGCCTATTATATTCAGCTCAATTTTACTGCATCGTGTTTTCGAACAATGCTCCGCTCGTTCATACTTATGGGCATTGTTGCCAATTTGACGTTTTTCCCGTCAAATCTGACGTTTTTGCAATGCCAATTGCGGGAAAAATTTCTTTTTAACGGTTAGCGTGAAATCTGAAGTTTTTTTTTACAGCGCTTCAGCGCTTTTTCCAAGGTTGAATTATATGGTATAACTTACCTAGTAACTCAACCTAGTTAAAACCAAACTACGAAACAGGCTAATAACCAGTACAGTCAATAATGTGCTTCGAGTAAGGTGAATTTAATTTTAACGCAAACATTTAAGTTTATATATGTACATTTTTTATTAAAATATTTTAAGAATTCTCAAAAAGCCTCGGGCCTCGATTATCCGTGATTCGGTTAACCGTGATGGAAAAATATCAGTATATTGTTTTTTATTTGCAATGTTTTCAAATTGTTTGCTGCGATTAACCGGGATTTCCTCTATTATCCGTGATGGCAGAATTTTTTTTATTAACTTCAACTTGATACATACAATATACGACGAGTCAGAAGCATTTTATAGTGATTAGTTTAATTTTGAAATTTGGGAAGTACGGGTGATTAGATCTATGTAAATATATTTAGTATGGCATCGTTACCAGTGTTAAAAAGATAAAGAAACATTTTAAATATTGAAGATAAAGCTAAAATAATTAACGAACATTCAATAATTATGTGAGTTTAGCTCAAAAATACGAAGAATTAATTTTTTTTTCAATATAAATACATATGTATGTACACCAATGTTCACTTGTTAAATAATAAAAATATTTAAAAACTGTATAATCAAAACTGTAATTCGATTAATCGTGAAAATCGATTATCCGTAATGCTCCTGGTCCCATCCATCACAGATAATCGAGGCTCGACTGTAAATTAAAAAAAAAAAAAACCAGTAAAAAATGTGCTCCAAAAGAAGCCGGTTTTATGTATGAATTCATACCTCAAATCGCTTCAAACCTGCTGATGGGATGCATGACTCTTGTATGAGTTGCGCTTCTTTTAACCTAATCAAACATGCAAATAAAGCACTTTCCTAAAGTGTTTTTTTTAATTCTATCTGAATGTTTTTGCTTAAGAAAAATTCATAGTAACTGAGAAGCGCGATATTCGTTTTGTAATTGACTTTCGTTGTCATACGTAAATCTATAGGCTATAATTTCGCTTTTATTGAAGCGCTCGATTATGCGCTTTTTCTCTTAAGTGCTTCAAAAAACATGAATTTTTTTACTGGGAATATACATATATTTCTAAATCTTTCCAATAATTAAAGGAAAATGGAAAAATTAAATCAATTACATAATTTCTTTAAAAAGTTTTTAAAAGCAGTTTATTAAATTTTGTGGTTTCTTATTTTTATCCAATAAAATGTTTGAATATTGATTTAATACATTTTTGCAATGTAATTTTTTGTAAACGAATTCAATTTTAATTACAGATACGGTCTCAAACTTCAGAATAAATGTTGTTTTGATTATGAATTTCCAAAATCTGTTCTAAGCCACTTATACACAAAATGCTGAAGACTGGCACTATATTTTTGAAAAATACCTAATTTTGTTTGTAAATGATTAAAAACAATTCAATAAAAAAAATACATATGTGTAATTACATATTTACATTTTATTTTACCAGCTATTTTTATTTAACGTAAATTCAAAATTTTCAAATTATTTATTTGACGGTTTTCTGACGGTTTTGTAAAAAAAATTATTTAGCGATTTGTGGCGATTTTTAAAACCCAATTTGGCGGGAAATTGTGAAAATATTTTGGCAACACTGCTTATGGGATGCCAAAGTGTTCCCATTACACTCTTTCGATTGCGTTTTAAGAAATTCTGGTTGTTCTTTATAATTAAGTTGTGATAAAGATGTTAAATTATTATGTTGTTGTAAATGTAATTGCACTTATATTTGAGTAATTTTCCACTACAATATTGTTTAAATTTTGTGTAAAAGAATAATAATAATGTAAAGTTCGTATGCAAACACCGCTTAAATTAAAAACAAATTTCTCCCACGATTCCTTGCAATTCACATTTGGTAGAAAAATTTTTGAATTCAATTACAATTGAGGGAATCTCTTAAAAAATCTTTCGGAATTTCAAACCATCGAATCATGGTATCGTGAAAAACCAATATCACAAGCTCTTCTATGTACGACTTTGTATGTGGCTTCTTTCTAAAGCTTTTTATAGAGCCACATTCTTTAATTTCGTTCCGGGAACATGGCCAGAATTATACACTAGTTATGGAAAAAAATTAATATTGCAAGTGCAGTTTACAATCATAAATAAGTACGTATAAATTTGGTATTTTAGCATTAAAATAATGATTGACTATTTCATAGTCAAATATTCCAAAATAATATACACACACATACATACATACTTATTTAAATATGGATGTGTAGGTATAGAGCAGTTTTTAAAGCCCATCCTAATTGAATTAGGCACTATTTTCAAATTATATTACAAAGAATTCAAACAGTATGTCTCTATGTGTTATTCACATATGTAAGTGCATATGTACTTAACTCTTTGATATTAAGCGTCACTGCCAGCCAGTTGCATGCATTAAAGACAAGAATTTAAAAAATAATTTTCTTAAGAATTTTATTTATTTTTTTTTTATGGTAAATAAAAGTACATACATACATACATAAATTTATCATCATTCATAGACATGCCTAAATCAACATTAAAACTAATATTTATACCTTTACATACAAACTAAAAATTTCTGAATGTACAACGGTGATGTTGCATGGTTTATCCATATACATACATATACACACACACACACCCTCACATATACATATGTATATGAAAGTATACTTGAAAATTCAAATGAAATTCATTGTACTCGAAAAAATAAAAAACAAAGTGACACAACAAAATGCTAATAAGATGATAATGATGACAACAGCGACAATGATGGCAATGATGCGTTGTGATCTTGGCTAGTGGGATGCAATGGTAAAATTATTTACCTACAAAGACATTTTTCTCTAGACAATTCTACCACAAACAATAGAAAATTCAAAAAAGGCTTCATGCTCCTAAAAAAAAAGAACAAAACTCAACTTAATAAAGATGAGACAGACAGACAAACAAATAAAACATTTTGATAGATATTTGATTTGAGAAATATTATTCATGTATGTACATACATACATACGAGTATATTATCTTGTATAATGGTTATCATTATAACTTCGCAACATGGCACATCAATTATATATTTTAACCAGGAAATGAAATTTGCAAGTTTGAATAGGTACTTTAAAATAAAATCTATAAAAACAAACATATGTATTTCTTTTGTCATACATACATACATACATACATACATATTGACTTAACACTGTGTTAATTGAATTGCAAAATAAAATGCTAATGAAAATGCAATAATACATTAAAGGTTTATCTTGGTTGGATGTTCACAGTTCAATCAAAACTCCATTAACGTTTCTTGAGCGAATCTGCGTAGATTATTTTGTTTGAACAACACTCACCCTCTCAAAATTAACATTGGTTTGTAACGTAATTTCTCATGTTATTTTGTTGAAGTTTATTCGAAAGGTGCTCTACATACTTCAAACTTTACACGATTGTGTTTCAAGAACATTATTTTTAATTAATATTATTCTCTGAGCAATCAATGAAGAATATTATAATCTTCCTTGCAAAAGATACAACTCAGGGTTTCATACTTGTTTCATTTAATTCTTACAATTATTTTTCAATTCTTGATCATGTCCCTATGATAACTCTTTCTCACATTAGAAAATTCATTTAAAATTTATACATTTACCTTTTAAAAACGGTTGTTTATTCCCTTCAAATAAACCTAGTTCCTTTTAATTGCAGAATATGCATATAAAGTACTTCCAATCGCCCTTCTCAAGTAGACTTCTAGCAGTCATGGAACCAGCAGCGAGTAGACAAGGCCTTGACTAACAATGACACGCCATGTAAAAACGAAATTTATTTGACAATGCGGCTGGATGTACTTGTGACTGCCAAAGAAGGCCTTCTTACAGCATCTTTTTCCCGCTGGGATGGTGTATGTTGATACCATGCGTTACAAACCGTTAAATTTAATTTGACATACATACATACATATAATTTCGTAACAATATCAAATCAAATGTCATGTTCAAATTAACGCGAAGAAAGCCTGATTAAATTCTTTATTTGTTGCATAAAATGCGAAAACAAATTTTATTTAAAAAAATAAATAAAAAAAATTTCATGAGAATAACATATTTGCCATGGTGCAACTATACAAGGTGAGTGCAAATCGATAACAAATACAACACAAAACAGTAACAACAGACATTTTGTTTGTGTAAAATAATGTACTACTGTCAAAAATACTTGAAAAAGTATTACTTTTGACATAAGTAAATTGTAAACAAAGTCAGTCAGCTGTGCTACTGCACTCACCTTGTATAGTTGCACCATGATATTTGCCTTTCATAGACAAGCAAACCGACTAGATAGTTTTTAAATTTTATAGGGACCCAAACTAAAAAACATTTTTGAATAGACAACGGAACAACCCATTCCCCAGAAAATAATACGACTACAAGCAAATAAAATATAAACTATCAAAACAATTCAGTCAGTTCAATGTTTCAATATTGAGTTACGTTACGATATGGAATTTTTTAAATTCAACACGTATTAGATGATACATAGTACATATGTATGAACATTCATACATACATACATACCTATACTTACATATGTATGTATGTGACTTGGAATGACTATTCGTAATCATGCTTATAATAATTAGCATCATGTCTCCCATTGCACACTGGGGTAAGGTATAGAAATTATTTAACAGAAATTTAAGATTGTCTATCCCATTTATGCATATTATATATATATATGTATATCATTCAACGACGCTTTAACAATAAAGCTATTCGATATTGAATAAATGTATTGAACGAAAAAATCCCAACTTCATTAAAAAAAAAAAGACTTTTCAAATGTATGCGAAAAAATGGATTAGGAACCACTGTGCATTGATTGTTTGGTGTTAATGTAAGCGAGTTGAAGAAAAATCTTCCTTTTCAACTGCTATGTTTACTTGATAATTCACAGAAAGTGTAGTCATGAACAAACAACATTCACACATGAAAAAAAAATAAAACAAAACAAAACAAACATGCTTTGCAGAACCAGACACAAAGGATAATGATGTAGAAGGTACGCATACGTCCGTACTCATCCAAACAGATAGATGGATTCGACGCATGAAGAAACAGACAGCAGACGGACAAACAACATCTTAAGACTTAAATGAATCTTGGTTCTTTGTTTTACAAATAACCATTATATGAGTATAAAGAAAATCAAATAGTTTTCGTACACACACTTCATACTTACACATACATACATACATACATATGTATGTACATTATTAATACATACTTACATATGTACATACATACATAGTTACATACATACATACATTCATAATATGTACATTAATACATTTATTGATTGAGTTCTTAAGTGTTTATTAAATTAAATGCAAAATATTGCATGTTTGCGTTGATGAATTATAAACAAAAGGCTAAAGCCAAAGCCAATGCAAATAAGATAATACATATTAACAAAAAAAAAATAATAATAAAAAACCAACAACAACAAATTTACATACTAACAATAGATAATTTGAGTTCGACAGCAACGCCAAAGAATTTACTCTATAGAAATGTTTAAGACCGACCACTTTCTTCGTATTGATATATTCAAAGTAGTTTATTTCAAATACTTTTTTCACGTTTTTATGTATGTATATGTTTAATCGCTAGAAAAGTGTTATAAAATAATTTGAAGAATAAATTAATTTAAACATGCGACTAATGGAAGTAGAAAATATGTTAAAACTTCTTCAACGTGCCGTGCCGGTTGTTTAAACACATTTATTTGCCACGATCATTAACTGAAAGTGTGCGAGATAAAGAATAAAAAACGTTCATACTCGTATAATGCAGAGATGAAAGATTTTTATTTGTGTTTGAGAAAAACGCTACAGGTGGTGTTTTATCAGTCATACGCACGTACCAATTGACTGAAAATGAGTAAAAATCGTTGTATCAATTTGATTCATTTTTGTTTAATCCAACATTTACAAAAGGACATGTACATGTACATTAGGGTGTCCCAAAAATTTTTTTCTTTCTGATTTTCATAGGTGCTCAATCAAAATTTAGAAGCTTATAGGGTAAAGTATTTTTTTTTTTAAGAATGACAAATTAATTCTAATTAATATGAATAAACAAATTTTAAATTTGTTCTTACCATTCCTGAGTTATACCCGTTTTTATCTTTGTACCCAGTATATATTATCATACCCAATCAACAAAAGAAAAACTTTTCTTTTGCTCTGTGAAAAATCTTTTATTGAGGTTCTTGCGATGTAGTTCTATACCTTGCAATAAATTCTGGAAATCAGTTTCAGAAGTTGTGACATTAATATAAGTATTAGCCACAGCCACACCTCGTTCTACCACATCATTTACCACCTGTAATTGTTGAACTTTTTTCTTTGCCTCTTGAAATAACTTGTTGGCTTTCAAATTCTCTGGATCTATTTTTAAAAAATCGATTGAAATATTGCAAGCCTCAAAAAAAGTTAGACTGGCTTTTGAAATGAATTGTTGAATTTCTTTATTTCTAAAGTTTCCTTCTGTTAAAGTTACATAATCGCTGCATGGAGTATCTGCAAGTTTTTTTTGTCATTATGCGCAAAGTTTTGGTGTCGATACGTTCATCAAAAAACGCCAAGGCAGCCAATTTCGGAGTTAAGTACCACTTATGACCTAGAAAAGTTTTAAGCGAGGCTTCTGCAACTGCTTTATTAATAATTTTAGAACTATCCAATTCCTTTAATAGGCTCAGGAGCGTATCGAGGGCACTGGCAGAGGTACCAATATTTAATATATATTCTTAAAATAATATATAAGATTTCAACTGGTTTCGGAAAATGCATATTTTAAAAGAATAGATAATTTTCATCATCCAGCGAGCAAAATTCATATCTATTTTGAATAAAATTGCAAATTTTTGCACTAACAAAAAACAAAACAAGTAAGAAAGTATAGTCGGTCAAGCCCGACCATATAATACCCTACACCTAGTATATGTAAATATAAAACAGTAAATATATAAATTAACGTTATATGGGAGATATCACCTATTTTGGACCAAAATTCAGTGTCATGATTTTTGTGAATATAAATATTATATGTATTAAACTTTATCTCGATATAAATACTTTTAAAAAATTTATGGAAGTTAAAGTGAATTACCTAGAGGGTTTTATATGGGAGTTTCGACTAATTATGGACCGACCATTACAAAATTAGGTGTTATTATTTCTGTATATAAGAAACTTATTTGAGTCGAATTTTATTTGATTACCAACATTTTTAAAAAATTTATGCTCTTTAAAGTGATTTTCGGAAGTGGGCCTTATATGGGAGCTACGACTAATTATGGACCGATCACAATAAAATTGTACCGTAAAATTTGTATGTATATGAAATATATTTGTGTTTAATATTATTTTGCTACCAACATTTTTAAGAGAGTTATGCTCTTTTCAG
Source organism: Bellardia bayeri (assembly GCA_950370525.1). Classification (NCBI taxonomy): domain Eukaryota; kingdom Metazoa; phylum Arthropoda; class Insecta; order Diptera; family Calliphoridae; genus Bellardia; species Bellardia bayeri. The sequence continues at coordinate 38,717,999 of OX493268.1, read as the reverse complement.
TGATTTTCGGAAGTGGGCCTTTTATGGGAGCTACGAGTAATTATGGGCCGATCACAATAAACTTCTGCCATATTATATGCATATAGGCGAAACATATTTGTGTTCAATATTATTTGGATACCTACATTTTTAAGAGCGTTATGCTTTTTTAAGTGATTTTCGGAAGTAGGCCTTATATGGGAGCTACGAGTAATTATGGGCCGATCACAATAAACTTCTGCCATGTTATATTTATATGTACGAAACATATTTTTGTTCAATATTATTGGGATACCTACATTTTTAAAGGCGTTATGCTTTTTTAAGTGATTTTCGAAAGTGGGCCTTTTATGGGAGCTACGAGTAATTATGGGCCGATCACAATAAACTTCTGCCATGTTATATGTATATGTACGAAACATATTTGTGTTCAATATTATTTGGATACCTACATTTTTAAGAGCGTTATGCTTTTTTAAGTGATTTTCGGAAGTGGGCCTTTTATGGGAGCTACGAGTAATTATGGGCCGATCACAATAAACTTCTGCCATATTATATGCATATAGACGAAACATATTTGTGTTCAATATTATTTGGATACAAACATTTTTAAGAGAGTTATGCTCTTTTAAGTAATTTTTGGAAGTGGTCCTTATATGGGAGCTACGACTAATTATGGACCGATCTTCACGAAATTTATAGATGTGCTTTAGCTTCATTTACTACTCATCTGTGGTAAATTTTGTTTGCATACTTGCATTATGACCGGTAAACCCCAATTTCGGGAGGACATTTGTATGGGGGCTAGGTTAAATAATGGACCAGTTCCAGTTCCACCAGTTTCAATCACATCCATCCTTGGGCCGAAAAAATATCACGTACCAAATTTTATCGAAATATCTTCAAAATTGCGACCTGTACCAGCCAGCCAGCCAGACGGACGGACATCGTTAGATCGACTCAGAAAGTGATTCTGAGCCGATCTGTATACTTTAAGGTGAGTGTTGGACCAATATTTATGGGCGTTACAAACATCAGCACAAATCCAATATACCCTCCCCACTATTGTGGTGTAGGGTATAAAAATAAAAATTTCTTCCGGTACGTCGACGAAAACTTTTATATATACAAAGAACTTTTCTATTTGATTCGTTGGTCAGCTAACTCAAAAATTGTTGTTATGTAAAATCGTATAACGACAGTATTATAGCGGAGAATACACATAAAATAGAAAGTGAAAATGACAGCGTGTAACGATTTAGATCAACGAATGTCAGAAGTTAATGACAGTTATAACCCCAATGTTATGATCTTGCCAGATCTATTGTTCATTCAATCCCTGAATATATTGCGAAAAATCCAATTAAACGGCGGATTAAATTGAAATGATATTCGGATAAATCACCTTAAAGACCCAACTATAAAAATTTATGGAAATATACAATAATTATAACGAAAAAAGTATCACAATTTTTAAGGTACAAACTATAAAAATGGTGTAACTCGGGAACTGTATGACAAAATTCCATTTTGCTTTTTCTTAATTGATTAGAACTTATCGGTATTCAAAATCGCGTCACTAGTTTTTATACCTTTCATATAAATTTGAAAAGTAATAAACCGTTTTTTTTTTACAGAATTTGTTAAAAAATTACAAAAATACTTAATATGTGGAAACGTAATGGACAAAAATATTGCCGGAACTTAAAGTTTTTGCATATGGAAATAAAGTTTAGGAAATTTTCTTTAGAAATATTCGGTCAAAAAATTAAATGAACGCGGTTATTGACAAAATTATGAGTCATGTTTGTAAAAATGCCGAAAAACCAGATTTTTAACAAAGACTTGATTTGCGCGACCTCTAAACCTCTTCCTAAAAATCTAAAAAAAAATTCAAAATTACTGGACCCTATAAGCTTTCAAATTATACTTGAGCCTCTGACAAAAAAAATTTTGAGACACCCTAATGTACATGTTTTTTTATATTTAATATTAATATAAAATAAAATGGTGCCATTTTGAAAAGATGCATAAGCGAAAATAATAATACTCAAATCTGACTGATCGACAATTGCTTTATACATGTCAGATCCTTTTTTTTTTTTTTTTTGAGTTACGAGCAATTTGGTTTTACCTATTACTGCTAATACATTTATAATATTTAAAACCGGTTAATATTAATTTGTCTTTAATTAAAGATATATGAAATATTTGTATCCATATGAATGCGAGAAGAAAAATCTAAGTACGCCAGCCGAATTGCAGGCTGCAATTGATGGCAATCGTCGGGAAGGGCGTCGTTCCAGTTATGGTCAATATGAGGCAATGCACAATCAAATGCAAATGGTTGGTATAAATGGATTTATTTTTTCAGGAAGCTAATACACATATATTCGTACAATTTCTTTTTTTCTTTATTCGTACAGCCTCAAATGGGTCGCCAATCTTTGCCAGGCGGCATGCAACAGATGTCTCCGTTAGCTTTGGTAACACACGCGGCTAACAATCAACAAGCACAGGCTGCAGCAGCTGCTGCGGCTGCACACCACAGACTCTCGTTTGGCCAAGTGCCGAATTTAGTAACACAGGAAATTGAACAGCGTATGATCGAGTATTTAAAACTAATTCAAGTAAAGAAGGAACAAAATGCTATTAGCAATGGTGCGGGCCCCATGGGTCTTCCGCCTCACCACCAACATCATCAGCAGCAACAACAGCAGCATCAGGAACAACAGCAACAGCGCCAGAGATCTCAAAGTCCCGAGATAAACACAAGAGAAGCCTTGAATGCTTTGGAAATGTCACGCGTAGCATTGTGGCAAATGTACCATAACAACACCAGTCCTCCAGCTTCTGTGAACACCTCACCACAAGGTGATGGCAATGTAAACAGTGGTGGAAGTCATGATGTTGGTGGCGAAGCAGAACGGTAAGTTGAAAAGCTCTAAAATGCAGGAAGTTTCAGCAAAGACAACTACCACTTGCGTGTTGAATTTATTTTCACCTCATCACTTTTATATTTGACTCATTCTAGTAGCGAGGCATTAAACCTCTCGGATTCACCACCGAATCTCTCCTCAATTAAGCGTGAGCGTGAACGTGAACCCAGCCCGGAAATTAATGAACACAATGATTTTCACCACCAACCACCTCCAGCTAAGCGTGCCGCATTTCCTGCCAGTTTCTACTTACCTCCCGGCATGGGTGGCATGGCTGCTGCTGCCGCTGCGGCCAACTTTCACTATAAAGGTGGCCAGCACGATTCCGATGCTGAGGCTGACGAAGAAAACGACGATTGCGAAGGCGACCATAATACAACAGCAAATTCCTCGCACGATGACCCCAACGAACGCCAGCATTTAAATGGCAGTTCTCAGCGAGCACCTCGGCATCATGGCAGTAACAGCAGTGTTCACAATGACAAGTCAGACGACTCTGCCATTGAAAATTCCCCTTCCACCTCAGCGGCGTCGGCCGGTAATGGTCACATTTCACCCATATCTACTAAGAAAATACACTTGTCAAAACAGACTCAACAACAACAGCAACACAACACAGTAGCGGCGAACCCTAACCCTAACGCTGCCACACCTGCTGACAATACGACGACGGGTAACTCTCCCCCGCTGGATCCATTCGAGGCATTGAATTTGCTCTCTGGAATGCAATTCCGTCTAACACGCAACGGTATGTGAAAACAAAGCATTTATAAAGTACATATGTATATCATAATGACTTTTTGTTTATTACTTTGTTCACAATTATATATGTATGTATGTAATCGGACATAGTACATACATACATATGTACATATTTATATCAAAAATACAACATACAAGATTTTATAATTTAAAATATCATTATTTTCCTATCTCTCTCCCTGCAGGTACCAATCCTAATGGCGAACAAGAGTTAGTGGTTAACCTTGAACTAAACGGCATTAAATACTCTGGTATACTTATTTCAAACACATCAAAACTGACAACATCAATAGCGACGACATCTACCGAAACAGCAACGTCGACAACAACGATGTCGACAATCGGTGATAACAGCTTCAGCAACAACAAACATGCCAACAATTCCAACAAAAGCGATAACAACATTACAATCAGTAGCCGCCCGAACAGCAGTCACAGTCCCACACACAGCATTATTAACAACAGTGAAACTGTCAAGTCGTTGGTCGTTGCCATGGATGCAGTAGAAGACACGACTGCATTTACAATGCGTGATACTGAAACACCTCCAACCACATCCATGACAGCAACACCACCAGCAATAGCAACGAATCAAACAAATGCTGTCATAGCAAATTGTCCCAACAGTACCACTAACACCCTCAAGAATGCCCTAATAACATCATAGAAACAACACACACTCCAACACACCCTCACGCTTACAAATAGACACACGACGTATGTATATAATCAAGTTGTTAAATAGAGTTAAACAAAGACCTTGTGTTGCTGTTAAAATGAAAGAAAAGAAGAAACAAACGGAAACGAACAAAAATGAACTGTCGGAAGCATATAAATAGAGAGATGGAAAGTTAACTTAAACTGAAAAAAAAACAGAAACATAAATAAATACAACATTAACAAGCAGGTAAGCAAGTAATCAAACATAATTTTAAACTTGGAAATTCATTTAAACAACCATAACGACAACAAAAACGGTTCCGAGAGTGCGAAGGATACAGCAATAAATAACAAAGAAATACAAACACGCAGAACTTGCACCCAACCACACACATACACTCCAACAAGTACTTACTAACATTTACGCAAGTATCCAAGGACGAGCATTATGATCAAGAGTGCCTGGTATGTCCAGTGGTATTTAACCATAATTTGAGGTTGCTATTGCCCTTGCCGTTGTTGCTTTTGCTATAAATTACATTTCAAAGAGGAGCAACAAAAAAAAAACAAGAAGAACTTGTTGCCCTCAAGTAAAATACTACGTACGTATTTTAAATACGTATATATTGGATGTTTCTGGATGGATGTTTCTAGCCAAATACATGTGTATATGTCTAATATATGTGAGGGCGAAAAGGGTCCTTAAACGTAGACACATTGACTCTACTCAAATAAGTTTATACCAAAGGAAAGTTAGCAAAATAAATAAAAAAAAAATCAACAGAAAATAATAAAACTAGAATTCTATTAAAACGACAAGAGCAACAACAACAACAAACAACAGCTACTACAACTCTACAGCATGATATGATTTTTAATTAAAACAAAAGCAACAGAAAATTAAAATGAAAATAATACCAGGAATCCAATTCATCCAGCCACTCATTTCCACTCCATTCACATGCCATAAATACACATGTGTAACGACACACACACACCAATGCTGCAATAGTATTGTTTGGAAATGAACAGTTTATAAATACATATATGTATTTGTTTGAAGGATCAAACAAAACTTGTATTTTAGTTTAAAAAACTCTAGCCTTAATCCAACATTTTCAATTATTTCCATAATTAAGATAATAAAGAATTTCCAAAAGTTATACAAATAAAAGGACTTAATAAACTAAATAACACAACAACAAATAAAACGTAGACCGACTTTATAGTCCATTATATACCCCATATACGATACTTACATACATACATGCGATAAAAACATTAAACAACAAACAAAAAAAAAAACAAAAAACAAAAAAAAAAATTACATTTACATTTGTAGTGTTATTAAGTTAATGTTAAATTAACAATTTCTTGTGTATTTATTTAAGTATTTAAATATTTTTATTCTTATTCTACTAAATATATTATTACTTTTAAGCGTATAAGTTCATCAAAACAACAACAGTAACGAAATTATATTCGTCCTAATTGTTTGAAATCGAAAGAAGATACAAAAAGGTTAATTATAATAACAATAATAAAATTTATAACAACAATAATAATAATAATAATAATAATATTGAGAACAATAATAAATATGATATATATGTTGTATAAAAAAGAAAATTTCAAAGAAAAATACCTATGTATGTACATCCTTTGTAGATGGTATGTATTAGAGTGGATTTGAAATCAACTAACGTAACTAACTTTTCAGTATTTACTTACTTTTTCATTTGATTTAAATACTTAGTTAGAACAACAAACAATCATCTTCCGTCATCTTTCTTTATTTATTAATTTAAATAAACCTTTAACATTGGCCACCATTAAATTGCCACAATAGCAATTTTGGAATTGTTATTCGTAAATGTTGCCCTCTTCAGATTCTCATACATTTTTCAGATGCTCCAAAAGACAGCAAGCCTTTTATACCTATAGTACTACTTCATGGTTTTTAGCTTTAAATAATTTTGACAAACATTTCTGCAAGAACTTAAGCTAGATTTACACGATTGAAATTTTCTTCAAAATGGTTAAAACTCTACACGAGCAAAAATTCTTCAAAATTTATTTATTCAATAGTTATTAAATAAATAAATTTAATAGTTATTAAAGAATACTCTTTCAAACTTATTAAATAAATAAATTTAATAGTTATTAAATAAATAAATTTTAAAGAAATTTTGCCGTTTACACGAGTTTGAAGCATTTTGAAGAAAATGTCAATCGTGTAAATCTAGCTTTATAGAAAGTTCTATTTAATTTAAAGTGACTATTACAAAGCAAACAATGTTAGCAAGTATTGTACTCGTATAATAGCTGATTTTTGCTTTCATCTTTTTTAAATTGATTAATTTAATTATAAAGTTCATATCGAAAATGATTTTCGTAAACTAAATGACTAAATTATTTTCTCCAAACAATCAAGCATGATGATTTGTGCGGCTGCAAATTCAAATTAGCAAGAAAATAAAATGGAATTATTCGCTTTAATTGCTGTTGTAAATCTAGTATACTATGGAAGTAATATTACTAGTACAGGGACATAAGTAGTTTGAAAGAGTATTCTTTAGACATTCTAGATTTTATTTAAATTTCAATATACATATGTATGTATTCGTTTTCCACTTTATTAGACGAAATTCTTTAAATTTATAAAAATAATCTGTTGAAATCTATTATGGTTCTGGTAAAGAATTGTTTCGGCGATGTCATTCATGTCCATGTTTACACAAAATGTTAATTTCAACAAATCTTATTAGAATGATAGTTAAAATAATGTTTGACATTTAATTTAAATATTAAGTATTGTATATTGCAAAATCCTTTCAAACACTTCATAAAAACAACTTAATAACGTTTGTTTTCAATTCAAATGTAAGATCATTTTCCAATACTTATTATATGTATGAGACCCTTTAGACGATGCAATTTTGCATGCAATTGATGTTTGTTGGCTAACGGGGGAGAGAAGTAAGAGGGGTAGAAAAAGTTGCACTACTTTCGTTTGTCACGCAAATTTTTTGATAATTCCTTTTACTATCGTTTGTGTTTAACTTATTTTGTTTTATTCTTATTCTGACTTTGAAGTGTGCGTTATAAAAATTAATGCGCAAGAACATTTTCAACTACTTCTTCTGTATTAAAATCTTCCATTTTTTATATTTTTTTAAATTTTTGTATATTGTATTTATGTATATGTATGTATATTATTTTATATACATACATATGTACATATATTTTTTATATATAATATAATATTTTAAAATTTTGTTTTCTTTGTTGCGAATAAAAAATTAAAGAGGAATGTGTAATTAAAGGTCAAAAAATTGCATGATTTGTTGCACGTAAAATTGCATCGAATAAGTGCACAACATTTTACGTAGCATTTTTAAAGAGAATGGAAAAAATTGCATGCAATTAATTGCATCGTCTAAAGGGCCTCTATGTAGTTAATAATACAAATTTTATTACAAACACCTGAAATCTTTATTTAAAAGGATATTCGTTGAATAGAAAACGACCGATTTATATTATGGTTCAAAAACAAAAAGACACTAATAAATATACAATAATGATTTAAAAAACTGATTGTTATTAATACGAGTATATTGTGAATATTTTTATGCTTTTTCAACTACCGGTTGCTAGTATAGTAATGAACATATAAAATGTTATTTTATATAATTTACAATAATTAATATGTATAATTTAAGTAGTATCAGTTAGTATTATAATTTTATTTATTAGATATAGATACATACATATATAGATACATACATATATAGATACATACATATATAGATACATACATATATAGATATATACATATATAGATACATACATATATAGATACATACATACATGTACATATATGTAGATGTGCATGCAAATAAAAATATTAAATAAATATTTTCCATGAATTTAGTTTGAATTTAAATGTAAACAAAACAATCCAGCACTGTTGTAACTTAAATACGTTACGTTTTTTAAACGTCAAATTTAAAAGTTATCCTTCTTCATATTATTTGTAAATATATTAAATTAAAAAAAAAAAAAAAAACAGAAAGGAGAAAGGAGAATAATAAAACACATTACACAAAACATAATTAATGTGGAAATTCAATAAAAAAACAAAAAAAAAAAAAAAATTAAGACCTAAATATAAAACGAATTAATAAACTAATTAATTATAACTGTAAACAAACAAAATTCTTTTACATACTTTTTATTTGAGGTGAACATTACTTTTAACTGGCGTCAATAAATTGTAAGATAATGCTGCATATACATTCATATATACATATATGAAGGATAATATAATCAAGGAATAAAATACATTTGCTTTTTTAGAGATATTGTAGTAATTTTTTTTCTTGTGAAGAGAAAATTTGAGTTTTTCTCCAGTGTTAATTTGATGATAAATATAAGGCGGGTTACTGTGTATTTCGATTCGAAAGCAAGAGCTTTCGAAAGACAATGTAAAAAGTATACAAATTCGAATGATTTTCTTTTCGAATCGAAGTACACAGTAACCCCCAAGGTCAAAGTTGAACTTTTGATTTTTTGTAGCATTAGTTTTGTCGAATCTGCTTTTATTATAAAAAAGGCACATGCAGATCCAAAAAAAAAACACATGCTAATAATACCCAGGATGATTTTGTGACCTGGGGGGTTACTCTCTATTGCGATGCGAAAGCAATTTCGATGCGTAAGAGTATCAATTTGTATGCTTATCGCATCGAATTTGCTTTCGCATCACTTTATCAATTCTGCAATAGGTCCCATTAGAACCGGTTCCAATAGTACCGTTTATCTTCTTTTTTTATTTAAATAACAATAAGGACAAAAATTTCTATTTTTTACTTTAATTACAATAAAAGAAAATAAAAAATTATAATTATTATTCATTCGGTTGGAAAATGGCCTGCAAATATTCCATATTGAGTTCTGTATTGTTTCTGTCCTCTAGCAGCCCTTTTTCTTCTTTATCTAAGTCTCGATGTTCTATTTTTCCATTGATTTCGAATGCTAGAGATGAGCAGATCTGACGTTGCAAATAATATATTAAATAGATCTTCATTTGTTAAATTTCGTAATGTTTTTCTGGTATTGTGCTCTCTAGAAAATCTGTAATCTTTATTAATTTTTTCCTGAGGTTCTTCTGATAAATCTCCAAGTGGTACTAAATGATGCATAATTACATCCCCTCCATGATAAAGAATTTTGTGAACTGTTGCAGACATTTTTCGCCAATGATATTTGGTATTTTATATTCGTGCAGTTTCCTTGGCATAATCACCAAATGTTTTAGCATCAATTTGTTCATTGCACGCACGCAAGTACTTCAATAATTGTTTTAAACCATGAAATAATATTTATATCAATAACTGGGGGGTTATTGTGTATTTCGATTCGAAAGCAAAAGCTTTCGAAATACAATATAATAAGTAAATATACAATTTCGAACGATTTTCTTAACGAATCAAAATACACAAAACCCCCCTGTTATTTCAGATGATTTTTCGGGAACAGAAAAGAATCTTCTTGATGTCATCAAGATGTTTGATCAATCGCAATGGTACAAACGACACCATGAACATATCTGTGTCTGAAATATTTTCACATATCGATTGCTTCTATTGTTTTTGTTCAGAAATTGCAAAAGAGAGTTACTTGCAGTTTCCATATTTCTTCAAATCATTTATTTAAACGATTGTAGCAAGCGTTGTGCTGTATGATTAAGTGGATCTTGAAGTTTTACCTCTGCCGAAATTGGCGTGATTGTAATTGTGTCCTTTGGTGGCAAACAGTTCTTCTCAGCAGCAGTGATGGAAACAGATTGGATCCTTTTTCAATTGTACGCAATCTGAGCTGAGTATATTGCTGTTTTGTTAATTTCAAATCCAAAAATATTGCTAAAGCTTCTTCATTTGAGAATTGTTTCTCATCGTTTAGCGTTGGGATACTTTTAAGAATCCGTTTTGTTCTCACTGGACTAGCGTTAATAACTTTTTGAATAATATGGACTTTTGTGCAACTGATATTGCAAAGTTTCTTGAATATATTCACAACCGATTTCTTCACTCATATCCGCCTTTTAGATTAGAATCACTACATTTGCTGAATGATTTTGGTGCTCTTCCAAGATTCTTCTGATTTTTACTTTCTGAGGGTACCTGAACAATAAGTTTACCCTGTAACCAGTTTCCATTGCACTTTTTTGTAGCGACTTGTTAAGTTTTTGATGAAAACAGTTATTTTATTTTGCAGGTCCAATTTTATTTCAGTACTGAAGGAAAATGCGTTTACTTTTCTTTGAACGTAACTTAAAACATCTTCCTGCTTTTTGTTTCTAAAATACTCTTCGGACAATTCTTTATAGCTTAAGTTCTCCATTTTTTTTATAAATATTTTAAAATTCGATTGTTTCTGCTTAGATATCTTTTAGCAACTGAGTTTGTAAGTTTTTATCCTTATCTTACATAAATTACATCATATTCTGTACTCAGGTACCATAAACAGATAGAATAAAAAATTAATAAAAAAAAATGTTGACAATCTCTACCTTCTATCTATCAGCCCAATCATGAATAAAAATTCCGCGGGAGTTTTTTCCCTTTTCCCATTTTTCCTATTCAAATTCAATGTTGAAAAAATAAAAAGGGAAAAAACTCCCGCGGAATTTTTATTCATAATTGGGCTGTATATATATAGAAATTACGTGTGTTCGTGATCGCTAAACTCAGAAACTACTGGACCGATTTTGACCAAATTTTATATGCATGCTCTATGGGCCGTGAGTAGTATTTCTGTGTTGTTTAAAGTTCGTCCGACAGATGGCGCAATATTTAGCTTTTTTGTGTTTTTGCACCGTAACTCAATAAAATAACGCGATAACCCCATGTTATGTGCTTAATCGGCGTGTGGCGGCGTTAAGTATCCCGACACCGACTCATACATAACCTCTATTTGTGAAAAGTGCGAAAAAAAAATTATTAAATTGAAGTTATGTTTATTTAAATTAAATATTACATACATTTTAATAAATTAACCCAAGGTGTTAGTGAAAGTAAATTAATTGTATTATTGAAAGTTATTGAAGAAAGTAAACAAGCAACAGGTAAGACAACAAAGAGCAGCCTCCCTACCCCAACAATAACAAACAAAAAAAAAATCATAAAAAACGCATATTGCAGTACAAAATGCCACGCCCACGTGCAAATATTGGTCGCCGTGCACGGCACACAAATCATATGAGTGTGCTGCGCTTACAGCAGACACAAGAGGAGCGCGCAGAAGACAATGAACAAGCCAGGAATCGAATGTCACTTTTACGCCAAAATTCTTCACAAGAAAATCCCGAAATACGGAACGAAGAACAACGTGCTGCGAGAAGAGCCTCCAGAGTAGCAATACACAATACTAATTGCATTTCTTTTATGCGTCTTGCATTTAATTACAATCCGACTATTGATTATAAAACGGGTTCGCCATTTAACATTTTTTTTCAACTAGTGCTTATTTCGTGTCTGATTTGACAGATAATTAGTTTTATCCTTCCGCTGAACAATATGGTTGTGTATACGCTTGTCTTCGCTTCGCTAAGTGGGCCTGCAATCGACTTACAGAAGATGCCTATTTTGCAAAAAAAAAATCATCTTTTCAGATGAAGCTCATTTTGATCTTGGCGGGTATGTAAACAAGCAAAATTGTCCCATTTGGGGCACAGAAAACCCGAACGCATACATTGAAAAGCCGATACATCCAAAACCAGTCACTGTTTGGTTCGGATTTTGGTCCAGAGGCATAATTGGCCCATTTTTCTTCGAAAATGAGCAAGGAGTGGCCGTTACAGTCAATGGCGATCGTTATCGGGCCATGTTAAATGAATTTTTGTTCACAAGACGGCGCTACGTGCCATACAACCGATGTTTTGCGCCCTGTTTTTGAAGATCGCATTATTAGCCGCGGAGCTGATGTCGTTTGGCCATCTCGGAGCTGCGATTTGACACCTTTGGACTATTATTTGTGGGGTGCCGTCAAAGATAAGTGTTACGCCGACAAGCCAGAGACAATTGACGCTTTAAAAGACAATATTCGTGAAGTCATTGGTGAAATACAGCTGCACACAATCGTTAATGTGCTTAAAAATTGGATTGATCGTGTAGGCTACTATATGGCCAGCCGAGGCAGCCATTTGAATAAAATTATATTCCGTTATTAACCGGAAGGATTGTACTTTCAATTAAAAAAAGAAATTTGACAAAATATTCAGTAGTTTTTTTATGGCATTTTCAAAAAAAAAAATGTTATTTGGCGGACCCTTTATAAAATACAATGTTTGTATGATTGTCCTATATAGACTCTAAAACTGTCCAACCGATTGGTCCCAAACCGGTTTCATTTGAAAGGCTATAGTCCAAATTAGGTTTTCGGCTATATATATTTCAAGTGGGCGTGGTCCCTCCCACATAAATTGAATAACATCATATATCTTGACTATTGTGATAGCAAGAGTTTTGAGACATTGCAGTATCCCATATGTTACTGATTTGAATAATCAGGAAAAAAATGGGCGGGATCGGACCAGTGGGAGTGGCAGCTCCCATACAAAGTAAATATTTAATCTAAGTATATATAGTATATATACTTAAAAATTAATGTTTGTATGTATGTCCTTTATAGACTCCTAAACTATGCATCTGATCATGTGATGATCTTCGGCAAAGTTGATGTGCCTGAGACCGTGAAGGTTTCTGAATTTGTACGACCAAGCCTACTCTAACGCCCACTTTGTTTTAATTGATTAATTGCTTCTGCATGGGTTTTTACAGATTTACTTCATACAAATTGTATACACATCTTACTGAAGGCGAGGTAAAAAAAATGTATGTGCCACGCCCACTTTCACGCCCCATCACAAAAAAATAATGTTTGTATGTATGTCCTTTATAGAATCGGAAACTATGCATTTGATCATGTGATTATCTTCGGCAAAGTTGTTTTGTATGAGTCCGGGAAGGTTTCTCAGTTGGTACGACCACGGCTACTCTAAGGCCTACTTTTTTAAATTGATTAATTGCTTCTGCTTGGGATTTTACAGATTTACTTCAAACAAATTGTATACACATCTTACTGAAGGCGAGGTAAAAATAAAAATTTAATCTGCCAAAGCTATTTATTTCTTTCGACCACTCCTACTTTTACATATATATATAAATATATATATATATATATGTATATATAATATAAAATACCTAGCACATACGAGTACACATATTTGAGTCTTATGTACAGATAAAATAATTTGAGTAATATCATTGAAATGAAAAAAGTGTTCTACAGGCGAGTCCAGGCAGATACAAAAGTATATATGGGGTCAAAGAGGACTCTTTCAGCTTTCTTCTGGTAGTAGAATTTTGTTAAACCCTTTTGATCTTCTAGAGTTCTATTGCTCTGAAATTTTATTTTGGCTCAAATTGAGTACCTTAGAAAACATATAATAACACTCTGGGTATAACGGATACTGAGATATGGCATAGTTCTTTTTTAAAGACCACTATCAAACCAATATTATAAAAAAAATTCAACCCATTATCGATAATAGTTTGCGAGATATGACAGTTTCCTTCTGATCAAATTTACAAAAATTACATTTTTCTACAATAACGTAAAATATTTGTTTTTAACAGCATACCACGCCAAAAATTTCCAATAGTTAGACCTATTTTTTTGGCTACCTTAGTTTTAATATGTTTGCTTTGATTGCCATTACAATTTTGGAAATGAGTGACAAAAAGAATACACTTTTGGCCGATGAAATTAAATTCTGAGCCACTGTGCGCCGATCATAAATACTGCTCACTTGGTACACGTGTTTGGTCCCTTTGTGTTGCCTGAAACGATAATGAAATGTAAAAGAGTGGAAAAGTATAGAAGGAGATATAGATAGTTTCATAGAGATATATGGAGAGAAAGTACTTCGGGTCAATTGACCAATTGCTTGAAAGTCACCGCATTGAGATTCGAGATGACTATTCCTTATAAAATAATCCATTTTCTCTAACTTCATTATCGATAGTCTATGATTTGCTGGTAAATTTGTAATTTTTCAAAATTTCTAACAAATAACGACGTTTATAATAATATTTCTGTATTCAAATATTAATAGTATTCAGAATACAGGTTATTCTGTCGTTCTAAATTTCATAATACCCGGTCTGTATGAAACCGTAACCCCAATATAAAGTACACTTCCGAAGATCAGTTAAATTATATCTCTTATAAATATCAACTTGGAATTCAACACAAAGAGTCCACACATATATATAAATCGTCACTCATAATATGATAATGATCGGTCAATATTTGACCGTAGCCCCGATATAAAATCTACTTCCAATAATCACCTTAATGTGCATAAACCTCTTATAAACATTAGCAGCATGTTTAAATTCGACACAAATCGTCCACACACATACAGAAATATTCATAGCGAATTTAATGACGATTGGTTTATAATTGACCATAATCCGCATATAATATTCACTTTCGAAAATCACTTAAATGCGCTTGAATCCCTTATAAAAATCACTATCAAGATGGAATTCAACAGTAATACATAGTTACTTTATTGGTGGTTAAAGTAAATCGCTGCAAAAATATTAACAAAGTGCAGTTCTAAAAGAAGAGACAAATATAAATTCTTGATTAAACCTGGAATATGCATAAAATTCTTACATAAAAATATTCATACCTAATTTTATGATGATCGGTCCATATTTGAACATAGTCCCCGTATAAAGTTCATTTCGAAAAATCACTTAAATCTTTTATTTATTATTATTACCTTGATATTCAACATACATAAATAAATCGCATATAAAGGGTGGAAACGAAAAAAAATTTACATTTTATTTTATTAATAACATAAAAACTAATAACAAGAGATATAAAGTTATTTTAACATAGTAACTCCATAGATACATACTTACATAAAATAAAATAAAAATTATTCTTCACTTTTAGATAAACTAAATATGTATATATATTTTTGATCTTACGAGTAAGCCCAACATTGCGTGACTTAACCGCGGAAAAAGCTTGAGCGACACAATTTTCAAATTATGGTCGTTAAAATGATTTTCGGAAGTCGGCCTTATATGAGTACTCTGACTATTTATGGACCGATCATCATTAAATTGTACCGTATTATTTGTATATATATGAAATATATTTGTATTTAATATTGTTTGAATACCGACATTTTTAAAAGAGTTATGCTCTTTAAAGCAGGGACCGTAACTGTTATGACTTTTACCGAAAAAGTCAATAAATAGTAATATTGTAATAGTTTTATTGCAATATTTAATTCATGACTTTTATGTTTGCCTTAAAAAATTAAAAGTTAAAAAATAACAATTTATTATTTTTTATTCGAACTGTTAATTTAAATTTTTTTTGATATTTATTTAGTCGGGCTCGAGTTCATTAAATTTAATTTTCATTAAATTATTTTTACTGAAGGTAGGAATTGTTTTACAACTTGAAAATTTTTTTATTGATAATTTTCTTGGCTGGGATTCGAACCTGGGTTGTTGAATTTACATATGTTTCGAGAAACACCACTTTTTCTCATCAGAATTCTTTGCGTTCTAACCCTCTGCACCACTGCGGTGCCTGCTAGCCAACAGACAAACATCAATCTTTTAACCAGCGTTACCTGGTGGTTCGAAATTTGCTGTAATTACTAGCCCGACTAAATAAATATCAAAAAAAAAAAGTTAAAAAATAACTTTTATTTTTTGAGTAAAATAATAAAAGTCAAAAATTCTGTAGTTTGTTTTTTCAAGCAATTAGGACGCTTTTAATATTTATATAAAAATGTTTTATATATTTATAAATTTTAATATTCAATATTTCGCTATCACAATGTATAGCTTCCTCAGGGATAATACAATTTTTGAATTATAATAAATTAATAATATTATATACATATATATTATGATAGCGAAATATTAAAATATATAAATATATAAAACATTTTTATATAAATATTAAAAGCGACCTAATTGCTTGAAAATATAAGCGCCAACAAACCGTTATTTTCGCTGATTTTTGAAAACAAAATTGATTCATTCCATGCATTGGATAAAACGAAATATTTGTTTAAAATTTCGTTTGGTGTTTCAATAAGAGCGCTACAAAAGTATTTTAAATAAAACATAACCAGTTTTGGATTTCAATGAAATTCTTTATTCCTGTGAAAGTACGTTCGATGCCCTTATGTATGGGATTCGATTTCTTTTGCATGGCCACCACGGGCCGTTTGCAGAAGTCCAGACACTGAACCGAAATTTCGACGATTTTCAAGCATAAATCGGCTGATACTCCTGCAATATCACGTTCGATATTCGTACGAAGTTCATCAATCTTCGTTAGCTTGTTGGCATAGACCATAGACTTGACGTAGCCCCACAGGAAATAGTCTAACAGCGTCAAATCGTATGACCGAGGCAGCCAATCGACTGGACCATTTCGTGAGATAACGTTCTCCAAACTTGTTTTCCAATAAATTGATTGAGACATTCGCTGTGTGACTTGTGGCGCCGTCCTGTTGGAACCACATGTCCTCCAAGTCCATATCATCCAATTGGGGCTAAAAATATTCTGTTATTATTGAACGGTAGCGATTCATAGTAACGTGCCGGTCTTGATCATCACGGAAGAAGTACGGCGCAATGACGCCGCCGGCCCATAAATCGCACCAAACCGTAATTTTTTCGGGATGCAATGATGACTCATGGAGTACGTGTGGACCAAAACGCATATTTTGCTTATTGACGAAGCCATTCAGCCAGAAATTAGCCTCATAGCTAAAGATGATTTTTCGATGAAAATCCGAATCATTTTCAAGTTGTTGCTGAGCCCAATTCACGAACATACGACGCTTCTGGTGGTCAAGCGGCTTCAGTTCTTGCATCAATTTGATCTTGTAAGGATGTAGGCCAAGATCTTTTCGCAAAATTCGCCACAACGACGTCACAGAGACGACTAACGCTTGAGAACGACGTGTGAGAGACACATTTGGGCTTTCTACAATATTCTCGACACTACGGGCACTTCTTTATCTCAATGGAACGGGAACGTTGAGGTCACTGTCTCCGAATTTCGGTAGTAACTTTTAATAATTTCGACTCGTTGTTGGCTCGTATATCTTTCCATCATGAAATGGCAAACCTTACTGAAGAGAAATCTCAAAAGAGCGGCAAAAAATATGGCGTCGTTTGCTATCCCTATCGGTCTACTTTTGTAGCGTCCCTGTTGAAAAACGCTTTACATACATACTCGTACTACGTATCTACAAAATTTCCCATATATTACGAATTAATTTTATAACCTGTTCAGTAGGGTGGAGCGATTTTTTTTTTTAAATTTTGATTCTCCTGTTCTGTGACCTTAAACATGCTGAAAAAATTTCAGCTTCGTAGGTCAAGGTCGTTAGGTGGCGCAGAGGACTTTAATTTTTTTGAACCAGACCGTTTTTTTAATTCATATTTATTAACGCAATCTACAATTTCTTGATATTAAACATTACTTGTGTTTTATAAACTAAAAATTTATTAAAATAAAACACATTTGATTAAATTTGATTAGTTTTTTTTTAGTTAATTCAAATTAATTCAGTCTTTTATTTGTTAACATAAAATACATTTAATATATAATAAATAAGTGTTAAAAATAAAATATTACTTATTATCAGCCTTATTGTTGAAAATATTGAGATTTGGTCTCAAACAATGGTATATCTTGTCTGGCCATAATTCTGGAACGGATAAAACCATCTCTTGCTTCTGATTCACAGACTGAATTTGAAGCTTCAGTGACGAGTATGACGCACCTTTCCACGACTTGAGTACGGCAAGGAAAGTTTTTAAATTCAATAATTTTATTTTCCGAACAAATTAACTTTATAATTTCCGCATAAGTATATTTCATTGTCAATGGAGGTTCTGTTACTTTCACATTTGCCCAATCTATCAAATAATAGTAATTTGTCGCATTTACTTGTAGCACAGGAAGACAGAGCTCGCAAACTTTCTCTGTGGCATGTCTTTTTCTGGCTTCTGACACTCTTTGAAGAGCCAATTCCCTTATTTGTGGATCATCATCTTGTAGCATAGCGAGCAAAATATTTTCTGGATGAGCAAAGTATGAATTTCTTTGTATAGCTTTTAAAACGATTATTTTAAGGTCATCTCTTAAATACAAACTTCTTTTCACCATGTTAAAAATATGAACTGGCCCATGTTTACAAGAAGACCTTGACTTTCATAATGAAAAGCGCCAGTTGTTTTAGACTATCTGATGGATAAGCAATACCAATATACAAACGAAGAATCCTATTAGCACAAGTTAACCATCGAGAGTGTGCTAATTTCCATGGGTCTCTCCCAGCTAAACTTGATGAAACTAAGCCAGCTGAAATGGCAGAACATATTTCGTATAAGTATTTTTGATCAGTGCTTAATAAATTAATATCAACTTTTGGCAATTCTGTGGAAATTGCTTCAAATGTAACTGGATTAAAATCAAGGCACTTGTTAAGTTGTTTTCCTATATCGCCGGAAAAACTATTAGGACCTGTGGTGGTTCCATCGATACTTAAAAACAAATGACACAGCGGTAATTTATTTGCGTGCAATAAACACACAAACCATTGTAAAGGTCGTTTCAGATGTTTTTCTAATAAAGCAATTACACCATTTTTATGTTCAGTATTGACAGCTGTTCCATCACATCCGACTGCAACCAAAGATAAATTAAAGTTGTACTTTTTTCCATGAAGCCAAGGATATTTTTTTTGAATATTAACTGCTTTTCCTGAATCTATCGACAAATGACCAATATACTCAGACTTTGGTTCAGATATCAGCGAGATATGTTCTTCTGTAATTGTCTTCCGGTGTGACTCATTTTTGATGGAATTCATAACTAAGGTTTTGTCTTTACCGTCAGAGGTTTTTTGCAACTAATGGAGTTCAGCTCTTTGCGCATATTTTTTCTTTCTCTACGTATTTTACTTCCGTCTATTACGCATGATGCACTTTGATGATGCATTGGTCCTATAACGTTTAAATCAAGCAGTGCAAGCTGCAGATCGATCTGAAACTCCGTTCCTGTCACATGCCAAAGCAAGACTTCGCAACTTTGTCGCATCTGTTTACATTGGTTTTGTGAACCTTCTTTTTGAACTTTTTTTGTTCTTTCATTTAGCCATATATTATCTTCCTCCGATTCTGATGTTTCGCTTGAACAGCTGCTAGATGACACATGTACTGCTGAAGATGAAGAAGCAGTAATATTAATGTTTTTATGTAAGTTAATTTAGTCTAATTTCCCATTAGAGTAAATGAAAGATAATGAAGTAAATTTAATATAATTTATTTATTTATTATTTAGAATTCTCTTTTTTTATTTATTATTCAGAGTTTTTAGTAATTCATTCAATAATTATTTATTATTTACAGTTTTTAGTAATTTATTTAATAATTTTCACTATGTGAAATTTGATTTTGTTTAAATAGTAATTAATACAATTTAAATTTTTAATTATTTATTTCATTTTTTTTTTTTTTTTAAATTAATTTAAATTTAACATTGTTTCTTCACAATGTTTTCATTATTTTACATTTTTGGATTTTGTTACATTTTTATTTTTAATGTTCGAACGACGAACTCTATTGAGATCAAAAAACTAACTGAACCAAAAAATGGAAAAATTTACTCTAGTAGTAAATGAAAAGAAATAATATGAATGGAATTTTTTTATTTCTTTTCATTCCCTTATTAAGCAACTGATCGTGCAATTATAACGGCACTTGCAATCAATAAAAAGAAGAGAGCAAATTTCAAAAAAATATGAATGAAAGGGAAAGAGGTGAATGAATTTTTTCATCATAGCAACTGTTTTTTCATTCATTATTATTTTCTTTCCTTCTTCCAAAATTTCAACCACCGTTTTGCGTAGCAACAACAAGTAAAAAGATTTCATTTATCAGGTTAGTTAACTTGTACAAACTCATCATACTTTCGTTTTCTTACTGCACTGCGTCGTAAAGATTTTGTTGTCACCCGATCCACACAACCAATATACATTTTACGCTCATTTCGTTGATCCTTTAAACAATTTTCCTAAGGAGCTGGTACTTTAGTAGTACACTTACATAAATTTCTGGATATACACTTACACGTTGCGATGTCAAATAACTTTTCTTGGGAATCCATGAAAAAATGTTGCTTCTTTCTTCATACTCTTGTACTTGTTGTAATACGAAATCAATCTTGCGGCAACTTGTTGATGGCTTATTGATGGAATCGATGCCTTCTCCCATATTTGTTCGATATCAGTAGCAATCTTTTTACATATGTATATACTTTACTGAATTATCTTTTGCATTGTGTAATTCAAGCAAATCGTTTTTTATTTAATAATATCACAATAAGTCGGTAACATATTGACGTTTAATGGAAATGGTCTTCCAAATACAGGACAATACAAATCTTTCCGAGTTTTAGGCATAATGTTTATAATTAATTTATTAATTAAAAAACTCGTTTGTGCTAAACTTTTGTTGAACACGTACGTACCACTTTATCTTTCTTACAAAGAAGATGGAATGAATAACAATGAAGCACCATTAACATAAGGGAATTCCCCAACTTCAAGTATGTACATATATATATGTACATTAGGGTGGCCCCAAAATAAAGTTGCGGATGTTCCCGACTAATATGAAAATTTGATTCATTTGAAGACTACGTTTCTCAATTTTTCTGTCCTGGGGTCAATATTTGGTGATAAAAATGTCCTTTTTAGAGGTTTTTTGAGTTTTTCACATTTCTTCCAAAGGAACTATATGTAAATTTCGTATCATATGAAAGGTCTTTGAGAGGCGCATTCAATGGGTTATCAAAAATTAAAATTTTTTTTTTTTAATTCAAAAATTTTCAAAATTTCATACAAAATTTTATGTTTTTTTTTATTTTTTCATAAAATTTACTTAAATAAATAAATTTGAAATTTCTTGATTATAAGCATCATGCAATTTAACCCAAATGGTTTTTACCGCTTAGTCTTAAAATGAATCAAATTTTCATATTAGTCGGGAACATCGATACCTTATTTTTTCTCCATACAAACGGGGCCACCCTAATGTACATATATAAATTTAAGTGTTGCTAATACTTTTCTACAGTGGTGGAAATCAAAGCATTTAAAATGATACTAGCTTTAAATTTAAAAAGTAGATTTTCTGTTTAAAGAGCAATAGGAAAAATCAATGTTATATGTACTCTTAAATTTCACAGGTCGTGCGTCGTGGTTATAGAATTCTGATTTTTTGCATCAATTAATATTTTTTAAAGGGTCATCTATTAATAATACAGAAGATTTAAGTATACGAAAAAAATTGTTTTGGTCCATAATTGTCCAAAGCTGCCACTTGCGATAATAACCACAGACTATACAGAAGTGACAATTTTGACGTTTCAAAAAAGCCAAAAGCAATTTGGTAGGGCTTTTTGGTACTTAATTTATTGGGTGGTTAAAGTAAATCGCTTTATGTTACACGCAGCAAAAATGTTAACAAAGTGTAGTATAAATTCTTGTTTATAGCTGGAATATGCATAAAATTCTTATAAATATCGTTAGATCGGACCAGTGGGAGTGGCAGCTCCCATAAAAAGTAAATAATTAATATCATATATCTACAGTACTATAATAGCCATAGTCTTAGAAATGTGTGCACGTTGATTATTTGTTAATGTGAATAGTCATGGAAAAATGGGCGTGATCGGACCAGTGGGCGTGTCAGCTGCCATACAAAGTAAATATTTAATCTAAGTATATATAGTATATATACTTAAAAATTAATGTTTGTATGTATGTCCTTTATAGACTCCTAAACTATGCATCTGATCATGTGATGATCTTTGGCAAAGTTGTTGTGCATGAGACCGGGAAGGTTTCTGAATTTGTACGACCAAGTCTACTCTAACGCCCACTTTGTTTTACTTGATTAATTGCTTCTGCATGGGTTTTTACAGATTTACTTCATACAAATTGTATACACATCTTACTGAAGGCGAGGTAAAAATAAAAATTTGATGTGCTAAATAGCGTTGCCAGTTTTTTTTTTTTTAAATCGGGACATCTTTCAAAACAGTAAAAAAGCGGGATTCTGGAAACTTTCGCGGGACAAATAAAAACAACTTAAGTATTAATTTCAAGTATTATTTTATTAAGAAAATAATATTAATAATAACAAAAAAAAACAGAAAAGATTAAAAAGGTAAGTATGAAAACAACTAATTGTATTTAAAAGAGCTTTTGATATTATTAAGGAGTAAACTTTTATTTTGAATGTATTCAACAAACTCAAAACAGTCAATATCAAAATAAAAAAATATTTGGAGTTCTGATTTAATTAAATGTGAAGAGCATCTATTTCTTGCCTCGGACCACTTCAAAGACATTCGCGAAAATATCCGTTCAGTATAGCAATTAGAAGACGATACACTTAGAAGGAAACTTACAATTTTGTATAGATGTATGTATTTATCAACTCATTACTGTTAAACTCTTTAAAAATCGAATCCTATTTTTTTACAGTTGTACTACAATTATTGTTAATCGAATCCACACATGATTTTAGAAGATTTACTTCTTTAGAGAGTTTGTCTTCTTTTATTTTTATATTTAGCATTGTAATCGCATTGAGAAGATCATCATATTCAAAACTGCGATCTAAATTAATAAATTTTTTTTTTTTTTGATAACTTTTTATTATTTATTGAATCTGCCTTATTTCCTTAGGCCTAACAATAAGAATTTAAATATTAAAACTAAAATAAATCTAATTACTCTCTAACAGAGCATTAATTTCCTATTGGCTGTAAAGCTCTACGAAGCCTCGACTCTGTCTGGCTCTGAGCTAGAGTTCTAGCCAGCGGATTCGGGTGGGTTTGTAGCTTTTTGATGTAGTTCTCGCGGACCCTTCTGAATTCATCCTTTACCAATGGTACTTCTAGATCTCTGTGGATGTTTTCATTTCTTATGTACCATGGTGCACCCGTCATGGTCCTAAGAATTTTTGATTGGGCCCTCTGTATAAGTTCAATACTGGTATTACTAGCAGTTCCCCACAATTGGATTCCATATGTCCAAATTGGTTTTAAAATAGTTTTACACAGGTTGACTTTATAGTCCAGGCTTAGCTTAGATTGGTCACTGATTAACCAGTGAAGGCTAGATGCTTTTAACTTCATGTGAACTCTCTTGGTTTGTATATGACGACACCAAGTAAGTCTTCTATCTAAGTGAATACCAAGGTATGTAACATAATCGAACTGAGGTATATTTACATTGTTAAGTGTGACAGGTGAACAGCATCCCCTCCTCAATGTGAACGTAAAATCAAACAAAAAATGGTTTTTCTCACACAAGTGCTTCTGTAACTTTATTTTGCGAGAAATATCTGTCATTTAAATAGTTTGACAACAATTCGTCGTTCATAAATTATTGTGTTCTATACCACAAAATTTAAAAAAAAAAATGAGATAAGGCCGGTTTCATAATAATTTTTTGGAGATCAACCGATATGTGTAATCGATTGTCTGATATCACTTATAGTTTTCGAGATACGAGACATCAACTTTATTCCATACAACATTTAACTGATACGGTTCGTAAGTTATTATGTTCCATGTTCAAAAAATTATGCATATAGAACAAAAACGAAGGATAAATACTTAATAAAAAAATTGCTTATAGAGCAATTCCATATGAAAGCGATCACCTTTTGGACGACCCCTCTCCGATTTTAAAATAAATAGTCTCAATCGATTGCCCAGCAAAAAATAATGTACCTACATATTTTTTTTTTATAGTGACTGGTTTAGTGGTGGTGTACACCACTGTCATGTGACAAAATTGAAGAATTCTTCATAAGGGACCTCATTGAAAGTTGTTTTAAAAAAAACTACTAAAGCGATCGCAACGAGTGATAGCTCGTTGGAAAGGTATTGAATCAGGCTTTAATTGAAAAATAAAATTTTCCTAATTTTTCTTAGAAATTTACCTTCAAATTTTCCCATGAAAATTAAATTTTCCGATTTTCCACAGAAGCTCCTAAATTTTCCGGCTATTTTTTTTTTGAATTCCTCATAATTTTTGCTTTAAGAATCAGCAATAAAAAAATGGGCCCCGACTCCTTGTTTGGACAGGAGAAGAGCATTTAAGAGACCACCTTGTTAAAAATATATTTTAAAAATTATTTTACAGTTAAAAATACATTTATGAAGAAAAAATCTTTCTTATTTTGCTGCTTATACTTAATTACAATATTTATTAAAAATTTCAATTGTCTTGGCATCATTATAAAATTAAAGTAACTTTAAATTTAGCACGTCGGCAGACGAAGAGTACCACTTTACATTAATTGACATATCAGAAATATTTGGTATGAAGCAATGAAACATTTGCGTTCCAGTTATAGTTTTGACATTATTATATCTGTTTTGAATTCGTCGCTCCATGGCATCGTGTTCTTTTTGAGTGCATAAAACTGTGTTAATGGCAATTTCCTTGCTTTGAATCCTCGAAAACAAATGTTGTACATTTAAGATCTGGTCAGTATATGGCCTGTGCAAACTTGCCTTAGTCGCCATGCATTTTAGGGTTCCCCCTAACGCATCGCATGGGCCACTCGACCTTGCAGTTTTGTTCTTCTTCAATTATGCAAAGATTGTAAAAATTTTTTTTATTCTTGTACTGAGAAGCCGCGCCGTCTGAGAAAAACGTTACTTTGTCGATTGCATCGAATTTTGATCTTAAGAATTCAAACAGTTTCATTTGAAATAAATAAACGGACACATAATTATGAGCTAAACTCTCCGCGACAACAACAAGGCTTACGGTCTGTAGTTCGTTATGTTCGTTTTTGAAATAAATGCAAAAAGGATGCACCGTGCACTGGTCGTTTGCCCAGTGATAAGCCTGAATTTCATCCTGAACGAGAAAAGTGTAATTCTCGGCAAAGTCGCTTATCACAATGAATTCATTTTGGGCTAATTTCTCCTTACTTTCCTTTAGAAATTTCGATTGCATCTCGGATATGAAATGGTGCGCCTTCAGTTCATTCAACTTGAATCCGAATTCCTCGATGAATTCCGGAATCTGCTTTACCACGGTCTCAAGGGAACATCTGCCGCTGCTAATTATCCACTGTTTGAAATGCACCTCCTGAATTAACAGCTGTTCAAACTTTTCCGCCAAATATTGCTCTAGCTCGTCAATCTTCGGACAATTGTCGCATTTGGACAGATGACAATTTTCCGTGGGGTATGCGCACAACGACTTCGACAGGAGGAACCTATATGTTTAAATTTCACCGTGAAATACTTTCAATTTCTTGCATGGAAAGAAAATTAATTTGATGTTCCGTGCCTGTCTAATGCCAGCACGCATTCTTTTGGTCGTAGGATGGCAAACTTAGAAAATCGCACTTTTTCTGCTGGGTATTTCTCATTGAACTGATGGATTACATAATAATAATCTGCGCTGCTTGTGTACTTTTTCTCCATCTTCACCTGTGATAACATAGTCACGTGTACCTGGGCAGGCGCGGCTGTTGTCATCATTGCAGTAAAAATCTTGAATCAATTTCACCGTTGCTTCGCTGAGGGTCCTTAAGCCAAATTTCTTGGTGGGAGTCGCCAATATGCCCTTCTGTCAAACTAATTCTTTGCTTCTTCTCGCGATGTAAAAAGATGTTTGAAACTGTTCAGAAATCTTGCTTATAGACCATGATTGAGGCAGCACAGATAAAATGAGATATTTCTCCGGAAAAGTGGTCGCTAAATTGAATTTTCTTTTCAACTGCTCAATCATTTGTTTGCCGTCATCTGCTTGACTGCATTCGTTATCAGAGCCTTCATCAAATATTGTCGCGATTGCACTCACAACCTTGCCTTTTTTCTCTTTCCTGTATGTTTCACTTCGCAACTTTCTTTTTCTAATAGGCGTTTCACCTAAAGTGGTAATAGCCTCATTCAAAGCACTCAAAGACATGTTGACCATCGGAATGTCTGCCTCACTATCAGATGAAACATTTTGTTCACTTGTCATTTCACTCTCGGATTCTGGCTGCATTTGTTTCAATGCATTTGCTTGTTGAGACAAATCGATTTTACACTTGGGGCAAATGAATTCTACTTCTTCACCGTATTGTATATTTAATTCATTCATGTATCGCTTCGAAACACCAGTTAATTTTAATACTTTTATCTTTTTCGAACGATGTCCACTCTTGTTAAACGGATTGCAGCAAAATTTATTCATTTTACTTTAAATTGTCTTTACAGCTTCACTCTTTACTTTACAAAAAAAAAAACACTTTAACACTTTCACGTTTAGTATTCAACTGAAATTTGACTCAGAGTGTGTGAAGTATTTATATTTATTTTTTGTTAAAAAATAGGTAAAAAAAATAAGCGATATTTGCTTTTCTTTAATAGGAAAATTTGCGTCATAAAATGTTTTTTAAAGAGGGACTTAATTGGTTACTGCCAATAAGCCGACCACAGGTCATAAAATGTTTTGTAAATTTTTTAAATTACCAGGTAATAAATATTTCCCCATATTTATGGAAAATCCGTGTTGTATGACTTGTTTCTGCACGTGCCATTTTAGGCGAAATATTTATTACCTGGTAATTTAAAAAATTTACAAAACATTTTATGACCTGTAGCCTCAGTCGGGTTTGGTGTGCCATTACATGCCACTGCTGCTATTATCCATGGATTTATGGCCGATCTTGTGAAGGCAGGCAGACCATATTCACTACACACTGAACTTGGGGCTCTTAAAAAAAATTGATTTTTTCTTCATAAATGTATTTTTAACTGTAAAATAATTTTTAAAATATATTTTTAACAAGGTGGTCTCTTAAATACTCTTCTCCTGTCCAAACAAGGAGTCGGGGCCCATTTTTTTATTGCTGATTCTTAAAGCAAAAATTATGAGGAATCCAAAAAAAAAAATTAGCCGGAAAATTTAGGAGCTTCTGTGGAAAATCGGAAAATTTAATTTTCATGGGAAAATTTGAAGGTAAATTTCTAAGAAAAATTAGGAAAATTTTATTTTTCAATTAAAGCCTGATTCAATACCTTTCCAACGAGCTATCACTCGTTGCGATCGCTTTAGTAGTTTTTTTTAAAACAACTTTCAATGAGGTCCCTTATGAAGAATTCTTCAATTTTGTCACATGACAGTGGTGTACACCACCACTAAACCACTCAATAAAAAAAAAAAAATATGTAGGTACATTATTTTTTGCTGGGCAATCGATTGAGACGATTTATTTTAAAATCAGAGAGGGGTCGTTCAAAAATTTGCCAATTTTGATCGTTTTCATATGGAATTGCTCTATAATGTTCTATATGCAATGAATAGGGGGAGTGTATACTGGACTTGTGCTGATGTTTGTAACGCCCAGTAATATTGGTCCAACATCCACCTTAAAGTATATCGATCGACTCAGATTCACTTCCTGAGTCGATTTAACGATATCCGTCCGTCCGTCTGGCTGGATGTCTATGTAAAGATTGTGCGCAGAGTACAGATCGCAATTTTGAAGATATTTCGATAAAATTTGGTACGTGATATTTTTTCGGCCCAAGGACGGATGGAATTGAAACTGGTGGATATCGGTCCACTATTTCACCTGGCCCCCATACAAAAGTCCTCCCGAAATTGGGGTTTACCGATCATAAATGTTTGAATTATGCAAAGAACCAAACAAATTTCATCACAAATAAGTGGTAAATGATGCCAAAACCTCTACAAATTTTGTGCAGATCGGTTCATAATTAGTCGTAGCTCCCATGTAAGGCCCACTTCCGAAAATCACTTTAAAAATAAAATTCGCCACAAATAATATAGAGAAATGATGACGCCTAATTTTATAATGGTCGGTCCGTAATTAGCCGAAACTCCTATATAAGACCCTCCCCGTAATCAACTTTAACCTCCATAAATCTTTTAAAAGTATTTATATCGAGATAAAGTTTAACATACACAATATTTATATTCACAGAAATCATGACACTAAATTTTTGGAAGATCGGTTCATAATAGGTCATATCTCCCATATAGCGCACATTTCTAAGGAAGGATTGACGATAAGTAAAATGTTTCGCTTTTTTCAACAGTAGTTTCCTGAACAATCCGTATCATTATCGACGTTTACCGGTATTTTTAAAAAGGAATTCAATCTCGGATTTTTTGTGCCAAAAAAATACCAGTGTGAGTGATCGTTGTGTACTATTTCAAAAGCAAAAACAATGTAATACATTAGATAAAAAGATGAAGCAAGAATTTGAAAAACATTGCCAAGAAAAACTTTACTGCAAAGTCGAGCGTGATAAAGATAGAGCCATTAAATCCAATGACACTTTAGTAATCTGTTTTGACTTACAAAGTGTTTTCACACTACCAAAAGGGCTTTCCTCTATTTATTACTATAAAAGAAAACTTTCTCTTTTTAACATGACGGTAACAGTGTGTTCTCAAAATAAAAAGCCAAACATTACTTATTGTGCTATTTGGAACGAGACACATAGTGGTCGTTCAGGTAATGACATAGCCAGTGCCATTGCAAAAAATTTATACCAAATAGCTAACGATTTTAAGAATTTTAAACATTTTATCTTGTGGAGCGATTCTTGTGTTCCCCAAAATAAAAATCAAATTTTTTCAACAGCTCTTCTACAGTTTATGAATAACCAAACAAAAATTATTTTAATCACACAAAAATTTTCTGAACCAGGTCATTCCCAAATCCAAGAAGTGGATGCAGTGCATAATGCCATTGACCGTCATTTGAAATTACGGGAAATTCACGGACCTTTAGATTTAGTTGAATTGCTTAAAACTTATAAATCACCAAAAGTTATTCTTATAGTGCTGGAAATGACACGTATAGATTTTTAAATGTATTCAATAAAATCAAAATTACTTGACTTCAAAAACGTAGCTTTTGCACAAATTAAATCATTGCAGTATCAAAAGAGTAATCTATTTACAATATATCATAAAACGTCTTTATCGCAGAATATATAAATATATGAAAACTGGGACCAAATTACCGCATTCGATATCGAGTAAAATTTATCGTAGTTTTCTTATTTGAGATTATGGCATTCGATATCGAGCAAGAAATTTAGTACATTTTATCATAATTTCGATATCGAAATCATTTTTCGATACGATAGCTCATTCGATCACGAATGCGGTAATTTGGCCCCTGATATTAAGAAAAAAGGTCGAAAAAATGTTTTTTTGACACCCGTAGATTTATTTAAGGAAACACCACCAAATTCACATCCCAAAAAAATATCATCGGAGAAAGTTGATGATATAAAAAGTTTATATAACTTTCTATCATTAGATGCAGTGGCGTATTATAATGATTTGTTTCAAATAAATTAATATATAGTACATGTGCATTGTTTGCTTATTGAAATAATTAACCTAGAAGTTCCTTTTTTGAGTTTAAGATAACTCTTGTTTTAATTTATGTTTGAATTGTATCAAGTCAGCTAATTGGGCCTATATTATTTAATGTAAATAAAAAACTTCTTTACATGGTTTTCAACGTTTCGTCAATTTTTTGTTGACTTCATCAGGGTTACGTCTATTTAATTAAAAATTATAATACATTAATAAAAAATAAATACACCAAATATTTTTTTCTTTTAGACTTACAAATTTAACAGTAATTTTCACATTAAATTAAAATTAAATAAATTTTACAAAAACCAAAGAACATTTAACACAAGCAATAAATTAAAACCACAGCTTAAAAATTAATATCACAGTTTGAAATTATATTGCAACTCTATAGCTTGTATTTATATTGTCAGTATCCTCCTTCTTGTTCATAGTCCTTTCTATTTTTTGTTGTATACGTAAGCTTTCTTTTGTGTACCTTTTCCTTTTTCCACCCTCTATGTCTAAAATTTTTACGTCATCAAAGTTGATTTTATGTCCAGATGACAGAATATGTGTTGCCAACCCTGTTGATTTCCTAAGTTTTGTTATGTCGTTTTTATGTTCAATCATTCTTGTTTGTAATGATCGTTTTATCGTACCTATATACATATATCCGATTGCATCTCTGTTCGTCATTTGTTTTAATAAATTTAATACATATTTATAAAATTAACTGTAAAACATAATATGAAATAAAGATTTTGTTATATTAAAATATAATCTTGCTTACATATCTACATACATACATACATATAATGGATTTTTATTCCTTGCAATATTTTCTAATATTTTGTTCTATATGCTAAGAAATGAGAATAATGTCGTAAATACGTGCATATAGAACACAGCACTTTATTTTAAAACGCTAGTTGCTTTTAGCCACTCTTCCAAACACAAACAACTACATTGTAAAATGAAATACAAAGTTTTTATCCTTTCCCAGTAAGAATATCATGGTATTTTTTTCGGTTCACTTTTTTGTAATTGACATCTAAAGTTTAACATCGATTTTCTCAAAACAGCATATAGAACACAATAATTTACGAACGACGAATTATTGGAAGAATATGAGAAAAATTGTTTCTGTAAGAATATTTTGCGAAAAGACTTTTAAAAAAAATTCACATTTCAAAATGGTGCGATAAACACACAATTCAAAATATATATGTACCTACATAGATATTCCCAGCAAGCCATATGAGTCCGAAAAGTGTCTTTTCTGGCACCTTTTTAGGAGCGTTAACGCTCTTTATGAGCCCAAAAAACAATCATAATTGCTCCGAAACCCCTCAGAAAAGAGGGTCAACGTTCGAAAATGGTCCGTCAGAAAGAGCTCTTAGATAATGTCAGAAAAGAGTCTTTTATGAGGTTTTTTTTGGGCGCTGTGTAATCTTGTTTTTATCATACTTGTGTGTTACAGCTATGTTTTTTTTTTTTTTTGTTCAAAGCACAAATAACAGGACAACGCTTTGGTACACACATACAATTAAGTGGAATTTCTGAGTCATACTGCGTGCCGACTCAAGACAGTAACAATTTCGCTCCGACAATGCTCTTTAGTTGGACTCTTTTCTGACTCCTTTTTTCGGAGCGCTCCGAAAATGCTCTTTTGTTGGACTCTTTTCTGACTCCTTTTTCGGAGCGCTCCTAGAATGGTATGCTGGGTTTTTAAATACATGTACATACATACATAAATAAATACAATTTTTTTACATTATAAAGCAGTGGAGTTCAGTTACTTTGAAAAACAAAAATAAGTTTCTGAAAAAAAATGACAACAACAACTGCATGTGTTCTCATCGCTTGCTCAACGACGACTGCATGAAATTTTTTTTCGTCGTTGACGTTTGGCTTGCATTTGACACTTAATTACTGGAAATATTCCCATAAAAACAGAATCAGCGTTGTCTGTTTTCGCATTCAAATACAGAAACACTTTTTTCTCACAAATCGAGAAACGATGGAATTTGTTGTTTCACACTTCATGTGAGAAATTTTTCGATGCGGGAAATACAGAAACAAGCTAGTGGACTTATTATTCTGGTTGGATTTTATTTAAAATTGATAATACTAAAATAATTTAGCTTATTCACCAAAATGTGGAAAAAGAATTGTTTTTCTCTAAAAACTATGGGAGGAAATGAGATAATTTTTCGTTCCTTCATATATCATTAATAAATCTCAAAGAGATGTTATAAAAATTCTAAATTTTGTTTGACAAAATGTTTAAACAATTTAAAATGGAGTTTTGAAACGGCCGTTAAAATATCAACCATTTTTTTACCAAACTATATAATAGGTGAATGTTATACTACGACGATAGATTTCTTAGTCAAGTGATATGAAACATGTTAATGGTCGGGGCAAACTTAATAACTTTAAAATTTTTTAACTGATCGTACACATTTCGATTCTTTTACATGCAAATGCAAAAATAATTATTTAATGACAAAAAACTGAAAAAATTCATATTTTCCCCATGCAAATGCACTTCAAACTTCAGATCCAATGCGGCACTTTTGAGATGCTTTGCAAATAAATATTTGTGTGAATGTAAAAAGCGAAAAAATAATTTTTATCAGTTTAGAACAAAATACATATACAAAAAGTACCAACTATACAATTTTTCCCTTTTTGGCCCTCTAAATTTAGATTTACTAAATATATCCTGTTTGGTAACTTATATGTCATTATAAGAATCCATATTTAAAATTGTAGGTCTCTTGGTGATTTACTTCAAATGCAAAATTCCCATTTTTACTCGTTATTACAATTTAAGTGTCGTAATATGAAGAAATAACTTCTCAAATACATATTTGTGTAATTCCATAAAACTTCAACACAAATTTCGTTATCTTAAAACAACAGAAACAAAAGGTACCAAAAAAGTACAAAAAAAAAACACAAATCTTTGCTCTTTTTACCCTTTTAGTTTGAATTTCCAAATGTATGATAAGTTTTTTTTATCTTTTAATATCTATATCTATAACATTAAAAACAAAACTACACTGCTTACCCGTTTTTATCCCCTTGAAGATAGACTTAAGCCTAGTATCTGTTCAAAATTTCAAGCGGAATGCTGTCAAAATACATGTTAAAAAAAATTCACATGAAATTTTCATGAAAAAATGTTGCAGAAGTAGTACTCTGTTCATTTTGTGAAAAACATATGAAATGTATCTGGCAACATTATTTTTTCACAGCGAAATAATTAAAGCACTCTGTGCTCTGTTCAAATTTGCGAAATTTGTTGAGCAACATCAATTATTTCGTTTGAAAATTTTGACAATTAGCAAGTGGTGACAATACCGCGATTTAGAAGAAAATTGTCGTTTTTATTGCCCTTAGGTATGCAACATTGTTTCTTTTATGTAAACAAAAACCATATGTTTTTGGCTGTTTTTTTTCAATTTCGTGCGAAATAAGTGCTGCCCATGGTGAAACTATACCAGGTGACAGCATAGCGCCAGCTGATTATTTTTTGCTCTGTTCATGGTGAAATTGAAAATGTCAAAACGTTGTTTACAAATAGCCAAAGTTTATATAAAAACGTTACAAAATTATTTTGTTTTTGTAAAATTGAGTTTTTGTCGCCGTTTTATCTGTGTAAAATAGCTTAAAAGTGTTAAAAAATCTATATTATATTAAATAGTGTGTTTGTTTTTGAGTTGTTTTGCTAAAAATGTTAGTTTTGTTTTTTTGTAAGATAAATATTAAGATTCCTCTTTAAAGTGATTTTTTTTGCTGCAGACAAATGCGTTGTTGTTATACAATACCTATACATACATTAATTTTGAAAATGAAGAATTTTGTATGTTTTACTTTGCAAAATTAGGTATTACTTGCATATTTAAATAAATATTATGCGTAACTTAAAGAAAGATTCTTTGAGAAAATAAAAGAAACAAAAAAAACTCACAATTGTTTTCTGTTTTTATCCATGTTTGTATATTTGTTTTCTGTTTCTATTTTATACCAGATGTTTTTGACAGTAATGAAAGTATTACACAAACAAAAATGCCTGTTGTTCTTGCCTTGTTGTAATTGTTGTAGCAATGCTGTCACCTGGTATTTAATTTCACCATGGTGCCGCCTACATTATTTCACAGTTGGAAAAAAATGTTACCATATACATTTTTTTGTTGAAAAAACATGCTGCCAGAAACATTTCGTAACTTTTCACAATAAGAACAGAGTACAACTTCAGCAGCATTAGTTCGCATCTATTTTTTTTATATGGGCTTTTGATAGTATTTCGCACGAAATGATGAACAGAGTACCATGCTTATATGAAATAATTAATGTTGCTCAACATTTTTCCCAAATTTGAACAGAGTACTAGGCTTTACAAAGGAATACTTTTCTGAAGCATTAAACACATTCGAGACAGCAGACTACCGACTAAAATATGTCAAAAATAAAATACACTCGTTTATATAAGAGTGACTATATTGACGACAGCAGGCAACACGACTGCAGTTTGTTGTCCATTCTGATTTTTTCGTCGCTGTCAAATTAAACTAATTTTTATTTTTGTTGGCGATAAAACAAAAACAGTGTTGACCATATAGCAAAATGTGTAAAGGAAATTAAATAAAATAAAAATCAAAATACAAAATTAAAATGTTATGATCATTTATGCATCAAGAGTTATAGGCCCGACAATCGATATTCGCTGGCTGTCGAAAATCGACTATCGAATGTAAAATTTTTATTATGAGTTGGCATCGCTGTCGAAAATTTCGTTGTTCAACGAATTTTTTATCGAACACAAATTTACTGTCGACGCTGTATAAAACTGTGAAAAATTTATTTAAAATTTAAGAATTTGTTTTTTGGTTTTGGTCAACCAAATACTACTTGTAAATTACTTTTATTAATATCCTGCAGGTCGTAAGTAGAAAACAGCAATTAGAGAAGCTCGTTTCTCTCATAGAAGAAGATCCACGGTTGGCAAAATGTATTTGCTCTAAAGTTCAGGTAGCCAAAAAATGGATGACATTACACAAAAGCTTAATTCTATTCATCAGACGAATCATTAAACCATAATTCCGTGGTGGTCATTTCAAATTCAATTTATTTTTCTTTAAGATTTTGTAAAAAAAATATGGCACCAGTTGATTGAAATGTACTATTGTGAATAACCCAAAAAGAGTGATTTTCACAATAGCGTTTTTTCATCGAATGTGCATCATAATACCAAATGAAAATTCGTTCGATAAGCATTTTCGACCATAGTCGAAAATCGAATTTTGCTCATAATAGGCACAATATTGTTGTGGCTTCGTAGATTTACTCAAATATTTTTTCCATAAAACGACAGTTGACGGTAACCATGGGTAAAAAGGGAAATTTTGCTGTCCCACATTCTTTTTTTTTTCAGAAAAATATTTATTAGAAAGTACATTTTCGATCCTTTAAAAAGGTGAATTAGGTGCTAAAGCTTTTAAGTATGGATTTATTTTAGAGGGTTTGACAATTCAAGTTAATTAGTGTAAATACTTAATAGTTTTTGAATGAGAATTTGTTCCTCTTACGAGTAAAAAATTGTTTTATAAAATTATTTTATTCGAAGTTGCCTTCTAGTTAAATATAAAAATTTAATTTGAAATTTATTTTTGTATACTTCATTATATGTTCTACATTAGCTTTCCGTTGGAAAGCATAAATGTAAAATCATACAGAAATATACAAAGAGACACTAGCAAAATGTAACGTTTTCTGGCCTGCTAAAGCCGTCATCAGCATTCTTTGTGTCTAATATTGTTTATTTTGAAATTTTTATATTTAACTTTTTTGATACACTAAATGAGAATTTGTTCCTCTTACGAGTAAAAAATTGTTTTATAAAATTATTTTATTCGAAGTTGCCTTCTAGTTAAATATAAAAATTTAATTTGAAATTTATTTTTGTATACTTCATTATATGTTCTACATTAGCTTTCCGTTGGAAAGCATAAATGTAAAATCATACAGAAATATACAAAGAGACACTAGCAAAATGTAACGTTTTCTGGCCTGCTAAAGCCGTCATCAGCATTCTTTGTGTCTAATATTGTTTATTTTGAAATTTTTATATTTAACTTTTTTGATACACTAAATGAGAATTTGTTCCTCTTACGAGTAAAAAATTGTTTTATAAAATTATTTTATTCGAAGTTGCCTTCTAGTTAAATATAAAAATTTAATTTGAAATTTATTTTTGTATACTTCATTATATGTTCTACATTAGCTTTCCGTTGGAAAGCATAAATGTAAAATCATACAGAAATATACAAAGAGACACTAGCAAAATGTAACGTTTTCTGGCCTGCTAAAGCCGTCATCAGCATTCTTTGTGTCTAATATTGTTTATTTTGAAATTTTTATATTTAACTTTTTTGATACACTAAATGAGAATTTGTTCCTCTTACGAGTAAAAAATTGTTTTATAAAATTATTTTATTCGAAGTTGCCTTCTAGTTAAATATAAAAATTTAATTTGAAATTTATTTTTGTATACTTCATTATATGTTCTACATTAGCTTTCCGTTGGAAAGCATAAATGTAAAATCATACAGAAATATACAAAGAGACACTAGCAAAATGTAACGTTTTCTGGCCTGCTAAAGCCGTCATCAGCATTCTTTGTGTCTAATATTGTTTATTTTGAAATTTTTATATTTAACTTTTTTGATACACTAAATGAGAATTTGTTCCTCTTACGAGTAAAAAATTGTTTTATAAAATTATTTTATTCGAAGTTGCCTTCTAGTTAAATATAATATATGTATCAAAAAAGTTAAATATAAAAATTTCAAAATAAACAATATTAGACACAAAGAATGCTGATGACGGCTTTAGCAGGCCAGAAAACGTTACATTTTGCTAGTGTCTCTTTGTATATTTCTGTATGATTTTACATTTATGCTTTCCAACGGAAAGCTAATGTAGAACATATAATGAAGTATACAAAAATAAATTTCAAATTAAATTTTTATATTTAACTAGAAGGCAACTTCGAATAAAATAATTTTATAAAACAATTTTTTACTCGTAAGAGGAACAAATTCTCATTTAGTGTATCAAAAAAGTTAAATATAAAAATTTCAAAATAAACAATATTAGACACAAAGAATGCTGATGACGGCTTTAGCAGGCCAAAAAACGTTACATTTTGCTAGTGTCTCTTTGTATATTTCTGTATGATTTTACATTTATGCTTTCCAACGGAAAGCTAATGTAGAACATATAATGAAGTATACAAAAATAAATTTCAAATTAAATTTTTATATTTAACTAGAAGGCAACTTCGAATAAAATAATTTTATTTAATAGTTTTTGTAAAATTTTTTTAAATTGGTTGAATCATAAACAGTTTTATTAGAAGCGTATTTTTTCTATTAACATTAGAAAATTCCGTATAAGTATTAATATACATATATATGTACGAATAAATACCACTCGATGATGCTTATTGATGAACTGGAAAAAATATTTAAATACAGTTTTCAGCGATGATATTGTTAAATATTTCTAAACAGAGATTCGTTTCAAAACAAATTTAAAAGCCTTTATTCTGATTTTTAATAGCTGGTAAGGAACTTACAGAATACAGATACATTCAAAACCTGTTAATTTGTTTATTTAAACTTGAACAAATCGATTACTTTATTAGCACGAAATCTTCAGTGGCAATTAGGATCTTACTCATTATGATCGAAAGACGCAAAATGTTCGGATCGAAACATTAAGACTATTCAAATTTGAAATCTATGTAAGTTTACAAATTGTCAAACAATTTCATTAACCATCTACGATTTGCAAACTAATCATCCCGTGAAACTGTCCAGTACAAGAACATTTTTTAGGGACACCAATTATGTAATGCTAAATATGGAAAAATTCAAAATTTAAAATGATCAGTCGGGTACAAAAAGCTAGTACAAGCAAATCCCTACATGATCCCTGTAGGATGTATAACGAACGATATGTATAACGAACGATATGTTGTCAGGCCTGTTTGTTAAATTTAAAAATTCGTCATATCGAGAAATCTTTTTTGAATAAAAAGGTGACATTAGGACATCGTCGAAATTTGTACATCTTTTGTACTATTTACTTGGAGTATTATGATGAATTCATAAAGTCTTCATTGGAAGGATTTCGGTTTTAAGAATTACCAAGCTTTATGTTGATGAATTAATCAATTGGATAAAGTTCCTTTTCTGTCAGTGAATACTCTCAATTTTTTTTAAAGATATACGAGTTTTTGATTTATTCTTAATATAATTCTCGATGTTAAAAATGTATTTGTTAGAGTGATTTTGTTTTAATTTTCTAAACCCTACATAACGTTCGTTATAACGTTATAACGAACGTTATGTAGGGTTGTTAATGCTAAAAACTTTGCTGTATGTTTTATTCTTTTTTCGTTAAAGGACTCTTTATTGCTTTTTTTTTTGATATAAATAAATGTGAATTTTGTTGATTCCGCACAGTACTTGATATGAATATACAAAATTACATAATTTGTAAAATTGTGTCACTTTTTAAAAATAGGAAATCGTGGAAATAATTGCAAGTTTTTCAAAATTAGAAAAATGTTAAATACATTCATGTATTTAAAAATGGCTGATAGACAACAATGTTTTGTGGAGTCCTATACTTTGGTCTTCAGGAGATTTGTATGCTCTGTCTGGATGTGTAAAATTCACTATTCATAACTACGAGCTAGCCAAATTTAAAATGATCGATTTCTTTGAAATTTAGGGCTGGTATTTGAGTTTTGCAAATCTTTTTATTATTATTAAGTGGGTAGAGTTCATTCAATTCGTATACGAGTGTACACTGTACAGTAGGGTGACAATGAAAAATCAACTTTCGATTTTTAATGATTATCGCGCAGATTATTATGCCACTAGGTCTAAAACTCATATGCTAAAAATTAGGCAAATCGGATAACTCTAAGCCGTGCAAGGTGGTGAGGTCAAAGTTCAAATTTTGGGAAATTTCTTATATTTTATTATAATTGTTCTAAAATTATTGCTTTTTTACGTATGTTGATTAAAATTTTTCCCAAAATTGATATCTGAAGTATTTTAAAAAATATTCAGAAATATTTTCAGTAAATTTAACCCTCTTGTGATACGGGGGTCAAAATTACCCATTTTCCATAATTAGCCTTAAATCCATAAAATGTAATGTGAAACATAAATTTTAAAACACAAAACCATTATTTTAAGAGACAGGTCTACCCTACTATTCTTCGGTTGTTACAATGACCCACTAAAAACAAAACTTCAAAACCAATATTGAAAACAAAAGTTATAGTGAATGTTTTTTCGTAAAGAAGCACAAGTCCTTAAGTTTTATTTCAAAAAAATTATGTTTTTAATATTAATAAAGTAAATGTCCTTTTTCAACAAGTTTTATTAAATGTACTCATTTGTTAAATTTCATCATTATTTAAATTAGTTAAGTTTAAAAATATCTTACTTTGAATAAATATTACCGCTGTTCTTCGTCTTTTGTGATCTTTTCATGATAATCTTCAACAAGTTTAATACCTCGCGCGGCGCAGTCATTTACAGTCTTTAGTTTTTGAATAATGTCTTTTCCTTGGGTACTTGGGTCTTGTTGTAAAAAATTCATTGAAATTTGGAATCTCTTCATAAGTTTTTTCGTATTTTTAGACACTAGTTCTATCAAAATGATGAATTATCTTTAGCAAAAAAAGTTTTAAGATTTTCTTTTTTAATTAAAAACTTTTTTAAAATTTCTTCTCCTTTGGTTTTAGTTGCTAGGTCTATTCTATCATCGAATAAACTGAATGCAATACATTCTTCACTAAGTTAATACAGGTGATTAATAAACTTGATTTGGCTCTGTCTCCAATTTGTACATTTATTTTTGAATAATCTTCCAAATTTCACAAAACTACTATGTAGTTTAAGGTAGGGTAGCCTGATTTGAAATACGGAAAAACAGTACATCTTATACAAAATACAGTACAATTCAAAAAAAAAAACAGTACATTTTATTTTTAACGAAAAGATAACTAATGTAATTCATGTAATAACATTTTTGTAATATTAATTTAATAAGCAACAAAAACATTGTTAAAAATACTTAAAAATATGAGATCATAACATATATTATGAACGTTTTTGAAGAAGGTACATAGAAAATACAATTTAAATGACATATTGTATCTTTTATATCATCAAAGTCCTTTTAGATTACAATATTTTTGCTTTGCT
The DNA here is from genome assembly GCA_950370525.1 of Bellardia bayeri. NCBI lineage: Eukaryota > Metazoa > Arthropoda > Insecta > Diptera > Calliphoridae > Bellardia > Bellardia bayeri. The sequence continues at coordinate 38,677,794 of OX493268.1, read as the reverse complement.
TGTAATACAAAGTTTTAAGTTTATTAGTTTTTGTAAATCAATCTGTATATGTATTAATTTACATTACAAAAGTGAACTTTAAATTTAATGTCAACTCAATTTTACTCCTTTTTCAATATTTTTTAGTAAGAATAATGCTGTTCCAATATAGGTACATTTATTATTTAAAAATCAAGAAGTATCATTTATTGAAAAAAATCCAAGTAACATTTTATCTTAACCCCCTATAACATGACGACTTTAAAATTAAATGTGCCATCAGCTTTTCGAAAAATGTACATATTTAAATACGTTGTATAAACAACGATATATTTATGAAATCCAATTTGTTTTTTAATATTCTTCATGTTAATCTACAATGTTTAATGGTTAGAAATGCCTTTAGAGCAATGATGCCCATTTCATCAAACAAATTTTTTTATCAATATTTTTTTTAATTTTAATATAAATAAGCTTTTAACGAAAAAAACAGTACAAAAAACAGTACAACGTGTAAAAAACAGTACATTTGCGTACTGTTTTGAGTCTTGTGTATAAAACAGTACATGTGAAAAAAAACAGTACGCGTACTGCTAAAAACAGTACGTCTGGCACCCCTAGTTTAAGGGATCCTGCTCGGCTTTATCTGAATGGAACCAGCCTTTACAATAAAGCCTGCAACTTCAACTAGACCATTTATTTCCTATTCTGTAATTTCTGGGAATTGATTGCGAAATATGAATATCTTAAGGCAATATATGTATTCCCTTAGCCATCCATCTGGCTAAATGAAGAGAACCTGGATTAAAAATTTGTATGCCACTAGGAGTTCCATACATAATGGCATCGAACGTACTTTCACAGGAATAAAGAATTTCATTGATATCCAAAACCGTTTTTGTTTTATTTAAAATGCTTTTGTAGCGCTCTTATTGAAACATCCGATACATATATATATATATGTCCCCGTTTACACAGTCGAACATTTGGAAGAAAAACATCTGCAATTCTCTTTTGTTTTTTTATTCGCATTTCATTATTATTTGATTTTTTGACATTTCTCTTATTCGTGCTGTGTAATAATTTGCAGTAAATTCCAGCAAAGAAAATGTCAACAAAACATGTTCACCGAATACCGAACACAAACTCGATTCTTTCTTCCCCACCCGTAATTTTCTTCCAAGCTAAATGTTTTTCTTTCAAATGTTCGACTGTGTAAACGGGGACTATGCAGTAGAATAAATCACAATAGAAAATACATATTTGAAAGAATTGCCGCAGTAACACGATAACATTTCGTGTAATATTTAATAGAAGTCGTTGTTTTATATTTTTATTTTATTTTGCGTCTTAATTAATTACTGCAGCAATCCCGAAATAATTTCCGAAATTTGTAATCTTGATAATAAAAAAAATAAAGTTTAGATTGGCATCCCTAGCATTAAGTTATAAGGAATAAAACAAAAAATAGTATCCTTGTGGGAGGCTCATGTTTGTGTTTGGAATGTATATTTTTATACGGAGAAGCAACAGTTGTCAAGTACATGTACGAGTATGTAAATATTAAATACTCATTGTTCTATACGAGTATGTATGTATGTATGTACATATGTATAGTTAATCGAAATACAAAGGTACATATAAACAATTATTTGCAAACATGAGTATTATGGAGTAGTTTATCTCTTAAAATATTTAGCAACATTTCGAAAAGTATTCAGGAGCGCAAACTCGGATTTCAATGAAGTAAATGAGAGATTTTTATCCTTATCTGTTTTTGGATGTATTTACTACATTTCAGGGCGATTATTTCTATGCTGTTTCATTGTAAACTTTGTTTAATTATGTCTATGTATTCATAATGTAATGTATCCTTACAAAAACCAACCTTCTTTAGCTTCCTCCTAATTCATCTTCTTATTAATACGGCAATTTCTTTGTTATTGTTGAATTTTCTGTTAAACCATCCAGTTTTATTTTATGTTTATGTGCACGTCAATAATGTTTTTTTTTATTTTGAATGAATTAAAAGAAAATGCAAGAAAAAAATATTTAAAACTTTCTTTAAATATAAATGCAAAGTGTATGTACAAAATGTTTCAAGTTCATTAAAATAACTGACAACATTAGGATGACCACGTTGCTTTAGGTACCATTTCTCAAAATGCTTGCCCTAACATCATTTTAAGGAATAGGTTTTTTATATTTCGAAATTAGTTTTATTTTGAAAGTAATCTTGGTTTTTTACAATACTGAAAATATTTTAGCAAATTCATAAAAAACAAGTAAGAAAGTATATAGCCCGACCATATAATACCCTACACCCAGTATATGTATAAAACATTTTTTCAGAAATGGGCGTTATTGTGGACCGATCATCCAAACATTTAGTGTCATGATGTCTGTGAATATAAATATTATATGTGTTAAACTTTATCTCGATATAAATACTTTTAAAAGATTTATGGAGATTAAAGTGAATTACGGAGAGGGTCTTATATAGGAGTTTCGCCTAATTATGGACCGACCATTATAAAATTGTACCGTATTATTTGTATACATATGAAATATATTTGCTTTCAATATTAATTGAGCGTTATGCTCTTTAAAGTGATTTTCTGAAGTGGGCCTTATATGGGAGGTACGACTAATTATGGACTGACCATAATAAAATTGTACCGTATTATTTGTGTTTAATATTATTTGGACACCAACAATTTTGAGAGAGTTATACTCTTTAGTGATTTTCTGAAGTGGGCCTTATATGGGAGGTACGACTAATTATGGACTGACCATAATAAAATTGTACCGTATTATTTGTGTTTAATATTATTTGGATACCAACAATTTTGAGAGAGTTATGCTCTTAAAAGTGAGTTTCGGAAGAGGGCCTTACTAATTATGGACCAATCATAACAAAATTGTACCGTATTATGTGTATATATATGAAATATATTTGCGTTCAGTATTAATTGGATACCAGGATATTTGAGAGAGTTATGCTCTTTAAAGTGATTTTCGGGTGTGGACTTTATATGGGAGCTACGAGTAATTATGGGCCGATCTGCACAAAATTTGTAGATGTGATTTGGCTTCATTTACCACTAATTTTTGATGAAATTTGTGTGAATACTTACATAATTCAAACATTTATAATCGGTAAACCCCAATTTCGGGAGGATATTTGTATGGGGGCAATGTGAAATAATGGACCGATTTCCACCAGTTTCAATCCCATCCATCCTTGGATCGAAAAAATATTATGTACCAAATTTTAGCGACATATCTTTAAAATTGCGACCTGTACTCTGCGCACAAGCTTTACAGCCAGCCAGCCAGACGGAGGGACGGACATCGTTAAATCGACTCAGAAAGTGATTCTGAGTCGATCGGAATACTTTAGGGTGGGTGTTGGACCAATATTTCTGGGCGTTACAAACACCAGCACAAATCCAATATACCCTCCCCACTATGATGGTGTAGGGTATAAAAAGAAGAAAAGTTTAATAATGTGTCTTCGTAAAACGGCAGGATTTTTTACCGCTGATGATGTTTATAAGCCCGTAATATTCAGGGATGCGTTAGTACTAAGTTTTACTGAATTTAGCAAAAATATGTCCTGTCTCCTGCGGTTCCGATAACTACAAAATAAATAGTTATATCTTGACCGGCTTGACCGACTATACTCTCCAACGTGAAAGAGAGTCAAACTTTGTGTAAATTATTCTATTGCCAATGTCCGCAGTAATACTAAAAATGAAACACAAACATCGCTTCAATTAAATTTTAAGAGCTTAATTCGGTTTGCATTCATTGTTTTTCAGGAGTGGGTGGTACTCGTATAACTTAATAAGGCATAACTTCTGTTTGAATAAAATTTATTTATGTTAAATTTTATTTCGGTACCAACATTTGTAAATCATTTATGCTTGGTTAAGTGATTTTCTGATGTGTACATAATTTGGGTGTGATATCTTTTAAATAAGAGTGATTTTCGCCCGAGAACTAAATTTATCGAATATCAATATCACAAAATTTACATGACGGGACGGATAGACCTTGTTAAATCGATTCAGAATATGATTATGAGTGAGAATAATATTTGCTGCACAAACGCATGTATTATCCACCAAACTATGTTAAATATAATAGAAAAAATCAGAAAAGACAATATTTTTGGTACCTTTCAGCTGGTGGTCCACACCAAGCGTCTACGCGTTTGTCGAAAAAGTAGAATCAATGTACATAGTTGTATGTTTTAAGTTACACACTCAAAAGCGTAGGACGCGTTGACGCTTGATACGCGAAAAGTTCGTTTACTTTCTACTTTTGGAAGCATTGCAGGCGTTGAACAGCTGACAGTGACAAATGCAAAACAAATTTATTTTAAAGGTGATGTCACTAAAAAAAATTACAGTTGAAAAACACATTTTTTATATTAAATTGACAAACAACCCGATAAAAAAACTTCATACAAAAACAAAATTAGCCGGGCTTACGGCAACACCTCCGAAACTACATATAAATAAAACACAAATGATTGACGCGAAAAATATTCGCATGTAACTTGAAATACTCGACGCTTAAAACGTTTAGAAAGCTAAAAACGCGTTGACGCTAAAACGCGAGTTGTGGACCTCCAGCTTTCTTTATACTCGTATATATGTATGTATGTAAATACATATACAGACATATACATATCTAGAAATGAACATTAGGGTGTTTTTGCTTTGTATGAAATATTTTCTGTTCAGAATCATCGAACTCTGAAAATTTTAGATTCAGAAGTTTCGTAATGGTGAAAAAATAAACACAAAATTTTTTTTAAACTAAACTTTTGATTTATAAATAGAGCTAAAATAAAAAATAAAGACCATTAAAAATAATTTTCACCCAAAAATATGTTCAGCGAACAGTGAAATAGAATCTCCAATCCCGAGGCATATCGGGAAGGACCTTCGAATATACGAGGAAGACAAACTAAGATACATACAGGATCCACTAGATCAAAACTCATATGTAGCAGCATTGAACACATTCACAGAGACGCCATCAATACAACGGTCGCAGAATACCGCATGAATGTCGTACTTGGAGGTCGCCCACCGCCCATTGCATAAACCGAAAAACAAGAGTAGTTCTGGCACAACTGAGATCGGGATGGAGCAATAGGCTTAATGCCTTTTGGTCCCGCATAGACCTTGCCGTCCCTGACCTATGCCCAGCGTGTGGCCAGGGTCCTCATGACACCAACCACATCTTCAATTACCAGGCCAATCGTACTTTACTTCGTCTAATGGATTTGTGGACCAACCTAGTAGAAGTAGCCCAATTTCTTCGTCTGGACCTCACTGCAGAACCCCCAGAATGAAACTTATTTAGTCTAGCAGTTACAGTACCCAGTAAAAAATGTGCTCCAAAAGGAGCAGGTTTTATATATGAATTCATATCTCAAATCGCTTCAAACCTGCTGATGGGATGCATTTGAATTCGGGTTGTTTTTTTAATAATTCTGTATCTCGGATATGTCAGTTATTTTGCATATGTATTTTAAGTACATATTTATTTTTTTATATCTTAGCTCTGAAATGACCAACTTTAAGTGGCCAACCACTGGACCCCGAATTATTTCTATAAAACGTTTCGAAACCACTTTGCATGTGTTTGTAAACATTATTAACTTGTAAAAATTATTCTAAAAGTTGCCCAGCATACCATTCTAGGAGCGCTCCGAAAAAAGAGTCCAACAAAACAGCTTTTTCGGAGTGCTTCGAAAAATAGTCAGAAAAGACTCTTTTCGGACTCATATGGCTTGCTGGGTGCTTAACTAAAATACATAGTAAAGTAAATAACATTTCATTCAAATGCTCTAATTGTTCCCCAACGCTAAAATTAAATTCTAATTTGATTATAATCAAAATTTTCATTTCGAAATAATTGGTTGTTAAATATTTAATATTAATATTAATAGATTAATAGTAATAATTAATTTTTAATAGATCGTTAATTAAATATGCTTAATTATCAATGTTAATTATTAATGCCATAAAGTTTTATTACTATACTAGACTAACAAATTGGAAGGCACTAGACTATCACTATTATCATGGTTTTTTTAATATTTTTATTTTGTAGGCTTAAAAATCTAATTCACATTTTTTTCAAGTTTTTTTTCCAATATTTTGATTTTATGGCTTTTCAAGCCCTTCAAATAAAAATTAATTTACATATCATAATTTTACAAATTAGAGATTTTGTTTGTAATAATCCGATTGATAAAAAAGTTTCAAGATTATTGATGAATACAATTTCCAATATATATGGGTCAATTTCAAAAAAAAAAAAACGTAATTTTTTTGTCCCCGCACTTTACACTACTATTTTAGGTAAAAGAAAACAAAAATGTGAGAGTGATCAGCGAGGAATATGTAACAAAAAAACGTAATTCTCAAATTTGTATGTTTGTTTTTTTGTTTATTCAGAATGGTGTTTTGTTTCTCCCTCTGACTGCTTCCATACAAAAGTAAACAAAAGTAAAGTAAACAAAATAAAATAAAATCAAGAAAAAAGTAAATATGCAACATTTAATATGAGTTTTCGAATAATCGTCAAAACTTAATTAGTGCGAATTTGCCGTTGTAAAAAAAGGTTGTCCCCACAATTTGCATTGAGCGTCACTTTTATATAAATCAAGTAATATTACTAGTTTTCAATTTCAAGTTTAAATAAAGTAAATAACGTAAGGAAAGTACAAACTTTAATTATTACAAAGGTAAAAAACCAAAAACAAATCTATTAAAAAAAGTGTGCATTTGCTTAGTTTTTGCGAACACGTCACGCTAATTTTTTTAAAAGTGAATATATTAAATGTAAAAAATTGAAGTTGACAAACATTGTTTACATGGTTTCAACTTTTTTTTTATAATTTGTGATATAAATTGCATACGAAAAAAAACAAAATAGGCAAACATTTCATGAGCATCACTTTTGAAATATATTACTTCATAGCTTAAAATGCTTAATTTTGATTTTACTTTTTAATTTTCAAGAGTAAAACAACAAAATTATCGGCGGCTGAAAGAGCACGGAGATATCGAGAGAAAATAAAGTTCGATAAACCGCGTAAAGACGAATATAAAAGAAAAAAGAAAGAAAGGTAAAATCGTGGTATATGTGAGTTTACTTTTTCTTGTTACTAACTGATTCTGTTTTTGCCACAAACTTAATTCGAAATGATAAAAATGAATGAGAATGCAAAAAAAACAAAGCCGCTTGTCATTTCATGAAGTTTATACAGATTCAGAATAAGAATTCGAATAAAAAATTATAAATTAAATTAAGTTTAGTTATTGTTTTGTGTCAAATATTTACATATGTGTAGAAGTTTCTTCAAGAATTACTTCCCTTTTTCCATTTTTTTTAAAGACATCAAAGAATATGTACATGTTTAGTTTTGTATAAAAATTTTTGTTTTTTTTTATTTACTTTTCATAAAAGAAGAAACTTTATTTCGTTAAACTTTAGATTTGGCATTATTTCTTGTTTACGTGCAACAAAATCTCTTGAAACGTTTATAATTGCAGTTTTTTTAAATACATTGTTACAAGCCTATTAATTTGCAAGTAACCTCTAAGTTCAAGTCTTTTTTTTAACAAAAATTTAAATATTTCCATTTTAAAATTTTAAAATAACTGGTCAGTTAAAAAAAAAATTAAAAATCAAGATGAATCGTGATTTTTTGTTTATAATCGAAAAGGTAATTTTCGCAAAAGGCAATCTTAAGAAACAAAAGAATATCGTAGTAAGCTTTTTGCATTTTTAGCGATTTTTTTTATACATATTTGGTGTGTGACGCTCAAGATAGAAATCGTAGAAAGCCTAAAAAAAAAATCCAAAAACATTGATTTTTTTGAGAGTCTAAAAATACCACCGGATTCTTCATCAATTTCTACATAAATTGCCCACTCTTACAGGCGCATTGAAAAAACTTTAAAAATAAGCAAAATAAAACTCGTTGTGTACGTTTCTTTTAAATTGACCCATATACATAACAAATAGTAAAATTTTCAATTTGTTTTAAGCTATAAAGTTTACGATTTTCACTTAGAAACTAATGGGTCGATTACGGATGGCAGCCGAACCCCAGTGGAGTTGACAGTTGCCAAAAACATATTACACATGGCAACTGTCAGTTGGTAACTTCAGTTGCCGAACATGACAACCTAGAATTTGCGGTTGCTTTGATTTTTATTTTAAGTGGTAAATTTTAAATGGTTGTTATTTTGTTGTTAAACTATTTATTTCTAATCGAAAATTTGAAAAACAGATTAAACATGACAGTTGCTTTACATAATAACAAATTGCATGTCAGTTGCGTTGCATATAGGCAACCCAACTCCAGTTTGGTTGCTATACATAATCGACCCATAAATAACAAAAACAAATTTTTAAGTACGTATTTATAAATGTAATTGTTTAAACAAAATACCGAGACAATTTGTTAAATTAAAAGTACATTAACTACTTAAGTTGAGGTCTTTTTTTTTTTTTTTTTTTTTTTTTTATAGCCTTTATTTATTTATTGAATCTTCATATAATGAAATGACAATAAGTATTCAAATCTTAATACTAAAAAGAAAATAATAAGCCCAGCCAGTGCTAGACAAAAATTTTATGATACTAAAAAAAATTTCACATCAACTGATCCAGTCATCTATTTTGCGCTTGAGTTAAAGCAAGGGTATCCCTCCTTCTCAACCGATTATGGCCACTAAAGTTAAGGATGTCTCGTGCAAGTGGGTTTGGGTGGTGTTCAAGTTTGCTGACATACTTTGACGCGTGTTTTGTAAATTCAACTTTTACTAATGGCACGCATAGATCTTTGTGAATTCGAGAATTTTTAACATACCATGGAGCTGCAGTAATTATACGTAGAATTTTATTTTGACCCCTTTGAATTTTTTCAATGTTTGATGCTGAGGCAGTACCCCATAATTGAATTCCATAGCACCAGATTGGCTTTAGAATTGCATTGTACAACAATAGTTTGCAGTCCAACTTTAGTGAAGAATTTCTGCCAATTAGCCAATTAAGTTGCACTGCTTTTAATCTCATCTGTGTAAGTTTCGCTTCAATATGAGACTTCCAAGTTAAACGGCGGTCGAGGTGAATCCCGAGGTATTTGACTTCATTATGTTGAGGAATAATTTGATTATTTATTTTGATGAACGAGCAAGTTTCTTTTCGCAATGTGAAAGTGATATGAATACATTTCTGTTCATTAACCCTGATTTTCCAAAGCTCTAGCCAATTCTCTAGTTTATAAACATAATTCTGCAAATTCTGTGATGCTACTTGGTGGTCCTTATGAACGCTGATAAAGGCTGTATCGTCTGCGAAAGTTGACGTGTGGATTTTGGGGTCTGACGGCATGTCGGAGGCATAAATCAAATATAAAGTAGGACCCAGTATGCTACCCTGTGGCACACCTGTTTCAATTGGCTGAGCGGGGCTTAAAAAATTGCCTTCTTTGATTTTAAATTTGCGACCGTATAAATAGCTTTCCATAAGTTTATGGGTGTTAGCAGGTAGAGTTAATTTTATTTTGTGCATTAAACCGTCATGCCAAACTTTGTCGAACGCTTGGGACACATCAATGAAAAGGGCGGAGCAGTATTTTTTGTCTTCAAACGACCCTCTTATCACATTTACCAATCTGTGTGTTTGTTCGATGGTGCTGTGTTTAGCTCTGAAGCCGAATTGATGATTAGGAATGCATTCAGTGTCGTTCAGAATTGGTATCAACTTAGTCATTAACAATTTTTCGAACAGTTTAGAAATTGTCGGCAATAGGCTGATTGGCCTATATGACTCTACTTTGGTGTGATCCTTCCCTGACTTAGGAATCATAGTGATCATAGACACCTTCCAATCTGCAGGATAGTATTCTAGGCGTAAAATAGCGTTGAAGATAAAGAGGATAATTCTTCTAGCTACACGAGGTAACTCCACAAGCATTTTATTGCTGATTTTATCCATACCTGGAGCCTTTCTAAGGTTCAGAGTACCAATAGCGCTTTGGACATCACCAAAGTTTAGTCTTAGAGGTACAGGAGGTCTAATAACGAGTGGTGGCAAATCAGATTCGTTATTTGAGTTGTTTTTAGTAAACACATTTCTTAAATGGTTAACAAATAATGTCCCTTTCTCGGAATCATTTCTAGCCCAGTCACCAGTCGGATTTCGCAAAGGAGGTTTTCCTCTCACTGGTCTTTTTAAACCTCTTGCCGCCCTCCATAACGAGTAGTCAGATTGTGGGGTACTATCAAGACCCTCCAAGTAGGATGTAAGTGAAGCCGTTCTTTGGGTTTCTAAGAAATGTCTTAGTATATCTCTGCATACCCGTAGCCTAGCTTTCAGTTCAGGAGACCTGTGAAGTTGCCACTCTCTTCTCATTCTTCTTTTTTCTGATAGGAGATGTTCGAGTTCAGATAAATAAGTTCTGTTTGTCCTATTTCTACATTCAACGTGATAAGTGGAAGCGTGATGCACAGCTCGTCGAAGGTCCTCGGTAAAGTTGCCAATCGACTCATCGATATCGTCGGTAGTTCTCAACACAATATTTTCCGTGCAATGAGAACTTAAATACTTTTTGTATTTTATCCAGCTTACTCGGGTCTTAGTCATGTTTCTAAATGGAGAGCCACACACTTGAGGGAAATGCATTGAAATGATAGTAGGAGAGTGATCTGAGGACAAGTCTAATGAAGGATCCACTTGCATCCATTCTACAGGGATATTTTTCACTACTCCAAAGTCAATAACATCGGGAATCTTCCGTCGGTCCGTCGGCCAGTAGGTGGGATGTCCGCTTGAGAGTACATCTAAGCCCATTTGAGCAATGGTGTTGAAGAGTACGCGACCCTTTGGGGTTACCAGACGTGAACCCCAAAATGTGTGTTTGGCGTTAAAGTCGCCAGCAACTAAAAATCTAGCTCCAAGGGAATTAAAGAAGTTATGGTATTGGTGTTCTTTTATTGAGAATCGAGGCGGAGAATAAATCGATGATAAAACAAATTTGTATTGACAGAATTCAATGCAAATGTTTGTTGCTTGGAGGTAATCCTCACTTATGTTATTCATTAGATAATGTTTTATTCTGTTCTTTATAAGAATTGCCGAACCTCCACAAGCTCTTCCGCGGGGATCTTTAGTATCGTACAACACGTAGCCATTAATTTTGAAGTACCCTGTCGACGTCAAGTGAGTTTCAGCAATCATCATAACATCAATCTGCTTATCTATCAGGAAGTATTCCAGTTCGTTTTTATGTTGGCGGAGGCCGTTCGCGTTCCAAAAACAAATTTTTAAATAAATCATTTCTTTAAAATGGCTTGCAAGATAGTGGATTGCATTTTCAGCATTTCCTGCATCATGGATGTCATGGTGGTCGTAAAAGTGTTCATAGTTTGGACAAGTGTCTGCAATGTTGTCTCTAGATTGTTGATATGTGGCTCAGAGTATTGCGATATAGGTTCCTGCTCCAGACCTGGCATATTAGATTTGACCACGTTTGCGTAAGAAACTTGTCTAGAATTAGGAGCGTTTACGTGAGTAGTTGGTCGTACAATTTGAGGAAAATTCTTCCTCGACGTGAAATTAGGTTGTTGAGGATGGTCAGGTAATACTGGCGACTTATTGGTCCTTATGCCCTTCAAATAAGTATAAACTGGACAACCTCTATAATTAGCGGTATGATTTCCTCCACAGTTACTGCATTTTTTTATTTTTAAGTCCGTTTTGGACTTATTACATTGAGCAGTTGCATGTAGTTCCCCACATGCAACACAAACAGACGGCAATTTACAATACGCTTTGGTGTGACCAAATTCTTGACAATTAAGACACTGGACGGGTCCAACACGCTTATGCGGTTCCTCCACGGTAATTCTACGATGCAGAAGATAAATAAGATTGTAAATTGGATGGGACTCGTTTTTCTTTAAGGCAACATCTCCAGGTTCCAATTCTACCCTGAACATGGGCTGAGGAATCTTTTCACGGTTTCTAATATTCACTACGCTCTTGATTTTAAACCCTTTGTCCATTAATCCGTTCTTTATCTCCGCAGGATCAACACATGGGTCTATACCCTTTAGAACGACTTGGAGTCCTTTTGCGCTTTTGAGCTGATAGGTATAGAAATCCCTGGTCTCCCTCTCCAACTGGTTGGACAATTTTCGAAAATCATCTTCCCTATTCACTTGGATCTTTGTCTCGCTGATTTTTCCATGTTTAATTGAGGTTACGCTAAACATGTTCTCACCTATTACAGCAACAATTCCTTGTACCAGTTTATTGGAAGTGGGCTCTCTCAGGTAAATTGGTGGGGGCTTAAACGTCTTTTTCGGTATTTCTGGGTCATCCGTCTGAAGTAGAGCAAATCTGTTTTGATCATTTGGCTTATCACTGCTGACGGTCTTAGGAACTTTATTGGAATTGGAAGACATTTGAGCAGATGTCGGGCTCCTCTGTCGCTTGAGAACGGTGATGTACTTATCCATACCTACTTGTTTTTTGGGTTTGACTGCACTATTTGATGAAGATGATGATTTCTCATCGGATGAGATAACTATATTGGGCGAACAGGAACGGCGCCATATTTCGGCCTTTGTAGTGAGAAGAGACTCCACGGATTTTCTTAAGGATTCTTCCTCAGAGATCCATAAATTTTTTCTACTGTAGCTTAGCTCTTTCTCAGAATTACATCTGAGCGGGACACTCATGCAGTTGTTTTGCGATTTTTAAATTACCGAAAAACCACTATTTTTCCACCTATTACGATATCTTTTTTTTTTTTATATATATATATATATTTTTTTTTTTTTTTCACTTATTACAAGTTTTTTTTTTTTTTTTTATTTTTTTTTTCACCTATTACGAAAATTCAGCCGCACTAAAAATAACACGTCCGACCAGTTCAAGCAACACTTTCAAGTTGAGGTCTTGAAATAGTTATTCACATTTTGAAAATTTGTCCATATAAACTGAACCAAGACCAATTACCAAGCATTCCACGACAAAGGGTTTTGCGTACTGGAATGAACTGAATTATTTCGATCTACACCGTAGAGACGAAGAAACGGAGTCAGCTGTCCTACAAATGTCCAGACATCAGAATTTAAAGGGTCCCTGAGGGACTTTAATGCGCATTTGCGCATTTTTCAGTGTGGCATCGGGAAAAAATTTGATCCTACCAGTAGTTCTCTCAAAAATATACTCTATTAAAAACTTGCCAGTGGTTTTTCTACATATGTTTGAACAAATTGCAAAAATTATATTAGAATTACTAGAGTTTCATTTAATTTAAAGTTACGAAGATACAAGTTTCCTTGTACAGAACTAGTTCCATGAAAAGGACCTTTATAAGAATTCATAAAAAAAGGAATCTATAATAACAATATGACAGCTGAAACCCCTAATGACACACTTACAACCTCGTAAAGTTAATTAAGACGTTCCACAGGGCGGGGTGCGATCACAACTCTTGTTTAACAATTAACTCTCTAAATTTCTCGCACCCTGACAGCGAGAGAAAGTGGTTTCGTATTCGGACGACTGCAATATTCATAGCTGCCTTCAGAACAGGCTGCATGCAGATATCCTCGGAACATCATTTACACTAGAAAAAAAACAGTTCCTCCTGGGATGTCATTGGAAGAGCTACCTATTAGTATGTGCAAGATGTTTATCGGAATTCATATATATACAGCAGACTTGCAAGACATACCCTGGGTACCGCATGAATAGCAGACATGGAGAGCATGTTGTTGGGGTTTCCATTATAAATGAATCTTAAACTAACCGAAACTTTTTTAACTTTTTAAATCTGCAAAATGCTAATGCTTAAAATTTTAGTGCCTCTTTCAGGTGTCCTGCATCACAACGTTTACATGGCGGACATTCATTCATTAAAAATGAACTAACAATAAGTATATCAAATCTTATATCTAAAAAAAAAAATTAATTATTAGTGCAGCCAATGCCTCGAAATTGTTTTTTTTTATAAGTATAGCCATAATAGCCATTCTTCCTTCTTATCTTCGGCTCAGATCCGTTGTATCCCTTCTTCTTAGTCGAATATAGTCACAATTATTTAATATGTTGCGGGTTAATGGGCGGTTTTCTGCATTTTTTTTTTTTTTATCTAAGTTTTTACCAAAGGCACGTTTAGGACTTAATGAATATTCGATTTTTTTTATACCAGGGGGCAATTGTGCTCATTCGTAGCAATTTGTTTTGGCGTCTTTGAATTCTGTCTACATTTGAAGCTGAGGATATTTCCCATAGCTGTATTCCAAAACACCATATAGGTTTTCTGTTTGAATTGTAAAGCAAAAGTTTTTTTTTTTTTTAAATATATTTTTTTTATTATTGAATCTTTCTTATCGAAATTTTCAATATGTATTCAAATCTTAATTCTACTTGTTGTTTATTAGTTGTTACCAATGTAACCACTAACTGCTGTATTCAAATTTTAAAAATGTCTTCTAGTTAGGCTCAAAGTATCGGTTCTTTTTAGCCTCTGATGACCTTCAAACTGAAGCAGACCCCGAGCTAGGTAGTTAGGGTGGGCCATTAGTTTATCGATGTAGCTAGTTGAATATTTTTTAATTTCCTCCTGTATAGTGGGAACGTTGAGATCTCTGTGGATATACCATGGGGCTCAGACAATTTGTCGTAATAGTCTGAAGCTTTTGGATGTTAGATGAGCATGCAGTTCCCCATAATTGGATGCCATATGTCCATATTGGTTTTATGATGGACTTGTATAAGGTAATTTTGTTGTCTAACGACAAGTTTGAGTTTCGACCAAGAACCCAATGTAGTTGAGCTGCTTTAAGTTTTATAGCCGTTATTTTCGCTTCAATATGACGAGACCAGGTTAAGCGTCTATCTATATGAATTCCCAAGTACTTAACATGGTTTTCTACCGGAACAGTGATGTTATTTATTTTTACAGCTGGGCAGGTTTGTCTTCTGAGCGTGAAAGTTAAGTGAGCACATTTAGCCGGGTTAACCTTTATTCTCCATTTTTCTAGCCAGGCCTCTAGTTCATTGATGTGGGACTGCAGATTTTGCGATGCGACTTTTGGGTCATGGTTGACGCTAATAAATGCGTCTGCAAATGTGGAGGTATGCGTGCTCAGGTTTGTTGGCATACCGCTGTGTACATTATATATAGAAGCGGTCCTAATATGCTGCCTTGGGGGACACCAGCAGTAATTTTCTTGAGGGGGGAGTATTTATCTTGCGACCTTACCATGAATGTCCTGCCTGTTAGATAGCTCTCCAAAAGCTTGTGAGTCTTTTGAAAAAGCATTCGTGTTATTTTGATAAGTAGCCGCCCATCATGCCAAACTTTGTCAAATGCTTGGGAAATGTCTATAAACAGGGCTGAGCAGCATTGGTTTTTCTCAAACGCCGATCTAATTAGGGTGACAATTCTATGTACTTGTTCTATTGCACCATGTTTTGCTCTGAATCCGAACTGGTGATCCGGGATGATGTCGTGTTCATTTCGATGAGGAGTTATACTTAAAACGAATATTTTTTCGAAAAGCTTCGATAGGATTGATAATAAGCTTATCGGTCTGTACGACGCAACCTGGCTAGCATCTTTTCCTGGCTTGGGAATCATAATAATTATAGACCTCTGCCATAAGGATGGGAAGTATCCGACTCTTAATATCGCGTTAAAAATGAACAGCAAGATTCTAAAAGCAGACGATGGTAAGTTCCTTATCATTGACCCTGTGATGCGGTCAGTTCCGGGAGATTTTCTAATATTCACTTTTTCTATTGCAGATTTTACTTGATTTATGTTAAATTTTATTGGATGGTTTACGTTATCAGGAATGATTGGACGACAGAAACATGAATGTGCATCATGTGGCGTGAAAACTTTCTCAAGGTGGCCCGCGAAAGCGTTTAATTTTTCATTTATGTTTTTGGCCCAAGTGCGGTTTTTCAGTCTTAATGGAGATTCTTGGGTTATAGGGCATTTCATATGCCCTATGAAATATTTCATATTTCATTTTTTTTTGGCATCGAGGCTGTTTAGGTAGTCTTCTATTGCAGACTCGTGGTTCTGTCTCAATTTGTTGCGAAGAGTTGTCAGGCATAATTGAAGTTGGGCCTTAGTGGTTGGGGAACGACTGTTTTGCCATTGTCTTCTTAACTTTCTTTTTTCTCTTATAAGGGTCTCTATATCCGTCGATGTATTGTAAGGAGCACGTTTAATTGTCCGCTTGATTGAGGTTGCATTTCTTGATGCAGAATCCAAGACTTCTGTAAATCGGTCGACAGCTATTTGGATGTCAGATGAATTTTTTAGGGGAATGAACTGTGATAGGTGAGAGCTCACATACATTTTATAATTTAACCAATTTGTGTTTCTGTTTGGATAGGAAATAAAATTTTCAACTGCGGCGTCGGAGTTGCCTTTTAAAATGAGGATTGAAGGTGAATGATCGCGCTTGATGTTTTTAATTACAGCAAAGTCAATAAGGTCTGGTAGCTTGTTGAAGTCGGTTGGCCAATAGGTAGGCTCACCACTCGATACGACAACAAAATTATTTGCAGTTACGGTATTGTATAGCTAATTACCTCTAGGATTAATAAGTCTGGAGCCACAATATGTATGTTTAGCGTTGTAATCGCCCGCAGCAATGAATTTCTGGCCCAATGTGGAGAAGAAGTTGAGAAATTTATCGTGTACAATATTGTGCCTCGGGGGACAATAAACGGATGACAAAGTAAGTTTGAAATCAGTAAGATTTATAGATGTGGCCTGGATACAATCTTCTTCGAACTCTGGCAATGGTAAGTGTCTGATGTGTTTGTGCACAATTATGGCTGTGCCACCACAAGCCCGTCCGCTGGGATGTTTTGTGTCATACGTTAGGTATCCATTTACCCTAAAGCCGTTTTTATGAGTAAAGTGTGTTTCAGAGACAAGAAGTACGTCGATTTCATGCCTATGAAGAAAGTTTGCAACTTCGTGTTTATGTTGGGATAACCCGTTTGCATTCCAGAAACATATTTTTAACTGGTTCATTTGTTGTTGAGTAGAACTTGCAGGAGCATGTTCTGCGTTCGCATCATTTCCTGAAACATGTTCTGCATAGTGGCCATGAAGTTATTCATAGTTTGAATTAAATTTTCAATTGAGCCGGAAGGCAGTTGTGGACCTTCCCTAGGAACATCAGCGTATGAAGGCTGCTTTGCGTTAGAAGTACACGGGGGATTTTTCGCATTAGGGTTTGCAATCCATTGTAAACAGAATACTTTTTACTGAGGGAATCGGCTTTCTAGATGGGTTTCAAATATTTCTTGGTTTGCTTAGATAATTTTTAATAACTTAAGATATGGTCACATTTGGCAAATATTTACTCAAAAAAGCGTAACCACTAGTTTTAGCACGAAATTTGTTTGACGTTGTTTACTCTTACAATAGTTTTGCAAGATCAAACAGCATCAAATAAATTAAAATTAAATATTTGCTGTGCTTTGGTCTAAATAAGAAAATTTCTTTTAAATAAATAAACGAGTTCAAATATATGTTATTTAGTGGTTACGTCTTTTTGGGCGCATATAAATGTGACCGTACCCTTACAAAAATCCGGTTTTGTTTTATAATGTTCAAAACATGTTTCTCTTCGCTTAGCATTAACAAAAGAATTTTTTTCTGTTCAGATCGGCGGCAATAGAAATAAAAAACCAATTAATGATATTAATGATCATTTATTCCTGGCCGCTGATCATTTATGAATCTGTTTTAGGACTAACACACAAATAAAGCATATTTAGTATGTAAAGTGACAATTCATTCTGTAGGAGTAAAAACATTAATGCAACTAAAATTCTTTAATGGGGCCGCATTTTTTCAAAACGAATTCATTAACTATTTCGAATAAGCAAATTTTTGAACATTGCAATATTGACATTTAGATTTTAAATCTCTGATAGGGTGCTGATGATAGTTGTTAAATTTGTTTTCTTAATTTTCCCTTTCCAAACGTATGTATATTTGAGCTTGCTAATCGTTGATTTTTTTTTTTTGAAAATTAGTAAACTTGCATTTCAAATTTGGATAGTCTTCATTGTTTTCACGTCTTTGTCCATAATGTACGAGTATAAGATTCCAATTGCTATTGAACAGATGCCCCGATTAAGAAGTTTTGTATATAAGACTACTGTTTGTATAAATAAATATGGTTAATATTAAAAAACATTAAAGTCATCAATGCTTTCCAGTGGTTAGAGATTGAAATTCCAGTACAAATGAATCTCTGTCCAAAAATATATAAAAACATCATCTCCGGAATCTTTATTTAAATAATAGAGGAGTGCTTCCAGGTTCTATTTTAGGACCACTCTTATATATAAACGATTTGCAAAACAAACTCACTCTCTAAATGAAACATCCATTAATACGCAGATGGCGTGCAACTTACTCTTAGTAGCTCTGTTCTGAATATAGGAAATGAAAAAATTCAATAAATAAATAAATAAAATAAAAAAATAAATTTTCAGTTCATTAAAAATCATCCTCGAGTGATCAATTTAGAGGTTCTTTCATTCGTTTTTGTTTTACAGATCAGCCATGACTATTGTGACATTTTCATACTGTTATCTTAACATCATGTACGTATTATTCAGATGTATTACGAATATCAAGATTAGTAATTTGTTGTCACGCACTTCTGCAACATATGGTTTGAATTATGGACTTTTCGATAATATTTTTTAATTTAAGTCTTAATGAACGTCATTGGAAGATACGAGCCCGAAAAGATCACATCTAGTCTTAATAGGCTTCCAAGACTTGGAAAAGTTTATTTCACTATAAAAAAAAACTTAATATAAAAAGGTAATAAAAAGTCCCAAAAATATTAAGTACGAGTATAACTCTATACTTAAACTCTTTTGCACTTAATAATCCTTGAAGGTAAACTATCGAAAAAGAACTTTCCTAATAAATATTTTGCTGATTGCAGAGAGCGTCAACACAATTTTTTTGACTTTAGCACAAAATACAAAAATGTATCAAAATTCTTATAAATATTCAAAATTGTATGTTAGCAGTTCATTAGTTTTAAAGGACAAATAAATTTCCCTTGTTATCCGCGATTACTGCCTAACTGTCATCTGATGGAAATATTAGATCATTTTTTTTATCAGTTTAGAACAAGGTATACAAAAAGTACCAACTATACAATTTTCCACTTTGTCCCTCTAATTTTGAATTTACAAAATATATGATGTTCGGTAGCTTATATTTCATTATAAGAATCCATATTTAAAATTGTAGGTCTTACAATGTAGGTAATTACAATTTAAGCGTCGCATTATGCAGAAATAACTTCTCAAATACATATTTGTGTGATTGCATAAAGCTACAACACAAATTTCGTTTTCTTTAGACAATAGCTACAAAAGGTACCAAAAAAAGTACAAAACCACAAATCTTTGCTCTTTTTTACCCCTTTAGTTTTAATTTCCCAAATGTATGATTTTGATAAGTTTTTTTGTTTTTTAATATATCGCTATTTAAAGTTTCAAATCTGTAGATCACTTATTAACATTAAAAACAAAACTCCACTGTTTACCCATTTTTATCCCCTTGAAAATAGACTTGCAACGTTTGTAATGTACAACTTGATGACTACAGCAAGCTAAAATAAAAATGCTATTGCTTCATAATACAGACAATCATTATTTCAGAGAGAAATTTTAAAACTTTCAATATAATAAGTTCAGCCGTTTGGTCTTACCCGTTTTGTATAAACAGAAAATTTCTCTTTTTACCCGCTTTTACCCCATTGAAATAAAAATGTACTTTTTATATCAAAGTTAATCTTTATTTAAGAACAAAATATTAATATTTCACCAGTTTTCCCCCTTTTTTGTCCCTTCCTGTGCCAAGTCTTGAAATAATATAAAGCCTAATGGCACTTCCAAGTATGGATCTATCTATATACCAAATTTCACCAAAATTGGTATGTTTAAGAAACAAAGAAACCAATTTTACCGGTTTCTACCCATTTTATCGGATCCCCGTCCAAGTCTTGAAAAAAAGCCTCTTGATGCTTCCAAGCATACCTATGCTCACGTTCCGAATATTATGAAAATCGGATCAGCCGTTTAGGCGTAATTGCGGAACCATCAAATTAACTAACAAAGGCTAGATATCTAAAATTATTTATACCCTACATCACAATAGTGGGATTTGTGCTGATGTTTGGAACGCCCATAAATATTGGTCCAACACCCACCTTAAAGTTTACCGATCGACTCAGAATCACTTCCCGAGTCGATTTAACGATGTCCGTCCGTCTGGCTGGCTGGCTGTCCATGTACAGCGTGTGCGCAGAGTACAGGTCGCAATTTTGAAGATATTTCGATAAAATTTGGTACGTGATATTTTTTCGGCCCAAGGACGGATTGGATTAAATCGGTCCATTATTTTACCTAGCCCTCATACAAATGTCCTCCCGAAATAGGAGTTTAACGATTATAAATATTTTAATTAAGCAAACAAATTTCATCACAAATGAGTAGTAACTGGAGCTAAATCACATCTATACATTTTGTGAAAATCGGGCCATAACTGATCATAAGCCCCACTTCCGAAAATCACTTTAAAGCGCATAACTCTCTTAAAAACGTTGGTATCCCAATAAAATCCAACAAAAATAAGTTTCTTATATACAGAAATTATGACACCTAATTGTAGAATGGTCGGTTTATAATTAGTCGAAACTCCCATATAAGAGACCGTAATTTACTTTAACCTCCATAAATCTTTTAAAAGTATGTACATCGAGATAAAGTATTTATATTTACAGAAATCATGACACTAAATTTTTGGATGATCGGTCCATAATAGGTTATATCTCACATGTAGCGCTCATTTCTGAAAAACTGTTTTATACTTTTATTGGGTGTAGGGTATTATATGGTCGGGCTTGACCGACTATACTTTCTTACTTGTGTTTATCAAACATCTGCCATTTATAAACCGAGTTTGCTTAACTTTTATGCCAGAAATCTCGAACATATCGTCAGATATTTCTGCATTCGGAAAGTAATTTCAACTAATTGAACCTGAATATAAAGTAATATGTAGAAATTACGAACGAAGTGAAAAAATTATCACTGCACAGTGGAGCAGACTAAAAATTTTTGGAATAAAAACAATAAAGTTTTACATCAGTTTAAGTTTTTTTAAGGGGGCTCAATATAGAGCACATTTGAGATGTAATTTGTTTCAATTTTAAAAGTTTTCTATTTATTGAAATTCCTCGGCTAAATCTTTTTATCTAAATGAAAATTTATCAAATTTTTGTTAAAAAATACTGTTTGTTAGATATTCAACAAATACGTAATATAATCTTTAATTATTAACATAAGACTGTTAAATGTTCAATGTAGACCAAATTTTCCTTCTAAATAATAACAAGTACAAAGGGAGTCACACAATTCCCAAAAATGAGACGGAAATCGCAAAACTGGGGTCTAATTCTGGCAGTCGATACCGTTCGAAATTTACTCGAAGTTGGGTTTTTTTTTAATTTTGGGATTCTCGCACTCGCTATCGAGTAAGTTGTATCGAAATTTCTTATGATGGCACACGATAGCGCGTTTACGATCGAATGTAACCGTGCGACTTTTATTCGATACCAAATTTGGTGTCGAAATTTTATTTTTAAATAGTTCGTTGGATAACAAGTGTTTATTTAAGATTTTAATTCTTATATTAATTAATTATTCGGATAGATGTTCGTACTTTTTTGTATTACTCTCTGTTTTTGCACCTTTGTAAAGGAGTTTTTACACAAACTCTAACGAGTTTATTGATTTTGTTAAAAAGTAAAAAATAATTATTCTTGTTTGAACTCTTTACAAGTGCCACAACAGTTTTTTAAAATTAACCACATTTTATTTATTTCAGTACACAATGTAAGTTCAATCTTTAATAAGTTTTATGCAAATTAAGTAATTAATATTAATTATTAGGTCGAATATAACAAAAATAAATTTCAGCAAAAACAAATTCTTGCTGGGTTTATGTCTGAGCACAGCACTTTGGCCAAAGGCGTTTTACCAAATACATGCCAAGGAAAAGCTACTGCTAACAGACTTTGGGAAACTTTAACTAATAAATTAAATGCCTCCGGTCCACCGCTAAAAGATGTAAAAACTTGGCGCAAGGTAAATTATTGATTGTTTTCCACATTAACATGCTGCAGATAAAGACTTTTGTAATTTTCGGTAGGTGTATTCTGATCAAAAGCAAATGGTTAAGAAAAAGTCATGAGCTGCACCACCATATTTACTATTTATTGCTAAAATTACATACTTGTGATCACATATCTGCAAATTCGGCAGAACATATACTAAAATTGGAACGATACAGAGAAGATTAGCATGGCCCCTGCGCAAGGATGACACGCAAAATCGTGAAGCGTTCCACATTTAAAAAAAAAAAAATAAAAAACATTAAAAAATAAAAAACATTAAAAATCGCATAAAAACTGTATGAGTGTTCCTCTCAGATGTAATTCTGAGAAAGAGCTTAGCTCGACTAGAAAATCTTTATGGATCTCTGAGAAAGAATCCTTAAAAAAATCTGTGGAGAATCTTCTCACTACAAGAGCCGTAGAACGGCGCCGTTCCTGTTCGCCCAATATAGTGATTTCATCAGATGATAAAACATCAATATCTTCTACATCAAATAGTGCAGTCAAACCTAGAAAACAAGTAGGGATGGATAAATACGTCACAGTTCTTAAGCGACAGAGGAGCCCGACATCTGCTCAAATGTCATCAAATTCAAAAGCTCCCAAGACCGTGAGTATTGACAATCCAAATGATCAAAACAGGTTTGCTCTCCTCCAGACGGATGATCCAGAACTTCCTAAAAAGACGTTTAAGCCCCCACCAATTTATCTGAGAGAGCCCACTTCCAGTAAATTGGTACAAGAAATTGTTTCGGCAATAGGTGAAAATATGTTCAGCGTAACCTCAATTAAACATGGAAATATCAGCGAAACCAAAATTCAAGTGAAAAAGGAAGATGACTTTCGAAAATTGTCCAACCAGTTGGAGAGGGAGAGTAGGGATTTCTATACCTACCAGCTGAAAAGCGCAAAAGGACTCCAAGTCGTTCTAAAGGGTATAGACCCAGATGTTGATCCTGACGAGATAAAGACTAGTTTAATGGAAAATGGCTTCAAAATTAAGAGCATAACGAATATTAGAAACCGTGAAAAGATTCCTCAGCCTATGTTCAGGGTGGAATTGGAACCCAGAGATATAGTCTTAAAGAAAAACGAGTCCCATCCCATCTACAATCTGATTTACCTTCTGCATCGTAGAATCACCGTGGAAGAACCGCATAAGCGTCAGGGACCCGTCCAGTGTCTTAATTGTCAAGAATTTGGTCACACTAAAGCGTATTGTAAATTGCCGTCAGTTTGTGTTGCGTGTGGGGAACTACATACAACTGCTCAATGTGATAAGTCGAAAACCGACTCAAAAATCAAAAAATGCAGTAACTGCGGAGGTAATCATACTGCAAATTATAGAGGTTGTCCAGTTTACACTCATTTGAAAGGCATAAGGACCAACAAGACGTCAGTATTACCTGATCATCCTCAACAGCCTAATTTTGCATCGAGTAACAATTTTCCTCAATTGTTACGGCCCACTAGTCATGAAAACGCGCCTAGTTCTAGATAAGTTTCTTACGCTAACGTGGTTAAATCTAATATGCCAGGTTTGGAGCAGGAACCTAAATCTCAATATTACGAGCCTAATATTAACACTCTAGAGACTACTTTGCAGACACTTGTCCAAACTATGAACACTTTTACGACCACTATGACATCCATGATGCAGGAAATGCTGAAAATGCAATCCACTATCTTACAAGCAATTTTAAAGAAATAATTTGTTTAAAAATTTGTT
Organism: Bellardia bayeri; assembly: GCA_950370525.1. Classification (NCBI taxonomy): domain Eukaryota; kingdom Metazoa; phylum Arthropoda; class Insecta; order Diptera; family Calliphoridae; genus Bellardia; species Bellardia bayeri. The sequence goes on along the minus strand of OX493268.1, from coordinate 38,653,779 downwards.
TTTGGAACGCGAACGGCCTCCGCCAACATAAAAACGAACTGGAACACTTCCTGATGGATAAGCAGATTGATGTCATGATGATTGCTGAAACTCACTTGACGGCGACAGGGTACTTCAAAATTAATGGATACGTGTTGTATGATACTAAAGATCCCCGCGGAAGAGCATGTGGAGGTTCGGCAATTCTTATAAAGAACAGAATAAAACATTATTTAATGAACAACATATGTGAGGATTACCTACAAGCAACAAACATTTGTATTGAATTCTGTCAATACAACTTTGTTTTATCATCAATTTATTCGCCGCCTCGATTTTCAATAAAAGAACATCAATACTACAGCTTCTTCAATTCCCTTGGAGCTAGATTTTTGGTTGCTGGTGACTTTAACGCCAAACACACATTTTGGGGTTCACGTCTAGTGACCCCGAAGGGTCGTGAACTCTTCAACACCATTGCCAAAATGGGCTTAGATGTACTCTCAAGCGGGCATCCCACCTACTGGCCGACGGACCGACGGAAGATTCCCGATATTATTGACTTCGGAGTAGTGAAAAATATCCCTGTAGAATCGATACAAGTGGAGCCTTCATTAGACTTGTCTTCAGATCACTCTCCTTCTATTATTTCAATGCGTTTCCTTCAAGGGTATGGCTCTCCATTTCGGGACATGTCTAAATCCAGAGTAAGTTGGATAAAGTATAAAAAGTATTTAAGTTCCCACTGCACGGAAAATGTAGTGTTGAGAACTACCGAGGATATTGATGGGTCGATTGGCAAGTTTACTGAGACCTACTGTACCTCTAAGACTTAGCTTTAATGATATTCAAAGCGCTATTGGTACTCTGAACCTTAAAAAAACTCCAGGTATGGATAAAATCAGCAACAAAATGCTTGTGGAGTTACCTCGTGTAGCTAGAAGAATTATTCTCTTTATCTTCAATGCTATTTTACGCCTAGAATACTATCCTGCAGATTGGAAGGTATCTATGATTACCATAATTCCTAAGCCAGGGAAGGACCTCACCAAAGTAGAGTCATATAGGCCAATTAGCCTACTGCCGACAATTTCAAAACTGTTTGAAAAATTGTTAATGGCTAAGTTGATTCCAATTCTGAACGACACTCAATGTGTTCCAAATCATCAATTCGGGTTCAGAGCTAAACATAGTACCATCGAACAAACACACAGATTAGTAAATGTGATAAGACGGTCGTTTGAAGAGAAAAAATACTGTTCCGCGCTTTTCATTGATGTTTCCCAAGCGTTCGACAAAGTCTGGCATGAAGGTTTAATGCACAAAATAAAATTAGCTCTGCCAGCTAACACCCACAAACTTATGAAAAGTTATTTATATGGTCGCAAATTTACAATCAAAGAAGGCGATTTTTTAAGCCCCGCTCAGCCAATTGAAGCAGGAGTACCCCAGGGTAGCATACTGGGTCCTACTTTATATTTGATTTATGCTTCCGATATGCCGTCAGACCCCAATATACATACTTCAACTTTTGCTGACGATACAGCCTTTATTAGCGTTCATAAGGACCATCAAATAGCATCACAGAATTTGCAGAATTATATTTATAAACTAGAGAATTGGCTTGAGCTTTGGAAAATCAGGGTTAACGAACAGAAATGTATTCATATAACTTTCACATTGCGAAAAGATACCTGCTCGTCCATCAGAATAAATAACCAAATTATTCCGCAACACAATGAAGTCAAATACCTTGGAATCCACCTCGATCGTCGTTTAACCTGGAAGTCTCATATTGACGCAAAACTTACACAGATGAGATTAAAAGCAGTGCAACTTAATTGGCTAATCGGCAGAAATTCTACATTAAAGTTGGATTGTAAACTTTTGTTGTACAATGCAATTCTAAAGCCAATATGGTGTTATGGAATTCAATTATGGGGTACTGCCTCAGCATCCAACATTGAAAAAATTAAAAGAGGTGAAAATAAAATTCTACGTATAATTACTGCAGCTCCATGGTACGTTAAAAATTCTCGAATTCACAAAGATCTAGGCATTCCTTTGGTGAAAGACGAATTTACAAAATACGCCTCAAAATATGTCAGCAAACTTGAACACCATCCAAACCCACTTGCACGAGACATCCTTAACTTTAGTGGCCATGTTCGGTTGAGAAGGAGGGATACCCTTGCTTTAACTCAAACGCAAAACAGATGACTGGATCAGTGGATGTAAATTTTTTTGTAGTATCATAATATTTTGTCTAGCACTGGCTGGACTTATTATTTTCTTTTAGTATTAAGATTCGAAAACTTATTGTCATTTCAATATCTGAAGATTCAATAACTAAATATAATGTATTATAAAAAAAAAAAAAAAAAAAAAATTAAAGCCTGATACCTTTCCAACGAGCTATCACTCGTTGCGATCGCTTTAGTAGTTTTTTTTTTAAAACAACTTTCAATGAGGTCCCTTATGAAGAATTCTTCAATTTTGTCACATGACAGTGGTGTACACCACCACTAAACCAGTCACTATAAAAAAAAAAAAAAAAAAACATATCTGCAAATAAATCATTATTGGTTTATTTACGATGGTTATTATTAAATATACTTCCAAGCATTGAATTAAGGCTATGAAACCCTTTTCTATTGAAAAACATATTCTCATTTGATGGTTTTTGTAAGCCAAAATGAGTTCCATCTATGCAGCCAAGGACTAAAAAAAGAAGTAGTTAGTCATTAGATATCATAGGTGTGTAATATGTATGTACATTAGTTGTACATGACACTTACCTCCTGGAAGCTTGTACTTCTTCATAAAATATCGGTACAGTTTCATTTGCATTACATCCAGAACTCTTGAAACTATTTTCGAAAGTGCGCTTTGACTTATACAATAATAAAATCGTTGCCGACAGTATTTTGAAAGCCTCCGGAAGCCAAAAACAATAAAGTGGTGGTCAATTGTATTTTTGCTAGTACGGCAGTTGTCAAATGTCCAGCAAATTCTAACTCCTCAAGAATATAGTTAAAAGCTTCCTTGCAAACTCTAAAACGTTTCTTAAACCTATAAAAATAAATTTTTACACGTAATTTTTACAAATCAAGGGGATATATACTTACTCATTGTTTGGCAAGCCCAATGGATCACTTGTTACTCGGATTTTCCTTCTAATTGCATTTACATATATCATACTCTCTCTCAGACTCTGATGACGAAGAATACAAAATTAAATTTACGTCATGGACGCGATTAAATAAGGAAACACCTTCAAAATTATAAATCAAATTCGCAATTCTTTTGATAAATTATTTAATTTTCTTTGTTTTTTGTTTACATATTTGTAGTGTTGGTTAAGGCTTTTTTTTATATTTTACAACACTTTATTAAAAAATCGATTCGCAAGGTAACGAGTGCCATCATCAGAAAAACTCGCACGATCGAAATTAATTTCGATACGAATTTATTTCGATCACGAGTCCCGGAATTAGCCCCCTGGTATTTTTTACAATTTTACTAATAACGCCCTGGTAAAATAGTTTAAGAATAAATAAGGGAACTGGTTTCCGTTTTGCAATCCCAGTTTTGAAAATTTAGAACATATAGGCCCATTATCTCAATGTGTCGACAATCTGCCTGTTACTAAATGTCGACATACATTTATTCGACTGATAATATGTCCGTTAACAATTTGGTTTTCTCAATATACCGACAGAAACATTATTTTCATTTGGCAATACCTCTCAAAATTCATGTGAAAATTGGGAACTCTGTCTTCAAGTGACAAGTTGTTGACATACATAAATCAGCTGTTTTCCAAATGTGAAAAAATAACAAAAAATAAAATCAACAAAAAAAAACAAATATTTTAAAAAATAAATAATATCCATGTCTGCCAGGTAGTTAGGTCTGGCATGATAAACTGTTTCAACATTCACTTGGAATTCATGTTCTTCGAGTTCACCCTCCATCAAATTAATGTTTATTCCTCTATTAAACATTTTTTCTAAAATCTATTTCATTTTTTTTTTTTACAAAAACTCAATGTATTGCCACATAAAAAATATGAACAGCAGTCAGCTGATTGAATTTATCTGTACAAAAAATAAATAATCGGCAGTTGAAGGCTGGTTAGTTCTGCAACAGAATAGAAGCAAATGAGACATTGAGAAAACAAAATTTCTTTAATCGGCAGTTTTTCGTTGGGGAAAAATATAATCGCCTAATGAGAAAACAACCCATAGTCTACAAATTAAATTTTGATAGAAAATAGGTCGAATTCAGAACTTTGTAGAGGCAATCTATTTCAAAAATTCGACATGTTTTTTATATAAAAATGATCTCTGTAATACATTTAGAAAATTTAAAATCTTTTATACATAAGAGAAATTTTGTTTAATAAAAAGTTAGTTATGGCACTTTTTTGCCCAAAAACTTCATAAATCGATTGATTATTTTATTGTTTAAATACAAAAATAAATTCGAGGAACCACAGTCAAAAGTTCTGCCCGATATTTAAAAAAACCCCGTATGAATGTTTAGCAATGTTTAAAATTTCAAATGCGTATAACTAACGAAAGAGAAAGCCTTAAGATATTAATAACTCACGCAAGCATGTGTGAATGAAAGTCTGAAATTTAGGTTTAGATCGGGCCAGCCATTTAGAGATGCCAGAATTATTTCCATAAAATGTCGATTTTGTCCCACTGTACACGGCCTAAAGAAATCTGGAAAGTAATTTCGATGTTACATAAGTATGTATGTTGTAACCGAAATCTCTGTACAGTGCGAAAATTTACATTTTTTAATTCTTAATTCATTTGGATTTTGAAAAAGTCAAGAATTATTAACACTTAATTATTTCGCCCACTTAAATTCTTTTGACTTGCTAGTACATACATACATACATACGTATAGTATGTTTATTCGTTTATTCAAGGAAAATTAACAAACATAAATAGAAAAAAAATATCAAAATATAAGTGGCTAAAAGAATCTAAAAATATCTAAAGAAAATAATTACATATGTATGTATGTATGTAAGTAGGTATATATATTGTCTAGATGATGTTCTTTGCATGTTATCAGATCTAAATAAATAATTCAGATGGATGTTCTGTATGTTGAAACAAACATGCATACGAGTACATTAAAACATACAAATATGTGTATATTTATAGATATGTATGTATGTATGTATGTATGTACCTGGGTTGGCTAATATTGTGCAATTGCAGTTTTTTGATACATTTTAGATCAGTTGGTACCGTGGTACTACCACGAGTCATTTGGTAAAATTTGCCTATTATCACCTCAACTCCTGTTTGGTTGCTATACATAATCGACCCATAAGTTTTTTAATTATTTAATAAATATTAATAATGGTACCGTGGAGATCTCAAAAGTACATTTTATTTATATAGATGGTACAAAATCTAATAAGCTATTTCCCATTGACGACAAAAGGAGAAAATAATCATTCACATTTAAACGTGTGTATTTTATTTTTGACATATACAAAATACACAGCAAGAGCAGAAATATGCCAAACCTTCTTGCAAATACAATGATGCAATACCATTTGCACAAAATTGTGAATTGGGCTATTGTAGTTGGTCGTCTGCTTTGGTAAATGTGTTTAATGATTTAGTATGCTAGTATGGTGGATAGGGGCATCCCTCGCCGTTTTCCATGATACATTGTACAAATGGTCATAGAATATATTGAACGATCGGGCGATGTCAATATGTCTCGATACATTTTTAACAAATGGTCCTGACATACTTGACATAGCTAGGTTGTAATAAGTAGTTGGGAGAGCCAGCTGTCATTCCTTTGTGATACGCTTGAAACGAGTGGTCACAAAGAAGTAAGAACTGGAGGAATTTTTGTTAGGATTAATGATACGGTTAAACGTCATTAATGAGAATAGGATCCCTTCCCATTATCACCTATTACAACCCAAAACCACCATTTTGAACGCTGCGAACCAAGTAGCCGCACGCACAGCTACCGAAAACCCCTTGCAAGTTACGGTCAAGAAAACAACTAAATGCAATTTTAATAAACAAATTTTGTTTTTTCTTTATAAACATTCGTTTATATTACGTTTGTCATTCGTACAGCCGAAAAGTCTACATATATATTCTGGGTCCTTATGACATTCTAAGACGATCTAGACATGTCCGTCGGTCTGTCCGTCTGTTGAAATTACGATAGAGTTTCAAAAAAAAAAACAAAAAGACATAGAACAATGAAGTTTTTACAAAACATTCTTTGATCCACTGAAATGTTTGGTATTGAAAATCGGCAAAATAGGTCCAGTAGGATCAAAGTTATAGATTAAAGTTTCAGAATACATCACTTTTGCACACACTTTATTTTGAATATAGATGGACAAGTTCTATTGAAAATAGTAAAAATCAGTCCACGATTTCTCATAGCCCCCATACAAATGTCTTCCCGGAATATGGATTTATGGTGTATAAATGTCTATAGAAAAGCCGTATCTATACATAATTCTGCAATAATAAGTTGCATGCAAAGTGAAATCTCAAAACGAGGTTTTCTTTGAAATGCAGAATTGGTTTAGATAATTTAAAAAAAAATAGTTCTGCGAATGTATCTTACGTGAGCTGTAAGAAACAAAGTTTTAAATCTACAAAATGATTTTTTAGAAATTAAACTTTTTATACCCTACACCACCATAGTGGGGAGGATATAGGGTATGTACTGATGTTTGTAACGCCCATAAATATTAGTCCAACACCCACCTTAAAGTATACCGATCGACTCAGAATCACTTTCTGAGTCGATTTAACGATGTCCGTCCGTCTGGCTGTCCATGTAAAGATTGTGCGCAGAGTATAGGTCGCAATTTTGCAGATATTTCGATAATATTGGGTACATAATATTTTTTCGACCCAAGGATGGGTGGGATTGAAACTGGTGGAAATTGGTCCATTATTTCACCTTGCCCCTATACAAATCTCCTCCCGAAATTGTTTGAATTATGTAAGTATCCACACAAATTTCATCAAAAATTAGTGTGTAAATGAAGCCAAATCACATCTACAAATTTTGTGCAGATTGGTCCATAATTACTCATAGCTCCCATAAAAAACCCACTCCCGAAAATCATTTTAAAGAGCATAACTCTCTCAAAAATGTTGGTATCCAAATAATATTGAACGCAAATATATTTCATATGTATGCAAATAATACGGTACAATTTTATAATGGTCGGTCTATAATTAGGCGACACTCCCATATAAGACCCTCTCCGTAATTCACTTTAAGCTCCATAAATCTTTTAAAAGTATTTATATCGAGATAAAGTTTAACACATATAATATTTATATTCACAGACATCCTGACACTAAATTTTTGGAATGTCGGTCCACAATAGGTTATATATCCCATATAACGCCCATTTCTGAAAAACTGTTTTATGGGCTTGCCCGACTATACTTTCTTACTTGTTATCAATATTTTTCTTGATTGACATTTTTTGAGTTACATTATTTGGTGCACATAATGACAACAATGTTTTTAAGCCATGATGTCAGAGAACCACCGAAGAAGAATTTAGCTCAAGTTTGGTGGATTAAATTCTTTCGAAAGCGAGGCCTTCTACTTCTTTGAATGGAATATTATTTCAACCTCCCGCAGACTTTTACATATATACCCTATCACACACATCATCAGTTTAATTCAACGATTACCCGAATTTCAAGTTTCTAGCTTTAGCGGTTTGGGTTGTGCGATGATGAATGAATTAGTCAGTCAGTCAGTCAGTCACGTTACTCTTTTATATATATATAGATTTAAGTTTTTACCTATGTATTGATTATTTGTTTGAAAATATGTATGTACCATGCGCGCGTTGCTACGCCAATTAAAATAAATTTAAAAGAAAGACATTACACAAATATTTAATTCATTTTAAGTAATTTTATTGATTTTTCTCATTTTGAAAAAAGTAGGCGGTCGAAAAAAGTATTCTTAGTCATGCCGGAGTCTTAGTTATATCCCGTCAAAGTTTTACTAAGATCGGTCCAGCGGTTTGGCCTTCCCGGCAGGCGTTGTAATTAAATAAGAAAAGTGGGCGTTAGAGTAGGTGTGTTCATACCAACTCAGAAACCTTCCCGGGCTAATGCACAACAACTTTGCCAAAGATAATCACATGATCAAATACATAGTTTACGATTCTATAGAGGATATACATACAAACATTTATTTTTTGAGATGGGACATGATGGCACATAACATTTTTATTTTTACCTAGCCTTCAGTAAGATGTGTATACAACTTGTTTGAAGTAAATCTGTAAAAAGCCATGCAGAAGCAATTAATCAATTTAAACTGATTCATTCATTATCGCACAGCCCAAACCGCTAAAGCTAGAAACTCATTATCATTGTTGCCAATTTGACGTTTTTCCCGTCAAATCTGACGTTTTTACAATGCCAATTGCGGAAAAAAATGCTTTTTAGCGGTTAGCGTGAAATCTGGCGCTTTAGCGTTTCTTTTTAGCGTTTTTCCAAGGTTGAATTATATGGTATAAGTAAGAAAAAAAGTGTTTTTACGGAGCTACAGAAATGTGTTCCGAATTTATTTTTAATTAAGTGCGTGTGTCATTCTATTCAATTAGCTATTACAAATGCTAGGAAAAATTGTATTCCAAATCACCTTGAATTTTTAGTTAATGAAACGTATAATTGGTTTTCGAGAAGCTACACTCGGCAACAAAGTTACAAACACATTTTTCAAACCATAAATGATGAAAAGGTAAAATTAAATGGTTTTAATTATTTAAAAAATAATTTGAGTTTTTTTACTATTCTTTTTGATTTAGATGCCATTAAAAAATACTAATATTTGTGACACTCGGTGGCTGTCAATTGAAACATCCATTATTAGAATTATAGACCTATGGGTGGAACTAAAAACGCATTTTGGAATTGCCAAAAATTATGAAAGGTAACTAAGTTATATGACCTATATAACAATAATATAAATTTATTGTACCTTGTCTTTTTGAAACCTATATTATCCAAAATGCAAATGTTGAACAAAAGCTTTCCGAGCCAAAACGCAGATTCTACTAAACTTTTAAATGATATGGAAGTTTCTATTAACTTCCTTACACAGTTTGTTTTAGAGCCTGCAACAAAAATTGCCATTTTCACAACTGATTTCGAAAATCAAATTTGTTATAACCTCTATTTGGGATTTTCTTTTGAAACATCTTTAAAAGAATTTAAAAATTAAATCGATAGCCAAACAGAAGTAAGCTTAAGGCATGATTGCTTGAACTTTGTTCTCCATTTGATATTACAATTGAAAAAAAAGGTATTACAAATCATCAGTTATTGACCAATTAATAATTTCTTTTACTGCTTTCAGGTTGCCAGAAAACTTTAAAATTCTAAAAACTATAAATTTACTTTCAGTTGAAAATCTTTTAAAAGCTAATAAGGATGATATAATTCCACTTCTATCCATATTTTCACAAAGTAAAGATTTAATTGATGCTATAAACTCTCAATATAAAAATATTTTATATTTTAAATGGAATGAAGCGACATCAACACGTAACTTTTGAACGACTCTGCTGGGAATAACCCCAACTACAAAGAATTAGCAGAATTTGCATTGGACATTTTGTCACTTCCGTGGTCTAATGCAGACGCTGAAAGAGTGTTTAGCCAAATCAACCTAGTTAAAACCGAACTACGAAACAGGCTAATAACCAGTACAGTCAATGATGTGCTTCGATTAAGGTAAATTTACTTTTAACGCAAACATTTAAATTTATATACATTTTTTATTAAAATATTTTAAGAATTCTCAAAAAGCTAAATAAAAAAAATATATATATTTCTAAATCTTTCCAATAATTAAAGGAAAAGGGAAAAATTAAATCAATTACATAATTTCTTTAAAAAGCAATTTATTAAATTTTGTGGTTTCTTATTTTTATTCAATAAAATGTTTGAATATTGATTTAATACATTTTTGCAATGTAAATTTTTGTAAACGAATTCAATTTTAATTACAGATACGGTCTCAAACTTCAGAATAAATGTTGTTTTGATTATGAATTTCCAAAATCTGTTCTAAGCGAAGTAGGTACAATGGCCACTTATACACAAAATGCTGAAGACTGGCACTATATTTTTGAAAAATACCTAATTTTGTTTGTAAATGATTAAAAACAATTCAATAAAAAAAATACATATGTGTAATTACATATTTACATTTTATTTTACCAGCTATTTTTATTTAACGTAAATTTATTTGACGCTTTTGTAAAAAATTTATTTAGCGATTTTTAAACCCCAATTTGAAGGGAAATTGTGAAAATATTTTCGCAAAGTCAATGACTTATAGATACTAAAGAATACATATATTCAGACCCAACCGATGAGAATATAAACTTAGATTCACATATTTAATTTTTATACCCTTCACCATCATGAGAAGGGTATATATAAGTTTGTCATTCCGTTTGTAATTTCCACAATATAATTTTCCGACCCTATAATATATATATATTCTGGATCCTTATAGATAGCGGAGTCTATTAAGCCATGTCCATCTGTGTGTTGAAATCAGTTTTCTGAAGTCCCCAGATATCTTCGGGATCCAAATCTTCACTAATTCTGTCAGACATGCTTTCCAGAAGTTTTCTATTTAAAATCAGCAAAATCGGTTTAGGCCAACCAGAGTTATGAACCGATATGTGAGACAACCTCCATAAAAATTTGATATTTTTTGTCCATTTTATTGCAATATTTTGAAATATATTGCAGATACTACCATGAAATTTTGTGTACGTTTTTTTTATGATAAAAGAAGAAAGTGTGCGGAAAACAGTATTAATCGGTCCATGATTTCTCATAGCTCCCATACAAAAATCTTCCCAAAATATTGCTCAATTATACATAAATGCGTATAAAATTGGAATATCGAGACAAAATTCTGCAAAAATAAATCGCAAAACGAAATTTTGTTTAGTTCGGTCCATGTTTGACCATAGCCCCATATAAAGTCCACTTCCAAAATTCACTTAAATACGTATAAAACAGATATAAATAATGTTAAACGGCTAAAATTTGGCGTGAATAATCGTTATAGGCAAAGAAATTATTGTACTAAATTTTATGGTGGTCGGCCTAGAATTGGTCATAGCTCCCATACAAGGACCACATCTGAAAAAGACATTTATCCCTATATATATTGTATAAATATCGGTACCAACTCAAAACTTTGCACAGATCATTTACATATATACAAAAATCATCCCACAAAATTTTGTGAATTTTGGTCTATTTTTAACCGTATGCCCCATATAAAGCCCTCTTCCGAAAATCACTTTAATACTCATAAATCTCTTATAAATAATGGTACCAATTCAAAATTTTACACGGATCATTTACATACATGCCTAAATCAAACTGCTGGATTTTAAGAAAATCGGTCCATATTTGACTATGTCCCCCATATAACGTCCACTTCCGAAATCCACGTTAATACTAATATATATCTTAAATATACCGTTATTATGTTGCATGAAAATCAGTGTTCCAAAATTTAAGAAGATCGGCCCATAATTTGTCATAGCTGCCATATAAGAACCATTTCCAAAAAAAAAAATAAACCCACAAAAATGTCTAATGAATATCGATATCGAACCAACTTTTATACAGATCAGAAATATCGCTTATACAGCAATTATGCTACTGAAATTTGTACCAGTCAGTCAATAATTAGCATTAGCTCCCGAATTAAATCCACTTCCGAGTATAACAACCAACCATATAACACTTGTAAATAACTCTATTGAGATAAAATTCAACCAAAATAAGCCTAAAATACATAGAAATCACATTAACCGATACCGGATTTCGAAGCTATCAGTTCATAAATGGTCCACTTCTACTATACCACCCATAAATCTCTTGTAAATAATGTTATTGAGATCAAATTCAACTAAAAGAAGCCTCACCTTATAATCTTACCCCTAGGAAACAGACTTAACTTGTTGTGAATATGACAATATGTTCCTTTAATTTTATAAATTGTTAAGATTATTATGAAAATCAGACACTCGGTAAATTACATTAAGAATCGGTAGTTACATCAATTATTAATGGTAAAAATTAGATAAAATTTCAAAACATTTAAAATAAATTATGTTGGTCGTCAAATTGTCTTTCAAACAATATACATATAAAATTCTAATAAAATTTGGACTAAGACTGAATAGAAAACACAGAATTGGGATATATTGTACTACTCCTATAACCAGTGTAGTTTTTCTATTTCTTATTATGTTTAGGTGGAGGGTATTTAAGATCCGGCACAGCCGAATATTGCACTCTAACTTGTTTTACTTTTGTTTGATCAGTATTTCAAATCGTATATCTAATAAACTGCATTATTTAGTCTAGCCAGTGCAGGACGAAATTTGTTTCTTGGCATTCTTTCTTATTGTCTTCGGTTCAGATCCGCTGTATCTCTTCTTCTTTGTCGAATATATCCATTGTTATTTAATACGAGTACGTTGCGGGCTGATGGGTTTGGGTGTAGTTTAAGGTTTTTTTTTAATATTTCTGCATTTTTTTTTGGATATCAGTTTTTCTTTATGAATGTTCGAATTTTTTAATTTCAATTTCATTTGATAGAAATAGGAGAGCATGATTCTCTACGCAATGTAAAAGTTATGTGTGTGCATTTCAGCTCATTAACTTTTATACTCCATTGCTTTAATCACTTTTCTAATTTAATTATAAGATTTTGTAAGTAGTGAGATGCTTCTTGAGGATTTTTATGAATGTTTAAAATAGCAGTATCATCAGCAAATGTAGATGTATGAGTACGATTGTTTGTTGGCATATCAGATGTATACGAATATATCAAGTACATATAAGAAGGGTCCCAGGATACTTCCTTAGCTTAAAAAAATCTCCTTCATAGAATAATTATTATTTCATAATCGAACTGTCAATTTTTACTTCTTGATAAATTTTAGTTAGACTCGAGTTCATTAAATTTAATTTTCATTAAATTATTTTTACTGAAGTTAGGAATTACAACTTGAAAAATTTTTTATTATTAAAAATTTTGATAATTTTTCTTGACTGGGGATCGAACCTGGGTTGTTGAATTTACATATGTTTCGAGAAGTCCCACTTTCTCTTATCAGAATTCTTTGCGTTCTACCACATGCACCACTGCATGTGCATGTGGTCTGGATGTTGAAATCAGGTGTCTGAAGTCAGCAGATATCTTCGAGATCCAAATCTTCAAAAATTCTGTCAGACATACGTTCGAGAAGTTTGCTATTTAAAATCAGCAACATCGCTTTAGACCAACCAGAGTTATGGACCAATATGTGAGACAACCTCCATAAAAATTTGATATTTGTTGTCCATTTTATTGCAATATTTTGAAATATATTGCAGATAATACCATGAAATTTTGTGTACGTTGTTTTTATGATAAAAGAAGAAAGTGTGCGGGAAATAGTATTAATCGGTCCATGGTTTCCCATACAAAAATCTTCCCAAAATATTGCTCAATTACACATAAATGCGTATATAATTGGAATATCGAGACAAAATTCTGCAAAAATAAGTTTTATACAAAACTAAATCGCAAAACGAAATTTTTTTTTAGTTCGGCTCATGTTTCACCATAGCCCCTATATAAAGTCCACTTCCAAAACTCACTTAAATACGTATAAAACAGATATAAATAAAGTTAAACGGCTAAAATTTGACATGAATAATCTATATAGGCAAATAAATTGTTGTGCTAAATTTTATGGCGGTCGGCCCAGAATTGGTCATAGCTCCCATACAAGGACCACATCTGAAAAAGACATTTATATATTGTATAAATATCGGTACCGACTCAAAACTTTGCACAGATCATTTACATATATACAAAAATCATCCCACAAAATTTTGTAAATTTCGGTCTATTGCTAACCGTATGCCCCATATAAAGCCCACTTCCGAAAATCACTTTAATACTCATAAATCTCTTATAAATAATGGTACCAATCCAAAATTTTACACGGATCATTTACATACATGCCTAAAACAAACTGGCCAAACTTTGAGAAAATCGGTCCATATTTGACTATGTCCCCCATATAAGGTCCACTTCCGAAATCCACGTTAATACTAATATATATCTTGAATATACCGTTATTATGGTGACATTCGACGTGAAATTTCCTAATATGCATGAAAATCAGTGTTCCAAAACTTAAGAAGATCGGCCCATAATTTGTCATAGCTGCCATATAAGAACCATTTCCAAAAAACAAAAATGCCTAATAAATATCGATCCTGCATACAAAATTTTGGAAAAATGTGTTTTTTTTTAATTTTTCAGAAATTATAATTCTATGATTAAGTACCGGCAGACACATATGATACCTTAAATTAAAGCTTAATGTCTTGGCTACTTATATTAATAAACTAAAATAACACTTATATAGACATTTATTTAATTTTTTTTAGATATTAAAAAAAATTCGGGTCCAAAAATATTCTTTTCGGTCCATATTTTATAATCATGATATATATCGTTGGATAGGTATTTTTAATACCTTTTATGTATTACAAATTATCAGACACCCAGTAGTTCCCGATATATAGGCCAATATATTTTCAATTTTACGGGCCCGCCCCCTCGAAAATATGCGTGACCGCTAACAAAATTATATTATGGTAAGAATTGGTAATTAAATCAATTAAAAATTATGAAAATTAGAGAAATTTCAAAATATTTAACATAAATTATGTTGGTCGTCAAATTGTCTTTCAAACAATATACATATAAAATTCTAATAAAATTTGGACTAAGACTGAATAGAAAACACAGAATTGGGATATATTGTACTAGTCCTATAACCAGTGTAGTTTTTCTATTTCTAATTATGTTTAGGTGGAGGGTATTTAAGATTCGGCACATCCGAATATTGCACTCTTACTTGTTTTACCTAAAATAGTAGTGTAAAGTGCGGAGACACAAATATTGCGTTTTTTTTTTTAAATTGACCCATATGCTTATAAGGTCCTTTTACGATTCTAAGACGATCTTGTCATGTCCGTCCGTCTGCTCGTCTGTTGGCATAGATAGAGCTTCGAAAAAAGACTTAGAACAATCTTTGTTTAACCGAAATATTTGGTATAGGAAACGTTCATCATCGGTTCAGTAGGATCCGAGTTATATAACAAAGTTTCATATAGCCTCGATGTTTTCTAGATATGTTTTTCTACGTGAAGGTTAGCATATCCCATAATTGGTCATAGCTCCCATAACAAATCCATTTCCGAGAATAACCGCACTCTAAAATATATCCTTATTGAGATGAAATTCACCGTGAGACTCAAATACATACATAGAAATGACAATAAAATATTTTATAACGATCGTCACATAGCATATACATAATAGATTCTATATAAGGGATCCGAAAAATAAAAATTTTATTTGGGAGTTTTTATCTCTAAAATGTGTATCCCTAAAATTCCCCAGTAATATTTTCTTATCCCCAGTTTCGCAAACCAAAAATTGTTTCCCCACTCGTTAAAAATAATACTCCTCGAAACTGGCAACAATGTTTGTGAGATTCAAAACATAAATACATATGTATATGTACATATGTATGTTTGTATGCAAGTTACAAAATGTTAAACAAGTGACAGCAACAGATTTGCAACAAGAAACAATGTTTGCATTGGACTCTCTTCTCAATCAACCACCCACCAACCACAAGTGGATTCTGTTCTGTATTCATTACTGTTGTACATTTGAACATCCAGAAATCCAGCCAGCCAGCTAGTGAGCCAGCTGCCTGCCATCCGTTACTAGCAACAAACACTTGTGCGAAAATATTCAACATTTTTGTATCTCAGTTGCGTTCTGACAGACTTGAAAGATACACGCATGGCGTAGTGAAAAGAATAAAGTAACATGAAATAAACTAAAACAAAATAAAATACCTACATACATATGGATGTACATATACATACATACATAGAAGCAAAAGAGGAAAAAAGAAAATAAAATATAATACAAAAATATTTATAATTTTTAAACAACTAAAGCAGAGACAGACACATGGACAGACATCACGTACTTGGACTGATTGGTTCGTACACACGTAAACAAATAGAAAGAAGAGAAGACACAGTGTAAGAGTAGATAAATATTTATACATTACTCATGTATTATAGCCACATATATGTATGTATGTATGTACGATGGATGTTTGGTTGGCCAAATAGAGAAGAGCTCTTTTGGCAAATTTGTATTTATCATCGGTGTCGGCAGTATCTTGATATAATTGTTATTAAACATTATTAACTTTTGTCACATTAAGTACCTACATACTTAAAATCGTATCGGATATTTTATTTTAGATATGCAGATGTTACCTACTTACTACTCGTCGCTCTACAGTAACTAACTAAATACATAAACTAGTACATACATACATACATATGTACATATATTCATTTGTATTAAATAGGTACAACTGCTGTGAGCATTTTTGTATACATAATTATTATTTTTTTGGTTACTGAGTGTTTGAGTGTGTGCGTTTGTTATTTGGTTAACTTTTTCCAAGTTTATTCGCTGTACCGCGTCCATGCTTTGATTAGTTCGATCCAACATTTACTGTGTTCGACACTGACTAGTCGTTGTACGGTTGGTTGTACATACACACACATCCATTAATATATATAGGTATATATATACATATGTATGTATGTAAACCGTCATTGTCAACATTGTCGGGGTCGGTAGTCGATTGCTTTTACTTGACTGCTCACAATACAATTATTGAGCACGGGTCGGTCGTCCGTCGGTCTCTTACTGGGTTTGCGAGTGAGTGAATGAGTGCTTAAGATATTCGAAGATTATTGCGCTCGCGACGGCGGTGTAAATATTTGTGCGTTTGTCTGTTGTATCTTTAGTGTGCAGTGCGGTTTGGATTCGAAACGATAAAACGAGATTGTACTACAAACAGCTGGCACTCTAGAATCTGTTGATTCCAAACCTTAAGGTTAATAAATACACAGTGTTGAAAAATCAGAAGAAGAAAAAATAAATAAAACAAATTATACCAATATAAGAAAGTTTCGTTCCTATAACGTTTCTTTAAATGTACATACATACATACTTGTACATATGTATGTATGTATGAAGGTAAAAATAAACAAGCGACAACAATAACAACAAAAGTGTTTTAAAGATAATTTAAAAAAGTGATTTAAAAAAAAAACACAACAAAATTATTTAAAATTAATTTACCCACCAAAATATTTGCCCAACTCACAACGATTTAAGGCACAAACAACGTTAGTATCCCAGCGGGGAAAAGATACTATAAAGAGGCCTTCCGGAAGGCCTTATTTTGCAGTCACAAGGACTTTCAGCTGTATTGCACGGCGTGTCGTAGGCAATCAAGGTCTTGCCTACTCGCTACGGAGTTAATGCCTGATAGAAGGTAATTCCTCATAAACGGCGTAATTAAAGGTCTGCTAAATTAATAATTTTATTAAGAAAAGTAAAGGAAAGGGTTTTAAATTAATTTAAAAAATCACATACCTACCTATACATACATATGTATGAAGGTATATAAAATAATGCTTCACGCGTACTTTATATGTACTACAAAATTTCATATAAGACTAAATTTATAGACGAACTGAGCAAAATAATGTAGTAATGTTTTTGTAGTGACGATATGACGATGTACATACCTACATACGTACACATATGTATAGAAATAATTGCAAAACCATTCGTGTGTATTATAGGAGAAATAATGATTTCTTGACATTCTTTTGAAATGCAACAGTGGCGCAATAGAATGAGTATCGAATCTTTTAGAATTTGTAAACAGGTCTTCCATAAGGCCTACAAATGGAAGCACTTGCAATTTTTCCAGCTGGGATCATCAAAGTATTTAAACAAAAATATACACACACAGGCATACGAACATTACAGATTCAACTACATACATACATACATACAAATATATGTATGTAAACACCTACACATCCGTAGGTGCAAGTGTATGTGTATCCATATAAGGCATAGCTTACAAACTACTTAAATACATTGTACATACATACATACTCGTACATACAGTCTCCCATGTGACAATTTTTACAAAGCGAAAATGTAAAATTTCTTATTGTGCATATATGTATATAATATTGAAATAAATAAACAAGTAAGAAAGTATAGTCGGTCAAGCCCGACCTACACCCTACACCCAGTATATGTATAAAACAGTTTTTCAGAAATGTGCGCTATATGGGAGATATGACCTAATTTGGACCGATTATCCAAAAATTTAGTGTCATGATTTCTGTGAATATAAATACTTTTAAAAGATTTATGGAGGTTAAAGTTGATTACGGGGAGGGTCTTATATGGGAGATTCGACTAATTACGGACCGATCATAATCAAATTGTACCGTATTGCTTGTATACATATGAAATATATTTCCGTTCAATATTATTCGGATGCCAACATTTTTGAGAGAGTTATGCTCTTTTAAGTGATTTTCGGAAGTGGGCCTTATATGGGAGCTACGACTAATTATGGGCCGATCATAATAAAATTAGACCATATTGTTTTCCGTTCAATATTATTCGGATACCAACATTTTTGAGAGAGTTATGCTCTTTAAAGTGATTTTCGGAAGTGGGCCTTATATGGGAGCTACAACTTATTATGGACCGATCACAATAAAATTGTACCGCATTGTTTGTATACTTACGAGATATATTTGTGGTAAATATTATTTGGATACCAACATTTTTGAGTGATCCGATCCGTATACTTTAATTTGGGTGTTGGACCAATATTTCTGGGCGTTACAAACATATGCACAAATACGATATACCCTTCCCACTATGGTGGTGTAGGGTATAAAAACAGCATTAGGGATTTTTAACTTATCAATATCTATATCAAATCTCAATTATGGCCCAAAATCTGAAGTTAGACCACAAATGTACTACTTTTCTTTAAGAATTATTACCCCATTTTAAAATAATATATTATATACATATGTAGGTATATCTTATTTTTACATACATACATATTTATATGTATGTATGTATATAATTAATACAAAACTATTATTCAGTGTTGGAAACCAGAAGAAGAAAATTTTATTCTGGCTTGAGTTCATTATTGTTGCAATCATACAAAGAATAGGTACCTACAATTATAAAAAATTAATTTAGACGATTGGTAAAATAGAATGCATCAGCAATATTACGTCATAGACCTGCTGTAAACATCATCAACTTTATGTATAATTGTTAAACATTTTTATTATATGAAATAAAATTATCTGATTTTTTCAGTATTTCTACTTTTTTTGTTAGTGAATTAAACTTTTGGTTTCTATGTAATATTAAATTAAATTTGTTATAAACGTACGCATAAACATATACTTAGTAGGTATGTCTTAAAATAATATCTGAATTGTTATTTTTATCCCTGTTTCAAGAGTAGGTACCACATGATATGGGTTTATAAATTAACTTCTACAAACAGTTATTTATACAGAAAAAATTATTGCCCGACAAATTTTAATTAAACTTTTAATTGAGTCTTAATTGATTTTTAATTAAACTTTTAATCATATCAATTAAATTTTTAATTGAAAAACAATTTTCAATTAAATAATATAATATTTTTTTTAATTGAAACTACTTTTAATGAAATTTTTACAAAATATTTTAATTGATACTACAAATTCCTTCATCGGTCCACTTTCAATGAAATGTTTAATTAAATATACGAATATTTTAATTGAAAATCAATTTTAATTTTTTCTGTGTAAAATAGGTTTAAAAACTAGTAAAAAAAAAAGTTTATGCCACTTAGTTTCATATAAATATGTACATACGTCCTATTAAGTTACATAATCTGAAATATTTAAAGTTTAGTTCATTTATAGCTACAATATATATAAATTTAGCTTAAAGTTATAAAGTTATTATAAAGTTATGCAGTTTATTTAGTTCAGAAAATTTATTGGCATTCTTGATTATTAATTAAATCTGCAGATTAAATTCAATCGTTATGAAACAAGCTGCTTTCAGACACTGACTTGGATCCAAAATTGTGTCATTTTTAATTAACATATGTATATATATATGTATGTAGGTATTTGTCATAGAAATTTTAAAATATTTATGTTTCATAAGTTATGGTTATTTTACAGTGGCGTATCATAAAGTCTAATGACATAATGCCCATGGACGATATGGGACATTAGAATGGATGACAAATTAGAATTCAATTAGTCGACCTTCAGATTGAATTGCACCTAATTTATCTCCTAGAAATACTGTAAAATATTTCAATATTTTCATAATCTCAATATACGTTATTAAAATACACGTTAACTTATTTTATTTAGATTATCTATAATAAAAATATCACGATTTTAAATATCAAATAGCAAGGACTTGAAATAATATTTTAGCTAACTTTTTTTTACAGATACCAAAAAATTGGCCACTTTTAAGAAATATTCAATAAAAGTTGATTTGAATTATTACATATGGATATATGTATGTATGTATGTATATGTAATGAATTTAAGAATTTGTAAGATGTTACTATTATGTTTAATAAATTATTTTTCTCATTGACCCATAAATATTATAATTCATTAAACGTCTTGATTAAAATCATTTTTAATTTCGAAAAGAAATTTGTTAAACAGTTAAATTTTGACGTACCAAATAGGTACATGCAAAAATAATAAAATTTCAAAGTTTTGCACTTTTAATGATTATTTAAAAGTGAACAAGTCTATGGGTACGGTCACACATGGCAAATATTTACTTAAAAAAAGCGTAACCAATGTTTTTAGCACAAATTGTTTGACGATGTTTAATCTTACAAAATACTCGTAAGATTAAACATCTGAAGAACAAAAATCATTAAATAAAAAAAAAAAAAACTAACACTTTTGTACTTAACAAATGGAGTTTTTAAAATTACAACAACTTTTATTTTGTGGTTACGTCATGTTCATCAAATATTTGCCATGTGTGACCGTACTTTAAGAAAATATGTTTACAGTTTGTGGAGTCAACGGAGTCTATTGACATACTGTGTGCATACACGTAGTACGTACCGTACGTATGCATGTATATATCGATGGTCTCATGTAGAAAGGCCCTAACTCGCATATTTGAAACTTTAGAGAAAAAGGTAAAAACACATTTAAAACTATAATTGACAAAAATTAATATTTTTTTAAATGCAGGTTATTATTAAAATGAAGGACGAATTTGGTTTTCAAAACATTTTTTTATTTTTAAATATATAAAAAACTAAATTGAGATAGGGCTTTTCCAGTCTCATTTCAGAGCATAAATGTAACTTAGGGCTTTTTTCTGTAGCGATCATAACAAATTATATTAAGGAAAATTCATTATTAAAATTAACAGAAAGTCTTATCATTGCTTAAAAATATTAAGTTCGAAAATAAAAATAGTCTTTATAATTTGTATGGCAAAAGTTTTGCCAGTCTATAGGAATCAACTTCTTCAGATCTTGTAAATGCTCCCATTTTTTCTTCGAAATTCCCAATTTTTCTTTATATAACCGAGCTGGAATAATGCCTTCTATAGAGGATTTCGTTCTATGTGAAAGAAGCTCATATTCGTCCGTAATATTTGTTTTAAAATATGTGACCGCTGAAGGATCATATGCAAGAGCACGCAACATATTTACGGTAGCATCACCTGCCTTTTTTCCTAAAATTAAATTTGCAATTGAAATTCAAATAAAAATTGATAAAAAAAAAATGCACAATAATTTCGATTATTACCTGGTCGAATTGATAAATATCGCTTCGGAAGTTTTTCAAAATCTAAGAAAAACGTGTAATCCAAATGGTGTGCTTCAAGACGTGATGGATATTTCCTGGCTTCTTTAATAATTTGCACAAACTGCGACGGCAAATTTATTTGTTTTTCTTTCGATAAAAGAATGGGTTGTATCACTCCATCTGTGTATGCCCAACAACTAAGTACTTTTGCTCAATAGTTTTATTTCGTTCTTCACATAAGTAGAGAATACCATTAGATAACGTGACGTTGCGATTTCGATAAAAGCAACCATCTGAATAAATAATAATGTGGTGAATATCTGGAGATCTGTCCAAAAAATCTCTTAAATGCTTTATAATACATGTTGTGAAAACCGAAGCAATAAAGTTTCCTGCAGTTTCATCCCATACAAAATTGTCCGATTGGTGTGTTAGAAGATTGTAAATTATGAAATTGTGAATTTGTTGTTTCATTTTGTAGTATGCCGAATTGGAATTTAATTGTGGTACTAATACTTGCAAGTCCATACAAAAAACCGCACATAGCCCCATTTTAGCATTTTCTATATATACATATACATATATATATATTTGTTGGGTTTATACCATTTTTTTAGTAGTCAATACTCTAGCACGAAAATTGTCTAAAGTGTGGTTTGAGATGAAGGATCAACTGGAATAAGTTGAAAATTTTACAGTAGATAGATAGATATTGACGTTGTTAGTTGATTTCTTGAAAAAGTGAGATTTCAAAAATTTTGAGTTAATACACTATTGTTGATCAAGTGCGATTTATCTTGAGGTTGTTGTTGTTTTGTAGTATGTAATGCAATAATAAGCTGAAAGTAACGTTACAACATTGTATCGCAATAAAAAAAATATTCACTTATTCTTTATTTGCTAATTTACAAAAAAAAATCGATGCAACGACACATAATTTGGCGAGATAGGGCTTTAAAAAAAATATTTTTTTTTAGAAATCAGTTAGGACTTTTTAGAAAATTACTTGAATAACCGCTAATTTTCATCAAATTGCCTTAAATTTTTTTGAGGAGGTGTATTTGCGTTAAATGCATTGGAATCGCAAAAAAACTAGTTTCGAAAAAATAGCGAGTTAGGGCCTTTCTACATGAGACCAACGATATGTATGCATGTATGTATGTTTTTTAATATGTATGTTGTTACCGTTGTTGTTGTGTATCTTATTCGTTTGTTCATTGTAAAACTAACGAATGCACGAATCTAAAAAATGGTCAAGCTCGACCATATAATACCATACACCCAGTATATGTGTAAAATCTCCAAAAAATTTCGTGGTACGACTTCTGTGCATATAAATATTTTTGGTGTTAAATTTTATCACCATATAAAAACTTTTAAGAGATTTGTACATGTTAGTGATTTTTAGTAGTGGGCCTTATATGGAAGCAATGACTAATTATGCACCGGACATGCATATATTTATATTGACTATTATTTGGATGGCAAAAATTTTTTTTAGAGAGTTATGCTATTTAAAGCAATTTTCGGAAGTAGGCCTTATATAGTAACTAAGGTCAATTATGAATCGATCAGCACATAATCTTATTTCGTGAGGGCATTTGTATGGGGGCTAGATTAAATAAGGGACCGATTTCAACCAATTTTAATCCAAAAAAAAATATTTAAAATTGCGACATGTACTTTGCGCAAAGGCTTTACATGCACAGTCAGCCAACCTCCCCACTAGGGTAGTGTAGGGTATAATAAAAACCAATCGCACTACAAACTCTACTGTCTTACTCATGCATTGTTGTTTTACTTACTAATTTGAATATAAAAAAATATCAAGAATAATAATAAATTTATTTTTATTTTTATTATTAATAATGTTGTTGTTCTCTTATTATAAACGTTTGTTATTGTTGTTGCTGCTGCTACTGCTGATATTATTTGTTGTTGCTGTTGCCGCCACTAAATGTACTGTCGTTCATACGATACAAAATGCGATTTAAAGAAGAAGCAAAAAGTAAAATTTGTATTAATTTAATCAAATAGAGAAAAGAGAAGATTTAAAAAATGTATACCTATAAAAAATAACAACAACAAACTGACTAATAAACTGAGAAACAACATCGTACATACATACATATGTATATACAAGAACAGAAATAAAAATAAAACAACAAGTTGCCTATATTCTGCTTGATTGAGATACACGGGTACTTGCAAACATAGATACATGTACATATGTACAGGCGCGGATGCAGCGGGTTGAAACTGGGATTTCCTCCCCTCTCCCAAACCATCATTTCATTCAAATCAATCGAAAAACTACCTACATAATAATGTTTCTTCAGGTAATAAAAAGACAGAATTTATTCAGATTCAGGGGCATCATACATTTGAAATTATAAAAAATTGTTTGATTCTGTAAAAACTATTACAAGTTTTGTATAGCCTTGAAGAGCATGCATATCATATCTTTGAATTCAAAATTGGTTTGAATTCTCCCCCAAATGGTTTAACTGGATACGTCCCTGCATGCTTTTATATACATATACATACATAAGGCGACCAGATTTTGGAAAAGAAAAAAGATGACATTAAGAAAGATAGTAAAAATTTATTTCAAGTCAATGTTTACATTTTTTACATATTGTTACCATTTACTAATTTGAAAAGTGAAAGTTCAGTCAGTAAAGGCAGAATTAGTCTTTACTTTCTGTTCCGTTCCGAATCAGCTGACTTGATTCTGTATAGAAGTCGTTAGTTGTTTTGTTACTTTCCGTGCCGTTGCGGACGAACCTGTTGAAAACAAAAATTTGCTTTATTTGGTTTATTACAAAAAATTTCAATTTCTTTGAATTTAATTAAGTTTTTGTATAAAAGTTATAAAAATATAAAAAATAAACAATGGATGACGAAAAACTCATTACTTTAGTCGAAAGTAATGACATATTTTACAATAAAAAAACTTTGATTTGTATTGTCTGTTTACCTAAAACAGCTACGTTTATACGGAAAAACTAACTACAAAAATTTAACAACTGTTCTGTTGGACGGAACAGAACAGCAACAGAAAGTAAAGACTAATGAAGCCTTAAGAGTATGAACAGAACAAGCACGACACGACATTTGTGAAGTAAAATTTGTTTTATTTGTTAAAGGTGGCGATTCTCATTCTACTTAGAAACCGTGCCGTGCTTGTTCTGTTCATCCTCTAAGCTCAATAAAAACAAATATTGATCATGCATTTAAAATTAAAGATGACAAAAGGTGACTGGGTATGAAAAAGATGACTGAAAGAGGACATAAATTTTATAGATGACAGCGAGTTAAAATAGATGATTGTCCTCCAAAATAGAGGACGTATGGTCACCTTAACATACATATGAACGTACGTAGGTTTAATTGTGTGAATGTGTGTGAAATATAGTAATAATATCGGACAACAGAAAATACAACATCAATAAACCAAAAAAAAAAAAAAATGCGTAAAAGTGTATTAAAGTTTCTTTAATTGTTTTGCGCAAAATGATTTGAAATTTTTTCGAAAAAAAATTAATTCATTATGAAAGAATCAAAATCTCTAAAGTTTCGTTGAAAAGTTTCCTTGAATTTTCTAATAACAATAAATAATAAATTTAAAATCGTATAAAAGTGTTTATGATCTTTAAAAATAACCTTAAAAATATTTTGAATTTTCCTAGTACAAAAAATATAATTAGTAAATAAATAAATAAATGAAAGAAAGAGTTTAAAAATATATGTATGTATATATATTTGAGGAACTAGTTAAACACAAGACAAGGTAAGTAATAAAAATATTTGTCTTATTCACAACATACGTTGTACTGTCGTATAGTTGTAAATCAAAAATTTTTTTCAAAGAAAGTTTTTTAAACAAAAAAAAAAAAAAAACTATACAGTTAAACAATTATAAAATAATAAATCAATATTACGGATACAACATTGGTCGTGAATTGTGTATCCGAAGTTGCCCGCGATATTACTGATGTTTTATTCCTGGTCGTTGATTATTTAAGATTTTAGGAATCTGTTTAGGGAGTAGCACATAAAAAAAGGCTTATTTGGTGTGTAAAGTGTCAGTTCATTCTGTAGGAGAAAAACAAACATTCATGCAAGTCAAATTCTTTTAAGGGTCAGTATTTTTTCAAAAAGAATTCTTTAACTATTTCGAAAAACAAATTTTTGAACAAAGATTTGAAATCTCTGATAGGATGCTGTTAAATTTGTTTTCTTAATTTTCCCTTCCCAAACGTATATTTGAGTTTGCTAATCGTAGATTTTTGGAAAATTAGTAAACTTACATTTCAAATTTGAATAGTCTTCATTGTTTTCACGACTTTGTTCTTTCCCCATTAAAGGAACACATACTCCGATTAAGTAGTTTTGTAACGTGAAAAAACATAAGGCTGGTAATGTTTATCTACCAGCGGTTAGAGATCGGATTTCCAGTGCAAACTAATCTGTGTTAAAAAATATATAAAAATATCATATCCGGAAACTTAAAAAATAAATTTACAGAATTGTTTAGTTTTCAGTACATTAATAATAATCGTCGAGTGATATAGTGTGATCAATTTAGAGGTTTTTTCATTCGTTTTGTGTTTCAGATCACCCGTGACTTTAGTCATATTTTCACACTGTCATCTTATCAACATGTACGAATTATTCAATAGTATTCTCCCGCACTTCTAGCAACATATGGTTTGAATTATCGACTTTCCTATAAGTCTTTGGAAGATACGCGCACGAATGGATCACATCTCGCCAATAGTGAAGATTCTGACATTCAGTTATATTTTACTAAAAACACAAATTTTATCTTTTGTTAATATAAAAGGTACTAAAAATTTCCAAAAGGTACTATTGGGAATAATATATATGTAACTCTATTTTATTTGAATTTCCAAACCTATGTAATAGACTATAAAACTTTTGATCCCTTAAATAAATCTATACTTAAAATCTTATGCACTTAATAATCCTTGAAGGTAAACTATCGAAAAAGAACTTTCCTAATAAATATTTTTCTGATTTCAGAGAGCTACAACACTTGTGACTTTAGCACAAAATACAAAAAAGTATTTAAAAACATGTAAAATGAAATTGAAAAAAGAAAAATGATAATTACAGTAGACTTCGAACCACCAGTAACACTGGTTAAAGATTGAGGTTTGACTGTTGACTAGCAGGCACCGCAGTGGTGCAGAGGTTAGAACGCAAAGAATTCTGATGAGAGAATGTGGCGATTCTCGAAACATGTAAATTCAACCCAGGTTCGATCCCCAGCTCAGCCAAGAAAATTATCAATAAAAATTTTAATAAACATTTTTTCATGTTGTAAAAACAATTCTTACCTTCAGTTAATTTAATGAAAATTAAATTTAATGAACTCATGCCTAACTAAATAAATATATCAAGAATTAACAGTTCAACTATAACAATTACCTTCTAATCTTATAAATATTCAAAATTGTATGTTAGTAGTTCATTAGTTTTAAAGGACAAACAAATTTCCCTTGTTATCCGTGATTACTGCCTAACTGTCATCTGATGGAAAAGATGCTTTGCAAATAAATATTTGATAAAATTATGATATTTACAAGTCTATTATTGGTTTGTTTGATGATTCGGAATACAATTGTTTTCAATGGCCCATTAAGTACAGCTTGCAAAAGAATGGATTGCATTTTAAGCATTTCCTGCATCATATTACTCATTATATTATAATTATAAAATTATTAACCGATTGTAGAGGAGTTTCGACTGCAGCCTTGAGACGGTTAAAATTAAAAGAGTTGGTTTGAGAAGTGCGGGGAGAGGTGAGTCATCGTTAAGTAAACATCAAAGCGTTCGCAAACTGTAATTTAAGTGTGTTTATTTCAACTGTTTTGTATACAATTGAAGAAATAAAGACAAGTTATATTTTCTTTAAATTACTTGACAATTTTATTTTGCAATTTATTTTATTAAATTTTATTATTATTATTTTAAAAGGTAAAAACGTAACGTGTAAAACAAAATGTTAATATTTATTATTTTTTTGACATTTCCTTTCATTCATATAAAAGCTCAAAATGACGAACTTTCATTTACATAAATGCTCAACCAAGACATATTGATTATAAGGTAGCAGCCACATTACAACAATACAAAAACAACATGGTTATTTGTTTTTGCTTTTTACTCTTTCATTGTCAAAAACAGCTGACTGAAAATTACAAACATTCGTTGTCTTTATTTGTATTTATTCAGGTCACTGATGGCAAACATGGTACAATTGTACTTTTTTTTGATAAATTTTAAACACAGTTTGTACCGTGGTACTACCACGAGTCATATGGTACAATTGCAAAATACTGTTGCATCAAAATTTGGTATTTCAGATGAAACAGATAAATATAAGCCATGTCACAGAAGTGGAATTATTTCGGTATTTTGCTTCTAAAGAAAAAGTAAAACGAACAATTGGTTATATTCCGAACAAATTTTTCGTTATGTTTTTTCTATGGAAGCAAAAAATGGAATAAATTCCACTTCTGAACGAAATTAAATTAAGTGACATGGCTGTATATCATATAAGTTCCTATTTGTGTAAAAAAGATTTTATTAAATTTCATGAACATTTTGGAACTGATATCATTTTGATCTTTAAATATGCATCTATAAGATGATTATTACGACAATAAATTTTTGGTTGAATTATCGAACAATATGAGTCTTTGACATATTCATTTACATTAAATGATTTTGAGGCTGAATTCAAAAACTTAAGCTTAAAATGTAGTTAATCAGGATTTCAAAATCGTTAGAAGTTAACTCTTCTATTTCTTTTATTCTTGCAATAATAATTCTAGTTATTTTGGAAATATATATATATTTACCAAGGATAACTTTTCGCAAATGACTCATAAGTAGGAATATTTTTAGATAATCGCGACAATTAACGCAATAATGTTGCTATAAGATATATCGAATTTTCGATAAATTTAATTTGTGGTAAAGTTTTATGATTATTTAACAAATATTAAAAATGGTACCATGGAGGTCTAAAAAGTACATTTTATTTAAATAGTTGGTACGAAAAACAAAAACCCATTTTCCATCACTGAATTAGGTATGTGATGGAAATCGAAACAATAATAATAAACAAATTTTGACACTTATAAACAGTTTAGAATAAGGTATACAAAAAGCATCAACTTTACAATTTTCCTCTTTGTGAACTCTAATTTTGAATTTACAAAATATATGATGTTCGGTAGCTTTTATTTTATCTATATTTAAAATTGTAGTTCTGTTGATGATTCATTTCAAAGAAATGCAAAATTTCCATTTTTACCCGTTATTGTCATATTATGAAGAAATATCTTCCAAATACATATTTTTGTGATTGCATAAAGCTACAATACACATTTCGTTCTCTTAAAACAACAGAAAAGGTACCAAAAAGGTCCAAAAACACAAATCTTTGCTCTTTTTTACCCCTTCAATTTTAATTACCCAAATGAATGATTTTGATAAGTTTTTTTGCCTTTTAATTATTTTTCTAATACACAACTTTGTGACTACAGAAAGCTAAAATAAAAATGTTCTTGCTTCGTGACAAAGACAATCAAAAATTGTTATGTCCCTTCACGGTACCACCTATTCTAGTCTATTAAATTTTACTGTTTTTTTTTTTTCAATTTATCACTTCCTGATTTAAGTCTTCAAAATAGATCTATCTGCGTTTCACATTTTAATAAAATTGGTTTAACAGTTTGGGCTTACCAGTTTTTCCTCTTCTATCCCGAGTCGCAGTTTCGACTCTATCAACATATCAAATTTCAATAAAATCTGTTTAACCGTTTGGTCTTGCTGGTTTTCCTCTTTTTTATAAACAGTAAATTTCTCCTTAAACCCGATTTTATCCCATTGAAAAAAGATTTTCGGAAAGGTACTTTTGTAATACACATTTTTGTGGCTATAGAAAGCTAAAATAAAAATGCAGTTCCTTCAAAGTTTCTTCCTAACAAAGTTAATTATTATATAAGAACAAAATATTAAAATTTTACCCGTTTTTCCACTTTTTATCCCTTTCTGAGCCAAATATCAAGCCACTATGGCACTTAGAAGTATTGATCTATTTACGTACCAAATTCCAACAAAATCGGTTTATAATTCACAATACATACATACATATATTCTCAATGTCTGTGGTACTCTTATGGGTCGATTATGTATAGCAACCAAACTGGAGTTGGGTTGCCAATAGGCAACGAAACTGACATGCAAGTTGTTATTATGTAAGGCAACTTTCGTGTTTAATCTGTTTTTCGAATTATCGAGTAGAAAACAAACATTTATATGTTAAAAATATAAATAGTTTAACAACAAAATAACTAACATTTAAAATTTGCCACTTAATATAAAAATCAAAGCAACCACAAATTCTCGGTTGCCATGTTCGGCAACTGAAGTTAGCAGCTTACAGTTTTCAGTTTCCATCTGTAATATGTTTTTGGCAACTGTCAACTCCACTGAGGTTCGGTTGCCGTAATCGACCCATTAGTGAAACCACTAAATTGAAATTTGATTAGCATTTAAGCAGGCCCTCATTAACCATAGGGCTAATTGGGCTGCAGCCCAGGGGTGCCAAATAACCAAGACGATATAATTTTGATTTCTTTTTTTATCAACTTAAAAAAAAATATTTACTTTATATTTAACTCAATTTTCTTTTAAATAGTCAGTGGGTCAAACCAAGGCATAGGTATATAATCAGGTGGCAGCGTTACGCCGCTGACTATTTTTTGCTCTACTCATGTTTTTTCTTGAAAACCTACCTAAATAAAAGTGAAGAAATGGAAAAATTCGTAATAGAACTGTTAGAAAAATATGGAATTGATTTGAAAGATTGTAGGGGGCAATCTTACGATAATGCCTTTAATATGTCAGGAATTTATAGAGGACTTCAGACACGAATAAAGTCAAAAAATAATTTAGCTATTTATGTACCATGTGCACCCCATTCTCTGAATTTTATTGGTGAGTGTGCTGCCGAAAGTTGTTTGGGAGCTACGAAATTATTTTTTTTTATCCAAAGTATATATAATTTTTTGTCTGCTTCAACTAATCGTTGGGAAATATTGAAACGTCGCTTATCTGTGAAATGTAAGACGCCAAGAACACTGAGCAACACTCGATGGTCAGCACGTGCTGAATCAGTTCATGCTTTAGTTGTCGGATAAGAATATTTTAAGCATGCTCTCAATGATGTATCTACAGATTCAACAGAGAAATGTTCCATTAGAATTGAAGCAGAAGAGGTTTAATTCTCGCGGAACTGGTTTTGTGCATGGTGAAATTAAATACCAGGTGACAGCATTGCTACAACAATTACAACAAGGCAAGAACAACAGGCATTTTTGTTTGTGTAATACTTTCGTTACTGCCAAAAACATCTGGCATAAAATAAAGAAAACAAATATACAAACATGGATAAAAACAGAAACCAATAGTGATTTTTTTGTTTCTTTTATTTTCTCAAAGAATTTTTATTTAAGTTACGCATAATATGCGTATAATAAAACATGCAAAATTCTTTATTTTCAAAATTAATGTATATATTGTATAACAACAACGCATTTTTCTGCAGCACAAAAAAAAGCACTTTAAAGAGGAATCTTAATATTTATCTTACAAAAAAACAAAACTAACATTTTCAGCAAAAAAACTCAAAAAACAAACACACTATTTAATATAAAAGAGTTCTTTAACACTTTTAAACTATTTTACGCAGATAAAACGGCGACAAAAACTCAATTTTTCAAAAACAAAATAATTTTGTAGCGTTTTTATAGAAACTTTGACTACATATTTGTAAACAACTTTTTGACATTTTCAATTTCACCATGAATAGAGCAAAAAATAATCAGCTGGCGCTATGCTGGCTCCTGGTATAATTTCACCATGGTTTTGTGCTTTTATTTTGGAATGATATTCTGATAACTATTAATAAAATTAATTTTAGTCACCATAAACTTGAAATATTGAAACAGTAGTCAAATTATACAGTTCTTTGGAAGCATATGTACATATATTGAAGAACGTCGCAATATAGATTCATTTGACTATTACAAAAAGAAAGGAGGAGAGATATCAGGATGTTTTGAATTTCAAACAGTAAGAATTGTTAAACGAAAAAAGCAGTTTGATGGAGGGGCATCAGCCGACACACAATTTGATAAAAATAGTAATTTTCGTATAAATATTTTTTATGTTTTTATTGATAAACTTTCGGCAGAGATAAAAAAACGGAAATCTGCATATGATCACATTGCCACAAAATTTGGAGTTTTAATGAATTTAAAAAGTTTAGTTGAAAACATGATACGAGAAAAAGCAACTATTTTATATAAAGATTATCCAGATGATCTTGAAAATGGTCTTAATCGGGGAATGTTTACATTTTAAACATGTAAATTTAATATCCGACAAATTAACGGCATTATCCAAATCTGAGCAAATTTTAAAAACAATAATTGGACCGCAAGTTGAATCCACTTTTATCAATATAACAACAGCTCTACGGATATATTTATATGTTCTCAACTCTTAAGCGAATAAAAAATTATTTGAGATCATCTTTGTGACCAATGTTTATAATTATTATAATTTTTAAGGAGTTTCCTTCAGGCTAATTTGGTCAAATGTTTGTTTCCAAACGTAAATAAAAAACTTGTTCGATTTTTATTTTTTATTTTATTTACCCAACGTTTCGTTAGTTTTATTCTAACTTCTTCAGGGGTCTCGTTCTAAATAATCTAGTGACAAAATTTATTGTTTTATTACATAGCTTTAACTTATTAACTTATTATATAGTTTTACTTACAGCTTTTATGTTTTTTATCATTGGATATTAATTAGTTCCTAAAATACTAAAAAACGGGACATCACGAGCAGAATTTTGGTATAAATAATCAAATAATTAATAAAAATATAATATACAATAAACGACCACAAAACTTAAGTCAAGTTTAACTTAAAGCTAATATCACAGAACTGATTTAATTATTAATTGCAGAGGAGTATTGAAGTTTCGTGTTGTCTTTGTCCTCTTTCGTGTTCATTGTTGTTTTTATTTTTTGTTGTATGCGTAAACTCTCCAGTGTATACCTTTTGTTTTCCTTCCTTTCTATATCTAATATTTTAACATTATCAAAATCTGCCACATGATTACACTCTTTTACGTGCTGGATAAGTGCCGTCGATATTTTTCCATTTCTTATATCTGTTTTATGTTCGTTGATTCTTGTACCCAGCATTCTTTTTGTTGTACCAATATACACCAAATTGCACATCTCCCCCTCGTTTCCTTCACAATTTATTTCGTACACAACATTGTCTGTTTTTAATTTGTCCATCTTCGGTTTGTTATTCGTAAATAGCTGTCGTAATGTGCTGTTTAATTTGTATGCAATTGTTGTTGTGTCATCTGTTATTATTCCCTTTAATGTTTTCATCTCTGTGAGTTTTGGGATGAATGGTACACTGTAAAAATGTTTTGTTGTTTCTGAAACGGAGTCTTGTTTTTCCCTTCTGTTTTTTTGTGTTTTTAAAGCTGAGTTTATTAGTTTGTTTGTTATGGCTATTGGATAGTCATTTATTTTCAATATGTTTCTGATCTTTTTCAGAAATATGGGTAAATAAAATAAAAAATAAAAATCGAACAAGTTTTTTTATTTACGTTTGGAAACAAACATTTGACCAAATTAGCCTGAAAGAAACTCCTTAAAAATTATACAAATTAAATATTTTTTTATTTTTTAAACTCAGTTTGTCAGGATATTCTCTAAGAAAATAAGTACTTCAGAGATTTTCCCTTGCAAAATATTTTATCACATTCAGGAATGATATGACGATCGTTTCGTGGATTTTCTAAACAAAACACTTTCAAAATATTTCTATTGTTAAGGTATTATTGCAAAAAAAAAAAAAAACTTCTAACGTATATTTTTTCTACTTTTTATTAAGTTGGTTGAGATTTTCATTTTTAAGGTTTTCACTGCAGTATTGACATACATTTCTAAGAAATTTGATTTCATTCAGTGAAACTCTGTGAGATATTTATTTAATGGGAGAAGAATATCTTCATAAAGAAAAACTGAGTTTTTAATAGTTTTTATTATATCAAATTATAATAAGAAAATAATTTCGCCTAGAACAAAGAATAAATAAATTCTTATTGGAGAATTAAAAGTCGAACAAATTTTATTTATTTTTTAAATATAAGAGTTAAACAAACATTGTTAAAATTAGTTAAACTTAAGTTATCAAATATTTAATTTACACATGTTTATAAAACGTTTTGAATAATTTGCTTTTGTGTGAACACAAATGTATTTAAGTTTTAAATTAAAGAATATTTAAAAAAAAAATAAAATGAAATTTTTTATAATAAAACTTTGTATAAAAGGGCGACAAATTTTATTTAGCCCAGGGCGCTCACATTTGTTAATACGGCCCTGCATTTAAGCCACATAAATTTAACACAAAAAGCTAATTTTTCTCTCTTTTCTACTTCAAAAAGTGAGTGCTCATCTCTAACAAGCTTTTATTTGAAAACAAACAATAAATTTAAAATGGTTGCAAAAATCGAACAACTCGTTGCGTAAAATTCGTAAAATAGTCAAAAGACCTCATTCTACTATTAAAAAAATTGTTGACTTGGACAGAAAACTTATAGAGAAAACAATAAGGAATAGTTAGGATTGATCTAACAAGAGCTTTACAGGCAGAATGGAATAAAATTCCACCCTTGGTTACCCATTATTTAGTAGATCATATTCCCAGAGGACTAAAAGCTCCAATAAAAAATAAAAATGTTTGTTCTACGCGATTTTCATTGAAAAAAATGCGTATTGAGCAATCACTTCTTGAAGTTAAAAACTGAACTATTTTTAGTTATGCGTTGTGATTTTGAATTAATTAATATTATTATTTATGTTTTTGAATTATTTTTAATTAATACTAAAGCACCACTCAAATATATATACTCGTACCTTTAAGTTTAATTTATGGGTGAGGACTCACTTTCTAAATCAACTGTACGAGTATGTGGATTACAAAGGATAGAAATTGCACTTTTTTTCTTATTCCTTTTAGAGATTCAGAATCGTATATTGTAACAATATTACATAGAGACTTAGTTATTTTAATTTGAAATTATACTGTCTGCTAAAATTTTTTTTCATACAAAAATACTGACAGTTTTAACTTCAGGTTAAAAAATAACTTGACTTGGGCGTTAACCCTAACTGTTATTTCTTCAAACATTTTTTTCTTGCACCAACACTTAGGGGATGACCCCTACTTATGCAATGCATTTTGTTGGAACTAGGAAAATAGGTAATGGGAGGGAGGATAGAGGGAGTAGTGTTTGTTAACATTTGACTTGAATTTTCCTATATTGAAAGTGGCAGGGAATACTTCTGCTGGTAGTTTGTTCCATATACGGACAGTACGGCTAAAGAACGAACTTTCCCTGTAGTGTGTTGTGCGATCGACTGTCCACTCGACCACAAATGGATGAGCTCTGACTGAAGAACGTATATTACGTAAAAAACTGCGTGTTTCAGAAACAAGTTCCCTAATTTCAGCCGAACACATTCCATTATAGTATCGATAGAACAGTAAAACACAACCCAAATTGCGACGATGCTCTAATGAATCAATAGAGTTGGATACCCTACTGTCACCGATAAGCATCTTCGCCCTCTCCTGTACGCGGTCGAGTTACTCCAAAATAGACTTCGAAGCATCGGCCCATACATGAGAGTTGTATTAAATTTTCGGTCGAATATTGGTGGTATAATTAGTAATAAGATCAGATGGAGTGAAATAAAAAACCCAAGGCACTTGAGCGCTTCTTTCAACACTTGAAAAATGTGTTTGGTTCAGCGGACTCTCATTCCTAGAACGTCAAGATCGTCTGATTCCTTATTATTTACACCGCCCATAAAAACAGATGAAGCAACATAATCTGTTGTGCGTTAATAAACAACACCGAGTCTTACGTGCGTTAAAATCGACTCTATTCGCACAACCTCATTCCGAGACTGTCTCAAGATCTCGGCTCAGCGTATCATTCATATTTTGTCTCATTTCATTTAAGAAATCAAGTTAAGTTTTTTAGAGTTCCAGTTTTTTCGTACACAATTATTGGATCAATTACCGTTATAAGCAAAATCATAGCGGTTAAACTTCATATAGCATACGATTACATCGTTGAAAGCATTAGAAATACCATTCATTTGATATGGATATAGGGACATATGTATGTAAATATATACATATATTTGACAATAGTGTGAAATCAAATGATTTTGCATATTTTTGGTGCGATACTCTGGCATTTGTAGCGATTGATAAATCCAATCCAATTAGGGTTTGCCGATTATAAATGTTTGAATTATGCAAGGAACCCAACAAATTTCATCACAAATGAGTGGTAAATGAAGTTAAACAACATATACAAATTTTGTGAAGATCGGTCCATAATCACTTCAAAGAGGGTAACTCACTCAAAAATTTTGGTATCCAAGTAATATTTAACACAAATATATTTAATGTATATACAAACAATACGGTACAATTTTATTATGATCGGTCCATAATTAGTCGTAGGTCCCATATAAGACCCTCTCCGTAATTCAATTTAAGCTCCATAAATCTTTTAAAAGTATTTATATCGAGATAAAGTTTAACAAATATATATTTTTTTTAAACAAACACAAACTGCGAAGCTTTTTGGCTTGTCTGCAGAAAACACCCAGAGTCTTTGGCGGGAATCGAACCCGCAACCCTCTGACTGATAGTCCGGCACACTATCGCCTAGTCTATCGGGGCACCCGATAAATATTTATATTCACAAAAATCATGGAACTAAATTTTTGGATGATCGGTCCACAATAGGTCATATCTCCCATATAATGCCTATTTCTGAAAAACTGTTTTATACATATACTGGGTGTAGGGTATTATATGGTCCGGCTTGACCGACTATACTTTCTTACTTGTTAACTTTTTATTTTCATTTATATAAAAATTCTTGGGTACGGCATATATGTATATGTATGTACATACTATGAGCCTCAAAAGTGAGTAAACACAACAAATAATTTGATTTTTTTAAGATAATGAAAATCCTAAAATCTATCCATCGATTGAAATTTAAAAGTTTCGTTTTGTTGGACATTTGGTTGAATAATAGATTCGGTTATGAAAAAAAATTTAAGTTGAACTATAATGCTTTTTATAATCTTAAAAAAAATCACTGGTGCTTCCACACTTTTGAAGCTGTGTGTATATGTACCACTAGTCCAACGGGTGGTACATACGAGTACATACATATGTGTACCAGTAGGCTCCCGGGTATTAAAAGTTTTGTACTGGTTTTTTACAGAATTACTCAAAAATCATTAACTCATAAAAAGTTTTTGAAAGTTGAAGATGAAACTGATAGCTTCGATGACTTTTCTGCTTCAAGTAGTGATAATTATTTTCCAAGTAATGACAGTGATGACAAAAGTTCGACAAATGGGGATGCTGAAAATTATAGTGTCGAGGAGTTAGTTCAAAAAGTATCTGCCGGCAATCAAGTAGACGATACCAATTTCGTATGGCGTACTACCGAAAAAAAGCGTTTGTTCGTGCACAGCAAGTAATATTGCAATTTTGCATAATGTTTTTCCGAAATCAGTTCATATGTACAATATGTATTGAAATATATAAAAATTAACAACCTAAGAATGTAACTCCAACTGAAATAGAATTAATTATAGGATGCATGTGTATTATGTTGTACAATCGTCTTCCCTGTATAAAAGATTATTGGTCTCTCGGAAATCGGTCAGTTTTTGAAACAATTGCACGTGATTGTTTCCTTTTTATTTCATCTAAGATGTATTTCGCTAGCCCTGAAAACCCACAAAATTGTAGTTAAACTTACTACGTAGATGACTTAGTGGAATGCTTGAAAAAAAAAAACAAAATGGAAAGAGGGGAATCAGAATTCAGAGGCACTTCGTTAGGTCTCCTGTGCATAAAATGGCAAGACACAAAGGATTATTAACTGCCATTATTACTAATCATTACTAATATGACAAAAACATTAAAAACGGGGGAAAAATTGAGATGCCATGTCCTACTGCAATAAAATTCTATCGCGAGATAATGGGAGGTGTTAATCTGGCAGATCAAATGAGTGGACTTTACTACTTTGACCGAAATTCAGACAAATGGTGGAAAAGGTTATTTAATCATTTGATAATGCTGCTGTTAACACATGAACGATCTACAATGATCTTAATAGAAGAAAGGCACCGTTCAAGCAGAGTATAAAAACAAATGAAACCAAACGGCAACACTGATGGCATATTATAAATTTAGTCTTAGTCTTATGTTCACCTGTTTCAACTCTTTTACCATCAATATATTCAGGTGTTTAAAATTCACAAATATTTTTTACAGGGATATAGGATTTATACAATTTTAAGGTTAAAAATTACAAAGCCCAAACACTATTACGAATCAAATTAATAATCGATGAAATAAGGGGAAAAAAAAGTAATGAGCAATTGTTTTATCTGTTGACAAAAATTTTAAAGTACGAGTAGAGTGAATGTGCAACAGCTTTATCCATAATAAAATTGTTAAACTTTGGGTGTTATTTCGGAGAATTTTGTTATATTCGAAGTCTTAAAGTCGAAGATATCTTTTAAATCGACAAATACCTAATTTAAATTTTTTAAACAGCAGAAATTACAAATCGAATAGCACACCTAATTTTTTAAGATTTTAATCAGGATGGAACAATTAATACGATCGAACTTTTTTTTGATAATGTTTCATATTCAAAAGTACCAGAGTAGACACCTGCTCATTTTATACTTTCAAATAATTATCAACATTTTATGTAACACCAAAAATTTAACAATTCTATTTCAACACAATATTACGCTAATATGAGAATAATTAAAATATTAAATTTTAGAACTCTGAGGTTGAAAAAATTACTACATATTTGAATATTATTTTGATAGTGAACGAAAATCTTATGTCACCTAAAATGCCCAAAAAACGTAACCCTCATTATCATAAATTTACAGGAGAAGCAAAAAACGTTTAATTGAAAATCGCGATTTTTTTACATCTTGTCTTAAGATAGACGACAAACTTCAGGTGACGACATGTCCACATATGTCCACTCTACGTCCAGAAATGGTAGAAAACAGTATATTAAAAATGTTATATTAGTCATCACGATATTTTGGAATTACAAATAGATATATAGTCCAGAAATGAGAATAAGGAAGAAGATTTACTGAAAATATCCAAATTTTTATGATTCTTACCTCCTATCCTACAATTTTTGTGTCAATCTGTTTAGCAAACACACATTAATTACCATTTTATGCTGACATCTGGTCTACTGTGCATGTGGAGATCACTTTCATAAGTTAAAGTTCTAAATAACTATTGTATCTCATGAAGTTAATCAGCGTCGCATGAAATTCTACGAGTACGAATGTATACGTAGATGTATACATATATACATACACGCATATGTATAGTAATTTTTTCTCATGCCAATTATGGCAATAATTAATCGATATTTTCTTTTTTTAACGCCAAAAAAAAGATTTATTGCCAATAATAAATCATTGCTGACTTTAATGAAAAAGCAACATGCATATTTTACGAGATTCAACAATAATATCTAATTGCAAAGTGTTCACTGTATGAAGAAGCCATTGTTTAGATATTTATCAGTTGTAGGACAATGATAAATGGAATCCAAAAGTCGTAAATAATAATACGTTTATTTCGTTTCTGATTGATATTAATTCCATCCCACGTATTACGAACTTTGCTTATAAACAACATTATTGACTGCTTCCTCGAAGTTCGTTATAACTAGGGTTTGCTGTAGTGTGCTTTTGCATTTGGTTAGATCGTTGTATACAATAATAAGGAATTAGATAAAACGGCATTTTTTTGTCACAGTTTTATCTTGGTTTCTAAAGAGACTGTTGTAATTGTGATACTCTGAAATGTAAAAATGTTTGCTATAAAGCATTATATTTATGTAATATTATACCAACAATTGTAATGAACCAACAATTACTCGTATAACAACAACTGTAATGAATATGAATATATATATATATATATATATATATATATATATATATATATATATATATATATATATATATATATATCTGTTCGTTTAAACTCCTACAAGGAGCATAGGGCCAAAACAAGTACCTTCCAATAATATCGATCTACTGCATGATGTTTGATTTCATTCCAATTCATGTTTAGTTTGAAAGTCTCGATCGTTATTTGGCGTTTCCAGGTATGCGATGGTCTACCTGTTCGTCGGTTGCCTTGTGGGTTCCACTCTATAGCTTGCTTTGCTATGTCATCTGGTGGTTTACGTAAAATGTGACCAATCCAGGACCATTTACGCCTTCGGATTTCTTGATGGATCGGTTGTTGATTAGTTGCTGATTATGAATACAAACATCTAAAATTCGTAACAAGAGTTTTATGTATTTTTGGAATAAATCTTGTACAGATACCGGTATCGACATACTATTACCTAAGAAAACATTTTTAGCAACACAAATTGCATTTTGCATTCCATCAACATAAAAAGACGGATTTTTATAGGAGGAAATAAATTTTAGTTTCTTCTTTAGCTGGTTCAAAACTTACAATACATAAATACAAAAATATTTCTGCAAAACGTTCCTCGTAACAGAAGCAAATGTAGGCCACACATGGAAAATATTCGACGAAAAAGTCGTAACCGCCGAGTGATATATATTTTAATTCTATGTTCCCATACCTTAAGAGTTACCAGCTTCGACAACAATCCAAAACTACACTCGCAGTGGGAAAATTTTTATTTTAGTACATTTCAATACATTAAAAACCAACTACATATATACGAGTTTTTAAAGATTTATGTATCAGAATTCAAGTACATATGATGACTGCTAAGCGAATAACAGTGCTCTGTTATTAAACATAATAAGAAATACAAAAATACACGGGTTATAGCACTAGTAAACACCAATACCTCGCTTTGCGTCGTTTCGTTTTGCGTTTTTTCGAAGTTGCGTCGCTGCTTAAATAGTACTAATTTTCACTGTGCGTCGTTAGACGTTCGCGATTGCGTTGTTTTGTGTTCGAGTCTTTAATGTTTTTTAAAAAATTTGCAAAATCTGCAATAATAATAAAATGCTAAAACGACATAAAAAGTAAAGCATTATCCAACGATAATGGTAGTGATATGTAGTAGAAAATAAGGAAATTTATTTTACGTTGAAAAAAAGCTGTTCGGCAAACATTGGAACAATTTATGTGAAAGAAATTCGACGACTTAGTATTTTCGTAACTCTAGAACCTATCTTTGATATTTACATGACTTGCTATAGAAAATCTCAATTCACTTTTTTGGAACGTAACCCCGACGTGTTTTTATGCAGTATTAGTGCGACAGAGTTTGTCTGATTCTAATGACAATCTTGAGTGAATTTAACAATTTATAAAATTAAAAAAAAAATCATTTTTCAATATTCATAACAAGTTAAAAGAAAACTGAATAAAAAAGAGGGCAAGATTATAACATGAGGTTTCTTGTGGTTGAATTTGATCTTAACAACATTATTTACAAGAGATTTATGAGTGGCATAGTAGAAGCGGACCAATTATGGACTGATAGCTTCTAAATCCAGTATCTAATAATGTTAATAACGTTATTTACAAGAGTTGTATGGTTGGTTGTTATGCTCGGGAGTAGACTTAAGTGGACTCAGGAATTATTGCCAATTATTGACTGACAGTTACAAAATCCAGTAGTATAACCGATATTAGTATAATTTCTGGATTAAAATTTCTGATCTGTATAAAAGTTGGTTCGATATCGATATTTATTAGTCATTTTTGTGGGTCACATTATTTTTCGGAAGTGGTCCTTATATGACAGCTATAACAAATCATCGGCCGCTCTTCTTTAATTTCGGAATAGAGAATTTTATGCATATGTCGATATCTAATGGTTTATTTAAGAATCTTAAATTAAGATTCATATTAGTATTAAAGTGAAATCAAGTGTATCTTATATTGGGGATATAGTCAATTATGGAAAATCCAGCAGTTTGATTCTGGCATATTTGTAAATGTTCCATGTAAAATTTTGGATTGGTACCATTATTTATAAGAGATTTATGAGTATTGAAGTGATTTTCGGAAGAGGGCCTTATATGGGCTATGATCAAACATGGACCGAACTTAACAAAATTTTGTTTTGCGATTTATTCTTACATGACACTTATGTATTTTTGCTGAATTTTGTATTAATATTCCAATTTTATAGGCATTTATGTATCATTGAGTCATATTTCGGAAAGATATTTGTGTGGGGCCTATGAGAAATCATGGATCGATTCTTAATATTTTCATCATAGTTTCTTCTTTTATCATAGAAATAACGTATACAGAATTTCATTGTAGATATTATCTGCAATATATTTGAAAAAATTGCAAAAAAAAAAGATAAAAATAACAAATTTTTATGGAGGTTGCAAAAACGTTTTTCTGGAAATTTCGATAACTTAAGTTGTGTATTTAGTTCGTGCGAGTGTTTTACACAGGCGGACAGACAGACGGACAATTCATTTAGAATTTCATAAGGATCAAGAATATACATATGTATGTATGTACAAAGTTTCACACGGAGTGACAATCGTAATATACCCTCATTCACCACTTGGGATGATGGAGGCTATAAAAACAACAGCTGTGTGCAACTAATTAAGGACAATAGTATTCAATATTTAAAGGT
Organism: Bellardia bayeri; assembly: GCA_950370525.1. Classification (NCBI taxonomy): domain Eukaryota; kingdom Metazoa; phylum Arthropoda; class Insecta; order Diptera; family Calliphoridae; genus Bellardia; species Bellardia bayeri. The sequence goes on along the minus strand of OX493268.1, from coordinate 38,610,975 downwards.
AATATTTCTTAAATAAAACGCTAAAAATTAACACTTTAATTTTTTTATTTATATTTTTTCTTTGTGGTGTGTTTTATAATTTGTGAAATAAATTAATCTCACACTAAATTATGGACAGTGATAAATTTATTAAAATTTTTTTTAAAAGTTAGTTTAAATTAATTACGATTATACAGAGTGTTTTTTAGTATATGAAAAGTTTTTAATGCCTGCTTAAGGTTGGGGTCACTTATCGGGAAATCGCTACAGCCTTGAATGTTTCCAAAACAATGGGTTTTCAAGCGGTGAAATATTTCAGAAAGCATTCGACTACAGAAAAGGTTGCCCTTAAAAAATGAAACCGTATTACGACAATTCGTGAGATACACTAATTGTGCGCGAGTCAAACAAAATTCCGTATAATTTAGAATTGCAGTCTTTAGCCAAAATGAGGCAGAACCGTCGTAGATGCAGTAAAGCGTCGTTTGCGAGAAGTTGGACTGTTTGGAAAAATTTACGAAAGAAGCCATTTTTGTCTGAACGTAACCAAAAGAAGAGGCTCAAATTCGGCAACAAGTACCACCATTTGACGGATGGAGAATGGAAAAAGAGTATTATTTTCGGACGAAACAAAATATGTTGAAAGAATTCGACCCAAAGTACACTGGAATCAATTTTAAGGATGGAGGAGCTTCTATAATGCTTTAGGAAGGGAAACTATAATTTACCTATTTGGGTAACGATATATGTAACTATAGTTCCTTTGTTTAGAAAAAGCCCCTACATACTAGAATGAATTTTAGTTAATCGGCGTAGTGTTTAGTCGCGCAGAAGTCATATTTAAATTATAATGGCAGAGGATTATCTTTCGAATAAAGTAAATTTTATTAAATTTCAAAGTTCTATACATCTAAAAAAACACTCTTGATACGTATGTATTTCGAACAGAACTGAAAATAATTCAAAATTAATTTGCATAATTTGAAAGCGTTGTTCAGGCGTCTGTGTATTCATGTTGAAATGCCAAACCAAACTTAACATAAATCACATAAAAGTGATGTCAACTTAAAGTTATATACATATAAAAAACACATTGTACAATATATATTCTGGATTATTATTATAGGAGTAACCAGGTATGTCTGTCTGTTGAAATAAACTTCCAGAATAACTCAAAAACATCAATGTATGAGGTATGGTCCCGAGAATTTTGCAAATGAATGTTAGCAAGATCAGTCCATAAAACCTGAAAAGTATGAAAATAAATTTATTTATTAATACGAGTATGGTGTTTCATATTAAAAGGTGAATTAATATACGCCTTGTTCAAGTTTATATTTTTTTTTTTTTTGAAATCTCAGGAATTTAAAATTGAATTACGATATTCATTTGTATTTCACAAAATTCAATTTGTATTTCAATTAGGAACTTCTAAAATTCAATAATAAATTTCCGACTATAAACTGAAATACATCTAAAAATGTTCTTGTCAATCTGGGAAATATCATTATATGTAGTAAATTTATGTTTATGTATTATTAACAAAAACACTTTTTCGTACATCTACAAGCACATTATTCCCCTATCAACATTTTTCAATTTGCACTAAATAATACAAAAAAAGCAACTTGCATTATTGACAAGAAATAAAATAACTATAATTTTAAATACATTAGCGCAATTCACAATCTTGTGCAAATGGTATTGCATTATTCCATTTGAAAAAGGTTTAGCATATGTTTGCTCTACACTAACAGAATACACAGCAAGAGCAAAAATATGCTAAACCTTTTTGCAAATGCAATGATGCAATACCATTTGAACAAGATTGCGAATTGGGCTATTTTGTTTTTTCTCTCCCAGGTAAAACTGGACTGAAACTTTTTATTTTATCATGGCAAATCCAGTACATGTTCAAATATTAAGTTTTTTTTTTGTTCCTCGACATCTTAATTTTAGATTTATTTAGCTTAACTGTAAATATTTATATACATACGTACTAGCTTTTTTATCTGGCGTTGCCCGGTATATACCCAGCATACCATTCTAGGAGCGCTCCGAAAAAGGTGTCAGAAAAGACTCTTTTCGGACTCATATGGCTTGCTGGGTAATTACACTTTTATTTGTGGCCGCTGATATTTAAGATTTTGGGAATCTGTCTAAGTCGCGGCATTGTCGCCACTTGCTAATTGTCAAAATTTTCAAACGAAATAATTGATGTTGCTCAACAAATTTCGCAAATTTGAACAGAGTACCATGCTTAATAGACTATAAAACTTTTGATCCCTTAAATAAATCTATACTTAACATCTTTTGCACTTAATAATCCTTGAAGGTAAACTATTGAAAAAGAACTTTCCTAATAAATATTTTTCTGATTGAAATTATTAAAAATAGTAGTTATGTTAGTAGTTCATTAGTTTGAAAGGACAAACAATATTTCCTTATTGTCCGTAATTACCGTCATATAAATATTTGTGTGAATGTAAAAAGCCAAAAAATAATCTTTATCAGTTTTAGAACAAAGTTTACAAAAAGTACCTCTTTTTGCCTTCTAATTTTGAATTTACAAAATAGTTATATGATGTTCGGTATCTTACATTTCATTATAAGAATCCATATTTAAAATTTTAGGTCTGTTGGTGATTCATTTCCAAGAAATGCAAAATTTCCATTTTTCCTTATTATTGTCATATTATGAAGAAATAACTTTCAAATAAATATTTTTGTGATTGCATAAAGCTACAAGACACATTTCGTTCTCTTAAACCAACAGATAGAAAAGGTACCAAAAAAAGTACAAAAACACATTTTGCTCATTTTTACCCTTTTAGTTTGATTTTTTCAAATGTATGTTTTTGAAAAGTTGTTTTTGTCTTTTAATAAATATATCGCTATTTAAAGTTTAAAGACTTACAATGAATTATTTTTCTAATACACAACTTTATGACTACAGAAAGCTAAAATAAAAATGCTCTTGATTCATAATAAAGACAATCAAAAATTGTTATGTCCCTTCACGGTATATTTATAGACATTATTTTAATTATTTTACTTCGGTGGCGTTTAAATGTTATGCCACCGAAGGAGGGCGCTGTGATAAAAATTAGTTATGATAGGAGGATAGAAAAACTAATAATTATCAGAAACTGATGTTGTTTTGAGTGGGAATCGAACCCAGGCCACAAATACCAATTCATGCTTAATGATCAAACGCGCTAATCAATAAAGCTACAGCACCCTCAGTGTGGCCCAAAATAATAAAAGTTACTTTCATTTTAAGATACCATTATGTAATAATAGTTCCAAAGGATCCGTATGCAATAGCCATAGAAATGGTATGTCGCACAATTTTCGAACAAGTCTTAAATATTTTGTATACATATATGTATGTATTCATATACATATGTACATATGTATATGTATTCACATTCGTTTTATCAGCCTACCTACATACTTACATATATTCAGCAATATAATACTCAAGCTTTTGCAAGCATTTTATTATATAAATTAGCTAAAACTCGGTGTACTTCGCTCCCCCATCGTAATGAAATAAAATTGAAGAATTAAAAAATATATTACATTGAATTTATTATCCACACTTTTTTTTACAGATTAGTGTTTATTCCATCTTGTGAAAGGCAATCCGACGACAAACCATTTTATTGTGATTTTGTTCACGGCACAAGTCCAATTTCTCTATCTATTTAGAACTCTTTTAACGATGTTCGAATCCGCTGGCCTTCTTTGGAAAAATTAGTTTGAAGATATACGTACAAACGTCTTCCCGGAATATGCATTTATGGTACATAAATGTCTATAGAAAAGCCGAATCCATACAAAATCTGCAAAAATAAGTTTTATGCAAAGTAAAATCTCAAAACAATATTTTGTTTGCATCGGTCCATATGAAGATATAGTCCCATACAAACACATGAGGACTACTCGCAAAAACTCATTAACCTACATAAAAACAGGGTTTAAAAATGCTGAACTATTTTCAAGCACTACGTATGTGCTTAACTTTAACTAAGAGAAAATACACAAGCAAAAGCAGAGCACAAAGTCAAAAAACAAAAATAAAACTATTGGCTGTAGCTTTACTATGAGATGTTATTTGCTGAGGCAGTCAGCAACAGCAATTCACTTTAAAAAATTTGCTTCTGCTTAAAAATTAGGCCCGAATCACACCATGCAACTTTTGCTGCTCAACTTTTGAGTTTGTTGGTGATAGGGGAAAGAAGAGTGGCCCCCTTTCTCTCTTTTTTCCCCTCTTAGCCAAAAACTCAAAAGTTGAGCAGCAAAAGTTGCATTGTGTGATCCGGGACTTACAGTTTTTGAATTTTTCTTTTATGCTTTTGCTGAGCTAAAAACTGTGAACGTTTGCTGTGCTGAAGTTAAGCAAGTCTTATTTTCGTTGTAGTGCTTGCTTGTGTTGATTTTTATTGTACAATATAAAATACAGATAAAAAACACATACATACATACTTATATATGTATATACGACAAATCAAAGAGAACTGTAAAGCTAAGTATAGACGATATGTTGAATCAGCATATTTATGCTGAAAAATTTGTTACAAGTGCTTACATATCGTGTAAACGCAAAAATTTTTCAGCATACGTATGTTTAACAACATTTGCTAACACTTTGTTAACAATGCCAACAAACATATGTTGGTAATTTTAGCATATCGTGTAAACAGCATATTATTAGTGTTTGACAAATTTCCTCCGTATGTTGACAGATATGTTATTTGTTGAAAAGCATATGCAAGCTTTTCAGCATATGGCAAATTCATATGTCTATGCGATAGTGTCTATGCGATCAGAGTTGTATTTTCTAATAAAGCTGATAAGAAAACAACAATGTTGGCTTCATTGATTTAAATCACAAATTATAATCTAAAGAACAGACGTTTAAAATTTGTTAATTGTTTGTATAGTTTATACAATTTATTATATTCACATATATCAACACAATAATTGAACACAAATATTTATTTGAATGGCGGAAAACTGCGTTTGTTTACATTAACAAAAACATATGTTTTTGCATCTTTTTTGTGTACTAGTGTGACACCTATGACATACTTTGTTGCGATTTTTTTTATATTTAGTGTATAATTATTTGCATATTTAGTGTATAATTTAGCTCGATTTTGTTGGTAAGTTCTCTATTTTTTATACCAATTCCTTGTATAATTTCTTTTGCCAAACTCTGCGTCTGTTTGCTTTTAATTCCACTTCATCGTCATCCAAGATCAGCACTGTACAAGCAATAGCTAGACCAATTTCCTCCCTCATCATATATGTTTTTTTTTATTGATATTATTTTTGTTATTTAATTTTATTTAAAAAATTAGACATAAAATACAGAAGTTAAATAATAATTAAAAAATGTCAAACTCAATAATTTCACAAACAAATGTTTATACGACTCAGCATATGTAGCACCACATACAAATCAACATATCGTATAAACACAAAAATCGTATGCTAACTCTTATGTTGACATTTCATTTGCTGACATCAAAATATCGTGTAAACGTCTAACATATGACATAGGAATTTGCTGCTAATTTTAATCATATGTCTGTCAGCATATATATGCTGATTCAACATATTAAGTTTAGCTTAACACAAGCATGCACTACATTGTAGTGACTACAACGAAAACAGCAAACGTTCACAGTTTTTAGTTTAAAAGAAAAAATCAAAAACTGTAAGTTTTAAGCAGAAGCAAATTTTTTAAAGTGAATTGCTGTGGCTGACTGCGTCAGCAAATGACATCTCATAGTTAAAGCTGGAGGTCCACACCAAGCGTCTACGCGTTTTAAGCAACTGTCAAAAAATTAGAATCAATGTAGTTGTATGAGTTAAGTTACACACTCAAAAGCGTAGGACGCGCTGACGCCTGAAACGCGAAAAGTTCGTTTACTTTCTACTTTTGAACGCGGTGCACGCATCACAGCTGACTTTGACAAATGCAAAGCAAATTTATTTTAAAGATGATGTCACCAGAAAAAATGACAGTTGAAATAACATTTTTTATATGAGTTTGACAAACAAACCGATAAAAAAATCTGCTGGGCATACGGCATCACCTCCAAAAGTACATAAATTTAAAAAGAAAAAATATTGACGCGAAAAATCTTCGCATGTAACTTGAAATGCCTGACGCTTAAAACGTTTAGAAAGCTTAAAACGCGTTGACGCCAAAACGCGAGTTGTGGACTTCCAGCTTAAGCTACAGTCAATAGTTTTATTTTTGTTTTGTTTGGCTTGCGCTGCGCTGTTGCTTGTTCACTAAGAAAGTTTTTTGTAAGTCATTGAAAACACAGTCGTTTATTGTGCTGAAAAAAATGTAAGCTAAGCAGAAATTTGTGTGCTTTTGCTAATTCATAGTCATCAAATTCAACACTGCATAAACATTCATATCGAACCGAAATTTTACACAGATCACTTTGACTTTTGCGAAAGTTGGTCCATAATTGGGCATATCTCCCATACAAGCTCCACTTCCGAGAATTACCACAGATTATACTGAGATGACAAAAAGCCAAAATAAGTTTCCTAGAGCTTTTTGGTACCTTTATTGAGTATTAAAGTAAATCGCTGTATCTTTTACGCTGCAAAAGTATAAACAAAGCGCAGTTCTGAAAGAAAGAGACAAATATAAATTCTTGATTATAACTGGAATATGCATAAAATTCTTGTAAATATCGTTATTAAGATGAAATTCAACCAAAATAAACCTTAAACAATATTTTACGACGTTCACCCCATAATAGGTGATTTGGTGGTGGGTATATAAGATTCGGCACTGCCTTACTTATGTCTATGTTTAATTATTTAGCAGATACAAAGCGTAGAAATAATTTCGGAAAATTGTTATTGTAATTATTTGAAAGACCTCTACTTCCAGGTCCAGGAATAATATTTGTAGATCTTTTTATTGAGAAAATCGGTTTTGACAAAAAAGTACTAAGAATTGGAATTTCAAAAAAGTGCCGAAAAGATTTCTGGTCTTCATTGATTTTAGCCTGATACATTTAAAATTATACTTCTATGTTTATTTATATAGAAGATATGAACAGTAACATGGGGTTCTTGAGTACCGTGTTTGACCGTTTTGATCACCACTCTTCTCTTCTTTTAATTAAAGGTAGAAAACCTTCATTGTTTTTTATTCTATTGTTATAAGTTTAGTTTGCGTCCGAATTTCCGCAAATATCTTTTTATTGGATCTATGTATATGATGCTGAAGAAACCCGAATTTCAATTTTCTAACTTTAGCTGAGCAATGATGAATGAATCAGTCAGTCAGTCACGTTTTATATTTATGTATATATAGCAAATTGTTTTAAGTTTTGGAAAATTTATTATTAAATCATATTCAATCCTTGTAAAAAGTATCAAAATATCGTTTTATCACTTAATTATAAATAATGTCGCATGTATTCATCGATTTTGATGAATGAATAAGGCTTGATTTATTTGTAACATATATTTCTAACTTTACGACTGATGAATAGAAACGAGCAGTTGTGTTTATAACGGGTGATTCAAGTAGAGTTATTTTTTTCAATAGCATTTTTTGACAGATCACGTGTGAGTCGTGTCACGCTGTCATGTTATTTTTTGTTTGACACAGTATTGTTTGACATTTCATAATGGAAAGACATACACCTGAACAACGTTTACAAATCGTTCAGCTTTATTACGAAAATTCACTTTCTGTGAGGAATGTGTTTCGTGTACTTCGCTCAACTTATGGTCAACATAATCGGCCTACTATTCGCAACACCATCACCCATTTTGAAATGAAGCACTCATTATTGGATAATATTCAACCAGATGCTGTGAAGAAATTAGAGCGGCCGTAGCACGAAGACCGTGGAGAGTTATCGTGCTATGATAAACGACTATTTGATGCCTGAAATTAAAGCTCGTGATCTCGGCGACACTTGGTTTCTACAAGACGGCGCCACTTCACACACATCGCATCAATCAATGTATTTGTAGAGAGAACACTTCGGAGAGCACATACTTTCCCATTTTGGGCCGGTCGATTGGTCACCTCTTGTGATATCACACCGTTAGACTTTTTCCTGTGGGGACATGTAAAGTCTAAAGTTTATACGACAAACCCGATTCGATTTAGGCATTGGCAGAAAACATCATGCATGTCATTCGCCAGTTACCACTCGAATTGCTCGAACGAGTCATCAAAATTGGACTTAACGGATAGACCATCTTCGACGCCCAGTGTCGTGTTTTCATATAACAAACGGCCATAAATAGAAGACGTTATTGTAAAGAGTTGAAATTTGGCACAAATACTTTACTTGATAAAAGATAACAAAATTTTAAATTTCAAAATTTTCGGAGCAAGGATTCGAGGCCTTCCCATATATCCTGAAACTAAAAAATGACATAAAAGATGGACAAAAAGTTCAAACATCATGAAATTTCGTATAGTCATTGGGTTTTATACACTCAAAGAGTTGACCAAATTTTATCCAAATCGGAACAAGGACACGCCTCGCTGAAAATGTCCTTTTTCAAAAAATTCAAATAAAAGTAAAAAAAAAATAAAAATTTCTTAAATTAACTCCGTACACGAGAATTGTATTCCATTGTCTTTTTTTTTATTTTATATAACATATTTAACATACATACATAAAATATATATAGTATAAGTATTACAGGCAATCGAAGTATATTAACAATTATCACTGTAATCACTTTCAGATTCTACCAATGATTCATTCCCTGTTGTTATGTCGTTAAATCTTTTCTTTTTCAACTAAATACCTGAAAGGGAATTTAAATCACTTTTTCTTAAAAGTATTTTCTGACTATGCATCGAAATTGATGGCTCTCACTGCAGAATAATATAATTTATGAGGTCTCTCATGGAGACAATCCTACTTAATCTTGCATTTCTTATAATTTTATGAGTTGATGCTATTGCTTCTTCTGATAACATTCCAATGGGAATGGTAGAATATTTAAAAAAATCTATACCATGAACTAAAGTTTTGTGCACAGTTGAAGGTATATAGTACCAAGAATATAATTCGAAATATAAAAGAGCAGTATCTTTTAAAAGCTTTTCAAAACTTGATATATTTATATAATGACCACTTGAAAGTGTTCTTAAAATAATGGAAAATTTGTTTATTAACCTTACATCTACATTAGTAATCTGAGCAGAAAGTTCCACATTAGAAAAGAAGCGCCTTGCAGTATTGCCATAATTCGTTGTGCCATACCCCGTCTTAACCTTATCAACTATAAGACTGTTTCTACTTAATACATTTAAAACAGCACCATCTATCATCGTCAACTCCATTTTATAATGAATGTTAAGATTTTTGTTTTTTGAAATGTATTTATATGTATCTAGACCTTCAATTTCTGTATTTATGCTATCCCTTACGGATTGGATTACATTTGGATTCTCCTTTGTAAAATAAATTTTAAGTGGTCTACATAACCTCCAAGATGAATGTTTATCGTTTTCCCAAACTACCTGATCATCAGCCCAATTCAACAAGCGTAAAGGAACGAAAGAAGTAACAAACATAAATTCTAGAACTATATCATTTTCGGTATCAATATCATGAACATCTAAAATGCTTCTTACAGTTTTGTCTAAAATCTTTTGTTTCTGTTACTTGAATGTTATCAGACAAAATCTTTTATTTAGCATCTGCAATCATATAGTATGACGGAAAGCAATCTTCGTGAACGGAATTTACTGCTTTTCTCATCATATTGTACTGCCTCATAGATAAATCCATATCAATGTCTAATGCTAGAGCACTTTCAACAGACATTTTCTTATTAGTATTTGAACCTGTTAACCTTTCTGCGGCTTTTTAAGAGCTTCAGATGAAGTAGAAGCGACAAGTTCTTCCACTCGGCACCTTTTTGTTCGCATTGAACCCTCCTCATAGGAAACATTCGGTCGGCCCCTACCACTTGTATTTGCTTCCTAATATAGTGTACCACAATTTAGTTTTATTGCAAAACCAAAACTTTTTACGGAAACTTACATTACAAATGAATTCACCAAATAATTCGCAATCTAGCCAGTCACTCAACTCAGTTTCAAATCTATTTAAAAGAGTAAGCCTTATTTTCTGTTGTTCCCTTTCTAATAATACTCGTTTAAAATTATTTTCTACAAAATCTTTAACATGACGCATAACATCGCAGGGTCTGTTTTGCTTTATCTCTAGCCACAGTTGAAAAATAGTACGAATCCGCAACGAGGTTGACACTAAAAAACAATAAAAAAAAAAAATATCGGGCAGCTGAACTTTAAATATATTAAATACATACTTGTAGCTACAAAATAAAAAAAAAAAACGGGAAGTGTTATTTCCACTTTCTTTGAAATTCTCTACGAAAGTTCACGGTTGCTAAAAAATCTTGACAATGCCTCACTACTATCTTTTTTCTAACGGTATCTGACATATGATCAATATTTGTAAACAAAAACAGTGTTGTAATTGTAACTAGAAGCATCACTTACAACCCTGTTACAAATTTTAATTAACCGTTACATTCAAATACTTAAATTCCAAGTATTGTAAATGAACATACAATTTGGAATTTTCCATAAATTTCGTATCCTGTACACAAACCTTAACTTTGAACCAATATAACTTTAAAATTTGTAAACATTTTAAGAAGATATTTTAGATATCATCTAACCAGAGTGTACTAAAAAATAAAAACCACCCTCGTGATACAGTGCGACGTAGCAACGGCCAACATTTGATAGACATAAAATAAATGCCAAAAAATGTTCTTTCAAATGATAATAAACATTCCCCATTAAATTTGAATTTTCTGTGTGTTTTTTTTTCTTTAAAAAAGTAGAGAACCGCGAAATGGATCACGCTTTACATACTTTTTAGGGACCACAAAGAAAGTTTTAGTTTATTTGAATGTTCTCTATTCCCAGTTAAATATTATAGATAAATTAATTAATGGCCTGTTTCACATAATGAGTTTTTATAAAGTACTTGTCAGACTTACGTTAGTTACCTTGATAATATTGAGTTGTTAAATTGCATTATTGCCAAATTATTTAATTAGATATTTTGTTTACTTTTTTTCATATTAATAATTAATATTTTAATTTTTTAGGGACAATCCTAGAAACCAAAATAAAAACAGCTGTGTTTTATTGACGATACAAAAATAATTTATATGAATTGAAATTGCTATAAATTTTTTAATTTTGTAATAAATTGAATGAGAAATGTTTCTATTTATCGCAATTAACATTTGAAATTGAAAGTTAAGGTAGTGGACAACAGTTTATGCTGTAGAAATAGGTATACGAAATAATATATAAAATATTGTTTTGTGATGCACACAAGCACTTATTTCTACTTGTCTGTTTTTGACAGTAGGACAATTGAAATTGCAATGTAGAAACCATAAAAAAGATAGTCTTACGTTTTCACTAAAGAGAATTGACACTTGTGTTATAAAACCCCAAAACTAATTTTTGTACTCATTTGGGCGAAAAATTTGAGTCACTTGTTATTTAGAAATATGCCATTAGTCAGGAAATATTTCAAAAAGTCTTTATAATACCAAATAAAACTTAAAGCAATTGATTATTCTTAAAAAGCTTTAACAAAACACTTACTTTACATTTAGCTCTTCTAAGGGACTTAGCAAGCAAATTGTTCAGAAATGTCAATATTAATTTTAATTAGCAACTTGAATAACGGGGTCCCCCTAATGCAGATACATTCATGCGTGTATGTACATATTTAATTGTATAAGGTTTTGTTCTTGTGCAAATTAATAATATGTACATACATACATATTAGGGTGGGTTGAAATTATGTTTTGTCTTAGATCGCCTTCTAATAGCAAAATTTTGTTGTGTTACTAGTTCAAATAGAAGTCCGCGCATGCGTCATAAAATTTTTGCAATTTTCATAAAACCATTTTTCATTTAAACTTCAATATTATCGCAGTTGTTGTAGAGTCTATGTAGTGTTTTATGTAAGTGTATTAATTTTTAGTAACAAAATAATAAAATATTTCAAATATTGAAGTTTAATGAAAATTTCAAAAATTTTATGACGCATGCGTGGACTAACTAAAGATATCACTTAATTGAATATTTTTTTTTCAAGTATGTATTACCTTTTTATGTCTAAGACAGCAAAATATTACTATTATAACTTTATTAACTTTTATTTTTTTCTATACACAAGCGCCCCACCCTAATACATACATATGTTTGTATGTATTTATAAGAAGAAAAAGATGTTTGGAATTTCGTTCAAGTCAATCATAAACAATAGAAACAAAATCAAATAAACGGAATCTTTTAAAAAGAAAAATTGTAAACAACTTTAGACAACACATAAAAACATATTAAATACATAAATACATATTAGAATTCTTTTTTGTGTAAACAAATTCATTTGCACATGTTCATGAACATTTACTTTAAGACTCACACAATCATACAAAGAAACGCACTCTCTCTCTCTCTCTGACACACATACAAATGCTCCAATGAAAAGTTTTTGATTAAATGTACATATTTGAAAATTCTTGGAATCGTTATAATTCAATTAAAATTCACGCCCGCGGCTCAATTGACAAATTGAACAAGTTGTACATTTCCGAACATCACTTGTATCAATAAAAAATTGGTCCATTTAATAAATATCGTGTTTAATTTCATTGACACTCGCGTTATATTTATAGACAACTTGTAGCAAATATAACAAGCAAGAAAGTATGGTCGGTCAAGCCCGACCATATAATACCCTACACCCAGTATATATATAAAAAAGTTTTTCAGAAATGGGCGTTATGTTGGAGATATTACTTATTATGGACCCATCATTTAAAATTTTGTATCATGATTTCTGTGAATATACATAAATATTATATGTGTTAAACGTTCTCTTGATATAAATATTTTTAAAAGATTTATGGAGGTTAAAGTGAATTCCGGAGAGGGTCTTATATGGGAGTTTCGACTAATTATTGAATGACCATTACAAAATTATGTTTGCTCATTACTGTATATATATATGAAACTTATTTGTGTTGAATTTTATTTGGATATACCAACATTTTAAGAAATGTTTGGTCGTTAAAGTGATTTTCGGAAGTGGGCCTTATATGGGAGCTAGGACTAATTATGGGCCGATCAGCATACAATTGTACCATATTATTTATATATATATAAAATATATTTGTGTTCAATATTATTTGGATAGCGACATTTGTAAATGAGTTACGATTTTTAAAGTGATTTTTGGAAATGGGCCTTATATGAGAGCTACAACTAATTATAGACCGATCGTCATAAAATTCTACCATAGGATATGTATATGTACGAAACATATTTGTGTTCAATATTATTTGGATACCGACATTTTTAAGAGAGTTATGCTCTTTTAAGTGATTTTTGGAAGTGGTCCTTATATGAGAGCTACGACTAATTATGGACCGATCTTCACAAAATTTTTAGATGTGATTTGGCTTTATTTACCATTTGCGATGAAATTTGTTTGGATACTTGCATAATTCAATATGATCAATTTCGGTAGGACATTTCCACCAGTTTCAATCCCATCCATCCTTGGGCCGAAAAAATATCACGTACCAAATTTTATTGAAATATCTTCAAAATTGCGACCTGTACTCTGCGCACAAGCTTTACATGAACAGCCAGACGGACGGACGGCCATCGTTAAATCGACTGAGGAAGTGATCCTGAGTCGATCGGTATACTTTAAGGTGAATGTTCAACCAATATTTCTGAGCGTTACACACATCAGCACTAATCCAATATACCCTCCCCCTCTAAAAATATCTACAAAATATTTATCTATTATTTATGAATTGATTTGCACTTCAAGTGTTGTAACTATACAAGATGGCTGCTTTTGTTTACAATTTAAGGCAGAATTAGTCTTTACTTTCTGTTCCGTTCCGAATCAGCTGACTTGATTCTGTTAAATAGAAAATGTGTAGAAGTCGTTAGTTGTTTTGTTTTGCACAGTGGTATTTAGGCGGGAAAAATACGGCTTTTTCAACTTTTCAATTTTAAAATTTTAATGATTTGGTTTTTTAAAGAAATATTTGGATAAGAAAAATTCAACAAGGTTTTTTATGAAAAGTGAAATTTTGTAGTTAAAAAAACTAACAGAAGTCAATGGCAATTTATTCAATTAAATTAGATTAAAATTATATTCCAAATAAAGAACATTTTTTGTGTGTAAGTTTATAGCTATGGCTTTTGTCTTATTTTTTAGTGGAAATATAGCACTTACTTTTTTATAAAAAAAAATATTGAAATTGGAAAAGTAAACTAATATTATAATTTATCAAAAATTATACTAAAAAATATCAACTTTTCACTTTTTGATGGAAAAACACTTTATGTGCTTTGCCTTGTCCGAGACTGTACTTTCAATTAAGAAAAAAAAAACAACCGCCAAATACCGTCCCTTTTAGTAACATCGATTTTAATTTCAAAAGTTACTTCAATATTTCATACAAATGGTCAATAAGACAAAAAATTGGGTATACTTTCAGGCTTTCGGGAATTAAAGCTTGAAACGATTTATAAGTGAAACATTATTCTTGTTTACGAATATGTAGGCGTAACGATTTTGAATGACATTTCCATCGAAAAAATAAATAAAATAAATAAATAGTTCATATTAATATGACAAATTTAAATTATATGCGTCGGACACTGCGAAACTGTTCGTACAAAAATATTGTTGGTTTTATATGCCTGTTACTGTGCACAAAGTACAAATGCATGGTAAGGATATAATGGATGCTGCCGTATTACCAATAGGAATGCTTTCAGAGGAAGCCAGCAACAAAGATTACAAGAAGTATCGATTGATGTTTTCGAGAAAGTGTGATCGAATTTCCACAAATACTGATGTATTCAACAGACTTCTTATAACTTCGGATCCTTACATAAGTAAGTAGCATAAGGCGTCATTCGAACAAAATTTCCTTAGAACTAGATCCCATTGTTAAAGATATGGTGCTTGAATAATATTATAAATAAAAACTAACACAATTTTTCGCCTTTTACATATTCAATTAAAACATTGTATATTATTGTGGATTTTTATCAAGCTGAAAGGTATAAATAACCTCATTTAGCGTCTCAATATTGGCAACACCATGTTTTTTTCATTAAAAAGCATTAAAAAGGGTTCATACCTGTATTTTATATCAATTTGTTTTAATGACTAAGGTGTTACACACTTTAACTTGGGATACTTGACTAGAAAAGCGGCATGCATTTGTGCGATATTTGCGGTGTATTTGAAGGCTAATATCTTTCGCGGAGTGTTGTTGGGGATATTCTCTTCTTTTGTATGGAGACAACACATGTTTAACTTTTGAATAAAAATTAAAATTTTTTAACTTATATGAAATTTTCATATGATTCTAGACAGGGAAGAAAAACACCTAAAACTTTCAATGGGCGTAAAATCTAAAGTAGGCGTGGCATCCCCAATATGTTTAATTTTTTTTTTCATAAGGAGAACTCAATTAAGAAGTGTCCCGAATTTCAAGTCTCTAGGTGCAGTGCCAGTGGGCGGTTTTCCAAGATTTTTTCAAAATTTCTTAATTTAGCCCAGAGAAGTGTTTCTGCAAAATTTCATTGCTGTACGACCACTTCTTCTATTTTCTTTCCAAGAAATGTATGCCACATGCCACTGTGTACCGTTGCGGACGAACCTGTTGAAAACATAAATTTGCTAAGTAATTGTAAGTGACATCACAAAACTGACATCTGACATCTGCACAACAAAAAAATTTTTGGTTTATTACAACAATTTTCAATTATAAATATAAAAATATAAAAAATAAACGATGGATGACGAACAACTCATTACTTTAGTCGAAAGTAATGACATATTGTACAATAAAATAACTTTGATTTGTATTTTTTGATTTATTTTTACGGTATGTAGTCTGTTTACCTAAAACAGCTGATACGTTTGCGTTTATACGGAAAAACTAACTACAAAAATTTAACAACAGAACGACACGGAACAGAAAAGCAACAGAAAGTAAAGACTAATGAAGCCTTTACTCATGTCAAAAGTAATCAAAAGTGTTTTTGACAGTAGTACATTATTTTACACAAACAAAATGCCTGTTGTTTCTGTATTTGTTGCTGATTTGTACTCACCTTGTATAATTATAATTACACCATGCTTCAAACAGTCGGAACAATTCAAATACATAAGAAGTATTGAAAGTTTCTTTTGTTCATTTATGGCCGAATTCACAGTCTTTAGTTAGCTAATGACAAAGGCTTAACTACTGATTCTTTATTCGCAATAATAGTTAAACAATAGTTAGTATTTTAGTTTACCAATGGTTAACTAATGACTGAGAATTCAGCCATTAGACTGTAATTCTTCATCTTGTTATTTTTTTTTTCGAATTTGTATGTCAAAAGTATATACTTATACTTAAGTATATACTTATCTATGTATGTATGTATATTCGACATTAAATTTATTTTCATTGTGGACTTAGGGTTTAATTTCATTTTATTTCGTTAAAGGATAATAAGAATTTAGTTGTATCACATAATCAAAATTAATACCTTTAATTGATTTTGTTAAGCTCTTAACTAGAACATTGTATTTCTCGAATATTAAGTTCTGTGTATCGACAATAAGGACAATTTAAGGGAAAAAAATAATAGGTAAACCGCCAATTTTAGAAGGCCACTTTTAATACATGTACATATGTACGAGTTTGTATATACAGTCAAACCTGCTTTTGTGCGATGGATAGATAACGAACAAAAATAAACATGCGAACATTATGGAATATTTCATTTACATATTTATTTATTTTAACCATATGAAACTTCCCAATCAAAATCTGACAATACCTGAAATTTCTTGTGGTAAAAATCGCTTTCGTTATAAGCCAAGAAGAATCGAAAAAAAAAGTAAATGGCCGATAATTTCATCAATTATTGTTTGTAGTAGTATACAGGTTTGACTAGATATACATATCTAGATAAGGAAATGTATATCCAAGATATTAAGCTCTAATTTAACGTATAATAATATGACACTGCGAACTCCGGAGATATTGGTCAATTTTTCACAAAAACCAAAAAAAAATTGTTTAAGAGAAAATTTTCCACCTAAAATACAAATTTTTATCGAAAAATTTAAAAAAATATTTTGTGCATAAAAGCAATAATTTGTTGACTTTAACAGCCATACAGACGAGTAAAGGGTCCGCCAAATAACCTTTTTTTTTTTTTTGAAAATGCTATAAAAAAAACTGCTGAATATTTTAACAAATTTCTTTTTTTATTTGAAAGTACAATCCTTCCGGTTAATAATGGAAAATAATTTCATTCAAATGGCTGCCTCGGCTGGCCATGCAGTAGCCTACACGATCGGTCCAATTTTTAAGCACACTATCGATTGTGTGCAGCTGTATTTCACCAATATTGTCCTTTAAAGCGTTAGTTGTCTCTGGCTTGTCGGCGTAACACTTATCTTTGACGGCACCCCACAAATAATAGTCCAACGGTGTCTAATCGCTGCTCCGAGGTGGCCAAAAATGCGGCTGATAATGCGATCTTCAAAAACAGGGCGCAAAACATCGAGTGTAGATTCGGCTATGTGGCACGTAGCGCCGTCCTGTTGAAACCAAGTGTTGCCAATATCCTCCTCTTCAATTTTTGTGAACAAAAATTCATTCAATATGGCCCGATAACGATCGCCATTGACTGTAACGGCTACTCCTTGCTCATTTTCAAAGAAAAATGGCCCAATTATGCCTTTGGACCAAAAACCGGCACCAAACAGTGACTCGTTTTGGGTGCATCGGCTTTTCAATGTATGCGTGCGGGTTTTCTGTGCCCCAAATTCGACAATTTTGCTTGTTTACATACCCACCAAGATCAAAATGAGCTTCATCTGAAAAGATGATTTTTTTTTTTGGCAAAATCGGCATCTTCTGTAAGTCGATCGCAGACCCACTTAGCAAAGCGAAAACGCATTGGGTGGTCAGTTGGCTACAACTCCTGAACCAATTGGACTTTGTATGGCGTCATACCAAGGTCTTTATGCAAAATTCGTCTCAAAATGTTCAATTGTTGAGAACGACGGTGAATTGATGGTGATGGCGATTTACGCACACTTTCTGCCACAGCAGCAATATTCTCGGGTGTAAGCACTGTTTTTGGTTTTTCACGCTTTGGTTTATCGATGACGATGCCAGTTTCTTTCACTTTTTTCACAAGATAACGAACATACGGAGCTGACGGTGCTTCTTTTCTTCCAAAATCCGTACCATGATTTTCAAAGTAGTGTCGCAATATTTCCCAGCGTTGTTCAAGCGTATACACAACCATATTCGTTCAGCGGAAGGATAAAACTAATTATCTGTCAAATCAGACATGAGCTAAGTGTTACTATTCACAAAATAAGCACTAGTTGCAAAAAAAACGTAAGATGGCGGACCCGTTACATAGTTCGCTAAAACCGTGAGCGTAGCCTGTATATAATTTTTGATGTTTGAGTTTATGACGCTATTTAATAATGGTATCATACACACCCTGCCAGCAATTGGAAGATTCTTTAATCGTCCATCGTCAAAGGCGTTACGTCTTACTCACTTCCAGACGTTAATTGGAAGATAACAATAACAATTTACATTGCAGTGTCTTTTAATCATCCAGACGACGTTTGGAAGATTGTTTGGTGTTGTACCAGCCGAAAATGACATGTCCCGTTATAAAAGAATGAAAAAAAATGCAAAAAAGAAGTTTTCGACATCATCGGAATTAGTTTTATTTTGTCATTTGCTGTGGTCGTTCAGTGGTAAAGTGTGGTTTTATTTTGTTATTGTTGTAGTTTTTACATATATGTTATCCCATACTATGGGACCCATAGTAATGTGAGTGTATTATCTGTAAAGGCAAACAAAAATCAAAAACAAAAGAGAGGCGACTTCTTGAAGTTACTCAGAAGTGACTTCTTGAAGTTACTTCAGCGTAACTTCAAGAAGTCACTTCCGGGGGGTACAACTTCTCAATACGGAAGACGCTTCTACGATGAGAAAATGGTATCGCAGAAGATGAGTTTCAACTTCTTAGCGTCACTTCTGAGTCACTTCCGCAATAGAAAATGTTGGCAGGGCAATGTTCAATAACCATTCTATGCATGTATTGTAGTTATTATACATACATATCTACATGTCTACATTAGACCTGTCCTTAAAAAATGGAATTGTTAATTATTTTGTTAATTTTCTCTGACCACGTGTTTGCGCATATTCTGTGTAGAAAATACATAGTTACATAATAATGAATAAAAAATAAGAAAGTATAGTCGGTAAAGCCCGACCATATAATATCCTACACCCAGTATATAATTAAAACAGTTTTTCAGAAATGGGCGCTATATGGAAGATATTACCTATTATGGACCGATCATCCAACAATTTAATGCCATGACTTTCGTGAATGTAAATATGATGTATGGTTTACTTTATCTCGATATAAATAAAGGTCATATTGAGAGGGTCTCATATGGCAGTTTTTACTAACTATGTACCGAAAATTATAACATTAGAAAGTGATTCTGAGTCGATCGGTATACTTTAAGGTGGTGGGTGTTGGACAAATATTTATGGGCGTTACATACATCAACACAAATCGAATATACCCTCGCCACTATTGTGGTGTAGGGCATAACAATACAGAAACTCAAAGACGTCGAAAATAATTTTCTCAGAAATTTCTTTCAAATGGTGAAAACATATTATTGAAAGAGTTTAAATTTTACAACATTCAATAAGGGTTGTTGCAATTGCAGTCTGATTGGGCTCAAATTTTGTAGCCGTATGTTTTAGCAATTTTTTAACGGCTGGTCTAATATACATACATACATACATACATATATGTACACACATGTTGTTTCGTTTACACATATCTGTCTACATCAGTTGCGAATAAATATATTTAGTAGAGTTAATAAAAAACTTTAAATAACAATAATGAGCACGTAGTAAAATTCATTGTCTTTGGGTACTTTGGTGTTGCACGTGCAGCATTTCAATTGCTTTCACAATATTGTCATTTTCTGTTTAATACCAGTCATTTACAATGAATGTGTGTCTGGGTCTGTTGCTGTTGCTGTTTCTATGTCTGTCTGGTTGTAGACATGGTCAGAATATGTGAAATTGTTTGTGTAGACTACGAAAAGTTATTGAAAGTCAATGCTTGGCATCCGAAGTGTTAACATGTTCATGTTAAGAGACCTATAAATATCATTTCATTGTTTCGAGTGTCGAGTCAGTCAGCAACATATTAAGGGTCGTCCTGGTCGTTTACTGAGGGATGAATATAAATTAAAGAGTTTTACAATGATTTTCAACTTGAGAATGTTTGTTGAACCTCTGAAAACTTAATAAATATAATCAAAAGTTTATCTGTAAATAAGAATGACTTTAATAGAGACGTTTTTTTTTACAAAATTAATTTAATTTGTAGGGAATAATAGTATACCGTGGCCCAGCTCATAACTAAACTCATTAATTTAATATTAACTTAAAGCACACTAATCAATAATATCTACTCAGAATATTGTATGTATATCATCATTGTTTGTACATAAATATTAACGAAAATATGTTTTTATTATACCCTAAACCGTAATAGTGGGGAGGGTATATTGGACCAACACCCACTTTAAGGTATGCCAATCGACTCAGAATCACTTCCTGAGTTAATTTAACGATGTCCGTCCATCCGTCTGGCTGGCTGTCCATGTAAAGCATGTGCGCAGAGTACAGGTAGCAATTTTTAAAATATGTCGATAAAATTTTTTCGACCCAAGGACGGATGGGATTGAAACTGTTGGAAATCGGTCCATTATTTCACCTGGCGCCCATACAAATGTCCTTCTGAAATTGGGGTTTACTGATCATAAATGTTTTCATTATAAAAGTATCCAAACAAATTTCACCACAAATGAGTAATAAATGAAGCCAAATCACATCTACCATACAAGGCCCACTTCCGACAATCAATTTAACGACCACAAATTTCTTAAAAATATTAGTATCCAAATAAAATTCAACACAAATAAGTTTCATATATACAAGAATGATGGATGACACCTTTTTAAAATGGTTGGTCCATAATTAGCCGAAACTACCATAAATCACTTTAACCTCCATAAATCTTAAAAAATATTTATATCGAGATAAAGTTTAACATATATAAGAATTATATTCGATCTGTCCATAATAGGTGATGTCTCCCAAATAGCGCTCATTTCTGAAGAACTGTTTTATACATATACTGGGTGTAGGGTATTATATGGTCGGGGTTGACCGACTATACTTTCTAACTTTTTTTCTTCATGTTTTGAAAAAGCTTGAAAAAATACTTTTCTTATAAAACAAATTTATGTTTGATATGTAAAGTAAATATTTTTTTAAATTCACCACCGAAAGTTCGTCATTTCGTTCGTAACACATAGAAATATTTGTCGTAAAACCAAAAAAAAGTATGTAAAAATATTTTAAGTAAAAGTATATACGTATGTATTATGTATATTCTGGTTCCTTATGAAAGTCTAATAAGATCTAAGATCTGTTGTAGACACGATAGAGAAGAAGTCTTAGGAGGATGAAATTTTCACAAAATATTCTTTGTTAATCCGGGTTGTTAATTGTTTGGTATTGGCACAACCTCGATATTTCTCAAAAATGCTTTGCTATTTTCTTTGCAAATAAGTAGAAGCTCCTATATAAGGACTACTATCGAAAATCACTTTAAATCGTATATATCTTGTATAAACAGTGTTATCAAGTTGAAATTTGACATAAATAATCGGCATATGTATGTGAGGAAATTCCATAACAGATTTTATGAAGATTGTTCTCCCATGTAAGGAAAAAGTTATACATGGATGTATACATATTTTGGTCGCGTTGTTAAATTTACATTTAATATTGATGGCGGGTATATAAGATTTAGAACAGCCGAATATAATATACGTTTTATCTTTTAAATTTTAAATACATACACTGACACCTTTCCACTAATTTCTCATACTTTTAAAACTTGATATGAGTGTGCTGTCAAATTCTCGTTCCAATTCAAGTTACAGGCAAGAAAACAGCTGATTGCAACTTTAATACAAAAATGTTTGTTTTTTCCATACATGTGTACATGTAAATCGTCGTTCCGAAAAGCATAAAAATTCGCATAAATCTCTTTTCTAACATTCACTAACAACTGTATATTTAACACAAATCATTCACATACTTATCCATACATTCATACATATAAATCGTTGTGCATAATTTCATGCTAAACGGTTCATAATAGTGTGATGGGGATATTAAAAAGCGTTCTTTTTCAATTAGTTCAATAATGAATCCAAATATTAATTGATTTTTATTTCCAAATATTGTTTCTTATACTATATACTACTTATGAGAATAAAGATTAGCCTAAAATTGAGTAATTTTTCATAATGTTACTCAATTGTTTAGAGTTACAATTTATATTTTAAAATTGAGTAATTCTTACTAGTGCTGGCAAAGTATTGAGTAATGGGTACCGAGTATCGGGTATTTGCAATTTTCTTTGAATACTCAATACTCAAAAGTAGTTACTCGATACTTTCTGAGTTGTATTTTTAAGCAAGTTGAGTGGGTAAAATAGTGCATAAAAATACATCACTGTATAAAAAGACAACAATGTGTAAACCACAAAATTAAACCGCCGAAATAAAGCTGTCTATTATTTCTTAAGTTGTTGTTAACGTTGAATTAAAAGTTAGCTTTACATTTATTTTTGATTTAATAATAAAATACATACAAAACCAATAATAGTTGAATATCTATTTTTATTTTTGAAAGAAACTACTCCAATTTGCAGATGAAAACTATGCGGTACAATTTCAAAAAATCCCTTAAAAGTATCGAGTAGTGTTAAGTACCCAAGTGAAAAGTATTGAATATTATTGAGTAATGGAAAGTAGTGGAATTTGACAGCACTAATTCTTACAATGTTATTTAATTACAATTTTACAACTATATTTCCTATATTCTACACAAACCATTATGCATGATTGTACCAGGCTCTCATCAATTTTAAAATACATATTATGTATTATTATTGAGTGCATTCCATTTATTAAATGTGACTCAAACATTAATTGTTTATTCTAATTTCAAGTGTTCTATTTTTTTGGTTCAAACTCCAAGTCGAGATTTAATATGTGCAGCATTATGAATTTAATAACTAATGTATGTGTGGTTTGTTTCCCTGCAAATAACGCGACTAGTCCATACATGCATGTTAAGACTAGACCAAAGATGAGTAG
This sequence comes from Bellardia bayeri, assembly GCA_950370525.1. Lineage (NCBI taxonomy): Eukaryota > Metazoa > Arthropoda > Insecta > Diptera > Calliphoridae > Bellardia > Bellardia bayeri. The sequence continues at coordinate 38,587,558 of OX493268.1, read as the reverse complement.
GAGTACTCCAAAACTACTCCAAATATATGAAAAACAGGTCCTAGGATTAGACCATATAACCCATCAGAGTAGTTCCAAAAAAACTCCATGGAGTACTCAAGAGGGTTAGCTTTCAACAATAACAACCCAATATGCAATCGTGTTAACACGAAACCATGTCGTTTAACTACAAACTCTTGTTTAACTATGACATGGTCCATAACTGCATTACGTTGGACCATGTTGTAAGTAGTTTATTTCATCTAAAATGGATCACATAGACCAATATTATTTGTAGGGTTTATTTGCAATTTGATTGGTGTGAGTTATGTTTATACACACACTACAATAGGTCATAACTCTCTTATGAGGACTTCTTCCGAAAAATTTATTAACCTATATAAACATCCATATCGAACCGAAATTTTGCTATTGCTTTTGTAAAAATTAGTGCATAATTGGCAATGGACTCCACTTCCGAGAATAACCACAGGGCATACAGAGGAGACAATTTTAACCTTTAAAAAAGCCAGTTTTCTAGGGCTTTTTGGCATTTAATTTATTGTGTTTTTGTGTTTACCTTTTCAAAACGGTGGTTTATTTCCTTTAAATTAATTGCAAAATAAAAACGTCAAGTAGTTTGAAGAAAATATAACGATTCTTTATTTATTTAAATGTACACAAAAAAAAACCAATTAAAAATGAACACTGTGTTTTTTTTTACCAGTACTCAGGGGACGAACCCTACTTATGCAATGCATTGTGTTGGAACTAGGAAAATAGGTTATGGGAGGGAGGAGGGAGTGGTGTTTGTGAACATTTGACTTTAATTGTTCTTTAGAATTGAGTTGGGGCCATCTGTGCAATTGCCACTCTTTTCGAGTTCTTCTTATTTCAGTTAAGAGCCGTTCGACATCTGTAGAATAAATTCTATCCTCTCTACAAAGTTAGTCGGGGAGTTTGGGCAAGTTAGGCAGCCAGTTTAAGATCATTATTCAAACTCATAAAAGAGTAATCGATATTTTCTGGTGTTCTTAGCGGTATGTTTTCAGAACAATGTGTAGATAGGTATTTTCTAAATTTAATCCAATTTATTCTTGTGCCTGTCATCGCTAAATTACCAGTCGGGGATACACTATCTCGGGGTCTCGATGTGGGTAAGTGATCTCACGATAATTCTAACGAAGATGAATTACATCTCTCGTAATATTTTTTATTACCCCAAAATCAATAAGATTTGGTATCTTCTGTGGGTCAGTAGGCCAGTATGTAGGGTTTCCGCTCGAAATCACATTCAATCCCATTTTAGAATTTGTATTAAATAAAACTCGGCCTTGATCTCCAGAATGTGTGCAGGGGCCTAGTGATTTAAAAAAATTGTTATATTGCCTTTCCGTTATTTGAGATCTAAGGAGTGAATATATAGACGAAATCACTATATTTCGATGACAATCTTTGCTACAGATTGTTGTGGCTTGAAGATAACCTTCACAAAGATCACTCATTATGTACCCCCTTATTCAAAAACGATTATTAAATTAAACAAACGTTTATTAAGCAAATTTTTATATGCAAATCTGTCTTAATAAACGTTTGTTAATTTTAATAATCGTTTTTGAATAAGGGGGTAGTGTTTAATTCGAGTTTTTATTAAAATTGCTATGCCTCCACATGCTCTGCCTCTGGGGTTCTGATATACCATGATATAACCATTTATGCGAAATAAACTTCAAGATGCCAAATGTGTTTCCGAAATCAGCATCACATCGATTTGGTGATTTTTTATGAAATATTCAAGCTCGTTTTTATGTTGGCGAATGCCGTTTGCGTTCCAGAAACATATTTTCAAACAGTTCATGGCCTATTAAGTATACCTTGCAATAGCATGAATTGCATTTTGGGCATTTCCTGCATCATGTTACTCAACGAATTCGTAAAATTATTAACCGATTGTACAAGGGTTTCCACTGTAGCCTCTAGCCGGCTAAAGCTAAAAGATGGAGTTTGATTGGTTGGCTCCATGTTGACATTGTTAAGCGACGTGCACAAAACACATTCCTCACATAACGTGAATTTAGGTGATAAAGTTCAACGATTTGTAAACGTTGTTCAGGCGTAAAGCTAGGTATACACGATCGTCAGATATTACAATGTTGTCCGAAAAATGCTCAGAAAATGTCTAACAACCGTGTAAACTTAAAATTTTTGCCTTCCAACGTTGTAAGAAAGAGCATTTTCAGTACATTGGAAGACAAAAATATTGTCACACATCTAACAATCGTGTAAACACACAATTTTGTCATTGTCATTGTTTTAAGACAATTGTCAAACACTTTTCATTGTCATATGTGCAAAGTTTGTGCATCTGCCAATGTCAGCATTGTCATAGAAATTATTTCTTAATGCAACTCTGTATATACATACATAAATAAACAAACAAGTGTGCATTAACAAAATTGTTGAAAAAGTGGAAAAAAATTAAAGAATTAAATTAAAGTGTGCATTAACCCAACCCATTCCTTCACCCAAACTTTGCGGCGTTCTTTTGTTATTTTGTCTTCATCCTCCCTACTTTCTAGGGCATAAGCAGATAAAATGGTTTCAATTGCTCTTTTTTGTTCCATGACAATATTTAAAATTTTTAAACACACACACAACGCTGCAAAACGAATTTGACAATGCCACACAACAATCTGACAACCGTGTGAACTGACAATTTCGGTTGACAGATGAATTCATTGTGTGACAATTGTGTGCCAATTTAATTGTTACTTTTCTTACAGTCGTCTAAACTGACAATTTACCTTTTGCTAACAATTTTTCAATGTCAGTACATTGCTAGCACATTGCTAGATCTGACAACGTTGTAATATCCATTATAAAATGCCAAACGATACTAAACAAAAATAAAAAAAGTATCTCTACTTGAATCACCCTATATATGTATATGTATGTATGTATATAGTATGTACATATAAATACATTTTCTTAATACAGTTCCTTTTCATATTGAAATTTTTAAATGAAGATGTAGAAGTAAATTACTAAATTGAACAATTAAAAAAAACGTCATTACAAATGAGATAAGCCGTCATGTTAATTGGCTGTGATTTGATTTGCTGTAAACAAATTATCATTAACGTGGTTACATTTAAAAACAAGTATAAAAGTATAGTCGGTCAAGCCCGACCATATAATACCCTACACTTAGTATATGTATAAAACAGTTTTTAAGAAATGGGTGTTATATGGGAGATATAACCTATTTTGGACCAAAATTTAGTGTCACGATTTCTGTGAAATAAAGCTTATATATGTTAAACTTTATCTCGATCTTAAAAGTATTTATTTAAAAGATTTATGGAGGTTGTGTTAGTTAATGACTGTGTCCTTTATTCTTTTATATGTTATGTTGATGCCATATTACAAATATTACATACACATTACATCTTAAAGTTAGTGATGCCATATTCTTATATTTACGTTATGATGATAGAGGGTCTTATATGGGAGTTTCGACTAATTATGGACCGACTATTATAAAATTATATGTCATTATTTCTGCATATAAGAAACTTATTTGTGTCGAATTTTATTTGATTACCAACATATTTAAGAAACTTATGACCGCTAAAGAGATTTTCGGAAGTGGGCCTTATATGGGAGCTACGACTAATTATAGACCGATCACAATAAAATTGTGCCATATTATTTGTATATAAATCAAATATATTTGTATTAAATATTATATGGATACCAAAATTTTTGAGAGAGTTATGCTCTTTAAAGTGATTTTCGGAAGTAGGCCTTATATGGGAGCTACGACTAATTATGAACCGATCTGCACAAAATTTGTAGATGTGATTTGGCTTTATTTACCAATCATGAAATTTGTTTGGTTCCTTGCATAATTCAAACATTTATGAACGGACGGACATCGACGGACGGAAAGTGATTCTGAGCCGATCGGTATACTTTAAGGTGGGTGTTGGACCAATATTTCTGGGCTTTACAAACATCAGCACAAATCCAAATTATAGTAGGGTATAATTATAATGAATAAATATTTGTATTCTTCATCGGTCCTTTTACGTTTCTCTCGTTCCCTTACAAATGAAATAATGACAACATGAAACACAATACGGGAGTACAATAGAATTGTATCAAACAAAAGATTACAATGTTGACAATTAAGATAAAAAAATCTAGTTTTTTTTAAGATAGAATTTTTATACATATTTGTTTGTTTCGTAGAATTGCATTAAAAATACGCTACTGGAATTGGAACACAAGTCGAAGCAAGTGGAATTCCAGGCTTGAGTCCAAAAACAAGTTTCATTAAACTTTATATCGTTAGCAATATCCACTAAAACGTAAATTCAAGCCAAATACTTTTTTTGGAAAAATTTAATTACCCTGCCTTTACACATGCAAGTACTTGCATGCAAGTGCTGTGTACGTATTATATACGAAAACTTATTTGAAAAACTTGACTAGCTCTGCAAGTGAAAAAAATGTAAGTGTATTAGTAAAAAATGTGAGTGTATTGAGTTTTTCGAACTGTTACTTGCATGTGTAAACCCCGGGTTATTTGCATTCAAGTCTGACTGCAGGCAAATGTTCGAGGGCTTGAATATTTTGATTTTAATGGTTGTTAGGCATATCGTAAAACCATGCCTTTATATATATATATATATATTTTTTTTTTAAAGAAGTAACACTCAGGCAATTAATATGCCTTGTGTTACTTTCTTTGGAAAGGGATAGATAGAAAAAGAATAGGTGGTGAAAGTAGCGAAAAGATTTTCATATGACAACACTGTAATTGCGCGTTATGTTTGTTAATAGCACAGTATTGCAGCGCCTCTGGTGGTGAGTAGGCGCATTGAGCTAAGCTTGATTTAAAGCCCTTATTTTACTTCGGTGGCGTTTAAATGCTATACCACCGAAGGAGGGCGCTGTGATAAATATTAGTTATGATAGGATAGGATAGAAAAACTAATAATTATCAGAAACTGATGTTGTTTTCAGTGGCAGCGGCTGGGAATCGAACCCAGGCCACAAATACCAACTCATGCTTAATGATCAAACGCGCTAATCAATTAAGCTACAGCATTATATTACAAAATTTTTGCGAATATCACTTGCTTTCGGTATCAATATACTCGTACAATATTGTAAAAAATTTAAATTTCAGGTAGTAAACTCAGCACTCAAAATATTTTTGTGCAAAGGCAATTAAGTAATTTGATAATATTCCGAGAAGGCGTTTATATAGGCCGTAGGCGAATTTTTAAAATGTTTATCTAAAACAAAATTTAAAATGTTTGGTCCATACCGTTTTTTCACTCATCCAATTTCGATGTTTTTAATAGCATGTTTTATTTCGCTCTAGTTTTTTGTATCTGATTACTACAGATAACATGACGGCTTGAAAACAGCAAAAATAGAATAGATTTGTTTTATCGAAAACAGAGCGCTCATAACGTTTGACTCTTTTGTCGCCAATGAGCGATATGTTCATGTGTGTCCCATTTAAATTGTATTAAGGTCCAGAATTTTCTAAATATGGAATGAAACAAATTCCAATAGCATATCAATCATTTATATTTAAGATTTATAAAAATTAAGAAATGACAAAACTGAAGCAGTTGATTTGTCATATTAAGTAGAAAGCGGTTATGGGCTTCCGTTTCCATAATTAACATAACTCTAACTCTTTTTCAACTTGTCTTGCTGTGCTGTGCTTCGATTTTTTCTGCCAAAATCGTGTTGTTTTGGTTTCTTCCGACGTTCATAGCTGCCAGATAAATTAGGGGTAATATCGTGGCGCAAAAGTAAACTTCCGATGTTTTTTGGCTGTAATTAAAAAAAAAAAAACTTTGATTCTTCTTGTGGATTATTTTTATTTGATCTCGGAGAGAAATCAGAAAATTTTAATTAATAATTTATTAATGCAAATGTTTCCAATAATTTATTTAATTTTTAGGCACATTTTATATTGAAAAATATAAAAATTTACATTTGAAATACTTTAACATTTACTTTGCAGTTAAAAATTGTTCTTAATTCAGGTACAACTTTGAATTCATAGCAGTCACAGTTGTTTAGCTTTAAATAATCTTTCGTACATATATAATATTGCTTCTAAATTTCTTACTTTAGTTTTATATATGTATGTTTACTTGACTAAATACCCTTTCTACATTTGCTGAAGAATGTGGCAGGACTAGGAGTTTCGAAATAAATTTAGTCAAGATAGGAAACAGAAATCCAAATTCATTAATTACTGCAATTATTAGAAATCGTCAAAATTGGGGCATAAATCGTCCCATTGTCATGATGACATTTTTAGTACCTAAAATCGTCAAATCTGTCAGCTATGACTATGAATGCTAACCACATACAAAAACTTTTGACGAAAAAAATACTTCCAAACCATTTGATAATTATTGATTAATATTAAAATCGTCCTCATTTATTCGATGACAATGTTATTAAAGGGCAAAAAAGAAAAAAAAAACAAAATTACAAGGAGATAAATTAAATGAAAAGAGATGGCAGACTGAAACACATGACATGGACTTGTCGCGCAACTTGATATCATTCTGGCAAAATAATAAACTGTTACAATAATCGTGTAAGTGAGCGTCAAAATAAAGTCAACACATCATATTATTAAAATAAAAGCTTAATTATATTAATATAAATAATATTATATAAGAAAATTATATTGCACTTAAAATTATATTGCACAAAAAAGAAACAACAACATAAGCGCATACAAATTGAATTGATTTATTTTTAAAATTTACCAATTTTTACGCTTCAAAATAATGTACCCAGTAAAAAATGTGCTACAAAAGGAGCAGGTTTTATGTATGAATTCATACCTAAAATCGCTTCAAACCTGCTGATGGGATGCATGATTTTTGTATTAGGTGTTTCCGGTTTGGAGGACTACTTTCTGCTGACAATAAGCGCTTCTTTTAACCTAATCAAACATGCAAATAAAGCACTTTCCTAAAGTGTTTTACGCCATACACCAATCAAAGAACAAATTCTATCTGAATATTTTTGCTTAAGAAAAATTCATAGTAACTGAGAAGCGCGATGTTCGTTTTGTAATTGACTTTCGTTGTCATACGTAATTCTGTAGGCTGTAATTTCATTTTTGTTTTTTCGCTTTAAAACCTTCTTCGTTGTCAGCACTAAAAAATCATATTTTTTGTATATTTTATTCGCTTTTTCTCTTAAGTGATTCAAAAAACACGAATTTTTTTTACTGGGTAGCAATAAACTGTGACATCATCTTTATGCAAAAAATCCCAGTCATTCCAAGAGTAGTGGCAATTCTTTTAATGTTTCTTTGTTTGAAAGTATAACGGCAACGTGCCTTTTCGAAAACCTGTAAACCCAAGTACGATTAGAAAATCTTTGCATCAAAATTGTCTACATGGTAGAGTTCCACGTAATAAACTTTCTATATCAAAGAACAACGTTTGAATTTCGCAAACAATATATAAACTAGCCTGAAATTTGTTGAAATAATATTCTAATAATATGGCGAGTCAAGAACAAAGATTTTATTAATAAATATGTTAGCAAGTCAGTTAAACATGTGCTGGTCAGTAATGGCCTGCGGTTGTGTAGCAACATCAGAGGTCGGTAATCTTACATTTATAGAATCTACAATGAAAAAGGACGATTATCTCGACATTTTTAAAAGCAATGTAGCCCTAGTGTAGATAAGTTAGAACTAGAGCAGAACTGAATTTTCCAACAGGACAATGATCCTATGCATACCTCCAAAATTGTGAAAGAGTGGTTGCTCAATCATTGGCCATCCTCTGCTGTCCCCAGACCTCAATCGTTTTGTGCACCTGGACAAACGAATTATTTAAAGAAATATATATGTCTTGCAAGGATAACCTAAAGGCAGTAGTACGGGATGAATGGACCAATATTTAACTTCGCTTAACTTCACTAAAGAACTCTTTGATTATATTTATGTCTAGAAGATAGTCAGCTGTGATAAAGGTAAAAGGATTGCAAACAAAATATTAAATACAATGTTTTACATAATTTGAATATACATACATACGTGTTTACTTTATTTCGACGCGAAAATTCTGGTACATTTTCGTTGAAATTGAATTAACTTTTAGGTTCTTTATTTTTATAATTTTTTGTTACTGAGTTATATTTTGCTTAAGTTATCTACTATTATAATAAATTATTGTTTAAACAATATTAGGTGTTTATATTGCCAATCCAACCAAATATTCTTCTATATACATAAATGTTTACCTGGAGTGTTTATCTGTCTCTCGTGGCTATTTGTAACGTACTTCTTCTTTTCTATTTTCACCCATTTCTTACTTACTTCTGTTGAAATATATGTACATACATATGTATGTATGTACATAATTAACCCTGTGATCTTCGTTATCCCACTAACCTATAAAATGTTGTAAACATGCCAGATTTTGAACGTTTTCAAGTGCATATTATTTATGAGTTTTATGAGTTTGATTGTACATTGTTTGATTGTGCTTTTAAACAGATCTCTGTTCATTTTGTCAGATAATAAGATGTTAAATACATTTAAAATAAATTCATTACTTCTCTCTTACGGAATTGTCTGTCAATTTAAATTTATCGGTTTGTAACGGCTGGTATACCTAAATATACAGCACACCGTTGATAAAGTTGGTATAATTGTACTTTTTTTGGTACAATTTAAAACTAAAATGTACGATGGTAGAGGGGTACCATTTGGATCATTTGGTAATATTTCCAAATTTTTCAAACCCAAACATATTTTTAATGTATATTAAATGGCAACGCTTATTTACTGAATGAATATTGTGAATAGATTTTTGCACTTGTTTATTGAGAATAAATAGCAGGTGGTTTTTAGTATTCAACTCACTGATGGCAAACATGGTACAATTGTACTTTTTTTTTGATAAATTTTAAACACAAGTGGTACCGTGGTACTTTCACGAGTCATATAGTACAATTTCAAAATACTGTTGCATCAAAATTTGGTATTTCAGATGAAACAGATACATATAAGCCATGTCACAGAAGTGGAATTATTTCGATATTTTGCTTCTAAAGAAAAAGTAAAACGAACTATTGGTTATATTCCGAACAAATTTTTCGTTATGTTTTTTCTATGGAAGCAAAAAATGGAATAAATTCCACTTCCGAACGAAATTAAATTAAGTGACATGGCTGTATATCATATAAGTTCCTATTTGTGTAAAAAAGATTTTATTAAATTTCATGAACATTTTGGAACTGATATCATTTTGATCTTTAAATATGCATCTATAAGATGATTATTACGACAATAAATTTTTGGTTGAATTATCGAACAATATGAGTCTTTGACATATTCATTTACATTAAATGATTTTGAGGCTGAATTCAAAAACTTAAGCTTAAAATGTAGTTAATCAGGATTTCAAAATCGTTAGAAGTTAAATCTTCTATTTCTTTTATTCTTACAACAATAACTCTAGTTATTTTGGAAATATATATATTTACCAAGGTTAACTTTTCGCAAATGACTCGATACTTCATAAATAAGAATATTTTTAGATAATAATATAAGATATATCAAATTTTCGATAAATTAAATTTGTGGTAAAGTTTTATGATTATTTAACAAATAATAAAAATGGTACCATGGAGGTCTAAAAAGTACATTTTATTTATATAGTTGGTACGAAAAACAAAAACCCATTTTACATCACTGATACAACTGATGTTTTCTTGTTGTTGTTAAAATAAAGAGTACAATTGTAATATTTATGCAGTTCGATAAAAAGGGGAACGAAATGCTTTTCGTAGAATAGCAAACATCTTGTTTAAATAAAACTCTTGTTGTTACAACTTTAATATAGCAACTGGTTTGTTATCAAAAAATGTATAGATTCGATCTCATTTATTTGAATGTACCTTACTAACATTTTATATGACCATAATTAACTACATATGTACATATTTATAATTCATGAATATGTATTTATTTATTTTTTGTTATCTTCACTTTACATGTACCAATGATTTAAAGTACCTTTTGTTTTTGTTATATTAAATTTTTGTTTATTAAAACAAAATTAAAAAAAAAAATTATAAAAAAATTATTTAGTACGATTTTAAAAGTTCGTTGGTACGATATTGGTTTTCTCATTTATCATCCCTGATACAACATGTTTATCAACACTGGTTGCACGTAGAAACTATTGAAAAAAGCTCTTGTTGAATTTGATACGGTTAGGTTACTAGATGCTTGTGTAGCAACAATAAGAAAAATAGCTGCAGGTAAAAATTACGTATGTTAGTTTTCCAGGGTTAATGAGCAACAGAAATAGTTATGACGACATAATGGATGCACTAAAACGTAGGTATATACCGAATGGAATTACATGGTAGAGTGCTGAATGGCAATGAGAGTCTCCAGGGCTGTGCGATGTTTGTTAATCGTTTGGTATATCTGACTTATCCAGTAGCTCGTTTCTGTATTTCTCGCATTGTAAAATTTTTCGCATGGAATTAGTGAATTGCAACAAAAACAGTGTAAAATGAAACAAGAAATGGTTTTTCTCACACAAGTGTTTCTGTAACTTTATTTTGCGAGAAATAGCTGTCCTTTAAATATGTAGTTTAACAACGATTATACGAAGAATGTGAGAAAAACAAGAACTGTCAAAAAAATTCACATTTCAAATTGGTGCGATAAACACACAATTCAAAATATATACCTATGTACATAGATATTTTTAAATACATGTAGGTATGTACATACATAAATAAATAAACTTTTTTTACATTATAAAGCAGTGGAGTAGTGCTGGCAAATTCTACTACTTTCCATTACTCAATAATATTCAATACTTTTCATTTGGGTACTTAATACTACTCGATACTTTTAATGGATTTTTTGAAATTGTACCGCATAGTTTTCATCTGCAAATTGAAGTAGTTTCTTTAAAAAATAAAAATAGATATTCAACTATTATTGGTTTTGTATGTCTTTTATTATTAAATCAAAAATAAATGTAAAGCTAACTTTTAATTCAACGTTAACAACAACTTAAGAAATAATAGACAGCTTTATTTCGGCGGTTGGATTAATTTTGTAGCTTTCACATTGTTGTCTTTTTATACAGTGATGTATTTTTATGCACTATTTTACCCACTCAACTTGCTTAAAATACAACTCAGAAAGTATCGAGTAACTACTTTTGAGTATTGAGTATCCAAACAAAAGGGCAAATACTCGATACTCGAGTATTACTCAATAATTTGCCAGCACTACAGTGGAGTTCAGTTATTTTGAAAAAAAAAGCAGTTTTTTATTTTTCGTGTCCAACTGTAATTGAATCGCGTGTGTTTGCTATGCTTCATCCAACAAGAAGAAGCAACAATTCTTAATAAGTTTCTGAAAAAAAATGATAACAACCATTCGCATGTGTTTTCATCGCTTGCTCAACGGCAACTGCATGAAATTTTTTTTCGTCGTTGACGTTTGCCTTGCATTTGACACTTAATTACTGGAAGTATTCCAATAAAAACAGAATCAGCATTGTCCGTTTCCGCATACAAATACTGAAACACTTTTTTCTCAGAAATCGAGAAACGATGGCATTTTTTGTTTCACACTTCATGTAAGTAATTTTTCGATGCGGGAAATACAGAAACGAGCTACAGGAGAAAATCATCCCCTCTTGGATCAATTCTAGATCGAGGCGTTTGTGAATGGCATTCGTGATCCTGATGTTTGTGCCACACGAAAGTCATCATTTAAAGAAACCATCCAATTCGAGCTTGCACAAGAAACGGTGGAAATAATTTATAAGCCACAAATATGCAAGGTGCGAAATATCGAAGTTATCGCTGAAAATAAGACAATTGTAGTGAATGATTTAAAAAAGGCAGTTATGCAGGCACTAGATGAAAAGCAGAGCTAAAGTAAAATGTTATAACTGCAGTAAAGCCAGCCATATTCAGCGGAACTGCAAAAACAAACCAGATCTCTTTCGGCACCAAGAAACAACAGGCAGGTAGATAATCAGTTATCACAAGAATTACCTTAAAACTTACGGGCACATCTGAGGCCCCCACATCCATATCAGTAGAAAAACAGCAATCTTACTGCTTGTGAGTACATTAACGGTCGAAAGCACATTTATACTATAGTCAAAGGAGCATTGCAGTCTATCATCAGATCTGATTTAGTAAAGAAAATTTGCATCAATCATTTTTAATGACTAGTCACGGTATTAGTTTTCATATGGGGCAAAAAAACTTTAGCATGGGCCCATATGAAGGGAGATTGTGAGGACAACAATTTGTGAGTGGTAGCGCCATCAGATTTGAAAAATAAACTTATAAAGCAAACGCCCTAAAAAAACGAAGCTAGGTGAAAGAGATGGTAAATGAAATGTGAAAGGACCGGAAAAATGTGTTGAAATGCCTTCACTGGAAGACGTGCTTGGTGTATATCGATGACATAATTGTCTTGAAAAATCTGTAAGAAGTCTTCAAACGCATACATATCAACAGTTGGCCTCAAACTTAGCGTAAAAAAGTGTGCATTGTTCCAGAAAGAAGTTAAGTACTTGGGGCATCGCGTAACAGCAGAAGGCATATCAAATGATGAAGATAAAGATCTGACCACAAAGTCGCGACCATTCCAGTGGATTGAAACACAAGAAATAGCCTTCCAGAAGCTCAAAGAACTATTACGTACGGCACTAATTTTGGCATATGCCATACCTGGAGAGAAGTTTGTCGTGGACAGTAACGCGAGCGGATACGAAATAGGCGGTGTGCTTGCACAAGTGTTCTATGGTACAGAAAAAGTTATTGGTTACTTCAGCCGAGTACTTTCGAAGCCTAATAGAAACTACTGTATAACTCGACGTGTAGTAGTCGAGTTTGTGAAGCACTTTCATAAGTATGTTCCAACTACGAACCGATCATTCCACCCTCCGGTGGTTGCTGCAATTTAAACAACCTAAAGGGCAACTGGCTCCATGGATCGAACGGCTCCACACTTACGAGTATGAATTTAGTATTGAGCACAGGAAAGTTGGAGAACATGGCAAAGCGAATGCGCTCTGAAGAAGTCCTTGCAACATAGAATGTAAGCATTGAACAAAAGCCAAGGTAATGGAATACGTCATCGATGTTCGCCTAACCCTTTTAGATTCCAGTAAAGATTGATCTGTATCGCAAAGTAGTGACTCCATTTTGGTAAAGATAATAAAATTGCTGACTATACCGTTCATGGGAGAGTGCAGATGGCAAAACGATGACAAATGAAATTGTGGTACCGGCATCTAAGATCAATCAAATAGCAGAAGAAGTCGAGGACAACTCAGGTGCACTATTTGAGCGAATTGCAATGGATGTTGCAGGTTTTTTCCCCGTTAGTGTTGACGGAAATTCTTACGTTCTAGTGGTTATGGATTATTTCAGCAAGCAGCTATAGCTAACTATTCCCAACGAGGAAGCTAGAACAGTTGTAGACGAATATGTAAACAACTGGGTGTGCCGCTATGGTGTTCAATTGGAGTTACACTCTGACCAGGGAAAAAATTTTGCATCTGCTTATTCAAGGAAATGTGTGATGTATATAATATAAGAAAACCCAGAAAAACTCCACTACCTTAACGAACTCCATGAATTCGTGCGGTGACTAATTTAAATGACAAGCGACAAAATAAAAGCCAGATTTGATGGAGCGGCGAGTTTTGAAGGATTTAACGAATGCCACCTGTAATAAGTCAAATATCTTTTTGTGGTGTGTGTCAAGTTTGGTTATAAGGCGAGCACGCCGATTTATATTTATGGCTAAAAAGCCGATGTGATGAGAATGATTCGAGAAATAAAAATCACCGTCTAGCTGAGTTCAAGTCTAGTTTCATTCTAGTTTTATTTTCTAATTTCTCTTGCTTATACATTAAAAAAAAAAATTTTTTTACTATTTTAATACATGTTTTCCATATTCTTCTATATGTTCTGTTTGGGTGTTCTCGATACTCTGGAATGTTATTGAGTATCCATGTTTCAATTGCATTTTTGTTTGTCAACCCAACTCATATTTCTTCAAACTCATAAGTGGATTTTTGGGTTATTCTTATAACCTAAATCCACCATATGTTTTGATTGTGTTTACGAGTTTGAGTCATACTTCACACCTAATATTACTAAATAACCCACAACGAAAGACAGAGTTGTCTTCCAATCTACAAACTCACTTAGATGAACCATATTTAATTAAGAAATTAAAGAAGGCAGACATTTTAATAGCCCAAAGTCGAAAATTAAAGTTGTACATCTAGAACGATTAGTTGGCTAAGTAAAAGGTGAATTTGTACCTATTTGGGATCAACATTTGCAGTAGCAAAAGTTTCTACATATTTACAAACATTGTTCATAACACACTGTTATTAACAAATTTGTGAAGTACGGCAACATTAAATTTTAACGGCCATAGAAAAGAACCTTTTATTATCTTAGTTCCGAACCATCGAAAGACTGCTCGAAACTATGTATGTAGTTAATTTATTGTGATCATCGTGCACTAAATAATGAAGTGTAATACCAGCGCGTCGTTAAACCGGTTTATTTAAAGGAAATAAACCACCGTTTTATTATACCCTACACCACCATAGTGGGGAGGGTATATTGGATTTGTGCTGATGTGTGTAAAGCCCAGAAATATTGGTCCACCACCCACCTTAGAATCACTTTCTGAGTCGATTTAATGATGTCCGTCCGTCTGGCTGGCTGGCTGTCCATGTAAAGATTGTGCACAGAGTACAGGTCGCAATTTTGAAGATATTTCCATAAAATATGGTAGTGAAATTTTTTTGGCCCACGTACGGATGGGATTGAAACTGGTGGAAATCGGTCCGTTATTTCACTGGCCCCCATAAAAATGTCCTCCCTAAATTAGGGCTTAATGATCATAAATGTTTGAATTATGCAAGTATCCAAACAAATTTCCCCACAAATGAGTGGTAAATAAAGCCAAATCAGATTTACAAATTTTGTGCAGATCGGTCCATAATTAGTCGAAACTCCCATATAAGAGACCGTGATTTACTTTAACCTCCATAATATTTATTTTCACAGAAATATTGACACTAAATTTTTGGATGATTGGTCCATAATAGGTTATAGCGCCCATTTCTGAAAAACTTTTTATACATATACTGGGTTTAGGGTATTATATGGTCGGGCTTGACCGACTATACTTTTTTACTTGTTTTTAAATAGAAACGTATCAACAAACACTTGATACTTGTTTAATTATTATTATCGTTAAGTTATTATTCTAATGACAACACCGAAAAAACTTGTACGTTTTTATACCCTCCACCGCCATGAGTGGTGAATGAGGGTTTGTTACGTTTGTATTCCGTGTAAAAATTTGTTAATATTCATCTGACACCCAAAAAAGTATATATTTTTTTTTGGTACTTACGAAATTCTGAGACAATTGAGCTATGTCCGTCTGTGTAAAACACTCTCACGTCCAAACTACACAACCTACATACATATGTAACTAAACGAAATGTCCAGAAAAATATTTCTTATTTTGCAGGTAACTTTGGCATTAAAAATCAACAGAATCGGTATATGTAGTAGAACCAGAGTTATGGACATGTGAAATGTGATCCAACCTCCATACAAATTTAATATATTTTATTCATTTTTTTGCAATTTTTTTAAATATATCGCAGATAATACCATTAAATTTTGTATACGTTATTTTTATCATAAAAGAAGAAAGTGTGAGGAAAATAGTAAGAATATGTCCATGATTTCTCATAGCCCCCATACAAAATTCTTGGCGAAATATTGCTCTATTTTACATAAATGCCCATTTAGCAAAAATAAGTTTCATGCAAAAAGAAATCGCAAAACGAAATTATTTTTAGTTCGGTTCATGTTTGACCTTAGACCCCATATAAAGTCACTTCAAAAATTCATATCCCCTGGGCAACCCACTTACTAGCGCTCTGATCGTAGTAGGAAAATTCCTGACCTTCTAGATTTTGAAATTTTAGAAATTGTATTACTACGGAATTATCATACGATCTATCTTCTGACCATTCTCCCGTAATTTTAAGCTATTACGGGAAAAATAACTCTCAAAATTCTAAAAAAAAAAAATTAGAAGGGCCCTTCTTTCAGAAGAGGATCGCAGAAATGTAAATTTTATTAAAAATTTAACAAATACTAAGCACACAAATTTCTTCCTTTGGAAGGCAGTTAAAGATATTAAACCACCGGTAGAGGGTCAAAGTCCATTACGTAAATTTGATGGCACTTGGGAACGAAGTTCAATGGATAAAGCCTTTGTAGTCGCAGAGCATTTAAGTAATGTGTTTCAATAAAATCCCCCATGAACGAATTTGAAGAACCACCAATTAGTACATTAGACTCTAGAGTTATCACATTCAGTCCTGAAGATATTCCCAAAACGACAATATTAACCCAAGAAAGTCTCCGTGCTATGATCAAATAACACCATCCATGATAAAAAACTTACCTAATGTAGCTAATGTTGTGCTTGCTAACAGTATTATTTAATGTGGTTTCAAATTTTGACGTTTTTCCAAAATATTGAAAAATTTCCCAAATTATAATGATACCAAAGCCAGGACAGGATTTGACCGTACCATCTTCTTATAGACCCATTAGCGTACTATTCTGTTTGTCGAAACGATTTGAGAAAGTATTTAAAAAAAAATTTTTTAAACTTTCTGAATGATCAAAACAATATCCCAGTTCACCAATTTGGTTTCCGTGAACAACATGGAACTATGTATAGAGCAAGTTAACCGTTTAACTGGAGACATAATATTTTGAGGTTAAACAATATTATTCGGCTATCTTTTTAGATGTCGGACATGCTTACTGCCTCCTAGTACTCACGGATTATTAGAGTCTTACCTATATTATCGCGAAATCAAAGCTGTAGTTCTATAGGGGAGTGTTCTCGGACCAATACTTTACTTGATATACACCTCTGTTTTCCCACGAGTGAAAATTGAATTCAATTGTGGCATCTAATTATCTCAGACGTGGTTAAGAAACTGGAGAATACGTGTAAACGAAGGAGAGGAGAGGAAATTGTCCACCTGTTTCAATAAACAATGTGAATATCCCACAGTCTGATCATGTCACATACCTTGGCATACATCTGGATAGGAGCCTTACCTGGCGTCGCCACATAGAAGCCAAGAGGGTCCATATGAGACTGAAGTCTTCTAATCGGCACTGGCTAATTAACGACCAATCTAAATTAAGCCTTTATTAAAAAGTCATCCTGTATAAGAATGTTTTAAAACGAATTTGTACATATGGAATTCAATTTGGGAAACAGCAAATAATACCAACAAATAATAATGATCTTTTACAGAAGGCCCTATTGAAAATTTTTAGAACCATGACGGACACACCATCGTACATAAAGAATGAAATCATCCAAACATATTTAGAAGTACCATTGGTTGAAATGAATCCAGAAAAATTCATGAAAGATATATCTTGAAGTTGCTTGCGAGAGTGCTTACTAAAACTCAAACAGAAACAAGGCTTCGTAGAGCTGATTTACCACCCTACTAATCTAGGGCCATTTGTCTATTATGGCTCTCTCAACTGAGAGCAAATAGGCTTAGATAAGGTTTATAAAGGCAGATTCAATTAAAAACAACATATTTTTGTTGCATATTTGTCTTTTTACAGCATATTTTTGCACGTTATGGTCATAACTTTACATTTTTTTGTGCATATTTTACTTTTTTTATATTTGACTATTTTTCAATGCACAATGATAATTGGCTAAAGTTACTTAAGTAAGAAATATTAACAATAGATGTATAAAACTTCTAAATTGAATAAAACAATAATGATTTTTTTAAATTGACATAAAATTTACTTTATTTGAAACATAATCTTCCGACATTATAATTTAAATGTGACTTCTGACATATGATCGCCACGGCTAGCACGAACGTAGTCATGGGTCCAATTTTCGATGACTTTTTCCAACATTTGAGGCCGTATATCGGCAATAACGCGGGGAATGTTGTCCTCCAAGTGGACAAACGTTTCGGGCTTAATGGCGTAGGCTAGCAACTTCACATATTCTCACAGAAAATAGTCAAGCGGCGTTGGAGGCCAATTCACGGATCCGAAACGAGAAACTATGCGGTTAACAGACGTTTCCTTCAATAAATCAATGCATACATTTTAATTTCACATACATTTTTTTTCAAAATGCATGTGAAAAAGAATATGTTGTTAAATTAAAAAATGTGTTGAATAAACTATTAAAATAATAACAATTTAAATTTATTTTTTTTGTGCGGTGTAGCCCATTCTTAAAAACTGAGTGATATTCATAGAAATGTTTAGATACATGTGTTTGTTGTAGGTAGGCGGTCGAAAAAAGTATTTTTAGTCATGCCGGAGTCTTAGTACCAAAAAAGAATACAATTTTTAGGCCATAGGAATTCCAATTTCAAAAAAGTACCAAAAAGATTTCTAGTCTTTATTGATCTGAGCCAGGACTATTTTTACCCATATGGTCACTTGAGTTTCGAATTTCAAAAAAGTTACAGCCACCTGTCGGCTCTTTTTTGATTAAAGGCGGACGCATTTAAAATATTATATCTAAGTTTATTTGTTTTGGAGATATAGAGGTACTGTTTTTACCCGTTTTTGCCCCATTTGTCCCCCTTAACGACCGAATTTCCAAAAATCCCGTCTTAGTGGATTAACATGTAGTAAAAGGAACCCGAATTTCAAGTTTCTAGCTTTAGTGGTTTGGGCTGTGCGATGATGAATGAATCAGTCAGTCAGTCAGTCACGTTACTATTTTATATATATATATAGTCGTATGTTCTCGTATGTACGTATGTGGTTTAGATGTGGTTTGAATGGGTCTTATTTTGATATGTAGTAGCTAAAAGTGACTGCTGCCAATTAAATTTGTTAAATTTTTTGAATTGCGCTAAATTATTATTATTTGTATATTTGCCAGAATTGAATTGTGAACTTTGTCATGTTTAAAAACAACAAAATATTTGTTCGGACAAAGTTTTTTTTATATGAATATTTTTTCTCTCTTAAAAAAAGAGGCGTCAAACTTCATATGAAAAGAACTTTGCACGAACAAATGGGTGAATACACCTTAAACATTTTAATATTTTTTTGTTAAACCGGCTTATTAAATTTCGCGCAAAAAAATCTAAATCTAAAATTGTACATTTAATTTTGTTTCTCTTTTTTCAGAATGTGGAATGCTTGATGTATAAATGATGAAAACACGACGCAATGCTGCCAACTGTCTGCACTTCATGAAGGAAATGTTACATATCATATCATTTTAAAATTTAGCTGATACACACGTCCATAACACTTTAACACACGAGTAGGATACGTAGAGGAACAGTATCAAGATCATCATAATTCATGGTCAATGCAATAAGGTTTCATGCATGTCACAAAGTTTACAAAAGAAAGAGAAATTCTAAAGAAATCTCAATTATAATTATAGTACAAAGCGACACAATTACAACAAAAATACTAAATTATCCGACTAGTAGTGGGCTTTAGGAGAATTGTCGCATAATTTTTTTTTACTAAAAATGGGTTGTTCTCCAAGTTCAATGGCGAGAAGTTCAGCTCCTGATTCTGGCGAGACAACGGCTGCAGCTGGTACTGTGGCCACAACAAATGAAAAAGATGGAAATTTATTTTTTTGCATAAAATTGCGTAGGTCACGATTACGACGGTGCAGTCAACAAAATGGTGCAGAAGGAAGCGGTGGAAGTGGTACTGGAAGCGGTAGCGCAGCAGCGAATGGGGATGATATGTGCAATCAGGCATTGCTAAGTCCCCTGCAAATAAAAGGTGAAGCAGATTATGAAAAGGTGAGTTTGACATTAACCTAATATTTACAAAAGATATAAAAGGTCTGTATAATAATAATAAGAAACTCGGATTCAAATACAAGATGAATTTAAAACAGACGTACATACTTGTGGTAACAAAGAAAAACACAATAATTTCTAAACGAATAATCAATCCAATTATAATGATTATTATCGAACATTTTTTTATGTAATAAAGTTTGGAATAATCCATTTTTGTGATCCACATAATTTTTTAAATAGCTCAAGCTGGATATAGATATAATTACATACATATCTACATACTCGTATGTGTAATAGTTTAAAATTTAACCGCCTTTTTCAAAAACGATTATTAAATTTAACAAACGTTTATCAAGCAAATTTTTATATGCAAATCTGTCTTTTATGGCCTGTTTCTATATAACAAGTAAGTTCTCAGGGAAGCAAGCCGTACACAGACGAGTACGTAAGCTAATGAGTTTTTATTAGACCTCTGCATCAATGGATTTGTTGTTAAGAAGTACACATGAACTTACAAAATATGTGCACTTGGTTGGTTGGTTTACGTGGTAGTTCGCTACGTGCGAACACTTAAGTAGAGTCGAAGGGACCCCGTTTTAAAAGACCAGATCACTCGTCAGATTTAATGTCGTATACAACATACTGTAGCTAATATGTGTACAGAAAGTCTCGTTTTGCTACCCCCAACCTGTAGCTGTGAGATATCTCAGTAGGTCATTGAGTTTTGACCCAGCTACCTCACCTAGGTTTTTCAATGTATAGTTTCCCATGAATTTATGTCTCTTGACACTCAGGGCTGGGCATTCGCAGAGAAGGTGAAAAATCGTTTCCTCTTTTTCCCTATCCTTACAACTACAAAATGGGAGTCCCAGGCGATTTCCGTGCTTCCTAACGTCCAGTGTCCCGTTAATACTGCCAGCAACCTTGATATATCCTTCCTATTCCGGGTTATCAGTTGCGTACTCCGTTTCTCGTTAAAAGATGGCCACATCAACTACATTAGACTACATGTATCTAAATTATGCCATCTATACCCAGTCTTTTTAAGGAAATGTCTGAAGATGATACCTTTGATAGTCCCCAGTGGAATTGCTACTGAGACCCCATCGGAGATATGCAACCCAGATCCCGTTCTGGCTAATTCGTCTGCCCGTTAATTGCCGTAGTGGTTCCTATGCGCAGGCACCCAGTCCAAGGTAATGTCAGACAGACGACCTAGCCTTGACAGAGAATTCCTACATTGCTTAACTTCTGAAGATGAAATTGTGTAGGCATTAAGTGAGAGGAGTGCCGCCTGACTGTCGACAAAAATACCTATATTGCCGCTAATGTTCATGTAGTATATTACAAGCTGCCATGATTGCAAAGATTTCCGCCTGGAAAACACTACACTCATTCGGAAGACGATACGAGATGCCTACCTCAGGTTCGTTAGAGAAGACCCCAGAACCAACACCGCAGCTCATCTTAGAACCACGTGTGTATATCCTAGTGTCATATTTGTGCAAGAAATTACCTCTATTCCACTCACTGCTGGAGGGAATTAAGACCTTGAATACCCTTCAAAATCCGTGTATGGAGTAATATAGTCAGATGGTTGGAGAACGTTCGAAAGCAATTGGCCAAGAATCCCCGCGTGGCTATATATTCTCGATGTCCAACAACCGGACGCTTGAAGCCTCGCTGCGCTGCAGGCAGAAGTGGCCATTATGTGAAGGTCAATTAGCATAAGGTGAAATATAGTGTTCAGTGCCTCTGAAGGACTAGTCCTAAGTGCGCCAGTTATGCCAATGCAGGCTGATCTCTGGACTTTGTATAGTTGGTCTACGACATACTTCTTTCTAGTTGCAGTCCACCATACAAGAGATCTGTAGGTAAAAATTGGAAGTACTATAGCCGTATACATCCATTTAACTATGCTGGGACTAAGTCCCCATTTTCTACCAAACATCTTACGACAGGTGTAATAGGCCACCGTTGCCTTCTTTACCCTGTGTTGAGTATTGAGTTTCCATGACAATTTAGAGTCCAGTATGATGCCAAGATATTTTGCATTATATGAAAGGGGGATTTCGCAGTTTTTCAACCTTGGAAGTTTGAAGCTTGAAATCTTGGTCTTCGTCGTGAAAAGTACAAGTTCCGTTTTGCTTGGGTTCACCCCAAGACCATAACCGTGGCCCAGTTGTCGAGCAACCCCAAAGCAGTGGACATAATCTCACTGATCACGTCCGGAAACAGACCTGGTACGAGTATCACCACATCGTCCGCATAAGCGACAACTTTTATCCCCTTTCTGTCTAAATCAATGAGAATCGAGTTAATAACGACAAGCCACAGTAGTGGAGAGATTACTCCTCCATGTGGAGTGCCTCTCTCAACTTGCTTGGACTTAACGCTATTACCAAGATTTGCTGTGACTATTCTTGAATTCAACATGGTAACCAACCAGTTATTGATGTAGTCTTCAACGTCTAGGTTAGTAAGAGCTTGCTGAATTGCAAGAGTAGTTACATTATTGAAAGCACCCTCTATATCCAGAAAGGCTGTCATTGTATACTGTTTAAATTCGAGAGATCTCTCTATAACTCTTACAACCTCATGCAGAGCTGTCTCTGTATGTGCACTTACTCGAAGTATCTTTAAAAATAATGTTCATATTTTTGAGTACAATAAAAATAGCGAATATGTATATGCTGTTAATCGGCTTTATATTTACGAGTTAAGTACAGGTTTATTTTACGCTCGCATGAAGAGAACATATCGAGTATCAAGCGACAACAAAACTTCACGTGGTACTTGCAGTACTTAAGTCGGTTTTAGTGACTTTTTTCAAATTACTATCAAAATATGACCACTAATAGAATTTTAAATTCTGATTAAAATAAAAAAAAATTAGGGCAGTCAGGCCTATTTTCGAGTTGGCGTGGCTCCAAAGTTTGTAATATATTTAGCTATATCTTGAAAACTACATTTTTTTTGGACGATATATACATATATCAAATGATAGATATTTTAAAGACCATTCCAACGATATGTAACATGACCCATTTATATGGACAACCTATTGATAAATTTCGCAAAATTATTTTTTGATCAGAAATTTATTTAAAAAATCCAAGAAAAAGGTCTATATGAGTAAGTAGTATAAAGAAATTTAGGTTTAATTTAAGGTATTTAAGGTATGACCATGTAGGTAATATAAATCCGAAGATATTAAAGAAAGATTATGACATTTCACCATAAAAAATACGATCTGTACTAATCGAAGCCGGTGTTCTGTATACCATGGAGGCGATAATCCTTCGGCCCGGCCATAGGCCGGCAATACAGGAAATTTGTACAATGCGAAGCCGGTATTCTGTATACCATAGAGGAAAAAATTCTATCCTGTATACAAAATTTTGGAAAAATGAGTTTTTTTAATATTTCAGATCTTATAATTCTATGATTATAGTATCAACAGACACATATGATACCTTAAATTAAAGCTTAATGTCTTGGCTTTTTATATTAATAAACTAAAATAACACTTATATCGACATTTATTTTAATTTTATTAGATACTAAAAAAAAAATCGTGTCAAAAAATATTCTTTTCGGATTTAAGCCATAGTCGGTCCATATTTTATAATCATGATATTTATCGTTGGAAAGGTATTTTTATTAAATATTAACCCCCTTATTGATAAAAACTTACAACAGGTTTATAAAGCAAATTTCCATACAAAATTTGGTTTATAAACCTCTTATAAACCTGTTGTAAGTTTTATAAATAAGGGCATAAATCTTTATTATTTTTGATTTGTATTTTTTTAACTAACGGGGTGTATGTATGTATATGTCTACTTAAATGTTTGTCATATGAAGGCAGCAAATGCCACCTTAGTACCAATTGAGGATGTAAAGACTAAAATGGGTAGTCGAAAACTGTCGATCATTTAAAACGATCGAGGACTCAGGGTTTCTTTTTCTTGATATCTGTTGGTGTGAAATATGGTGAAAATGTGACGTTGGAATCTGGTAAGAAAATTGGAATCGACTGGTAAGAAAATTGATTAACACTAAACTTAATTAAACCGCTTAATGAAAACACATGCATATATGAGTACGTCTGCAATTTTTACAGGTGAAAACATAAAATTGAAGCTTATATTGACAGATAGAGGCTTCAATATGATTTCGGCTTTCCGTTCAAGTAATCATATATTTTGTATAAATCATTTGCTAAATAATACAGTAGAAAAATCAATAAATGAAACTACAGATCTCGCTGAACTTTGCAACAAATGCATAAAGCTTGTAAAAAATCCGGTTTTAATTCAAAGTTACAGTCTACCCCTAAAATTTATTGACTCTAAACGGTTGAAAATTTAAGTATTCTATATAACGAATGCTTTCTTTTTCTATGCTTTATTTTATTCTTTGTTTGTTTGCTTTGTGCACTTACACAAAGGGAACGAGATTTGTTGACAACTGGTCGCGTTAAAGAATGCTTTCCAAACGTGTATCAACTGGTCAAAAGAATATGGAAGCAAAGTATTTATTTTAAGGAGATTGCACGAACAAGCCATTGACTTCAGTACAACAATTAAAAAAAAAACAAACACATATTAGAGATTTTTTTTCCAAAAAGAATTAATTTTGTTCATGTACACAATTTTTTCGTTTTTTTTTAATAAATGAATTAATATAATATTTATGAAAAGAAATATATATTTCGATATAACGAATATTCGATACACCGAACGACCCTGGACGTTATATCATTCGTTATACTGGACCACCACTGTACATGCAATGCACCGCTGACGCTCTTATTTATGTTTGTCTCTAATATATATATATGAACCGATTTTTTTTTACTAAATTTCAATGTTTTGAATTTATACATATTTATATGAAAACATTATTACTGTTAAATTAAATTTCCGATAATCTTTTTATCGTGGTTCTGGGCCCATAACCAATGTTATAAAGTATTAATAGTTTTATTTAATATAAAATTATATTTATTACCTCTAAAGAATCTTTATTAAAGTAAAATTTCTGATAAACTAAAAACCATGGTGCAACTATACAAGGTGAGTGCAAATCGACAACAAATACAACACAAAACAGAAACAACAGGCATTTTGTTTGTGTAAAATAATGTACTACTGTCAAAAATACTTGAAAAAGTATTACTTTTGACATAAGTAAATTGTAAACAAAGTCAGTCAGCTGGGCTACTGCACTCACCTTGTATACTTGCACCATGCTAAAAACTATTCAACATAAAACATATTTCTCAAAAACTACTTCGATAGAAAATTAACATTGAAACTAAAGTACATTTCAAATAAAGTATATTGAAAGCATTTCCAACAATTACATTATTATATATTGCTTTCATCTCAACTGTATAATACACAAAAATCCTTGCAGTACAGGTGTTCACATTTCATAAGTTCTTTTATTTTTTGGTACTCTATTAACTTCGGCTGCTTAATAATTCGTATTTAAGAAGCAAACATTCTCTTCATTTCCCTGCTTGTTCTCTGAGTAAGAGTACAAATATATACTACATTCGACAGCGAGTTTCACACATGAAGAAAAAACTTACTCGTTGCAGCTCTCTAGTTTTTATAAACTACTTGTCTGACTTACGTTCAGCTATGTGTCCACGATCGTAAGATATTACAACGTTGTCAGAAAAATGTGCAGAAATTGTGTAACAACCATATAAACTTAAAATTTTTGTCTTCCAACGTTGTAAGAAAAAGCATTTTCAGTACATTGGAAGACAAAAATATTATCACACATCTAACAATCGTGCAAACACACAATTTTGGCATTGTCATTTAAAAAAATTGCCAAACACTTTTCATTGTCATATGTGCAAAGTTTATGCATCTGCCAATGGCAGCATTGTCATAGAAATTATTTCTAAATGCAACATAAATAAACAAACAAGTGTGTATTAATAAAATTTTGAAAAAATTGGAAGAAAATTAAAGAATTAAAATAAAGAAAATAAAAAATGGATAGCGACATATCTTTTGAAGAATCCTGTTTCCTAGAGTGCAGATAAAATGGTTTCAATTGCTTTTTTTTGTTCCATGACAATATTTACAATATTTAAACACACACACAGAACTGCAAAACGAATTTGACAATGCCACACAACAATCTGACAACCGTGTAAACTGACAATTTCGGTTGACAGCTAAATTCATTGTGTGCAAATGAAATTGTTAGTTTTCTTACAGTCGTGTAAACTGACAATTTACCTTTTGCTAAAAATTTTTTATTGTCAGTATATTGCTAGCACATTGGTAAATATGACAACGTTGTAATATCTGACGATCGTGTACACATAGCTTTAGTTACTTTGATAATATTGAGTTGTTAAATTGCATTATTGCCAAATTATATAATTAGATTAATATTTTAATTTTTTAGGGGCAATCCTTAAAACCAAAATAAAAACAGCTGTGTTTTATTTACAATACAAAAATAATTTATGTAAATTGAAATTGCTATGAATTTTTTAATTTTGTAATAAATTGAATGAGAAATGTTTATCGCAATTAACATTGAAATTGAAAGTTAAGGTAGTGGACAACAGTTTATGCTGTAGAAATAGGTATACGAAATAATATATAAAATATTGTTTTGTGATGCACACAAGCACTTATTTCTAGTTGTCTGTTTTTGACAGTAGGACAATTGAAATTGCAATGTAGAAACCATAAAAAAGATAGTCTTACGTTTTTTATTCAAGAGAATTGACACTTGTGTTATAAAACCCCAAAACTAATTTTTGTACTCATTTGGGCGACAAATTTGAGTCACTTGTTATCTAATAAACGGTTGTTAAATTTAATAATAGTTTTTGAATAAGGGGGTAAAACTTTAAATCAATCATTATCTCTAAAAATGTTGTGCACGAGCAAATCAGTCTTGGAGAATAATTTATTAATCGAAAAGAGAATGAATGTGAACTCGAAAACTCGGTAAAACTTTAAAAATTTATAAGAGGACATTTCAGAAACAATATTCTACAAGATTAATGATTTTAATATGTAATTAATAATTCACTATTGAAAATAATATTTATTGCAGATGAGTTGCGGAAAAAAGGACTCGATTGTAACAGTTGCTGCACTGGGAAATTTTACGCACACAGTAGTGCGACGTGCGACGGGAAGTAAGTAAAAATTCAAAAATTATAATATGTAATATAATTAATTGAAAATTATTAGTTCTATTACATGTCAACGAAAGCATCAAAAATAGCCATAGAACAAATATGTATGTATGTACATATATAGTAAGGAAATGAAGAAATGCCAATGGAACAAATTTTGGGGGACATTATAATAATTTAAAAATATTAACTTTTAACATGGTTTCAAACGGTTGGATCAAATCAATTCAATTGTTTGAAAAAAATGGAAATTGAAAATTTTTATTTTTCGGCCAAAGACCCTCAAAAATAGATTTGTCTTAAATAGGTCTAATTTGAACATAATAACACCTAGTCAGGGTATCTTGAGCACCCCACCTCTAGAATTTTACTATGAATTGTATAAACACGTTCTGAAAAATATGAGGCTAACGTTAATTGGCGCTGAAATTGCTCTGAAGTTTAGAGATGCATTTACAAAATGTTGCCATTAAATAATTAGTTTTGCATTTTAATGTAAAATAATCGAAATGTGTACAAAATGTATGAATAATTTTGACCCCAAGTGTGTCTAAGATTAATTTGGATTTTTGCACTGTTATTGTAGATTCTGGACTTTAGTCCCAAATATAGTGAAATTTTACCTTTGACCAAAACGATTTAATGGTTAATGGTGAGTAAAACTTTCGAAAAGTATTTAACAGTATCTGGACTATATTATTCTGGATGGGTTTTTTTTCACATTCATAACACTAAATCCATTAAAATTAAACCGCGGCCACGGAAAAACTATGAGAGGTATTGGCATGATTTTTTTATATTATTATTCCCTCATATATCATTAATAAATCCCGAAGAGATATTCTAAAAATTCTGAATTTTCTTTAACAACATTTTTAAAAAATTAATGGAGTTTTGAAAATATCAAAAATGTTTGACCATATTAGGTTAACGTTATTCTATGACGATAAAAACTCATATATAATCTACGAATGGGTACGGATAAAATTTGCAATTTGGTATTTTTGGAGCACTCTAGCACAGAGCTTAATAGAGGTCACAGAAGGGGAAAGAAAATGTAGTTTTATACTTGTCTCTTTCTTTGAGAACTGCCTTTTTGTGTCCTTTATGCTACATTCTATTTTTCTGGCGCAATAAAATTAAATTTTGATCACAGAATATTTTTGTATTGTTTGATACAATCATAAAAAAATGCATTTATATCATCTAACGAATGCACTAACTCCACAATGCATACCACAAAGTATAACAATTATTAAAATACAATTTAGTAAGTTATTGAAATCACAAAAATATAAACAAAATTTCAATTCAAATATTCTAACTCAAATTGTTTTGTTTATTTTGTTTTGTCTACATGTAGCTTGATTGATACGTTTATTAGGGGCAGATCGCAGTATGTTCAGTTTGGAAATTTGGAAATCATCGACCAAGAATCTTTTTCGGGGTGTAACACAGGGATCTATATTGGGTCCATTGCTTTTTTTTGTTGTATATAAACAATATATTGAACGAATTACATCCATTGATTCCTGGTGTATGGAAAATTTTATAATTTTGAACGTTTCAAAGTCGAAAGCGATGTTTTTTTGGAGTTAATGGTATATTGAGACCAGTTATTTCAGTAAATGGTGGACTTATTGATATAGTTTCATGTACATATCAAGGTTTTAGGAATTTATGTTGATGATAGGCTTTCTTTTTCTCAACATATTTATTTCATAATTTCAAGGACTGCATTTGTATTGAGAAGAATTTACAACACTTGCCATAACTTACCTAGGAAAATTAGAAAACTAATTGGACATTTAGTTCTTATGCCATTGTTGAGGTATGGCTTGGAGATTTTTTCCGGAACAAACGCTATGAATTTATTAAGATTAAGACGCATGTGTTTTAATAGGATCGTTCGTTTTGTCTACCGACTACGACCTAGGGATCACGTATCGGAATTTGTTTTTGATTTCGTGGATTGCACTTTTGAAGATTTTATTAATGTAAGGTTGCTTACTGTTTTTTATAATCTTAATACTCCGTCATATCTAGTTGCTAGATTCAATTTTTCGAATTCTTCGCGAACTTGCTCCCTTATTTGTCCCAGATTTAATACGACTATTATGCAAAAATCCTTCGTTGTACGTGTAATTTGTTTATGGAATAACTTATTTATTTATTCACAGTAATATAAAAAAGTCTTCCTAGGCCAATTAACATATACATATTACAAGAATTATTTCTGAATAAGCATAACTAAAATTAAAAAAAAAACAAGTTATTTCAATTCAGACTCAATACTTCTAGTTAATGGCTCTTAACGACTTAAATAGTTTATGAGGATTATAACAATCTAAAGAGTAATTAAATACCGCAAAGGTTTTAGGCGAAATACATTATTCGACTGAGAAAATACACGAAGCTGGAGAGGCAAAGAGTTCCAGCAACGTGCAACTCTAACAATAAACGATCGCTCAAAAACAGAGTTTCTAATCCTAGGAATAATAATTTGCGGGTTCCTACTTGAACGCAAAAAGGTAAACTCAGATCGAAGTCGAGTTGGTCGTACTGTTTTAATAATCTTGTAGAACATAAACAAAATACGGTTAGAAACAAAATTCATGAATGAACAACCCAAAAAGCTTTTGACATACTACGAGATATACATACAACGAGGAACATTATATACATAACGAACAATCATATAGTGATACGATTAAGTTTAGCTAAATTATAAGATAGAGTACCAGATATAACTTCCAGTCCATACATCACATGAGTCATTAAAACTGCATGTGCAATAGCATACTTAATACGACAAGGCAGATAAACACCAACTGGATGAAGCCTTCGTATTAAACCAATAACTTTGTAGCTCAATTGATCAATATGATAATCAAAGCATAAGCGCCTGTGAATATAAATTCTGTCAGAAAAACCAATACTCGTATTGCCAACAACAATTCTCAAAGGAAAATTAATAGTGCTAAATAAAATTGCTTTAGTTTTAGAATTGTTAACAGCCAAATAGTTATCAGCAGACCATTGTAGGAATCGATCTATGGAATGTGCATTGGAGCACATCACCATTGTCAGAGCCACAACGAAAAGCATGTTGTCATTTGCAAACAAAAATGATTTCCAAACAGACGTATCAACAACATTAGGAAGATCATTAATGTATAGTATAAAAAGAAGAGGACCTAATACAGAACCTTGAGGAACACCAGACGAAAGAGAATGAATGCTAGAATAAGTACCATTCATATCAACAAATTGAGACCTATCACATAAGTAGGAGAAAATAAGCTTACAACCCGATTTAGAAAAGCAAAATAAATCTTTCAACTTCATAATCAAGGCACAAAAATTTACAGAATTAAAAGCCTTAGCCAAATCTAAAGACACCATAGCCGCAAAATCACCGCTATTCAATGAATTGCGAACATCATCTGTTAAGTTAAGAAGTAGTAGAGAAGAACTATGTCCACGGCGAAAAGCATACTGGGAGGCAGAAATCTGCTTATGGACGAAGGAAAGTATCTGATTCTTCATTAAATGCTCAACAACTTTCGACAAAGAAGGAAGAATAGAAATAGGTCTCAAGTCATTAAGACCATGTATAATCCTAGACTTTGGAATTGGTACTACCCGCGCAATTTTCCAGGTGGAAGGAAATGTTGACGATGTTAAAATGAAATTAATATTATGCATAAGAATATACGACACATGAGGATAAATTATCTTAATAAACCGTATAGGTATTCCATCAGTGCCAATAGATTTCGACTTTATTCGATTCATAGCATCAAATATTTCCATTTACGTCACACAAGAGAAAGAAAAGGATTCAGAAGCATCAATAAAAGTATTAAATTCAACTATATCACTAAAACCTGAATTAGTAGCATTCACAAAATAATCATTAACATCATCAATATTAAAATCGGTGGTGTACCCAATATCACCACAAACACCATGACCCTTTAAAATTCTCCACATTCCAGAGGAGTTTAGACCAGAAAATAATTTTGAGTAATACTTCCTTCTAACCCTACGAATAACACTTTTTGCTTTATTCCTATATCTACAATATATAAGCCAAGAGGCAGAAGAGCTAGTGGAACGAAATACCTTATATGCTAGATCCCTATGAGATGTTGCCAATTAGATTTCACTTGACTTCATCCAAGATGTGTCATTACTCCAAACCTTCTTCCTAACCTTTGGAACAAAGCAGTATAAAGAATCGATTAAGGAATTAATTAAAGAACTTTGAATCTCAATATTACCAGAGTTGTAAAAGTATGTCAAATCAAACATTTCAATACAAGAAAAAAGACCATTCCAATCAATTCTGTTAAAATTCCTATATTCCAAACATGTAAAGGGACATGCTACAGCAAAATTAAAAATAGCAAATAAAAACGCATGGTGATATACTGCAGGACACTATGCCTGATTAGAATACGTCATACACGAAGAATTACTCACTAACCAAATATCCAACAAGGAAGTTGTGACATGAGCCACATCAAGATAAGTAGGTCTATTATTATGAGAAACACATAAATTGCATCTAATACACATAGTCCTCAATCTACAAGCTTTAACAATTTCAAACATATTGCAGTTAAAATCACCAACAATAATAATATTTGTATATCTCGATAACAGTTCATAATGGGAAGATTTAAACAAATCTAAGTCACCATAGGGTAGATAAACAACACCAAACAAAACCCTGATGTCACCTAGACTAAGTACAATAAATATTGATTCACAGCCAGGACGGGAGACTTTAGAAACAACCGAAAACCGTATTCTATCAGATACATAAATAGCTACACCTCCACCTCTAGCATGTAAACGATCATTCCTAACGAGCCTATATCCTGGACTTTTAAAGAGATCCACATGATAGATGTGGAGTAAGCCACGTTTCCGAAATACCCACTAAGTCAAAGTTTCTATCAATAATATTTTTAAATTCATCAAATACTTTGACAGTTAATATGAGATATTTTAAGCTGATCGCAAAAGTTTCTCAGACTAAATCTAAGAAAATCGCTACCACTTAAAACGGGACCAATATTATTACCATTCATAGACATTAAAAAAGAATATAAAAAACATGGCGGGGAACCAAAAAGATAGAAGAACCGAAGTAAAAAACATTACAAAAAGAATCAAATAAAAAAAACTAATTCTTAATACACTATCATTAAAATAGAGAATAAACTAGAAAATGTTTAAAAATACAAAATACAATCATCATAAAGGGTACTCTATTTGGAATTACAAAAGAACTAGAAAAATAAAATCTGTATGAAATATATATATATATATATACATATATCGAAAAATTAATTGGAATTAGCAACTGTTAATTTCAATATTCATAAAGGGCACGATGTTAATTCATATTAATGAAAGTTATAAGTTATAAATAAAGTGCAAAATAAGGTATTCAAAATACCTCACATGGAAATAATATATGTATAAGAAAACATATATTCAGTTGGCCTCAATTGTACAATGTACCAATATCAAAATAAGTATTTATTCTAAATTGAAAAGAAAGTGTAAATAGATTTTTAGAAAAATATATGTGAGGTAAAATAAGACACAAATTTGGGTCAATAAATCACTGTTAACATATTCCATGCATGACAAATTAAACTAAATTAACATTTGATTTAATAACACATGGAAAATAAGTATATAAAAATAGTAATTAGGAAATTCCATTGTTATTAAATCAAGTGAATATAATTTAAATTAATAATAAAATAGAAAAATAAAAAAGTGTAACTATCTATTGGAATTAGCATTGAAGAGTTCAGCACATTCCGCCATACTGTATTCCACATTTTAAAAGATATACTTCAAAATAATTTTTTGATGCAGCATTTTCCGGCAGAGAGTATTCAAATTAGAAGCAGCTGGGGAATAGTGGTCGTTAATATAGACTCGACTCTCAATCTCACCTCCAATAACATCTTTCACAGTGAGGGAACGTTGCTTAAAATATTCCTTCATTATTTTGTCTCTCATACCAACATTATTTAGTTTCACCAAAATAACATACATGCTTAATATCAGAACTAGATAATGTAACATTATAAAAAGAACCCAGGGAGATGACAACAGACCAGAAGGCAAGCCACTGATTACAAAGTCACCACGATTGAGTCTTCTGTGGAGAATATTATTTTCAGAATCCAACGCAGAAATTTTCATATTTGTAGATGAATCAACATGATTAATTAGTTTCCTGCAATTCATAATGTCTGATTTAATCTGATTCACAACAGTTGAAACTTCGTTTTTAAAGTCTGATATAATCTGAGCCATGGAATCTTTAAACGCATCATGGTCACTCTGACTCTTAACAACGAAGCACTCAAAACTATTTTTCATAGATAACATTTCGAGACAAAATGAACTATCATCAATGTCAGTATTAGAACAGGCGGCACATTTGAAGAAAAAAGAAGCTGGTTTGTCTTTGAGCAAACCAACGTGTTTTTCAGCAACATCAGCACATTTTAAATGGAGCCACAGTTTACAAGATGTACATTGAATGGAAGCTTGAGTTTTGGAAAGTCCATCGGAGCATTTACCACATTTAATATTTCTGGTGGCAGGCATATTGACAATAATAAGTAAGACAAAATGGCAGCAAAAAATATTGTATACAACAATAAGTTGATTCAACAACAGCAACAGCAACTTCAGCAACAACTTCAATCAGCAATATTTAAAAGAACCAGGTTGTTAAAATTAACCAAAGATTAAAAGCAATCCACTAATTATTGTTAATATCCGAATAATTAATAATAAAATTCTCATTTATGTTATAGTTCAGAGTTTATTTTCTATTTTCAATGACAGCTAATATTCACACACTTCTATTCAGGCATAGCGTTGCCACTTGAACTTAATACCATATACCCAGCATACCATTCTAGGGGCGATCCGAAAAAGGAGTCAGAAAAGAGTCCAACAAAAGAGCATTTTCGGAACGAAAGAAAAATTTGCTTGTTACTGTCTTGATTCGGCACGCAGTATGACTCATAAATTCCACTTAATTATGTCTGCACCAAAGCGTTGTTGTCCTGTTATTTGTGCTTTGAACAAAAAAAAAAATAGCTGTACCACACAAGAATGATCAAAACAAGATTACACAGAGCCCAAAAAAACCTCATAAAAGACTCTTCTCTGACATTATTTAAGAGCTCTTTCTGACGGGCCATTTTCGAACGTAATGACCATCTTTTCTGAAGGTTTTCGGAGCAATTATGATTGTTTTTTGGGCTCATAAAGAGCG
This sequence comes from Bellardia bayeri, assembly GCA_950370525.1. NCBI lineage: Eukaryota > Metazoa > Arthropoda > Insecta > Diptera > Calliphoridae > Bellardia > Bellardia bayeri. Next base: position 38,553,084 of record OX493268.1, on the reverse strand, counting down.
TTTTCGGACTCATATGGCTTGCTGGGTAGTGATCGACATTTTTAAAAATCTATTGAAATCTTTATAAGAATGGTTATTGGTCTCATAAACTGATACATACATATATGAAATTTTCGTTGTTGATACTAAATTTTGTTAGCTAATAATAATTTTTTTTATTACCCCTTATTCGTGCTTAGAAATAGAAGTAAATATAATTTTAATAATTAAACACTTTTAATATTAGAATTTTAGTTTATCATAAACCCTTGTATTAAAATCATGTTTTAAATATGTATGTAATAATTTTTGGCCTTCATAGGCTTTTCTGTGTAACTCTAACTAGTGCAAATATTAAGAATTTCGTTTTATTGTTTAGTTACTGTATACGAGTATATTATGCTTGAAGTAGCCCTGTTCAACAGAACACAAAAATGGATATTATCTAATAAATTTCATCAACTCCAAACATATACATATGCACATACATACATACATTTTTGAACGTCCTAGGGATTTTAAACTAACAATCCAAAGAAACAATATAAAAGTAAATATGTATTAAAAACTTGATTCATGAAAAGTAATTTTCTCGAAATTCGTAAATTTCAAATTGGTCCATACCTACGCTAACTCATAAAATTTATAATCGTAAATAGTTTAAATTTTAATATTACAATATACATATGTACATACATATATATATTTCTTTGTAATTGCGTTCTAAAAAGAAAAATACCACATTTTTCCGGTATCAAGTTATAACGTTTAACGACATCAAAAAATAGTTATACACCTAATTCTGTTTTTACACGGTTTGAAATTAAACATATTTTACATTTTTTACACGATTTTATTCCATTTAGCACCATTCAAAATGATTTGGGCTTAAATATTTTTGGTTAAATTCCCCTTTTTGTGAATACAAGAAAACTTACTGGTCAGAGCAATTGTAAATACCACAAATTTAGGGGAATTCCCTTTTTGTGCATACAATCAAATGAACTTGTCATACATTTTTCTACATTATGTACTTGTAAGCTTAAAGTGCATATCTTTTTTCTTTAATAACTATGTATGTACATATGCTTGTAAATAATTTTATTCTATTTTCTTTTACCTTTTTGTATGATTTTTTTATTAAATAGAAAATTTGTTATTTTTTAAACATTAAAATTATATATGTACATATGTACATAACTTCTGAAGAAGATTTCCAAAGGAAATCGAAATATCGAGTAATTTACATATATGTATATAAATATAAAAAATCTTTTATAAAAAACAAAAAGTGACCTCAAGCTTAATAACACTGTGCTAGAATTTGACACTTTTTTTGTGACAAACGGGGCAACTGACTCTTTTCCAATATGCGCAGTCGTTGTAGAAACATAATTTTTTGTTTTTTACCAAAAAGAATAGTTTTTTTTAGCAAAATTTCAAAAATTTTGTGCTTCTAAATTTTTCTGCAGGTATAGCAAACAAAGTTCCAAACAAAACAATACATAAATAATTAAAATCTGTCAACAACTTTTGATTTTATTCACAAAAGATGAAATATATAATAACCAGACGAAACTTCAAAAATGAAAACATTTATTTTTGTTGTTAACCCTTTCGGCCGCACTTGAATTTAGCTGTGACTACCAAGAGAATCACATATTTTTTTCATTAAACCTTTTGGCCGCACTTGAGTTTAGCTGTGACTACCAAAGGCATCACATATTTTTTTCATTAAACCTTTCGGCCGCATTGAATTTAGCTACCAAGAGAATCACATAGTTTTTCATGACTGTGGATCAAATGAGGGGAATTCCCAATAAGAATGCGTTGAAATGAGTTTTGTTTGTTAGAGCAACTATTTTACTATAATAACAACTCTCACTGTGTACAAAGAGTAACACAAATCAGCTGTAACAGTTAAAAACTTGTTTGAATGTCAGCGGGAATTCCCGTCATTAGTTTAATTAGAGACAAGTGAATGACGGGAATTCGCGCACAAAAGCCGAAAGTGTTAATTAATTAAAGTTTAAGTTTTTATTTACAAATTTATTCTTCTTCCTCCTGCAGATTTCTGCAGAATACGTTACTTAAGTTTTTTACAAGTCCGATTTGTGCGGTTTTTGTCCGCACAAGAAAATACAAATATGTAAAAATTTATGACTTTATTTTTTAATTTTAATGCCAGGTACACACTACGCAAGTCGTTTCTGCAATATCATGCCATAAAACACGACTACACACTATGCACCCAACATAATTTCACATTTATTTACAACTACAATTTTTTAAAAATTTTATAACGTTTACTAAAACTCGAAAAATCAAATAAATTATCCTATTAAAACAAGTATGAGTTTATATTCGGCTGTGCCGAATCTTATATTCCCACCACCAAATCACCTGTTACTTCATAAAATATTGTACCGAAATTTCTTTATATTTTAAGTTTATTTTAGTTGAATTTCATCTCACTAACGATACATATGTACATATTTCTGTGGCTTGGAGCTAAAAGGGCCAATGTTAAAATATTCACTTTTGAGAAAATTGGAATTGAAGGTTTTTAAAAAATTCGTTTTAGTTACAGCTGACACAAATTTCAAGCTGCACTTATCAAGTTTGGCTCAGACATATAACATTTTTGTTAGAATACGATGGTAAATTTTTTTTTTTGAAAAATTCAAAACTAAAAAAATAAAAGATGACATAGGCCCTTTTAGCACAAATTTATGATTTTATTTCATGTTGTTTTGTGACATTGGCCGTCAGAACAAGAACAATATCAAACAGAAAAGCACTATTTTTCAGTTATGTTGTTACTAAGATTATTGCAATCAAAGTACACCAATAGCCCGGTTTGCGTCGATGATTGGGAGTGGACATTTGTATGGATTATTATTTAATTGGTTCCATGAGCCATTATTTAGGTGAAATAAATATCTTTCAATTAAAAATTCCATTTTTGTAATTCTTTTTTTTTTTTTGGAAAACAAGTTTTTATTAAAATAAATTGACGCTCCTCAAAGCACTTTTTTTTGCATGTGCACGCTTCTTTCATTTGCTTAACAAGTATCGTTTTATTTTCCAATACGGAAGTATATTCACTACCTTGAAAGGGGCACACGTCGAGAGGGGGTATACAGTGACTATATACGTGGACAGTCAGACGGCACTAAAGGCTCTGGAGCGTAATCAGACACACTCCAACCTAGTGCAGGACTGTAGGAGAGAGGAGCCATTGGTACTCTACCAAGTGAGATTGTGTTGGGTACCAGGGCACTGTGACGTGCAGGGAAATGAGGTGGCGGATGAACTGGCTAGACTTGGTTCTGGTATGGACCAAGATACTAGAGAAAGAATTGTCAAACCAAGATTCCGTGACTGTGCAGACCAATCCTGGGGCAGTAGGTCGGATTGCATAGTGTCCAGGGCCTTAATGCCAAAACTAAATGCAAACGCGACCGAAACGCTGATGGAATTGGACAGGTATAGTCTGAGGATTCTGGTAGGAGTGATAACCGGTCATTGTTCGATTGGGGCCTTCAGAGGCAAATGGGATAATAACACACAGGACTTCTGTAGGGTGTGTGGGGACGAAGAGGAGCCAGAGACAATAGAGCACATCATGTGCAACTGTCCTGGGTTACGGAGTCATAGACTTAAGTGGCTAGGAAATAGATTCTTGGACGAACTCAGCAATGTTGCTTACTTCAAACCGGGTAACATTCTGGGTTTCATTAGAGGAATAGGGTGGCTGTTTAAGGGACTTTCTACGGCGACTCCAAATCCGTAAGGGGATCTTTCTTTCTTTCTCCCCTTATAAGGCGGTTTTGGTTCCTCTTTCATTTCAAATCTATCTCTCTATCTTTTTACTCTTTTTCTTTTTTCAACGGAAGGGAATCACAATGGACCACAGGGTCTCCGAGTGGAAGTGCACATGGTGTACAACCCTTCTTATCTTATCTTACCTTGAGTTTTCAACGACTTTCTTTTATTTCGGATCCAATTGGAAGGATTTAGATTTCGTTTTCTTCGTGATTTGTTTGTTTGTTTTTCAACATGATCATTTTTATTAAATTCTTCAGTTACTATCTGTCGGTACATATTCATCAGCACTTTCTTCAAGCGGTTCTAAATCAAATAATTCTGATTGTATAGTTATTTAAATTAAATTTAAGCTTGACATTTTAATGTATCGCTTACCATTTTCGCCAGTGTCACACATTTCTAAAATCCTCAGTGTCTCTGTCAGTATAAGAGAGAGAGGACAGAAGGCCGATAACAGATTAATTTGCACTCGCGATAACCAACAAAAATGAAATATACAACCTTCCTGCGTGGGATAAAAATAGCGACTGTCAGAAATACGTATAGGCACTTTTTCTAAAAAGGGGATGCCCAAAACTAAAAAGTATTCAATCTAAACACTATCAGCCATGTTCTTTGGAATGAAACCACTTTCAATTTGCTATGTGAAATTGTAATTTTAAGAATTTCTAGGTTTCATTCCAAAAAAATTGTTAGTTTTACTTTTTCTATAGAAGCAAAATACGGAATTAATTCTACTTCCGAACGGAATTAAACTCTGTGACATGGCTGTATAACTCATTTCTAACTTAAACATATTGATTAACACTGTTCACCGTATAGGGTGATTAACACGGTTTTTCATAGTAACAAATAATAATGGCCGCCAGAGTTGCCAGCCTTTGAATTAAAAAAGCAAAAAATTAATAAAAATACAAAAGATACAAGTTGAAGCTAAAAGGGCCAAAGTAAACATTGGCCTTTTTAGATTTAACTTTTATAGATGCATAAAGAAAGAGAGCAAGAAAACAAATCTAACGCAATGATTAACTCAAAAGAGTAAAAAAGTGACATTGGCCCTTTTAGCTCAAAGCGACAGATTTATAAGAATTATATTTCAGTTATAATCAAGAATTAACTCTTTGTTTATGTTTTTGCTTCGTGTAACATAAAGCGATTTACTTTAACACACAATAAATTAAGTACCAAGAAGCCCTAGGAAACTAATTTTGGCTTTTTGAAACGTCAAAATTGTCACCTCTGCATTGTCTGTGATTATTCTCGGAAGTTGATCTTGTACGGGAGCTATTGCCAATTATGGACCAACTTTCACAAAAGCCATACTTATAACTGCTCTGTGTAAAATTTCGGTTTGATATGGATGTTTATGAAGTAACAGGTGATTTGGTGGTGGAATATAAGATTCGGCACAGCCAAATATAAACTCTTGCTTGTTTTAATAATGCTTTATCACAAAACCTTGTTTCAAATATTAAAATTGTTAATTACTTACTAACATAAAAATTATAAAACTTCTAAAGGACATTTGGAGATTTCTTTTTACTCCCAATAATCTATAAATTTTATTATTTTTATATATACATACATATGTAAGTATATATTTATTATATTTATTTAAGAATAACAAGTAAGAGCTTATGTCCTTCATGTTATGGGATGATCGTCATAAAATACTTTGCTATGATTTTTATGTATTTGAATCTCACGGTTAATTTCATCTAAATAACGATTTATTTTAGAGTCCAGTTATACTTGGAATCCAATAGAAATCCAATAGTACAATTTTTACTTACATATACATACATGATCTGTGTGAAATTTCGGATCGATATCCATATTTATAAGAAATTTACGTAGGATAATGTGTTTTTCGGAAGTGATCCCCAATGGGAGCCATAGCCAATTATAATCCGATCACCATAAACTTTTTATATAGGTGTCGAATTTCAACTTGATAAAGATTTAGGTGATTTACGGAAGTGTACTTTGTATGGGGGATATGGTCAAAATGGCCCGATCGTCATAACATTTCTGATTTATGTATATATGTGGATTATTTGTATCGAATTTTAACTTGATAGTGATATTTAAAGAGATTTTATTTATTTATTTTCGGAAATGGACGTTTTATGGGGACTTTGATCAAATATGGAGTGGTGCAAACAAAATATCTTTTTATGATTTCTCTTATCATGAAACGGACAGGCAGACAGACTGATATGGTTGGATCGTCTTAGAATGTTATAAGAATATACACATATATGCATACTCCAAACACTCACAGTGAGGCAAGGATGGAAAATGGCTCTTTGAATGATGTACCTACCAATAATGATAAAATAAAGATTACGCCAACGCGCGTAAAATTTTTAAATGTTCTGCGCATTTCGGAACTGTGACGTCATACGTTCTGTGTTTCTATTGGCTGATTTTTTCTCACTTGTTTTTTTACTGTCGTTTGGCTTGCATTTGCTCACTGCACACTTCATGTTTGTATTTTTTGTTGTTTTTTTTTTTGTTTATTTTTCTTTTTTAAACAGTTTTTATTCTAGAACTCTCAGAGAGATTTCAATTGCAAGGTTGCCAACTATCACATAAAACATACATTTTTCGCAAGAAATTTTAATTCGAACACATGAAACATACTTGGTAACCCTTAGAATGGAACTTCTACGTCACATAACGGGAAATCATGCGCATGGCGTAATCTTTACTTTATCATTCTTGGTACCTACCAACTATATACATAAATAAAATGTACTTTTTAAGACTCCACGGTACCATTTTTAATATTTGTTAAATATGTAATACTAAAACTTAACTACATACTTACTTTAACGAAAATTCGATATAACTTACTGCAAAATTTTCAACAATTATATCAGAATATCAGAATATTAATAATGTCTCAGAATATCATCGAACTCTAATAGAAATGGTGCTTTGCTTCTCGACAAAAGGAAAAACATACAATATTTCAATTAATTGATTTGTTTTAAAAAATACGAAAACGCTTTTTAATGGTGAATTTATTGCAAGCGATAAAAAAGTATTCGGCTTCTGGTGAGATTCTATTGGAAAATTTACTCTAAACGAACAGTGTTCCAGGAAGAAAGCTATCAAAAGATAGACTAAGAATTTTATTTTAATGCATCTGAAACAAAGAGAATTAAACTTCTTCTTATTGGAATGATAGAGCTCGTTCTATAATAAAATGTTTCCTGTCAATTTTCTGCATTCAAATAAATCATATTTAGAAGAGACTTCTTCTGAATCATTAAGAATCTTATTTTCGTTTATAACCATGATTATCACTATATATTTGAGCATCCTTCGATTGTATTTTCCAAATCACTAAATTATAAGAATATTTATTATTTTAAGAATATATGGAAGCATAGAAGGGTTGAAATCTAAACTTTCTGAAATCGTGATTAACAAAATTTTAAGCTTTATTATTTGGTTTCAGTCTCAATGTCAATTAATATTTCAGGAGCTTCATTGTTCGCTAATTTAACAATTTCTTGTCGTGATTACTATCGTATAGATGCATATTTAAAGATATTTAAACGTATCAGTTCAATAATTATCATAACATTTAATAAAATCATCTCTTTGGCTTGCAATATTACACAAATGATAACTTAAATCATATATTTATCTACATACAGTGCACTCGCGGTAACATGAACACCGTCTAACGTGAACTACTCTGTAACGTGAACAAAGTCAGAAAGCTCTATAACGTGAACAATTTTTTACTTTTCATTGCATATGTTTCTAAGCTTGCAGACAACACTAAATTCGATGTTTAAAGTTTAGGGAATCCCCTTATATAAAAAATGTTTGTATCCTCTAAATTTATTTTTTTTTGTTTGGTATTAAAATTTTATTTTAAATTTATTTTTATGCAAAGTGATCAATCAGTCGGTATGAGTGTTGAAAAATCTAAATGTTTGGAGTTAGAAGAAAAGGCAAACATTTTATATAGTTTGCAGAAAGGAACAAGTGTGACTAGTTTAGCAAAAAAGTATAATGTCGCTAAGTCAACAATATGCAGCATTAAAAAGAAAAAAGAAGCAATTTCAAAATGTGTAAACTTCACATACCAGGGACTGGGAAAAAGAAAACCTTAAAATCATCAGAATTTCCAGTTATGGAAAAAACTCTTTACCGTTGGTTCATCGGAATGCGTGAAAGAATTGGTCTGGAAGTTGGCTAATGCTAAAATAAAAAGTTAAGGAATTACATTCCCAACTTAAAAAAAACGAGGGCGGGTTCAATGCTAGTGACGAATGTCTTCAGCGATTTAAGAACTTCTTAAAGTAACAGGATAAAAACTCTCATTGCAGCCTAAATTGGTGGATCCATTTAAGCTAAAAATGATACAAAAAATTGAAGAAATGGAGTTATACAATGACCAACTCTATAATACTGATGAGTCTGATTTATTTTCCTATGTAATTTTATTTCAATGGATATTTTCTGTGATCTCTATTTGTTTTGTAATGAGTTTTAATTAATAATTTTATTTTTATATTTTCATAATGCAAATTATAATAAAAGAATTTCACGTTCAAGCGTGTAAAAATACATATATTTTTTTCATGACATTCGCTAACGTGAACAATTTCGCTAACATGAACTTCCTTGGTTTTAATTAGTTCACGTTACCGCGAGTGCACCATGTTTGCCAACCCGGCGGCGAGGATGGGGTATTTATGTATAATTTCGTCATTTCGTTAGCAATTTCTGTAATATTTATTTGAGATCCTATACAGTGTGTATATTCTGGATCTTTAATGATAGCGAAGAAGGTATAGCCATACCCATCTGTCTGTTGAAATAAACTTTTCAAAGCCACCATTTAACTTTCGATCCATAAATGACTAAAAAAAACTATATAAACGATATATCGGATATACTTTTTACCCGCAGATTATGTTTTAAACCATCTACATATGTATGTGTTTTGTAACCAAACTTTCGGTTTCACAAAAAAAAAAAAAAAAAAAAAAATAATAACAAAAATACGTAATAATTTTTATATGAAAAAAAAAATGAGTTTATAATTTTTCCTTAAGTACACTCAGCTAAAGGGTATACATATGTATATATAAGATTCGCACAGCCGAATATAATACCAGTTGATACTGTCCAGCCACTTTCAGTAGTTTAATGTTGTTATTAGCAGATCGTTTCATATCTTAAGGTACGAAAATGAGTGAAATATTTATGCAAAAAAAAGAGTAACCACTATCAAATTTATTATTTGTAAGAATAATTAAATTTGTCCAAACACATTATATTTCGCTGAAGCCATTTAGCTGTTGCTAGCCAATGGGGATGCCAATCCCTTTGTTTTACAAAATCCCGGGATTATTAGTATTTGTGTAAAATATTTTTAATAAAAAAAAATAAAGGAGATCTAATGACAGATTCCACATTAACTCATCAATTGAAAAGGTCAGAAACATTTCAAAATTATTTCCAAAGTCACCAACAAAAATTTAAATTTTACAAGAATATGCTGAAGAAATAAAGGTGAAAGAATAAAAATTCATTTTGGATTACCAAAGTCTGTAATGATATGGAATCAAATATAAATTGAATTATAAATTACTTTTTCGAAATAAATATGTAGTTTTTATTATTAATAAACCAATTTTTTTATATAAGAAATAAAAATCACGAAATCCCGAATACCGGGATTTGCAAATCTAGTTCCGCTTGGCATCTCTACTAGCCAAACAATTAAGATTAGACAAAAACAAATAATTGCAAAATTGTTTAAATGCATTTTGTTTATAGACATATTTGTATCTAGCAACGAAATGCATAACAAAAAATTTTACTTTGTGTACTGCGAGCGTGGTCAACTACTCAAAACATTTAAATAAATAATTTTGAAATGTTTTATTAAATTTAACAAACGTTTATTAAGCAAATTTTTATATGCAAATCTGTCTTAATAACCGTTTGTTAAATTTAATAATCGTTTTTGAATAAGAGAGTTAATGTTTAATCTGTCATTAGATCTACTATATTTTCTCTTATTACAAATGCTAAAAAAAAACATTGATTAATGTGAAGTGAAGATGTTTTCTATTTCTGTATCAAAAAAAAAAAAAAAAACAGATAAAAACAACTATACTTCTCTGGATCTTTTACACAAATACTAATTTTCGAGATTTATTATTCCCGAAAAATCCCGAGATTTTTTTCTTTCCACGGACATATCTGAACTATACATGCTCTTAAGAAAGTATTGGTTTTCTCTTTTTTAATTCTAACAACAACAAAATACCTACTCAGCAAATTTTCGTATTAGAAAAAATCAGCGTTGCCATATGTCAAGTTTTCTAGAGTCAAAAAGCTTTTTTTTATGAATTTATAAATAATTCATAAAACTAAAAGGAATTGCCGTGAGATATACCGCTTTGATTTTTCGCAATTATTATTGTTGATTTCGATTGATAAAATAATTGATTAAAAATAACATTGATAATTTTCTTAAACAAATTTTAAACTTTGTTTATATATTTTTTTTTTTTACAAAGAAAAAGTTTTTTTTACAACTTAAGTTGCACTTAAATGAACATCGTTGGCCATTTAAGTTGCATTTAGTTTTTCAGTGAAAAACTAAATTTTGTACTTAAATGCACTTTAAAAATAAATGGCACTTAAATACGCACTGTTTTATTGATCCTTAGTTATCATGATAATATTTAGATTATCAGTCTATGGCAATGATATAGAACATTTGATACGACTAGGTCGGAATAAAAAAGGAGAAAAGTGATAAGCCCAAACGGGTAAAACCGGTAAAAATTTAATAGACTATAACAGTGGTACAGAAAAGGGAGAAAAAGGGGGAACATCTTTAAAATTTTTATCTGAAATAATGATTGTCTTTGTTATAAAGCAACAGCATTTTTATTTTAGTATTTCTTCGTAAGTCTATCTTCATGGGCTAAAAATGGGTAAGAAGGGGAATTTTATGTTAAATGTTAATAAGTGATCTACGGACTCGAAATTTTGTATAGCGATATATTAAGAGACAAGAAAAAAAAACTTATCAAAAAACATACATTAGGGAAATTCAAACTTTTTTGTTATTTTAAGATAACGAAATGTGTTTTGTAGTTTTATGAAATCACAAAAATATATATATTTGAGAAGTTATTTCTTCATAATACGACACTTAAATTGTAACAACGGGTAAAAATGGTAGTTTTGCATTTCTTCGAAATGAATCACCAACAGACCTACATAGATTCTTATAGTGATTCTTATAATGAAATATAAATATAAATTCAAAGTTAGAAGGAAAAAAGAGAAAAATTAAATTGTTGGTACTTTTTGTAAACTTTGTTCTAAACCAGTGATGGAAAATGGGTTTTTGTTTTTCGTACCAACTATATAAATAAAATGTACTTTTTAGACCTCCATGGTACCATTTTTAATATTTGTTAAATAATCATAAAACTTTATCACAAATTTACTGTATCGAAATTTCGATATATCTTATAGCAACAATTTTGCGTTAATTGTAGCGATTATCTAAAAATATTCTTATTTATTCGAGTCATTTGCGAAAAGTTAACCTTGGTAAATATATGTATTTCCAAAATAACTAGAATTGTAATTGTAAGAATAAAAGAAATAACTACATTTTAAGCTTTAGTTTTTGAATTCAGCCTAATAATCATTTAATGTAAATAAATATGTCAAAGAATCATATTGTTCGATAATTCAACCAAAAATTTTGTTTTGTTCGTTTTACTTTTTCTTTAGAAGCGAAATACGGAAATAATTCCACTTCCGAACGGAATTAAATTCTGTGACATGGCTTATATTTATCTGTTTCATCTGAAATACCAAATTTGTATGCAACAGTATTTTGAAATTGTACCATATGACTCGTGGTAGTACCACGGTACCAACTGTGTTTAAAATGTATCAAAAAAATGTACAATTGTACCATGTTTGCCATCAGTGTTCTAAACTGATAAAAATTATTTTTTGGCTTTGTAGATTCACTCAAATATTTATTTGCAAAGCATCTTTTCCATCAGATGACAGTTTGGCAGTAATCGCGGATAATAAGGGAAATTTGTTTGTCCTTTAAAACTAATGAACTGCTAACATACAATTTTGAATATTTATATGAATTTTAGCCACTTTTTTGTATTTTGTACTGAAGTCACAAAATTTGTGTTGACGCTCCCTGCAATCCGAAAAATATTTATTAGGAAAGTTTTCGATACTCAACCTTCAAGGATTATTAAGTGCAAAAGATTTTAAGTACAGATTTATTTAAGGGATCAAGTCTATTACATAGGTTTGGAAATTCAAGTAGAATAGAGTTATACTCGTACTTAATATTTTTGGGACTTTTTAGTACATATTTTTATATTTCATTTTTTAAAGATATAAAATTTGTTTTTTAATATATTGAAGACCCGCTAGAATAGGCGATACTGTGCCCAACTATCGGTCAGAGGGTTGCGTGTTCGATTCCCGCCAAAGACTCTGGGTGTTTTCTATAGATAAGCCAAAAGCTTCGCAGTTTGTGTCTCTGCATCAATATTAAAAATATAAAGATTCCGGAGATGATATTTTTATATATTTTTTAACAGAGATTCGTTTCTACTGGAATCCGATCTCTAACAAATTTAACATCTATCATCAGCAGCCTACTAGGGATTTAAAAACCGAGTGCCAATATTGTTTTGTTCAAAAATATGTTTTTCGAAATAGTTAATGAATTTGTTTTGAAAAAATGCTGACCCATAAAAGAATTTGAGTTGCATGAATGTTTTTGATAGTCAGCACCAAAAAGAAGGGGCGTATGTTAAGTTTATCATTCCGAGTGTAATCCATTGAAATATTGTTTGTAGAACCAAAAGCTCTATATATTCTGGATCCTTATAAGTTTCTAAGACTTATAAGATCTAGCCATGTCCGTCCATAGAGAAGTCGTATCCATACAAAATTCTGCAAAAATAAGTTTCATGCAAAGTGAAATCTCAAAATGATATTTTATTCATACCAATGAGGTTAATGAGCTTTCAGGTTAATGAGTTTTTCGTAAGTAGTCCTAATAAGGGAGCCATGATCTATTATGGGTCGATCATTATTAATTCTTGGTATTGAATTTCAACTAGATAGTTATGTTTGTTAAAGATTTATGCGAATATAAGTGGTTTTCCGAAGTGGACTTTCTTCGTATATGGGGCTAGGGTCCAATGTGGACCGATAGTAATAATGTTGGGTATAAATATTCCTTATATGCAGGAAGTATTTGTGTTGAATTCAAACTTGGTAGTGATTTTTATAAAATATTTATGCGTATTTGAGTGATTTTCCGAAGAGGACTTTATATGGGGGCTATAGCTAAATATGAACCGATTCAAAACCAATACAGGTTTGTAATTTCTCTTCACTTAAAACTTATGTTTACTAAATTTTGTATGTCATATAGAATCATTTAAGTGAATTTTAGAAGTGGACTTTATATGGGGGATATGGTAAAGTATTAACCGATATTCACAAAATCAAACAGCTTGATTTTTGTATATATGGATATAACTTATATGTGTGCAATTTTGATTCGAAATGAATATAAATATTTAAGGATTAAAGCGATTTTCTAATATGGATCTGTCGTCATAAAAATAGGTGCAGTGATTTGCATATGGGAAAATATTTGTGTGGAATTTTATAGACTTTTACAACAATTTATAACAATATTTATGTAATTTCGGATGTAGGCTTTTTATGGAGGCTATGGTCAAATATTGATCAATCCAAACAAAATAAAGTTCTGGACATTTTTTAACAATAAACTTATTTTTGATGAATTATGTATGGATTTTGCCATTTTCTAGTTATTTATTTTATATTAAATCATACACATGTATTTCATTAGAGTCTATGAGAAACCATAGAGCAATTCTTATCATATCACGTTTTATCATAGAAATAAATTTTGCCAAATTACATGACTACAATATATTTAAACTAACTTTATGGAGGTTGTCTCAAATTCATAAGGCTGATTCTATTGGACCGATTTTTCCGATATTCAATACCAAACTGCTGAGAAATACAAATGTTTCTTTAAAAACTTTGTTGAGGGTGTTTTACATAGACAGACGGACATACATAAATAGCTCAATCGACTTGGAATTACACAATAATCAGAAAACTATATATTTGTAGGGTTTTAGATGAACGTATATGGATGTGTGATCTTACCTTTAATTATGGATAAAATTAATTTTGAGGCTGTGGCAACACTACTTATGATTCTCTCTGATTTCTACTTAGTGTGTTAGTGTGTTAAATTATTGTTTATTATTGTTATATTATTTTTCAAGACTCGATCTGTTTTGACGGTTGTGCTCTCAGTTCAGTTAGTTTACGTTGTCTAACCCATTCAGTTCAGACATTCGGCACATTATTATGTTAATAATAACTCTAATGCGTACGAAAATAAAAAAAAAAAAACTTTAAAATTAATCCGTCTATGATAATAGTACGATCAACTTAAATCAGATTAAGAAAGTAAATAAGGCGAAATTATATTAAAAATCTACATAATATGAGTGCGTGTGTTTAAATATGTGTCTATGTACAAATACACAATAAATAAATAATTAAATTAAATGTGCTAAGAGAAAAGTAAAGCACATAATAATATTAACTACATACTAAATATGTACGAGTATGTATGTATGTACGTACGTACCTACTAGTAGCATCGTATACTATACATATGTACATACATACATATATGTATGTAAGCATATGTATAGTTTAATAATCTGTCTGCTGGCATTTTACTCACGGCGCGCCGCGGCAAACATGTTGATACATACATACATATATTTTTACTCCGTGCGTATGTAGTATGCATTTCATTCATACATAGATTCGAATGTTTGCGATCGTTTCAAGATCGTTTAGTGGCCTATGCAACATACATAGATACTATACGTACTTAGATAGATACGTACGTGCAAACATACATACATACAACGTCTTACATAGATGAGTTAGTTAATCAAAGTGAAAAATGTTTTAATCAATTTGTTAAACTGCAGAGAAAACGTGCAATGGCGCGTACATACATACATACATATGTATGTATGTACATACGAGTACATAAATTAAAAAAAAAAAAAAAAAAAAAAAGCAAAATTACACCACAAACGAAACAAAAAACAAGTGCGTTTAAGATCAAAATTAACAACACGTCTGGTTAATTAATCGTCAGTTTAATCGTGTTATTGGAATGTGTATGTTCAATAAACCTGAGTCGATCGGTTGATTTTGTTGCATCACAAATCTCCTAAACAAAAACAAGAACGAAAAGCTACTCGTGAAGTAAAAACACACATGCATACAGTATTTAATAAACTGGCGTAAAATGCTATTTTCAGATACTATTTTTGTTTTGTGTTAAATTTTAGTTTTTTTTTACGTTTTTATAAACTTACTCACGTAAACATTATCTGATAATCGTGAAATAAGTGTTTACATAATACATATGTATGTATGTGCTAAAACAAAGTTTACTTCACTGCCAAACTTTGTCTATATCTAAAGTCACTTGAAATTTCATTCAAGAAGATCTACTTCATTACTAGCGACATCAAAATATGTATGTAGTTCGTTTCTCAGGAAACCTAAATAAATAAAATTAATAATTGCTTAACCAATTGAGTCTAGATTCGAAATGTTGTACACCTAGAAATCTTAAAGATTAAAGTAAATTTTGTAATGTGATTAAACATTCAAGCTAAACTCATTAAAAAAAAACATATACATATGTATGTATGTACATGTATAGATACGTACATTCAATTGACAGCTAATTGCCTCCAGAGCCAAATTTTGCATGCATTTGACTAAAGAAAAGTTATTCCATCAAATTTATGTGTACGAGTACAACACCACTTGATTATGATTGATAGAATAGCAAAATTAATATTTCGCATGCTTTATTATGTGCCAACGATATGATGAAATTTAATGTGCTGACTAAAAAACTATTTCAAAAGTTTCGAATATTTTGAATTTTTTTTATGGATAAAATATGTATTTATAAACTGTTGCCACCGTAACTTCGATAGAAAATTCAAAAATTTTCATCAGGCACAGGCAATACACATCTTTATACATACATATGCATGCATGTATATCCTTCTTGCTGAAATCGTAAAATTGTTTCGTTTTTATTGTGAGATTATCGTGACACTTAATATACAAACATAAATGTCCAACTATGAATATTAGAGTCACATCTTATGTTTACAATTGAAAAATTTTTTTACATAACGGTTTGCAATTTTAAACCGAACTAAGAAGACGCTGTACATGTCAAATATAGGTTGTATAAAGTTCGAGTTATTAAAAATTTCCACCATAATTCTGTGTCACTGACCACTTATAAAGGAAAATGCATAAACAAAATTTCTCGTTTAAGAAATGATTTATAAAAGCACTGATGTAAATTTTCATACAACAATAATACGTTGTTTAGCCATCTGCGGCCAAAAAGAAGAAAAAAGAAAATAATATCAAAGGTTTAAAATTGCTTTTTATGATTTAATTTGATATGTGTATGTAGGTATTTTATGTACATGGGTCAATTTAAAAAAAAAAAAAACGTACACAACGAGTTTTTATTTTTAAAGTTTTTTCAATTCGCCTGTAAGAGTGCCCAATTTATGTAGAAATTGATGAAGAATCCGGTGGTATTTTTAGACTCTCAAAAAAATCAATATTTTTGGATTTTTTTTTAGGTTTTCTATGATTTCTCTCTTGAGCGTCACACACCAAATATGTATAAAAAGTCGCTAAAAATGCAAAAATAATTGAAATTCAAGCTTACTACGATGTTCTTTTGTTTCTCAAAATTGACTTTTGCGAAAATTACCTTTTCGATTATAAACAAAATAAACGATTCATCTTGATTTTTATTTTTTTTTAAAAACTGACTAGTTATTTTAAAATTTAAAAATTTTGTTAAAAAAATACTTGTATTAGAGATTTCTTGCAAAGTAATAGGCTTGTAACAATGTATTAAAAAAATGCAATTATAGGCGTTTTAAGAAAAATAAACCAAGTGTGACGCTCACGATATTTTGTGACGATCAGGAGATTTTGTTGCACGTAAACAAGAAATAATGCCAAATTAAAGTTTAACGAAAAAAAGCTTATTCTTTTATAAAAAGTAAATACAAAAAAAAAAACAACAAAAATTTTCATACAACACTAAACATGTACATATTATTTGATGTCTTTAACAAAAATGGAAAAAAGGAAGTAATTCTTGAAGTAAATATTTGATACAAAACAATAACTTAACTTAATTTAATTTATAAATTTTCATTCGAATTCTTATTCTGAATCTGTATAAACTTCATGAAATGACAAGCGGCTTTGTTTTTTTTGATTTTCATTCATTTTTACCACTTTCCAATTAAGTTTGTGGCAAAAACAAAATCTCAGTAATAATAAAAATTAAACTCAAATATGCCACGATTATACCTTTCTTTCTTCTTTCTTTTATAGTCGTCATTACGCGCTTTATCGAGCTTTATTTTCTCTCGATATCTCCGTGCTCTTTCAGCCGCCGTTAATTTTGTTGTTTTACTCTTGAAAATTAAAAAAAAATAAAAATTAAGCACTTTAAGCTATGAAGCAATATATTTCAAAAGTGATGCTCATGAAATATTTGCCTATTTTGGTTTTTTCGTAAGCAATTTATTTCTCAAATTCACAAATTATAAAAAAATAAGATGACCCATGTAAACAATGATTGTCAATTTCAATTTTTTACATTTAATATATTCACTTCTAAAAAAATTTGCGTGACGCTCAATAAATGTTATCGCGCCCTTAGCATGGTGTTTACTAAAACTACACAAATGCACACTTTTTTTAATAGATTTTTTTTCGCTATTTCACTTTCGTAATAATTAAAGTTTGTACTTTCCTTAAGTTATTTACTTCATTTAAATGCAAATTGAAAACTAGTAATATTACTTGATTTATAAAAAAGTGACGCTCAATGCAAACCTTTCTTTGCAATGCCAAATTCGCACTAAATTAGTTTTGACGACTATAACAAATCAAAACACAAGAAAGAAACGCAATAATTCGAAAAATGTTGCATAATTACTTTTTTCTTGATTTTATTTTGTTTACTAAAAATTGTAACGGGGGACACATACTTTTGTGTGGAAGCAGTCAGAGACAGAAACAAAACATCATTCTGAATAAACAAAAAAACAAACATACAAATTTTAGAATTACGTTTTTTTGTTACACTGATCACTCTCACGTTTTTGTTTTTTTTGTTTTTGTTTTTTTTTTACCTAAAATAGTAGTGTAAAGTGCGGGGATACAAAAATTGCGTTTTTTTTTAAATTGACCTACATATATACGAATGAACGCTAAAAAGAATTAGGTCAATACTTCTCGTGATAAATATCCGATTCGATTGAAAAAATTTATACGATTTATAAATTTGAACTACATATCTTTCAGAAAGTGACTCAAACGCAACATGTTAGGTTTTGTTGGACTATTCTAAGTGTTGGTAGTGTATGACAGACTCAGAAATATACACATACATACATATGTATAATACATTTAATTATCTGGCGTATTTGTCGAATTGAGTCTAACAACAACAACAACGCGATCATGGCTAACAAGTAGAAACGCATTAAATTGTAAAATAAAATACCTAATACAATAACAACACAAGCAACAACAACAACAACATGTGTATACAGCAAGAATGCTATTGTTAACCGCCCATCAAATTCAATTACAACAGTAGTGCACTTTAATTAAAACAAACAAACAAAAAACGATTGACGAAATTTTAAATATGAAACATAAGATTTATTTGAAATTTAGAAAAAGCTAAATTTTATAATTGTTTTTTTTTTGGTAATCATAAAAATTAAAATATGTATGTACATACATACATACTCGTACATATACACATGCGAAATATGTGTGTACATATGTGTCTATATAAAATTTGCAAATAAATTATCTCACAAAACTGAATGTAGTTGCCAATGGCATTAATAGATACTCGTACATCAGTGTTGCTAATTAATAAATGAAAATAAAATTATAACAACAATTAAATAGAAGACAAAGTGAGCTATAGTTTTGGTTAAGAACTGTAATCAATACAGTTTAACAGGACATCATCAACGTCAACGTAAAAGCAAACGTCGTCGTCGTCATCATCATCATCATCATTATCATCAATAACATAATGTTGGCGGCGGAGGGACCTGTTAAAATACAAAGTAAATAATCGTTATATATGTATATTTATTTATGTATTATTTTTACTTTTTTTTTTATTTGTTCCAATGTTCCAAAATAACGTGTTCATATGGCAACCCTAATTAATGATATTCAGTTATGATCGCACAGTGGCGCAAGATGCTGGATTCTTTTTTGAGGCATAGAATGACTATTTTGTGTAAATGCCGGTTCTTATGCATGAAACTTAAGCAAATAATTTAATGTGTGTGAAGATATGTACAAATAAAAATCACATTTTTTAGCCAAGCTAATTTTGCAGTTAACGTAACACTGTTAATCAATTAACAGTCATAATACATGAATTGTAACAAAACAAATAGTTAGACAAAACAATTCCTGAAATAATTTCAGAATATGAAACAAAAAAGAAATCTGAAATTTAAATACGTAAATATAAATTTGAGTTAAAAAAAAAAAAACTAAATTGAACAGGGACCGTAAATAACAGTTATCCTGTAAATTTAAACTCAAAAACTCTCCATGTTAGAGTCAACGGAGACCTATACTGTCATATACCAATAGATTCGTATTGAAGTGCTCTTTCGTAATCTATAGTGATATTAAAAAACGATCTCAACTCCTTAGTTAAGAGTTATTTTTCAAAGAAAAAATAAAAGATCGAATTAAACTCTTAAAAAGAGAGTTTTATTTTGCAGTAATAAAATAAAACTCTTTGGAAGAGTTTTATTTTTTCCATCTAAAATAAAACTCTTCTTCGTTTTAAATAAGACTCTTCTTCGTTTTAAATAAAACTCAAATGGTAATTTTCCTGTTGTGACTATCTCAACACACGCTTTCTTCATTTCTTCAGGAGTCATTGTTACCGAAAATCGAATTTTTTTTAATGGCACATTGCCTTCATTATCCTCATTATTCAGTTCCATGTTGTAGTGTTGTTTTTGCTTTTTTATTAAATGACGATTTAAATTGCTAACATAATTGCCTTTAAAAACCGCTTTTACAGAAATGTGTATGATTTCGTGTGATTTTAATTTCAAATGATTTCGATTTACAGAACATGCCTGATAAAATGAGTTTTAATTTCTGTCGAAAAAAATAAAACTCCTCTTTTTAGGACTGTTATCCTCTTTTGAGGAGTTTTATTTTAGACGGAAAACATAAAACTCTATTGAGGAGTTTTATTTTAGACAGAAAAAATAAAACTACACAAATGAGTTTTATTTTATGACCGAAAAATAAAACTTTCTTTTTAAGAGTTTTATCTGACTTTTATTTTTACGTTGAAAAAAACTGTTTTAGATGGAGTTTTTGTTTTATAAGCCACAAAATAAATGTTATAAAAGAACTTTTTGATATCACTTAAACCTATTACGGTCCCTGAAATTGAAGCATCAGTAATCAGTAATTCAGTAGATTTATTTGTATAATAGTACAATTTTGAGAAAATGTCATCTGAGTGACTTTTCAAATATATGTACATATGTACATACATATAGACAACATACACACAGACATATTTATATCGAATTATTTGATTCATTTTCAATTGAATTATATATAAATTTTATCAACTTTGCTTTGAAAGCTACCGGATTTGACTTTCTTCGTTAGTTTTTAGAAAGTAATATATTCGACCTTAAAAATGTTTATCAGCCATGTCACAGAACTCAATTCCGATCGAAAGTGGTTTTGATTCCGCAAATTGAGTCTTTAGAAAACGAAAAACGAATTTTTTTTTCGGAATGAAACCACTTTAAATTTCTAAAGTGGAATTGTTATTTTTTATTATTTTATACTGAAAAAAAACTCATACTACTAACTAATAATAACAATTAAACAATTAATTTTATTATTTCATTGTTATTTTAATTATCTCATTAATATTTAAATAAAATGTTAAACATTTCAAAGTTGGTGTCAGCAACAAGAAAACTTTTGTCGTTTTCAGATGCATCCCTTAAATTTCTTCTTTGTAGCTTTTCAACTGCGTTTTGAAAAATTTTTTTCACTTTTATTTAAAATTTCTTTGTTAGCGCTCTTTCTGTTCGCTTTTGTTAACTTTTTTTTTTTACAAAAATCATTTTTTTTTGTTTTGGTTACACAACGTTACCATATTTAAGTTAAAAACCGAGATTTAAAAATTTTTTGGGAATAAACAAAATCGGTCGAAATCTAGAGAACGCAAAGTAAAAACGATCGATTTGCTAATACGGAATTGAAACCATTCCGATCGAATTCTGTGACATGCCTGTATAACACTCTAGTTTAAAACAAGAAATACTAGTACTCGTATATTGGGTGTAAGCAAAAAATGTTATTGGCAGACTTAACAATTAAAACATACGACTTTACACAAAATTGTGTTTAGATACATAGATATACTCGTATGATGTATCATACGATGTACAAAATATCTACATATACGTATGTACACGGCTGCCCATATTCCAATAGACAAAATAAATATATATTTCAAATTTCAGACAAATCGGCCAATATTTAGAGGTCGCTAGAAATTTACGATTTTTCGGAGTTCATGTCAAATGCAAACAAAAATTTAATTTTTATAAAAAAAAATTTATTATTTGTGTCTGTATGTACATACATACAATTTACATTTTGACAAAACACTTTTAAGTGTTGCTTATATTATTTGTTTAGTGGTAATAATTACATTTCTAACGTTATTTTTATTCTCCGAGTTTCATCTTTTGAATGTTGTCTTTTGAAGCCACAGGATATGCCTTTCTATGTAAATCAAATAAGCGGAGCAAATGTTGTTGTCTTTTCTTCTTTTTTTGTGATAGAGTTGTTAAATTCGTTAACCAATACAATACCACGCTCTGCACAATCGTTTACAGCTCTTAAAAGGCTCGCTCTTTCTTTTATCTGAATATAAATTGCATCATTCTTCCACACTGCAGGGTCCGTTGTAAGGAATGAATGAGCCTTTTCATGACCATCATCCATTAATAAATCAAATAAAATACTGGTGCGTTTGGTAACAAAATTTTGGTTGTTGGTTTTTAATAGCGTCTGTATAATTTTTACACATTTCTTCTCGTATCGAATAATACATTTTCTCCCAACGTAAAATTTGCTTTATCGATTTTTATCCATTGTTTTTGAACACGCTTAAACAGTTGCACTTCCGGTATTACAGTCTGTCCAAAAAGCTCTTTAAATATATTAGAAATCATTACCTCAGACATATAATGACGCCAAGCAATCCATATCATTTCTTTATGTAGATTTTTTTCAATTAAACCTGTGTTAGAGGCTGTAGTGTCAAAACATAGTCCGCGAATGTTATTTTTAAGTGCCCAATATTCGCAGACCTGCAAACAAGCATTAGCATGTTGTACACCGGTCCCTTTGGTTGTCATCGGTACTCCTAGAAGTTTTTCTACTCTACCAGAACTGACGACTACCGCTACCCTATCGATTTTTACTATCTCAGTGCAATACGAGTGAATTTTGGAGATTTGGAATGTATCTTTATCATTTTCTTTTATATTTTTTCGGATACGGTTTCTTGTACGTTGTATTGTACTTCGTGATAAAGTCATATCGGGCACAGGTTTGCCCAATGCCTGAGAAACAGCTCCGATAACAAACATTGCTTTTATATCAGAAAGATTTACGCGATCAATTGATGCAATAACGTCTTTATTGGTTTATTTTTTCTTTAAGTAAGTAAGAGTAGAACAACTATTGACAATGACAGAACTTAATAAATACACTGAAAAAACATATGTATATTTATACAAATATAAACAAAGCATATATATAGTACTACACTATAAAATGTACGTAACTTGAAACACAAAACCAAAAAGTTGATATTTCTAGCGACCTCTAAATATGGTCCGATTGTTCCAATTTTTAGTATGCACACTTCTTTTGATGACTGGACAGGGACGGTCTTGTGGAGACAAAAAAAATAATTACATCTGCAAATTTCATACAATCTTGAGCCAGTCTAATATACATACATATGTACTTAAAATTGTACTTGACAAAAGTATTTAGAGATATTCATGAAAAAATGTCTGAAGAATTATAAGTTTTAATGTTTTTTAAAAGTCTTTAATATATTGCTTAACTTAATGGACCCACTTTCAAATATTAAATAAAGTATCTAAAAAAAATCTTTAATGCCGTGATAGTAGATAAGTGATTGAGCGACCAGTTTTTATTATTATTTTTTAACTAAAATAATTACTGCTAATTGTCCTAAAGTATTGTTGTATTAGAATGCTAAGACATGAAATTTAATATAATTTTAAAAATAAAGTTTTGATTTAATTCCTTCGAACCTTCGCTTTTACTGAAGGCCTGCCATTACACACAAACAGAAAATAGTGACATTCATTTCTATTTCATCTACTTGAATATTATTTGGAATTTTATAAAAAACGAGCCTTTGAGTTTCAATATTTACAAAGATCTAGATCGGCAACAATTTTATCGCCTAAATCTCTGAAGGGATTAAAATAACATTATCATCAAATACATTTACAATCAATAAATAAAGAATTAAATTAACTCGTAACTAATGTACTCTTACATGTAGTGACGTCAATACATTTATTCACATTTTCATATTCATTTAGCTTTTAATAATTACAATACTTTAGGGTTATCAATTATGAGGATATAATATTAATCGAATAAAAGTTCATCTATGCGAGTGAAATGGATGTTTCGAGTAATTTTATGAATTATAAGTAAAGAAAAAATAACTTTAAATCTATGCTCATCATGTCCGTCCCTATAAAGTATTTATTCTACATTCATATGTACGAGTATAACTAGCGGAGTACTCGTACAGTCTCTGTCCATGTGAAATAATTTATCGGAGGTACAACAACTTTTTGCACGGTAAAATTTGTTTTTTTTTTACTTTTATTTCTTTATTGTATCTTCATTAAAACGAACTAACAATAATTATTTCATATCTTATATCTAATGAAATTTAATTATTTAGCCCAGCCAGTGCCGGACGCAAATTGTTTGACCATATCTGATCTTATTTATTAAGATCTTCGGCTCAGATCCGCTTTTTAAAGTATTTTTCTGCAATTGTGATCATTCGTTGCATTTTGTTTTGGCGTCTTTGAATTCTGCCAACATTTAAACCTGAGACTGTTTCCCATAGCTGAATTCCAAAACACCATATAGGTTTTCTGTTTTAGTTGTAAAGCAAGAGTTTGCAATCTAAACTAAGCTTAGAGCTTCTGTCAATGAGCCAATTAATTTGGATTAATTTCAATTTCATTTGAATCAATTTTGCATCTACATATATGGGATTTCCTTGTAAGGCCACGATCGAGGTGTATACCAAGGTATTTAACTTCGGATTGCTGTGTTCTTACGTGATTAATGATATAAAAAGGAGAGCATGATTTTCTACGCAATGTAGATTTTGACCGCATTATCACATATAAAAATTGTCCTCAAATTCATTTAGTAGCTTAGTAAATTTTTTATGCTTTGATAGGGACCACATAAAAATGTCTCACGTAGAAAATAACTCAAAATCTGATTATTCTGATTTCGAAAATACACATGCGAATATTTTTAAATATTTTATTTTCATATGTACGAGTATGTGTGATAATATGTTTTTAAAATACTTTTCAGCAAATTCTACAAAATTTCCTACATACGAGTATAGAAAACGTAATATAAACAAAATATATACTGTTGCGTTTTTACCTTTTAAAAACGTAGTTTATTTCCTTCAAATAAATCGGTTTGATTTTACTGCTGTGATACTTAGTTTAATACAATTTAATTATACTGTGATATTATTTTTATTTATATTTTTGCATTTGTTTTGTTTAATTAAATTTATGTTTTATGTTGTGTTTATGTAAAACAAAATGTATATAAAATATTCTAAATGCAGAACTATTGACGAAAGATTATATATGTATCTAATAAAATATCCCTGATGATGTTGGGAATCTCCAACGATCTACTCCAAGCATGCATCCAGGCCGACCTTTTAACCTTTGGTTAATTAAAAATTGTTTGCCTTCTTCTACTTTTATAAGACTGAGAGCATCACCATGAGCAATATCAAATAAATCAACTCTTCTATGTTTGTATACATCTCCATCACTATTTTTACACTTTACAAGACTTTTCCAAGAGTCGTATAAATCCAGAAGCTTTTGCCCAAATAAATACAATAATTCGATTTAAACCACAAAAAATTACATTTGTTCGGGGATTTACCTTTTACAATATTTATGTGAAGTGCCGTTAATATACAAATAATCTGTGATGCCAGATGGGACTATTTAATATTACATTGACGGAAATTTATTATTAATATAATTGTCTGTATTTAGTTCGTTTATTTGGAAATAAATATTGGAAATAAATATATAAAAATAAATCAAATATTTTTATATAAAATTAAAATGACCTAATTGCTTGTTAAAAGAAACTATTAAATATAATTGTCTGTTTTACCTACTCAACCAAATAATTTACAAGCTTTTATTTTTATTTATTGAATATAATAGCACACACAGTTAATTTGCATTAGCAGTCTTAATTCACATTAACTCGTGAATTATCCCCATCCTAATGGGCATTAGGTTAAACGTAAATGCACAAAATCAAAGTGAATTTATACTGCATATAGCTATTTCAATATGGCAACATCGTTGAAAAACAATTCTAAAATTAAAATAATAAAAATAGATTTCCACAATTGCCTTTCTCTTATTTCAGAGTTTCCCACTGCGGTCCCTACATGTAGCAACACGATCAGGTTGATGGTTGCTAGTTCATGAACAACTCTTGTATTATGGAGCAGTTTCAGCAAAAGTAATTTCAGCTTTTTTTTCATATAAATATTGATTTTTAACCAAATGCCACACAAAGTTTTTCATCATTAAACAGTTGTTTATAAACAAACAGCTGTTTAAATGCAGAAACTGTCGTCTTTCACGGTAAAATCTTAATTCACATTAATGAGATTTTAATGCAAATTAACGCTGAATCAATAATTTTCATATAAAAATTTAAAACTTTTATGAAATGGATCATTTATGACCCGAAGGCTAGAATGGGTTAACGATTTTGTGCAAAAAAAAATTATTAATCAATATTAAGTAATAGTGTATTAATTGTCTGTGTTTCATTACAATATTCGTGAAAATAATAACCAAAGCTATACACGTTTGAGTAAAAAACGAAAATTTCCCAAAATTTGAACTTTAAAGTCTAGGCGCCGCGGTTTAGAAATTTAACATTTTTCAAAATAAGTGCCACCCTAATTTATATATATACTAGCGCCATATTCTAGTAATTTCCGGCGGCATCTAGAGAAGACAATCGAAAGTTCATTTCTTTAGTGTTCAACCAAACCCGTTAAAACTTGCCATGGTGCCATACTGTTCAACTATATTAATAAGAGCATGTTATCAGCAATGTTGATACCAGCCGTTAAAACCCATTAAATTCAAATTGAAATATAATTTCGTAACAATACGTTAACATCTCAGAAATACTTTAGAATATAGCTTTCGGAATTCTTTAAAATAAGGTTACATATCAACCAAAACAAATCTGGGAGCATGAACAGTGTTTATGCAAAGATTTCTCAAAATCGGGCCACGCAATTCGGTAGTTAGCTGTTAATGTGTTCAGGGAATTTGCATATTAATACATTAAAATATTTTCGATTATTTGTCTGCATGCTGGACAAACCAATATGTATTTGAACATATAGGTACATATTTATATCATAAACTATTCCAGTAAAAAATGTGCTCCAAAAGGAGCAGGTTTTATGTATGAATTCATACCTAAAATCGCTTTAAATCTGCTGATGGGATGCATGATTTTTGTATTAGGTGTTTCCGGTTTCGAGGACTACTTTCTTCTTTTCTTCTTTTAACCTAATCAAACATGCAAATTAAGCACTTTCCTTAAGTGTTTTACGTCACTTCGCGCACACCAATCAAAGAACAAATTCTATCTGAATGTTTTTGCTTTAGAAAAATTCATAGTAACTGAGAAGCGCGATATTCGGTTTGTAATTGACTTTCGTTGTCATACGTAATTCTGTAGGCTGTAATTTCATTTTTGTTTTTTCGCTTTAAAACCTTCTTCGTTGTCAGCACTAAAAAATCATATTTTTTGTATATTTTATTCGTAAGCATTTACAGTGCTGCCAGTATTTTTTTTATAGCTTATCCCCAATTTTGGATTTGTCATCCCCAAAAATCCTCAAACTGATTTTTTTTATTTAATTTTTTTTTGTAAAATTTTTATTTCATTTAAAAAATAACATATTTATTTAATAAAATTAATTTTTATCGATAGCTAGCTACATATATTAATATTCAAACTAATTCGATTTGTATTTCTAAATCTTGTAAAGAAAAAATTATACCAGAGTTTAGCATTTCCAAAACTTCAGAATAAAAATCTTCTGATTCATCAGCCTCAGAAATGTTGTTGTTGTACATATTGCTTGTATTAAAAATCTTTAGCATTTCAGCAGATGGACTTAATTTCTCACAACAAATTGAATTATTTTTAAAGTATGTGTTTATTCTGAGAAATGCTTCCAATAATTCATATTGCATTTTGTTACGTATTTTTGTTTTGGTAGTATTCATTATTGAAAAACGCGTTCAACGCAAGCGTTACACTTTAAAAACATACTCGTATATGTACATTTCACCCCTTTTGCCAAATCTTCGCGTTCCCAAGAAATATTATGATTTTTTTTAATAAAATTAGTATTTGCAGCCATTTTAAACAGTAAAAAATATATTTTTTTTAAATATTTACATACTTCTTCTTTATTAGAAACCATCCACTATAAATAATACACACATTTTTAGACCTGCCAGTTATAAATAAAATCTCCAAAAAATTCCCTAAAATTGATGTCATCCCCAATAAATCCCCGGATCCCCAAGAGGAAATTTTTATCCCAAATCACGAAAAAAAATCCTGAATTTGGGGATAAATCTCCTAAACTGACAACTCTGAGCATTTACTGCTTCAAAAGAGAGAGCGCTAGCGCTTTTATTGAAGCGCGCAAAAAACACGAATTTTTTTACTGGGATTGTAAATATACTTATATGTATTATTGTTTTAAACATGTTAATATACATTTAGTTTTTTAGATGAATGACACAATTAAATATACTTTTTTTTTGGAGGAATATTACAATTACTGTTAAATTCAAGTAAAATGAGAGCAAGACCAGGTACAGCAAACAAATCGAAATAGATACATACAACCAGGGTCCGTAACTGCTATGACTTTTAACATAAAACATAGATAATGACAATTATTTTTGACTTTTATTATTTTTTCATTTGTTAATAAGTCCTTATTGTGTTTAAAAATTCAAAAAAAAGGTTGTCTTTCGATCCCTGATATTAACGAACAATCGAAATAATATTGGTTTGATATACTCGTATCTTATCTATAAATGATATTTATTTGTTGGTAACCATTCTGACTGTTTATCTGCATCCATAAGCAGTCATTTACACATGCACAACAATCTATTTACATTAGGCTGGCTTCAAATACATACGAGTATATTCTGACTTTCCGATTTTTTAAAAAAAATTTTTTTTTGCTTAATTTAAATTTGTATGTCTTTTTAAGACTTTATTACAATGTAGTATTTGATAAAAATTCATTGAGAATATTCGAAATAAGCTACGATCAAAACGTTCTTCCGAGGTAGTTCGAAATTCAATCGAATATAATATCTATTTCTCAGCAACTACTTATTTGGTTTCATAAAAACGAATTGGTACATAGTTGTATATTTACCATCTCGTATACATATATTCTTCTCATATTTTAGTTAAAAATTATCATTATTTACCCAAATGATTTCCGGCAAGTGTTCTCCTAAGCTAGTGAAGAACCAAATTAACAAATCTAGTTTTGAAGAACATGCCTAATGTTCATAAATATAAAATTTCTATCAATGAATACCCTGCAAATAACGCAACTAGTTCATACATGCATATAAAGACTAGACCAAAGAGGAGTAGGAGTACTCCAAATATTTGAAAAAAAGGCGGCTAGGATTGGACCATATAACCCATCGGAGTAGTCCCAAAACTACTCCATGGAGTACTCAATAGGCTTAGTTTTAAACAACAACAACTCAATATACAATCGTGTCAACACGAAACCATGTCGTTTAACTACAAACTGTTGTTTAACTATGACATGGTCCATGACTGCATTACATTGGACCATGTTGTAAGTAGTCCATATCATCTAAAATGGATCACGTAGACCAATATTATTTGCAGGGTATATACAGGCACAGATACATACATATGTACATAGGTAGTATACTCGTATGTATATTTCAAATCCGTGCGAGAATATTCAACTGCCAACATCAAACAACTATTTTTAAGTAATATTTTCTAAATTTCGTTTGTAACACATTGATATATTGGTCGTAGACTAGAGTATTAAAAATCCGACTTTTTATGGACTATATGTCTGTTAATCTCTTCTTAGTAATGTTTGTTAGCTTGTAATAAATTAAAAAATATATCCTAAGATGCTACACAGAAAAAAATAAAAATGAGTTTCAATTAAAATATTTGTAGAATCAATTAAAAATTTAATTGAACTCGGACCAGTAAACAAAATGATAGTATCAATTAAAAAAAAATGTGAGATTTAATTGAAAATATCAGAAAAAGTAATTGAATCAATTAAAATTTTAATTGAAAATTATTTTAAAATCAATTAAAGATTTAATTGAAAAAAAACATGATTTTTTTTCTGTGTACACAACGAATTAGCGAATTATCGAAAATAAAAATATTGTTAGGGTTGAGTGGGGTAAAACAAGTAAATTATTTTTAAAATTGGGTAATAATAACAATAAGAACAACAAAGGGGTTTTAGTTTCTAGTTTATTTAATTATTTGTTTATTAGATTACAATACAGTGCACTCGGGAAAACGTCAACGCTCGTTTACGTCAACATTCCAAAACGTCAACCCTTTTTTTACATTACCTACTCTAAAATTTTATGTAATAAATAGAGAGAAGGCCCTCTTCCAAGTGTTGGAAAGAAAAAAACAGCAGAAAAAAATAACAGATTTTTTTAAATGCATATGATATAAAAATATTATCTTATTTAAAATGTATTCTTTTGGTTCTAGTTGTCTTCTATGGTTCTAGTCAGGTTGAATCCCTTTTTTGTTTTCTTTTTGAAATTGTTTATGTTTGATTTTAGTTTATAATCAATAAAAACGTTTAAAAGCACATTATCGATATGTTTTTTTATTTAAAAATTTTACATTCGTAAACGTCAACAATTTGTTAAACGTCAACACCCGCGGTTTTAATTAGTTGACGTTTTCCCGAGTGCACTGTATTATCATATGTAATTCCCAATAAACGCAGAGTTGTACCCCTAAAAACCTATAATTCGTTTAACTTAAAAACTTGGGTGACCAGCGTAGACAAATATAAAGCTTATTTATTAAAGGGCTTAAGCTTAAACAATTATTCAGATTTATGTACATATTCATAATAGATTACAATATTTTACAAATAAATATCTCAATTTACATATTTTATTAATTCAGGTTTAGTTTTAATGTCAAAACAATTCAGTTTAAGTAACTTTTTGAGTAAAGAATTCATCCAATATATTTATTTTTAAAGAATTCCGTATTTCTGTTTTTTCTTATATTTTTTTAATTTATTTGGCTGAATATTCTGGAATTTCCCCTTTTTTAGAAATTGTTTCCTCTAAAAATTTCAATTTACGGAATTCTGCATTTAAAATTGATTCTCATGTTTTCCAATAAAATAAGTAATCCTGACTCATAATATTATTTGGAATTATTATATTTAAACTCAACAATTGTCAATAATTAAAAAAGCATCACCATCATTTAGTTTTGTTCTTGAGAATTGTATGTACAAGTATGTCATGTACTTCTTACTATTAATGAAAAAGATAGAAATTGGTACCAATAATACTAATAAAACAAGTAAGAAAGTATAGTCGGTCAAGCCCGACCATATAATACCCTACACCCAGTATATGTATAAAATAGTTTTTCAGAAATGTGCGCAATATGGGGGATATAACCTATTATGGACCGATCATCCAAAAATTTAGTGTCATGATTTCTTTGAATATAAATATTGTGTATGTTAAACTTTATCTCGATATACATAAATACTTTTAAAAGATTGATGGAGGTTAAAGTTGATTACGGGGAGGGTCTTATATGGGAGTTTCGACTAATTACGGACCGACCATTACAAAAGTAGGTGTCATCATTTCTGTATATTATTTGTGTCGAATTTTATTTAATTACCAACATTCTTAAGAAATTTATGATCGTTAAAAAGATTTTCGAAAGTGGGCCTTATATGGGAGCTACTACTAATTATGGACCGATGACAATAAAATTGTACCGTATTATTTGTATATATATAAAATATATTTGTCTTAAATATTGTTTGGATACCAACATTTTTAAGAGAGTTATGCTCTTTAAAATGATTTTCGGAAGTGGACCTTATATAGAAGCTATGATTAATTATTTACTGATCCGCACTCATTTGTGTTAAAACTTGTTTGGATACTTGCATAATTCAAACATTTATGATCGGTAAACCCCAATTTCGGAAGGACTTTTGTATGGGGGCCAGGTGAAATAATGAACCGATTTCTACCAGTTTCAATCCCATCCATCCTTGGGCCGAAAAAATATCATTTACCAAATTTTATCAAAATATCTTCAAAATTGCGACCTATACTCTGCGCACAAGCTTTACATGGACAGCCAGTCAGACGGAGGGACGGACGGACGGACATCGTTAAATCGACTCAGAAAGTGATTCCAACACCAGAATAGTGGGGAAAATATTGGTCCAACACCCACCTTAAAGTATACCTATCGACTCAGAATCATTTTCTGACCGATCAGCACAAAATTTGTAGATGCGATTAGGTTTCATGTAGACTTTAATCGTTTAGATACGTGAAAATTACTAACATAACTATATGAACAGAAGTCGTACCACTAAATTTTCTGATAATCGGGTCATAGCTCCCATATAGAGCCCATTTCTGTAGAACTTTTTTTACACTTAATATTTTCTAAAAATTTGTTTGTTTTTACAACATATGAACTTTAATTTAATTTTAATTAGTGGAAGATTCACGATTCTTAAATAATATCAACATTTATTATAAACAAAAAGTTAAAAAAATTGTTTATTTCTTTTGGAGAAAAATTATGACAAAAATTATCCAAAAAAAAATTATATGTATTTTGAAAAAGAGTTTTAACAAACACAATAAATTGAGTTTAGGTAGAATTTTTTTTAAATCTAATTGATACACAATTTCAAAACTACTTCTAAAATTCATACATAGAAGTACATTTCTATTTATCTATAAAAGATACATTGTACCACAATATTATATTATAAATGTTTGTAATTCAGAAACTCAAGTTCTACTGCACTAAATGGAGTGAAAATTTAAAAATATTTTCTATGGATTTTGAGCATTGTATCTATGAAGTTTCTTCCGCCATAGTTTTAAGTTGCTGAAGTGATTGTTTCGAAATTTGGAGGACATTAGATCTATTTAGAATCTAAATTTTAGATCAGAGGTAACCAAAACCCTCAATAAATGAAATGCGTCTGTATTGGATAAGAGAATATTGCCCAGCAAACACAAAACTAAGAATTGCAAATGTAATGAATTTTACTTTTAAAAGCAAAATGAAAAACAAGTTCAAAAAAAATTAAGTGTATTTAGTCATTATAAATTAAGTTTTCCAAATTTAAGATTTAGTAACAATTTCTTATTAACAAAATATGTTTTAAATTTGAAGAACTTAATTTATTTCTCTGCTTTGAACAAATAAATTTTAAGTCGGAAAAAATTTGTTCGCAGCAATATGTAGAAGGAAAGAGCATTTCTCTTTAACTCTGGAAAATCGGAATCATTTAGATTTTTCCAGAATTCTATTCCCATTTTTTCGGTTCGAAGAAATATAAGTACTGATTGTATATCGAACTCATATTGAGTAACATCACAGTTATAAGGGGTATTACATAAATCCAACTGCAGTTGTATACTCTTAAAATCTGCAAATCTGTCTTCAAAACTGTTGAGCAGTGTATCAAAAATCGCAACTCGCCTAGTTTTCGCAGCATCGCACAGTGATTCGCGCAATAGAGATGTTTTTTTAAAACTGGAAAAGTCATTTGACTTAATTTGGCAAAGTTTTGTTTTAAAATTAAATAAAATTTTACAAAGATCAGATATATTCTTACGTTTTCCTTGAAGCTCTAAGTTGAAATCATTAAGCAAAGAAGTTGTATCAGCTAGAAAAGCTAGATCTGATATGAATTGTGTATCTTTTAAACAATTTTTTGCCGACTCATCAATATTTTCTTTCTCTAAAAACTCTAAGACTTCCTCTTTTAAATCATATAGCCGGTTAAGACAATCGCCACAATTGAGTCAACGTATCTCAGTGAACATTTTAAGATCATCGAAAGCTGAGTGTTTAGATTTTAAAAATTTTAGGAATTTTCGATGACTTTATAATGCGCTCTGCGGTCTTCATAGTAGAGTTTTGAGTAATAAATTTTGATGCAAGTGCGGCTTGATGAATAACGCAATGAAAGTTTTGCATAGCCATTTCACTTTTTTTATATTACCTATAAAACCTGTGTTTTTTCCTACCATGACATTTGCCCCGTCTGTGCAGCCACCGACAATTTTGTTTCCATGATAGAAAAAAGTTTATTACTTACAACTTCCATCAAAAGCTTTCCAGTCATGTAGTCCATAAAAGGTTTCCAATGTCAACATTGATTCAAAAAAATTAAAATGACAAAGATCATTGATATCTGTACTTTCATCTAAACAAAACGAAAGAAATTTACAATTTATCAATTTTTCTTTAATAGAAGACTCCACCGATTTTCCTATTTGGGCAATACGCCTAACCACAGTTTTTGTAAAATATTTTTTGCTAGCATTCCATCTAGAAATGGTCTGCCTTGCTGAGCGATTTCCAAGCTTATTTGGCTTGAAATCTTCATTTTTAATTTTTTATTTTGCAAAATTTCCTCATTTTGCTCTACTTGCAGAACCCATTCTTTAATTTTTTCCATATAAAGGTTTTTTTGCTCAAGACAAAACATTTTCCTTTTTTCTTCTTTTAATTTATTTATTTATTTGTGAAAATGGTCAATATGGCTTTTAATTGAAAATGTTTTCTTTGTTTTAAATGTTTGGTAACATAAAATGCATTGCGTGTTACCAAAAACATTTTTAACCCTTATGTGATTGGCAAAATAAACTACGTATTTTTTACTACAAGGTACCCGGGTACCTTCATACAAATCTCATAGAAAACTACATTTTTTGCAAACAAATTTATAAAGGTTACATATATATATATATATATGTCTTTGGGGTTTTCCATGTTTTTTTAGGACTTGGTCATAGACATAGGCCGTGTTATATGTAGGAGGTAATTCCCCGTACTAGCAAAATATGTATTTCTTCATTATTTTCATTTTACTTTTTTATTCACGCAGTGAAGTTTATTGGGCTGAAGGAAGTATTTATTTTTGTTGTGAAAGTTTTCAAATAAATTATAAAATTAGTTCAAGTGCAAGAGTCCGGAATAAATTATTGTGTGAAAGTGATTGCAGTGAGGATAATTTTATTTGTTCAGATGATGAGAATGAGTACAAGCCAGCGGAGAACGAAATAGTAATAGAAGCTTCAGATACTGAATCGACAGGAATTATAGAAACATATAAGGATTCCTACGCCTCAGATGAAACCAATGGGAGTATAGAAATAGAAACAGGAAATAAATTGTTGGGCAAAGATGGTTCTTGTTGGCTACCAGAGCCCTTTCCTCAAACACAGACTCCGAATAAAAATGTTTTAAGACAACGCGGAGGAGCACCTTAAAAATATAAATAATGCACACCAAAACAAATATTTAAAAGTAATATGTCAAATGAAATTTGTGACATTATCTTGTGAGAAACAAATAGAAAAATGAGAAAAATTGCTATAAACAACCATGCACACATGGGTAGAAAAATCGTAACCGCTAAAAGCAATAGATTTAAATCTTTCGGCATTTTGATATATGCTGGTTTTCATAAGTGAAACAGAGAGCATTTATCTGAGTTGTGGAAACCTATTAAAACTAAAGAAGGATAACATGGATAAGTTATTTGGCCAGTATACTTGTAAGCGCAGAACAAGTCGATGGCCGCTGTCCTTATTTTTTAACGTTTTAGATGTAGTAGCATTGGCATCATACATTATTTATATGGAACACAATGCACAATTCACTTCCACTGACCCCTGTAGAAAATATTTGAAAGATCTTAGTTTGAAATTGTGTATTGAAAACATAAAGCAGCGTTCCCAAAATTCTAAGGTGATGGCAAAAGCAAACACTCAAACAGCAATAGAGATTATACTGGGAAAGGAGTATGAAGCCCAGGTAAAGCCAGATACCTCAAATGTACACCGTACAGACTAGCAGGAAGTTGCAAGATCTGTTCGAAACTTCATATGAAGCAGAGGAAAATACGTAAAACTTGTAGCAATTTTCTACACCAATTTGCATTCGGTCAATCGACCAATATGCACAAATTGTTTACAGGACGATCAATAAAAATAAATTTATAATCATACAAACATATTTATAATACATTTATATGAACGTCAATATGTATTTGCATACTTACATGTTTTTGTTATATACTTGCAAATATGCATTAAGGTACCCGGGGGCACCTTGTAGTAAAGTAAAGGGTGTTGGAAGAAAGTCTGCATATTACGCTTATATGAATTTATTGAGCAATTCCATATGAAAGCGATCACCTTTTGGACGACCCCTCTCCGATTTTAATCGATCGATTGCCCGCAAAAAATAAATAAATAAATAAAAATTAAAAGATAAAATTTTCCTAATTTTTCTAAGAAATTTACCTTTAAATTTTCCGATTTTCCACAGAAGCTCCTAAATTTTCCGGCTAATTTTTTTTTTTGGATTCCTCATAATTTTTGCTTTAAGAATCAGCAATAAAAAAATGGGCGCCGACTCCTTGTTTGGACAGGAGAAGAGCACTTAAGAGACCACCTTGTTAAAAATACATTTATGAAGAAAAAATCTTTCTTATTTTGCTGCAAATATGCATTAAGGTACCCGGGGGGGCACCTTGTAGTAAAGTAAAGGGTGTTGGAAGAAAGTCTGCATATTACGCTTATATGAATTTATTAATTTTTTTCAAAGATGTGAAAATGAATAAAGTATCAAAAGCTAGGCGCTCTCAAGAAGTTTCATGTACGATGGTTATCAACTTCTACAAAAGAAATCAATTTCAAAACGCAATAGGTACCCGGCTACCTTGCCAGTCACATATGGGTTAATGACAAAACAAAAATTCCTGTCTTCCATTATAATAATTTGTGTGCTGGTTTATTTTGAAATTAAGTCAAAGCTGAAAAAACAATAAAGCTGAAAAAAAGCAGTAAGCATCCGCCCCACTCGTTAACACTCAATTAACGACTGAAATCAAACTGAAATAGAAGAGAACAAGCGTCGGTGTGAGTTTTGTTTATTGTTTTTGTAGCACAATTGTGCACTGAAAATGAAGATTTGGTTACCACTGATTTAGATATTTGGTATAGAATATTTAATTTAAATTAGATTTATGTGCATATGTATGTATAAATAGTATAAATATTTTGAACTTAAAATTTCTTTATCAATTAGCATATTACCGTGGATTTCAACTTTAAGTGTTAATGGATTTCAAATATACGAAAATGAGGTAATTTTTATACCTACAACCAAAACAAGGGTTATATAAAGTTGGTCATTGCGTTTGCAACTCATCGAAATGTTGGTCGTAAAACCAAAAAGTCTATATATTGTCCATGTCGGGCCGTTTATTGATGAGCTTCGGAGAAAAGACATACATATGTAGAACAATGAAATTTTTACGAAACTTTCTTTGTTACACCGAAATGTTTGGTATTGAAAATGGACAAAAACAGTCAAGTAGGATCCGAATTATAGACTAAAGTTTCAGACAATCTCTTAATTTTTCAGATATGTTTTGCAATTTTCTTTAAATATAATGAAAAAATAACAAGTAAGAAAGTATAGTCGGTCAAGCCCGACCATATAATACCCTCACCCAGTATATCAATAAAACAGTTTTTCATATATGGGCGCTAAATGGGAGATATTATCTATTATGGACCGATCATCCAAAAATTTAGTGCCATGACTTTCGTGAATATAAATATTATGTGTGTTAAACCTTATCTCGATATAAATACGTTTAAAATATTTATGAATGTTAAAATGAATTACGAAGAGGGTCTTATATGGGAGTTTTGACTATTTATCCTATTTGTACATAAGAAACTCAATTTTGTTAAATTTTATTCGGATAACAACATTTTTAAGAGATTTATTTACTCATTTTTTGTGAAATTTGTTTGCATACTTGCATAATTGAAAGATTTATGATCGGTAAACCCCAATTTCGGGAACACATTTGTATGGGGGTCAGGTGAAATAATGGACCGATTTTCACCAGTTTCAATCCTATCCATCCTTGGGGCAGGAAAATATCACGTACCAAATTTTATCAATATATCTTTAAAATTGCGACCTGTACTCTGCGCACAAGCTTTACATGGACAGCCAGCCAGCCAGACGGACGGACGGACATCGTTAAATCGACTCTGGAAGTGATTCTAAGCCGATCGGTATACTTTAAGGTAGGTGTTGGACCAATATTTCTGGGCGTTACAAACATCAGCACAAATCCAATATACCCTCCCTACTATTGTGGTGTAGGGTATAAAAATTACTAAAAAATAAAAAATTACTATCAAGTTGACATTCAAGACAATTCAGCCATGTGTACGTAAAAATCGCCATACCGTCATGCTGATCGGTCTATATTTGACCGTAGCCCCTATTTAAACCACTTAAATGCGCTTTTTGGTATCTAATTTATTGTGTGTGCTGCAAAAATATATAAACGAAGAACAGTCCTGAAAGAAAGTGATAAATTTTAAATTATTTGGAATAACTGAAATATGCATAAAATTCTTGTAAATATTGCTATTGAGATGAAATTTAAACAAAATTAACTTCAAACAAATAAAAATTAGGGTACAATATTTTGTGACGATCGCCATATAAAATAATCGCTACCCATACAAAATCTAACAAAACTTGGTTTCAAGTAATCATAGATTCGGCAGAGCCGAATATAAACTCTTACTTGTTTATTATAATAATGTTTTTTACTCTTAGTTCAATACACCCAACTCTTTTTTTACACGGTAGATACATTCCTCAGAAATCCGTGGAAAAAAAAGAAGCGTTTCCTACAGTAAAATGGGGGATACGTTCCATGTCATCTGAAAACCGTGTAAGATGAAATAAAGAACTACATACTACGAACATTTACTTCGAAAAATCGTGTAAAAAATTTTGAAAACTATAAAATTTCAGATAGCATACAAAATGTATGTTCATATGGGCATTAAAACTTCATACAGGTGAAAAATAGGTAGAGCAATCAAAAAACAAAATAAATCTGTTAATCCAGAATTAAGAACAGACAAATTAGAATTGAATAAAACATGTACCTACACACAGAGTTATCGAATAAGGGGATTTCCCAGTTACTACTATGTATGTTCATTTCAGCAATGGTGCCAAGTGTGATAAATTCTTCCATTTCATTAAAATTATTACCCAGTTGGCCACGTCTTTAAGACACCCTCAATGATGGGTGCATGACAGTGTAAAGTCTTCGAAGACAAATGTAGGACAGCCGGAACAAATCGTCAACGACTTTTTCGAACAAATGTCGCGTAAATCGTGGACGACTAAAAGAGAGACAATGTCGCTCAGTTTGTCGTTAACGCAATAACAATGAAAAGTTCGGCTATATATTCCCTGACGACTGTATAGAAGATGAATGCCATAATATTATCGTCAACGATTATGTGTCGTCCACCTTGTCCTTAACGACTATTTAGGGGCCAATTTCGTATACTTTGTCATCAACGATAGGTGACAATGTCCACAACATTGTCGGTAATGATTCTATTGGTAATAATATTAAAAAATGTATACAAAATCATAGATTTAAACATTTTTATTAATTATGTACTTATATTTTATGAAAAATAAATTATATTAATACTGTCAAAGTACTAGTACATAGTATTTTTATAACTTACGCGTTTTCCTTGTCATATTCTCTTGACTTCTCTTTATTGTAGGTATTTTTGATTCGACGAAAGATAACTCGTAGTTCTATTATGAAGTCTTCATAGGTATGTCCTTTCTTCTCTGTAGATTCTGTATAAAATATATTTAAAAAATATTTTTTTGTTGTTAAGTTACATGTCATTAAACTACATTTTTTTGTACATTATTCTCTACTTTACAATTTAGTTTTCCAAAAAACTACGTTTTTACGAGGAATTTCTCGTTGCAAGGATCTTAATGATGCCATATCAATAAACAATTTTTATTACTTGCCAAAATTTATTATATTTTGATAACACTTTTTACACTTATTTCACAATTTAAAATCACTCTTACTTGTTAATCTGTTCGCACCCAAGTGAATATTTTAACTTTCAACATTTTTGTCTTTTCTTCATTTACAGTTATTTTACCGTTATTGTACATTTTATTTTCTCAAAACAGGTTTTTGTAGAATATAGAATTAAGTATTTGACAACATGCAAGACAATGTCGGTCATCTAGTCGTCAACAGAGTTAGAGATATGACAACATTGAAGACATTGTTGCACATCTTGTCGTCAAGTGTGTTTGATAGAAGACAACGTTGAATACATTATGTTGCATCTTGTCTTTAACATAGTCTATACAAGACAATATATAAGATGTAGTCGCTAACTTTATCTTTAATAAGGTTTAAAAGATGACAACTTTCAGGTCTTTGTCACTAATCTTGTCGTTAACGAAGATTTCTTACACATCATCGTTTACGCCAACTTCAGCGACAGGGGACAAATTCAAAAATGTCTTACATAAATCGTCAAAGAAAATGTCGTCTACGACCATTTGGCCAACTGGGTTACTATCATGTGGGCTTTTATATTTTCAAAGTTTAGTTTTCTACGTCGTTCTGTTAAAAGAGTTTTGTATAAAGAGAAGCTTCTTTCAACATCGACGGATGTTGAAGGTGCAAATTTAAATTTGAGAATTTCATTCGAGGACAAACTTTTCACATATTCATCTTTTAGAAGGGTACCAGACTCAAAAATATATTTTATTTCCAAGAACTGCTGATATTTTCGTTTCAATATTGCCTCAAACTTCTTTTTATATTGTTGGTCCTCGTTCTTGCATAGTCCGTTGAAAACTGTTGTTATAGCGACACTGCTGTCTGAAATTGATAATCCTGCAGTTTGCAATTTTTTTATAGCAACCAAAATATTTGCAAAATTGTATTTTAGAAATGCAAGTTCAAAGTTTTCAAATATTTTTTTGGCTTGCACAATTAAGTCGGAATGGCGAGGGTGGAAGTCCCACATTGGGATACATTTTTCGAAACAGTTGTTTTTCCGCGGTGCCTGTGAGCATATCTTTTTAAAAATATGTATATAGTCGTACTATTTACTTTTAAGAAAATATTTTTAACACTGGAAATCAATTTATTGATTCTTTGGAAGTTTGTTCGAATTAATTCAGCTAGTCGATGGATACCATCCGCAAAACATGTCAAATGAAGCATTTTCGGATACATTGCCTTTAGAGAAGATATTCCACTTAACATACATGCATTGTATATGCAGCTGCATCCGTTACTACAAGTAACACTTTTTAATATTTTATGCCTAAATACAAAAAATTAATATTAAATCTTAACTTTTTTTTGATATTTATTTAGTCGGTCTCGAGTTCATTAAATTTAATTTTCATTAAATTATTTTTACTGAAGGTAATTACAGAAAATTTATTTTTTTCTGTGTACACTCAAAAACTTTTCCCACTGAATCCAACATGCACAGTGACCTTTATGTACAAGGTTCATTTCCCTTTCACAATAAAACTAATTTCTGTATCTTCCATTTAGCTGGAATGATACCGGTCTCTAAGCATGAGTTGAAGATTTTAACTAAAACTTCAGGCCATATGTCACATACTATATTTACTATATCGTCTAGTCCTGGGCTCTTGCCAATGTTCTTGTTCATTGGTTGCGTGTTTGACGTCATCTAGGTTTATGAGAATGAAATCGTTGACATGTTTT
Source organism: Bellardia bayeri (assembly GCA_950370525.1). NCBI lineage: Eukaryota > Metazoa > Arthropoda > Insecta > Diptera > Calliphoridae > Bellardia > Bellardia bayeri. Next base: position 38,511,557 of record OX493268.1, on the reverse strand, counting down.
TTACACTTATTATGCCATCTACGTCGAATGGAGATGGTGATTCTACTATTGTTGTTGCCCACACTGGTTCTATACGTTATTTCTTGTAGTCATACGCTAAGGTTTCACTACTATGATTACGTGTTGACGCTCGACATACTGCGAGGCATTTCTTTTTCAGATCACGTATTTTATTATTCCACCAGTAGACAGGACGTTTGTTGTTGTATTTTTGTATTCCTGGCATTGTAACATTACAAGCTCTGGTAAGTGTCCTCGTTAGTTTATAAAGATCTGATAGAAATGTCGAGCAAGTTATAGTCCATATTTGGAGAATAGTAGCAACTATAAACTTTGATTGCTACAGCGTTAGTTTCATCGATCCCAAGTAAACTCCTGTTTCTCACCACGTTAATTTTTGTTCTTATACCAAACTTCAGATGGTGCGTTTCTGTACTGTTTGCTTATTAATAATATGTCGGTATTATCTTCGGTCGCGTTCTGTATCATAAAATCTTGTGCTTCCCTACTTACTACGATCATTGGGTTGTTTTATTCCTCTTTGCATTCATTAATCTTGCGTCCCTGTTTACAACACTTTCTGCAGAGATTTGCAATGTGGCCATGTTTCAGGCCCCGCAAACAATGCGTTGTTGTTACTTTGTTCCTCAGTGTACACGTGTCCTCTACTTCTACTCTAACTCTCCTTGCATAGTAGTTTAGCTGTCAGGTGGTCAGGGAATTGAACAATCTCCTGCTTGGTTCTAAAAATGATGCTCTAAAATTCAATAATTTGAACGTTGTGGGATCTTCAACTTTTGTCGCCACCATCTAAGCTTGTCGGCTTAACCTTCACCTTCTTTAGTCTAACTCTTTAATGACGTCAGCGTATGACTTGGTTGTGCTAACTCTAATTTTTATATCTTCTCCTTAATCATATCGAGTTATTTTGTTAGTTTTCATCTTTGCTTTTCGATGATTGACCATTTACCAATCAGGAGTCTCTGAGGTATTTATTTCTTCCTGGTTCTCTAGTGTTCTAACCGTTGCAAGTGTTTTCGCTACTTCCGTTTTCTTTCTTGAGGCGGAGAAGTTGGTCCAACTTGAGTTGCCTTAGTCTGCATTTGCTTGCATGTGTCGCTCACTACAACTGGATTAATGCCTATCGCTACATTGTACTCTCTTAACTGCTGATATGATGCAAGAGCATAGTTAAAATTGTCGCGTAGTGTATATTATTTACCTTGGAAAGACAGCATTTGACGTATTTAGTTTATTGTCTAATTCTGTAAACGGTTTCTCTACCGATTGCCTGAGATCACATCTTATTTCATCTTCTCTTGGAATCTCATACATTTCTTTTTACTATTACCGATCTTCTTCTAAAGGGATTTTCGTACTTGTTTCGTAGTTGTTTTGTAGTGTAGTGTAGTGTAGTGTATAAAAGCGATAATAAATCTTTTAAAAATATTCGTATCCAAAATCATTCGACGTAATTGGTCCAAATTACGTAAAAGCCAATTCCAAGTGCTGATATCAAAATGAAATTTAGTTCAAATAATTTGTACGAATATATGCACAGAAATAATGCTACTATGCACATTTCATGATGATAAGTCGTTTATAGGTCATAGCGCTTAACTCAGAAAGTCTGTGTAGGGTATTATATGGTCCAACGAATGCTAACGTGTGCATTGAACTAGTTATACCACCATAGTGGGGAGGGTATATTGGATTTGTGCTGATGTTTGTAACGCCCAGAAATATTGGACCAACACCAACCTTAAAGTATATCGATCGACTCAGAATCACTTTCTGAGTCGATTTAACGATGTCCGTCCGTCTGGCTGGCTGACTGTCCATGTATAGCTTGTGCGCAGAGTACAGGTCGCAATTTTGAAGATATTTCGATAAAATTTGGTACGTGATATTTTTTCGGTCCCTCGACGGATGGGATTAAAAGTGGTGGAAATCGGTCCATTATTTCACCTGGCCCCCATACAAATGTCTTCCCGAAATGGGGGTTGACCGATTATAAATGTTTGAATTATGCAAGTATCCAAACAAATTTCACCACAAATGAGTAGTAAATGGAGCTAAATCACGTCTAAAAATTCTGTGCAGATGGGTCCATAATTACTCATAGCTGCCATATAAGCCCACTTCCGAAAATCACTTTAAATAGCATAACTTTCTCAAAAATGTTGGTATCAAAATAATATTGCACACAAATATATTTCATATGTATAGAAATAATACGGTACAATTTCATTATGATCGGTCAATAATTAGTTGTAGCTCCCATATAAGGCCCACTTCCGAAAATCACTTTAAAGAGCTTAAATATCTAAAAAAATGTTGGTATCCAAATAAAATTTGACACAAATAAGTTTCTTATATACAGAAATAACGGCACCTAATTTTATAATGGGCCATAGTTATTCGAAACTCCCATATAAGACCCTCTCCGTAATTCAATTTAAGCTCTATAAATCTTTTAAAAGTATTTATATCGAGATAAAGTTTAACACATATAATATTTATATTCACAGACATCATGACACTAAATTTTTGGATGATCGGTCCATAATAGGCTATTTCTCCCATATAACGCCCATTTCTGAAAAACTGTTTATACATATAGGTACTGGGTGTAGGGTATTATATGGTCGTGCTTGACCGACTATACTTTCTTACTTGTTAAATTTTAAACTATTTATATGAATATCATTGATCAGACTACCACGAATTTAAATTGCTTTACTTTCGAATGGAAACACACAACAACACCCAGTATTCATCAATGTCCAAATGTTTTCATATGGATATCATTAATTATGTACAGTGACGGACACATCAATGTAATCTTAATATTAACATTTTTTAAATAAAAATCACAATTTTTTGTTAAAATTTAAAAATTAAATAAGTTTGTCAGCATAATTATTAGCTTCACCTACAACTTATTACAATTAAAACGCTGATTAAAAGTTAAGGCTGATTAAAAGTTATCTTTGTTGAATAAATGGTGAAAAAAAATAGAATAACTTTGCATTTTGTTTTATATTAATGAAAATATACGAGTATGTACTCGTAAAATACAAGTTACCTGGTATTTTATGAAAACCAAAACTCATTCGAAATTACATTAGCGGTATTCACAATGTACGAGTATAGTACTTGGCCTGACTATGTGATTATTTCTGAAATTCGTTGATAAAAGTATATGTTTTTTTTTTTTATTATTTAGTAATTTAATTATTGCACATTTATTTACATATTACCCTAAATTTGTTGTCATACTAAACTTGCTGTCAAAACTGAAAATAGCAAAACTTCAGTTCAGAGTCGCGTCGTATAAGTATTTCGAAATTTTAAGATTTGAGATTTACTGCCATCTATTCATATTAGTTCAGTAGTGTCATATTATTACTTTTATTCGACCACTGGATTTTATTACTCAAAATTACCTAAATGTATTCATACCTACATACATACATATGTATATCATTCAATAAAGATGAACAATATTTTTTCTCGGCAGAACATCTGGCAATTGTCGATTTAGAAAACGACACATAACTAGTTACTTTGTGATATCGAATACATATTTAGGGAATTCACATGGTGGCTTTGAGTCATAAGTCGTAAAGTCATATTTGAAAAAATAGTACATATATAAGTAGCATTTTGTATTTTCTAAATCATAAGTCATAAAAACGTCAAATCAACGTCAGAACAAAGAAACAATATATTTAAAAATGCCGTGCACAAAAACTTACCGAAATAGATTCTTTTACTTCCATTTTATAAATTTGTATAACTTCCCTGCTTTTTTTTTAGTATGTGGCTGAATCTGATATTACGGGCCAATATCGACAACATTTTCGGCATTGACTTTTTTGTAGAATTTAATATTTCAGATAGGTAGCTTTAATCCTTTTAAGAATAGCTACTCAATTATCAAAGGTACACATCCATATTTTAATTTTCAAGCGAATTATACGAAATTTTTAAAAATTGTCCTCCAGGGTAATGACTTATTGAACAGGAAAATGTGAACGACAAATAAAATCAATTTATTTCTTTTTAAATCAGTCATTTTAATTCAGTTCATTTATAAAAATTATAAAAGTAAAAAAAATCAATTTAATCTACATAAATTATTACTATTTTTCGTAGATATTTATTATTAAAAATTACTAAGAATTTTAAAATTTGTTTTTAAAACATCTACTTGTCAACGTAGACTTTGCATGGAAACTTGTATTTAATGGTACATCCATGAACAATAACGGTAGGTATTGGCAATATATCAAGAACTTGATTTGTCGAAATGTAGGATATATCACTTTTATCGACAGCAAAGACATTCGATCCTCCCTTTAGAAGTTTTGCAATTTGAACTTTTTCATCTTTAGAGTCCTTCTGACAAATTGCAGCACATCTGTTTAAAAAAAGAAATTATAATTTAAAAAAAATCAATATTAGATAAAAAGAAATTTAATTTTTTACCTGAATTGATTTTTTTCTTGAACACCTTCAGTAATAGTAAATATTATAAAAGTGCCAGCTTTCAGACTCTGTGCTTTTTGAATGCTTTCGCTTTCATCTTCGCTTGAATTGTAAACATCCTCGTATCTCCAAGCTTTAGATGAGTTTGCAGTTGATGGATCAATATTTCCAGAAGTATGAAGCCTTGTGCTTGGTTGGTAATAATCGACAATCCCTAATTCAAAGTGATGACAATCTTCACAACTAAAACAACTTAAACTTCTCATTTCCAAACGACTAGACTGATAATTGCCACGAATTTGGTGAACTTTTAAAGTACCAGGAAATGGTAAAATATTTTTGTTTTCAACTTCCTTTATTTTTGCCTCAATATCTTAATTTTTTATTAAAAAAAAAAAATAATTCCCGGGCAATTGTCTTCTAATGTCTGCAATAAAATATTGAAATCTATCAAATCGATACACTGCGCATCCAGACGATCAGCAGTTCTTTTAACAGTTCCTCCAACACCATCTGGAGCACCTTTTCCGTGACCAGATTCACTATAGTTCCATGTAAACTTTTTCATTGGAGGATAAAGCTCGTGCAGTTTGTTGGCAAGAAAATAAAACATAATTTTGTTTCGGTTCTGTGTCGCTGGACCGTCAAATGTACATTCGTCGCTTTTGTTGTCAAACCTATGCGATCTAATATTGGCTGTAAGTGAGTCCAAATGGCAAAAACATTGTGAAGAAGTGACTCGGACAATGTACAAAAACTCTCGACTTTCGGAGTACCGTTCTCACCTTTTGTATAAACAACAACGGTGTGCAGAGTTATTTGTTTACGCGATCCACCGAAGTGAAAGCTTTGCACTTCTTCTGCATATTTCAGATTATAGTTTTCGCCAAAGTCCATGTGGATTAAAACGTCGTTTTCTTTAAGATTTTCTTTCAATTTTTTTGTTTCGTTAAATTGATGCAAGTTATTACCTTCGTGAATGAGAAATAGAGGCAATTGTTTTTTAAAAATGTGTACTATATTCTGTAATTGGCATTCAATTTTTTTCTTTTAAATTTCGTGTCACAGTTTTATTTTGGCTGCTTCGTTTATCAAAATATGATTCTTTAGTACATCCCCATATAAAGTAATATGTTGGTTCCGCGCTCACAAAATCCTTAAAAGTGACATTAAAATCTTTACAAAAATTACACATTCTTAAAAGACATCGTGCTTTCTTTCTGCAACAAATAGATCTAATAACGTCGTCTGGTTTTTTTTTCACTGAGGACGTTGTTGGTAAAAAGTGATTGAACTAGAAATTCAAAGTTGGCGTGATGTATGCATTTGCATGTTTCGCGTTCGACAACCCTTATTTGCTGGATCTAAAACGGACAATATGTGGAAAACACGGCATAACCTAGGATGTTATTCGGATATTCTTCAAAAAATTTCTTATGCAAATTCTTCAAGGTATCATTTAAGAATCGTTTTTGCCTTGACATTTTCCCTTTTCGAACAAAGTCACGTCAAGAAACTTCTGCACTAATTTCCTGGAGTCATATCTATCTTTTCGAGAGTAGATCAAAGCTGAAGTGTTTATGTAATCTTTTGATGTTCTCTTGTATTTTAAGAATAGAGAGCATTCTTTTTGCATTCTATATTTTTTTATTATTTTTCCTGAAATCACTTTTGTGAACATTTGCCTTTCTCGATCCGATTTCATATTTGTAAAATTGTTGACTAACTGCTCTCGTAAAACCTCGCCGAACAAAATTTTTTTTGCAATTTCTGGATTATGAGATATTCCAGAGTCAAGAAGTATTTCTTTTACCTTAGAATTTGGTGAAACATTACCTGCCTTATTTGTAGTCTTCAATCTGTTACATCTTTTCTTATACATTTCTCCTTTTTTTAGTCATCTTTTTTCTTTATTGCCACAGAATATTTTTTCTGTTTCTTGTTGCCAACAGTTTTTCTTTACGAATTCTCTCTCTAAGGGTAAGAACTTCCTGTTGAGAGGATGCCCTCGGTTCCGGGTCTGGTGCATTGGTTTCATTCGCATTACCTACACGAGACGGAGAATGATTTCTCAAACAAATTTTAGCGACGCTCTCCTTTCTTTTCTTATTTTCTCTATAATTTTTTGAATTTTTCTTCAAGGTTTTTCTCGTGGTGTCATTTCAGCAATAGGTTTCACTAACTTTTTTTCTTTTTTCTTAAGATACTTTAACCTTTCCTTTTGCTTTTTCTCTTCATACTTAATGAAGGATCGTTTTTAATTTTAAGATAACGTTTTTTTTCTGCCTCCCGCTTTTCTGCCAATACGTGTTCCTTGGTTTTTGCTTTATTTTTAGCCATTATGATATTCTAAAAAAAGCTACACTTCAGTAAATAATGCTAATCGTCATTCCCCTGTTAATTGTTTTGTCAGGGGAATGATGGCAGGGGAATGACGAATATCTACGAAACTCTCTAAAATTTCAATTGATGTACTCACTATTAAAAAATTGACATACAAAATAAGTTACTACTCAAAATAAGCTTTAAAAAACACACACCAAATTATAAAACGTATTGAACTTTTTTAAAAAAACACCGCCGGGGAATGACGAATGTCCGTGTGAAAGCTAATTACGCAAGACAAAATGCAACTGATTTCAATTAATTGATATTGTTGGTAAAAAACCTGCCAAATGCATAAGGAATAGAAGAAATGTTCTTTCAAATTTTAATTATTGCAAATCAAGAAGGCTTTGAAATTTTGAACTTTAACGCATTTAAAATTTTACAGGGGAATGAAATGTACCGTGAGGGACAAAAAATAAACATCCATAAAAATATTAATTGATATAAAATTATAAAAATTAATTTGAAAAAGAAGTCATTTGAATCATTGTTTACTTTGTAATAATTTTATTGAATAATTATTAGCTATTTTTATTAGAAATTTTGAAAAATTTAAGTGAAAGCAGTATTAGGAACAGCCAGGGTAATGATGTTTAAACACTTTGGTAGGCAATTTTTTAAACAACAAAATAATTTTTTTCAAAAAACATTTTAGTGACTGCAAGGAACCTATAAAGCTTTATTGTAAAGTAAATAATAAAGTGAAATATAATTTATTTTTTCCAATTTAAATACACAAGGACTGTAAATTAGCCCGTAATATCAGATTCAGCCATGTACTAATTAAGTTAATATTAATGGTTTAGAAGTTTGCAAAATTATTTCAAAACAGAGGAATAAAAAAATACAAAACGGTTAATAAAAAACAGCTGACACTGAACATACTACATAGTACACGTAAAAAACAGACAACCTCAGTTTGTATTGTCGTAAAATATTTAAACATGAAAAATACCAACAACATATTTACAACTGTGGTAAAGTTTTAGCACATACGATAAATACAACACAATAGTATACCATGTGAATTCACTAATTGTGTAAAAATGTTATTGAAGAGAAAAATCACAAAAATCGCATCCTCTATAAGATCGGATATGTACATATAACAATAATCGGTATTTTAGTGTATTTTGATGGGCTATGGTATATACATACATACATATTTGTCATTAGACATCAATGTTTGCTGGGCAATTACACACGAATAGGTTAAAATTGCTGAGTAGGGGAGAGTAAAATAGAATTCCATATTGCAAATACGAGTAGTACATGCTATCGATATATTTTTTTTCTCATTCAGTTTTACTGATGTACTCGTACATACTTTGATGGTTAACCAGCCATAGTTGGTGTGATTATTGTATTTTGACATTGGCCACAGACTGAGATGTCGTAGTTGTTTTAGTGGTAATTTTTTTTGTGAAGAGAACAGTTGGTAGTTGCGGTTTTCGATACGATTTTAGTTGAAATGTGCGTCAAAGAAGCGTTATTAATGGACGACAAACTAAAACAAAGTTATTATTAGAATTTGACAAGGATTTAAAAACAAAAAATAAAAAAATTTAGTCCGGCTTATAACTGAATGTACTAATGTATTGGAAGAAGTTTAGTAAGTATAGAGTTCAAGTATAGAGACAATATAAAAATCTTGTTTAATTTAAATTTTACATATTTGCATCTTAAAAAAATATATTTTTATAAATTATTTACATAATTCCATATTCTTCCTATATGTTTCATTCCGCCGAGTTTATTTACGTTTTGAGTTACGTATGTAAATGACGCTTATTTCGAAATTCTTCCCAAAATATTTCAAACATCAAAATTAAAGAAAAGTTTTTTAAAAATTTTTAAATAAACCATAAAGAAAAATAAATTTGTAAATGTAAAATTACTTATGTATTTCAAAATCAATTTATTGATATAAGTATCTGATATTCCTGGAGAAAATCTAGTATCAGAATAAGAAATGAAACAAAGACCAACACATACAAATTATAAATTCTCAAAATTTCGCATTAAAATCAAAATAGTATCATTGTACTTTTAATGCCTCTTTACAAAACTCAACGCATCAGGTTGGAACAGAGACAAGGTTAATTAATGCATTTTCTTTATTTGTTTTATGATTCAATTTTGATTAGTGTGAGTGTATTTATTTAGCTGATCCAACGTTTTTTCCACATGTCTGTCGTGCCAGCAGTACAAGGCCATCGGTCCCGTCCTTTGATTTGGCCCGAAGCTCTCAATTAGCTAGATTTAATATACGTGATCTGTCAAGATCAAGTGTACGGTTCGAAGGTTTCGATGATGTAGAAGTCATTCCTCGCCAATATACGAAAACGTTCTCTGAATGTCCTGGTAAGATATATCTAGTTACAATTTCCTTAGTTACACAATGAAAGTCCAAAAATATAACAATCAAGGATGCTGAATCAAAAATAATTGTGTTTAAAATATTATTTCCGTCTCTCTGTCCATCCACAAGAATGCAGACTTCAATTCAAACTCAGATACAAATAATTTGTTTATGACAAAGGACTGACATTAACGATCCTGTGTATCTTTTAGCAAAATAAAGATTTAACATAGATCATAAGAATCATACTTCTAATGTTTTAAAGATTGATCTATCATTTAAAATCACTTGAACGCTTAGTCCCCGTTTACACAGTCGAACATTTGGAAGAAAAATATCTGGAATTTTCTTATGTTTTTTCATTCGAGGTCACACTGTCGAACAATGTTGTCAGACACATTTCATTATTATTCGTGCTGTGTAATAATTTTTTAGTAAATTCCAGCAAAGCAAATGTCAACAAAGCATGTTCACCGAATACCGAACATAAAATTGATTCTCTCTTCCCCACCCGAAATTTTCTCTCAAGCTAAATGTGTTTCTTCCAAATGTTCGACTGTGTAAACGGGGACTTATAATTGACGAATCGTTTTACGTACATAATTGTGTTCAACTAATCAATTTTTATACGAGTATATTATTTTTTCTTTTTTAAATAATTGTTTTATTAATAACTGCATAATAGGAAGAAAACAATTTAAAATTGTTTTAAAGTGTAATTTCTTTCCAAAAAAGTATTAAATATATTATTGCAACATGTTAATTTCTTACTCGGGGGGGTTTTTTTGTGATTTGTTTCTGGCAAAAATTGTATTAATAAGCCATCCATTTTTTATGATTTAAATTAGGAAGATTATCAGAAAACTAAGCTTCATTTAAATTATGTTATTTCAAATTTTTTAAAAAAAAAGTTCATCAGTTTTTATTCATATTCAATGAAAACATATGGTCCCTAAATCAATTTCCCAATTCCAGCCTAGATTTTTTTAGACATTATCTCACTCATTACCAAGTATTACTACTATAACCAGTTCTCATTACCATAGTTCGAAATATTTTTGCTGCGCTACTTATTACCAAGTAATATATAAAATAACTAGTCATTACAAAGATTCAAAATATTTTTCCTTGTATTGTAGGTTTTTGTATTTATGAACGATAAACATGTTTAAATTCTAATGGGTGAAATTATTTTTATGTGGATAACTTGACAGATTCCCTATTTTAGTTTTTGAGAATAAAAACCCCGTATTATCTTGGTTAAAATCAATAATTTTTTTTTCAAAAAATATTATTTAGGACTAAAAAATATTTTTATCAAGGAGTTTACGTTGTTTAATAAAAAGAAAAGTATTGTTTTTTTATATTAGTGAATTCTCCTTATCTTATCTACGTGGGAATGACAAGCAAGAGAAATGCAAAAATCGATAAATTATTTACAAAAATTATTGGCCATCCAACAATCAAATCAGCCTGCTCTCAGGTACAAAATAACTAAATATATATACATATTTTTTTTTTTGTCAAAACACCTTTTTCTCACGTAATGTTACGTTATTTTGGCCGGTTTTTAACTTGATGGTGATATTTATGCGGATTACCGAAGTTTTTGGGTTTATGGGTTTGTGATTTCGTTTTTATATGAAACTTATTTTTGATGAATTTTATAAGTATTTTGCAGGGACCGTAACTGTAAGAGTTATTTTTGATATTTATTATTTTAAATGAAAAATAAAAGTTATTTTTGATTTTTATATTTTTATATCAATAATAAAAATCAATTCAAAATTCGTGACATAGGTAATATGTTTATTAATCTTTGTGACGTCACATAATATATTATATTCATATAGAAATTTGAATGAAGCAGCAGATTATAATACATACGGCATCAACAAATAAATAAGAGTTTTGAATTGATTTTTATTTTCTATCTAAAAATATAAAAATCAAAAATAACTTTCATTTTTCATTTAAAAATATAAAAATCAAAAATAACTCTTATTTTTGATTGTTAAAATAAAAATCAAAAATTTAAAAATCATGCAATATGTTGGATGCATTTTGCCTAAGAATCATGATGGTGTAATAAAAAGTTTTCTACGATGTTCATTTATGTATGATTTATTTCTTCAAAAATTTAAAAATAACTCTTATTTCCGGTCCCTGGTATTTTAAGGAGAATTATAAACATTTATTGTAAATCTTGTTAATTTTGTTAGTATATTTTTGACGGGAAAGTGTTTTGATTTGATTTTTAATCAAAATGTATTCTGAAATCATAAATTTAATGAACAAAATAATCGATTTTTTAAGAGGTTAAAGTAACATAAATTAATATAGACCGGAAGAGAAATTTCAATACAGCCTTATGAATGGGTTACTAAACAAGATATGGATTGATTGCGGAGTGCCACAAGCATCCAAACTTAAATTTGTTGTTAAATTTTATTTCTTAATTTTCCCTTTCCAAACGTATATTTGAGCTGGCGTATATTTGTATTTAATAAACTTGCATTTAAAATTTGAATAGTCTTCATTGCTTTCAAGCCTGTGTCTATAATGTATGAGATCCTAATTGCTATTGAAAATTGTGTGTCAATAACGAGTTCGTTTTTCATCATTAAAGGAACAGATTCGATAAATATGGGTAACATTAAAAAACATAAGGTTGGTTATCCTTATCAGCGGTTAGAGATCGGAATTCCGAATTTTGTTTAAAAAATATCATATCCGGAATCTTTATTTAAATACTTTTCCAGAAAATTTTTAGCGTTCATTTATATTTATGAATATGTGATACATTTAGAGGCTTTTTTCATTAGTTTTTTGTTACAGATCACAAGTCATCATATACGAATTATTCAGTTGTATTCTCTAGCGCACTTCTAGCAACATATGGTTTGGTTTTCCTCGACTACCAAGACTTGGTTTAAAAGGACAAACAAATTTCCCTTATTACCGGTGATTATTGCCTATATGTCGTCTGATGAAAAAGATGCTTTGCAAATAAATATTTCAGTGAATTTAAAAAGTCAAAAAATAATTTTTATAAGTTTAGAACAAAGTTTACAAAAAGTACCAACTCTGCAATTTAAAACGAAAATTTAAGTTTTTTTTACATACAATGTAAATTTCATAATTTTTTAATAACGATGTAATCAAATCGCGCTGTAAAAAACGTATTTAAAATCCTAAAAATTTCTTTAAAATAAAAGAAAACCCTATACCACTGTATATAGATTGTATATAGATGGGATTGTTTTTTTTTTAATATTTTTATTTTTTTACAATTTCGTATGCAAATGCTAATTGCATTTTATTTTAGGCACGGGCACATCCGGAACAAGTTCATCTGGCGGTGGAAGACCAGGACATAGAAAATCATCACTTGCGTTAACTCCGGAGGACGAATCATTAGATCAACATCAGGTGAATATCAATATAAACAAAAATACATAGATACATATACATATAAGGATTAAAAAAAATCGGAAATCGTTGCAATTTGAGACACTCTGATTTATTAAGTTGAATGCAGTACAAGGAATGAAAATCAGAATTAATTATTTAAACAGAAAAATCGAATACAAACTTACCATACAAAAAGTATGTCATCTGTAAGGTAGAGGGTGAGCGCTACAATATCCTCCAACTTCCTTTACAGAATACATGGTTATTCTGGGGTGTGTAGGTTTTCCCAGACTTTTTCCATTCCCGGGAAATATTAAACATAATGAATACTAAATTACGCCAAAAACCAGTAACATTTTTCAAATTAAACAATGTTTATTTATTAAGATTTGAGAGGTTCAATCATTGTAGCGCTCGCCATTCACAGTAACGTTCCTGCCTTTGTCGTCTCTAATAAAAGTACGGGAATATGATGCCACCACACTACAAAGTGAATTTTTCGGGATGCATTGACAGTTCTTGCAATGCAATTTTGCTTGTTTACGTATCCATTCAACCAGCAATGTGCACGTTGCACTTTCTTAACCGAGCATGAATTTTGATAATAAAATTCAAAAAGTTGTATTCAACAAATAATTTTCACTAGTGATAAAAAAATAACATTTACCCATTTTACATTTTCACCCATTTGTTCCGAACAAAATATTTGTTGGGAAAAAGTTTTTTTATATGAAGTTTGACGCCTATCTTTTAAAAAAGAGAGAAAATATTTTTTACGAACCACTCTCGGCTTGAATTGGTTTAATTCTATATTTTGTCTGGACAAAAATGAACTGAGTTGCCAATAGGTTACATTTTTTCATATTGAATTGTATTGTTTTGTGTATTTTAATGGCCATCAGCAAAAGCAATTTTCTTTTTTCATTCATTTTCAATACACAATATTTGAAAATAATTGAATATTTGCTTTTTGAAACTTAAAAACCAAAACGAAATAAATCAATGGCCGCACTTGTAAAATTAATGGATTTTGTTTCCATGTGAATTGTGTTGCAAAAAAAAAACTCTCATTAAAAAAATGTTTGCCGGGACAAAGTAGACACCTATAAAGTATGAAACCAAACTACATTGATTCCAAAACAATAATTCGAAACCTATAAACAATGTATTTTGATAGCACAGTACAAAATCATCAAAAAAAATGTATCAATATAATTCCATTAAATCAGTGAATTTATACGATGTCTAATTTTCCTGAATTCTTACAAAATGAAATTTTATATCATTGTATGTGGTTACTACGCGCATGATATACAGGCGTTTTTTATTAGCTGTTGTACTTTCAAATTGTCATCATTTATAACAGCGTTGCCGTTTTGGTCTTTTGCCATAAATAGGATTTTTTTTTTTAGTTTGATACGATGTAGAGTAGATTTATGTACCTCATCTGCAACTCATAAAATTTTGAAACCTTGACTGAGACAAGATTGGTCGACCTTCATGGTATTAAAGGTAGGCCAATGACATGTAAAAATAGCACTTAATTTGTCCAAAATGCGAAAAAATTTAACAAAATATTAATTATTTTTAAAAGAATTACCACACGGAGGATATCATTTAATGGATCTTAATAAAATTCCAAGACAATTTTTCTCAGAACATCAGTATATCTGTTGAAAACACAATAGGATCTAACTTGTTTCTGAAATACTTATTTTGATCTGAAATATTTAGTAATGTCCAAAATTGTTGAACTCGATATAGCAGATACAAAGTTTCCACCCACCTGCTCATCCTAACACAAATATAAGGGAAAGATGAGCACTATGTTAGCTCTCCATTTTCATGTAATCCGTTTATGCATGATGAGCAGCGTTGTCAACTTTGAAATTTCAAAACGCACCAAAATGGAGAAAAAAGCGCACCATTTACAAAAAAAAAAAAAAAAACGCGCAAAGTTTAGAATTTTTTTTTGTTTCAAATATTTATTGAATTAATTTGAAATTTTCTAGTTTCATAAATTCTATAAAAAACTTTTTATCATCGATTATTAGTAAAATTAATAATAGTAAAATCCTTTTTTTAATAAACGGGCTAATAAAGATAAAATAAACATTTAACCATTCAAAATTTAACTAACAATATGATATTCGGAACTAAAGTACTAATTGGTAAAAAGGACTAATTTCAGTACATTTTTGGTATTCTTTTAAATTTTTTTGTTTTCTACTTAAAGTACTTGTACTTGTATTTCAATAAAATTTGTTAGGATTCCACTGGTACTCTAACCCTGATTGTTCGTCTACAGTTCAGTATACCAAACCATCAGGATATACAAAAAAATTTATTTACATGTTTAAATTGTTAATTTGATTTTCAAACAATGATTTTTGAACGAATTTGATTCGAGTATGTATTCATTTATCATACATACATTCGTATTTAAAATACATTTTTTCATCGTACTGATTTCATGAATTCTGAATTATTAAAAAACTGCAATTAAAAATTAATAAAAATAAAGACTTCATCACATTTTCGAAAGAATTAAAAAACGCATCGAAATTAACAAAAAAGCGCATGGAATTTTTCGCATAAAAAATTTAAAAAAGCACCAAAAATGGTGCGAAACGCACCAAGTTGACAACGCTGATGATGAGTTCCCACTTGGAATCAGGTTCGTGTGTTTTTTATGTTTTATATATTCTATTTTATTACTTATAATTAGGGATGCCAATCCCGAAAGCCCGATCCGGAAAATCCCGGGATTTAAAAACATAATAACATTACACTGAAATATAAGAGTGATGTAAATCATGTGTCATTTCGCCCTTAATTCAGATATGAATTTAAAAGCAATAGATTATTATCGTTCGATCTTAAAAAAGCTTCGTAAAAATATTAAGGCATTGAGGCAAGTGTCATCAGAGTATCTTGATTTAATTTTGTTATCAATATATGAAGGTTACGAAAAACATCGTTCACAATCAACGCAAAATTGATAACATATTGTTGAATGCTGATTGCAAAAACAATCCTCTGTCACCCTACGAAGCAAATAATTAAATTTATTTTTCAACATTTGATTCTATACCATTACGGGCAATATTAGGAGTAGAGGAGGGCTTTCACATAAATATTTCAATTGAATTCATTATTTTATTTTTGTGATTGAAATATCATGAATACCAGGATAATTAATCAATCATTGATAAGTCAGAATGAGAATAATTTGCATGTGAGTAAATTATACTTCTTTCTCGGATTATTTGCTTAATTTGCAATAACTATTAACCCCCTTATTCATAAAACTTATCAAAGGTTTATAACAGGCTGATAAAGCAAATTTTGTATGGATATTTGCTTTATAAGCCTGTTATAAACCATTGATAAGTTTTTATGAATTATACTGTTAATATTTATTTCAATATAAATATAATACATAATATAAATTCATAATACTGCGACAAAGTGGTTCATCTGTTACTTTAACCGGATTTAAAATGACAACTATTCCAATTCTTCATCTATTATCTGTTGTGATCTTCTAAATCAATTAAAATTTTTTATTGGAATTTTCAATTACAAAAATCGTAGACACATCAAATAGTGCCTTTCATCGAGTTTGGCAATCCAAAATTAATTTTAATTCTTTTACCACATCATATTATAATAAAGTTTGATTGTACTGCTCCATCAGGAAAGGACCTTCTCATTTGATATACCATTTATGCATTATATTGTTTATATAAAGAATTCGGGGCTTAATATAAATCTATAACTAAAATACATAATATAAATAAATAATATAATTAATAATGTTCTTTATGCCCTTATTCGCGATCATGATTCATATATTCAAGAATACTCAAATAGAGTTGTGCTTTTAGAAGTTTGTTTCTGATAACTTGTCTTATCATTTAAATGTAAAAAATTCACTCCAAAGTACAAGTAAGAAAGTATAGTCGGTCACGCCCGACCATATAATATCCTACACTCAGTATATGAGTAAAAACATATTTTCAGAAATGGGCTCTATACCGAAGCTATGACCTATTAAGGACCGTTCATCCAAAAATGCAGTGACATGACTTCTGTGCAACTAAATATTCTTTCTGCTAAATTTTATCTCGATAGAAACACTTATAAAAGCTTGACAGATGTTAAAGTGATTTTCTAAGGGGATCTTATATGGGAGCTATAACTAATTATGGACCGATCATTGCAAAATTGGGCCAAATGATTTTTATGTACATATATGTATAGAACAGGCTTATGTTGAATATCATTTGAGTACCATAATCTTTAAGAGAGTTATGCTCTTTAAAGTGATTTTCGGCAACGGGCTCTATATGCGACCTATGGTCAATTATGGACCCATGTACAACTTATTCCTAGAGAAATTTGTTGGGATGAAAGCATATATCAAACATTTATGACCGATAAGCCCATATTTCGGGAGGAGGCTAGGTAAAATAATGGACGGCCAAGAAAATATCTTCTACCAAATTTTTACGTTATATCTTCAAAATTGTACTGACCTGTACTCGTACTCCAGACGAACGGACGGACGGACGGATGGACGGACATCGTTAAATTGACGCAGAAAATGATTATGAATCTATCGGTATGCTTAGGGTGTTGGACTATATTTTTGGGCGGTACAAATATGGGGTATATACCCACTATGGTGGTAGTGTAAAAAGTACGAGAACATAAATAATAGAAACAAAATAAGAAGGTGAGAGAGAGAGAGATAGAGAGAGAGAAGTCAATAAATGAAACTCAATTTATTTAATTCGAAATTAAATTGAAATCAAATCAAATTAATATAAGAAGACGCTGACTGTGAAAACATTAACTTATCGAATAAGTTAATATTGGAAATAGAAAAAAAGGTACTATATGTATATCAGGAATGAGAAAGTATGTACAATACTAAACTGAAAAGTACTTGGTACTGGTACACCAGTTACATATTATTTTAAATACAAAAGAAAATACATACTACTTTAAATAAAGAAAAATCCTTACACCATCAGTGTAAGTACCTCAAGAAAAATACGTGTGGAAGCTGGGTTTCAAACCATTACAATGGCTTGGTAAACAATTTGCTTTTGTGGTCGGTCACCTCTTCAATTACGACTTTAGATATTTATATAAAAGAATGCTTGTAGAAACGTTTGCTGCATCTTATTATACGACACTGCTATTCAGTAAAGTATCGATGAAATCAAGTCTACTTAACCGAAAAATAAATAAATTCCGATAATTGTCTTCCGCTGGTGAACAACATTGGGCTATTGTCAAAGGGTAGTTTTGTCAATAAAAAATGTTGGCGTTATGGAATAGTATGCAGCGCAGGTAGATCGAAATGTTCTGCAACAGTTAATGCGCTCCATTAAAACGAAAACACGGGAATTTATAAGAGGTGTTGAATTTCAGTTTATTCCTTAAGTATCATTTGAAGGTGATTTATATAGTTTTGTAAAAGTGTTAATATGCTAACTTAAATTTAAAAAAATTTGTGCACAATGTCCAAAAAATAAAATCTTTCAGTCGAAAGAAAAACAAATATTTGGTAATATTTATAAAAAAAAATTCCATTTTACGAACAAACCTGATATCAAAACAATCATATATATGTACATATCGCTTATTTGCTGCAACAACGTAGTAATTCAAAAAAAGTCGTTTCGAGAAAAACGGCTTTGAATGTTTTATGAGATTTTACTATTTCTTAAATAAATTTTTAACAAATCATGCGATTACAGAAATAAAACCTGATTTAAATAGTAGATGTTAATATCTTACAGATTCGAGTATTTACTAAATTTTTACTTGTCAAATATATGTACGAGAAAACATGCATTTTTATTTTGATGTTTACGACAAAAAACACTCTCACACAAAAAATAATTAACTTTTTTGAAAACTGATAAAACTATATGAAAGACTATATAACGGTGCATATTTTGTATTACTCAGTTCAAAAAACACTGATTTTAAGTTATGACGTTATTGCAGCAAATGAGCGATATGTATGTAGATATGTACATATACATACATATAAAATACAAAATAGTTTCAAACTATGTCCGTTATACACTTTGTAACTATCCAGCCGATGTGCCTCAAAGAAAGGCAAAAATGCAATATTTTTGGACCACTAAAACAATGCATTGAGCACATTCGATCAATTCATAAAGATGAATTTCGACAAAAATTTTCTCGAATTTTAAATATTTAAATTTTTAGATAACTCAAAAAAATTAAAAAAAAAACAAATAACAAAAAATTAAAGTAACAACTGTATTACATACTCGTATATACATATGTGTGTCAATTAGAGCAATATTGACTGTAAAGCTGTAGGCCCGACCAAGCGTCTACGCGTTTTAAGCAACTGTCAAAAAAGTAGAATCAATGTAGGACGCGCTGACGCTTGAAACACGAAAAGATCGTTTACTTTCTACTTTTTAACGCGGTGCCCGCGTCACAGCTGACTTTGATAAATGCAAAGCAAATTTATTTTAAAGATGATGTCACCAGAAAAAATGACAGTTGAAATAACATTTTTTATATGAGTTTGACAAACAAACCGATAGAAAACTTCATATAAAAAAATCAGCTGTGCATACGGCATCACCTCCAAAATTACATAAAAAAAATATTTACGCGAAAAATCTTCGCATGTAACTTGAAACGTTTAGAAAGCTTAAAACGCGTTGACGCCAAAACGCGAGATGTGGACCTCCAGCTTAAAGCAGAATATGTGATGATAGTATCATCATGAACTGTGTCGTTCATAAACGACCTAGTTCAATTGAACTATTCACTCATATGAACGAAGTGATGTCGTTCAGTCTTTTGTTATTTTTTGTTCAGTTGTTCGTTCTTTTCATTCAGTTCATTTAGTTCAGTTCTTTTTGTTCAGTTCATTTAGTTCAGTTCAGTTGTTCTTTCTTTTCGTTCAGTTCATTTAGTTCAGTTCAGTTGTTCTTTTTTATTCAGTTGTTCAGTGAACAACCAGCGTTACCATATATATTTTTTTAAAAACTTCTTATATCTGAAAAAAAAAAACAACTGCGTTTCCAAAAGAATTTTTTTGCAACAAAAGTACCAAAATTTTAAAAGAAAAGACAAACATGTATTTGGAATTAATATTATTTAAAAATATAAAAAGCATTTAAAATCAAACACAACATATAATAAAAAACATGGAACAAGTCGGTTTTAATGACTTTGCTAAAAAAAAATCATCAAATAGGGCTTTTAGAGGAGATGACAGCAAAAAAAATTTGTTGTCGGTCACGCCTATTTTCGAGGGTCCTTAAATTTGAAAATATATCTCGGGAACTACTGGATGTCTGATAATTTGTAATACATTAAAAATACCTCTCCAACGATATATATCATGATTATAAAATATGTACCGACTATGGGTTAAATCCGACACGAATATTTTTTGACCCGATATCTAAAAAAAATTAAAATAAATGTCGATATAAGTGTTATTTTAGTCTATTAATATAAATAGCCAAGACATTAAGCTTTAATTTAAGGTATCATACGTGTCTGTAGATTCTATAATCATAGAATTATAAGATCTGAAAAATTAAAAAAACTCATTTTTCCAAAATTTTGTATACAGGATAGAATTTTTTCCTCTATGGTATACAGAATACCGGCTTTGCATTGTACAAATTTCCTGTATTGCCGGCCAATGGCCGGGCGGAAGGATTATCTCCTCCATGGCTTCGCTTAGTACAGATTGTATTTTTTATGGTGAAATGTCATAGTCTTTCTTTAATATTTTCGGATTTATATTACCTACATGGTCATGTTATACCTTAAATTAAAGTTTAATTTCTTGACTTGAAAATATTGTAATTTATGTACTTACTCATATAGACCTTTTTCCCGGATTTTTTAGATTTTTTAAAAAAATTTCGGATCAAAAAATAATTTTGCGAAATTTATCAATAGGTGGTCCATATAAATAGGTCATGTTGTTGATATATATATCGTCTAATAAAAAATATAGTTTTCAAGATATAGCTAAATATATTACAAACTTTGGAACCCCACCCACTCGAAAATAGGCGGTGCGCCAATTTTTTTAATCAGAATTTAAAATTCTATTAGTGATAAAATTTTGATAGTGATTTGAAAAAAGTCACTAAAACCGACTTAAGCCTTTATTTCTTATTTAAATTTAAAGCCATTTCTTTTATATTTATATTTTTTCAAAAACTTATTTTTTACCTACTAAATTTAAGACTTTTTAGCAAAAAAAGGTGAAAACTTGACAAATGGTAGCGGTGCATGCAACTAACTATCCTATAGTTGTTTCTTTTCTATCAGTTTTTCTGTATGTTTGTTCTTTTCGTCCACTTGGTCTTTTATTCAATTGACTTTTATTCATTTTGTTCAATATTGCCAATCGAAAATTTTCTAATAGAAGTACATTTATAACTGCAACCAAGTGTAGTAATTTATAAAGTGAGTGCAAGAGCCCAGCTGACAGAGTTTGTTTATAATTTACCTATGTCAAAAGTAATACTTTTTCTAGTGTTTTTGACAGTAGTACATTATTTTATACAAACAAAAATGGCTGTTGTTTCTGTATTGTGTGCCGATTTGCACTCACCTTGTATAGTTACACCATGAACAAAAATTAACGATCACTGAAATGAACGATTACGTGCAAGACTAGATGATACCAAGAATTCCAATTATTTCAACCGATTTTCAGTGTCATTACCATCAACAAGGCTCTGCCAATCGCAGAAGGTCTAGCAAACCTTTGAGCTTAGAATATTTCTATTTTTCGAGCGGTCAATTTTATGTTGTTTGCGCCAAAGTAGCAAGTCCATAGAAAAAAATCTTTATGCTTTTTACACCTACCGAAAAAACTCAAAATATTGTTTATCCGCTAATATTTATATGAAGAAGTTAATAAATAAAAAATCATTTTTCTCCAACAAATAAACAAAATGTTTTTTTTTAGCATAGTAGCACACGATGGGTTTCCTGTAGGATGTACAAGTATGTACATAAATATTCATTAAAAAATGTATTTTGATACAATATGAGAATTAAATTTTCCATCTCTGAAGTTAAAATTATTTCTCACCCATTTCGCAACTAAAGCACACGAATCAGTAATAAAATGAATATCTGCGTACAGTAAAGTGTGAAAATAATGGTACATCAAGTTTAAGCTTAATAAATAACATAAAATTGCAGTAATACATACGAGTACATAAGTATTTACTTAGCGCAAATGAATGGAATGAAAATTATTGTTATTGCTCTTGTACGTGCTAGTTATAAATATGAAGGTATAAATACTTTATTTAAAATAATTGGTAATAATATAATTTCAATTGATTATGGCTTGGTTTTGTCGTATGGACTCTTTACAATAATGTACTTATATATGTATGTATATGTACATACATACATATGTATATTTGAATTACACTCGTAGATAAACTTTTGTTTATAACTGTATATCGAAAGAACCAAACAACCAAGTACTTGCACTCACTATTCAATGAGCAATTGGCAATTGGCAATACAATTAAATCATTTTTACTGAGAACCCACTGAAAATACAGCAAAGTGTTTTTCAAGAATTTCATTCTTATTAGTCGAACATATTATTTATTTGTTGTGGTTTTTGTTTTACTTCTTTCAAGATTTTTCATTATCTGTAAAATTCGTTGGTCGAACGGTTTAGTATTTTGCCGAACGAGTAGAGTAAAACTCACACAAAAAATAGTATATCATGTGTCCATTATAAATTAGAACCAATGAAGACATAATTACAATTTTCAACAGATACAAAATTATGTTTAATCGCATTGTGAAATGTAATAAATGTGTTGTGATCGTGGAAGACGCGCTTTAACAATATTCAATAAAATGTTTAACTGAATGTGTATTTAAAGAAATTTATAATTGTTCAAATAATTATTACAAATATTAACAAAAGAGAATTAAATTCAATCCCAGAGATTAAATATTATGTAATTAAAGTGAAACAATACAAATTAAAAAAAAAAAGAAAAAGGAAACAAATATTTTTCAAATGAAAAAAAAAAACAACTAGACGTCAACATCTCCATGAAATAAATTCAAATGTATATACTATATATAGTATGTATGTACATGCATACATATATATGTATATATACATATTGTCTATATATAAATATGTACAGTTTATTATCATATAAAAATTATCTTTATTAAATAACAATGTACACATTAGGGGTTCGGATCTCCTAGACTTTTCAACTTCCCGGCAAATGGGAATAAATAAATAAACAAATAAAATTTATTTTCGTTGTAATAATGTTTGTAATGCATTTTCTAGTTCCACAAATCCAAATACATAATGATCGGAATTTAAATGGAAATTTCGATCAAAATCGAAAGCGGTTCTTTATCCCCAAAAATCTGAATTAAAGTTTTTCTTTTAATATGTAACATAATAATAAAATCATGTGAAAGTTCTTTCAAAGATATATAAAACATCAAAATAATAATAAAATATAAAATTTATATATGTAAATGCTAAAATCTTGACGAATGCACGACTTGACGAGGAGAAAAACTTAATATACCTACACATGACTTTATTTCAAAATTGTAAATTATTAAAAATGTTAAAATTTCTTATTTGAATTATTCGTTTTATTCGGATTATTTGGATACTTATCTATATACACTCTACAGCCTTCGTGAAATATTTAAGTATAACAGCTATAATTTATGAAGGGGTACGAATTGCTTTAACCTTTAACTACTCAGGTGGTGGTAAATTTTACCCTTATGTTTTTATACATATTTCCACAGTTATTTTAGTTTTAAGAAAAGTGACTATGAAATAAATCCTTATTTTGTTCATTAGAATTTGGCTTTCTTTAATTTGAATACTTTAGTAATTTGTAAAATATATTTTCTTATTCCAATTGAAAAGAAATAATGAAAAAATTATGTTTTTTTTTTGGCAAAAAATTTTAAAAATTAAAAAGTGATAAAATCTACCACCACCACAATGGCTAAGCCCAAATATTCACCTCAGTAGTTAAAGGTTAATCCGATTAATATATTGTAATCTTTATATAAATTAACATATTTTTTCGACACTCGCGTTTGTACAGATTTTTCAATAGACAACAAATTAATACCAACATTGTGATGCTCATCAAAATGTTATTGCGAACAATCCTAAATGCTAAATGCCTTATGTGGGAGCTACGACTAATTATGGACCGATATATAGAATATATGATCAATTATTTACCGATCCGCACAAAATTTGTATATGTGAATTGGTTTCATTTGCCACTCATTTGTGGTAAAACTTGTTTGGATACTTGCATAATTCAAACATTTATGATCAGTAAACCCCAATTTCGGAATGACATTTGTATGGGGGCCAGGTGAAATAATAAATCAATTTCCACCAGCTTCAATCCCATCCGTCGACGGACCGAAAAAATATCACGTACCAAATTTTATCGAAATATCTTTAAAATTGCGACCTGTACTCTGCGCACAAGCTTTGCATGGACAACCAGCCAGCCAGACGGACGGACATCATGATATTGACTCAAAAAGTGATTCGGAGTCAATCGGTATACTTTAAGGACTAATATATATGGGCGTTACAAACATCAGCACAAATCCAATATACCCACCCCACTATTGTGGTTTATGGTATAAAAATGGCTATTTATTCAGTACATTATAAAAGCATACAAAACTTTTGACTTTCGGGGTATAAAATCAACCACAGATTTGGTTTTAGTTGATCAACCAAATTTTGATCATTCGAATTTAATAAAACTTATTTACAAATTATACACTGCACAATAAAGACATTGCAATTCAATAATCTACCCATTAAAATATATACATACATATGCACTAAACAAATTTGGTGACATTCAACAAATTTAAAAATCTGAATTAAGTCACAACGTTTCTGAAATTAGTAGCATTCAAATGGAAATGTAAAATTTTTATACATATGTATGTATGTATCTATGTATGTATTTTTATTTATTTATGTGTAGCAAAAAAAAATTATAACAATATAAATATTTCTGCAATATAATATAAATAAATAAATAAATATTAGGCAATTTTTAGTAAATTTTAATTATCATGAGATGGTTCCATTCTGCATTTTTTATATACAAGTATTGTTCTATATACGAGTATGTGCTCCAATTGAAAAAAAAACAAATTTAAAATAGAAGATATCGTTATCGAGATGTACGGAAAAAACGTTTTTTGATTAATTAATTAAAAGTAGAATTGCTACAAGACCAATATTGTAAAAAGTGTTATATATTACTCAATGGTTATATACAATTCATTATACAATAATCTTTAACTTTGAATCATGAATCCTGATAAAAGCCAAACAATGTAGAGGAAGGATTGATTCTTCCCTAATAATAATGAGTGAGAAATGCTTAGACAATGGCATCTTAGTTCATTATTTTAACATTGTGACGTCATTGGAGGCAAGTGCAATACTTATGAAAATATCATTACTTTAACATCACTAAAACTAGTTACAAGTAATGACATAAACAGAATATGATGTTGCAATTAACTAGAAAGCAATAGTATTTGACGAAGAACATTTTTAGGCCTTGGAGAAAGATTTTGTTTCTTATTTCGAATACAGGTTCATATAAGTACATGTGGTTGAGTATATTACAAAATAATGCAAAAGGGATTTTGAAAAATATCCCAATAGAATAAATTATGTATGTACGAGTACATACGTATTGGTTTTTGTTATCTTATCTAACAATTACCGCGATATATGTACATAAATACATACAAACATACATACATACGTAGTAATTATTACAGAAAATGTGTTTTTATTTTTTGTAAAAGATCAAGTAGTATAATATAATATAATATAATATAATAAAATAATATATATTGCAAAAATTGTAGTAATAAATTATAGGAATTATATCAAAAGCAAGAGTAATAGTAGAGAAATGAAAGAGACAATTTGTGCTGCAAATATAAACTAAAGTGTATTCACAATGTATGTACATAAATAAATAAATAAATACGTACGAGTATGTTTAAAACAAAACGAAAAAAGTAATAAATAAAAATACAAAATACAAAAACCAAAATAAATAAATGAATATGTACATACATACAATAAATTAAATCACATAAACAATACAACAAAAAAAAAGAAAAATAATATAACAAACAAGTAAATTAGAAGTCGTAAATCTGAAATTTTGTATATCGGAAAAGTGTTACAACGATGCGCAATTGTTTTACAAAAATCACAAATGTATTTCGTAAAAAGCCAATACAGCAAAATCAAAATCAACCTGAACACAGTCGTTTAAATGGAGAGGAACTTTTGAAAACGCCCCGACATTGTGAGTGCGACGAATATAATGCTGAATACAGAGCAACAACAGCAATAAAAAATGTCACAACAACAACAACAACAACAACAACAACAACAGCAATAGCATGTGTTATAATAGCAAACGAATGTTCGGCTACGACCGATTTTGATAAGCAGCCGGGTATTAACAATAATAATATCAACAACAATGATGATATTGATGATTATGATGGTGATGATGATGATGAAGATAAAGATAATGGCAATAAACGAAAAAACGTAATTGAACATCGAAAGATAAGCGACATTGTGACAGATAAACAACAGAAGGGCGTCAATACGAGAAGCCAAACGACGCCAAGTCTAGGAAGAAATGTTACCGCTAATAATGACAGCGATAAGCCATATAATTTTCCCCCAAAAAGCCAAAACAGCCAACAGAATTTCAAGAATTTCGTACAACTCTCAGATGCAAATAATAGTTTTATAGACAAGTCCACAATCAACCCTTTACAGCAAACTAACATCGAAAGACTACAGGACGCAATTAAAAAGAATGATGCGGAAACCGATAGACTTATACAGCAATTTCAAACCACAGCGAACCAAACAAAACTGAAAGCAGCAACTAACGACCATCGGCTGCAACAGGAGCAACAAAGAAAAGAAACAACCACAAACCCACAAGCCCACAAATCTTGGGCTGCTGGAGGAAATAACAATACTACTTTAGACAATAGTAGTGAACATAAAACGCACATTTATATTCAAGAATACAAATCATTTGTCGAGGATAATAGAAGGAGTTTTATCAACAGCCCATTGCCTCTGTCTCTACCTCGAGACATTGAGTTGTTCGCTAGCAAAGAGATACTCAAGCGACCAATAACGGATGGATGGCATAACAATAACAGCAATAGCAACAATCGGCATTCAATCGAAAGGAACTTGTTGAAATTACCAAAGGTGTTATCACGACCACCATCGCCACCCACTAACTCTGAAGCAGCCAATATATCAATTGTGGTAAGCAATGAAGTTGCCGAGGCCAAGACACCAGAGGAAATAGAATACGATGCCAGAGTGGATGCCGAACGTGAAGATGTGATGACGCCATTGCCAACAGACGTTCAAACAAAAAACCTGCACCCACTTGTCTTTGGTCGAAATATTCAACCGGAAATAGTGGAAGTAATACGCAATCTAGATGCCAATACATTGCGCATCAACAATCTAACACTTGATGACAAATTGGAATTGCTACAGCGTTTTGAAGGTAAACATCAACATCATAGATACAATCGCGGAAATAGTCACGTCCGCTTAATGCCAACAGAAGCAAACAAACAACAAATTCAACAGAGACGCCCAGAACAGCAACAAGATGAATCATCCGACTCTGATATCGGTGACGTTGTTTTGCGTCGAAAATGTCCACGTTCAACTGGAATCGACCATTCAAAATGTGGTTTGTATGAGCGACGTCTGCCAAAAACTCCCAAACTAAAACTGATTCTGGAAAACAAAAAAACAGAAGCCATCAATGAAATAAATCCATACACGATTTGCAAAAAAACTGACAGCGAACACGAGGTATGTCTACATTGTCTGCGTCATACATATTGAACTTATTACATACATAAATTATACTCGCATCTACTCTTATAATTAATTAAAAACCATTGGTTAACCGGTTTTTACAATTAAGAACCCTTTTAATTTTGTCGACAAAAATTTACCATACAATCAGCCTTATTATGAGTGTCGTTTTCTTTTTACGACAACGACTGTTTCGTAATAGATTAAAGAAACAAATTTAATTTTATCTTTAATCTATTACGAAAGAGTCGTTAAAAACTCTTTTCTGAGTTAAACTAAGACATTTTGAAAAAATCTTGGAAAACCGCCCACTGCCACACCCACCTCCTATATAACTGCACTTGCCAAAATTTTTATTTTTAGACCTAGGGACTTGAAATTCGGGACACTTCCTAACTGAGTTCTCCTTATGAAAAAAACAATTAAACATATTGAGGATGCCATGCCTACTTTAGATTTTACGCCCATTGAAAGTTTAGATTTTAGGTGTTTTTTTCCCTGTCTAGAATCATATGAACATTTCATATAAGTTAAAAAAATTTAATTTTTATTCAAAAGTTAAACATGTGTTGTCTACATACAAAAGAAGAGAATATCCCCAAAAACCCTCCGCGAAAGATATTAGCCTTCAAATACACCGAAAATATCGCACAAATGCGTATGTATGCCAAGTAAAAGAGTGTAAGACCTTATGCTTGGTTTTCACTATGTCATTTTTCTTGTCAAATTGTCCAAATTGTTGGCAATTGTATGAAAACTGCTTGTCATATGGCGTCATCTATGTTTGCAATTATGATTGCAATCTAATTAGACGCCATAGACAACCCGTTTTCATACAATTGCCAACAATTTGGACAATTTGACAACAAAAATGACATGGTGAAAACCAAGCATTAGTCATTAAAACAAATTGATATAAAATACAGGTATGAATCCTTGTTAATGCTTTTTAATGAAAAAAACATGGTGTTGCCAATATTGAGACGCTAAATGAGGTTATTTATACCTTTCAGCTTGATAAAAATCCAAAATAATATACAATGTTTTAATTGAATATGTAAAAGGCGAAAAATTGTGTTAGTTTTTATTTATAATATTATTCAAGCACCATATCTTTAACAATGGGATCTAGTTCTAAGGAAATTTTGTTCGAATGACGCCTTATGCTACTTACTTATGTAAGGATCCGAAGTTATAAGAAGTCTGTTGAATACATCAGTATTTGTGGAAATTCGATCACACTTTCTCGAAAACATCAATCGATACTTCTTGTAATCTTTGTTGCTGGCTTCCTCGGCTTCCTCTGAAAGCATTCCTATTGGTAATACAGCAGCATCCATTATATCCTTACCATGCATTTGTACTTTGTGCACAGTAACAGGCATATAAAACCAACAATATTTTTGTACGAACAGTTTCGCAGTGTCCGACGCATATAATTTAAATTTGTCATATTAATATGAACTATTTATTTATTTTTTCGATTGAAATGTCATTCAATTTCGTTACGCCTACATATTCGTAAACAAGAATAATGTTTCACTTATAAATCGTTTCAAGCTTTAATTCCCGAAAGCCTGAAAGTATACCCAATTTTTTGTCTTATTGACCATTTGTATGAAATATTGAAGTAACTTTTGAAATTAAAATCGATGTTACTAAAAGGGACGGTATTTGGCGGTTGTTTTTTTTTTTCTTAATTGAAAGTACAGTCTCGGACAAGGCAAAGCACATAAAGTTTTTTTCCATCAAAAAGTGAAAAGTTGATATTTTTTAGTATAATTTTTGATAAATTATAATATTAGTTTACTTTTCCAATTTCAATTACAATTTTTAACTACAAAATTTCACTTTTCATAAAAAACCTTGTTGAATTTTTCTTATCCAAATATTTCTTTACAAAACCAAATCATTAAAATTTTGAAATTGGAAAGTTGAAAACCCCTATTTTTCCGTAGAAATGCCACTGTGCGACGTTTCTTTTTTTTTCTCCTAGAAAGCAGTTTTATTAAGAATATGTTCAGCTTAATTATTAGTTAGAAAATAGCTTTGATTTATATAACTCAATAAATACTCGTATTCCTTGTTTGTTTTCCTGCATACATACAGACAATAAAGAAAAACTTATATTTTACCGCATATAATGCAAAACCGATTAACCGGGGTTTTTCAGCAAATACCATTTTCGAAACCGGATTTTTAGAAAAGGCAGTTTTTCGAATAACGGTTTACGAAAAAAGTCGGTTTTTTTGAATACTCTAATCACAACCGAGTACTTAGTGAAATTTTTACATGCATTTTAATGGCCTGTTTCTAGATAACAAGTTCTCAGGCAAGCAACCCGTACACAGGCAAGTACGTAAGCAAATGAGTTTTTATAAAGTACTTGTATTGAGTTGTTAAATTGCATTATTGCCAAATTATTTAATTAGATATTTTGTTTACTTTTTTTCATATTAATAATTAATATTTTAATTTTTAAGGGACAGTCCTAGAAACCAAAATAAAAACAGCTGTGTTTTATTTACAATACAAAAAAAATTTATGTGAATTGAAATTGCTATGAATTTTTTAATTTTGTAATAAATTGAATGTGAAATGTTTCTATTTATCGCAATTAACATTGAAATTGAAAGTTAAGGTAGTGGACAACAGTTTATGCTGTAGAAATAGGTATACGAAATAATATATAAAATATTGTTTTGTGATGCACACAAGCACTTATTTCTACTTGTCTGTTTTTGGCAGTAGGACAATTGAAATTGCAATGTAGAAACCATGAAAAAAGATAGTCTTATGTTTTCACTCAAGAGAAATTGACACTTTTATTATAAAACCTCAAAACTAATTTTTGTACTCATTTGGGCGAAAAATTTGAGTCACTTGTTATTTAGAAACATGCCATAAATTAATTAATTAAATCAATTAAACGGCTGAACCGATTTTATTGAAATTTGAAACGTAGGTAGAGTCATGTCTCTTTTTTTAAAACTTGGAACAGGTCGGAAGAAAAAGTGGAAAAACTTGTAAGCTCAAACGGCTAAACCAATTTTATTGAAAAGTGTAACGCAGATAAATCTGGTTTCAAGACTTGGGCCAAGAAGTGATAAATTGGGTAAAACCGGTAAAATTTACTAGATTATAACAGTGGTACCGGGAAGGGACAAAAGGGGAAAACTTTTAAAACTTTAAAGCTTTCTGCAGTCACAGAGCTGTGTATTAGGAAATAAAAACGGGTAAAAAGTGGAGTTTTGTGTTAAATATAAGTTAAATGAAGTGATCTACGGACTCGGAAATATCGATATATTAAGAGACGAAAGCACTTACGTATCAAAAACATACATTTGGGAAATTCAATTTAAAGGTGTAAAAAAGAGTAAAGATTCGTGTTTTTGTACTTATTTTGGTACCTTTTGTATCTGTTGTTTTAGGACAACGAAATTTGAGTTGTAGCTTGATGAAATCACAAAAATATGTTTTTGAGAATTTATTTCTTCATAATTGAATAAATCACAGGAATCATATTACGGGTACAAACAACTAGTAGTTTAATGAAACATATTCAAAAACTGAAATTTTACATATTTTGATTGCTTTTTCTGACATTTCTAACTGGCTGATCCGAAGAAGGGCAGCTCAGAGATGAAACATTTTTGAAAGTTTTCAAACTTCTATTAGTTTATCCAAAAAAGAGTTTGTCACCTTTCGGAGCCCATTTGCATGTGTTATTCATCTCATATAGTTAGCGAGTTTTGCGCATTTGAGAATTAAAATTCCAAGTCTGCTTTTTTCAATATATGAATCACAATTTATAAGTATGACTTATTTCATAAACTTTGCCAGTCAATAACATATGTAGAAACTAGTTATCTGTAAATATAGGTATTCAGATATTTTAAATTTGAAGTCTTCATAAAGGTCTCATTGAATTAATAAGGCATTTGAACATACATATATGGAGACAATTGATTATCATCAATTCTACAACTATTCTAATTCTATTACAGATGCTTTTATTTTCAATTGTCTTTTGTTGTATGTAACTATTATATTAATGCGAGTATGTGTTCAACATTAATTGATTGCATATTTTTTAATTCTTTGCTAAATTCATTCGAAAAATACATTTGCTTCTTTATTTATTTCAATAATATGTATTCAAATCCATATTAAATGTACCGAATAGTAAGAGCCATCCCTAAATACCAGCGGTAAGCGGCACGTTCTTTTACGCTGAACGTTAACGCTGATACCCCATCTCTAAACAAATAAATAAAACTACCTTGTTTATTGTTACAGCTGGACATTGTTGTTTTATTTTTATTTTTTTTTCTTCTTTTGTTTTCTTTTGCAACTAACTTCACTATGAAACGCCTTGTCAAAATCGGATTTACCAATAGCAAAGCGTTGCCGCCCCATTGTTTCGGTATGCTCCATATAAAATGTATGATGGATGGCTCTAAACGATATCTCACGTTTAATAAAATAAAGTAAAATAAAATCTATTTTAATTGCAATCTTTTTTAATATTATATATTAGAAATGTATACATATATTCAGCCTTATTACGGATCTCGTATTCGAGCTTTAAAAATCTCGTACCATAGTGTACTACGTTTCTCGAAAGCCATAAAAATACAACCCTTTTTATAATTCTTTTACAATTTGTTGTACTACAATTCTCGAATTCGAATGTCAAAAGCTCAAAAAAAAGTCGTGCATTTTATTTCATTCGACAAAAAAGAAAATCTAATTAATTAATATAATATGTAATAAATAAATAAATAAAAGTTATGAAAGCATCAAAAGAGTAAGTATTTTCGTTAATAATCTGTTAATAAACTGTTTTTAGCTAATGAAAATAATTTTAGATTGAAAATAACCACACGGAAGCAGTTCGAAAAAATTGTGGAGTTGCTCGAATCAAAGCCAGAATTGGCGCAATCATATCACAGTGGCCTACACAAAATGGATACAAAGGCAGAATAAGCTTAACACATTAGGACCACCTTCACGTACGGGGCCACAATGGATGAAAGTATGGCCGACTGTAAGTGCAATTTAAAAAAAACTTATTCACAACAACGCTGAATGTCGAGCAACGGATGGAGGTTCAAACAGCCAATATATACTAACACCGATAGAAGAAGCTGCTTCATCTTTGTTGCAATTGAACAGTATTATAAGTCCCGATGGCGAGGAAATAGGTATTAATTCTTCTAAAGATTTCGGAAATATTTCTGTTGAAATTAATGAAAGTGACGAAATATGTGGCCCAAGTACGGCAAGAAATATTCGAAGAAAAACTACCAAAAACGTTTCCGCCAAACAAGATATAATCGAACAACAGTTGAAAGTTCAAACAGACTTGTATAATGAGGTGAAAGATTCTCTAAAACAAATAGAAAGACATGCTCGCAAACAACATAAAATACAGGAGGAAAATCGTAGCCTTTATAAAACTGAACTAAAAGTAAAAAAAGGAAAGTATGAATTGTACAAGAAGGAAATTAAGAAAAAGAACGAATACAGAAGTTTAATGCTACAATTGAGAACAGATGAAATCGACATTAAAAAATTAAGAATTGAACTGGAGGAGTCGTTTTAACCAGTAGGTTTTAGATTTTTTAAATGTTTACTATTTTCAAAAACAAAAGACTTATGTATGAAATTTAATATTCAGGTCTATTCGGGAATACGCGCTTCACTTCTTCGTCGTCGAACGTTCACTTTCGACATTTCGTCTTTGACATATTCTAAAATACTAGTGAAGAATTATCGTTTGCAGTAATCGATTTCTTTTAATTAATACACAGAAAATTTTAAAAACAAAAATATAATTTAAAAATAAAAATTGAGATGGATTCGATTGCATTTTTAATTAATGCACAACCTGAAAATCTTAGAGGAGTAATTAAAAATTTAAGAAATAACACGCCGGATATATTTAAAATGAATGATGCCAGTTATGTAT
Source organism: Bellardia bayeri (assembly GCA_950370525.1). Classification (NCBI taxonomy): domain Eukaryota; kingdom Metazoa; phylum Arthropoda; class Insecta; order Diptera; family Calliphoridae; genus Bellardia; species Bellardia bayeri. The sequence goes on along the minus strand of OX493268.1, from coordinate 38,477,903 downwards.
GTTTATTACAAATTTAAAATCACCTCTTCTAATACCAAAATAAGTTTTAGGAACAATTTTAGAATCAACAAAGAGTCATTTAAATATATTTTATCTGAATTGGAAAACAAAATCAAACAGCAATCACGGCTTGGATGTTTAAGGCCTGTTGACAATCTGGCAGCAGCCCTTCGTTTCTTCGCTGAAGGAAATTACCAACATGGAGTTAGCAAGGATTGCATCTTAATATTTCCCAGTCAACTTTTTCAAAACTTCTGTCTGAATTATTAGTTGCACTCGAAGAGAAATTCTGCCATAAATGGATAAGTAACAAAATGGATGAACAGACAAAAGAAGCCCGAATGTTCTTCTTTCGAAAATCGTCGATACCAGGCATAACCATGGCTCTGAACTGTTGCGGTGATGTTTGTTTTTTAGACCTGGACAAAGAAACATAATTAACTTTCCTTGTATGTTTTTTATACATGTACATACAGACATATATTTACTTAAATTTGAAGTATACGCTTGTTATTTACTTTTCAGTTATGTAGGTATTTTATTTTTACGCGCTAAATCAAGCGTCGAACGAAAATTATGTAGATGCGTGGTGAACAAGTATTTTAGAATGCATCCAAAGTGAACAAAAACATAGCTGTTCTGTTTGTTTTCTGGTACTCACATCGCTGGCGTATTTTAGAATAACAAAAGGTGAATGAAACGCGTATTTGTGGTGAAAGTGACTTTCCGCATAGATCTGATTGATTTTTATATTAAACTATTTTATCTTTTTTATGTACAATGAAAAGAATGTGATTTTAATTTTTAGTATATTCTAATATTTAATACATAAATTTTATGTACCTATAATCGATGAAACTTTTAACTTTTTTTAACTGAAGATTATTTTTACATGAAATGCAATTTTAGTTATTTTAGACACAGAAAAAATATTTACATTTATACATCCATATGTACCTTGAATTAAAATTAATAAATTTAAAACTTTCATAAATCAGAAATGTATTTTTATATTTAAATATTAACGGTTCATAGACTGCATTATTTTTATTCTAATATATGAAGCTGTTAAATATTCAGTTGTTTCAAAATTAAAACTTTGTCCAATATCATTTTCAATATCTATTTCTGGGAGATCCAGTTTATAATAAATACAAATATTGTGTAAGGCTGCACAAACATTTGTAATTTTTGCTGCTATACTTGGTGGGTAGTGTAACTGTCTGGCTCCTAATATGCACCGAAACCTATTTTTGAGTACGCCTATTGTACACTCTACATCATTTCTGGTTTAGGAGTGTATATGATTAAATTGGCTTTCTGGAGTACCCAGTCCTGCTGATCTAAATGGTGTTATTAAAAATGGCTCCAGAGGATAGCCTGCATCACCTTTAAAAAAATATGCATAAATTCTTTGTTTTATTATTTTACTCAAATAGTATATTGGTATTACCTAATATCCACTCATTTTTATCGCCATTATTATAATTGCTTTTTAAAAACTGCTTTAATTCGCTTGCGTTCCATATCAATGAATCGTGAGCTGATCCTTGATAGTGGGATGATACATATCTGATTTGCATCTTATGATCACAAACCTGTAACAAATTTGGTAAATATAACAATTCTTTAACATAATTTAAATTTAATACACACCACCGTTGCATTTAGACTGTAAAAACCTTTTTCTGTTGTAATACTTAAAACGTTCCTGAGTTCTAGGCGCTAAAATTTTAATGTGTGTGCCATCAATGCAACCTATGACACCGGGGAAACCAATTTTATTATAGAAATGTTCCTTAATTTCAAATTTTTCATTTTCACTCATCTGAAAAGAAATCCATTTCTTACTTAGGTTGCTGTTAATTGCATTTATACATTCTTTAAATACTTTGCTCACAGAGGACTGGGAAAGACCTACATTGTAGTCATTACCAGCTCCCTTCTGGTAGCTTCCTTCCGTTTTAGAATATTTGGAACGGCCGATGTTCGTTTCGATTCTTTTAATTTAGGCTCAATCATATCCAAAACGTATTTAAAAGCTGATTTGTTTAATCTAAAATAGCTTACGAAACTAAGAAGAATTATTATTAACCTTTTTTTTACGAAAAATCTATTTACTTTGAATTAGGCATTGAAAATATATTTGACGAATTTCTTATTTCTCTTCTTAAAGTATTCAGCTCTGCCACTGTATACTCATTTTCATCATCAGAGGACGAAAATAGGGCACAACTCAACATTTTTTATTTTGTAATGACAAAAAATTTAATTTTATATATTTTCCGTTTGTTGCCGCCAATTTCTTTTTATTATTATTATTTTTGACATTTCACAATATGTAGTCTATTTCATAATATATCAAATTATTTTATATATTTTGTGTCACCCTTTTTCTTTTAATTCTATTACAAATTTCTTGCAGACGAAAATTGTACGTAGTACCAAAAGGAAAAAAATTCGAGAACCAATACGACAATACTCGACTCAAGATTTCGAGAACCGTAATAAGGCTGATTGTTTTTCGAATTAGAAAAAGAGTTGACAAGAGTTGATCACGTATTGTCTTACACTTCAATATCTAAGAACCGCCTTTTGGATATGCTAAATTTTAAGTTGACTTAGCAGTGAGTGAAGCAATGTTTGTAAAATTAAACATATCTATACGAATTTTGGAAAATAAAAATAAAACAGATTGAATTATAACTTGGAAATTGCACTTGTACATCTTTTTCAAGCTAATCAATTTTGATTTTGTCCCAATGCAAATTCCTCATCTGCACTCTTGACTTATCAGTTGTCTTTAAACTAAGCATAATAAATACTTATTTATGATTTTCACTGATGCTGACTTTAATATCTGCAAAAATTTAACAAGCATTAAAATATATTAAAAGTCAACAAAAAAATTAATATTATTAAAAACTTATGTAGCTAGTCAACATTTAATAAATGTGAAAATATTGCTTATCTTTTTAATAAAATTGTAACCTGTATTTATCTGTTTTGATTCTGTTTGCAGCGAAATGTCTTTGAAATAAAATACCCGACTGTGTTGCCGCCGAATCCTAATCTCAAGGTAAGCTGTGTTGTACCTTTATATAATTTTACTCAGATAAAATCTATATGCATATACGAGTATATGTATGCAGGAATGGCAAACACGGTACAATTGTACTTTGTTTTTGATACATTTTAAGCATAATCGGTGCCATACTCGTAGAACTAATACGACCTTTTGATCTCATACATTAATATTCCTTTATTAATATTCTATTTATTATTATTAATAATAATAACCATTTGTGGTACTTTGCAAAAATTATATTTAAACTGTACCGTAAGGGTCCAATTTTTTGTATAGTTGATACAAAATCCAAAAGCTATTTTCCATCCCTGTTACATATGTATGTATGTATGTATGCACATGTATGTATGATAAAACATTGATTTATGATTTTTACATTCTACTCTTTTCATTAAATTGCTGATTGTACGAAAAGGCTCTTTTGGTTTTTCACAAAACCGATAATATTTGCGAGGTGATGCAGCAGGCATGCAACCGTCAGCAATTGGAAGTGACATTAGTGAAGTCAAAAGAAAGTGCCATGGAAAGTCTTTGCAGTGCCACAGAATATTTTCATATCATTATCGTTGATGCACGCTCCGCAAAACATTTAGATGCTGAACACATTGCCAGGTAAATTACAATTCTTTGAGTTGTTCTGCTCATATGTAACTAAAACAATTAACACGCACGAATGAATTGATGGGAACAAATGTTGTAGTTTTAACATTTTACTTTCATTTTTATTTTAGGTCTATTCGACACATGAGTGGCCATCATTTCACGACAATAATAGCTGTGGTTAAAAAGAGGTACGAAAAAATAACACGCCATAATCGTTAAAATTTGTTACAAAATTTTCAACAAACAGTAAGAGTGTCACAATAAAACTGAAAGAACGATCTAAAAACGTAAACGATATACTTATAAGATAACGACGTCGATTTTCCAATAAAGGAATAAATATCTGGGTTCTTTTTTCTCTTCTAAATTAATCGATTGCACCTGAAAATGCATACGCATATCAGGAGTGTTCTTTTAGGACGAAGAGCATAGCGGGAAAAGTTAGGAAATGATGGTTTTCTAATAACAGTACGCAATCCACTTCATCCGAATTTAAGCGTTTTTGTCAACGGAACTCAATAGAATATTTAACAGTACATACGTACATACATATATTTATAACAGTAATTTTTACGTATCTTAGTTTTCATATCAAAAAGCCTATGATTTGGTGAACACTTTGAATACATATTATGTGCTATACTTTTCATAACTATATTATGAGCTAATGGAAATGCAAAATCCTAAAATATCCGTCCATTTTATGTTAGATTCTCACATATGTAATTACTACGGCAACCAAAAATATGCTCTAAAAAAATGAATTTTAAGCGCCTAAAAAATGCCTTGAAAAAACACTTTTAACCGTTAATAAAAATATGCTCTATAAAGTGCAAAATAAGTACATGTGTGCGTAGAAAATTATATCATACATACATATATTTTTTTATGGCATGTTTCTAAATAACAAGTGATTCCAATTTTTCGCCCAAATGAGTACAAAAATTTGTTTTGGGGTTTTATAACACAAGTGTCAATTTCTCTTGAGTGAAAACGTAAGACTATCTTTTTTCATGGTTTCTACATTGCAATTTCAATTGTCCTACTGTCAAAAACAGACAAGTAGAAATAAGTGCTTGTGTGCATCACAAAACAATATTTTATATATTATTTCATATATTTCTACAGCATAAACTGTTGTCCACTACCTTAACTTTCAATTTCAATGTTAATTGCGATAAATAGAAACATTTCTCATTCAATTTATTACAAAATTAAAAAATTCATAGCAATTTCAATTCATATAAATTATTTTTGTATCGTCAATAAAACACAGCTGTTTTTATTTTGGTTTCTAGGATTGTCCCTAAAAAATTAAAATATTAATTATTAATATGAAAAAAAGTAAACAAAATATCTAATTAAATAATTTGGCAATAATGCAATTTAACAACTCAATACAAGTACTTTATAAAAACTCATTTGCTTACGTACTTGCCTGTGTACGGGTTGCTTGCCTGAGAACTTGTTATCTAGAAACAGGCCATTAATTTGAAAACATGAGCAAATGTTATATACTATATAGTCGTACATATGTACATTATATTTTAATTTAATTCCAAAATAAACCAAAAAAAAAACAAAAAGTGTGATAAAAATTTAAACTTACAAGAATACAAAATAAAAGAATACAAAATTAATTTAAGTTATTGTTGCAATAAATGACAAACATTTCGCTGAAATTTAGAAACAGGAAGCTTTGTCTATTTGATCGCAAACGCTCTTGTACGTTGAGAAAGTTCTTTCGACATCAACAGAAGTAATTGCGAATTTGAAAGCTAACGTTTCTCCAATGGTATATTTTTCTGTTACTGCATTTTGGGCCATTCAAACTTGCTGAAATATTCTTCAAAAAGTTATTGCATTTGGGCGGAAGGATTTTCTCCTCTATGGTATACAGAATACCGAGCGGAAGGATTTTCTCCTCCATAGTATACAGAACACCGGCTTCGCATAGTACAGATTCCCTGTATTGTCAGCCTATGGCCGAGCGGAAGGGTTTTCTCCTCCATAGTATACAGAACACCGGCTTCGCATAGTACAGATTTCCTGTATTGTCGGCCTATGGCCGAGCGGAAGAATTTTCTCCTCCATGGTATACAGAACACCGGCTTCGCATAGTACAGATTCCCTGTATTGTCGGCCTATGGCCGAGCGGAAGAATTTTCTCCTCCATGGTATACAGAACACCGGCTTCGCATAGTACAGATTCCCTGAATTGTCGGCCTATGGCCGAGCGGAAGGATTTTCTCCTCCATAGTATACAGAACACCGGCTTCGCATTATACAAATTTCATGTATTGCCGTTAATTCATTTTTATTGGGATTTATTTTTACATTTTGAAATAAGTCCCAAAAACTTGGAAAAATTATAGTGGAAAACTATTAATTTTTCCTTTTACGAAATGTTTGCATCTTTAATTCCTGGAGCTTAGAAATTTAGGATTTTTTTAAATCATTAATTTCATAGATAGGCATATCAAGTGAAATAAAGCATTTGTAACTCAAAACATCAAATGGGACATAAAGCCATTATGGTTTCACTAAAATTGGTATGAGACTTAAGGCCATATCAAAATTATGGCTTTATGTCCGTTTGAATTGAGACATAAAGCCATTATGGCCTATGGCTTTATGACACCCCACTAGTAATTACCTATTACATATATTAATTAATAGTTTTAAATATAGAAATTAATGATATTAATTAATAGTTCATCTATTAAATTTTATGCGAGAGTTTAAAATATTTTAAAGCTAAATTTTATATTTTTCCTAACACTTTAGTAAATTAATACTAAGCGCTATTTCGTCCATATTATAGATAGTTCTTGAAAACATTATACATGGGAATCTTATAGACCGAACTGTGCCCACAATACACAGAAAAAAAATCATGTTTTTTTTCAATTAAACCTTTAATTGATTTTAAAATAATCTTCAATTAAAATTTTAATTGATTCAATTACTTTTTCTGATATTTTCAATTAAAACTCACATTTTTTTTAATTGATACTATCATTTCAATTAAATTTTTAATTGATTTCACAAATATTTTAATTGAAACTCATTTTTATTTTTTTCTGTGTAGTGTTTTTTCTTTTTAATATCTGAAAAATATTGTAGCATGTTAAATCCTAAATAAGGTCTCTTGGTCTTTAGGTTTTTATGTAAAATATTAATTTAGAAAATGGTTTAATGTGTGCGAAGTAAAATTTCTGAAAGATCATAACTCTAAAATTGAAAATAGGTCGAATTTTACTCAAAGAGGGTATGAGGGTTAAAATATACATGTGTTATACATATTCCAGTTGTTATTACCCAGCAGTCGGGGTAAGTTGTAAATGATTTGTGATTTGACTACTTACCAATAATCACCAGTTCTTATCGGCCATACCACTGGCAATGTTAATGAGTGACGAATTTTACATGAGGATGTCCTAGGATGTAGTCACTTGTTACCTAAGTCATTACCTGTCAGCAGTCATTTCGTTTGTGTCATAGCCGCAAATAGAATTTATGTTGGATAACGGTACATTTTTGCATTCTCTCTATTTCTCCTAAATCGTATTGGCGTCACTCAATATATATATAAAATATTTATAGAAGTAGTAACAACCAAGAATGATAAAATAAAGATTACGCCAACGCGCGTAAAATTTTAGAATGTTCTGCGCATTTTGGAACTGTGACGTCACACGTTCCAGTGTTGCCATTTTAGCACTTTCAGTGCTAGATTTAGCATTTTGTTTCTCAAAATGCATTGAAATTTTTGGAAATTATGCTAAATGCTTTTTAGCATAATTTGCTTGATAAAAAACAATTTTTTTTCGAAAAATTTTTACTCCGAAAAATACTTTTGGAGAAATAAAAAAAAATAACTTTTATTAATATTTCAACTAAATTTCTTGCGGTGTGGTAAGTAAATGAACGCGGAAATTTTTGAATTAATATATGAAATGTAATATATTAAAACAAATCAACAATTGTTACAACAACTGTGACGCAGCAGCTGAAAATTTTATTTACAATCCAAACAGAAACGTGCTCCTTACAATACATCGACGGATATAGAGACCCTTATAAGAGAAAAAAGAAAGTTAAGAAGATAATGGCAAAACAGTCGTTCCCCAACCACTAAGGCCCAACTACAATTATGCCTCACAACTCTTCGCAACAAATTGAGACAGAACTACGAGTCTGCAATAGAAGGCTATCTAAACAACCTAGATGCCACAAACAACTCCAATTACAGCTTATGGAAGGCTGTACGGCATATGAAATTCCCTATAACCCAAGAATCTCCATTAAGACTGAAAAACCGCACTTGGGCCAAAAACACAAATGAAAAATTAAACGCTTTTGCGGGCCACCTTTCGAAAGTTTTCACGCCACATGATGCACATACATGTTCCTGTCGTCCAATCATTCCATGCAATAAAATTTAACATAACTCAAGTAAAATCTGCAATAGAAAAAGTGAATATTAGAAAATCTCCCGGACCTGACCGCATCACAGGGTCAATGATAAGAAACTTACCATCGTCTGCTTCTAGAATCTTGCTGCTCATTTTCAACGCGATATTAAGAGTCGGATACTTCCCATCCTTATGGCAGAGGTCTATAATTGTTATGATTCCCAAGCCAGAAACAGATGATAGCCAGGTTGCGTCGTATATTTATCAATCCTATCGAAGCTTTTCGAAAAAATATTCGTTTTAAGTATAACTCCTCATCGAAATGAACACGACATCATCCCGGATCACCAGTTCGGATTCAGAGCAAAACATGGTACAATAGAACAAGTACATAGAATTGTCACCCTAATTAGATCGGCGTTTGAGAAAGACCAATGCTGCTCAGCCCTGTTTATAGACATTTCCCAAGCATTTGACAAAGTTTGGCATGATGGGCTACTCGTCAAAATAACACGAATGCTTCCTCAAAACACTCACAAGCTTTTGAAGAGCTATCTAACAGGCAGAACATTCATGGTAAGGTCGCAAGATAAATACTCCCCCCTCAAGAAAATTACTGCTGGTGTCCCCCAAGGCAGCATATTAGGACCGCTTCTATATATAATATACACAGCGGATATGCCAACAAACTTGAGCACGCATACCTCTACATTTGCAGACGACACACATCAATGAACTAGAGCAGACATGTGCAAACTGACACAAACGCATTTTAAATCAGTTTTACAAATTTTGCGACTGTGTTAAGTTGAACGGAGCAAGCAGAACAAAAGCAGAGAAAACAAAAGTAGTACACTGAGTAAAAAATTAAAACTAAATCTTAAAAAAAAAATCAAATATCAACATCTCCATTGGGCATTATTTTTGCCATTTACAAACATAAAAATTTCTTTATATTCGTCCATGGCAATTAAAATTTTTTTTTTTAGTGTAGTGTTTTTTATTACAAATAATTTTGCTTGCAGAGCGATACGGTGTTTCTTTGTCAAATGCAGAATATCAACTGACTTTGAATCGGTAAACAAGCAGCAAGCTTTCGGACATGTTGGTGTGAAAAAACGATCAAGCTACTATCGGTGTGAAAACACGATGACTCAAAAGAGTACTAGCTGCACATCTCTGAACTAGAGGCCTGGCTAGAAAAATTGAGAATAAAGCTTAACCCGGCTAAATGTGCTCACTTAACCTTCACGCTCAGAAGACAAACGTGTCCAGCTGTAAAAATAAATAACATCACTGTTCCGGTAGAAAACCATGTTAAGTACTTGGGAATTCATATAGATAGATGCTTGCCTGGTCTCGTCATATTGAAGCGAAAATAACGGCTATGAAACTTAGAGCAGCTCAACTACATTGGCTTCTCGGTCGAAACTCAAACAAGTCTAGCATAGAACCAATATGGACATCTAACATCCAAAAGCTTCAAAGAAGACAGTCTAGAATATTACGACAAATTGTCTGAGCCCAATGGTATATAGGTAATGATATTATCCACAGAGATCTCAAAGTCCCCCCTATCCAGGAGGAAATTAAAAAATATTCAATCAGCTACATCGATAAACTAATGGCCCATCCTGACTACCTCGCTCGGGGTCTACTTCAGTTTGAAGGTCACCAGAGGCTAAAAAGAACCGATACTTTGAGCCTAACTAGAAGACATTTTTAAAATTTGAATACAGCAGTTAGTGGTTACATAAACAACAAGTAGAATTAAGATTTGAATACTTATTGTAAATTTCGATAAGATTCAATAATAAAAATAAATTGAAAAAAAAACAATTGTTATGAACAAAATTGGAAAAAAGTATAATTTATATTTGTAACATTTGAAATAAAAATTGTATTGATACTTTGAAAAAATTTAGCACTTATTTTTTCTTCTGTAGAACATTTTAGCACTTAGTTTTTCAAGCTTTAGCATATTTTGAAATTCATTTTCTGGCTACACTGACACGTTCTGTGTTTCTATTGGCTAATTTTTTCTCACTTGTTTTTTACTGTTGTTTTGCTTGCATTTGCACACTTCTTGTCGTATTTATAAAAAATTAAAGTAGACTTCAAGTATACTTTAAGAAAATTTTGTATGAAAATTTTGTCTTAAAGCACACTTCAAGCCTGTTTTATTTTTTATAAATACCGCAGTTCATGTTTATATTTTTTGTTGTTTTTTTTTTGTTTGTTTTTCTTTTTTAAACAGCTTTTATTTTAGAACTCTCAGAGAGATTTCAATTGCAAGGTTGCCAACTATCACATAAAACATACATTTTACGCAAGAAATTTTAATTCTAACACATGAAACATTCTTGGTAACCCTTAGAATGGAACTTTTACGTCACATAACGGGAAATCATGCGCATGGCGTAATCTTTATTTTATCATTCTTGGTAACAACATGTTGTTGTACGCAACAAACACCTCAAAGCAAAGAAGAAACACAGCAAATTAGTAGTTTTTTTGATTCTCGCAATTATGTTCTTTTTTTCATATAAAAGTGGAACTTTGGCATTACCAGTGGTATCAAAAGTAAGTACTCATGCTTTTCGTATACTATTTAAGTACTTACTTGCGATCACTGGTTACTGCCGCCGCTGCAGGGTAGTAACAATTTTGTCTATATTGTATTATATTATACCTCTACGATTTCTATGGAAATCAGGTCAGAGCATTGGGGTCTTGCAAGACTTGGAAGATGACATTCATCGTATAATCTGAAAATAATTTTGTCAATAATGAAGTTTCCGACATTCAGTTTTATTTTAATGGTTTTATTTAAAAGTCTTAATGAAAACCCCTACAATGAAACATTAAAAATTAAAATTTTATTCCTTTTTTATATAAAACGTACTAAAAAGTCCCAAAAATATTAAGTACTCGTACAACTCTATTTTTCTTGAATTTCCAAACCTATGTAATAGACTATAACACTTTTGATCCGTTAAATAAATCTATACATAAAATCTTTTGCACTTAATAATCCTTGAAGGTTGGCTATCGAAACAGAACTTTTCTTATATATATTTTTGTAATTGCAGAGAGCGACAACACAAATTTTGTAACTTTAGCACAAAATACAAAAAAAATATTTAAAAATAATATAAGTATGTTAATAGTTTAGGAGTTTCAAAGGACAACAAATTTTCCTTGTTACCCATGATTACCGTCGTTTGCAGAAAAAGATGGTTTAAAACAAAGTTTACAAAAAGTACCAACAATACAATTTTTCTCTTTTTTCCCTCTAATTTTGAATTTACAAAATATATGCTGTTCAGTAGCTTATATTTCATTATAAGAAACTATATTAAAAATTGTAGGCCTGTTGGTAATTCATTTCAAAGAATTATTATAAAGAAATAACTTCCAAATATGTACATATTTTTATGGTTTCATAAAACTACAACACACATTTCGTTCTCTTAAAACAACAGATACAAAAGGTACCAAAAAAGTACAAATACACAAATATTTACACTTTTTATCCCTTTAGTTTGAATTTCCCAAAACATTTTTTGTCTTTTAATATGTTGCTATTTAAAGTTTCGAGTCTGTAGATCTCTTATTAGCATTTAACACAAAATTCTACTTCTTAACAAAGACAATCATTATTTGAGAGAAAAATTTCAAACGTTTCTATATAATCGGTTCAGCTTTTAAGTCTTACCGATTTTGTATAAACAAAAAATTAATTTTTTTTACTCGTTTTTACGAAAGACATGTGAAAAGGTACTTTTCTAATACACATTTTTGTGGCTGTAAAAAGCTAAAATAAAAATGCAGTTGCATTGTAAACACTTTCCCTCCTTCTATCCCTGCCTGATCCAAGTCTATATATATATATAATATAAAGCCTAATGGCATTTTGAAGTATGGATCTATCTACACACCAAATTTCAATAAAATCGGTTCAGCCGTTTGGGATTGGTTGTTTAAGAAACAAAGGCACCAATTTCACCGGGTTTTACCCATTTTAACCCCTCCTGGTCCAAAAAAAAGCCTTTTAATGTTTCCAAGCATAGGTCTATCTACGTTCGGAATTTCACTAAAATCGGTTCAACCGTTTAGGCGTGATTGCGGAACAAACACATGCATTTCCACGCAATATTTTGTAAACACCACTCTACAAATCAAAAACGAGAGAAAATGAAAGGATTGCCAGTGAGAGAAACAGAAACAAAATAAAATCTCTTCTGGCGACAGTGTGGTCAGCTAAAAGTTGGTTTTTGCTTTGCATACAGACTTTATCAGCCCAATCATGAATAAAAATTCCGTGGGAGTTTTTTCCCTTTTCCTATTTTTCCTATCCTATCCTATCCTGTATTAAACTCACTGTCGACACTGTGGGGGTTACTCCGTATTTCGATTCGATTTGTATACTTTTTACATTGTATTTCGAAAGCTTTTGTTATGGTTCCATTTGTAATCAGGCTGATTAGTTATACGAACATATTGAAGGCATATCAAGACCGTGGGTAAGAGATCAGTTTGTTATTATCTGAACTAAAAATTACATATGTAAATAAACACAACTTACAAAACTAATTAAAAACATGATTATATAAAAAAAATCGAAAAAATTTTTTTTTATAAGTTGAATTTTCAAAATTTTAGCCAACTTTTTTAATCTATGTATAAATAATAAATAATACATCTTCATTATTTAATATATTTTTATTTTAAGAAAGTTTATTAGTAAAGTTCTTTTAAAAGGCATATTGGATATTTTCATTATCCTGCACAAATTTATTGTCAATTAGTATTTCGTGTAGAATCGGTTTAAAAGATTAAATATGGATGGATGAATTGTTTCGTCCTTGTACATTTTCTAGATCTTTAATAACGCGCAATTGCAGAGTTGTAATATAAAGCTTTCTTCTACTTCTTCAACCAATCCCCTTACCAAAGAAAGTAACGCAATTATATATAGGCATCTCTTTTTAAAAACAAAAAAAAAAAGCTTGTTTCTAAAACTCTATTGATTTTGACATTTTTTGAGATCTTTTTGAAAACACTATAAACAATTTAAAAAACACCAAAAATCGTGAGATACAATTATAAAAAAATCCAAATAATAAATAAAAAATGCTAAAAAAAAAACAAGCGATAAGTGCTAGTCGACATTTTTGGTGCTAAATGAATTTAAAAAATTCTATATCTAGCCACTAAATTGGCAATACTGGCTGGAGTGCATGATGGACAATCTTATATTTATTGAGTTAAATGAGTTTTTAATAAACCTTCATAGATTATTTCCATCTTCTACCTAGATCTGTTAATTGTTGATAATATTATTTTCGGACTTTTTGTAGGCCACCGACGCCATCAAAACAAGTAAGAAAGTATAGTCGGTCAAGCCCGACCATATAATACCCTACACCCAGTATATCAATAAAACAGTTTTCCATATATGAGCGCTATATGGGAGATATTACCTAGTATGGACCGATCATTCAAAAATTTAGTGCTATGACTTCCGTGAATATAAATATTATGTGTTGTTAACCTTTATCTCGATATAAATACGTTTAAATGATTTATGGAGGTTAAAGTGAATTACGAAAAGGGTCTTATATGGGAGTTTTGACTATTTATGAACTGACTATTATAAAATTAGGTGTCATCCTATTTGTACATAAGAAACTCATTTGTGTTAAATTTTATTCGGATAACAACATTTTTAAGAGATTTATGGTCCTTAAAGTGATTTCGGGAAGTGGGCCTTATATGGGAGCTACGACTAGTTATCATAAAATTTCATCATAAAATTCTACCATATTATATGTATATGTACGAAACATATTTCTGTTCAATATTATTTGGATTCCAACATTTTTAAAGGAGTTATGCTCTTTTTTCGGAAGTGTGCCTTATATGGGAGCTACGACTAATTATGGACCGATCGTCAGAAAATTCTACCATGTTATATGTATGTGTACGAAACATATTTCTGTTCAATATTATATGGATTCCAACATTTTTAAAAGAGTTATGCTCTTTTTTCGGAAGTGTGCTTTATATGGGAGCTACGACTAATTATGGACCGATCGTCAGAAAATTCTACCATGTTATATATTTCTGTGCAATATTATTTGGATAGCAACATTTTTAAAAGAGTTATGTTCTTTTAAGTGATTTTTGGAAGTGGTCCTTATATGGGAGCTACGACTAATTATGGACCGATCTTCACGAAATTTATAGATGTGCTTCATTTACTACTCATTTGTGGTGAAATTTGTTTTCATACTTGCATAATTCAAAGATTTATGACCGATAAATTATGGACCGATTTCCACCAGTTTCAATCCCATCCATCCTTGGGCCGAAAAAATATCATTTACCAAATTTTATCGAAATATCTTCAAAATACGACCTGTACTCTGCGCACAAGCTTTACATGGACAGCCAGCCAGACGGACGGACATCGTTAAATCGGTGTACTTTAAGGTGGGTGTTGGACCAATATTTATGGGCGTTACAAACATCAGCACAAATCCAATATACCCTCCCCACTATTGTGGTGTAGGGTATAAAAATATAAACAACTTCTTCATTTAACAGCTGATTTAATATTTAGTTTACAAATTGTTATAAACTAAATGGACAAAAGCTGCATCATTCATATCCTCTCATCTAAATTCATTGTTTTAGTTGATATTAATAATAATAAGCACAATGCTTTTATTCGCGGCGAGTTTATTTATTGAATATTTTTTATCAAATAATATAAAAACTTCAATGCGCAATTTTCATAATTTGCGGTAATGTCAAAATCATATGGAAGTATGAAAAAAAAAGTTGTATTTAAATTTAAGTTCTATTTAAATATGATCTATAAAAATGATTTTGGTATTTAAACAGAACTTAAGTTTAAACACACTTTAATTTTTAAGTTAAAAACTGGCCATAAAACTTGAAATATCCGTATGTTAAAAAAGGACTTACTTGTTTTCATTTTAATTATTTATTGGGTTTTACTCAAAGAGACTTAAGATACCATCAGTTAATTGTGAAGCCAAAATGTAGACATCGAATTTAATCAAATGTGGTCCGGTGTATTTGTTCATATTTTGCAAGTTAAATTAAAAATTAAAAAATAATTTTTAAAGGCACTACTCGTATAATACAAAATACATAAATATTCATTTAAAAACATACTTATGTATGTAGCTATATAAATAATATAAGTACATCCCTGAAGAAGCTATCCATTGAGATAGCGAAATATCGGATTTAAATATATGTATATAAATATATAAAACATTTATTATATAAAATTTAAAAGTGACCTTATTGCTTAGAGAAAGAAATTATAAAATAAGTACAAATATTTATACTATAATAATAAATGTTATTTTATGTTTGTATAGCATTTCAGAAAGAGATGATGTACTGAATGCACTATTAGACGCTGGCGTTAATAGAGTAAGTAACTAAACGCACATGACAAGAGGCGTATGCAAATAAAACTCACACACATTTCTTTCTCTTTCGCCACCTCTGTCACATTCTAGTGTATGGCTGAAAGCACAAATTTGTCGATGTGCACAATGGAGTTAAAACAGACGCTTCACTCTATAGTACGGCCACATAATGTCATATCAACGCAACAGGTAAGACTTTTTACTATAAACACTATATTCATTACGCGTAGTTACGTAGGACTCTCAATAACGTACCAGTATTGGAAATCTCGATATTTTCGGAATTCACACGTTCTCATTAAATTAATCTCCAATGGGATCTGTCGCAAAACAAATAGCAAAAAAGCAGCATCTTAACTACTGATCAGATTTCCTTTAATTGAGGAGAAGTTAGGGTTTCACGATATTGTCTTTGAGCATACATACGTCCTATAAGTTTTGGCACTATAACTTTCGTAAGTTGGGCGATAGAATCAACTATAGCATGTTTTATTCATCGAATTTACATAAATAATTGTATTTTTAGATTTTTACTAGCGAACCCTGCACACTTCGTAGTGCAAAAAATAAAATAACAAAATCAATTCCAATTCATTTAATAGCGTAGACAGACGACAGCGTGAATATGCATTAAAATCTCACTAATGTGAATTAAGATTTTACCGTGACAGACGACAGTTTTTGCATTTAGTAAACAGCTGTTTGTTTGTAAACAACTGTTTAATTATGAAAAAATTTGTTTGGCATTTGGTGAAAACTCAGTATTTTTACTTTTTGATAATTTTAGTTAGGCTCGAGTTCATTAAATTTAATTTTCATTAAATTATTTTTACTGAAGTTAGGAATTACAACTTGAAAAATTTATTATTAAAAATGTTTGATAATTTTTCTTGACTGGGGATCGAACCTGGGTTGTTGAATTTACATATGTTTCGAGAAATCCCACTTTCTCTCATCAGAATTCTTTGCGTTCTACCACCTGCACCACTGCGGTGTCGGTCAGCCAACAGACAAACATCAATCCTTTAACCAGTGTTAGTTCTGGTAGTTCGAAGTTTTTGCTGTAATTATCAATCTTTATTAATTTCTATTCATAGTTGTTTTCTTTTTCCCTTTTCTTCAGTTTTTTCGTATTCATGTCAAGACTTTGTCTCGAAAACTTGAATACATTTGTTTTTGTTTATTATGTTTTTGTCCACTTTCGTACAACATGTGCCCTAGCTATTTTTATAGAATAATTATTATTTCATAATCGAACTGTTAATTTTTACTTTTTGATAATTTTAGTCAGGCTTAAGTTCATTAAATTTAATTTTCATTAAATTATTTTTACTGAAGTTAGGAATTACAACTTGAAAAATTTATTATTAAAAATTTTTGATAATTTTTCTTGACTGGGGATCGAACCTGGGTTGTTGAATTTACATATGTTTCGAGAAATCCCACTTTCTCTCATCAGTATTTTTTTGAAAAAAAAAGCTGAAATTACTTTTGCTGCAACTGCTCCATAATGCAAAAATTGTTCATGCACTAGGGACCATCAACCTGAACGTGTTGCTGAAAGTGGGGACCGCAGTAGGACACTCTGAAATAAGAGAAAGGCAATTGTGGAAATCTATTTTTATTATTTTAATTTTACAATTGGCTTCTTCTTCTTTTACAATAGTAAACAATTTGATAACATATGATTGATTGTCGACGATGTTGCCATATTGAAATAGCTAAATTCAGTATAAATTCACTCTGATTTTGTGCATTTACGTCTAACCTAATGCGCATTAGGATGGGGATAATTCACGAGTTAATTTGAATTAAGACTGCTAATGCAAATTAACTGTGCCGTCTGTCTACGCTATAAATCAGTGATAAATTGCTTTTATTGGAATGCTCTGTGGTACACAACATTTGTTGTTTTTCCATTTTCGGTGTAAATATACAAAAACGATGGTTTGCCAACGCGCGAACAGGCTACATACAGCTGTCCATGTCAGAAAACTGAATACTCTAAATTCAATCCACAAATTCCTAAGGATTGGCCTTGCGCCTTATTAATGGTAACCACAAATGCAAGGGGAACAGGAAACTACAGTCGTTTAAATTCAAATGGCATATCATACGGAATCATTGTGATGCGTGGAATGAATACATCTTCGTCTTTGAATTTTCCACTTAAAATAATAACTTCAATTACATAAGCCATCAACCTTTTAATAGCAAGTCTTGTACCATTACACAAACGGGGTTGGTTGATATTGGGAAGCATAATAGTGGCTCCAACTTTCAATTGGGGATTATTCGGAGGCAATCCTGGTAAGTCCAACGAATTCAAAAATTCTGTTGGATAATTCACAACATCTTTTTCATTGCTAACAGTATCCACAGACTTGATACAACAGCAATTTGCCAAGAATCTTTGATTAGTAACATCTTTGTTTTTTGCCGATTAAATTGAATGTATATTGTTGTGATATGTCAATGAAAACACATTCAATCAATTCCTCTTTTGACTGTTTGTGTACGGGCAGCTTTCGATCTAGGAATGACGAGTAATGTTTTGCTAAAATCACCTGACTATAAAATCAACGCACCACCAAACAGTCTGAATTATCTCGGAGATCTTTCATTGTTCTTTCCAAAGCTTCAACAGATTTCTTATTCGCCATAGTGCATTCATTGCAAATAATGATACCGCAACGATTCAATAATTTTGCCGTTCCAGTTGCTTCAATGCCAGAAGACGCCAATTCCAATGCATTTTTATTCTGGGAACGTGTCGTTGCCAACATCAATGAAATTAAGAACGATTTTTCAATGCCTCCTGGTGCATCCAGAAAATAAAATTCACCAGCGTCACTATTGACAGCTTGCATAATAGTATCATACGTCTTTTTTGCTTCGCATTAAATGTCGAAAGATTTGCGTGAACAAAAGCATTTAATTCGTTGCGATCTTATTGTTGTTCACGTTGCTTTCCCAATTGGTTTGGCTAAAATTGAATTGTAATGAATTTAAAAACGAATTGTATTTCAGTTTCTCAAAATAATAACTCACATATTTTCAAATATTTCGAAATGAATGCAGTGTTCACATGACTATAACTCATGAACCAATACGCATAGACAGACCGTTTATACATAAAAACCTTGGTATTGACGTCACCTTTGCTAAAACAATTCGTTCACGCATTCCACAGTACATCAATTATTATTCTTATCACAAAATGATGAACATTTTTTTAATATTTGTGATTTTTTTTATATACATATGTACATATATTTATTGTATCTTCATTAAAAACGAACTAACAATACATAAGTACATACATATGTATTTCAAATCCTATATATTAGTGCCGGACGAAAATTGGTGATTACACATTCTTCCTTCGTGTCTTTGGCTCAGATCCACAGTATCTCTATTCATTTATATTTGCTGGCTAATGGGTTTGGGTCAAGCTTTTTAAGTATTTGAATTCTGTCTCTAAAGCTCTTATCTTTTCACTCCCTTTCTCTCTCTCTCTGTCCACCATTTAGAGTGGTCATGTTTTTAGATAGTTTACTAACAAATACATCTTTTATTGCATGTCAAGGAAGAATTAAAGCAAAACCTAAACGTACGGTCGCACATGCTAAATATTTGACAAAAAAGACGTAGCCACTAAATAAAGTATATTTAAATTCCTTTATTTATTTCAAAAACTTCTTTGATTTTGTACAAGTTACACAAAAAATGTAGTTTAAACAATTAAAAAAGAATTGCAAGGTATAAAACAGATATAAATAATGTTAAACGGCTAAAAATTTACATAAATAATCTCTATAGGCAAATAAATTGTTGTACTAAATTTTATGGTGGTCGGCCCAAAGTTGGTCATAGCTCCCATACAAGGACCACATCGGAAAAAGACTCAAAACGTTGCACAGATCATTTACATATTTACAAAAATCATCCCACAAAATTTTGTGAATTTCGGTCTATTTTTAACCATATGCCCTCTTCCGAAAAACACTTTAATACTCATAAATAAAAGGGTACACAGAAAAAAATAAAAATGAGTTTCAATTAAAATATTTGTGGAATCAATTAAAAATTTAATTGAAATCGGACCTGTAAACAAAATGATAGTATCAATTAAAAAAAATGTGAGATTTAATTGATTCAATTAAAATTTTAATTGAAAATTATTTTAAAATCAATTAAAGGTTTAATTGAAAAAGAAACATGATTTTTTTTTCTGTGTACCAATCCAAAATTTTACACGGATCATTTACATACATGCCTAAATTAAACTGCTGGATTTTGAGAATGATGGTCCATATTTGACAATATCCCCCATAAGGTCCACCCTCGAAATCCACGTTAATACTAATATATATCTTATATATACCGTTATTATGTTGAAATTGGACGTGCAATATCCTCATAAGCATGAAATTAACTGTTCCAAAATTTAAGAAGATCATAATTTGTCATAGCTGCCATT
Source organism: Bellardia bayeri (assembly GCA_950370525.1). Classification (NCBI taxonomy): domain Eukaryota; kingdom Metazoa; phylum Arthropoda; class Insecta; order Diptera; family Calliphoridae; genus Bellardia; species Bellardia bayeri. The sequence goes on along the minus strand of OX493268.1, from coordinate 38,457,836 downwards.
GTTGTTTCCAAAAAACAAATAAATTCGGGTCAAAAAATATTCTTTTCGGATTTAACCCATATTCCGTCCATATTTTATAATCATGATATATATCGTTGAGGTATTTTTAATACCTTTTATTTAAAGGATTACAAATTATTAGACACATAGTAGTTCCCGAGCCCGCCACCTCGAAAATAGGCGTAACCGCCAACAAATTTTTTTTTGCTGGCATCTCACTAAAGTCACTAAAACCGAATTGTTCTCCTTTTTTATACTCTGTTTGTTAAATTACACTCAAGATTATTATGAACATCAGACAAAGTCTGTAAATTATGGTAAGAATTGGTAATTAAATCAATTAAAAATGGTGCAAATTAGACAAAATTTTAAAATATTTAACATAAATTATGTTAGTCGTAAAATTGTCTTTCAAACAATATATAAAATAATAATTAAATTTGCACTAAGACTGAATAGAAAACACAGAATAAGAATATTCTAGTCTTATAACCAGTGTAGTTTTTGTATTTCTTATTACGTTTAGGTGGAGGGTATTTAAGATTCGGCACAGCCGAATATAGCACCCTTACTTGTTTTATTATGAAAATTAAATCCAACAATATGTCAAAAAAAGTAGTGTAAACGCCAAAAATTTCCTTTAAGATTTGACTTAAAATCTACTAGATTTGGCGTAGGTGTAAATGTAGTATTACAGACATTTAATAGATAAAAAATAACACAACTTACAAATATTGTATAATTAGAAATATTTTCTACTTGTTATAAATTGTTTTAATATTTTGTTATGTTAAAGTTTTCATATCCTTTTTTTTTCTATGGCAAATAATTTTTAAAATTTATAAAATTAAAATTTTTACCTGAAGAAGACGTAGCGAAATGTTGAAATAAAATTTAAAATTTTTTAAAAAAATTAAAAAAACACCTAGTAAACATTTTACTAAAATAAATAAAATAATATGATTTTATCTTGCAGGCTCTTTACACTGCGTTGCATAGACTGAAAGAAGTTCTCATTATTACCGATGATCTCCTCAGAATTCAGTATGCCAACAGATCTGCAGAAAGGCTGCTCAATATGCGATTGGTAAGAATAGTTACATGTACATACGAGTATATAATGCCCACAATGTATATAATGCCTATTGCTTTGACTTTTGTATCAAATAGGATGAAATTATAAACAAGCCGCTGGCCGAAATCTTTGTGTCGGATGTTTCCTCTATAAATCACAATACAGGCAAAGGTATACGAGAATTCGATGGCATTCTGACAGTAAGAAGAAAAAATCAGGATGGCATACCAATGCATGTGAGGGTGGTACCAGTTGCTTGTATTGGCAGGTTAGTTTTGACTATTGTATATATGTATCTGAATAATTCCAAATAAACTATGTACTTTAATTTAAAGATGGCTCGAAAGGAGACATTTTCCGAGGCAAAACTTATTTAATCGGCCAGACAAAAAACTCCAAAACAGAAAGCAATTCAAACGCGATAGACAATATGGGATACGAAAAATTAATAAAAACAGTTGATCAGACTTTCTATGCCTATAGAATGCAAAACATTTAAGAAATAATTTTTTAAGTTATCGCTTCTGATTTGCTACAAATAAGGCAAAGTACATACATACATACATACATATACTTTTCTTATTGCGTTTTCTTTTCTGGAAAAAATGTTACACGTTTTTCCCATTTCGCACTTTTTTTAATTTGTTTTGTGTTCTTTCAGAAAAAATGTCAACACTGCTAAAGCGTAGTGTGTTGTTTTCTATAAATGTCACACTATAAATTTAAAAATGTTGCACCTTTCACACTCTGTATTTTTAGAGGAGGAGAATCGCACGATAAAACATCTGACATTTGTTTTGTTTATGAATGTGTATTTGTGTTAAGAAACAAAAAAAATATACAAAATGGAAAATGTTACTACTTTTTTATGTGCTGAAAAGATTTTGGATGACTTGTTGGATTCATCTTCATCATCTGATGATGATGAAATATTTGATATGATTATTATGTAGAGAACGTAATTAATGAATACTCTGAAGTTGATGTATGTCAAATTATATAATTTTTATAGTTTAAGAAGAATTTGCGTATTAGTCGGGAAGGTGCCATTGGTCTTTTTGAGAGATATTAATTGTCTTTCAAGCGATCTTACCAGGAAGCTATCTACTTCTTTTTTTTAACAAAAAAACAAAAACAGCTGTACATAAAAAAAAGTGTTAAGCTAAGTATAGACGATATGTTGAATCATCATATTTATGCTGAGAAATTTGTTACAAGTGCTTACATATCGTGTAAACGCAAAAATTTTTCAGCATACGTATGTTTAACAACATTTGCTAACACTTTGTTAACAATGCCAACAAACATATGTTGGTAATTTTAGCATATCGTGTAAACAGCATATTATTAGTGTTTGACAAATTTCCTGCGTATGTTGACAGATATGTTATTTGTTGAAAAGCATATGCAAGCTTTTCAGCATATGGCAAATGCATATGTCTATGCGATCAGAGTTGTAGTTTCTAATAAATCTGATAAGAAAACAACAATATCGGCTTCATTGATTTAAATCACAAATTATAATCTAAAGAACAGACGTTTAAAGTTTTTTAATTGTTTGTATAATTTATACAATTTATTATATTCACATATATCAACACAATAATTGAACACAAATTTGTATTTGAATGGCGGAAAACTGCGTTTGTTTACATTAACAAAAACATGTGTTTTTGCAGCTTTTTTGTGTACTAGTGTGGCACCTATGACATACTTTGTTGCGATTTTTTTTTTTTTTTGAGTGTGATAGAAATCGGTCAGATCGTACGATTGTGTAGGATAGTGTATCACGACCTTTAAGCCCAGCCGCCGATAGTTATTTTTTTTTTTTGTATGTAAATACACTTCTTGTTGCATATGTACTTACAAACATACACACACAAGAACACAAAACGCAAAATAGTGGCCGGCGGCATTGTTCAAATTAATCGACACAGGTCTCTGGAAAAAAAAGTAAATTATTATAAATGTTTTACACGTTTTCGTGCATTATTTGCATATTTAGTGTATAATTTAGCTCGATTTTGTTGGTAAGTTCTGCAATATTTTATTATTTATTAATATTGCTGTTTTTTAAAATAAAATATGCTCTATTTTTTATACCAATTCCTTGTATAATTTTACACAATATCCTTCTTCCTTTCGTCGTTCTACCCATTTATTTTGCCAAACTCTGCGTCTTTTTGCTTTTAATTTCACTTCATCGTCATCCAAAATCAGCACTGTACAAGCAATAGCTAGACCAATTTCCTTCCACGGTATCATTTATGTTTTTTTTTATTGATATTATTTTTATTATTTAATTTTATTTCAAAAATTACACATAAAATACAGAAGTTGAATAATTTCACAAACAAATGTTTATACGACTCAGCATATGTAGCATCACATACAAATCAACATATCGTATAAACACAAAAATCGTATGCTAACTCTTATGTTGACATTTCATTTGCTGACATATGCTGACATCAAAAAATTTGCTACTTTCAACATATCGTGTAAACGTCTAACATATGACATAGGAATTTGCTGCTAATTTTAATCATATGGCTGTCAGCATATATATGCTGATTCAACATATCGTCTAAACTTAGCTTTATACTGTTGTGATTTTATGTTCTATTCTAACCACTAAAAATGCGACATCTTTAAAATGTGGGGTAAACATTATAAAAATGTACAAACATTTTATTTCAGAAAAGAAAACACCATTAGTGTTTCAACAGATGTTGCGTGTTCAATTTTGTTATAATCTTTTTTTTATTTGATTTATCTCATCTCATCTTATCTCAAAGAAATTGAAATATAAAATCTGTATCACGTTACAAGGTAGAATATGTCTGTTCGAAAAAGGAATTTAGGACGATAATTTATTCAACATTTCAAAAGTTTCAATGATGATTTGACAGCTACAAATCCATATCTTGTGGATCAGATAATTGCACAATTACGAATATTATTATTGCTTAAAGTATGGAATTTTGCTAAATATAGAGCATTCAATAAATCCAAAAGATTAACAACTATAAAATGATATTTCCAAAATTACTTATTCAATCCAATCATGACTCTCGGATATTGCAACGAAAATTGTTCAAGCTATACATATGTATGTAACTGGATATACGTCAAAATAAAAAATATCTTTTCATTATCTATTTTCATAAATAATGAAATTTATTACTGATGGATCTAATGAATCTAGATTTTGTATATGAATTTTGATGACTTGTTCTCAAACGCGTTTTTAGTTATGAAACACCAGCTATTGCAAATTTCCTAATAAAAATTGAGCCTTAATGAATAATTAAAACAATTTAATTTTAATGTATTTTATTTTTACCTATTAAAAAAGTATTGTGTTTTTATTATACATTTATTTTCATAAATATAAATACAAAACGTAAAAATGGTGCATTTAAAGTTCTGACCCGAAGTGTACTCGCAACTATAGACTTAACATATGTACATAGTGTGACCAGACGGTTTATATGAAAAATGGGGATATTAAGGATGAAAAATTGAAATTATTGTATGAAAAAGCGGCTGTTTTAAATTGTTCGCATATTTATAATTAACTTTTAAACGTTTTTTATTGTAAAAACCTTAATTCCACAACTAGCTTAGTTAGAATCACTGCAGAATATTTAATGACAGCACATTTTAGAACCAATATCCTGGTCAAAAAATATACTTTAGGTCATATGTTCTAAAATGCCAAAACTGGGTTTAGAAAACGAACAGCTGTTTGGAAAACCTTATTATATGCGCGGAAAGAAATGTGGACCTGTAAAAAATGTCATTGTACTTTAACAATAGTACTGTCATTGACAGGAAAATAAAGCAAATAAATTCAAATGTTAAAAGAAGTTCAAATGTTGTCATAGTTTTTAATTTTTATATGTATGTATTTTCTTTAAAATTAGCAAAAAAAAAACAAGTAAGAGTTTACATACGGCTGTTCCGAATCTTATATACCTACCACCAAATCGCCTATTATGGACATTTGTAAGAGATTTATGAGCATTTAAGTGATTTTTGGAAGTAGACTTTCTATGAGGACTACGGTCAAATATGGATTAATCATACTGAAATTACATTTAAATTTGTATATTCTGATTATGCTTGTCAAATTTCAACTTGATAGTCATTTTGATAAGAGATTCTTGCGAATTTTAGTAATTTTCGGAAGTAGGCTTTTTATGGGGGCTACGGTCAAATATGGAATGATCATCATCATATTTTATATATGTATGGAATATTTGTGTTGAATTTAAGCTGGATAGTAGTTTTTACAAGAGATTTATTTTCATTTAAGTGATTTTCGGAACTGGACTTTATATGGGGTCTAAGGTCAACCATGGACCGAACAAAAGAAAAATTCTGCTAAATTTTGTATTAATATTTCAATTTTATAGGCATTTTTTTATCATTAATATTATCGGGAAGATATTTCTATGAGGGCTAGGAGAAATCATGGACCGATTCTTACTATTTTTCTTATACTGTCTTCCTTTATCATAAAAATAACGTGTACAAAATTGCATGGCAATACCTGCAATATATTTAAAAAAAATTCAAGAAACATGTTTAAAAATATTAAATTTTTATGGAGGTTGTCTCACATTTTGGTCCATAATTCTGGTTCTACTATACTGAGTTGTCTGATTTTCAATACCAAACTGCTTAGGAGAATCATAAACTACTTTTTGTAAACTTTGTTGATTTTTGTTGTGTCTTTTGGACGTCAGAGTGTTTTACACAGACAAACGAACATAGCTCAATCAACTTAGAATTCGATAGGAATCAAGAATATACATCTGTATATACTTTGTTGGGTCTCAGATAAATATTTCTTAGTGTTACAAATGGAATGACAAACTTATATATTCTCTCATTCACCACTTATGGTGGTGGAGGGTATAAAAACTGAAACAGTATAAAGCGGAATGAGCTTTCAAAAAACAGGATAATTCCGGAATGTTTGGTCACGTTATATACGCGTATATATACATATAACACATATTGGGATCTGAAATGTTTAAGATTCCATGGATAATATAATTAGTATATCTGTATATGGGGTATTTAAAATTTTTTGACCACCTGTTGAAACCGACATACTATGGTTAAGTTTTATGAATTGAAAAAAAACGTTGGATAGCTATACTTGAAGAATATGACGTGCAAAGTTTTACGTTGAAAAGTCTTCACCTTAAGAATTGGTGGTCATCTAAAATACGAAAAATTAAAAAAACCACTTGAAACTTGCAAGTGTTTTTTCATCCATTCCATTTTCTTTGTAATAGTTTTTAGCTTTCAGATCCAAACCAATACAAAATATAGTCACTAGACTTGAAGGATATATCCACAAAAAAAAAATTTGATATCGCTGCTGGGTGAAAAGTTGCATGTGGTTTACAAGTGAAACGAAACTTTTCCAAATTTTGAACTTTTTGCAGATTTTACATAGGGGTTTTGCGCCGTTTAACAAAAATGAATTTTAAGCGCTGAATTAAAAAAACTGCGTAATTATATAAAGTTTCAGGTATATCAAGTTGGTGTGAGCGCACCAATAACGTATCACGGAGATCACAAACTTAAAAGAAATTAACGTAAATTTTATAAAAATTTATCTTTTTTGCGTCTGACAATCTGAATTGTCTTTTAAGTTGGGTAGTGTATTGCGTGATGTGAGTAACTTCATAAAGGGTACCTCCGAGGCGAAAACGCACTTTAAAATTTTTAAACTCAAAAATTTTATGAACTTTTGAAAATTTTTGCAAAAAAATCATTTTTTAAAGCTTTTTTTATATCAAAACATGGCATGGGAACATGTTTAGGTATTTTAATAGATTCTTCACGACGGACTAAACTGATAAAGTGCAAAAAAAAACGGATTTTTTTCAACCCGGGCGCGTGCAACGGCAGTTTTTCCCAAACACATTTCGCTTTGTGACAAGTAAAGCGCTGTATCAATTGCGCTGCAACGTACGTCGGATAGAAGACTTTACTGAGCTTGATACTAAAATTAAAATTTTATGGAGGAAAAAAATGTTTCTAACCTCAAAAACTGTAGTTTTTATATTTTTTTTAACTTAAAACCGCATTAAAAATGTTAACACGAACGGATTGCACATGCTCAAAAACAAATTCTAAGTGGCGTAAATTTTTGAAGTTTCCCATATATATGTTTATATATTAATATATATTTTCGTTTGTTTGTTCTACTTTGTTTTTATGCCAGAACTCCTACACATTTTGTTTTTAATTTCGATGTACCTGGTGGACAGACGGATTTCATTGCAACGCTGCCACAACCAAAAGAAGCTCCTCGTGGTTCACTTCACTCTATACGACGAGGAAGTTTCGATGTACGATCAATCGCCTCTGATGGTCTCAGGCGTACAAGTTTGGCTAAACTAACATCGTTACCTTTAGAAGCACCTATAACAAAGGTAAGACTAAACTGTCGCATTGAACAATTTATTGATTTAAAATTAACGTAACCACAATTTTTAGCTTATCACCCCTATCGTGAATAAAAATTCCACATGAAATTTGTTCCCTTTTCACATTTTTCCTATTACAATTCAATGTTAAAAAAAGGGAACAAATTTCATGTGAAATTTTTATTCACGATAGGGGCGTATGTTTTATCATAAAATACTTTTGGAAAAGCATACAATCATTTGTATTTAGCTTTATTTCATTCAAAATAAATATCTGCAAGAGCTTCGTTTTTCAAATCCCAAACTGTGCTTAGACGCTCAGTCCGTTTTGTAATAAATTTATAGAAGACAGGAAGCCACTCCATTTGGTTTATTGTCGCAAAAGTACATAGCTTTCGAAATAAGGATCTAAATCCTTATTTATCATTAAGTTAATTAAAATTTGAAACGTTTATATTTACTTGTATGCACTCAATACAATTTGAATAGGTTTTAAAACTGAACAATTTTATCTGTAGCAAGCACGTGTAGTACTTTGGTGTTTCTTTCAGAACGGGTCCGCCATTTAACATTTTTTTCAACTAGTGCTTATTTCGTGAATGGTAACACTTGCCTCATGTCTGATTTGACAGATAATTAGTTTTATGCTTCCGCTGAACGAATATGGTTGTGTATACGCTTGAACAACGCTGGGAAATATTGCGACATTACTTTGAAAATCATGGTACGGATTTTGGAAGAAGAGAAGCACCGTCAGCTCCGTATGTTCGTTATCTTGTGAAAAAAGTGAAAGAAACTGGCATCGTCATCGATAAACCAAAGCGTGAAAAACCAAAAACAGTGCTTACACCCGAGAATATTGCTGATGTGGCAGAAAGTGTGCGTGAAGCGCCATCAACATCAATTCACCGTCGATCTCAACAATTGAACATTTCGGAGACATCATTGAGACGAATTTTGCATAAAGACCTTGGTATGACGCCATACAAAGTCCAATTGGTTCAGGAGTTGTAGCCAACTGACCATCCAATGCGTTTTCGCTTTGCTAAGTGGGTCTGCGATCGACTTACAGAAGATGCCGATTTTGCCAAAAAAAAAAAAAAAATCATCTTTTCAGATGAAGCTCATTTTGATCTTGGTGGGTATGTAAACAAGCAAAATTGTCGCATTTGGGGCACAGAAAACCCGCACGCATACATTGAAAAGCCAATGCACCCAAAACGAGTCACTGTTTGGTGCGGATTTTGGTCCAGAGGCATAATTGGGCCATTTTTCTTTAAAAATGAGCAAGGAGTAGCCGTTACAGTCAATGGCGATCGTTATCGGGTCATATTGAATGAATTTTTGTTCACAAAAATTGAAGAGGAGGATATTGGCAACACTTGGTTTCAACAGGACGGCGCTACGTGCCACACAGCCGAAGCTACACTCGATGTTTTGCGCCCTGTTTTTGAAGATCGCATTATCAGCCGCAGAGCTGATGTCGTTTGGCCACCTCGGAGCAATGATTAGACACCGTTGGACTATTATTTGTGGGGTGCCGTCAAAGATAAGTGTTACGCCGACAAGCCAGAGACAATTGACGCTTTAAAGGACAATATTGGTGAAATACAGCTGCAAACAATCGATAATGTGCTTAAAAATTTGACCGATCGTGTAGGCTACTGCATGGCCAGCCGAGGCAGCCATTTTAATGAAATTATTTTCCATTATTAACCGGAAGGATTGTACTTTCAAATAAAAAAACAAATTTGAGAAAATATTCAGCAGTTTTTTTTATAGCATTTTCAAAAGAAAAAAAGGTTATTTGGCGGACCCTTTATTATTGGAGTAAGAAAAGAAAATATGTATGGAATAGTGAAAGCTGTATTTATACTCTATCTACTCCACCTTTGTGGGGAGGGTATTATTCATTTATGCTTCAACCAACACCCACCTCAATATACATACATAAATACCAATCTATTATAGTTTGTTTAATTTGTTGTTGTTATTAATTTGTATTTATTGTACTCATATTTTTATTACATATATTTAATTTTACTAATTTTTTAATTTCTTTTATTTACTGCATTGCGTTCGTTAACTGTTAATCCTATTGCATCTTACTGATCTGCGTTCTGTTCGTTTTGTTATTTCGTCCATTCGTTAAATTTCTCGTTTGTGCAATAACCGACCGTAAATCATTGGTTAATTGCGCCTCTTTCTAAAATGCACTCAACAACATATTGCACTTTTCAACCAAAAATGCAACAAAAAAAAATCAATATACCAATGATCCTCCCTGTAGATAATAAATTTACTCTCACAAGTACAGGAGAATTGTTCAGCGGATGAGGCACGACTGATTGATAAGGTAATGGAATTCTTGAAACGTGAAGGATTATACAGCCCACAAATGAAGGAAATACGACCAGATGATCCGATTGCTACCGATCTTATAGGTGCTCTTCTAACAGTAAGTATCAGATTTTAGAAAATGTTTCGTGTCAATACATATAAATTGAACTGTTTGCATTGTTTTGCAAACTCCATTTAGGGGCCGAATGTTTATTCATCTCGGCGCAGCTCTAATGACTCAATCGTCAAGTCTGGTCGTCCCTGCAATAGTACAAACACTCCTGGAATAATGCCACCTAAAATGAAGGTTAGTCTGGAGTATTTATAACCTATTGGTGGTAGATGTTAAATTACATATAAACATTTTGCGTTTGTTAATCATTTAATATTTAATAGGCAACCCCTCTCATCATGGAAATACTGGAAGAATCTCTAAATTGGGAATTTAATATTTTTAAACTAGAAGACGTCACCGAAAGGCATCCACTTTTGTACTTGGGTATGGAAATATTCAGGCGTTTCGATGTTTTCTGTACCCTCGGAGTGGATGAAACCGTGTGTAAAAATTGGTTGGCCTTGATGGAAAGCCATTATCACGCCGATAACTCGTACCACAACAGCACTCATGCAGCGGACGTTATGCAGGTAGATACATTTTAGTATTTTCATATTTGAAATTAAATCTAGTTCAACCGAACGATAAATTTGCTCTCTCTACATAGGCAACTGGTGTTTTCATATCACAACTGGCTGCTAAAGATTTAGTTATGGATCGTTTGGAAGAGGCTACAGCATTAATTGCTGCCGTTGCCCATGATGTTGACCATCCGGGACGTTCATCAGCTTTCCTCTGTAACTCAAATAGTCCACTGGCTATAATGTATAACGATTTAACCGTTCTCGAATCACATCACGCATCAATTACGTTCAGACTGGCATTAGGTACATACATACATATTTCATAAACATCTTTCCAGTGACTGCTCCAAATACATGTACATATATTGCATTTTGTTTTCTTTCCATGTAAATGAATTCGCACAGCCGATGACAACGTCAATATTTTTAAGAATTTAGATAAAGATACTTATAAATTGGCACGAAGTACTATTATCGACATGATTTTGGCCACTGAAATGACACGTCATTTTGAGCATTTGGCCAAATTTGTTAGTGTGTTTGGTGCTGAAGTTGAGCCCAGAGATGTAAGTGATCCATTCTCTTTTTAATTGTTATTATTATGTATAAATAGCTTTAGGATTATCAAACATTTACATTCATGTAATTTACACCCATCGGAAAAAGGATACTCCATTTGTAACACATCAAAATATTGGACATAGATCCAGTAATGTGCGTGATTATAAAATTCATTTTCATTTTGTGTTCAAAGCACTATGGGGTTTCATTATTATCTGTTGACCTGAAAAAAAAATTATAACAAAATGACCGTCCATCTGACTTTCCAACACCAATTAAAATTCGATAGAGCTTAAATGACACAACACAGTGTTCAAATGTCTTGAACATATTGTTTTATCATTTACATACATATGTATATTTTATATATGTATGTATGTATTTTTCTTTTGTTTGGTTTACCCATGGTGTAACTATACAAGGTGAGTGCAAATCGACAACAAATACAACACAATATAGAAACAACAGGCATTTTGTTTGTGTAAAATAATGTACTACTGTCAAAAACACTTGAAAAAGTATTACTTTTGACAGAAGGAAATTGTAAACAAAGTCAGTCAGCTGTGCTACTGCACTCACCTTGTATATTTACAGCATGAGTTTACCCCTGTGTACTTGTAGTTCAATATTTTTTTTATTGTTTATCAATGTGTACATTATATAAAATTAAGAGAAACGCTTTTCACGCATATGCGACAAATGCTCTTATCATTTGTGTGTATGTTTATCTTACACAACATTGATAATGATAAAGGATTTCGTGTCAAATTAACATTGATAGAGTGAATTCCAACTACTCCCAGTGTCTAGTAATGCAACAGAATAACCTTGTATTTACAACAGAATGTTGTAAAGTTATGGACTTCGCAAAGTGAAATTAGAAATCAATTTGACAAAAAAAAAGCACAAAAAAGCAAAAAAAAAAAAAATACGAAAGCCCGTGACTCGGTGATTTACGTTTTTAAAAATTTCTTCGTTTACACTGGCGTACAAAACGAGTGATGTTTAATATGATTTTACTTAAAGGGTCATAAAATGATAAATAACGAAAGAAGTTTTGTCAAATTTTTACCATTTTCTCTTTATTGTATTAGCAAAAAATATAATATTGAAAGTAATGATAACGTAACAAAAACAAAAGAGAAACATTTTTTTACTGAGAGTTTTTTGCAGCACGATTCACCCATTTCGAACGATTTTTCTGAAAAATCAAATATGTACACAAAATCTATTAGTTTTACAAGTGCGGCCATTGATTTATTTTGCTTTGGGTTTTAAGTGTCAAAATACAAATATTAACCCTCTAACTCCCAAATTTTTTTAACAAGATTTTGATGTTGAATTACAAAGGTTAAGTTTACACTTTGCGCAGTACGATTGCGTTTCAGATTTACATCCTTGCAATTTGCATATTTTTCCCCCTGTTCTGTCAGTAAATATGTACGTATGTAACACTTCTTTGGTTTAGGCTGTGTAGTGGTCTTTGGTCTACCCGCTTGCCGCTTTTCAGAATTGGTACCAACAGCACATAGTGATTCAGCCACTGCTGTGCGAAATTTCGGCAACTGAGTTCCTCGTTCTACCTAATGCAAACGATGGAAAAGGACATATGCATTCACCATTGCTATATCTATGATATGAAAAAAAAACGCAATTGGTCCACTTTCTAGTTTTTATGCGAATGTGATAACGGCCTATTATGGAAGGGCTGCATAAGGTCAACTCCTCCTATATGTTGGTTGTATTTCTTAATTACAAATGGACAGTCAATCTCCGTCTGTTGTTGTGCTTTTCTGTCCCATCTTATTGCCTTAAGAGGTTGTTGTACAATGTTCCGGGACGTAAATGGTTTGACACCTGCGTAAGTGGATAGCAAACGCACAGTTTTAGTGTACCGCCACAAAACATTGCTTATATCAATTCCGTAGAAGACGCTGTGCAAGCCAAAGATGGAGAAGAAGCTGCCACTTCATTTTGAAATGCACTGATATTGCTCAGGTTTCGGTCGAATTCAGGCAGTCATCAATCAAACTATCCATATCGCCAAAAGCATAAGGGGGATCTATGTCATCGTCACTATCAAAATCCTTTTCGCCACTAGTTTCAATATCGGAATCGATTGAATTCATCAATTCTTCAATTTCGACCTCTGATACGGCTGACAGTTAAAAAATTCTTTACGGCGTGACATAACTAACAACGAATATTGCAAAAATAACAATTAAAAAATATACCTACTAGATAAAGACTTATGCTGAAATACACTACACAAAAAATTTCACTTAGCTGCCCAACCCCGCCTATAGACGACCTCACAAAATCGTACAATTTGTGCTTCCAAATATACTTCAGACAATAAGTTTCAACACTGAACAATAAAGAATAGTTTATTTTACTCACCGATGATTTCTTCAACTCGATACGATCCCAATTAGATTTTATATTAATTTTCTAATATTTACATTTTTAACGAAAAATTAAAAGCGTTTTATTTCGGCAAAATCCAACTTTCAACTGATGTAATCGCTAAAAAGCACGTGCTACAATAACGGCAAGCATATCAGCAGACACATACATACATATATACAACAAATTGCAATAGCATTTACTGAAAAATAAAATTAACCTGTGTAAGGTTTAGCTCATTAGGTTAAGCCCGTCTAGCGGCGGCCTTAGGAGTTAGAGGGTTAAATTGTCCCAGACTCAGACGTTCGATTAATGATATGCGAGAGGAAAAAGAATGGTTCGAAAACACCTAACCAAGCTGCTTATGATGTAAATAAAACCGTAAGTGAATGGACAGGACAGCAAGAAGAACACTTCAAAGAATAGAATATGTCGCAGCAGTTAAAAAGATAAAGCCAGCTCTATCTGAGAAAATTACAAAAGCGCGTAGAAGATTGGAAACGATTCATTTGGTCGGACGAGACTAAAATTAACCGTTTCCAATCAAAACTGCAAAACTATTAAATTTTTATTTTTTATTAGAGAAAATTTATTACATTCTCTCGAGTACATTAATTTTAATAAGTCAAAAACCATTGTAAAGTAATTCTTTTAACTGACACAATGGAATGCATTTTCTATCCTGCTAAGATTTTAGTTGTTAATTGGCACCAGATTTATGCGCATTTAAGTGATTTTATATGGGGACTACGGCCAAATATGAACCGATCATCATAAAATTAAGTATGAATATTTTTATATACATATGTATGGACTATTTGTGTCGAATTCGCATTTAACTGGTTTCCTGAAGTAGACTAATTTTGGCGGCTATTGTCAAATATAAGTATATTTTGATTATGCTTGTCGAATTTCAACTTGATAGTCATTTTGATAATAGATTTATGCGAATTTTAGTGATTTTCGGAAGTGGACTTTATATTGGGGCTACGGTCAAATATGGGCCGATCATCATTATATTGAGATGGACGATTTTTATTTCTGTTGAATTCATAGTGTGAAATTTTGATCTATAACTCAGATCCTACTAGATCGATTTTGCCCATTTTTAATACCAAATGGATCAAAGAATGTTTGGTAAAAATTTCATTGTTCTATGTCTTTTTTTTTTGAATCTCTATCGTGCCAACAACAAACGGACGTACATAGCTAGATCGTCTTAGAATCTTATGAGGACCCAGAATATTAGGCATGTTCTGCAATCACAGTGATTTTAAATCACGAATGATTTTGAAATCACGGGAGGAATATTTTGGTGTTCTGAAAATCACGAGATTTTCAATTTTTAGTAGTGATTATGATTGTTCTAAATCACGAGCTAACAGCTGATTTTATCTGTGTTGACTACTAAAAAGTAAAAATAAATCACGAAATAATAATTGTGGTTTTAAAAAAAAAATACATATTAAAGTAACATTTAGGATTATAATGTAATGTCTTAAAATAATTGTGAAAGTGAAAATACAGTACCAAACTTAACAATAAATTTATAAAATTGTTTGTGAAAAATTTAATGCAAATGCCCTTGCTCCCGAGGCTAACAGTGTCGTGAGAGTAGAACTCATAGTAGAATAAACTTAAACCTAATACTTACATACTAGAGAAAATAAGAAAAAAAAGGAAAGAAAACAAACAAAAAATAATAAAAAAAAATGAACTTCAAATATATTTTTTAACCCCTGTGAGATCCAGGAAGAGTTTTTTTAAAAAAAAAACCGGTGAAGAATTAGCCATATTGATAACAATATTTTCATTTTGTAATCCAAGAGGAGACATATAAGGAGTATTAGTCCAATTGTATCCCCTTTGAGAATCAATTATATCTTTTAAAATGTCATTATCATGAAAATGTAATCTATTAATATATTTCCTAATTATATCAATTACATAACAGCTTAATGGTATTACCCCTGACTCTTTGTATATTACAATATTTGAGAATCTTTTAATTCTTGAAACAAAATTCTTACCAATGCATGATCGTAAGACTTTTCTTTCAAAAATTTCAAATTTATTCATTAGGGTGGGAGAAACATGGAACCAAACTGGGAATCCGTATAACAATACAGGCCTTAAACATGTTTTATAAATTAATAATTTTGTCCTAATTGGTAATGATCTTCCAAAACATCCCTTTATTTTATAGACTTTATTTAACATTAATTTACCATGGTCATTGAATTTAAATAGCTTATTAAAATATATACCAAGGTTTTTCAACACCATTTAAACTAATTTTTAATTTTTTACTCTCTGGGACAACATAGTACGCACATCTACCAGAAGCATTTCTTAAACAAATTGCCTCACTTTTATACCCCAAAAATCATAAAATTCTTTAACTTTACTTAAATGTCTCGACACTATTTTAAGTGCTTCTTTTGGAGATTCATGATGAGCATAGAGTAGTGAATCATCTGCATAGAGAACACCAGTTGAGTTTGAGAAATTGTGAGG
Organism: Bellardia bayeri; assembly: GCA_950370525.1. Lineage (NCBI taxonomy): Eukaryota > Metazoa > Arthropoda > Insecta > Diptera > Calliphoridae > Bellardia > Bellardia bayeri. The sequence continues at coordinate 38,441,843 of OX493268.1, read as the reverse complement.
AAAATCGTAAATAAAAATATTGTACAAATGAGGTGCCAGAATTGAACCTTGAGGTACTCCACATGAAACCTGACCAAAATCAGATAAATAATCATCTAATTGTACACAAAAATGTCTATTAAAAAAAAAAAACTTTTGAAAAGTTTAATTATATGAAAATCAATTCCTATATTTTTCATTTTAAAAATAATTCCATTGTGAAATGCTCTATCAGAGGCCTTTTCTACGTCAAGTGAAAGAGCAACTGTACAACTCTTTTTTCGTAAATTGCAAATAACGTAATTTTGAAACTTTGTAAGAGCGTCCACAGTAGAGTGACATTTTTTGAAACCGAATTGCAAGTTTGGTTTATAGCTTTCATTTAAACCAAAATCCATTTTTTCACGAATGAATTTCTCAAATAGTTTTCCTAAATTTGATAATAAAGAAATACATAGGTCTTAGATTATTAATGTCACAAGAGTTAGTTTTCTTTTTAATTGGAACAATTTTTGAAATTTTCCACCTATCAGGAAAATAGGCATTATTCAAGCAATTATTGAAACTTATAACTAAAAATTCAAAAGCTTTACCAGGAAATTTTTTTATTATAAAATTCGAAATTTTATCGATTCCAGCTGATTTCTTATTGTTTAATTCTTTAGATTGAGACACAATGTCATTTAAATTTATAAGTCGAGTGCAATTTTGATTATTCAGAGCAGAAAAACTGTTATCAAAATCAAATAAAACAATATTGTTTAAAGAAGCTAAGAAGCTATCAATTTCCGGAATGTCTATTTCTAATACACTGCCACTATATACATCCGAAAAATGATTTTTTAGTGCAGTCAATTTATCATTCGCATCATCAATAAATAAACCATTAACTGATAAATTTCCAATTGTTGTTCTACGTTTATAGCCTAAAATATTATAAATTTGTTTATGTGCGAGGGGACCTGGTTTAATTTTTTCAAGCTTCTCATTAAAATTTTGGATATGCTCCTTACTAACTTGTTCCTTTATTAAAATATTTAAAAGTTGAATTTGTTTAGAAATAAATTTATATTGCTCATTATGTCTATTTAAGGTCCTGTTATAAATTATCCTCAATTCTTTCTGCCACCTGTATTTAATTTTAAATAATTTTTTAACAAATTCAGAAGATTCAAACTTTCTTGATTTTAATTCAATTTTCTTGGAATGAATATCAGTGCATACATTTACAGCCGTAGTAAATTTATTAATATAAAAATCAATTTCATTGTCCGTCAAATTTCTGGAAGAAGGGGGGGGGATGTTGGATTAGTTTCGTAGTCAAATCGTTTCTGAAAGTATCCCAGTTGGTACATTTAAACGATAAATATGAAATTGGTGGTTTTAAAATAAAATCAAACTCAAATAATTTTAAATTTAAAACTAGTGGAAAGTGATCTGAAAATGTAGGCAAACTTTCAATATTGTAAATGTTGGAGCTCAAAAGAAAATGATCTAAAAACGAACACCCATTCGGAAAAGAAGGAATGTTGTTGCAAAGTCTTATAAATGAATGTGAGTGAAGATTTAACCAATCGGAAAACGTGTTACCATTAAGGTTGTTCAAATTATCTTCCCAAGACATATTTTTGGAGTTAAAGTCACCACCAATTAATAATCCATCGAAAATGCTATTTTCGATAAACCATTTTCCAATTGAGTGGTATTAAAGTTACAAGGAATATAGATTGATCCAATCAAGAATTTTTTAATTAAAAAAAATCACGAAAAACGTATACAAATCTAAAAAAAAATTATCCACAAAAACTAAATTTGTAAATTTTAAGTTTTTCCTGCGTAAAATAGTTACTTTTATTTCAAAAACAAATAAAGAACAAATGATTTTAAATGTATGTGATAATTTTATTACAAGAGTTCAATGAAAAATGCTTAAAAAACTCTAAGTGATTTCAAATCATTAGGCTGTTAGATGACCATTTTTAAATCACGAGATTTCAATAATTTTTCTTTACAGAACACATTTTCAGTGATTTCAAATCACTTTACGAAAAAGTGATTTTCAGAACATGCCTGTATATAGACGTGTTTCATAGTGTTACAAACGGAATGGCAAACGCAATATACTCCCCATCTTTTTGGTGCTGGGTATAAAAACATGCTCTGGTAGTATTTATTGCATTTAGGTAACAGGTAATTTTGAAGGTCAAGAGGTTAAAAATTAAAAAATCAGTTAAAAAATGCGAATTTGATATTACTATGAAATCTTTTCCCAATTAACACATTTCGATATGAAAATAACAGTCGTAAATAACGGTCGTGTTTTAAAAAAAATCTTAATACTCCAACAAATCCCGATGATAAAATTGCTAAGAAATTCAATTATAATATTATAACAATAAAATAATGTACAGAAATCCGAATTTCCCCTGCTTTTTAAATTAAGTTGGAAAATATTGGCCACGCCAGCAAGTAGTGCATTGTCGTAGAGGGTCTTTTCACAAGCCAGACACAGCTTAAAAAATTCAAACCCCAAAAGTTAGCAAAAAATGCATTTTCATTTTCTATTTCCGAGAAGTACCAAAAGTGTAGACAAGAATTACTAAAATGTGGTCCCAAACCGAACTACGTAGTCAGTATTGACGCAGTCTACTGGTAGATTTCGTAGGAAGCAGCCTCTGCTAAATGTCACTAGCAGATAGCATTGGTAAGGGTATAATTCGTTAGTAGTAATGGTAACATCGTTAATAGGTAATCAGTATAATTTTACTATTGATATTTCCACATAAGATTAATGGTAAGTCGCAATTTACACGAAGCAATTTTGGTTGAAAATATTGATTTCCTTGAAATTTCTTTCGGTGTTTAGACAGCACAATATAATTGCTTAAATCACTCGTATTGCTAGTAGAATCAAGTGTGTACTCGTCTAATTTTCCACTCACCCCGATGTCTAAAAGGTAATCAACCAAGCTTAATGAATTGCTTCGTGTGAACTGGAACTAAAGTAGCAATGATTTAAGCAACCTTAATTTGTTTTATCATTTACTTTAAAAGTTGAATTTTTCAACTAAAAAAACAATTATGACAATGAGTCTTGATCATGTTTTCATCTTGTTAATAGAAGAACGGCAATTTATGGCACGTGTTGAAATATGTTTTAATAAGGGCCATGTCGCTCATCTGGTCACCTAGTACATAATTTGAAACACGACAAATTGCATGCAATTGTCGTTAAATTTGTCCTTGAAGTATTTCTAGTAGTAGTAGATATTGTTTCTCATCCTGTCGCGGATATGGCTTGAAACAGAACAAAATGGATCCAATCAAGACAAGTTATTGTCTATCTTATCGTACTTGTCCTCGACAGCAGTTAAAATATCGAATATACCGAAAAAAACCGAATATAGTGTCACCAATATAATAACATTTTAAATTGGCAATTATTTATTTACAATTTTATTTCGAAATTTCCGTTGACAATAAAATACTGTTACTGAAATAACAGCAAATGCTGTTAGCGCTAATATACTGTTTCCGAAATAATCTGAAAACATTGCCGCATTCAAAGAGAAAAAGTTGTAGTAGAGAAGTTTTATACTCGTACATATTAGTAGTAAATAATGAAGTAGCTAATAAATAATGAGTGTGACCAAAACACTCAGAAAGTTAGTTTTGTATACGAATCTATTTGGAAAATAAAAAAAAGGTTCTAACATTTGTATAGAGATCGCCTAGCATATTAAATTTAATATCAATGATTATCAGTTTTAATAATTTCACATTCTATTTAACTTTTACAGATCGTACAAAGCGAAGAAGAAAGTTCCATACTAATGCGCCGCATGCTTATCAAAGTCGCCGATGTAAGCAATCCAGCCAGACCAATGACTTGTTGTATCGAATGGGCGCGACGTATTGCCGAAGAATATTTTATGCAAACTGACGAAGAGAAAGCTAAAGATCTGCCAATCGTCATGCCAATGTTCGATCGCGCCACCTGCAGTATACCAAAAAGCCAAATTGGCTTCATAGAATACATCATACAGGACATGATGCATGCTTGGGACAGTAAGTATCATCATACTAATAACGAACTGACAAACATTCATGTTTTTTTTATCAATTTGAGGTTTCATCGATATGCCTGAGTTGATTACGTACATGCAGATCAACTATTCGCAATGGAAGAAATTCGAAGAACAAGGTATTCACACACTCGCCGAGGTTAAGGCAAAACAAATGTCTCTTATGAATAAGAAATCTGCTCTCAAATAGCACATGGCATTTAAGAGACTCTTCTTAGGACTCCTCAAGCCCCAGCCGCTACAATTACAATGTGCATTTTCGATTGGTGAACATGAAATAGAAGAATATGTTCAAAAATAAAAACATCGCCAGCTCGACTAATTCAGACTCAATCAGATGTGCACGGCTACGTAAGGTGTCGCAAAAGTCATACCTGCTCAAAAACAAAATAACTAAATTAAATAAGAATACATTTAAATAATAAGTTTAAAGCAAAGTGCTGATTAGTTGAACGTACGTTCATTTCATGTTTTAAACAAATTACTTACATTTCCTCTACATTTTTAACGATGACTCTTACTACTATTAACATACATACATACATATGTATGTACGTTTCTCTCTTGCGTCCACAATTACTTCCATCTAATGCTACTTATCATCACCTTATCGTATCATGGCATCATTGCACCTTCTCACCTAAATACATCAATCACATCTATCTACATAATAAGGCATTAATTAACACCTCCAATAATCTTGTTTGCTTGTTAGTTTGTTCCTTAGAATTCAAGAATGTATATATGTACATATGTATGTATTGTATGTATGTATGTATCATTTACAACTACATATTTAATAATGCAATACATAAATGTATCCCAACTTAAACATATGTAATTTAAGAATAAAAAAATCAATCAATCTTTAAAAAAAAAATTATATTATAAAATAGCATGCAGAATTTTAAAAGTATGTGCGAGTATGTACATATGTACATATATATGTACATACATACATAGTAAATCAAAAAGAAGCGATTTAATGTTTTGTAAAACGGCATATATTAATAATAATGATTTATTTTTTGTTTGTCTCTTTTGGGCTGGACTCAACTTTAAACTTTAACTTACACACGCAAACACTTTTATACTTATGTATGTATATGTAAGCCTTAATACATTAAATAGTAAATACCTACAAAAATAAATAAATCCATAAATAATTGTTATAAAAATAATTTAAAAAAATAAAGAAATATATATACATAAATATGTATTTATGTACATAAATGTAAATGTATAGTAGAACGAAACATGTCTAAATGTTGCAAATAAATTTAGTCAAATATATTTATATACTGTTACATACATATGTATGTATGTGTGTATGTACGAGTATTTATTTGAAAAATAACAACATGAAAAACTTCAATAATTATACTACATATGTATATGTAATTATTTTTTAAATTGCTAAAATTAGTTAAATTCTATTCAATTAATACGCACACATACAATACATATGTATATTTACTAGGATGTTTTTTTGGGCGCTAGAGGATTGCGTTTCGAATTATTGTGACACTTGACATATTAATAGTACAACAATGATGATTTGAGTCAAACTACAAAAACTAAAGAATTACAGCTACATATGCTGAAATATCTTTCTAAAATGCAATTTTAGGCATATACTCGTACATGTATGTATTTGCACAATGCGCACAATTTTTTGAAAACGATTAAAAATTGTCTGTTGAATTGTTTGAAAAATGAGCATTAAAAAATCTTATTATTATTTTTTTAAAAAAGAAAATAATTAAATTAACCATTTTATCCAGTTGAGATAAAATTTTTTACCAAATATTCAGCCATGTCACAGAATTTAATTCCGTTCGGAAGTGTAATTAACTCCGTATTTTTAAATTACAATTCCACATAGCAAATTAAAAGTGGTTTCATTCCGTAAAATTTTTTCGTTTTACTTTTCTATAGAAGCAATCATCATTGCAATCATCATGTAATTAGATCGCTTAATATATGTATGTATGAAATTGCTTTGAGTTTAAGGTTGTCTGAGTAGACCCTAAATCGAGGCTATCGCCATGAAATTATGTAGGTCGCACGATTTCTATATATGCATATATGTATGAATATTATATTTTATTGAATTGTATTTGAATACCACGATTTATGGGCCGATTATGTGCTACTTTGGGGGACAACCAGTGTCATCTATACCAAATTTTATCGAAATATAAATATCACGTTTGAACCAAATTTTCAATGTGGCTGCTTCACACCAAGTGTCATATCAATTCGACCGGCACTCCTCGAAGTTAGAAAAAACACCGTTATTTTTGAATGGAAAATATTTATCTATGTTTACATATGTCTCAACTCTAGTATAGGTTATATGAATGTATAGTATAAATGTAATTTTATATTTATGACAATCTCTTCAAAAAAGCAAAAATATTTTTACAAAACAAAAACCAAAAACAATACAAAAACAAACTATTATTATACAAATTGTTAAATGAAATAATAACTTTTCTAAAACTAAGATTTAAAAAAAAACAACAAACTATTCAAATAAAAACTAGAGACATTATTATCAAATTATTATCATGTCAATCTTTTTTACTACATCTATGTACTACTGACTGAAGAAATAAAAATAACATATACAAGTACAATATAATAAATATGTACATATGTATGTGAAATATTCGTTAGAAATAAAAGATTTGTCTAGGAAAAACATTTATTTTTTATTTCTTCTTATTTATTTATCAAATTCAGAGATTACAAGCCTAAAGGCCTACTTAATCTAGAAATCTTATGGCGAAAGATGAATTCCCAAATATACATCTAATAAGATAAGAGATATTTATATAAAAACACTTTATGTACTAAAAAAAACTTTTTTTACGTAACAGAACATTTTTATTTTTAGAAATATTTCTTAGAAATGCTGTTAAAGTTTGCAACTGATCTCCTAAATTACGTTCTTCCTAAGAAATATAGTGGTTCCAAATTCGGGATACCCTTACCACAAATCATCTAGTCATGTACAATGAAGAGTGTCTAGGGCAAACAATAGTATTAGTTCTGGTTGAGGTTTGCCAAACTTCATAATTTAAAAAAATTGTAGTAATAAACATTGATTAACAAAAGTATAAAAATCAGAACCTAAAATGTCAATAACATGGGCAGAAATATGTTCATTATACCGAAGATTACAAATAAAACGAACTACACGGTTAAAACACAATCGTAATTTAATCATATTTTGTTGGGACGTCCCGGAAAATATTTCAATCCCATACAGAAAAGAAGGTAGACACAAAGACAGCGCAACTATCTTTTTGACTTCAAAATGCAAAAAATATCCAAGGCAATAAAGCTTTTTTATGATAAAAGAAATTTTTGATATTATATAATCTATATTACTTATATGAAAATTAAAATCAAATTTAGAAGCTAAGTATGTACATATATACCCAAAGACTTATAATGCGATACGTACGCAATTTTTTCATTCATTACTGATATACATACATATGTATGTATTAGGCAAAATTAGGTTGTTTGAAAAATACATGGCTTTTGACTTCAATATATTTTAAAGTGTTGTTGATAGTATTTTCCAGATGTGTTACCCCTAATCCAGAATCATCCACTAAAAGTTGAATATCTATCATCTACATAAGTACGTATAGCAACTGCATAAAGTAATTTCACGATACAGATCATTCATGTACATTATAAACAAGAGTGGTCCTAAAATAGATCCCTGTGGAACACCTCTGAACATTTTTAGAGTCAATGATCTTTTTCCTCCATATTCAACATACTGAAATCTGTTCGTAATGAACTCCAAACTAATTTATTAGAAGAGGTACCAAAATCAAAATCTTTTTGAAGTTTATTACATAAAATTTCATGACTTAAAGAGTCAAACGCTTTACTTAAATCAAGTATCACAAGTAGTGATGGCACGATTAATCGAAAAACTAATAATAATCGATTATTTTTCTTTAATTAACGATTTAATTGTATCGTAAATTCTCTACCGATTAATTGGGTTAATCGATTATTCCAAAAAATAATCGATAGGCATCCAGGACCAAAAAGAAATAGAAAAAGAGAAGAGGAACAAACGCATGGATGAGCGTTTTTCGTGGCTGCCAGATGAATTTCGGAAAAAATCGTTAAAAAAAATCGTCAAAATGACGATAAATCGTAAAATCTGGCAGCTATGTTTGTGTCCCTTTTTCCCCGCATTTTGTTGTGTATAATTATTACAAACATTGACGTTGTTTACTATAGGCTGACAAAATACATTTGTATACAATAAATAACAAGAGATAATAATAAAAACATATATATATAAAAAACATTGTTTGATCTTAAGGTGGTGTTGAAACGCCAGCTGTTTTTTTTTAGTCATGTTCGTTATCTCAAACTTTATATACATATGTATGTATGTATGTATGCTAAGTTGTGTTAAAAAAATAGCAAACGTATCAAGTTATACAAAAAAAGTGAAAAAACAATTGTCCATAAATTAAATGTTTCATAAATTAACAAATTTATAAATTATTTTTATTTTCATCTTGAAATTAAAAAAAATTGTATGTATGTATGTACATATGTATTTATTTTTCCTGCAAAAATGTTTGTAAACAATAACCAGTTGTTTTTGACATTACAACCATGAAAGCAAAAACAAAAATACCATGTTGTTTCTGTTGCTTTTGTATTGTTGTAATATTGCCATCATCTTGTAGAGTTATTTCACCATGCGTAGAACAAAGAAAACAACAACATAAATCTCTCATAGCTTGTTGTCTGCCGATAGAGCTAAGAGAACAGCAGATAAAGCTGAGCTTAGTCCGTTATCTGATAATACTCCTGCAGCGGCAGATCTTATTTTTTCAAGCGTAAATGACTCTTGCTCACACAGTCGTTTGTGGAATTGGCTGGATGCTAAATTTACCAAACAAGACAGTTATATGAAAGAGCAAGCTGGAATAATAAAAGATATGATCGGGCGCGGAAAGTAAGAGAATTTTAATAATTGAAATTGAACAAAAATTTAAAGACTTAAAATGTGAGATTATAAATGAAATGAAAGGCGAATTAAAAGATAGAATAAATAAATTAGAGATGGCCAATACGGAAATTGATCAATTAAAATCTGACGTTGGAAGTTTAAAAATTAAGTGTTTAAATCATGAAAATTCTATGCAACTCTCTAAACACTATTATGCCTGTGATTAAATCTGTTTTTCGTGTAAAACACTACAAAAAGCACGGAAATGTTATTGATCCACCCATTGTAATAAAATTTAACATGCCGTATGAGAAAAACTATTTTCTAAGAATTGTTGCAGCTCATCGTCGTAAATTTAAATCGCCGCTACGATTGTCCGATGCCGGTTTTCAAAGTGATAAGAGTTTTTACATCAATTTAAAACAGCGATTGGACTAAAAAAGGATATGCTATTAAAAACAGTTTACACTCTAAGGGGAATTGTCTACATTAAGCAACATGAGAATAATGAAGCCAACAAAATTATTTTTCCAGAGCAATTGAGGCAGTTTTTTCGCTGCACTACATACGTTTTTTAATGTCCTTATGATAATGTTGTTTGTTCCTTTACTAATTGTTTTGAATTTCTTTAATAATTACATGACTTTATTATTTTATCTTACTTCAATATTTAATTTAATTTTACTTTTTCAATACTTTGTTATTTTTGCTTTAATTCCAATGATTCCATTTCTTAATTTAATATTATCTTTATTTTATATAAGTTCTGATTTTATTAGCATTACACACATTATTATGCACTTGTATGGCCTTTATCAGTGATGAGCGTGGAAGGTCCAAAGATTTAACAATGAATATGGTTAGAATATTTGCTAACTATAAAAGAAGTTTTAAAATCGTACACATAAATGCACAAAGTTTAAATAATAATTTGGATGAACTCTGGTATTAATGTTATTTGTGTTACGGAAACATGGCTGTTAACATCAACCCCAGATAATAATATATGTCCCAATGGGTACAAGGTATTTAGAGATGATAGAGGAAGTCATGGTGGCGGTGAGGCCATTTTTATTAAGAATAGCATTTCTTGCAAAATATGCAACAAGTCATCTTTAGCATACAGTACAACTGAGCAAGCGGTTGAGTTTATATTTATTGAAATTTCTTCATTTGACAAAAAGATGCTGGTAGGTTGTGTTTATAGGCCAAATAAGAGAATACCACTAACTGGTTTGTATTCAACACTAGAAACTCTCGCCACAGTGTATAATGATATAATCATTACTAATGACTTTAATTCAAACATATTAGTGGAGACGACGCTCCAAGATAATATGTTATCGCTTGGTCTTTTTCCAGTCAACATGATTAATCCAACGCACCATACATCCACAGCAAGCACGCTGATTGACCTTTTCTTTGTGTCCAACACTACGAATATAATTCTGTATGATCAAATATCTGCTCCGTGTTTTTCTAAACATGACCTAATATTCCTAACTTATAACTTTCAAATCCATCAAATTGAACAGTGTTTCAGTTATCAAAGTCACGATAACTGAAACACTGAAACACATCTAGATTTAAATATTTTATATGAATATTGTTCCTATATTGCCTGCAATGATATCTATTTTATATACACCGTTGATGAACAATCTTCATTTCTGGAACACAGTATTCAATATCTTTTCGATCTAACAGTACTACTAAAATATTTTAAAAAAATCATTACATACTCAAAAACCATGGTTTTCAAATTCTATTAAGAATGCAATACAATTGAGGGACTTAGCATATGCCAGGTGGAAAAGATTTAAAACTCCTGAACTAAAATTACAATGTGGATGCAAACATGCTTAACAGAACTTTCACTACAGGCAAATCCTACTTTTTTTAATTTTTCCTCAAGCTCGCCAAATACAGATACTGAAATAATTAGTGAACATTTCCAATTTTCGTGCGTTACTTAATATGACGTTATTTCAACAAGCTCTTTGATAAAATCAAATGCAGTAGGAATTAACGACATACACCCGAAGTTTATAAGATAAGGGGTTTCGTCAGAATCACAGCTGCGTTACGGCTCTTGTGGAGGTTAGCGAAAATATACGTCAAGGATTAGATGAACGTAGTATGAATTGTTTAGTACTTCTAGACCATTCTAAGGCGTTCGATACGGTAGACCATGACATACTTATTAAAAAACTGGACCACTTTTTTCGGTTTAACGACACTCTACTAAACTTATATCTTCGTATCTTACGAACCGCACACAATCGGTGTTTGTGAACAATACATGGTCAGATAGCGTATCCCTTAATAGAGGAGTACCTCAAGGTTCTATTTTACGACCACTCTTATTTTCTTTATATATAAACGATTTACCAAACCAACTCTCTAAATGCAAAATCCATTTATACGCAGATGACGTGCAACTTACTTTAAGTAGCTCTGTTCAAAATATAGTTTCAGGAATATCATCTCTAAATGAGGATTTGAACAAAATTTACCTCTGGGCTTGTGCAAATGAACTCTGTTTGAATCCGCACAAATCTAAATGCATTGTGATATGTAAAAGGAGCTTAAATCATTACATTCCAGAGGATATTGTTTTAAATGGTGAAAAAATTTAAATTGTTAATTCAGCGAAAAATCTCGGTATAATTTTCAATAGCAATCTGACATGGACTGATCATACAAACTCACTGGTTGGTCAAACATATATAAAGTAACGAGCTCTCTGGTCTACACAATATTTTACACCAATAAGAATAAGAACCTTACTAGTCAAGACGTATCTGATTCCTTCTCTAATTTATGGGTGCGAGTAATTTGGAAACTGTGATTCAAGTAGTAAAAGAAAGTTTAATATATTGTTTAACAACATTATAAGATACGTGTATGGATTGAGAAGGTTTGATCATGTTTCTGCTGTTTCCAATAAACTTTACGGAGTTTCACTTGATAGCCTATTAAAAATTCGTATTCTTGTATTCTTGCACAAAATAATAAATACTCAAACTCCCAAATATATATTTGAAAAAATACGTTTCTTCCAATCGTCTCGAAATCGAAATATTATAATACCTCGACATCAATATCTAGTGTCTGAATGGTTGTTTTATGTACATGCCGCTCGTCTTTGGAACAATCTTCCACGAAATCAACAAATAAATAGTAATGCTAATAGTTTCAGAAATTTTTTATATAACTTTTACACGTAAGATGTTATCAATATAGGTTTTTCTGTAACTAATTTGTTTATGTTCATGATAAAATTGTTTATAACGTAATGCGTTCCTGTACTATAAATATAAGACTTAGTCTTGTTGTACAGGAAATGAAAAAATTCAATAAATAAAAAACATATATATCTACATAAATGGCTAAAATAAAAAGTGGAGTTTGGAAGCAATAAAAAGTGGAGTCGCATGGGAAGAAATGAAATCGGTCTACCCTAAGCTGTACTCTCTTGCACAAAAAATATTGCTTTTTGATTGGTACATCAGAGCGGCTTTTTTCTAAAGCCGGTGAAATAGTAACGCAAAAACGGAACAGATTAACCACGAAACGGCTATCAAAGCTCCTATTTTTGAATTATGTGATAAATAAATGATTTTTTTTAATAAGTAATAATAATTTTTTTAATTATGATAATTTTAAATCTTTCCAATTAATTGCAATCAATCATTTTTTCTTTTCGATTAATCATACAATCCATTAATCGATTATTCATTTTTTTTTTTTTTTGCCATCACTAATCACAAGTAATGAATTATAAGGGCTGTCGATATTCCTCCTTATATTTTCAGTAATACCAATACCAATCCAGTAGTATTATAATTTTATAAATTTATACAAAAAAATTACTTATTATGGGCCAGTCATCATTTAGTGGCATTACTGCTGTGCATATAAATATATTTAGTGTCGAATTTTATCACTTTTAAAAGATTTATACATGTTGTGAGGATCCAAAATTCTGGGAATTTTAGCCCACACAAATCTGTACTTTTGTAATGAATAAGAGAATGAGAAAAATGTAGCTTACATTGCCTGTAGTTATTAATACATAGTATAAAAGCCAATGTAATAGACTAAATCACTATCTTTCGTGCTGTAAAAGTGAACAAGGAAGACCGGTTTGTCCCATGGTAAATTAACAAAAAAAAAAAAAAATACATAAAAGAAATTATTTTGTAAGAACAGGGCGCTGGTTTACAATCAGTAAACAAGGAGGATTACATCCTAACTTATTCAAAACAGATTTACAACCATTGAGGGAGAATCATAAGGCAAAAGTGAAACACATTTTTCTGGGAAGTTAACACTCGGAAAAATCAGGCGCAAGACTAGATTCCAGTATTACATCCTAGAATATCAAGAACAGTAGGAGCTAGATGACCGGTACAAGTCACCGATAATTCCGGAATTGTTTTCAATAAAGATAGACATAAAAGTGAATTAATAAAACCTGTGAAAGTAAAATAAAGAAAGTTTAATTAATTAAGAAATGTATGTAAATGATCCTGGACGAACTAAGCATTACCCCAGCTTCAAATCCGTAGTAACCGGAGGTTAGTTACAATGTTAAAGTGATTTTCGAATTGGTCTTATATGCGAACTTTGACTTAACTTGAAATTTATTTGTGTTAAATTTTATTTGGATTTTTAGATTACGAATTGACTGGATCATTCCAAACATTCTGTTACATTTAGTATGGACATCTAGGTTTAGATTATACACTTTGTTGAATCTTCTTTTATATAATTCTCAAGACGTGTGTCTGTACATATATATTTACCAAAATTTACCAATTTAAAAAACTAGTAGCAAATTAAAAAATATAAATTTTTTTGTCAAAAACCGCTAATCTTTCATAAAACAGATTTTAAATTATTTTTTTTTCACACAAATCATAACTAGGTTAATTTCAAATGTCCCGTTTTTCCCGGCAAATTTTTATTTTTTTCCCGGGAATTCTTGATTATTATTTTCCCCAAACTCTAGTCTCTACACCAAGCTATACATTATTGAATCAAAAAGTCTTTTGAATTAAACAAAAACCAGAAATAATTCATATTTTATTGGCTTCTAGTAATAATTACAATAGAGATCATATTTTCCCTTCAGTTTTTAAATAGTCCATAAATAACTATTCAAATTAAGAAATCAATACTGACATCAGATTTGTTGGGCGTTACAAACATATGCACAAATCCAATATACCCTCCCGACTATGGTGTTGTAGGGTATAATAAGAATTATGCTAAACTCACATCTAGTTTTATGTATTTAACAATATGCATACATATAGGTACATACATACATATGCAGCTATTAAGCCTCAATGTTCGAAACGGTCCTGAGTTACATAATTCTTCAATGTCTCAATGTTATTTTATCAAATCCAAGATAATTTGTGCCGATTGTCGTGGTAGTTATTTGACTAATCAAATATGGCAACACTATTTCTGAACAAATCTTTCTTTGTATTTTTAAAAACAAGTAAGAAAGTATAGCCCGACCATATAATACCCTACACCTAGTATATGTAAATATAAAAAATTATTTCAGAAATGGGCGTTATTTGCGAGATATCACCTATTTTGGACCAAAATTCAGTGTCATGATTTCTGTGAATATAAATATTATATGTGTTAAACTTTATCTCGATATAAATACTTTTAATAGATATATGGAAGTTAAAGCGAATTACGGAGAGGGTCTTATATGGGAGTTTCGACTAATTATGGACCGACCATTACAAAATGTAATTATTTCTGTATATAAGAAACTTATTTGGGTCGAATTTTTTTTGATTACAAACATTTTTAAGAGATTTATGCTCTTTACAGTGAATCACGGAGAGGGTCTTATATGGGAGTTTCGACTAATCATGGACCGACCATTACAAAATTAAGTGTCATTATTTCTGTATATAAGAAACTTATTTTTGTCGAATTTTATTTGATTGCCAACATTTTTAAGAAATTTATGCTCTTTAAAGAGATTTTCGTAAGTGGGCCTTACATGGGAACTACGACTAATTATGGACCGATCATAATAAAATTGTACTGTATTATTAGTATACATATGAAATATATTTGTGTTAAATTTTATTTGGATACCAACATTTTTGAGTGAGTTGTGCTCTTTAAAATGATTTTCGGATGTGGGTCTTATATGGGAGCTACGACTAATTACGGAACGATCACAATAAAATTGAACCGTATTATTAGTATCCATATTGAATATATTTGTGTTCAATATTATTTGCATACCAACATTTTTAAAAGAGTTATGCTCGTTTAAGTGATTTTCGGAAGTGGGCCTTATATGGGAGCTACGACTAATTATGGACCGATCGTCATAAAATTCTACCATATTATATGTATATGCACGGAACATATTTGTGTTCAATATTATTTGGATACCAACATTTTTAAAAGAGTTATGCTCGTTTAAGTGATTTTCGGAAGTGGGCCTTATATGGGAGCTACGACTAATTATGGACCGATCGTCATAAAATTCTACCATATTATATGTATATGTACGAAACTTATTTGTGTGCAATATTATTTGGATACTAACGTTTTTAAGAGAGTTATGCTCTTTTAAGTGATTTTTGGAAGTGGGCCTTATATGGGAGCTACGACTAATTATGGACCGATCTTCATGAAATTTTTAGATGTGCTCTAGCTTCATTTACTACTCATCTGTGGTAAATTTTGTTTGCATACTTGCATAATTCAAGGATTTATGACCGGAAAACCCCAATTTCGGGAGGACATTTGTATGGGGGCTAGGTGAAATAATGGACCGATTTCCACCAGTTTCAATCCCATCCATCCTTGGGCCGAAGAAATATCACGTACCAAAGTTTATCGAAATATCTTCAAAATTGCGACCTGTACTCTGCGCACAAACTTTACATCGACAGCCAGCCAGCCAGACGGACATCGTTAAATCGACTCAGAAAGTGATTCTAAGCCGATCGGTATACTTTAAGGTGGGTGTTGGACCAATATTTAGGGGCGTTACAAACATCAGCTCAAATCCAATATACCCTCCCCACCATTGTGGTGTAGGGTATAATTAGTTGGTATTTTCGATGATAAGCGTAGTTTATTTTGATGTGCTTTCACTATGCATACATCCATGTGTATATAGTGTACATATGTAGTAAACTGGGTTAACAGATCTTCATACACATAATACACTCAATTCTAAAACACACTCACATTTAATTTTGCTCAGTAGACTTGAACCCATCTTCATTATGTACCTAGTACCCAAATTCGGTGAGATAACATTTAAACGCATTGACACTGATTATTCAGTGGACAGCAGTCAAAGTGTAAAGAGTTAAAGAAAGTGAAATTATTAATTTTTTTCTTTTCGTGGTTTATTTGATTTCGTTTAAAATTATTCGGTTAGTTCACACATAAAAAATGTAAGACTTTATATTGTACATACAGTGTGTCACACAACGAAATTTTCTTCTCATTTTCAAGAGAAATTTGTTTTTTATTCAAACTTAAAATTTTAAAATACAGGTAAAAATATTTTTCTATTTTGCAATTGATAGTAGAAATTTTGCAGGTCATAAAAGTAATTTGCATTTGGAAATCCCAGTTAATTAGTTAATTTTTTTTTTGCGTTTTTTGTGTTTTTCTTAATTGTTCTTGGAATTTTTTTAAGGTTTTTTGTTAAAAGAATGCGTGCCATGTATTTATACCCTACACCACATTAGTGGGGAGGGTATATTAGATTTGTGCTGATGTTTGTAACGATCATTAATATTAGTCCAACAATAACTTTGTCCTAATTGTGCGCTGTTATGAGGAAAAATAATTTATCATTTCATTATCATTACTGAAAAACTGGTAATATTAACAGGATTAAAAAAATGAAAAATACTTTAGTGACCTTCAATTATGATGGGCGAATTACTAGAATGCAACAATAACAAATAAAATATATATTTTTAAAGTTTTTTGTGGTTTCCTATTCTACATAATATATATGTATTATCAATTGCAAAAACAATTAATTTACTTAGCTTACTTGATTTCTACAATTTTATTTATGAATGCAAAACAAATTTCTCCTCAAGATGAGTGGGCAAAATAGTTATGCGATACATTAGCGGCGTTCAGTGTTCGGTGCAAATGGCATTGTAAAAGTGCAAATGCAAAACATCGTAGCTTTTTATTGCACTCCAACAACAAAATACACACAATTGCATTTGTCAAAACATTGCGTTCATGCAATACTAAAATGGTATTGCGTTTGCAACTCTGACATTTAAACAGCTGACAGATGTAAACACTAATAAAAGAAATAAATTTAAAACAATGGAGCAAACAATTCCACAGAAGAAAATTAAAAGGGAAAAACCAAACAAAAAGTGGACGCCTGAAGGAGTAAATACTAAAACAATAAATGTATATGTGTATGTACCCCCATTCCAAATTGTTTCTTCAGCAACTTCTTCTTCTAAAAATTCAACAATTTTTTCTTTATGTAGATCAGCTGTTTTAGTGCATAAATTGCATTAGTATCGCGAAGTACGAAATAAATGGAGTGCTCACAATCAATGTCAAAACATTTGCAAGTGCAAACTTTTGCAATACAAAACGCATCGAACATCGAATACCACTATTGTATGTATGTATGTATTTCAATTCAGTATTTATATTTTACATACTTATGTATGTATATACATATGTTCATATGTACATATGTTATGAAAAATTTTATTTAAATATTCTTGGTTTTTAAAATAATTAAGATCGGGAGTTTTTCGATATTAAAAAATCAAAATAGAAATATCCAAAATCGTCAGTCATTTGCGTAATATCTTGTAAAATTCATAACGTAGGTATTTTCACTTTTATTTAATGTAAAATTCCGAATGGCAAATAATATGTATAATACATATCGACTAGGGCATCCGAAATTATGAGATTTATAAGACAAAGTTCTAGAGAGTTCAAGGAACGCTTACTGTTAAAGTCTTGTATATTTCACTATTTCGTAGTATCTAGTATATTATTTTAAAATATCGATTTAAAATGCTTCTATTTTAATTTTTTTTTAATTCATACAATACATAAATGATCTGATTTGAGCTTTTACCTAAATTGAATAAGATTCAGATTCCACTTCCAAATACTACATAAAATTTAATTTTTCACACAATTTTCAAATCTTTGACCAGAGAGAGAGAGATTAGAGAGCAATTTTTTAAAATGTAAATATTATAACTTGTCACCAGCGTTGCCACAACCAAAAAAAATTGTAACCAACATTGAAATAAAAAATAACCAAATTGGAGAAAAATTAACCAAATTTTTTTTATTCATTTATTTATAACAAATTTAAGTTTTAATAAAAAAGAAACATATAAAAATTGTTTAGTCACTAAAAACTTTTACAAATTTGTAAAAATTGTTACAAATATTTTTGAAATTTGTTACAAAAAACTTCTTTTATATATACAAATACGTTAAAAAATTTCTTCAAAATTTAATTTTAAAACTAATTTGATATGTACTAAATAAAATATTCTTACATTTTTATTATCAATAAAAATAACCAAAATGAAAAAAAATTACACATTTACACACTGACGGCAACGCTGCTTGTCACTGCTAAAACGATAGCATGTCAGACATAACTAATTACATACATACGAGTACATACTCGTATGTATAACGACTACAAAAACTCATTGATAAATATTCTCTTAATGTAGCGAATAATAAATAAGTCATAGTAACGCAGCCAGTATGTAGTTGTCATTGAAAAGTATGGAATTCAGTAATTGCATATATGTACATACATACATATTATCATATACATACATATCGTCATCATCAAACCTTTAAATAGAATAATTATCTGATTAAACTCCCGTAAAGGGGAACAGTTACTAAGAAATGTCAAGATACATACTCGTATGTACATAGGTACATACATACGTTGATTTCGCTCCAGTTTCACTCTACATACCTACGTACATACTTAACTAAGTAATTAGTGTATGTACATATCTTTATTGAATATGAATATTCGAAATTTGCGGTTATTGAATTTTAGAAATCTGTTTATAAATCTATTTATGTTGAATGAAATTAGGTTACATTTAATATACAGTTATTTATATATTTGTTTTTAAAAATGCCTGTTAAAATAGTTTTTGTACAAAGTGTCAAAATAACTGGACATTGCGAAAGCGGTTGTAAATGTGGACAATGCTCGACAACCTAAAATTAAATATTTTGTTCAGGTCAACCTCAAAACTTAAAAATAAAAAACTTGTACGCTTCAAAGAGAAAGCTGAACGCACCTTCTATTTACATATGTAATACAAAGTAAAGCTGTGTTCACATTATGTTTATTTGTCATGTGGAATGTCACTTTTCTACCCATATGTGATTGCATGTGTATGTCAAAATTTGAGTTTAACATACGGTCAAACATACATGTTCATATGTTGGTTATGTCTCATACATACATATGTACTTACTTTTGTTAACACCTTTTCAATTTTTCCCTCCATTTTCAATAATAAACTTGTGTAGTTTTTTTTTGTGTTTTTGTTTTACTATTAGGTATAAATTATATTTATTAAAATTTCAATTAAATTTTGCCGCCACAAAATTTTGGTTATGAAAAACAGCTGATGTCAGATGGTTTGTCACTTGAAAATATAACTCGTTCTAAATAAAAAAAAATGTCATGTGTATTGCACACAGAGAAATAACACATGTTATTGTTTGAAGGTGTTCAGACTATATGTACAAATTTGACATGCGAAAAAGTGACAGTCCACATGACAAATACACATAATGTGAACACAGCTTAACGCTGTATACAAACATAAACTCACGTCTATTTGTCCCACTGACACAAAGTCACGAAATTTAAGCACTTAACAAAAATAAACAAGTTAGAGTGCTATATACGGCTGTGCCGAATCCTTAATACCCTCCACCAAAACGTAATAAGAAATACAGAAACTGTGTTTTCTATTCAGTCTTAGTGCAAATTTTATATTTTGAAAGACAAATTTACGACCCACATAATTTATGTTAAATATTTTGAAATTTTATCTAATTTTGACCATTTATAATTGATATAATTACCTATTCTTACTGTAATTTACAGAGTTTGTCTGATTTTTATAATAATCTTAAATGATTTTTGTGCATAATAAGCAACAATACAACTCTTGTAAATAATATTATTGAGATGAAATTCAGACAAAAAAAAACCTCACCATATATCTTATACTGTTTTATATTTTGTTTCTTAACTTGTTGTTTATATGGAAAAATATTCTCTTAATTTTATAAATTGTTTATTATGAAAATCAGACAAACTCTGAAAGTTACAGTAAGAATAGGATCAATTATAAATGGGCAAAATTAGATAAAATTTCAAAATATTTAACATAAATTATGTGGGTCGTAAATTTCAAACAATATATAAAATACTAATAAAATTTTTTTGCCGATATTTACAGCTTCACTTTTTAATATTAAACACAAAATTCCCCTTAAAGATAGACTTACAAAGAATTATTTTTCTAATACACTACAAACAGCTCAAATAAAAATGCTATTCCTTCTTAACAAAGACAATCATTATTTCGAAAAAAAAAAAATTTGAAAGTTTCTTGCTAATCGGTTCAGCTGTTTGGTTTTACCGATTTTACCCCTTTTTATCCTGACCTCGTCCAACTTTCGAAAATAATATGTACATATTACGTTTCAAATTTCAATAAAATTGGCTCAGCCGTTTGGTCTTACCTCTTTTTAAAAATGCAGTTTATTCATAGCAAAGTTAATAATTATTTAAGAACAAATTATTAAAATTTTACAGTTTTTCCATTTTTATCCCTTCCTGGCCCAAGTCTTGAAAAAAAGAAAGTCTAATGGCACTTCCAAGTACCGTTTGGAATTACTTATTTAAGAAACAAAGTTTCATCAAAATCGGTTCAGCCGTTTAAGCTTTATTGCGGAACAACCAAACTTACAGCCATTTATAATATACATAATATATATGTAATCTATCTATATATCGACAGTTTAATTCCAAACCATGCTATGTCGACTTAGCATGTTTTTAATTTTTTCCTGTTTTTGAATTTAGATTTTTTCAACTTAAATTCTGTCAAATTTTGGTTGTGATTGGCTAGTCCAAAAAGTAGTTATAAACAACAAAGTTCTACCTCATATGGTCTTTTAGATATCGCCTGTAAACTTTACGAGCTTTTCCTGCAAAACTCACTTTTTCGACTTAGCATGTTTTGGAATTGAGCTGTCGATATATAAAAGAGTAACGTGACTGACTGATTCATCATCGCACAGCCCAACCCGCTAACGCTAGAAACTTGAAATTCGGGTAACGGGTTCCTTTTACAATATGTAGATCCACTAAGAAGGGATGTTTGGAAATTCGGTCGGTAAGGGGACAAATGGGGCAAAAACGGGTAAAACCAGTACCTCTATATCTCCTAAACAAATAAACTTAAAAATAATATTTTAAATGCGTCCGCCTTTAATCAAAAAAAGAGCAGACAGATGTCTGGTACTTTTTTGAAATTCGAAATTCAAGTGACCATATACTGACCATACTTCAAACAAGTTGTATACACATCTTACTGAAGGCGAGGTAAAACTAAAAATGTTATGTGCCACGCCCACTTTCATGACCGATCTCAAAAAATTAATGTTTGTATGTATATCCTTTATAGAATCGTAAACTATGTATTGGTACTTTTTTGAAATTCGTTTCTACTATTCTATTCTCACAAACTATGCATCTGATCATGTTATTATCTTCGGCAAAGTTGTTGTGCATGAGCCCGGTAAGGTTTCTGAGTTACTACGACCACGCCTACTTTAACGCCCACTTTTTCAAATTGATTAATTGCTTCCGCATGGCTTTTTACAGACTTATTTCAAACAAGTTGTATACACATCTTACTGAAGGCGAGGTAAAAATAAGAATGTTATGTGCCACGCCCACTTTCATACCCCATCTCAAAAAATGAATGTTTGTATGTATGTCCTTTATAGAATCGTAAACTATGCATCTGATCATGTTATTACCTTCGGAAAAGTTGTTGTGCATGAGCCTGGGAAGGTTTCTGAGTTACTTTAACGCCCACTTTTTTAATTAATTACAACGCCTGCCGGGAAGGCCAGACCGCTTTACCGACCTTACGGGATATAACTGAGAATCCGGCATGACTAAGAATACTTTTTTCGACCGCATACTTTTTTTCAAAATTAACAAAATCAAATCAATTAGATTACTCAAAATAAATTGAATATTTGTGTAATGCCTTTCTTTTAAATTAATTTTAATTGGTGGCGTAGCGTAGGCTACAAAAATATTTTCAAACAAATAATCAATACATAGGTAAAAACTTAAATTTAATACAAAATTTAATAACATTACATGATTTACTATTCTATTAAATTATTTAATCTTTAAAAATAGACTACTCTAACTAGATTAATCTTCTGTGTATTAAAGAAATCTAACAAAATAGAATTCTTAAAATGATCCTGCAATTCATTAAAAGATGTTAGGAACCAATATTGGAGAAGACATTTGAAAACACGGATCATTTGGGACTTGCGCTTGACGATAACATTGAAGGCATTTTAAAAATGGTATTATATTAGTCATTACATTAGTTTTTTTTATATAGTATCACATTAATTAATCGTTGGATTAATCTGGGGGCTAATTCTGGCAGTCGTGATCGAAATTGTTTTCGAATCGAAATTTATTTCGACAGTGCAAAATTTTCTAATGATGGTACTCGATACGAATCGAATCGATTCATTGCTTCAGTGTTGTAAAAAACTTAAACAAGTACGTATTACAACACTGAATAAAATAAAAGAAAATGTAAACAAAAAACATATGGTTCTGAAAAAAATAACTCAAGTAAAAGCAAATTTTTTTAAAGTAATTATTTGAAAAAAATAGTTATGTTTTTTTCCTCATCGTCTTTTGATTCTGACGAGATCGAAAACATTATTAATGACATAAGGAAACAAATAAGAAAGACCTCCGATCCCTTAAGATTGACAATTAGAAAGTATAAATAAGTACATATGTACATACATACATACATATGTATTAATGTATGTATGTGTTTTTCTAGACTCAAAAGACGTTTTAGGCTTATAAAGCAAGAATAGGTAAAATTTATTTTTGATACTTTTGATCTAAAAGTAATAAAAGTATTAATATTATGATATTTTTTAAAGTAAGTAACAAATTTTTACTAACATTTTCTCTTTTTCTTCTGTTTGCTAAAAAAAAACGTTATTTCGAATGCTTCTTTGCTTACGAGTAAAAACTCGCAAGGTTGCGTTCGAATAATCAATCGTTATCGAATGCCATCATTAGAAATTTCGATACATGAGAGAATGAGAGAATCCCAAATGTTAAAAAATTCGAACGTTCGAATGAAAATTTACTCGCATACGAATGCGAGAATTAGCCCCCTGATGATGTGTGTGATAGGGTATATATTTAAATGTCCGCGGGAGGTTGAAATGATATTCCAACTCAACTCAATAAATGTCAATCAAGAAAAATATTGGTAAAAAATTTTTTAAAAAATCATTTTGTAGATTTAAAACTTTGCTTCTTACAGCTCACGTTAGATACATTTGCAGACCTATTTTTTTAAATTATCTAAACCAATTCTGCATTTCATATTTATAATGTACAAAATACTTTACAGGCTATTGGACATCAATGATATTCAAGTTATTATATGCACTATCTATTGGGCATCTGCTGGACGATCTCAAATGTTTTCAAATGCAATATGTACGATCAACAATAATACATAATTTGTAAATTTCGTACTTCAAGATTCAGCATTTTTAATATACATTTTAATAATGTTGGAAACAGCCTGTAAGGTGTACGATCTCAGTGGTATACCGCCATCCAATGGTCCAAGTTTTCGATAACTCTGAGGCATAATTGAGGTTCTATGACGTTAATGTGCCGAATTGTCTCATCCTTTAGCTGTTGAATTGTTCCTGGCTTACAACTGGCTGACGTACAATATTTCTTTCAAATAACCCCTAATCTTGGCGGCCACTTGACATCAATACTATGTGAGATAACATGGCTATTGAATTTGTGGCCATTGTTTCGTTAGTTGTGTGGCAATTTAACGAAATGCATTTTGATTTAAACAGTCATTTTCATAATAAGCCTGAATAATTTTAAAGCGTTGCTTTTTTGTGTATCTTTCCATGGTTCAAATTGAGTTGGTGTGAAATTGAGAAATGTCAAATTAAATGCAGAAATAAAACTTGATGTTTAGGTGTGGTTCACATTCAACATTGGCCCTTAAAATTTAACCACCTTTTATGTAGTTGTTTTGTTATTTCCACATTTTTTCGCTAACGAAGTAGCGGGTTGCATGCTAGTATGTAATATATGTATGTATTACATATACATACATATTTGGATATATGAATATGTAATATATGTATTAAATATATTTGGATATAGGAATATTACATATGTATGGATGTATGTTTCTATATATAATGAATTATTACATCCTAGCGGGAAAAATTGCAATTGCTTCCATTTGCAGGCCTTAATATATATGTACATATATACTCGTATACAGTGAAAGCTCCCATAGGCGGAAACCGACCATCGAAGCATTTTTGTCCGCCTATGTCCAAGGGATAGTTCGTTAAAATACTTCGGGATAAAATTAATAAATAGGTCAATTTAAAAAAAAAACGCAATTTTTGTGTCCCCGCTTTACACTACTTACAAAAATGTAAGATTGATCAGCGAGGAATATGTAAAGCTAAGTATAGACGATATGTTGAATCAGCATATTTATGCTGAAAAATTTGTTACAAGTGCTTACATATCGGATAAACGTACAATTTTTTCAGCATATGTATGTTTGACAACATTTGCTAACACTTTTTTAATAATGCCAACAAACATATGTTGGTAATTTTAGCATATCGTGTAAACAGCATATTATTAGTGTTTGACAAATTTCCTGCGTATGTTGACAGATATGTTATTTGTTGAAAAGCGTATGCAAGCTTTTCAGCATATGGCAAATTCATATGCATATGCGATAGCGTCTATCGATCGATCAGAGTTGTATTTTCTAATAAAGCTGATAAAAAAAAACAACAATGTCGGCTTCATTGATTTAAATCACAAATTATAATCTAAAGAACAGACGTTTAAAGTTTTTTAATTGTTTGTATAATTTATACAATTTATTATATTCACATATATCAACACAATAATTGAACACAAATATTTATTTAAATGGCGGAAAACTGCGTTTGTTTACATTAACAAAAACATGTGTTTTTGCATCTTTTTTGTGTACTAGTTTGGCACCTATGACAGACTTTGTTGAGATTTTGTTTTTGAGTGTGATAGAAACCGTCAGATTTTCCAATGAATGAATCGTACGATTGTGGAGGATAGTGTATCACGAGCCAGCCGCTGATAGCTTTTTAATGTAAATACACTTTTTGTTGCATATGTACCTACAAACATACACACACAAGCACACAAAACGCAATATAGTGGCCGGCGGCATTGTTCAAATTAATCGACACAGGTCTCTGGAAATAAACAATAAATTATAATAAATGCGTCTTTTTTATTGATATTATTTTTATTATTTAATTTTATTTCAAAAATTACACATAAAATACAGAAGTTGAATAATAATTAAAAAATGTTGTCAAACTGAATAATTTCACAAACAAATGTTAATACGACTCAGCATATGCAGCACCACATACAATTCAACATATCGTATAAACACAAGAATCTTATGTTGACATTTCATTTGCTGACATCAAAAAATTTGCTACTTTCAACATATCGTGTAAACGTCTAACATATGACATAGGAATTTGCTGCTAATTTTAATCATATGGCTGTCAGCATATATATGCTGATTCAACATATCGTCTAAACTTAGCTTAACAAAAAAACGTAATTTTCAAATTTGTATGTTTGTTTTTTTCTTTATTCAGAATGGTGTTTTGTTTCTCCCTCTGACTGCTTCCATACAAAGGCATGTGTCACCCGGTAGAATTTGTGTCATCATATGTGTTTTATTTCCTCTATGACGATATATCTTCAAAATTGTACTGAGCTGTACTCGTACTTTGCGCACAAGGTTTACATGGACAGCCAGCCAGCCAGACGGACGGACATCGTTAAATTGACTCAGAAAATGATTATGAATCTATCGGTATGCTTAGTGTGTTGGACTATATTTTTGGGCGGTACAAATATGGGGTATATACCCACTATGGTGGTAGTGTAAAAAGTACGAGAACATAAATAATAGAAACAAAATAAGAAGGTGAGAGAGAGAGAGAGAAGTTAATAAATGAAACTCAATTTATTTAATTCGAAATTAAATTGAAATCAAATCAAATTAAAATAAGAAGACGCTGACTGTGAAAACATTAACTTATCGAATAAGTTAATATTGGAAATAGAAAAAAAGGTACTATATGTATATCAGGAATGAGAAAGTATGTACAATACTAAACTGAAAAGTACTTGGTACTGGTACACCAGTTACATATTATTTTAAATACAAAAGAAAATACATACTACTTTAAATAAAGAAAAATCCTTACACCATCAGTGTAAGTACCTCAAGAAAAATACGTGTGGAAGCTGGGTTTCAAACCATTACAATGGCTTGGTAAACAATTTGCTTTTGTGGTCGGTCACCTCTTCAATTACGACTTTAGATATTTATATAAAAGAATGCTTGTAGAAACGTTTGCTGCATCTTATTATACGACACTGCTATTCAGTAAAGTATCGATGAAATCAAGTCTACTTAACCGAAAAATAAATAAATTCCGATAATTGTCTTCCGCTGGTGAACAACATTGGGCTATTGTCAAAGGGTAGTTTTGTCAATAAAAAATGTTGGCGTTATGGAATAGTATGCAGCGCAGGTAGATCGAAATGTTCTGCAACAGTTAATGCGCTCCATTAAAACGAAAACACGGGAATTTATAAGAGGTGTTGAATTTCAGTTTATTCCTTAAGTATCATTTGATGGTGATTTATATAGTTTTGTAAAAGTGTTAATATGCTAACTTAAATTTAAAAAAATTTGTGCACAATGTCCAAAAAATAAAATCTTTCAGTCGAAAGAAAAACAAATATTTGTAATATTTATAAAAAAAAAATCCATTTTACGAACAAACCTGATATCAAAACAATCATATATATGTACATATCGCTTATTTGCTGCAACAACGTAGTAATTCAAAAAAAGTCGTTTCGAGAAAAACGGCTTTGAATGTTTTATGAGATTTTACTATTTCTTAAATAAATTTTTAACAAATCATGCCATTACAGAAATAAAACCTGATTTAAATAGTAGATGTTAATATCTTACAGATTCGAGTATTTACTAAATTTTTACTTGTCAAATATATGTACGAGAAAACATGCATTTTTATTTTGA
The DNA here is from genome assembly GCA_950370525.1 of Bellardia bayeri. Classification (NCBI taxonomy): domain Eukaryota; kingdom Metazoa; phylum Arthropoda; class Insecta; order Diptera; family Calliphoridae; genus Bellardia; species Bellardia bayeri. Next base: position 38,414,205 of record OX493268.1, on the reverse strand, counting down.
TGTTTACGACAAAAAACACTCTCACACAAAAAATAATTAACTTTTTTGAAAACTGATAAAACTATATGAAAGACTATATAACGGTGCATATTTTGTATTACTCTGTTCAAAAAATACTGATTTTAAGTTATGACGTTATTGCAGCAAATGAGCGATATGTATGTATGTATGTAGATATGTACATATATAAAACACAAAATAGTTTCAAACTATGTCCGTTATACACTTTGTAACTATCCAGCCGATGTGCCTCAAAGAAAGGCAAAAATGCAATATTTTTGGACCACTAAAACAATGCATTGAGCACATTCGATCAATTCATAAAGATGAATTTCGACAAAAATTTTCTCGAATTTTAAATATTTAAATTTTTAGATAACTCAAAAAAATTAAAAAAAAAACAAATAACAAAAAATTAAAGTAACAACTGTGTTACATACTCGTATATACATATGTGTATATACATATTAGAGCAATATTGACTGTAAAGCTGGAGGTCCACACTAAGCGTGTACGCGTTTCACGCGTTTTAAGCAACTGTCAAAATAGTAGAAACAATGTAGTTGTATGAGTTATGTAAGTTACACACTCAAAAGCGTAGGACGCGCTGACGCTTGAAACGCGAAAAGATCGTTTACTTTTGAACGCGTTGCACGCGTCACAGCTGACTTTGATAAATGCAAAGCAAATTTATTTTAAAGATGATGTCATCAGAAAAAATGACAGTTGAAATAACATTTTTTATATGAGTTTGACAAACAAACCGATAGAAAACTTCATATAAAAAAAAATCAGCTGGGCATACGGCATCACCTCCAAAATTACATAAAAAAAATATTTACGCGAAAAATCTTTGCATGTAACTTGAAATGCCTGACGCTTAAAACGGGTTGACGCCAAAACGCGAGTTGTGGAGCTCCAGCTTAAAGCAGAATATATGATGATAGTATCATCATGAACTGTGTCGTTCATAAACGACCTAGTTCAATTGAACTATTCACTCATATGAACGATGTGATGTCGTGCAGTCTTTTGTTCTTTTTTGTTCAGTTGTTCGTTCATTTAGTTTAGTTCAGTTGTTCTTTTTGTTCAGTTGTTCGTTCTTTTCATTCAGCTCATTTAGTTCAGTTCTTTTTGTTCAGTTCATTTAGTTCAGTTCAGTTGTTCTTTCTATTCGTTCAGTTCATTTAGTTCAGTTCAGTTGTTCTTTTTGTTCAGGTGTTCGTTATTTTCGTTCAGTTCATTTAGTTCAGTTCAGTTGTTCTTTTTTATTCAGTTGTTCAGTGAACAACCAGCGTTACCATATATATATTTTTAAAAACTTCTTATATCTGAAAAAAAAAAACAACTGCGTTTCCAAAAGAATTTGTTTGCAACAAAAGTACCAAAATTTTAAAAGAAAACACAAACATGTATTTGGAATTAATATTATTTAAAAATATAAAAAGCATTTAAAATCAAACACAACATATAATAAAAAACATGGAACAAGTCGGTTTTAATGACTTTGCTAAAAAAAAAAAATTCATCAAATAGGGTTTTTAGAGGAGATGACAGCAAAAAAAATTTGTTGGCGGTCACGCCTATTTTCGAGGGTCCTCAAATTTGAAAATATATAGGCCTATATCTCGGGAACTACTGGATGTCTGATAATTTGTAACATATTAAATTAAACGTATTAAAAATACGATATATACCAGGATTATAAAATATGTACCAACTATGGGCTAATCCGAAAGGAATATTTTTGTCCCGACTTTTTTTTAATACCTATCTAAAAAATTAAAAAAAAGTCTATATAAGTGTTATTTTAGTTTATTAATATAAATAGCCAAGACATTAAGTATTAAGGTATCATATGTGTCTGTAGGTTCTATAATCATATTTCACATCATATAATCACATTTTTCGAAAATTTTGTATACAGGATAGAATTTTTTCCTCTATGGTGTACAGAATTCGCATTGTACAAATTTCCTGTATTGCCGGCCTATGGCCGGGCGGAAGAATTTTCTCCTCTATGGTATACAGAACTCCGGCTTCGCATAGTACAGATTGTATTTATACCCTATATCACCATAGTGGGGAGGGTATATTGGATTTGTGCTGATGTTTGTAACGCCCAGAAATATTGGCCCAACACCCACCTTAAATAATACCGATCGACTCAGAATCACTTTCTGGCTGGCTGGCTGTCCATGTAAAGCTTGTGCGCAGAGTACAGGTAGCAATTTTGATGATATTTTGATAAAATTTGGTAAGTGATATTTTTCGGCCCAAGGATGGATGGGATTGAAACTGGTAAAAATCGGTCCATAATTTCTCCTGGCCCCCATACAAAAGTCCTCCCGAAATTGGGGTTTACCGCTCATAAATGTTTGAATTATTCAAGGAAACAAACAAATTTTATCACAAATAAGTGGTAAATGAAGCCAAATCACATCTACAAATTTTGTGCAGATCGGTCCATAATTAGTCGTAGCTCCCATATAAAGCCCACTTCCGAAAATCACTTTAAAGAGCATAACTCTCTCAAAAATCTTGGTATCCAAATAATATTGAACGCAAATAGATGTTTTATGTATGCAAACAATACCGTACAATTTTATTGTGATCGGTCCACAATTAGTCGTAGCTTCCATATAAGGCCCACTTCCGAAAATCACTTTAAGAAGCATAACTCACTCAAAAATTTTGGTATCCAAATAATATTGAACGCAAATATATCTTATATGTATACAAACAATACCATACAATCTCATTGTGATCGGTCCATAATTACTCGTAGCTCCCATAAATGGCCCACTTCCGAAAATCACTTTAACGATCATAAATTTCTTAAGAATGTTGGTAATCAAATAAAATTCGACACGATTAATATACAGAAATGATGACACCTAATTTTATAATGGTCGGTCCGTAATTAGTCGAAACTCCCATATAAGACCCTCCTAATCAACTTTAACCTCCATAAATATTTTTAAAGTATTTATATCGAGATAAAGTTTAAGATACACAATATTTATACTCACAAAAATCATGACACTAAATTTTTGGATGATCGGTCCATAATAGGTCATATCTCCAATATAGCGCACATTTCTGAAAAACTGTTGTATGCATATACTGGGTGTTCTTACTTGTTGTTTATGGTGAAATGTCATAATCTTTCTTTAATATCTTAGGATTTATATTACCTACATGGTCGTGTTACACCTTAAATTAAAGCTTAATGAAAATATTGTAATTTATCCACTTACTCATATAGACCTTTTTCTCGGACTTTTTAGATTTTTTAAAAAAATTTCGGATCAAAAAATAATTTTGCGAAATTTATCAATAGGTGGTCCATATAAATAGGTCATGTTACATATCGTTGGAAAGGTCTTTAAAATACTTCTACTTTTATATATACAGTCGTCAAAAAAACTATTCGACATAGACAAAGAAGTTTATAAATTTATCAATAAAAAACGATAGGCTTTATTAAGGAACAAAAAGGTGTATTCAATACAAAAAATGAGATCTCAAAGTAAACATTAAAAAAAAGTCATAATTAAAACATAAATGTAACAAATTCAAAGCAAAATAATTATTCGACATTGGCAAATATTTTTACGATATAACAAATTTATCCAATTTTAGTAGCGAGTGGCTCTTCCTTGGCGACGTATGGCCTCTTTTAAACGGTCTGGCATGGATTTAACTAGCATGTTTGTATACTGTGGGTCAATTTTGTTCCACTCCCCCAGCAGGATGACTTTCATCTGGTTTATGTTCGTAAAATCACGCTATCTGATTTTATTTTCCAAGTGACCCCAGAGGTGTTCAATAGGGTTAAGATTTGGGGACTGTGACGGCGTTTTTATTATTTTTGGACAATTATACAATAGCCAGAGCCTTGTGTTGACAGCGCAATGCTTAGGATCATTGTCTTGGTAAAATTGAAATCTGTTTTCGAGACTCAACTTTTGTGCGCTTGGCCGTAAATTTTGCTTTAGGAGAACAATGTATTGCCGATGACCCATGATCCCATCAATAAATGCTAAATTACCACACCTGACGCCGCCATACATCCCATACTAAGACACCCACCACCGTGTTTTACAGTTGGTATCATATATCTTTCTTCTAGCTCTGTATTAAGTTTCCGATATATTAAAATCTTTCCATCACAACCAAAAAGGTTATATTTATTTACTTTCGTCAGTAAAAATAACATTCATCCAGAACTCCAGAGGCTTATTTACATGGTCTTTCGCGAAATCCAATCTTATTTTCTATTTTTCTTAGAAATGTGTGGCTTCTTCCTGGCTGATCGTGCATAGAAATCGTGTTTTTTTAAGATATTTCTTATTGTTTTGGGGAGTAACTGACACGCCTAAGTATTCCTCAGTGTTTTTAGCTAACGTACTGGCATTATCTTTTCGATCTTTTTTAACTTCATGCACGATTCGCCGTTCATCTGCTTGCGAGGACGCCCACTCCTTACCTTGTTGATAACAGCTTTGGCAGATTTATTTTTTTTATAATAATGTAATGGACAGTAGTTCTTGGTCTTTGGATGATTTCTGATATGTTGTTTTCAATTTTCAGTGCTTTTACGAACAAAAACCAGATGAAAGTCATTATGCTGGGGGAGTGGAACAAAATTTACCCACAGTATACAAACATGCTAGTTAAATCCATGCCAGACCGTTTAAAAGAGTAGTTTTCAAGATATAGCTAAATATATTACAAACTTTGGAGCCCCGCCCACTCGAAAATAGGCGTGAACGCCCAATTTTTTTCATTTTAATTAGAATTTAAAATTCCATTAGTGATAAAATTTTGATAGTAATTTGAAAAAAGTCACTAAAACCGACTTTAAACCAAAAAAGGATAATATATAAGGTGAGGCTTTTTTGTTTGAATTTGATCTCAATAACATTATTTACAAAAGATTTATGGATGGCATAGAAGAAATGGACTAATTATGGACTGATAACTTCTAAATCCACTAATGTGATTTCTATGTATTTTAGGATTATATTGGTTGAATTTCATCTTAATAGCGTTATTTACAAGAGTTGTATGATTGGTTGTTATGCTCGGAAGTGAACTTAATTCGGGAGCTATTATTGACTGACAGCTACAAAATCCAGTTGCTTAATTGCCGTATAACCGATACTAATATGATTTCTGGATTAAAATTTCTGATCTATACAAAAGTTGGTTCGATATCGATATTTATTACACATTTTTGTGGGTTTATTTGTTTTTTGGAAATGGTTCTTATGGCAGCTATGACAAATTATGGGCTGATCTTCTTAAATTTTGGAACAGTGATTTTCATGCATATGAGGATATTTCACATCGAATTTCAATATAATAACGGTACATTTAAGATATATATTAGTATTAACGTGGATTTCGGAAGTGGACATTATATGGGGGACATAGTCAAATATGGACCGATAATCTCAAAATCCAGCAGTTTGATTTAGGCATGTATGTAAATGATCCGCGTAAAATGTTGGATTGGTACCCTTATTTATAAGACATTTATGAGTATTAAAGTGATTTTCGGAAGAGGCTTTATATGGGGCATACGGTTAAAAATAGACCGAAATTCACAAAATTTTGTGGGATGAAGTTTTTTTTCGTCGCTGTCAAATTAAACTAATTTCTATTGTTGTTGGCGACAAAACAAAAACAGTGTTCACCATATAGCAAAATGTGTAAAGTAAATTAAATAAAATAAAAAGTAAAATACACAAATAAAATGTTAAATGTATCAATAATATTACATTAATAATATTAAATTATATATTAATAAAAATGAGTCAAGTTTATTAGCATGTCTGGAATCATATACATATGTTTTTCATGTTTCATAAATAAAACGTTACTTTAAACAAAAATTAAAGCCTTAAGTAGCACCACTGAAATATAAATGTATTACTACAACAGCTGTTTATATTTTTATTGTTTTGTTTGATTAAAGTTTGTAAGTGTTTTATTGTTTAGGATTTATTATTTTTATTGTTTTACTTAATTTTTTGTTGTATTTTAGTAATAGCTTCTATAAAATCAACAAACTACTCTTCAGCCATTATGTTATTTAAAAAATTCGAAGAACAAATTTATTTTTTATTAAAACGTCAGATTTCGGGATCAGCTGCTGACTATGTAGATGTCGTTTTCAAAATAATTAAGTAGCTGACTAGAGGGCGGCATAAGTACCCAGCGGCATTTGCACTCGTGTAGTCGTGTAGCCTGCTGTCTCGAATGTGTTTAATGCTTAAAATGAAACAAAAAATTGTTTTTCTCACACAAGTGTTTTTGTAACTTGACAACAATCATTGGAAGAATCGAGAAAAAGTGTTTCTGTAAGAATATTTTGCAAAAATATTCTCACAAGAACAGTCAAAAAAAAATCATATTTCAAATTGGTGCGATGAATACAAAATTCAAAATATATATGTACATAGATATTTTTAAATACATGTACATACCATGGTGAAATTACTCTACAGGGTGGTGTTGAAACGCCAGCTGTTTTTTTTTTAGTCATGTTCGTTATGTCTAACTTTATATACATATGTATGTATGTATGCTCAAGTTGTGTTAGCACACGTATGAAGTTATACAAAAAAAGTGAAAAAAAAACAATTGTCCATAAATTAAATGTTTCATAAATTAACAAATTTATAAATTATTTTTATTTTCATCTTGAAATTAAAAAAAATTTTATGTATGTATTTATTTTTCCTGCAAAAATGTTTGTAAACAATAACCAGTTGTTTTTGACATTACAAACATGAAAGCAAAAACAAAAATACCATGTTGTTTCTGTTGCTTTTGTATTGTTGTAATATTGCCATCACCTTGAAGAGTTATTTTACCATGGTACACACATAAATAAATAAAATTTGTTTACATTATAAGGCAGTGGAGTTCAGTTATTTTGAGATAAAACAAAAATAAGCAGTTTTTTATTTCCCGTGTCCAACTGTAATTGAATCGCGTGTGTTTGCTATGCTTCATCCAACAAGAAGCAACAACAATTCTTAATAAAGCCTAGTACTCTGTTCAAATTTGGGTAAAATGTTGAGCAACATTAATTTTTTCATACGGAAAATTTTACGTATAGCCAATGTTGCCTATCACGCGAATTTACATAATTTGACGTTTTTTTAATTGAAAGTACGCCACATTGTTTTACTTATGTAAACAAAACACATATGTTTTGCTTTTTTGTAAATTTAAATCGAAAATAAATAAAAGTTAAAATATTAAAAAATCTGTGTTGAATCGAAATCTTTAAATGAAAATGCATAAACAAATATTACTAGCCGCTTGTGCAGCAGAACAACAAGTAATACCTAGATATTGTTGTTGCGACAGAAGAGCTTTTGGATAAAAATTCCACGTGAAACAATTGCTACTTTAATTATTTCGCTCTGAAAAAATAATGTTGCCAGATACATTTCACATGTTTTTCACAAAATGAACAGAGTACTACTTCTGCAACATTTTTTCATGAAAATTTCATGTTTATTTTTTAACATGTATTTTGACAGCATTCCACTTGAAATTTTGAACAGATTACTATGCTTAAGTTTCTGAAAAAAAAGACAACAACTATCCGCATGTGTTCTCATATGCTTGCTCCACGTCTTATCCACAGAGTATCTGTGGTCTTATCTATGTGCTCAACGACGACTGCATGAAATTTTTTTTCGTCGTTGACATTTGGCTTGCATTCAGCATTGCAATATATTTTTTTAAGAAAACTTTTTATTTCTAAAAAAAAGACGTTTCAAAAAAAAAACTTTTAAGTAGTAAAATTTTTTTATTTTTACATATTTACTTGAATACTCCTAACTGTCCAACTCCATATATACATATGTACTCGTATGTACAAAATAAAGAGTTTATTTGTGTTGTAAACTGTTAACATTTTATAAATATTTATATGACATTTATTGTACTTAAGACGGAGTAATACTAAATTAAACATTGTTGCAGTAAAAATGGATTCAAAAGGTATAATATCGTTAAATTACTAACGCAGTGCAGCATCGTAGAAAAACATTGTTTTGTTAATGGTGAAAATAATTTGTTTTATAAACTAAATTAAACTTATAAATAAATTACGTCGGGCCTCGATTATCCGTAATGAATAATCGATTTTCACTGTTAATCGAATAACGATTTTGATTATACAGTTTTTTTAATATTTTTATTATTTAACAAGTGAACATTGGTGTACGTACATATTTACATAAAAAAAAAGAATTCTTCTTCGTAAAACTTCGTATTTTTGATCTAGCATTTTATCACTAACAATATTTTTTTAATGCTCGTTAATTTTAACTTTATCTTCAACATTTAAAACGTTTCTTTGTCTTTTTACCACTGGTAACGATGCCATACTAAATATATTTATATCTAATCAGCCGTACTTCCCATATTTCAAAATTAAACTAATCACTTGTAAATGCTTCCGACTCATCGTATGCAAACAAAGGCATTCTCCGTTTTGATGTTTATTATATTGTATGTATGAATTTGAAGTCAATAAAAAAATTTTGTCATCACGGATAATAGAGGTAAACACGGTTAATCGAAGCAAACAATTTGAAAACATTGCAAATCGGATCTACCGGTTAACCAGATCATAAATAATCGACTTTTTTTTTAAATAAAACTTCCAAACTTTTTTGCATCTCAAAAAACTTACAAAAAAAGGGAAAACTTGACAAATGGCAACGCTGCTTGCATTTGACACTTAATTACTGGAAATATTCGAATAAGAACAGAATTACCGTTGTCCGTTTTCGCATTCAAATACAGAAACACTTTTTGCTCACAAATCGAGAAACGATGGAATTTTTTGTTTCACACTTCATGTGAGAAATTTTTTGATGCGGGAAATACAGAATATATATATACTTTATAGGGTCGCAAAATTATATTGTGGAAATTACAAACGGAATGACAAACTTATATATACCCTCTCATGAAGGTGAAGGGTATAAAATACAAAAATTTTCATACAAAACTAAACATGGACATATTCTTTGCTGTCATTAACAAAAAACGAAGTAATTCTTGAAGAAACTTATACACGTATGTAAATATTTGACGCAAAACAATAACTTAATTTAATTCATAAATTTTCATTCGAATTCTTTTTCTGAATCTGTATAAACTTCATGAAATGACAAGCGGCTTTGTTTTTTTATTTTCATTCATTTTTACCACTTTCGAATTAAATTTGTGGCAAACACAGAATCAGTCAGTAACAATAAAAATTAAACTCAAATATACAGCAATTAAACCTTTCTTTCTTCTTTCTTTTATATTCGTCATTACGCGCTTTATCGAGCTTTATTTGCTTTCGATATCTCTGTGCTCTTTCAGCCACCGTTAGTTTTGTTGTTTTACTCTTGAAAATTAAAAAATAAAATCAAAATTAAGCATTTTAAGCTATTAAGCAATATATTTCAAAAGTGATGCTCATGAAATATTTGCCTATTTTGTTTGTTTTTGTAGGCAATTTATTTCTCAAATTCACAAATTATAAAAAAAATAGTTGAAACCATGTAAACAATGATTGTCAACTTAAATTTTTTACATTTAATATTGTATTCACTTTTAAAAAAATTAGCATGACGCTCATGAAATTTTAACGCGCTCTACCATGGTGTTCACAAAAACTACGCAAATGCACACTTTTTTTAATAGATTTTTTTCGCTTTTTCACTTTTGTAATAACTAAAGTTTGTACTTTCCTTACGTTACACAGAAAAAATTATTGCCCGACAAATTTTAATTAAACTTTTAATTGATTTTTAAATAAACTTTTAATCATATAAATTAAATTTTTAATTGAAAAACAATTTTCAATTAAATAATATAATATTTTTTTTAATTAAAACTACTTTTAATTAAATTGTTACAAAATATTTTAATGGATACTACAAATTCCTTCATCGGTCCACTTTCAATTAAATGTTTAATTAATATACGAATATTTTAATTGAAAACCAATTTTAATTTTTTCTGTTTTATTTACTTTATTTAAACTTGAAATTGAAAACTAGTAAAATAACTTGATTTATAAAAAAGTGACGCTCAATGCAAATTGTGGGGACAACCTTTCTTTGCAACGCCAAATTCGCACTAATTAAGTTTTGACGACTATAACAAATCAAAACACAAGAAAGAAATGCAATAATTCGAAAACTGTTATTAAATGTTGCATAGTTATTTTCTTCTTGATTTTATTCTATTTTGTTTGCTAAAAATTCTAACGGGGGACACATGCTTTTGTATGGAAGCAGTCAGAGGGAGAAACAAAACACCATGAATAAACAAAAAAACAAACATACAAATTTGAGAATTACGTTTTTTTGTTACATATGTATTCCTCGCTGATCACTCTCATATTTTTGTTTTTTTTTTTTACCTAAAATAGAGTGTAAAGTGCGGGGACACAAAAATTGCGTTTTTTTTTAAATTGACCCATATACATATATACATACATATGCAAAAAATAGATTAAAGTTTTGAACCAATATTTTTCTTTTTTTTTTTTGTAAATTTTACCAAACATTTTAGATGCCACATTGTAGTTTTCAAGCAGAAAGTATTCCTTTCAAGGAAATCGATAAGCTGGCTATATCAGGTGGCTATTCGGCATTTTTTCCAGCTTCAGAACCATCTGTACCGGTAGTCGGAGAATGGAAACATCGTTACTGTACTTTGGCAGATACATTTAAGCCAGTCCTTAATCGGGTTTACAATTTTAATGTTCGTGAAGATGATGTTTTTATAGTAACCAGTACAAAATGTGGTACTACATGGGCTCAAGAAATGACATGGCTTATAATGAACGATTTTGATTTTGATAAAGCCAAAACTATTGACTTAACTATACGATCGCCATTTCTGGAGTAAGTTTTTGCAATCAAGACTAGTTTTGTATACAATAATATTGCATATTTTTGAATGGGCTAATAATTATTATTACTCGTAAATATAACTGTTTATAGATTCAATGGCGTTGTGCCAAATGTACCCCATGATACGATTGAAACAGCAAATAACTCAAAATCACCACGTCTGCTAAAGTCACATCTGCCCGCAATGCTTTTGCCGCAACAAGTTTGGACTAAAAAACCAAAAGTAAGATTATTAAGATACTATTACATAATATTTTATTCAAAGCTGACCTTAACTGCAATTTAATACTTTTTTATTAGATCATATATGTATTCCGCAATCCGAAGGATGCTGCCGTCTCATATTTTCATCATTGGCGTGGTATGGTAGGTTACAAAGGATCTAAAGAAGATTTTGTCCAGTCATATATAGATGGTCATGTTAATTTTAATCCATTTTGGCCTCATGTATTAGACTTTTGGCAAATGCGAAACAATTCGCAAGTTTTTTTCACAAGCTATGAAAGAATGAAGCGTGATTTATCTGCGGTCATTAAAGAAGTTTGTAAATTTTTGAATAAAGATATTACCCTTGATCAGCTTTTAAAATTAGTCGAACATTTGTCATTCGATAACATGAAAAATAATCCTGCCTGCAATCATATCAAAGAATTCGAAAGTATGAAGGCTGCAGCCGGGCGCGAAGTTGACGAATTTAGGTTTGTTCGTCGTGGAATTGTCGGCAGCTATAAAGATGAACTGACGCCAAATGTTATACAAAGCTTCGATGAATGGAATGACGCAAATTTAAAAAAATATAGTTTATCTATTAATGATTTCACTCGCTATTCAAAGTACCAGACTTAGTTACATTAACTTTCAAATTTATAGCGTAAAATACATTAATAAAATACATACATACTCGTACATATGTATATTAAAAAATAAATTATACAATATTACAACTTTATTAAGCATTTTATTTAAAAAGATTTAAAGTTTACAAACAGAAGTTACCCAATATTAACATTATTAATATTGTTACGAAATTATATTTCAATTTAAATTTAACGGTCGGTATCAACATTTAGCATGTTTATCTACATACAAAATCTTTATCAACAGATGGCGTTTTTTGTCGACATACAACTTGTTTAGCATTTTTAGAAATATATCACCCTGTTATAAATATAGCTGAGCAATATGGTAACATTGAGTTTTAATGACTTTGGCAGAATATTCTAGACACGAACATTCTAGACTTGCAGTCAGGAACTTTCTAGTATCTTAGTTTCGAACCAATCAAGTGAATCAGTTTATTGTGAGTCATTGGCTGTTTTCATAAACGCAGCATCAAAGACTATAAATATATATATGTATATATATATATATATAAGACTATAAATATATATATATATATTATGAACTCTATGCAATGAAATGTTGCTTTGCATACTGCGTTTATGAAAACAGCCATTGTTTTGTGAAAACATCATAGTGTTCTAAAACTTTAATGCCCGTTTTCTCAATGTGTCGGACAAACTACCTGTTACTAAATCTCGACATAAATTTATTAGACTGATAATATGTCCGTTAGCAATTTTGGTTTTCTCAATATACCGACAGAAACATTATGTTCATAATACCCTACACCCAGTATGTATGCATACAACAGTTTTTCAGAAATGTGCGCTATATTGGAGATATGACCTATTATGGACCGATCATTCAAAAATTTAGTGTCATGATTTTTGTGAATATAAATATTGTGTATGTTAAACTTTAACTCGATATAAATACTTTTAAAAGATTTATGGAGGTTGAAGTTGATTACGGTCTCTTATATAGAAGTTTCGACTAATTACGGACCGACCATTATAAAATTAGGTGTCATCATTTCTGTATATTATTTGTGTCGAATTTTATTTGATTACCAACATTCTTAAGAAGTTTATGTTCGTTAAAGTGATTTTCTGAAGTGGACGATTTATGGGAGCTACGACTAATGTTGGACCGATCACAATAAAATTCTATCGTATTGCTTGTAAACATATGAAATATATTTGTGTACAATATTATTTCGATACCAATATTTTTGAGTGAGTTACGCTCTTTAAAGTGATTTTCGGAAGTGGGCCTTATATGGAAGCTACGACTAATTATGGACCGATCACAATAAAATTGTACGGTATTGTTTGCATACATAAAAGATCTATTTGTGTTAAATATTATTTGGATACCAACATTTTTGAATGAGTTATGCTCTTTAATGTGATTTTCGGAAGTGGGCCTTATATGGGAGCTACGACTAATTATGAACCGATCACAATAAAATTGTACCGTATTGTTGGTATACATATGAGATATATTTGTGTTAAATATTATTTGGATACCAACATTTTTGAGAGCGTTATGCTCTTTAAAGTGATTTTCGGAAGTGGGCCTTATATGGGAGCTACGACTAATTATGGACCGATCTGCACAAAATTTGTATAAGTGATTTGGCTTAATTTTCCACTCATTTGTGATGAAATTTGTTTGGTGCCTTGCATAATTCAAACATTTATGATCGGTAAACCCCAATGTCGGGAGGACTTTTGTATGGGGGCCAGGTGAAATAATGGACATATTGCCACCAGTTGCAATCCCATCCGTCCTTGGGCCGGAACAATATTACGTACCAAATTTTATCGAAATATCTTCAAAATTGCGACCTGTACTCTGCGCACAAGCTTTACATGGACAGCCAGCCAGCCAGACGGACGGACATCGTTAGATCGACTCAGAAAGTGATTCTGAGCCGATTCATATACTTTAAGGTAGGTGTTGGAGCAATATTACTGGGCGTTACAAACATCAGCAGAAATCCAATATACACTCCCCACTATAGTGGTGTAGGGTATAAAATCAAATATTTTAAAAAATAAATAATATCCATGTCTTGCGGGTAGTTAGGTCTGGCATGATAAACTCTTTCAACATTCACTTGGAATTCATGTTCTTCGATTTCATCCTCCATCAAATTAATGTTTATTCCTCTATATAATTTTTTTACAAAAACTCAAGGTATTGCCACATAAAAAATATGAACAGCAGTCAGCTGATAGAATTTATCTGTACAACAAATAAATAATCGGCAGATGAGGGCTGGTTAGTTTTGCGACAGAATAGAAGCAAATGAGACATTGAGAAAACGAAATTTCTTTAATCGACAGTTTTTCGTTGGGAAAAAAGATAATTGCCTAATGTGAAAACAGCCCTAAGTGTGTACTTGACGCTTTTATTTTGCAATTGAAATGGTAAAAACGTAACAATATATATACATATGTATGTATGTATACATATGTATGTATACATATGTATGTATGTATACATACATACATATTCCTTATTATACAGAATTTTATTATATTCATAAACAACTCTTAGGTATTTTGGTATGTTCTTCTAACATAAACCATCATCTCTCAATCGTCTAAATAGTGAAAATACATCAAATGATATCAGAACCTCATCATCGTCTATTAGTGTATTAATCCATCGTTAAAGTCGTTCAAAAAATTGCTCAGCTATGTTTATAAAAGGGTGTTCTCAATGTGTATAAATTTAAATTTCTAAAAATGCTAAACAAGTTGTATATCGATAAACACGCCATCTGTTGATAAATATGTTGTATGTTGATAAACATTCTGTATGTTGATATCGAGTGTAAAATTTAAATTGAAATAAAATTTCGTAGCAATATATACATACCTATACGAGTACGTACATATCGCACCCTAAATACAAAAGTGTCACAACTCAGAATACTAAAATTTTCAGGAGAGACAAAAAAAGTTCATCGTGCACAAGCAACACATTTAATATAAAAACAGACATAACTGTATTTTTCCAGTTAAAGAAGATAGTGATGTGAAAGAAATTTTTGCAGTAGTTAGAGATGTGCACTCTGAATTATTTTATAGAAAAAAGAGTGTTATCGTTTTTCTTATTTCCATTTTGATATTTAACAATTGGTATTTGTGTAGTTGCAGCATTTGGAATAAATCTCTTTAACTGTTTTAGGCATAGGGAAATTGGCAATAGCCAATTGACGCCTTTACAGGTAGTGGTTTAATACCACTTTCTTCAACAAGATGACCAAGAAAATTTACAACTTTCTTATCGAAAACATACTAATCGACGTTAATTTTCACTCCATATTCTTAAAGACGTTGAAATACATCATTGCGAGGTAGACCGTGTAATTCTTCAATTTCGAAAGCTATCATAATATCGTCAATGTAAGAAAAGCAAAAATCAAATCCACTAATAGCGTAGACAGACGACAGCGTTAATTTGCATTAAAATCTCACCAATGTGAATTAAGATTTTACCCTGACAGACGACAGTTTTTGCATTTAGTAAAAAGCTGTTCCATAATGCAAAAATTGTTCATGCACTAGAAACCATCAACCTGAACATGTTGCTGAAAGTGGGAACCGCAGTAGGACACTCTGAAATAAGAGAAAGGCAATTGTGGAAATCTATTTTTATTATTTTAATTTTACAATTGTCTTCGTCTTCTTTTACAATAGTAAACAATTTCATAACATATGATTGATTGTCGACGATGTTGCATTTTTAAATAGCTAAATTCAGTATAAATTCACTCTGATTTTGTGCATTTACGTCTAACCTAATGCGCATTAGGATGGGGATAATTCACGAGTTAATTTGAATTAAGACTGCTAATGCAAATTAACTGTCGTCTGTCTACACTATAAGAACTTCGTCATATAATGAACTCAAACAAGCCGAATGGAGTTGTAACTGCTATTTTTCGGACATCGTTTTCAACCATAGGCACATATTTGATTAAAAACTATTTGAAAGCCAAAAGTACAATAGCACCCCAATGTCTAATATTTAAAAATGTTCTCCATATTATTACAGTGCACAAATGTATTTTAAATATTCATCATTATCATCATGTTTCCTAATGAGAATAAAAATATTGAATCTATAAACAACCAGTTTCGAGCGCTGGTTGATATAGAAATTATTAAGTCTTTAAAAAACGACATATACTCGTACTTTTTGGCCGAAAGTATCAGAAATGAAAAATTAACTAATGTTTACTGATTTTTCAAGAATTGCTAAAGGAATATTATATATTTCACATTCATTTGTAAAGCATGGTACTCTGTTCAAATTTGCGAAATTTGTTGAGCAACATCAATTATTTCGTTTGAAACAATTAGCAAGTGGTGACAATGCCGCGATTTAGAAGAAAATTGTCGTTTTTATTGCCCTTAAGCATAGTATTCTGTTCAAAATTTTAAGTGGAATGCTGTCAAAATACATGTTAAAAAAATAAACATGAAATTATCATGAACAAATGTTGCAGAAGTAGTACTCTGTTCATTTTGTGAAAAACATGTGCAATGTATCTGGCAACATTATTTTTTCACAGCGAAATAATTAAAGTAGCAATTGTTTCACGTGAAATTTTTATCCAAAAGCTCTTCTGTCGCAACAACAATATCTATTACTTGTTGTTCTGCTGCACAAGCGGCCAGTAATGTTTGTTTATTCATTTTTATTTAAACATTTTGATTCAACACAGATTTTTTAATATTTTAACTTTTATTTATTTTCGATTTAAATTCACAAAAAAGCAAAACATATGTGTTTTGTTTACATAAGTAAAACAATGTGGCATAATTTCAACGATTCAGCAATCGCACTTAAGAGAGCCAGGAAAGAAAAATAAGCCCTACTTCTGGTACCACTTTAAATTTGGCGAAAAGGCTACCAAGTGTGTTCAGCCATGTACATTCTTGCACTCTCATTTAATTTCGTCGGAAAATTATTAGGCTCCTCGTCTACGGTGACAGACGAGGCTAGTCGAGAACTTTGTCGCCTCTTTCTTCAAGATCATATTTCAAAATATAAATTTCTTGTAGATACTGGTGCCGATGTTTCTGTATTTCCTGTCACATCTTCTCAACTTCAACAAAATCCAGCTCCATTAACATTATTTGCAGCAAATAAATCCATTATTAAAACGTATGCACCAAGTCGTTCGTTTTAAATTTAGGATTAAAGAGAAATTTTCGGTGGACCTTTATTTTGGCTGACGTTGAAAAGCCAATTATTGGTGCCGATTTTCTAAGCCATTTTGGATTGTTGGTAGATATAAAACACAATTGTTTGATTGATAATGTTTCTCAGTCGCATATCAAAGGATATTTGTATACAGAAACTAATCCTTTAACCATTAAATCGGTCCAAGAAAACTTATATTTTTCTACATTGCTGCGAGGATTCCCTGTTTTGACAGAAATGTCATCATTTACAAAAGCATTGTATTACTCATCACATTCAAACCAAAGGTCCTCCTATGTTTGCTAAAGCTCGCAGGTTATCACCTGAAAATTTGTAAATTGTTAAAAAATAATTTGAAAATATGGTCAACCAAGGAATATCCAGACCATCAAAAAGTTGCTGGGCGAGTCCACTACATCTTGTATTAAAAGCAAATGGAGAGTGACGACCATGCGGTGATTACCGTCGTTTAAATGCTGTTACTGTTCCCGATCGGTATCCAGTGCCCCAAGTTCATGACTTTGGATATATGCTAAGCGGTAAGACTATATTCAGCAAGGTAGACTTGGTAAAAGCTTACCACCAAATACCTGTTGAAAAAGATGACATTCAGAAGACAGCTATCATCATGCCTATAGGACTTTTCGAATTCCCTAACATGACGTTCGCAACGCTGCACAAACTTTTCAACGCTTCATAAATGAAGTTGTCAGGGGGTTAGATTTTTGTTACGCGTATATCTATGATATTCTTATAGCATCGATCAACATAAGCAACATGTGAAGATATTGTTCGATAGACTTCGTGAATATGGTGTTACAATCAACGCATCGAAATCTGTTTTTGGCGTTTCGGAACTCAAGTTTCTTGGTTATCTGGTGAAACCGCTTGATCTTAAACCACGTGTAGGAGCCATTGTCAACTATAAAGAACCAAATACCGTTAAATAAATGAGACCTTTTTTCGGTATGATAAACTTTTATACACGTTTCATTCCCAGAACAGCAAAAGAACAAGCTATTCTTCACGAATTACATTCTGGCTGTAAGAAAACGACAATCGAAAAATAAACCTGACTTCAGGGGCCAAATTACCGCATTAGATATTGAGTAAAATTGATCGTAATTTTCTTATTTGAGATTATGGCATTCGTTATCGAGCAAGAAATTTTGTACATTTTATCATAATTTCGATATCGAAATCATTTTTCGATACGATAGCTCATTCGATCACGAATGCGGTAATTTGGAAGGACGAGAATTTGCCGAAGTTACTCTATGTGGTATCAGGGATTTTTTGAACGTTTAGACGGTATTACCCGCAAGGACGCCACTTTTTTTGGTACTACCCAGCATACCATTCTAGGAGCGCTCCGAAAAAGGAGTCAGAAAAGAGTCTAACAAAAGAGCATTTTCGGAGCGAAAGAAAAATTAGCTTGTTACTGTCCTGAGTCGGCACGCAGAATGACTCAGAAATTCCACCTAATTATGTGTGTACCAAAACGTTGTCGTTATTTGTGCTTTGAACAAAAAAAAACATATGTACCTGTACCACACAAGAATGGTAAAAACAAGTTTACATAGAGCCTAAAAAAAACCCTCATAAAATACTATTTTTCTGACATTATCTAAGAGCTCTTTCAGAGCCCAAAAAACCCGTCATAAAAGACTCTTTTTCTGACATTATCTAAGAGCTCTTTCTGACGGACCATTTTCGAATGTTTCTGAAGATTTTCGGAGCAATTATGATTGTTTTTTGGGCTCATAAAGAGCGTTAACGCTCCGAAAAAGGTGTCAGAAAAGACTCCTTTCGGACTCATATGGCTTGCTAGGTAAATGAATGGACTTGGCTAACTGCTTTTTGAGGGTTTGAAGGTGAGCTCTCGTTAGGAAATTTCTAGTTTGTCTGGAGGGAGATGCCTTGGTTTCGCTGTAAGTTGTCGACCTTTTGTCTCAATGATAGGTTGAGTTTCTTGTTATTTGTTCAACTGCTGGATATTTTAAAAGAAGAGCATGAAATGAAATTATCGGATGAGAAACGTGAGCATACAAAAATTTCCAATGAAAATTCTTTCGAAGACCAAAAGATTTATTCTCCATATTGTTGATAGGATAGTTTGTACTTTAGCTTTTTGGATTATGAACTGGCAAGACGGATCGTCGCCGGCATTTATAAGAAAATATTTACACAGTCTTATCGTACATAAAAAGCCGATTAGTTGCATTTCCCCGCTGACTATTGGCATCTAGTGACCGGGTTGTAAGTTTTCCCGGTTTATTATTGACAAAAGAGCACGGATCACGACACTTACTAGCTCTGTTTTTAAATCTCCGATGATAATAACAGATTATATCAGATCTGGTGTTTTGACTTGAACTGCCATGTGATCTCCTAGATCTTCTTCTTCAAGATGTTCTAAAATTACGTAGAGCAGCGTTGATGCATTCAATTTGGGCTTTAATTTCAGAAATATTATTGGTAGTAGTAGCGATTTCGGCTATGTTTGCGTTTCGTGGAACTTACATATACATATATCACTAATTTTGTCAGCCATTTTAACAAGATTTTCTAGAGGTTCAGAAGATGTTGCTAAAATTGCTTGTGTTTGGGACGATAATCTTTGTAACCACATAGTTCGTAAAAAATCTTTCGTTACGCCAGATTTTTCATTTCTCGAAGAAGATTTCTCTGATTTCCACATTTGTAAGGAGTATCTTGATACGAAAAATGGTCAATCAGCCGTTGTTTAACTTGTTTATAAGCATCGATAGGAGGATTCACAACAATATCACTCACCTGGCTAAGTATTTCAGCATCCAAGTCAGCCAAGATGATAATATATTTTGTCCTCTCATTGGTAAAGCCTAGTACTCTGTTCAAAATTTCAAGTGGAATGCTGTCAAAATACATGTTAAAAAAATTCACATGAAATTTTCATGAAAAAATGTTGCAGAAGTAGTACTCTGTGCATTTTGTGAAAAACATATGAAATGTATCTGGCAACATTATTTTTTCACAGCGAAATAATTAAAGCCTAGTACTCTGTTCAAATTTAGGAAAAATGTTGAGCAACATTAATTATTTCATACGGAAAATTTGACGTATAGCCAATGTTGCCTATCACGCGAATTTACATAATTTGACGTTTTTTTTAATTGAAAGTACGCCACATTGTTTTACTTATGTAAACAAAACACATATGTTTTGCTTTTTTGTGAAATTAAATTGAAAATAAATAAAAGTTAAAATTTAATAGTTTCTTCTTCTTTCAAGCAATAAGGTCAATTGAATTTTATATAAAAATATTTAATTTATTTATATATATTAATTTCCAATATTTCGCTATCACAATGAGTAGCTTCTTCAGGGATAATATTATATATTATAGTTTCGCCATCTCTTCCCCGGCATTGCAACTGTATATATGTAGATGATTGAGCACCTATAATATTTTCCACCGGGGCGGTCAAATAGGGCACAGTTGTACTGCTCAATTAAGCTGTAGTAGCGCGTTTGATCATTGTTGGTATTTGTGGCTTCGTTTCCCATTATTATTATAACTAATATTTATCACAGCGCCCTCCTTCGGTGGTATAGAATTTAAACGCCACCGAAGTCAAATAATTGAAATAATGGTTATAATGTAAGCTTTGATCAATGCGCCTACTCACTACCAGAGGCGCTGCAATACTGTACTATTAATAAACAACGCGCAATTACAGTGTTGTCATATGAAAAACTTTTCTCTACTTTCACCACCTATTCTTCTTCTATCTATCCCCTTTCAAAGAAAGTAACACAATTAATTAATTAATCACCCTTATTCTATTTGACGTCAATTTTAAGGCAACATCAATTCTCATCAAAGGCAACATCAATTCTATGATAATTTGGTATTCTGTAAGATTATTATGACGACGTTGACTGTTTATCGATAATGCTAACAAAATACAGCACACATCTCTAATATTAGAGACAGCTGATTCATGTTGTTTATTGTTTTTGAAAAAAAAAATGTAAAGTTGGAAGAAACATTTGTTTGTAAAGAAAGCTGAAACAAAAATGTTTTTTATTTCTAATTCCGACTCGTCCAGTGACGAAGACAACAAAACAAAATTATTAGTGGAAATCTGCTTAGACAGAAATCTTGCATTTTTAATTTCATATCGGTTAGATGCCTTTTCTCCTCCCTTTTGCTTCTCTCCACTTCTAATTTTAATTTTTTGGCTTCAATGTATTTTGTATTCCTTAGGCTACGTTTTAATGACATTATAGAATTTGACATTTCTGTCAATACACTGACTTGGTCAGTACTATGCCTTTCAAGCATTTCATTCCGTTTAGAGGAGTTTTCATTTTAACGCAGAACAGGTCTTCCTTTTTATCGGGTTTGCAGAACTGGTTGTTGCCGTTATTGATTGCTTTAAAACCGTTGATTGTAATGCTGATGCAGATTTTGCTTTTAACGTTGAAGCTGTTGTTGTCGCTAGTTTTGTTGTTGTCGCTAGTTTTGTTGGTGGCGCTGATGTTAAAGTTTCGCTACTGATGGTGGGTAATCTTTCCTGTAAATAGTTATCTTACCATTTCAAGTGATACCGAGAAATATACATCAACACTGTCTTCAGTGTTTGAGACTCCTTGAACCATACCCTCAGGATTTATTTGTTTTTCAAACTGCAATAAATTTGCCACAGCTTCCTCCAAAGGGGCTCAGCATTACATGCTTAAATACACCACTTCCAGTAGCTTTACTTTCTGCTTTATTTCTGGCCAGTTTTCTTTGCACTTTAAATTTTAAGTCCCTCCAAATCTGTAAAAAGAATTCCATCAGACATCATAGTTTTAAAACAAACTATTTACCTTGCCTTTTACCATCCATCACCAGTTCTAATTGGTGGACCGAGAGAATTTATCAGTGGCAATAGCCTCTCACTGTTTCTTAAAATTAAAAGTAACAGAGCCCCTGTGAAATCCTCTGGCTAGTGATGGATTCTTTTCAAGCTCTTCCACTAGCTTCTCGAACTGGGACTTTTTTGTTATTTTTTTCCATTTTTTTTTTAATTTTTCAAACACAACTGAAAACAACACAAGACAACACCAAAAATACCGACGACAAAATCAACGGCAATAAAAGACAACAGCAACGTCGATTTTTCTTACAGAATACCAAACATAAGTTGACAGTCATCGATAAATGGCAATATTGCCAACTGGAATACGGATTTACAAAAAATGATTAAAAACAACGTTGTTGTGTTGACGACGCCAAACAGAATAAGGGCGAATATATAGGCATATTAAATACCTGAGTGTTACTTCTCTTTAAAGAAAAAAAATCGTATACGGGTTTTTGACAGCCGATTTAATACAAACTTTTTTACGATTTTTGTGACAACAAGATGATTACCACTGATACCGTCATGAATCTCCTTCATTACTTTGTAGATTTAGAGAATGGCACCACAATTCAGCTGAGATTTTATTACGGGTAGCATATTTCTCTTCTTAGAAAATTTTCTGCATTGTGTTCGCTTCTATATGTTTTCATAGTTATTCAAACAAGTAGTTGGTAGCCATCCAAAAACTTCTGCTGTATTTCCTATCAAGGCAAATTCCATTCTAATACACGTGTATCATACTGATATTTGAACATACTAAATGATTGTTGTCAAAACTGCAAGAGCAATTTAAAAATTCATACACTGTTAAAAACTAACTTATATTACACACATTGGTAAAACAGTTCAATGTTAACTCAATGATTGTTTACAGTCAATTCAACTGGTTCCAGTTCTTGCTGCCACTATTTATACACCAGCGGAAGCACTCGCGACTGTCTACAATATGTGATGGATGTTAATTTCACTCATTATAAAACGTTAAATTTTAATTTAAATGCAAATATGTATGTACCAGAGAACAGAATGAAAGCATTCGCTTTCATTGCATATTCACACCATTCGTTGCTTTTGCCATGCAGTCACTCGACAACATCAACTATTGATGTTGCCATGTAATGCATACATTGTTTTTATTGATTGCCTTTTTCGTATTCGATTTTTATAATGCCTTTATAATATAAAGTTTAAATATCAAACAACGAAATGAAATGATGATACATTAAAAAACTAAAAACATTTGCACCATTCGTTCAGTATTCGTTGACCTGTTGGAGTAATTAATGTATTTGTGTATAGTTTTGGCCTACTGATATGTTTTTTAGTACTTCAAATAATGGTGCACGCAGAAATTTTGGAAAAAGTAAATAACGGTGTTTTTCATATCATTAAAAAAACTCAAAAAGTAAAATTTGAACTTTTCATTTAATAAGCATTACAAACATTCGTACCCAAGGCATATTGATTATAAGGTAGCGGCAACATTACAACTGGTACAACAATACAAAAACAACATGGTTATTTGTTTTTGCTTTGAGCTCTTTGATGTCAAAAACAGCTGACTGAAAATTACAAACATTCGTTGTTTTTATTTGTATTTATTCAGGTCACTGATGGCAAAAATGGTACAATTGTACTTTTTTTTATACATTTTAAACACAGGTGGTACCGTGGTACTACCACGAGTCATATGGTACAATTTCAAAATACTGTTGCATCAAAATTTGGTATTTCAAATGAAACAGATAAATATTAGCCATGTCACAGAATTTAATTCCGTTCGGAAGTGGAATTATTTCCGTATTTTGCTTCTAAAGAAAATTCTACATAAGAATCAATTCCCTTCATTACGACTTGCAGACCTTTTGCGCTTTTAAGTTGATACGTGTAAAAATTCTTTTTGCGTTTTTCAAATTCCGAAACTGTTCTCCGATATTGACCTGAATCTTTGTTTCATTAATATTGCCATGCTTAATAGGAGTCACATAAAAAGAATTTTCTCCAATTAATAAAACTAAAATTTTTATAATTTCGTTTGAATTTTTTCTCTTAAATATATTGGAGGTGGTTTTACTGGCTTATTCACTGCGTTTGGGCCATCATTTTTGTCTTGGAGTATGGCAAAACGATTTTGCGAGCGTGGCTCTTCAGCATTTTTGGATAATTTTGCGGCTGGTGTTATTTCGGCAGATTTAGGGCTTCTGCCTCTCTTCGATACAGTTATATATCGGTCCATTTTTTTTGTTTTTGTTTTTCTTCAACAGCAACTATAGAAGCGGTCTTATTTGTAGGGCTTAATGTGCCTTTTGCAGCTGTCGACATCTCTCCAATATTTGATAACGAGGACCGTGAAGAAGACGGTCCTTCAGTGATTTTTCTATTTAAATTAAATATGCTTTGGGCTAAGTTTGGGCCCTGTTCAACACATTTATTTAAGTTTGGTGCACTTGCACTTAAATTCAGATTTGTGATTATTTTTGGTTTCACAGTTAAATAGTTTCTATTAAATTCGGGATCTTTAATGTTCTCATTACTAACACTTGCCGAGCTCAACACAATGTAAGCATTTCGGCTCTGAGGCCCACTAGCACTATTAGAATTGTTACTCATTCACCGTCTCTCTGTTATTAATTTTTTTAGTTTTCAAATAATTAAAAATAAATTATCACAATTTATTAATTTTTTTATTGCACCTAGTGCAATTATTTAACTTTGTAAAGTTTTTACACCTATTCCAAATAAATTCGCTTTAAAAAATACTCGCGCAGACACGTCCGTACACTTCAAGAGTCAGTAAAAGACTTCATAAATGAGAATATTTTTAGATAATTGCGACAATTAACGCAATAATGTTGCTATAAGATATATCGAATTTTCGATAAAGTAAATTTGTGGTAAAGTTTTATGACTATTTAGCAAATATGTATTAAAAATGGTATCATGGAGGTCTAAAAAGTACATTTCATTTATATATGTAGTTCGTACGAAAAACAAAAACAAAATTTCCATCACTGATTCAGGTATGTGAGGGAAATCGAAAACAATAATAATAAACAAGTTTTGACACTTATAAACATTTTGACAATTATAAATTTGTAAACATAAACAACGTTTGACATCACAAAGGAACCAAAAAAAAAAACAAAAATCAGCTGTGTCTTCACTACTACCATGGTGAAAATATACCAGGTGACAGCATAGCGCCAACTGATTATTTTTTGCTCTATTCATGGTGAAATTGAAAATGTCAAAAAGTTTACAAATAGTCAAAGGTTATATTTTGTTTTTGAAAAATTAAGTTTTTGTCGCCGTTTTATCTGCGTAAAATAGCTTAAAAGTGTTAAAAAACTATATTATATTAAATAGTGTGTTTGTTTTTTGAGTTGTTTTGCTTAAAATGTTAGTTTTTTTTTTGTAAGATAAATATTAAGATTCCTCTTTAAAGTGATTTTTTTTTGCTGTAGATTAATGCGTTGTTGTTATACAATACATACATTAATTTTGAAAATAAAGAATTTTACATGTTTTACTTTGCAAAATTACGTATTACTTGTATATTTAAATAAATATTACGCGCAACTTAAAGAAAAATTCTTTAAGAAAATAAAAGAAACAAAAAAAATTACTATTGTTTTCTGTTTTTCTCCATGTTTGTATATTTGTTTTCTTTATTTTATGCCAGATGGTTTTGATAGTAAAGAAAGTATTACACAAACAAAAATGTCTGTTGTTCTTGCATTGTTGTTATTGTTGTAGCAATGCTGTCACCTGGTATTTAATTTCACCATGACTAACTACCTTATAATCAATATGCCTTGATTCCAGCGTTGTCATATATATTTTTAAGAAAACTTTATATTTCTAAAAAAAAACTTTTTTAAGTAGTAAAATTTCTAAATGAGAATTTGTTCCTCTTACGAGTAAAAAATTGTTTTATAAAATTATTTTATTCGAAGTTGCCTTCTAGTTAAATATAAAAATTTAATTTGAAATTTATTTTTGTATACCTCATTAGTATATCAAAAAAGTTAAATATAAAAATTTCAAAATAAACAATATTAGACACAAAGAATGCTGATGACGGCTTTAGCAGGCCAGAAAACGTTACATTTTGCTAGTGTCTCTTTGTATATTTCTGTATGATTTTACATTTATGCTTTCCAACGGAAAGCTAATGTAGAACATATAATGAGGTATACAAAAATAAATTTCAAATTAAATTTTTATATTTATATTTAACTTTTATTCGAATAAAATAATTTTGTAGTAAAATTTCAAAACCCAATTTTATAGAAAACAAAACAACCTTTATTACAACATATTTACCTCAGTACTCCTAAAGCTGGAGGTCCAAAACTCGCGTCTACGCGTTTCACGTTTCTAAGCAACTGTAAAAAGAGTAGAATCAATGTAGTCGTATGTTTTAAGTTACGCACTCGAAAGCGTAAGACGTGTTGACGCTTAAAACGCGAAAAGTTCGTTTACTTTCTACTTTTCAACACGTCGCAAGCGGCGAACAGCTGACATTAACAAATGCAAAGTTGAAAAAACATTTTTTATATGAAATTGACAAACAAACCGATAAAAAAATTCATATAAAAACAAAATTAGCTGGGCTTACGGCATCACCTCCGAAAGTACATATGTATGTATATATAAAACACAAATGATTGACGCGAAAAATCTTTGCATGTAACGTGAAATACTTGACGCTTAAAACGTTTAGAAAGCTTACAACGCGTTGACGCCAAAACGCGAGTTGTGGACCTCCAGCTTAACTGTCCAACTACATATATATGTACAAAATAAAGAGTTTATTTGTGATGTAAACTGTTAACATTTTATAAATATGTATTTATATGACATTTATTGTACTTAAGACGGAGTAATACAAAATTAAACATTGTTGCAGTAAAAATGGATTAAAAAATCCATTAAATTAGTAACGCAGTGCAGCATAGTAGAAAAACATTGTTTTGTTAATTGTGAAAATAATTTGTTTTATAACCTAAATTAAACATATAAACAAATTATAAATTTCCAAAAAACTTTTTTTTTGGATAAAACTTAAAAACTTTTTTGCATCTCAAAAAACTTGCAAAAAAAGGGGAAACTTGACAAATGGAAACGTTGCTTGATTCGTACCATTCGTTGCTTTTGTGAGTATTAGGAGACATTAATAGAAGACATGCAATGCAATGCATGGTGTTCGTCATACTTAATTTTTTTTGAATGGTGTCATGTAATGCTTTTCTCAAATGATGTGAATTGACAACAACATGCTCACATTTCGTTATTCCATTAGAAAGCATAAAATTCTGCATTCAAACCTCTGATACATATGTATGTACTTCTTTTTTTGTTAATTCATCAAATACTTTACCAAAAATAATCAAGTCTGATTTGCCGGATTCATAAAAAAAAACTCACTCCATAATCTTATAAATTTGTATTTAAAATTTAGAATTTTTGCAACTAAATCTTAAAGTTAGTGCTGCTTTAAAACAACGGCGTTATAAAATAGGTTAAGTTTACAGGATCCTATAAAGATAGCATCTTTCGAGACAATATTTTTTTTGTTTAGATTCAGTAAATTTTAATTATTTCATCCCTGTGGATGAATTGAAACTAGGTTCCTCCTCTTTAAATAAATACTAATTATTTGAGTAAAAGCAAATTTTTAAAATATTCAAATCTTTAAAAATGTGCATACATACATATGTATTGTATGTACATATGCATGTTTTGAACTAAATATTAAAAATGTATAGAAGTGATTACTAACGCGTACATATGTATGTATAAAAAGTAAGAAGCAGTCTGTTAAAAATCAAGGTATGTACATATGTATTATGTAGGCGATTAAATGTGATATCTTATTGCTTAGGCTGTTGTCGTTTCGACTTTTCTTTCTTTTTCTTCTTGAGAAGAGGGACCAGTCTTAGAGATGGGAACCACACGTTCTGTGTTTGGTGGGGGCAACTTTTTCATTGGTGCGGTCACAGTTAAGAGTCCATCGGAGGACAGCGATGAAGTAACGCTATCTGGGTTGACGTCATCTAACAGAAAATAAAGATAAGAGACAATTAGAAAAATGTGCGTGGAAAATTAAAATATCCCTAAAGGTATGTAGATAAAATTAGAACATACTTGGCAGAAGATAGCGCCTAGTAAATTGTCTGGATACAAAACCATGCTCGTCTTGCTTTTCTTCATGTTTGGCCTCTACAATGACAAATTTGTCAGTGACCTTCACACTAATCTCGTTGGGTGTAAACTGCTGGACATCCAAAATCACTTCAAATTTTTCGTCGTTGATATTTAAAGTAGATCCCGAGTCCTGCTTTTGCAAGCCAGTCGTACGCTGCCAAGGCCGCAAATATCCGGAGCGCAACATTGTTGGCCGCGAGTTCCATACCGAGGACATCAAATCATCACGTCTAATAACAATAATAAAAATTTTATTTTTTTTTACACATACATGCATACATATGTATTTTCCAGCACAAATAACTAATTGATACTCACTTCAATCCCGTTCCAAAATGTTGATCCAAGAGGCGCGATGTGCGCGTTGGAAATTCAAGTTCATCCCACCAATCACGAAACATTAAAGGTACTACTGACATCTACACACAACAGATAAAAATAAACAGAATGGAAAACATTATCATTGAGAACTAAAAAATTATTACAGTTTTAAACGCAAACATTGAATTATTTGTATACGAATTTAAATTTTGTGTTATTCAGCAATCGATTTAGGATATACTCGTACATATGTATGTACATGTTTTCCATTTTCTTAAATAATAAGTTTTCTATTTATCAATTTTCAAACTTTCATATAAAATTCGCACCTTTTTTTAAAACTTATTTAAATATAAATAAATTTTCACCTGAGATGTTATCACGTCCGAGATTCTATAAATATTAATACGGATTTTTAATTTTCCAACAGTTTTTATATTAGAAAATTTTTACTCGTTCATTATTTCTTCATCATCCTCATAATCATCATTCTATAAACATACTGACTGATACATATGTTCATACATACATACATTCATACATATTTGCATGATACAAAATACAAAAATAAATTGTACAAATAAAATCTTAAATATTGTGTTTATTAGGGCGGTTCAATGTTATTCAATATATTTATGTATTTATTTTTCTTTAAGTTCATGATCTTTGGACGCTGGGGCTTTATATGCAATGTAATATACACTTACGAAAAAGAAAAAAATGAATAAAAAAAAATTAAAAATTATAATTGTTAACCTATTTAGCATAAGTTTTAAGATATAATAGGTTTGGTAGAAATTTGTTATTTTTTTTTTATCTTGCTACAGTTCCAATGATATAATATGATATAATAGGCCCGGAAATATTTTTAACGGAGTATTTTCAAACCTACCACCAAAAAGATGGGGGTATATTAAGTTTGTCATACCATTTGTAAGACATCGAAGTATTACTCGTAGATTCTAAGACGATCTAATCATGTCCGTCCGTCTGTTGAAGGCACGATAGAGCTTCGAAAAAAAAGACATAGAGATATGAAATTTTTACCAAACAATCTTTGACCTATTGGTATTGAAAATGGTCAAAATTTTCGGAAGTGGACATTATATTGGGCTATGTCAAAATAAGAACTAATGCAAACAAAATATCTTTTCGAGATTTCACTTTGCATGAAACTTATTATTGCGGAATTTTGTATAGATACATCTTTTCTATAGACATGTATGTACCATAAAGCCATATTCCGGGAAGACATTTGTATGGGGGCTATAAGAAATCGTAGGCCAATGCCTAAAAATTTCAACAGGACTTGTCCTTCTAAATTAAAAATAAATTGTGCAACATTTCATAATACTATCTCATAATATTTGAAGAAAATAGCAAACAAAATATCTGCTCATTTTTAATACCAAATATTTCGGTGGATCGGAGAATGTTTGGTAAAAATTTTATTGTCCTTCAATAGACGGACGTACATGGCTAGATCGTCTTATAATCTTATAAGGACCCAGAATATATAGACTTTTTGGTTCTACGGTCATTATTTGATGTGTTACAAACGGAATGACAAACTTAATATACATCCCATCATTTTGGTGGTGGGTAAAATAAAACTGTTTTCATCCCGCCCATTATTTATTTCTCCAGTTATTCAAAAATAATTATACATTACACCGCTCTGATCCGAACAATTTCTTTAATAACTACATATGACTTTATATGGGAGGAATCATGATCACCAATCCGTTCGCGCCAATTTCCAGGAAAACTACAAGTTATACATATTCCAAAATAACTAATTTGTTTGTATGGGAGGGGGCACTGTTAAAATTCCGCCACCAAATTTTTGTCAAAGTATGTACAATGGTTCATAGTTAGTGGATCTTTTACTGTGATAGTTTTCCAACCAATCAATAACAACCATTCAATATATGTCATATATGTACATATGGCAATTTAATTTAAATGTCAGAATAAAAAGTAGAGCAGGACACTCTGAAAATTTAAGAAAAGTGGTCAAGCGTTCTAACACAGATTCATTTTTATAATAGTGGGGAGGGTATATTGGATTTATGCTGATGTTTGTAACGCCCAGAAATATTGGTCCAACACCCAATACAGATCGGCTCAGAATCACTTACTGAGTCGATTTAATGGCTGGCTGGCTGTCCATGTAAAACTTGTGCGCAGAGTACAGGTCGCAATTTTGAAGATATTTCGATGAAATTTGGTACGTAATATTTTTTCGGCCGAAGGATGGATGGGATTGAAACTGGTGGAAATCGGTGCATTATTTCACCTGGCTCCCATACAAATGTCCTCCCGAAATTGGGGTTTACTGGTCATAAATCTTTGAATTATGCAAATATGCAAACAAATTTCACCACAAATGAGTAATAAATGAAGCTAAATCACATTTACAAATTTCGTGAAGATCGGTCCATAATTAGTCGTAGTTTCCATATAAGGCCCACTTCCGAAAATCACTTAAAAGAGCATAACTCTCTTAAAAATGTTGGTATCCAAATAATATTGAACAGAAATATGTTTCGTACATATACATATAATATGGTAGAATTTTATGATGATCGGCCCATAACTAGTCGTAGCTCCCATATAAGGCCCACTTCCCGAAATTACTTTAAGGACCATAAATCTCTTAAAAATGTTGTTATCCGAATAAAATTTAACAAAAATGAGTTTCTTATATACAAATAGGATGACACCTGATTTTATAATAGTCTGGTCATAAATAGTCAAAACTTCCATATAAGACTCTCTTCGTAATTCACTTTAACCTCCATAAATCTTTTAAACGTATTTATATCGAGATAAAGGTTAACAACACACATAATATTTATATTCACGGAAGTCATGGCATTAATTATTTTATGATCGGTCCATAATAGGTAATATCTCCCATATAGCGCCCATATCTGAAAAACTGTTTTATTGATATACTGGGTGTAGGGTATTATATGGTCGGGCTTGACCTTACTTGCTATATATGTACGTAGATGCATATGTACATATGTATGTATTAGGGAGGCAAACCCGGGATTTTTTATTATTTGTTTACACAGTCATCAACAAAAATTTAAATTATAAAAAGTATGTCGAAGAAATAAGAATTCAAATTAATTTTGAATTGCTAAACTTGAATGCACTATTTGATGTTTCTACGGTTTTTGGTATTTACATGATGATTCTTAATATGAAGAAATTTAGCAAAGAAAAAAAAATAATATGATGGAAATTTCCATCATCATGCAATGTTAAATCTTTAGCTTAGTATTTACTAAATAGAAATTAAAGAGGGCATTCAATGTTATGATAAAAATTTAAATTATCAGCATTATGCAAAGAAGGGTTAAAACCACAAGAGATGAAGATTTTGTTTTACTTAAACAAATAGTTGTCATTTTAAATCCGGTTAAAGTAACAGACAAAGCTCTTTGTCGCAGCTGATATTGCACTTTAATTTATGCTCAAAGATATCAAAAAGTGATCTGGTGAAATCTCTCCTTAAAAGAAATCAAAAAGGAAGGATGATTTACTTTACAACATTTTTAAATTTTTAGAAAACCCCAAAATTGCAGAGTGAATTTGATAATGAGATAGAAATGTTTGTTATTAGAAATGAATTAAAAAAATGTTGATTGCGAAACGAATGAAATAAGGAATGTAATTTAAATATATAAAAGGCCCCCACAACACCTAATAATGTATGAAATAAAATATTGAATAAGAATTATTTGTTTCGGAAGGTGAGAAAGGATTGTTTATGCAATCAGAGTACAAGAATTTGCTAACAATTGTGTCTACAAACGTTGTAAACGATCTTTTTCGTCAATTTCATATATTGGTAATAAAATTAAATCAAGATTCTCTTTACTATAGATACATTAATGCTTTTAAGAAGCTTTATCGATCGATATAATCTATAAAACGCTTCTGGAACGAATTGTGTGTTCGTTAACCGAGGGCCCACTGTACATACATACCTACATACATACATACATACTATGTATGTACATATTAAGATTTGCTGTTATTGTATTTTCTTCTGTTATTTTAAACGGAATCTAAATATTGTTACGGAATTAAATTTAACGGCTTGTATCAATATACGAGTACAGCCTGATTAATAACATTTTCATTAGTAGAAATTTCTATTTGCAAACATTGCTGTTAACACGCTGTTGTTGTTGTAAAATTCCATTTTGTAACTACAGGCGACTTCTTAACAGTGTTGCCAGAAAATGAATTTCAAAATATGCTAAAACTTGAAAAACTAAAGCTATGTGTCCACGATCGTCAGATATTACAACGTTGTTATATCTACCAATGTGCTAGCAATGTACTGACATTGAAAAATTTTTAGTAAAAGGTAAATTGTCAGTTTAAAGGACTGTAAGAAAATTAACAATTTCATTTGCACACAATTGTCACACAATGAATTTAGCTGTCAACCGAAAATATCAGTTCACACGGTTGCCAGATTGTTGTGTGACATTGTCAAATTCGTTTTGCAACTCAAAAAAGAGCAATTGGAACCATTTTATCTGCACTCTATTAAACAGGATTCATCAAAAAATATGTCGCTATCCATTTTTTATTTTCTTTAATTTTCTTCCACTTTTTTGAAAAATTTTATTAATACACACTTGTTTGTTTATTTATGTATGTATATACAGAGTTGCATTTAGAAATATTTTCTATGACAATGCTGCCATTGGTAGATGCATAAACTCTGCACACATGACAATGAAAAGTGTTTGACAATTGTCTTAAAACACTGACAATACCAAAATTGTGTGTTTACACGATTGTTAGATGTGTGTCAATATTTTTGTCTTCCAATGTACTGAAAATGCTTTTTCTTACAACGTTGGAAGACAAAAATTTTAAGTTTACACGGTTGTTAGACAATTTCTGCACATTTTTCTGACAACGTTGTAATATCTGACAATCGTGGACACATAGCTTAAGTGCTAAAATGTTCTACAGAAGAAAAAATAAAGTGCTAAATTTTTTCAATGTAACAATAAAATTTTTATTTCAAATGTTACAAATATAAATTATAGTTTTTTCTAATTTTGTTGACTTGTTTTAATAGATTACATTTCATATATAAATTCAAAAATTTCCGTGTTCATTTACTTACCACACCGAAAGAAATTTAGTTGAAATATTAATAAAAGTTATTTTTTATTTGTCCAAAAGTTTTTTTGGATTAAAATAGTAAACATTTTTTCAAGAAAAAAATTGTTTTTTATCAAGTATTTTCGATAAACAAAATGCTAAATCTAGCACTGAAAGTGCTAAAATGGCAACACTGCTCCTCAACTATAAATGCTGGCAGAATTCAATGTATACCTGTGTTCACATTATGTGTATTTGTCATGTGGAATGTCACTTTTCTACCCATATGTAATTTCATGTGTGTGTCAAAATTTGAGTTTTACATACGGTTTATAATTTACAAATACATTTGACATAACCTATAAAAAAATAATAAAACAGCTAATTGCTGTATGTATGTATGTATGTAAATAAAATTTTATTACTAAAATGGAACGAGAGGTTGATAAAATAGTTGTATATAGATTACATGCACTTTTTTTAATTTTAATAAATTCTTCCAGGAAACCCATTTCGTTGAACCATGGCACATGCACATCATCTGCACCGGCCCCGCTTCTTTTTTCTTTTGCTTTTGCAATTTCCCGGCAGTATTAACCGCGCAAGTATGTTATTTTCTTCTGGAAATATATTGCGTTACATTTATTACAAATAACAATTGCCAAATGCTTTAAATTAACTGCTTTACCTTAACTTCATTAAGGCCAAAAGATGAATTGAAAATTTTTAATTTGTCTGCCATATCATTACTGGTAAAACTTGTTCCGCGGGTTATACAAGCATTCCTTTTCCTGCCACATTTCGATCAACTGGAACAACATAATAAAAATAATAAAATTTTTCCCTACATGTGAACACAGCTTATGTCTGTATGTATAATAGTTTTGAAAGTTTTGCATAGTAATTTTTTATAAGCAGTGACAGCGAGAACCAAAATCAGCTATTTTAATGGGAATCTAGATCGACTACTCAACATTAGAGTGTATTAAAGGCTTCTGATATGGCGAATATGCGGACCATTTAATTACATTCTTATTTTTAAGAGATAACCATTCCTTTGTTTGACAAACTTACATGACATGACACAAATTATTGTTTATTACTATTTTCCCATCGGAAAAAATCACCTTAAAGAAATACATATATATACAAATACATACATATATGTACATATGTATGTTTAAATAAAGACGGGATGTATTTTACATATGTACTGTCACTTTTCTTACCCATATGTAATTCCGTATGTATGTCAAAATTTCCATTTTACATACAATTTATAATTTTTGCTATCCCACCTGCTTATATTTTTTCGTATGACATAACCTATAAATGTAAACAAAAGCTGTCTTTTTAACGTGTATAAATTTCAAGAATTGCTTCTTTTGGCCAATCGAACTGCAATAAATATAATAAACCTAATTTAGTTTATTAAAAATCTAAAAATACTTACTTTTCCATGTTCATTATCCATTTTCTTTAATTTTATTTTTTCATACAATTTTGTTTCAAAACAAACCAGCTGTTTTGTTTATGTTTGTCAGAGGAAAATAGAGCGTGTTCTAATCGAAAAAATTACATATGTAATTCCACATGTATTTTACATATGCAAAGGTTCATATGTATCACACGATGTGTACAACTTTTACAGATGGAAAATTTGACAGTACATATGTAAAATACATCCCGTCTGATAGCACCTTTAGTACTTTATAAGTTTCTTTTAGCGATTTCAAGTCTAGCAGTTTTGTGGCGGAATAATAGACTTGGCACAGATAATAGCTTTTGCCCAGTAATAGTCTTGTGTTGCCGGCACATTCTACTATATACATACATACGAGGTATGGTCAAAAAATAACCGTTATTTTTAAATTTCGTGAGTTACGTACATATGTATGTTCGATTTTCGCATTTTTTTCTGTTATGTTTGTACACATGTCTGTTACATACATACATATGTTGGTAATATCAGCCATTTCTGATTGTCAGTTTGTTTTTGACAGATAAAAAGGATAGTTGTTTTAAAATTTTCTAATATTATTAGAATAATATTGTGGTCCTGATATTATTATCTCTCAGTGGAACTTGTTAAGATTATCGGACATAAATCTTTCAACTGATTTGAATATAGATTTATTTTGGGATCAAATAAATTCAATTAAAAATGGTTTAGATGACAGAACTTATAGTAATTTGGCAAACTTTGTTTTCAATTTACCTTCGTTGCCACATAGTTCTGCAGCTGCTGAACGTAAGTTTTCGTCACTTTCTTTAATAAAAACTAAATTAAGAAACAAATTAGAAACTAGTAAAGTTAATAGCATTATGCTTTGTAAGGAACTTGTAAAAAATAATGATCCCCGGTATGTGTGGTCAGCAAATAGAGATTTTCCTCAAAATTAAATACAAAATGTACATATGTTTTTACAACAACAAAATTAATGTTAAATTTTTACTGAAAATACTTGCGTGGCGTATAGAAACTGACATGTATTTTTTTTAGTTTAAGAATATTATTAGAAATGAATTTGTATATACCATTTTTGTTAGGTTTTGTTGCTTATTAATACTTGTACAATTATATGTAAATACTTCTTTAATAAAAAAAAATCATAATTTTCTCAAAAAAAATGTATATACATATGTATTGTATATGATTTTAAAAAAATGATAGGTTCAAAACGATTTTGGTAGTTTTTTGACAAAAATTTGGTAGGAATAAAATTTGTTCAGTGGCAACACTGATGACGATGCTCGTCCTGGTCGCCCGAGCACGTCAACAACCGATGAAAACATTGAAGCAGTCGAAACACTATCAGAGAGGTTGCTGATGATGTTGGCATATAGTTCAGCTCATGCCAAGCTATTTTTACGGATGTTTTAGAAATGAAACATACGGCAGCGAAGATTGTTCCAAAATCGCAAAATTTTAAGGAAAAACAACGTCGCACGGATATCGCTCAGGAGCGGTTGAACAGCGGTTCAACGACGATCCAGATTTCCTCAAAAAGGTCATAACTGGTGACGAATCATGACATTGAAACCAAAGCCCAATCATGCCAATGGAAACGTCCAGAAGAGCCAAGACAGAAAAAAGCACGTCAAGTTCGGTCAAATGTGAAGGTTTTGCTCACTGTTTTCTTCGACTGCAATGGCGTGGTGCATCATGAATTCTTGCCACAAGGTCGTACGGTCAATAAGGAATACTATCTTGAAGTTATACGCCGTTTGCGCGAAGCAATTCGTCAGAAACGCACAGAATTGTGGAAAAACAAATCATGAATTTTGCACCATGATAACGCACCAGCTAACATATCGATGCTTGTGAGTGAGTTTTTGCTACGATTGAGGAGATAAAAGAAAAATCGAAACAGGAGCTGTTGGCGATACCAAAAAGCGCATTTCAAAAGTGTTTCGAGGATTGAAAAAAAACGCCGGCATAAGTATATTATATCTGAGAGGGATTACTTTGAAGGAGACAAGATAGTTATTGATGAATAAATAAATACTTTTTGAAAAAATATAAAATAACGGTTATTTTTTGATCAAACCTCGTATGTATGTATAATTCTGCGCTTGTCTCGTTCGCGCGATCCACACGACAGCAATTCGTTAAGCTAAGCTTATTACTTTTTAGACATCGGGCTGAGGGGAAGATAAGAAGAGTACACAATTGATTGTACTTGCAATAAGAATTGTGCTGTGTGAACACCGAAGAAATTTCAAGAAAAACATGTAGCAAGCTTTTCTATAAGAATTGTTTCGTGGAAATTGGGACTTAATAAGAATAAATAACAGTTATACTTTTGTTTTTTCTAGTAATCTTCTTTGTTTATTATAAAATGTAATTATAGTTATGAAACACTAACAAAATAATAATGCACAATAAACAAATATTGATCGAATGATTTATATATGTAAGTGATATTATTAACTGCGTACCTATGTGCTGCAAAATCTTTAGCAAATTGAATAAAATAAATAATAAACCAAAAGAGTCTTGTGAATTTAAAAACAATACGTTGTTGTTCGTTTGAATATAAAAATCAGAGTGAAAAAATTTATTACAATACATCAAATATTGAAAACAAAAAACATAAATTACTTGATTCAAAATTATATTAATTCGGAAAGTGTTATTTTATAAAGTACATTTTGTTGGATTTCCAACAAAGAGCACTATTGCCAGGAGCTGATTTCGAATTAAAGTAAAAGCAACATGATGTATTAAAATTAAAATGTACTTCAAGTAGAAAATATTTACGATATATTTTTTATGTAAATATGTATGTAGAAAAAATTTGTGTCATTCACCCCCTAGGATTAAAGATAATATAAAAACAATTCCAGAAATAATTTTTTTTGCCACGCCTACAAATACCGCCCTTTTAGTATATTGTTTACTGTGTCGCTATTTTTAGTCCGATCATAATATTTTGTATACAGATGTTCATGGCTCTGGAAGGGCTACATTTCTGTCCTTAATCATTTTCTACTACCACGTCAAATTCTAGTCATGACTTTATAAAAAAAAAATAATTTAATTACAAATTGACGTGGTAGTAAAAAATGATTAATCCCTTTGACTGGCTGTTTATGTAAACCTTGTGCGCAAATTAACTACATATATAGTTGGCAATTTTTACGATATTTCTAAGAAATCTGGTACATGATATTTTTTCGGCCCAAGCACGGTTTGGGATTCAAATTGGTCCATTATTTCACCTAGCCCTCATGCAAATGTCCTGCCGAAATATGACATACAAGCCAAATTATATATACAAATTTTGTGCAGATCGGTCGATAATTTACAATAGCTCTAATACTTTAACGATCATAAGTCTCTTAAAAATTTTGATATCCAACCAAATAAAATTCAACACAAATAAGTTCCATATATACAGAAAACGTGACACCTAATTTTATTAGTCAGAGCCTCCATATAAGATCCACTTCTTAAAATCACTAACATGCAAAAATCTTTTAAAGTGTTTATATCGAGATAACATTTAAAACAGACAATATTTATACAAGTATGCAGAGAAGTCATGTCATAAAATTTTTGGATAATAGTCATTGCTTCAATATATTGTCCAATTCTGAAAAACTGTTTTTGCACATATACTGGGTTTAGGGTATTATATAACCGGGCTTGACTGACTACACTTTTTTATTTGTTCATTTTTAATATGAGATAATATATTTTCAGTATTTTTTGTGAATTATTAACTTTGCCTCAAATATTCTATTTGACATATTTTAGCGTATTATTTTTTTAAGAAATTTCACGTATTGTTCCTATTTTTATTTCTTCTCTATATATGTATGTACATATATTGTTAAAATTTATATGAAAACTGTACCGGTGACATTAACTATTTTTGGGTGGGGATGATAATGAGTTAAATTTAAGTTGACAGTTTAGTATCACTTTGGTTAAGTAAATGTAAAGTTACGATCGATGCCAGATTAATAAGAGCTTATACTCGTACAATTGTACGAAAAACATGTCTTACCTAAAAATAAAAAATATCCTTTAAAAGGCTGCTTCAAGAAAAGGCTAAAAAAAAAGTTAAAACATAAATTTCGAGACTAAAAGGCAAATAAAAAGGCTAAACCTAGCCTCAAAAGGGCTAAACTGGCTAAACACTGCTGAATCATATTTAATTTATTAATTCATAATTCGGACAAAACAAATCAAATAATTTGGATAAAAAATTATTATTTATTTATTTAGATTTTCATAGTTTATTCAAATGGCCATTAATTAATGCCACCCTATTCTTAAAAAAAATATTTTTAATTGCTCTGTAGATGAAATATAAACAAAATATTTGGCGTACGTCTCTATGAATGTTTGTACATACATATGCATATATACATGTACGAGATACATATGTATGTATTTCTCATGTTCTAATTTTAGATGAACGTCATATTTTATTGTTTATTCCAATATTTGTATTAAAGAGCGCGTGGGAAAATAATTTGTTTGTTGTTTATTTTTATACCCTGAATCTTGGCGTTATTCATTGACTGCAGAAATAGATAAATGTATTTTGAATATTTTGAAAATCTAGAAAAATCATGAATCTTGTGATTAAAGCACAAAATTGCAATTAACATTTGTTAGTACAAGTAAAGTATAAAGTATTTAGATACACTGAATCAAAAATGGAAAGAAAATTTTTATAATAATCATTTTTTTAGTTTTGATGGATCATATTTTGTTTTCTTTTTTTTTTTAACATAGCTGTCGAACAATTCCAATTGGAAGATGTTGATATTTTTTTCTAATAAAATACCCTTTATTTTTATAGTAAAAAATTATAAAATCGCCATGCACCGATTCTCGAAGATGCTCGATATTTGTATAGCCTTATATGTTGCATAAGCAAAAATTTAATTTCTCTAAAATATCAATCTTCAAGTCCCAAAGTTTTGAACAATTCCAAATTCTTGTAAAAAAATCTTATACATATTTAGTGCTTATAAGCTCCACAAACGTTGTCCCCTTTAAAAGAATGTAGCGTTTCTTATATATTGCATGCAGTGTTGCCAAACGAAGGTAAAATTACCCTTTTCTAGGCATTTTCGCCTAAATTTAAGCTATACGAAAAAAGGGACAAATTTTTCATTTTATGTTTAGCTTTTTAGAGATTTTTAAAATTTATATTTTAACTGTTATCATGGAAACAATAATTTGTGTAAAAAGTATAAAATTATTCCCTTAAACGGTTTTTTTCCTTACTATTCCTTACTATTCACATTGTTACGTTTTTATGGGGGGCATATTGAGTTCGTCATTCTGTTTGTAACACATATAATCAAAAAGTCTACATATTCTGGGTCCTTATAAGATTCTAAAACGATCAAACCAAACATTCTCGGAATTTTTGAGGATGATACTTTGATAATGAAAATTTCATTCAATATTACGTGCGCTCTAAACTACCTATAGAATTAACAAAAAAGCCTCAATGTAAAGATGTGTGAATCGCAAGTAGAAATTAATAGCGGTTGGTCTCACACAGCACCATTTCACGGGCGTTTCTAAGCTGTTGTTGGAGTTTTTATTTTTATCATTTTAATAAAACTTACACCCAAATATGAAAAAAATTTAAATAGTGCATATGATAAAAATTGAAACACTTTCTTCTTTGAGTTGCAAATTTTTTTATAGATACTCCACTTGCATCCCATTAAGTAAGCTCTTAAAGGAAAAGAACTAAGCTTTCTTTGAGCAAAAAAAAAACAAGAAACATTCATTAAAAAAATTAAAAAATATAGTGCATATGGTAAAATTCAAATAAAAAAAACTCCATTTTGAAAAAAAAATATAAAAAATGGGGAAAATGAAAATGATACATGTGCCAAATATTGAAAAATCCTATTCTTGAGTTAAAAAATAATTATTTTGATAAATATTCCATTCGCATCCCATTAAGCGATTATAAAGGCCTTAAAGGAAATTGTATAAGCTTTCTTTAGAGGAAAAAAAGTGCCCAAATTGAAAGAAAAAAAATTAAAAAAAGTAATTTAAAAAAATTAAAAAAAGTAATTTAAAAAAAATTTTTATTTGAATTAAAAAAAATATTTTTGGAATGATTGAAGAAATAGCTATCTAAAGTCATTTGGACAATTTTTGCTAGGACCAATAGGTGAAAAGTTACACTCATTTAAAAAAAACCCTGTATGACCAAAATGTCCAACTTTGACCCCCTCTAACTCCCACACTTCTTGACTGATAGAGCTGAAAATGTGTGCCTGGCCTACTATCCAATAGTACTAACCTTGGTGCAAATTTCATCCAAATCGGAAGACATCCGTTTTAAAAATTGGGTCACTTGGCGTGAAATTGCCCATATGTATATATTTATATTCACGGTAATATTTGCCATATAGCGCCCATTTCTAAAAAAATATTTAACGTATCAGAGAACAGAAAGAGACCATTCTCATTTGATAACCATTCGCAAATTCATTGCTTTTACTCGACAATAAAGAGGCCCCCAACTCGCGTTTTGGCGTCAACGCGTTTTAAGCGTCAGGCATTTCAAGTTACATGCGAAGATTTTTCGCGTCAATATTTTTTTTATATGTATGTACTTTTGGAGGTGATGCCGTATGCCCAGCTGTTTTTTTTTTATATGAAGTTTTTTATCGGTTTGTTTGTCAAACTCATATAAAAAATGGTATTTCAAGTGTCATTTTTTCTGGTGACATCATCTTTAAAATAAATTTGCTTTGCATTTGTCAAAGTCAGCTGTGACGCGTGCACCGCGTTCAAAAGTAGAAAGTAAACGAAATTTTCGCGTTTCAGGCGTCAGCGCGTCCTACGCTTTTGAGTATGTAACTTAACTCATACAACTACATTGATTCTACTTTTTTGACAGTTGCATTGCTGTTTGTTTACTCATTCCTTATTACTGTTTGCTATTTTACATTCGCTTTTTGTTATGTCGTTATACTTTAAGCAACGAAATAATTCAATGCCACATGAACAAACTAAAAACATTCACACCATTCGTTCAGTATTCGTTGCTTTCAGTGAATGAAAACAGAAAGAGAAAGCAAAAACAATACAATATCTAATGAGAAAATAATTATTTTTTGGTTTGTTGACAGGAAACTAGTAAAGTTTGATATTTTGGCAAAGAAAAATGAACTCCGATCAAATTTTAGAAAAAAATTAATTGTGGAATTTTTCGTACAACAAGAAAAAATTCAAAAAGTAAATAAAGCATTGAAACCATTCATACCAATCGTTAACCATTCGTACCAATCGTTAAGTATTTGTTGCTTTTGGGAGTACATATGTATGTATTCGTTACACTCCGTTTTGTGAATAATGGCTTCACGGAATTGATTTATGTTATCAACATGAGGTTCGTTTTTTGTG
The DNA here is from genome assembly GCA_950370525.1 of Bellardia bayeri. Classification (NCBI taxonomy): domain Eukaryota; kingdom Metazoa; phylum Arthropoda; class Insecta; order Diptera; family Calliphoridae; genus Bellardia; species Bellardia bayeri. The sequence continues at coordinate 38,371,705 of OX493268.1, read as the reverse complement.
ATTGTATTGAAAATCTAAAATTAACCAATCAATCCGTTCTCTGTAACGTATAGTCGGTCAAGCCCGACCATACTTTCTTACTTGTTTGTTTTAAATTTTATCTAACACTTATTTATTTCGTTTATTTGACCTTTTTTCACTTGAATTTTATATAAAAATATTTAATTTATTTATATATATTTATTTCCAATATTTCGATATCACGATGGATAGCTTCTTCAGTTATAATACTTGTAAATTTTGATATTTTGGCAAAGAAGAAGCTATTGGAAATAAATATATATAAATAAATTAAATATTTATACCCTACACCACCATAGTGGGGAGGGTATATTGGATTTGTGCTGATGTTTGTAACGCCCAGAAATATTGGTCCAACACCCACCTTAAAGTATACCGATCGGCTTAGAATCATTTTCTGAGTCGATTAAACGATGTCCGTCCGTCTGGTTGGCTGGCTGGCTGTCCATGTAAAGCTTGTGCGCAGAGTACAGGTCGCAATTTTGTAGATATTTCGATAAAATTTGGTATGTGATATTTTTTCGGCCCAAGGATGGATGAGATTGAAACTGGTGGAAATCGGTCCATTATTTCACCTAGCCCCCATACAAATGTCCTCCCGAAATTGGAGTTTACCGGTCTTAAATCTTTGAATTATACAAGTATGCAAACAAAATTTACTACAGATGAGTATTAGTCGTAGCTCCCATATAAGGACCACTTCCGAAAATCACTTAAAAGAGCATAACTCTCTTGAAAATCTTGGTATCCAAATAATATTCAACACAAATATGTTTCGTACATATACATATAACATGGTAGAATTTTATGATGATCAGTCCATAATTAGTCGTAGCTCCCATATAAGACCCACTTCCGAAAATCACTTAAAAGAGCATAACTCTTTTAAAAACGTTGGTATTCAAATAGTAGTGAACACAAATATGTTTCGTATATATACATATAATATGTACACAACTACACGAGTGCAATTGCCGCTGGGTACTTATGCCGCCCTGTACTTAATTATTTTGAAAACGACAGCTACATAGTCAGCAGCTGATGAATCTGACGTTTTAATAAAAAATAAATTTGTTTTTCGAATTTGTTTAAATAACATAATGGCTGAAGAGAATTTTTTTGATTTTATAGAAGCAATTACTAAAATAAAGGGTGGGCCGATGTTGAATGTGAACCACACCTAAACGCCAAGCTTTTTTCCGAATTTTATTTGACATTTCTCTATTTCAGACTTACTCAATTTGAACCATTTAGTGATACACAATCCAACAACGTGTTAAAGTTATCCAGACTTATTATGAAAATGGTCAATTTGATCGTCCAAATGTGCGTACAGTCGCAAAAATCGTGGAAAAATTCGAGCAAACCGGGTCTGTAGAAGATGTGAGAACACCAGTGCATGCTCGTACTGCAGAAAATATTGCTGCTGTTCGCGATAGTGTGGCTGAAGAGCCGTCCACCTCAACTCGTCGTCGTGCCCAACAATTGCACCTCTCACGCTCGTCGTTGATGAACATTATGCATAAATACTTGCATTTACACGCTTACAAGGTGCAATTGGCTCAAGAACTAAAGCCTCTTGACCATTCCAAACGTCGTGAATGGGCAGAATGGTGGCAAGAAATGGCAACAGTGGATGATCAATTTTCGAAGAAAATCATCTTCAGTGATGAGGCACATTTTCACCTCAGTGGATTCGTCAATAAACAGAATTGCCGCATTTGGGCGAATGAGAATCCAAGAGTGATTGTCGAAAAACCAATGCACCCACAAAGAGTGACTGTTTGGTGCGGTTTATGGGCTGGCGGCATCATCGGCCCGTATTTTTTCCAAAATGAGGCCAGTGAGATGATAACGAACTTTTTATGGCCCGAATTGGAAGATATGGATGTGGACGATATGTGGTTTCAGCAGGACGGTGCCACTTACTACACAGCTAACGAAACAATGGCTCTTTTGCGCAACAAATTCAATGGCCGTGTTATCTCACGTAATGGCGATGTCAATTGACCGCCAAGATCATGTGATTTGACACCGTTGGACTTTTTTCTTTGGGGTTATTTGAAAGAAAAGGTGTACGTCGATAAGCCAGCAACAATTCAAGAGCTAAAGGATGAGATAATTCGGCACATTAACGGCATAGAACCTCCATTATGCCTCAGGGTCATCGAAAATTTGGACCATCGGATGGAGGTGTGCCGCCGTGGTCGCGGCGCCCATTTAGCCGATATTTTGTTCCATACATACTTAAGTAATAGTTTGTGTTTTATTCAAAATCAACATCGGCCCTTGAAATTTAACCACCCGTTATTTCATGAAATGCTTAATTTTGATTTTATTTTTTAATTTTCAGGAGTAAAACAACAAAATTAACGGCGGCTGAAAGAGCAAGAAGATATCGAGAGAAAATAAAGCGCGTAATGACGAATATAAAAGATTGTTACTGAGATTTTGTTTTTGCCATAAACTTAATTCGAAAGTGGTAAAAATGAATGAGAATGAAAAAAAACAAAGCCGCTTGTCATTTCATGAAGTTTATACAGATTCAGAATAAGAATTCGAATGAAAATTTATAAATTAAGTTAAGTTATTGTTTTGTGTCAAATATTTACATATATATTTGAATTTCAATTACGTTAAAAGTGGTGTTCTAAGCGAGCTTGATGGCACGTCAATAAATTCAGGCAAATTAAATATAATTCATAAATTTTTTTAACATAAACCCACTAACTAACGCTCCGCTTATATTGTAATCGAAGTTATACATAATTAGTAGGTGATATTTATTAGATTACACATATATAACATTCTAAGTACTTAAATCGCTCGCTTAGAATGTTATACTGATGTCATCGATTATAATCTAGGTACTTAGTTTCATTTGCCGCTGGGAAGTTGTTTCGCTCATGATTGGGGTGTGAAGCATGAATAGAGAGCGAAGCATGTACCGTGGAAACGTAGTATTAATGACATCGCTTCTTACATTTTAAGCGAGAGCGCACCAATTAAGCAGCCTATGACACTCGTGTGTAAATGTAAGCAGAAATATAAGCGATAGCATCAGTACTGATTGCTACTAAATATTACTGACATCAGCGATTAAGTAATGGGTATTTTTACTGCTGGGCACTTTAGTGATGGAGAGTTTAATGAGTGAGTACTCTCTCACATATCACAGGACTGAAATACATTGAATAATTAATACTTATACATATTATTCTATGGTCTAGTTTTTTAAAACATGATATCTATCTACATATATATATATATATATAAAACAGGATGTGTGTATGTATGTAACGTATGGCATCCAAAACGGCTGGGCCGATTTTGATGAAATTTTCAGGGAATCTTCAGAATATTCAGGCATGTGACAATGTGAACTCTTATTTTTTATTTTCGGTACATATATACATTTATTGAAGAGCCGTTGTCATGCTCTTCCAAACGAGATATCAAACTTTGAAATCGGTTATGTAGTTCCGAAGATATGTTAATAATGATCCAATATCAAAATTTTAAAACTTTCGAAATGTTGCATTCCAAAATCCAAGTTTTCGGTTTATTTACAAAATATTTATATCATTCGATAACTTTTTAGATATATTTTAATATTATATATTAAGGTCTTGCCTTTGCTATTACCATCATGTTTTTCACGCGGCCAGTTGGCACGCAAAAGAATTTATACGTTTTTACACCAAATAAAAAAAAAAAGAACATTGCCTATCCGCTGACCTTAAGATGAAGTAATAAATAAATAGAATTTCCAATTTGCCTTAAATACATGCGTATCTTTTTTTTTATTGATCCCATATCTACACCATATGTAAGGTATTCCGTATATTTCGTTAAAAGCTCAATTTAAATCGTGTGGTAATACAACACTAATGTTTGCTTAGGGCCAGCAACGCGCACCGGGTCAGCTTTTTTAATATAAAATAATAGTTGTTTAAAGAATATTACATTATTATTATTATTATTATTGTGATCTTGAAGCAAATGAGATGTTGCAAACAGGTTGAACTTTTCTAAATATCGAATCCAAAGTGTAGGGGTTCTCATAAACACAAAAAAATTAAAAAACATACAAGAAAGAACATAATAACTGCAACAACACGTAAATGCCAGAGTTTTGTGATAAAGAAAGTGGAATTATAAGATTGAAGTTGGCAGACAAAGATTTCGACAGGTCGAATTAATCTTCAAGTGGGATAATAAATGGTTGTTAAAATTTGTAATTAGATGCTTAGTTTTCTACATACAATAAAAATTAAGTTTTACATTTACAGGTTCCAGTTTTGATTGTTGCATACGCCATTATGCTGCATACATTGGCAGTAGCAACGGCAACAACTGCCACTAGTCACATTGTTAAGAGAAGTTATTCCGACCAAAGCGTTCATGGTTACATGACTGAGGTAAAATTAACCATTATTTGTACCATGACTTAAATAATTGTTTTTCTTTATGATTTACCAGCGAACTTGTTGGTGGAATGAAGTTTGCAAAGAAGAATTTCAAAATCAATTTCGATGCAAGTGCCCCCAATTTTCTTATTGCCGGTACAAAATCATATATAAATATATATATACAAAAATAAATGATATATGTATGTATATAGCGCCAAATAAATCAATGGCTTTTTCTTTTTAGTTCTCCTGGTCGATATTACAATGCATATTGTTCCATGACCGACACTGGTTACATATGGACACAACCAACATGGGACTGGGGACCGCAAGCATTTCCAAATATTTAGTTCAATATAGCTGAGAAACAATTTACAGGTGTTTTGTGTCGCAGCACACTCAAAAATCATTTCAATTATAAATACAATTGTTGGTCATTAGCCCAATATTCATTAGACTTGCATTCAAACGATTCAAAATTCAATTTACAACAAATTACATACATACATCATATGTGCATAAATGTGTCTTATTGTTACTTTATCAACGTTTTAATCAATAAAATGTGAATGTTAATAAAATAATTAACTGAATATACGCTAAACACTCCTTCCTAGCTCCCCAATTCATACTTAAATACTTCCAGAGTTCATTGATATCTAGAAAAAACAGCTTTTTAGAAATATTGTAGATAACAAGTTAAATATGTGCATTCCTTTACATGTCGAGTTATTATTAAATAATACCTATCCAGCGATTCTTTGACGTCACGAAAACTGAGAAAAATCGATATCTATCTATAGCATCTTACAAACTGAATTCGAACACAGTGGTATAATTCGACAGAATTATTTCATTATTTTCAATTAAGACAATGTGCTATATGTTATAATATTATAATGTAATGTAATATTACAACGAGAGCTTGACCGACTATTCTTTCTTGCACCACCATAGGGGGTTGGAATGGTGCTGATGTTTGCAACGCCAAAAAATATTAGACTATCATCCATCTTCAACTATACCGATCGATTCAGAATCACTTCCTGATGTCCTTCTGGCTTCCCGGCATTTTGAGCAAAATGCAAGTCGCAACTTTAACGATATTTCGGTCCGTTATTTCAACTAGTCTCCATACATATGTCCTCCCGAAAAATACCTAATTTTTAGCTAACTTAAACCTAAAAATTTTGTGAAGATCGGTCAATAATTGACCATTTGATTGTAAAAATCCGGATTTATGAAAAATTGCGTCAAATTAGCGAATTCTGGAACATGGAGGTACTGCGTAATTAAGTTTGTCAATCCGTATGTAATACATCGAAATATTGACCGTAGATACAAAAAGTCTATATATTCTGGGTCTATGTAAGATTCTAAGAAGATCTAGCCATGTCCGCGTGTGCGTTGAAGGCACGATAGAGCTTCAAAAACGGCTTAGAACAATGAAAATGTTTCCCAAACATTCTCTGTTTCACCGAAATACAAATATAAACAAATCAAATCATAGGATCAGTCCATATTTTATTATAGCCCACATATAAAAGGTGCCCCGATAGACTAGGCGACACTATGCCGGACTATCAGTCAGAGGGTTGCAGGTTCGAATCCCGCAGATAAGTCAAAAAGCTTCGCAGTTTGTGTTTATTAGTTATATTTAAAAAAAAAATTCCGAAAATCACCTAAATCCCTTATAAACATTATTATCAAGTTGAAATTTGAAGCAAAAAATCTACATATATATATATATACATATATGTATATATAAATATATCGTAACAAGCATAATAGTGGTTGGCTCATAGCTTCCATATGGGGAAAACACATTGACCTACATTCATACATTTTATACATATCGATATCGAACCGAAATTTTACACAGATCAGTTGTATGTAAGTAAATTTTTTTCTATTGTATTTTGTGAAGGTTAGTCCATAATTGGCCAGAGCTTACATAGAAAGTCAACTTCCCAGAATAACTGAAATACTAAACAACTTTAAAATATGTCGTTATTTAGATGAAATTCAACATAAGACTTAAATACAGTAAAATATTTTATTACAATTGATTCATATAAAGGATCCGAAAAATAGCATTAATCGTATAAACAAGTTTGTTTCAAGTATGAGTAAGTAGGTCATACAACTAGTATATTTGTGGTGGGTATATAAGATTCGGCACAGCCTAATATAAACTTAGTTTAGTTAAGCAGGTTGCCGATCATAAATAAAGCTCATTTGGGTCCATGTGTTTGATCCCTTTGTGATGCCTGAAATGATAATGAATCAAGAAATAGTTGTGAAAAATAGAAGAGTGGTAGATAAAAGAGTGGAAGAGTATAGAAGGAGATAGTTTGATAGAGATAGAATGAAGCTCATAAAATATTTGGTATAAAAGAAATTTAACCGAATAAGGAAAATTTCAAACTGACACACGATAACCTATAAAACAATATTTAAATTAAACAAGTAAGAGTACTATATTCGGCTATGCCGAATCTTATATACCCTTCACCTTTGTTGTGGATGCATAATTATATTATATACATACATATGTATATATATGTTATATTGTTACGTGTTTACCTTTTAAAAACGCTGGTTTATTTCCTTTAAATAAACCGGATTCTTTTTAATTGCAAAATAAAAGCGTCAAGTAGTTTGAAGAAAATATAACGAGTCTTTATTTATTTAAATGTACACAAACACAATTAAAATAAACACACTTTCTTTTTACACACTTATATTACACACACACTTAAAGTTTTCGAACACTTTGTTTGATCAACGCCATCTGTTGATGAACAATATTAATACACTAAGTTTTTTTGATGAAATTTTCAGAGGTTGTCTCGGATTTTTACTCATATCTCCGTTATTTATGGACGAATTTTGCTGTTTTTAAATAGCAAACTTCTCGAAAGCATGTCTGACAGAATTATTGAAGATTTGGATCCCGAAGATATCTGGGGACTTCAGAAAATTGATTTCAACGTCCAGACAGACAGACAGGCGGACATGGCTTAATAGACTCCGCTATCTATAAGGATCCAGAATATATATACTTTATAGGGTCGGAAAATTATATTGTGGAAATTACAAACGGAATGACAAACTCATGGAGGTGAAGGGTATAAAAAAAAACAGTTTTTGCTCATATACACAGTGGAAGTAAGTATGATAGTGTCCAAAGACTTTTTGACATTATTTGGGCTATATGATCTTATCTTTTGTTTTAAAACATTTTGTTTTGTTTGTTTTCTTTAGTAAAAAAATATAACACCTTACTTACTGGAACTAAACCACTGTACAACTAAAGAGTATTTGTGACGCATGCGCTAAATTCGAGTACATATTTACGCGGTAATCAGTTGTTGATAACTTTAGGAGTATACATACATATGTACATATGTACATAGTAAGTATGTATATCAGACTTGCAGCAATCCACACAATTTTACTTTCATTCGAAATAATTGTTGCAAACTAATAAGAGTTTAACGCATCCCAGGATGATAAAGTAGTGTACACATATTTAATTGGAAAAGCATTTTACAAACTAACTACAAAACAAACAATATAAAAAAATGTAAGATATAAAATCTGTAATTAAACATTTTACATGAACAAATTTTAAAATATATTTAAAGGAAACTTGAAATTGAGAGAACCTTGAATATTTTTACTATTCTTGTGGTTGTGACAACTATAATCGCAAGTGTGATAGCCAAACATTTACCTACACACCATGTGGATGACTTTCCTGATGAGACACTAACACTAAATGAAAGGTTCTTTGACGATGTCAGAGATCTCATTAAAAGGCGCTTGACGGAAAATTCTGCAGTAATTTTAATTTAAAGTGCGTCAAATAATTTAAATACTACACATAGTTTTGATATTTCCTACAGACAAAGAAGTTGCATTTGGAAAGTAATAAGAATGTTTTAAATGATAAAGAAAAATCCTCGGCTTCCCACTTTGAAGTAATTCCGACTGCTCCTGCATATGTACCTACACCAGTACTAGTTGAGAATTGGCCAGCAAGTAGACACAGTTTCGAGCAAGTAACAGCTGTCTCAATAGACCCTCAAGGTAATCCTGTAATTTTTCATCGGGCTGACAGATATTGGGACGCTAAGTAGGTTAACAGCTGTTGTATACATTTGGGTGGACCCCAAAATAAAGGTCAAATGTTCCCAACCGTAATATTAGACTAAAATCGCTGTTTTCGAAATAATAATTTTTACTAGTAAATTTTACTTATAATTACATACATACATACATATTTTATTTTAATTATTATTTATATTTATTTGCCACAAAGGATCCATGTGCAATGTGTCATCAGTTGAAATGAAATGTTTGCCCTTGTTTTGCAACTTAAACTTCCATTTTTTTAATTTTAAATTCATGGATCTGAAAAAAATTCAAAAGAACATTTCATTATATTTAATGAATCGATTTGTAAATTTTATAAATCTAAAATTATGGATTGGGTAAAGCTTAATCCTAATTTTATTCACGATTGAATACGATTTCTTTGGAACAAGTAATGGAAGAATGGGTAATACCTGAAGAGGACATTTTTTCATTGGTGATGCTCTAAAATAATAATAATAATAAGAAATACGTATTTTATTTTTCGTTGATTTAATGATTGTTGAGAAATGTTACAATAAAATGAAGTTGTAATTTTGTAATTTTAGTTTGGGAACATTGACCAATTTATTAGTTTCATATGAAGGGCTCCACTCTATACGTTCGTACACATTTTAACCCTTAATTATTTTTTCTTCCAAATTTCAATACTGTTTATTTCCAAAAAGCTCTTTCAATGACAGCAACATATATTACATGATTGAATACGGACCTATCCAGGAAAAAACCGTATATGTATTGGATCCAAAAACAGGTTCAATCAAATCTGGTTGGGGCGAGGACTTATTTTATATGCCACACGGCCTGACAATCGATGTTCATGGAAATTATTGGATCACTGATGTTGCCATGCATCAAGCATTTAAGGTAATTAGCAAGTCCACATAATTTGTAGCAAGATTGTTATAAAATTATCAAAATATCAACATATTTCAAAATTCTATAAATATGGGGCTATAATTTTATCTGCAGAAATAAACACATTTTATTTGCCACCATCAAGCATGTAGATATGAATACGGAAATATAAAATAATAATCATATCATGGTGATTCCATTATATGTATTTCCACCAGGTCTGGATTTTTAGCAACTCGGATTTTATTGCAATTCAAATTCAAACAACACTTTATAACGAAACGAGTGGGTTTTCTTTGCCTTTCAAAGAAGATGTTTAGTTCTCCAATAACATTTACATATATTTTTTAAAAGAAATTTCAAAAACTGTAAAATGTTTATTCAATTTCTTAATGTTTTTGCGATTTTCAGGAAATAATATCTTCATATTTTAGCTTTTGAGTCGCATCTAAAGTAAATATTAGTGTGGTCATTAGATAATCAGCTACATTCTATTCATTTATGGTGTTTTCTTTTCCGAAAAAAAAATGTTACACCTTTATTATGTACATTTTTATAATAATTTGTCACCAATTATGGCCAAAAGGTCAGGTTATTAAAAATAATAAATAAAATGAATGTACACATGTAAATATATACATATGTATGTATTACACTAAAATTGTGTGCAAAAATGACACTCAAATATAACTAACAGTCTATAGCAGTGGTGTTCAAGAATAAAATGAAGATGCATTGGTGAGAGATTTTTCCCAGCAAACAAATTGTCAAACGCTTAAAATAAGAAAAAAAAAAAGAAAGAGTTTTAGCCAGATATAAACACCTTAAGAAAAATATCAGGGACGATAAATAACAATTATCAATATCAAAAAACAATTTTAGAACAGTTATTTTCAGAAAAAAAAACAAAAATAATTCCATCTAAAACAGGTTTTTATTTTTGTGTTCAATTGTAATTGAATCGCGTGTGTTTGCTATGCTTCGTCCAACAAGAAGCAACAACAATTCTTAACAAATTTCTGAAAAAAATGACGATAGTCCGTCGCATGTGTTCTCATTGCTTGCTCAACGACGACTGAATGAACCCAGCATACCATTCTAGGAGCGCTCCGAAAAAGGAGTCAGAAAAGAGTCCAACTAAGGAGCATTTTCGGAGCGCTCCGAAAAAAGGAGTCAGAAAAGAGTCCAACTAAAGAGCATTTTCGGAGCGAAAGAAAAATTTGCTTGTTATCTACCGTCCTGCGTGCCGACAGTATGACTCAGAAATTCCACTTAATTATGTGTATACCAAAGCGTTGTTGTCCTGTTATTTTTACTTTGAACAAAAAAAAACATAGCTGTACCACACAAGAATGATAAAAACAAGATTACACAGAGCCCAAAAAAAAACCTCATAAAAGACTCTTTTTTGACATTATCTAAGAGCTCTTTAAGAGCCCAAAAAAAAACCTCATGAAACACTCTTTTCTGACATTATTTAAGAGCTCTTTCTGACGGACCATTTTCGAACGTAATGACCCTCTTTTCTGAAGGTTTTCGGAGCAATTATGATTGTTTTTTGGGCTCATAAAGAGCGTTAACGCTTCGAAAAAGGTGTCAAAAAGACTGTTTTCGGACTCATATGGTTTGCTGGGAATGTTTTTAAAAGAGCATAACAAATGCGTGTAAAATTTTTGCACAATAGTGGTATGGGCTGAACATCACTGGTCTATAGCCACCTTTAATAGCAGCACTATCGGAGCATAGGCTAACTGTAATTATTATTATTTGTCGAATTTCAGAAATATTTAATATTTTGTCTAAAATACATTACGTCAATATACATATTTAATTTAATATTGTAGCTTCTCTAAACGGTATTTTTAGATCTCCTCAAATTTAGAATTATGATAAATTGTGAACAGAAATGGTAATTTTCCGATTTTTCGAATGATTATTCGTAAGAAATTTTTATACTATTCGAATGGATATCCACTCATTGTAAACAAGCCTCACTTGTGTGATTTTTTCTATAGAACCTAATGTAGTAACAGTATGAAAAATCGTGTGTAAACAAATTAATTTTGTCCTTTACTGTACATATGTATATAAATGCATAACTGAAGCTGAAATGAAAAATATATACATATGCATATGTACATATATTCGTATGTATGCGCCGTGATGCAAATTTGAATCATACCGAAAATCTCTGCGTAGTTTCAAAATTTGAAAACAGTTTTGTGTAAATGTTCGTTATATGTTGTCTCCATTTAAGTAGGCATCGTTTTCTCTGCTTTTAAAGTATTGCTATAGCAGCATTGAATTGTGCAATTTTGAATTTTTTGAAGCTCTTTAGTTTGTTGCGCATGAGGAAACATTGTTTTTTTTTCTAGACTTTAAATTTAATTAATTTCAACAAGTTTTTAAACAGTTGTGATTTTTAGATAATTTACACTCTTTTTTATTAAAATCTAATATTGTTTATTGTTTTTTTGTGGCAAGTACTTTGCTGTGTATAAAAAAAGGTTTGATGCAAATTTGCATCAGTTCGCATTTAAGTGATAGTGAAAAAAAAAATTTTCGTATGTAACGAATTTTCAGGATATGCAGGATACTTTAAGTAAAGATGAGTTAGACGATTCCGATGAAGATGAAATTATGGAAGGTAAACTTCTAAATAATGAAGACCTAGAGCGCCTTCTGGGTGATGAAAATATTGTGGATCTCATAAGCGAAGATGAAAATTTAACTGAAAATATAGCTCCAGAAATTCCGCAAAATCTACTTGGAGCCACAAATTTCTTAACACAAGAGGCCTGCAGACATATTGTTTGGAAAAAACTAAATTTTCTGTCAGTGAAGACGAAATAAAATTTGAAGGAAATACCGATTTGCCGGAATTTATAAAGAACTTTCGGACATGAAGACATTTTACAACATATAGTTAAGGAATCTAATTTGTATGCGAAGCAAAAAAATATTGAAGAGAGCTTTATTTTGCAAAAAAAAAAAAAAAAAAACTGATATTTACCAATTTATGGTCATCCTAATTTTGTCATCAATACTGAATTACTCCAATATTCGCCTTCTATGGGAAAGCCAAATTGGTTTAGACTGTGTAAAGGAATGCATGCCTCAAAAAAAATTTTAAAAGATACGGTCAATATTTCATTTAAACAATAATGAAAATTTCATACAGATCCTTGTTATGACAAATTATACAAGATTCGGGCACTGGTAGAATGTTTAAATGAAAAATTTCATCCATTTCGTTAGAAGAACGCTTATCTATTGCTGAACAAATGTGTGCAAGTAAAACCACACTTGCCCCACTTGCTACAAATTATTTGAACTTTCCGGAGTATCAGATTTTGTATATAATTTTGAAATATGTATATACGGGCCAAGACAATTTACCGCATATACGTTTCCCAAGTGAGCCTGATCTAGGAGCTTCTGCCAACGTTGTTGTAAAACCAAAAACTGTTTTGTAAAATTTCATAAAAAATTAACAAAATTAAAATGTTATCTTTTTTTCAAATGTTAAAATTTAATAAACAATAAATAAATAACACGTTGGTTTTTAAAAAGAAACAAAAACATTGTCCATTTAAATCACTATTGAAGTATAAAAATTTTAGATTTTAAATTTACAACTAAATGCGCAATGATACAAATTTGCATCAAAGGATTTTTCGCCTCCTGCGCCCTTATAAACGAAAATTATACAAACTGCTAGAACAAAAGTTTGTTTTTTAACTATTTTCTTTCGTTTAAGTAGCATTTTATTTAATTTTGTTTTCTTGCGCACTAGAGGGTTAATACATACAGAGAACTCGCAGAAACGTGAACATCCAGTAACATGAATTACCCAAAATCATGAACATATTTAAACATTGACTACACTAAAACGTGAACTTTTTATCGAACGTTAAAATTCAATTTTTTAAACTTATTTAAAAATTTTGGGATTCCCCGCAGATGAATTTCGTATAGTAGTTTAAATTCAACTAACTCCTATTTTTTATGAATTCAATAACATAATTTAGAAATTAGTACACTTAGAACCCCTTTTTCAAACCATAGTAGCTATGTGCGAGTAGTATATAAAAAGTAGCATCAAAATATGTGTCATAGGTAAAAAATAATTTTAAATTAAATAAAAGATAAGAGACTAAAATATGTTATAGAAAAAATGCAATCTAAAACGTGAACAATATCGAAAACGTGAACACCCTCGGTAAAAATTAGTTCACGCTTCTCTATATTTATAGAACAGTTATTTAATTATTATTTAAAACTCATTTTTTTATTTAATTGTAGTTTAAACCCCGCGAGACTCAGCCTTTATTAACGATCGGAAAACGTTTTCGACCAGGATCATCTGTTAAACATTTATGTAAGCCAACATCAATTGCCGTAGCTACAACTGGAGAAGTAAGTTTCAGAAAATCTGTCACCTCGATATTATGTTTTTGTTGTGAACAATTTTGTTATGAAAAACCGAAACACCAATTTATAATTCTTTAAACACAGACAATTAAAAAAGTACTTACATACATATTTCTGAATGGATTTTGTTATATCACAACCATTTACATACTTATGTGTCGACTTCGCTGATTTTCATTATAAATATTGTCTTGACACAAAACTATTTTGCCTAAAAAAAATTGTATTAAATATGTACATATAAAGAAAACGGTTTAAAATTTTATTAAATATTTTCTTAAGAGATCTGAAATTCAAGTTTTGTTTTATAAAAATGACTCAATAAATAAGTAAATAAATCAATAAATAATAAAATCAATAATTAATCAGAATCGTTATTAAAAATCATAAATCATAAATTTACAAAAAATAAATCATTAGCTTGAAAAAGCACCTTATATTTTCATGTACTTTAATTCCTTATCTTAATAACACACAATTCTATACAAATTATTATTTTATACACACAAATCAGCGTATGAACACTTTCTTATTTCTAGTTTTTTTCCTAGTTTTCTGCACATTGCATATATGCGGCGTAAATATTCCACATATGCGACGAAAATAGTTTATTTATGCGGCGAAGAAATCTTATATACATTTTTTTTTTTTTTTATAGCCTTTATTTATTTATTGAATCTTCATATAATGAAATGACAATAAGTATTCAAATCTTAATACTAAAAAGAAAATAATAAGCCCAGCCAGTGCTAGACAAAAATTTTATGATACTAAAAAAATTTCACATCAACTGATCCAGTCATCTATTTTGCGCTTGAGTTAAAGCAAGGGTATCCCTCCTTCTCAACCGATTATGGCCACTAAAGTTAAGGATGTCTCGTGCAAGTGGGTTTGGGTGGTGTTCAAGTTTGCTGACATACTTTGACGCGTGTTTTGTAAATTCAACTTTTACTGATGGCACGCATAGATCTTTGTGAATTCGAGAATTTTTAACATACCATGGAGCTGCAGTAATTATACGTAGAATTTTATTTTGACCCCTTTGAATTTTTTCAATGTTTGATGCTGAGGCAGTACCCCATAATTGAATTCCATAGCACCAGATTGGCTTTAGAATTGCATTGTACAACAATAGTTTGCAGTCCAACTTTAGTGAAGAATTTCTGCCAATTAGCCAATTAGCCAATTAAGTTGCACTGCTTTTAATTTCATCTGTGTAAGTTTCGCTTCAATATGAGACTTCCAAGTTAAACGGCGGTCGAGATGAATGCCGAGGTATTTGACTTCATTATGTTGAGGAATAATTTGATTATTTATTTTGATGAACGAGCAAGTTTCTTTTCGCAATGTGAAAGTGATATGAATACATTTCTGTTCATTAACCCTGATTTTCCAAAGCTCTAGCCAATTCTCTAGTTTATAAACATAATTCTGCAAATTCTGTGATGCTACTTGGTGGTCCTTATGAACGCTGATAAAGGCTGTATCGTCTGCGAAAGTTGACGTGTGGATTTTGGGGTCTGACGGCATGTCGGAGGCATAAATCAAATATAAAGTAGGACCCAGTATGCTACCCTGTGGCACACCTGTTTCAATTGGCTGAGCGGGGCTTAAAAAATTGCCTTCTTTGATTTTAAATTTGCGACCGTATAAATAGCTTTCCATAAGTTTATGGGTGTTAGCAGGCAGAGTTAATTTTATTTTGTGCATTAAACCGTCATGCCAAACTTTGTCGAACGCTTGGGACACATCAATGAAAAGGGCGGAGCAGTATTTTTTGTCTTCAAACGACCCTCTTATCACATTTACCAATCTGTGTGTTTGTTCGATTGTGCTGTGTTTAGCTCTGAAGCCGAATTGATGATTAGGAATGCATTCAGTGTCGTTCAGAATTGGAATCAACTTAGTCATTAACAATTTTTCGAACAGTTTAGAAATTGTCGGCAGTAGGCTAATTGGCCTATATGACTCTACTTTGGTGTGATCCTTCCCTGACTTAGGAATCATAGTGATCATAGACACCTTCCAATCTGCAGGATAGTATTCTAGGCGTAAAATAGCGTTGAAGATAAAGAGGATAATTCTTCTAGCTACACGAGGTAACTCCACAAGCATTTTATTGCTGATTTTATCCATACCTGGAGCCTTTCTAAGGTTCAGAATACCAATAGCGCTTTGGACATCACCAAAGTTTAGTCTTAGAAGTACAGGAGGTCTAATAACGAGTGGTGGAAAATCAGATACATTATTTGAGTTGTTTTTAGTAAACACATTTCTTAAATGGTTAACAAATAATGTCCCTTTCTCGAAATCATTTCTAGCCCAGTCACCAGTCGGATTTCGCAAAGGAGGTTTTCCTCTCACTGGTCTTTTTAAACCTCTTGCCGCCCTCCATAACGAGTAGTCAGATTGTGGGGTACTATCAAGACCCTCCAAGTAGGATCTAAGTGAAGCCGTTCTTTGGGTTTCTAAGAAATGTCTTAGTATATCTCTGCATACCCGTAGCCTAGCTTTCAGTTCAGGAGACCAGTGGAGTTGCCACTCTCTTCTCATTCTTCTTTTTTCTGATAGGAGATGTTCGAGTTCAGATAAATAAGTTCTGTTTGTCCTATTTCTACATTCAACGTGATAAGTGGAAGCGTGATGCACAGCTCGTCGAAGGTCCTCGGTAAAGTTGCCAATCGACTCATCGATATCGTCGGTAGTTCTCAACACAATATTTTCCGTGCAATGAGAACTTAAATACTTTTTGTATTTTATCCAGCTTACTCGGGTCTTAGTCATGTTTCTAAATGGAGAGCCACACACTTGAGGGAAATGCATTGAAATGATAGTAGGAGAGTGATCTGAGGACAAGTCTAATGAAGGATCCACTTGCATCCATTCTACAGGGATATTTTTCACTACTCCAAAGTCAATAACATCGGGAATCTTCCGTCGGTCCGTCGGCCAGTAGGTGGGATGTCCGCTTGAGAGTACATCTAAGCCCATTTGAGCAATGGTGTTGAAGAGTACGCGACCCTTTGGGGTTACCAGACGTGAACCCCAAAATGTGTGTTTGGCGTTAAAGTCGCCAGCAACTAAAAATCTAGCTCCAAGGGAATTAAAGAAGTTATGGTATTGGTGTTCTTTTATTGAGAATCGAGGCGGAGAATAAATCGATGATAAAACAAATTTGTATTGACAGAGTTCAATGCAAATGTTTGTTGCTTGGAGGTAATCCTCACTTATGTTATTCATTAGATAATGTTTTATTCTGTTCTTTATAAGAATTGCCGAACCTCCACAAGCTCTTCCGCGGGGATCTTTAGTATCGTACAACACGTAGCCATTAATTTTGAAGTACCCTGTCGACGTCAAGTGAGTTTCAGCAATCATCATAACATCAATCTGCTTATCCATCAGGAAGTATTCCAGTTCGTTTTTATGTTGGCGGAGGCCGTTCGCGTTCCAAAAACAAATTTTAAAATAAATCATTTCTTTAAAATGGCTTGCAAGATAGTGGATTGCATTTTCAGCATTTCCTGCATCATGGATGTCATGGTGGTCGTAAAAGTGTTCATAGTTTGGACAAGTGTCTGCAATGTTGTCTCTAGATTGTTGATATGTGGCTCAGAATATTGCGATATAGGTTCCTGCTCCAGACCTGGCATATTAGATTTGACCACGTTTGCGTAAGAAACTTGTCTAGAATTAGGAGCGTTTACGTGAGTAGTTGGTCGTACAATTTGAGGAAAATTCTTACTCGACGTGAAATTAGGTTGTTGAGGATGGTCAGGTAATACTGGCGACTTATTGGTCCTTATGCCCTTCAAATAAGTATAAACTGGACAACCTCTATAATTAGCGGTATGATTTCCTCCACAGTTACTGCATTTTTTTATTTTTAAGTCCGTTTTGGACTTATTACATTGAGCAGTTGCATGTAGTTCCCCACATGCAACACAAACAGACGGCAATTTACAATACGCTTTGGTGTGACCAAATTCTTGACAATTAAGACACTGGACGGGTCCAACACGCTTATGCGGTTCCTCCACGGTAATTCTACGATGCAGAAGATAAATAAGATTGTAAATTGGATGGGACTCGTTTTTCTTTAAGGCAACATCTCCAGGTTCCAATTCTACCTTGAACATGGGCTGAGGAATCTTTTCACGGTTTCTAATATTCACTACGCTCTTGATTTTGAACCCTTTGTCCATTAATCCGTTCTTTATCTCCGCAGGATCAACACATGGGTCTATACCCTTTAGAACGACTTGGAGTCCTTTTGCGCTTTTGAGCTGATAGGTATAGAAATCCCTGGTCTCCCTCTCCAACTGGTTGGACAATTTTCGAAAATCATCTTCCCTATTCACTTCGCTGATTTTTCCATGTTTAATTGAGGTTACGCTAAACATGTTCTCACCTATTACAGCAACAATTCCTTGTACCAGTTTATTGGAAGTGGGCTCTCTCAGGTAAATTGGTGGGGGCTTAAACGTCTTTTTCGGTATTTCTGGGTCATCCGTCTGAAGTAGAGCAAATCTGTTTTGATCATTTGGCTTATCACTGCTGACGGTCTTAGGAACTTTATTGGAATTGGAAGACATTTGAGCAGATGTCGGGCTCCTCTGTCGCTTGAGAACGGTGATGTACTTACCCATACCTACTTGTTTTTTGGGTTTGACTGCACTATTTGATGAAGATGATAATTTCTCATCGGATGAGATAACTATATTAGGCGAACAGGAACGGCGCCGTATTTCGGCTTTTGTAGTGAGAAGAGACTCCACGGATTTTCTTAAGGATTCTTCCTCAGAGATCCATAAATTTTTTCTACTGTAGCTTAGCTCTTTCTCAGAATTACATCTGAGCGGGACACTCATGCAGTTGTTTTGCGATTTTCAAATTACCGAAAAACCACTATTTTTCCACCTATTACGATATCTTTTTTTTATATAAATATATATTTTTTTTTTTTTCACTTATTACAAGTTTTTTTTTTTTTTTTTTTTTTATTTTTTTTTTTCACCTATTACGAAAATTCAGCCGCACTAAAAATAACACGTCCGACCAGTTCAAGCAACACTATGTACATTTCGTTTTTAACATTTTCAACTGCGGACAATTTCGTTTTTTACATATTTCAACTTCATATGTTTGCCAGTTTTTATTTTTCATGTGCCATAGTTCCCAGCAAGCCATATGAGTCCGAAAAAAGTCTTTTCTGACTCCTTTTTCGGAGCGCTCCTAGAATGGTATGCTGGGTTGTTTAATTTGTTTTTTGTATTTCGCATATTGCTGGCTGTTAGTGGTTTTTCAAGTTACTATTTCTTTGCATGGTTTATGGTTCGGTAGTAAACTATAAAAAGTATGCGTGTGTTATAGTAGTAAATATATTGCAAATGAAAAAATTTGCGACACAAAAACCCAGAGAATCCAAATTCCATGTAAAATTCCATACTAAAATGTACGACGTGGCCTAACATTTTTGTGTCGCATGAAAACGTGCGACGTGACAGCCAACGTGTAAAAGAAAGGCAAAATAGTTTTGTGATTAACTCTATGTATAAGTAGGTACATATGTACATGTGTATTTCATAATTTTATTTTCAGTTTTTTATTGCTGATGGATACTGTAATCAAAGAATTTTGAAATTCAATGCTGCGGGTAGACTTTTGCGCGTTATTCCTCAACCTCCAGGTATGTTTTTTTTTTAATGACTGTTAAATATTTCCAATTGCAATTTTAACATACTTTGTCAGAGTTTCTTTCGTTGCAAGTGCCACATGCCATCACATTATTGGAACACTTAGATCTGCTATGTATCGCCGATCGAGAAAATATGCGAGTTGTCTGTCCCAAGTATGAATTGCTGTTGAAAAATAAAAATATTAACCCGATTATTACAACTAATTACATACATATGTATATATTTACAGAGCTGGTCTGAAATCATCCCAAGGCGAGGGCCAACCAGCTGCAACAATACAAGAACCTGATTTAGGCAGGGTCTTTGGTGTTGCAGCTTATGGGGACATTGTATATGCTGTTAATGGCCCAACATCTATGTTACCTGTGCGCGGTTTCACCATAGATCCTCGATCCGAAACAATTATTGGTCATTGGGGTGAATTTAAAAATCCCCATTCCATTGCCGTATGCGTGAATGGTTCAGCGTTATATGTAAGTGAAATTGGCCCAAACCATCAAACGAATCGTATTTGGAAATATGTTTTAGTTTAGATCCAGGTCCAATAAAATTGATTACAAAATGGGTAAATGCTTACAATATCTACAGTACCTAAAAACAGTATACATACAGTATACACATTTACAGAGCAACTGATTAATGTTGATCTCTAGGATTATTTTTAAAATAAATGCACAATTAAATACAAGATACATACATACATATGTATGTAACTTATTTTGTGCAACTACGGATATACATACATAAATACATACATATATACATACATTTATATAAACATATTTATTAAGTACAGGTACTTATACTCGTATACATACATACATACATAGTACGTACGTACATGCATACATAAATACATGCAGTACATTTAAAAACATTATACAATAATTACATTTATTTCAATTTAAACATTTAACATAAGAATGTCATTTTGTGTTTTATCTGAAATTCTTTGTTACTTCAAAAAAAAAATATATATACATAAAATAAATAGAATCACTTTAATGTTGTCAAAAATTAACATGTATTATGTAGTTGAAAATGAATTTACAGGATTAACGTTTTGATGGACTGGTCCGAATTTATGCGAAAAAAACATACAGAGTATATGTTATGCGTTGAATTAAGCCTAAATGCTAAATGTCTGGTCTTTAGATATTTACTTAAGGCACCTATACATTATGTGTTTTTTACATTGTATACATATGTCAAATTTTACATAACAGAGTAAAAATATGTAATTCGTGACTTTAAAAACTTTGCTTGTGTAAAATACACAAGCAAAAACATAAGACAAAATTTCAATTAGAACATGTTCTATTTTCTTATGTTGAAAGATATGTGTTCAAATGTACATACATATATGTATGTATGCCAGGCGAAAAGATTTGTCGACGGTCAAATATCTGCGCTATCATTAGCCGACCGTATGAAGAATTTGGATAAGTGATAAATTAAATATTTTTTTATCCCATTTTGATAATTTAATAACAATGATTTACATTATTTAAATAAATTTTGATACAAACTCCACATCTTGTATATTAAAAAACGAAAAACCTTAAATCAATATTTTTGGAGCCGCACAGTGGCGCCTTTTGACCTTTTTCGTTGCAAAAATCTTAACTTTTAGGCCCATTATTACAACTTGGCAATAGTTAAAGGTATGATGTTATCGGACAGATAAGAAGTATTTGGTTATTATAAGTTTACTTTAATCTAAAACCGACCGAAAAGCTAAAGGGAAGATCATCTTGCCTTTAAAGTATATAGTGAGGTTTAAGTATTTAAAGTTGTCATATGTTCTGGAAAAAATGTCAACTTCATGAAAAATAAATTAGTTTTAATTTTATTTTGCCAATAAATAATTTGATAAACAAAAATGGAAAACAGACGTTTGATTTATATTAACCCATTTACCGCCGCTGCACTCAAACATAAAGCGAAAACTTTAAAATTTTTAACGTTTTGTGATTTTTTTTTATGTTTTTAGCTTAAAAGAAACGTGTAAAGTTTACACTGTAAACTAATAAAAACAAATCAGACTTTATAAATATCAACTGCCACAAAATGGAGTTTTAAACTAATAAAAAATTTAAGTGCTGAAATAAGTACCAAGAGAGAATTTGTACTGGTCTTACGAGAAAATGTTGGAAAAGAAATGATATCAAAATCAATGTCTAGGCAAAGATATCGAGATATAAAAAAGAATCTTCTTATTGTGAAAAACGACGAAGCTGCCATTATTAGGGACAAAATGTTTAAAATTCGGTCATTAGCAGATGTTGTAATGAAAAAGTTTCAACTTTTATTCCGACGTTCCATTGCAAGGTACTACTTACGCCAAAATATGCAAAATAAAGCTCGACTTTCATCGTTATTGATCCCAAGATTACCTCAAGATGGTATAGGTCACTATCCCGAAAAGTTAGAAAAACAATTAAGATCTGTTATGTCATGCAAGTGTTCGATGGCAATGCAAGAAATGTTTAAAAACATTATGCATTGAAAAAAATTGCTCTGAAAATTTTCACATATAAACCGCCGCTGTACTCAGTTGAGTACACCCACCCACTTATAATTTTTCATAAATTTTTTATACTTTTATGTTAATTAAATTTAATTGTCACATCTGGTTTTATTTTGGCGGTTAATAGGTTAATAACCTGGAGAATATTTTTGAATGCAGTCAGCCTCAAAGTAGACTGTTGAATTTGAATTTTTTTTTTCACAAACAAATTTTGCCATATTTTAGAAAAAAATTATTTTATTTTACAAGGAAATTGTAATAACGAAAAATTTTAAAGGTCACCTCATTCCTCACTTTCATGATGGTGACATTTTTTCCAGAACATATGACAACTTCAATACATAAACCTCACTATAAAATTTAAAGGCAAGATGATCTTTCCTTTAGCTTATCGGTCGGTTTTAGATTAAAGTAAACTTATAATAACCAAATATTTCTTATCTGCCCGATAACATCATACCTTTAACTATTGCCAAGTTGTAATAATGGGCCTTACTATTAAGAACATTAGAGGCAAGTTCTAATAATGGCCCTAAAAGAAAATCACTTCTAAAATTACATTTCTTATCGTCGCAATGAATTTTTATGTATTGAATATTAAAATGAATTATGTATATACATATCGTTGGCTTAATATAGAAAAAGCGTAAATACATTTTTTTCGAAATCCCGTTTTTAATGTATTCTGGTAGACCACTGTCAAATACATCTTCCCTAAAAAAAAATTAGTGGGCTATGATTGCAAATAACGGATTTGTAGTCATGTAAAAAAAGCCCTAAGTCATTTAAAGTTGAATTTACAACTAAAAATAAATTGCCATACTTTGTATGGTACTCAAAAATTCGCCAAGCTTTTGCCAAACCAAAATCAAAATTTCGTCAGAATAGAATTGTTTCTAATATGGCGAAATTTAGGTTTTTGCTTGGCGAATTTTTTTGTAGCCTTGATTGTGTTTCTATTCTCATTGAATCCGGACTATGCAGTATTCTGTATGGATGTGCAGGCAGTTAAATTAGTGCCTCAACTAAATAAATCTTCAACTAACTACATAACTTTGCTGTTTATAACTAATATTGTAACGTATGAATCAGATAATTATGTGTGGGACGAAACAGATGGAAATCTAGTCTCTTCCGTTTTTGCTACATGAATTATTAAGCACTTAAGTAATTTTCATGCTCGATCGCCTGAAACCCTTTACATTATTATTTACTTGGATCGCTGCTTTCACCAAAATCGTAAAACTGTTTTGTCTAACGCTTTATTGAAGTTTTTAAAGGAAACCGAAATAACAATTGAACAGAAGTATTTAATAAGTGGTCATACGCAAATGGAATGTGATGCAACCCATTTCCTTATAGAGAGAAAAACAAATCAAAAACAAATAAACTTGCCGTCTCAATTTGTTCAACTCATTAAGGAAGCTAGAAAAATTCTAGCACCTCTACAAGTGCACCATTTGTGTTATGGTTAATTTTTAGAATTCGAAAATATTTCAAAGATTTACACATCAATACGGCCAGGTAAAAATATTGCACACTGATATGTATGTACGTACTTTAGATATGTATGTACTTAAACTTTTATTAAATTACAGGCAGAGGCATTGAAGATCATACAGTAAACATGCTTCAAGCCTTGGCGTATGACTCGTCAGGATCAATTTATTTTAAAACAAATATAACGGGATATCAGTTATTCTCACAGAGATCGAACGAAGTCTACGATTGAAAATGTGTCCCCGATTGTCTTCATAAAGAGAAAATAGCCATATCTAAAAAAATTGGACCATTTCCAAGATCTAAAAAAATTTCTTCCAGCAAATTAGCACCATTTTTATGATAATTTATCTTAAAAAACCTAATTTTTTTTAGTATAATAACATCTGCCTTGAAATATGTATTTTAGTTTTAATTATTTATTTTTTTTACTTCAAACATGAATTATTATATTAGTTTATCCTATTTTTAACTTACAACAAAAAGCCCTAACTTACATTTATTTTCAAGAAAAATAATATGAAAAAAGCCTAATCTAAAATAACTTCAAAGAAATTAGAAATAAAACAAATTTAACCAGAATTGAACTTGTTGCTTGTTTTGAATAATAATTGCAATAGAAATGTTTTTTGTATCTTTAGTTTTTAAGGGAGGCAAATTGCCTCCCCAGTTGTTTTCGTGCCATGAAGATGAAAAATTTTTTGTGTTGTAGACAAGAAGAATTTTTCGTTGCTTTGTTTTGTTAAATTGGTTTCGTTTTTTATATGCTTTAGTTGCAGTTTTGTGTTTTTTTCGTTGTTTTGTTTGTTGAATTAATTTGATTTTTATTGCTTTAGTTGCATTTTTGTGTAGTAATTTGTAATGCAGTTATAATAGGGAGGTTAATATTATTTCATTTAGTCTACATTAGGACGAATACAATTTTGTAAACTTTGAGTATTAATTTTTTCGAAAATATTTGAGTAAAACTCAAGGAGACAAACTCCCCAGTTGTTTTCGTGCCATGAAGATGAACAAAATTTGTTTTGGTACAATGAAGATCAAAATTTTTTTGGTGATTTAGTCTGCATTAGGAGGAATAAAATTTTGTAAACTTTGAGTATTGGTAGGGAAAATTAATTTTTTTCCGAAAATATTTGAGTAAAACTAAAAATTAAAAATTTTTCACTTTAAAAAATTGATATAAAAAGTCATTTTGTAGATTATTTTTTGTCATTAATCATATTATTATATTCGAGAATACTTAAGATAAATGGCAAGTATGTTCTGACTCAGAATATTTTCATTGTACTAAATTAACAACAAATTTTCAGATGTTTGAACAAATTATTAACATAGCATTGGGTATTAAGCCAGAGTACACAATAATCGATGACATCCCTTTAAACCAGCCCTACAAAATCTTAAGTTTTGAATGGAAAGAATCACAATATGGATCAAAAACCGTTGCATATTTGGAAAACAATAAATGGTTTTATCTTCCACAAAGAATTACCAAATATTTAAATAAAGAGGATCCATATTTAACTAAAATGAATGATGTAAAGTGGACAATTATTTATAAAGGTCGTCAATTATTAAATGGTCCTGCAATATTTGAATTAAATTTTACAAAAAAATTAATTAAATAAAACACATTTTTTTAATTGTTATAAATTTGTATTATTTTTCAATTTTATTAAACAAATATATTTTGGTTATTAATTAAAACTTAACATTTAATAAAAACTCATCGTCCTCTTCCATTAAGTTTTTGTAGATGTCGTCCTCATCTCTTGTTGATATTTTCGTTGTCCTTTTTCCAGCTGGTATTTCCTGCCCTCCGTCTGGTATGTATGATTTTGCTTTTTTTGTACAAAAAATGTTTCGCGTGCCTAAATATATATAGTTAGCAATTTTGTTTATGTTTGAATAGCATATACATAGTATCAAAATAAGTTAATGAACCTGAGAATATTGTCAAGTGTGCACATTTTCTTTTTTAACAAAAGTTCCTTAACCCCAAAGAAAAAATATTTGATTAATTTTGTTGTCTATTGTCATGGACAATATCAGAAAACAGTTGAAAACTATATTAATAAAAACATAAATGTATAGTAAAATTATATATTGTTAAATTAACTGTTAAACAAAATGGATTTGAACAAGAAAAAAAAAAAGGAAACAGAACCCAAAAAGGAAATATTGGCAATAATGTCACTTTTTCTATCATTATATGATGGCAAGAATCAATTACTTTTTGATGTTTTACTTCAAGTTGAAAAGGAAATTGGGAAAAAATAAAACACCATCATTTATTAATTTAATTGATATTATTGTTTATTTTTGTAACTATTAAAAATAGTCTTAAAATAAAATATAATGAAAATATCCTAATTTATTTGTTTTATTTATTTTTTAAAATTACTGAAAAATATTCTTAAATAAATTTACAACTAATATATCATTTTGATACAAATTAAAATAATTGAATAAAGTTAAAATTTGTTTGAAACTTATTTTTTTGCATCTTAAATAAATAAAAATACAGCAATAGACCTCCACATAAAATTGAAGATTCGCTTTGGATTCGTATTTTATTACATATGAAATACTCTTCAGCCATATCTTATGACACCATATTGTTCTACGGTTGAAGGAAGTCCAGAGGCTATTTTTAATACAAAGCATGCAAAAGAAGCAAGGAATATAGTGGAAAGAACTATTGGTGTACTAAAAACCTGATTTCGCGTCTCCTCGGAGCTCGTCAACTGCATTCCAAACCAACAAAAGTAACTAAAATTACCAATTTTTGCGCTACACTACACAATGTATGTATTGTTTATGGTTTAGATAATACGGTTAAGGATATGTATAAGCAATGCAGAAAATATACAACCTGATGTTGAAGTACATGAAGCACAAAGTACTAATAGTATTGAGGCATTCGATATTAGAGAACAAATAAAACTGAGTTTTCAATAAATTCAATTCAGTCTTTTATTATTTTTTTTCATATAAAATTCTTTTATTCGAAGTTGCCTTCGTAAGAGGAACAAATTCTCATTTATTATTTTTTTTCATAAAACTTAACTACAAACAAATTAAAAAAAAAACTAAAATCTTATTCAATAACAAAAAAATTTAGAACGTCTCTTTGTTAAAATGTTCAAGCTCCTTTTCTTTGATTAATATTTTTATTTTTTGAAGTTTTATTTCAGCTTTATGCATCTCTTCCTCCCGTTTACTTCTTTCTTTATCTCTTATATTTTTTTCTTCCAATAATTTTAATTTTTTTTCCTCAATACTAAATTTTTTTTTGGTAAGAAATGAGGTCTCTCAAGTTACGTTTTATGGACGTCATGGAATTAGAAATTTCCGCCAACAATTTTGCCTGCTCGTCACTATGTTTTTTGAGCAAATCCTGACAACCACTTTCACAATTTTTTCTTTTGTTACCAGTATTTTGCTTCTTTTTCAAAGGTGTAACTCCTTCTATGCGATGAGAAATTTCCATAGGCTTTGAGTGCTGAATGGTGCTCATGGATGAAGTTTGAGGTAACTTCTGTTCAGTATGGAAATCCATTGCACAAGAGTCAGTACTGCCAGTAATTTCTTCATCCATATCCAAAATATTTTCTATCTCTGGCAAAATAGTTTTCGGGACCAAATTCTGGCATTGTACTCCCTGAACGGCGCCCTCAGGGTTCAGCTGTTTCTGAAACTGTAACAGATTCGCAACAGCTTCTTCCAATGTACTGAGTGTAAATTGTCTAAATATTCCGCCACCAGTAGTATTGCATTCAGCTTTGTTGGCGATCATCTTCTTTTTGACATTAAATTTTAAGTCTCGCCAAACCTGTAAATACATTTTTTGTTATATTTTAATACTACACTACTTAAATGATTTCCTTACCTTATGCCAACCATCTCCATCTCTCCTTGGCGGGCCAAGGGAATTTAATGCTGTGGTAATTTCGTTCCACTTTTCTTTGAAATTACTATTAACTGTACCTCTCTGAAATCCTTTTGCAATTCTTCTACAAGTTTATCAAATTGTTGTAGATTTGTTACTTTCTTTTTTTGTTGTTCTTAAATTTTTTTTAATTTCTTCAAAAATTTCTTTAAAACACTTTAGTCGTTAACAAAAATGATGACGATAAGAACTGAGTCACATCAACACAATATCGTCATCACATTTTCTTACAGAATATCAAATATCTGTCAATAGTAATCGATAATTGTCAATAACGACAACTAGAATACCAATTTGAAACAAACGATACAAAACGACGTCGTTAAGTGTCAATGACGACAACTGGAATAAGGGTGATTATTTATTTGGCCCAGCTTCATTATCTTCATCATAAACCTCATCATCGTTACCAAAACTTCATCGCAGTTATTATAATCATCGTAATCGTCATCAGCATCGGATTCCGTTACAGTAACTACGTCATTATTTAACAACAAAAGCAACGCACACAAATCTCATCTACACATATCTCATCGTTGAATTCCCCGCTATTATTTTGTTAATACTCACTTATTCAGCATCTCATGTAAGTAGGAGAAGTATTTATTTATTCTCTTCACTCATCGTTTTGTTTGAGTTTTTTCTACTCATCAGCAATACACACACACATTGTTTATTACAAGTGTTGAGCTTTATATAAGTGTTGGAACTTTTTATCATTCGGTACTTTTTGTGAAATTTGGTACTTTTGGTGATTTTTTAAGCAATTTGATGGAACTTTTTATTAATGGAAGATCAAGAATTACAAACTAGCTCAACAAAACCCACAAACATGGATTTATCATCGTTAAAGGTACAACGTAGTACAATGAAGCGTACAATTACAAACTTGTAGTCCAAAGTAGAAAAAGAAAGGACATCTTATGATTACACTATTATAAAGTGTCGACTCCAAATGCTCGAATCCTACTTTACTCAACTAAGCCACATTCAAACACAAATTGAACGCTTAGATGCAGCAGATGAATCACGCTCTGAGTTGGAAGAACTCTTTGTACCAGCTAAAGCTTACATGGTAGACTTATTATCTAAAAAACGCCGTTCTAGTGAGATGGATTTAAGTCTTTTAAATACAACAAGCTCATCGTTTTCTCATCAAAGTCGATTGCCTCAGCTTAAATTACCGAACTTCAATGGTAAATATTCAGAATATCCTCTTTTCGTAAGCACTTTTAATACTTTGGTCCATGAAGAGCCATGCATACCAACCATCGATAAATTTAATTATCTTTTAAATTGCCTTAGTGGTCCAGCACTTTCTGTGGTAGAAGCTTTTCAAATCGTAGAAGAAAATTATCAAAAGGCATTAGATAGGTTGAAAGAACGATATGATAACAAAACTTTGATGTTTATTGACAATATAAACTCTTTGTTTGCGATTTCACCAATCAGTAAGCCGAATGCTACAGCTTTACGTTCGATCCTAGATAATGTTTCTGCTCTTCGAAGCTCTTTGCTATCTTTGGGTTTAGAATTGGATGTTATGAATGCAATACTTACATATTGTTTTATCAAAAGTGGATTCAGCATCAAAGTTAGTATATGATAACAAACAAAATTGAAATCGATTGCCATCATGGGACGAATTTTATTCTATTTTGAGCCGTAGGTGCCAATTTCTTGAAAGTCGTACAACAGAAGCCGAAATGTTTCATAATCATGATCAAAATTCTACACCTAAATTTAGAAGACCTGGTTCGTCATTTGTTACATCCATTATCTTATGCGAATATTGTCAAAACAAGGAGCATTTCATTAGCAGCTGCCCTTTATATTTATCGCTACCTATTTCTAGTCGTTTTGATTTTGTAAAATCTGCAAACCTATGCATTAATTGCCTTTGAAAAGGACATATTGCAGCAAAATGTCAATCTAAATCGCGTTGCCGCATTTGTCGTGTTTCGCATCATACATCGTTGCATAATCCAAGTTCCCAAAGACCAAGTGACTCTCACCATTCTCATTATTCTGCTCAACACCATTCTTCGTCTTCGTTCACTTCTCAAAGTAAC
The DNA here is from genome assembly GCA_950370525.1 of Bellardia bayeri. Lineage (NCBI taxonomy): Eukaryota > Metazoa > Arthropoda > Insecta > Diptera > Calliphoridae > Bellardia > Bellardia bayeri. The sequence continues at coordinate 38,342,063 of OX493268.1, read as the reverse complement.
CAAAATCATAAGCCTTCGTCATCGCAACATTCTTTGTTTTCGCATCAACCTAAACAAAATGAAAATTCATTATCACTGCAACCTTCTTCGTCGTAAGCCTATCATCAGAGAAATCAATCGTCACATACAACAACTAATTCAGCTGCCATTCATTTGACAACTCAGTCTTCATTCCTCACTCAAAATTGTCGTCGAGCTTTGCTTCCAACAGCCATTGTTTACATTCAAGACAGCTTTGGCACCCTACAGCCGGTACGAGCTCTTTGGGATTCTTGTTCCGAGGTAAACTTAATTACTCAAGAAGCCGTTAATCGTCTTCGATTACAACAAGTCTGATCCAATCAAGAAATTGCAGGAGTTTCAGAGATTAGCACTCAACTAAAATACAAGGTAACTGCTACTATTAGATATCGATTATCAAACTTCGAATTTACATCACAATTTGCTGTAACTAAATCGATTTCGTCACTTCAACCGTCAGAACTTTTAGAAACAAGCAACTGGACTACTCCTAGTGCAATAGATCTCACAGACCCACAATTTTACTTACCTCAACATATTGATTTATTGCTTAGTGCCGAAATATTTTTTGATCTTTTGGTAGAAGGCAAGATTTCACTTGGTAACGGACTTCCATGTTTAATAAACACAGAATTTGGGTGGATAGTTGGTGGAAAAGTGGATTATCATCAATCTAATCGAGTTTTATCGTGTAACGTTATTACGATCCATCGAAGAATTCTCATAAAAGAAAACCCTATCAACTGAAGAAGAAAATCAGTGTGAAATTCATTATGTTGAAAATACAACTTTCGATGAAAGTGGAAGAGTAAAAGTATGTTTACCATTTAAGTCTTCCGTAAACAAACTTGGAAACTCATGTGAAATAGCTCGTCGTCGGTTTATATACCTAGAAAAACGTCTTTTAAAAGATGACTCATTGCGAAAAATGTACATAGAATTAATGAATGAGTATATAAATCTCGGGCATATGTCAATGGTAAGTGATGATATATTAAATCAACCACATTACGTTATACCTCATCATTCAGTTTAACGCCCACAAAGTTCCTCAACAAAACTGCGAGTTGTCTTTGACGCATCATCTCCTAGCTCAACTAATGTTTCCTTAAACGATATTTTAATGGTTGGTCCAACTATACAAGAAGATCTAATAACAACTATGCTTTCGTTTCGTCTTAATAAATTTGCATTGTCCGCAGATGTTTGTAAAATGTACCGGCAATTTCTTGTAGATGAAAGGGATCGTAATTTTCAACTTATTTTGTGGAGAGATAACATCAATGATCCAATTAAAATTTATCGACTTAATACGGTGACTTATGGCACATCTGCTGCACCTTTTCTTGCAATAAGAAGTTTATTTTTCATCGCTGATGCGTATAAGCACAAATTTCCTCTCGGATCCAAAGTTTTAAAGCAAGATATGTACGTAGATGATTTGCTTACGGGGGCAGCTAATGTTTTTGAGCTCTTTGCTAAAAGGCTGAAATTATCCAAACCTTAAAAAAATCTGGTCTTCAATTAGCAAAATGGAGTTGTAATTATCCACAATTGGCTCAGTCTACAGAAGAAATAGATTTCAAAACCAACCAACTAAAGATGATTTATTTTGTTTTCATTTAATCTACAAGCTATTGAAACTTCTACCAAACGATCAGTACTATCAATAGTAGCCAGAATATTTGATATTTTGGGATTATTAAGCCCCATTGTAATTTCATGCAAAATCTTAATTCAAGAATTGTGGAAACAACAAATTGATTGGGATTCACCTTTAAATGAACGTTTGACGAATCGTTGCAATCAAATCGAAAGAAGTTTACCATACATAAATCAAATTTAATTGCCTAGATTTGTACAAATATATCCAGATGTTAAATTCGATATACATGGTTTCGCGGATGCCTCTCAATTAGCATACGGAATATATATACAACATATATTCGAGCGGCTGTCCTAGATTGTTTTCAGTCAAATCTTCTAATCGCAAAATCAAAAGTAGCTCCTGTAGTAAAGCAATCGTTACCCAGGTTAGAATTATGCGCTGCTCTTTTATTGTGTCGAACTTGGGATAAAATCAAACATAAATTTGAATCCTACAGTTATCGTATCTTCTTTTGGTCTGATTCAAAAATTGTATTAAATTTGCTCACAAATTATTCATCTTCTCTTGCATGTTTCGTTGCTAAAAGAGTTTCAGAAATTCAAAATACTTCTCACAATATACCGTGGATATATGTCCCATCGATACAAAATCCAGCAGATATAGTATCCCGGGGTTGTCTTGCTAATGAAATAATGTCTACAATGTGATTCAGTGGACCAGAGTTTTTTTTAAAAAGAGTGATAAATATTGGCCAGAAAACACCAATATAGTCACTGCTCTCCCGCCAGAAGAAAAGTCTTTGTTCTACACAACTATAGTTGTAACATCTATAATTTCGAAAATCATCACCAGTCAATCGTCGTATCTTCGCATTCTACATATTATTATATACATTCATCGTCTTTATCATAAATCTAAAAGAAATTCACTTATTTCTTCAGAAGAACTACAACTGGCATTTTGGAAGGTCATTCACGATGTTCAATCAACATTTAAATATGAAATTGATCTTCTTCGAAATGGGCAAACTTTGAAACCAAATTTTCAAAAACTATCACCTTTTTTACACGAGATTCCAAGTTACAAAACAACTTTACCTATTCTCAGAGTTGGTGGCAGGCTAGCAAATTCTTCGCTTCCGTATGATACAAAGTTTCCTGCACTTCTTCCAAAGAAGCATCGTTTTACAACTCTATACATCAAGTACCTTCATATAAAACATTTGCATGCTGGTCCGAAAGCACTTCTCGGAATTCTTCGTCAACAAATTTGGATAATCAACGCTAGAGATGTCGTCAGAAAAGTGGTTCGCAACTGCGTCCACTGTTTCAAGTATAAACCTCGACGCATGCAACAAGTCATAGGAGATCTTCCAGCTGATTGTCTAAAGGCTCAACGACCCTTCCTCGTTTGTGGTGTCGATTCCTGTGGACCATTCTTCATTTCCTATAGAATTAGAGGAAAACTTATGTAGCAATTTTTGTTTGTTTCGTCTCAAAGGCTGTACACATTGAAGTAGTTTCAGACTTGTCTACTAATAGTTTTCTATTATGTCTAAAAAGATTTATAGGTAGACGGCATACCTTTGCGTTTGTACTGTGACAACGCAACCAATTTTGTTGGCGCTAATTCAAAGCTTCAAGAGTTTAAACTACAATTTTTTAACAATGAAAATGTTAAATCGTTAATGTATTACAGCGAAATTACGGGCTTCAAGTTTTCATTTATTCCCCCTCGATCACCTCATTTTCGAGGCCTTTGGGAAATCGGCTGTGAAATCTACGAAAATTATTCTAGTTAAAAACATGTCCAAAGCAGGTATCACCTATGAAGAATTTCAAACCATTCTTATCGAAGTTGAAGCCATTGTAACTCACGACCTTTAACACCCAGATCTGACGATCCCAATAATGGAGAAGCTTTAACTCCCGCCGATATGCTTATTGGTTCATCTTTGTTGGCTCAACCAGACGAAAACATAACCCATTGCAAAAATATAAATGATTTGCTACGTTGGCAATTGGTGACATATTTAAAACAACAATTCTGGATACAATGGCATCGAGATTACGTTTTGGATCTTCAACAAAAGTCGAAGTGGTTCCAACCCTGTGCGAATATCGAAGAAGGACGATTAGTAATTATTCAATAAGACAATTTACCACCACAACATTGGCTTCTTGCTCGAGTCCTAAAAACCATCCCTGGAAGCGATAGTAAAGTTCGTGTTGTAGATGTCAAAACCACTAAAGGAGTTTTTCGAAGGTCAGTTCATAAAATTGCTCCACTTCCAGTTGACGATGCTGATTGAAAGTGCCCTTTCAATGGGGGCAGTATGTTCGGTTAGAATTGCCACATTACAAACAAATCTAATTTTTTTTTACTTTATTGCATTAATATTTGTAATTAATAATTTAACTCTTATTTTTTAACTATTATGAATTACTTTATATAACTAACAGGTGGCGCAAAAGTAATCATCCTATCAGAAAATGCTATAAATTTTACGATTGGCCCATAATGTCAGTTCTGTTTTGACATTTGTGCAGTAAACACATGCGAAATACACGTTAATAAACAATGTTACGCTACACTGCTCCAGAACGCGGAATATTGCTGACTATTTATTTGACCAATAATCGGTCGGTGACGTGAATTTCGTCGCAGATTTCCTTGCCGTCCAACGCCTATTGGTGAAACATTGCGACGTTTAGCCGCTCGCCTCGAAGAGACTGGCACAACACGAGATGCTACCAGGCGTGGCAGACCCCGGAGTAGCCGTTCTGTAGAGAATATTGCTGCTATAGCCGAGGATGTCATGGAAGCGCCGTCGACATCGACCAGACGACGTGCCACGCAAATGGGTATGCCATAAAAAGGGCTCAAATGACAATCAACTGCGGCGGCGGCCATTTACATGAAATCATATTCTCGACTTGATGTAAAAAAAAAATTAAAAGACCAAATAAAAATAATCCACAAGAAGAATCAAAGTTTTTAATTTTTTTTTAATTATAGCCAAAAAACATCGGAAGTTAACTTTTGCGCCACCTGTTATTATAATATCCGATTACTCTTTTTTATTGTACACTAATACCTTCTTGCTGAATTCGTAACCGTAAATTCTTTTTACTTATTTTAAAGCTAGAATTTTAGGTATAACATAAAAGACAAAAATAAAAATAAACCATTGCTTGAAAATCATTGCAACGATTAACACATAAAAATATACAAGTGTTTTTACTTTCGCTACACAAAAACCAGACTAGTGTTGTTCACACACGAACTCCAAAATGAAAAGATGGAAATCGATTTTGGAAGAGTACAATTATGAGTTGAAATATAAACCAGGATATTATAATGTAGTAGCAGATGCCTTATCGAGAATACCAGCTCAAATCAATTCACTTACATCCACAGTTCATAGTACGGAAAGCTCGTCACATAATCTAATACCATGTGCAGAAATACCAATCAACGTATTTAAAAATCAAATATTTTTCAAACAGTTCGAAACTTCGTCATATCAGTGTAAAATAGTATTTCCCACGATCCATAGACATATACTTGAAGAACCGGTATATAATGAGCAAATCCTATTGGCACACTTGAAAAGATACCTAAACCCATCCGTAATTAACGGGATTCATGCAGAAGAATGGATAATGGGTATTATCCAAAATTTTTACCCACAACATTTTAATAATTATAAAACTCGGTACACGCAAAAAATAGTCAGTGACATTACTAACGAATAGGATCAAGAAAATATTTTTTTAGAAACGCACCTGCGTGATCATAGGAACGCAACAGAAAACAAATCCCAAATATTGGAGAAAAACTTTTTCCCAGGAATGCTTAGTAAAATAAAAAATATAATATTAAAATGCACGACATGCAAGGAAAATAAATATGACCGACATAGCCAAAATTAGGCGAAACTCCATTACCAACCTACCCCGGACATACAGTTCACATAGATATATTTTTGACGGAAGGAAAGGTAGTTATGGCAGCTGTTGATAAATTCGCCAAATATGCTATAACGAAAATGTTAGAAAGCAGATCAATTGAACACATTAGAAAACCGCTTAGGGAGTTTTGGCGTACCAAAAGCCATATTAATAGACAATGAGCCATCTCTTAACTCAGCTTCGATCAAATTTATGACGGAAGATGACATATTTTTTCGGACGAAATATAAACTTTACCCCAGACGAAATTGAAAGGACTAGACGTGATAATCTTGAGAGATTAGCAAAAAAACAACAGACAGATATTCAATTCCATAAAAAAACCAGAGAAGAACGAAAATCCTATCTGCCAGGACAAATAATTTTTGTTAAGCGTAATAAACGCTTAGGCACCAAACTTTCCAAACCATATACAAAAGAAGTAGTTAGAGAAGACAAAAATAGCACTGTCCTGACTGAAAAAGGACAAATAATACACAAAAGTGGGATACGCAACTAACTTGGAATATAGCTCTTCTATTTTTCTTCAGACAGATTGACTACGGCAATATGGCACGCGGATATACAAATTCTGGACTACTCATAAAGCACGGCTAGAGTACAAACAGGATACTTCAAAATAATTCATGAAATAAACATCGATAATTACTCAGACATAATAGATAACATTGAGAGAACAGTACAGACATCCAAAAATCGGACATAATGCTCATTACCTCTTTACAACTTTACAAATATCCCAAATTAAAACACATCCAAATAACTTACGAGTAAAGAAACTTAAACGATCCATAGACTTCATAGGTAGTGCATGGAAATGGATAGCAGGCAGCCCTGACCACCAAGATCACGAAATTGTTTTGAATAAATTACACAATGTCCTGGAGAACAACAATAATCAAGTACTAATAAATAAGCTAACTATAGAAAGAATTAACGAAATTACTAATATTACCAAGAATATTTCAAAATTAAATGATATTTCAAAGGAAATGATAACTCCAAGGAAATAGATTTATTTTTAAAATTTAAATTTAAATTAGAGGTCATTAAAGAAGAAGGCCAAGGCCAACATAATAAACTCTTATATTTTATTTAATGAGGAAATTGATCTAGCTAAAAACATTCTTAATAAGGATAAACTTAGACGAAGCGTTTGAATTGCAACCAATGGAAAAATTATAATTTATATAATAAGCTTACCAACTGTTAATAATAATATATGCAAAGCAATTGAAATAAGAGCAGTAAAACAAAATGAAAGAATTAATAAAATAAATTTTAATAAAATATTAATTTGTGAAAACGAAATGTATGGTATTAAAGAAAAATGTAAGAATTATAATAATTTAGAAGTTTGTTTAAGAAATAATATAGTAGATTTAAGGAATGAAACCTGTATAAGTAACTTGTTGAAAAGCCGAACACCAAATTGCACCGAAATAAACAACCAGCATATCCCAAGTATCGAGGAGATTACACCCGGAATAATATTTTTAAATAAATTTAATAGTGAAGTCAGCTTTGAGAATGAAACTACTATTTTGAATGGAACATTTTTAATACACTTCAATAACTTAACTATCAAAATCCAAAAGGAAAAATTTTATAATGAACAGAAAACAGCAAGTAAACCCTTACCAGCAATCCTTCAACCCTTATCTGAACCAAATACCCTTGAAGAAATTATATCCTTACAAATGCTACACCAGTTAAATGTTAATAACACCAACCACATAGATACCTTAGAGGAAGGATACAAAATGAAATTCACTATAACATCCACCCTTACTATTACTACAATATTAATAATTATCATAGTCATCGGGAGAAGTATTAAGAAGCAAAAAAAGAAAGAACCAATCCAACTAACGGAGTTAGCAATTGAAGGGTTAAATCAACTATTTAATAAACCAAAAACATCAAACGAGGACGTTTGAATTTTTAGAGGGGGAGTAGTTAACACATTCCTCATTAAAACACCCTACCTGCAATAATAACTAAATTGCTGACGCTGCACACGCGTAGCAATCAACTTCACGATTTCACAACAATGGAAATTATGCTGACCAGAAATTTCACAACAATGGGGATTATACTGACCAGGCGTCTGATGCAATTGGAACTTATAATAATAAAATTAATTATAATAATAAAACTTGAACTTTTGTAAGTTAGTTAAGAATTAAATTTTGAACAATAAAGTTGAGCATTAGCTCAAAAAAATATTTTTTTAAAAATAAAATTAAATAATTAATTAATTTACATATGTATGTACATATATTTTGTATACATAGCAAACATTTAACTTGTGACTGACCACACTGTCGCCAGAATATAGTAGATTCTATTTTATTTTTGTTGCTTTCATGGGCAATCCCACTATTAACAAATTATCTAACTTATATGTAAGTGATTGCTAAAGTTACACGAGATATTGTAGCAAATTCAATTTCTCTATTGACAATTTTTCTTTATAAAATAACAAAAAATTTCAGTTAAACAAACTTAAATTTAAGAAGTACAGAGCCAAAAAAAACCTACTTTTGGGTGCTTCTATTAGTTATTTTCTATACTGAAATATTTCTTGATCCCATCGTAATATTTCAGATTTTTTTTTTCAAATAATAACTGTAAAATGAGATAGAAATTATTGTATTTGTTACTTAAGCCATGTGACAATAAAATCCATCACAATATTTAAGTTCTTTAACCAGTCATCTAAATTCTCCTGAGTTTCAGCTGCAAAAAATATAGTTAAGGTGGATACATCTTCGCATGCCTCATGTTTTGAAGAGACTAAGCAAAAGGAACGAGGACGTGCGCATAGTTCTCTTGATGAACAAGTCAAAGGATAATTTGTATTACGAATAGTATCTCTTAAATCAATAACTAGAAGGGGTGTCGTATTCAAACTATTTTCATCTTGCAACACATATATAAATATGCCGTCTAACATACACCAACGTCGATTCCAATTATGTTGTGAGTGGGGATCTTCGACATTTAAAAATCCCCCAAACACGCGTTTCGGAAAACGTACTTCTGCTCGTCCTTTTAAGCGTAGTTGTCCTGCTAAATTTGTAGATTTGGTTCGTGGTGTTAAGGGTATCGTACAAAAGCCCGCAGCACGTGTACAAATCCGATCAGAGTTATTCGATTCTTGATGCACATATTCGTAAGGCACAAAATCAGTGGCATCTATAGTGAAAGTAGCGTGCAGACGGAATCTAGAAATGACTTCATTGGAGGATGATGATGATGATGACGTCGATATCAATGTTGAGGAAGGACCTTGTGTCAAAGCCTCTATTATTGTCTGTAAAGAAATATATGGTATATTAAAAACCAAAAGCCAATTAAAAGTTGTTTGTCTTACTCTTTTTTTGGGCTCGATGGAAATTGTAGATATTTTACGTAAACGAAGCATAAAAATATTACACTTTACAGCGTTATCCTTATAGGAAGGTTCCTTCGCTTTTGTGCTTGTTTCCATTTCAGAGCAAAGCGCGAATTCAATGCCACAGTCTCGAAATATCGCTGTACCGTTCACGCACTCAGCCGATTGTGTAGACTTAATAATACCTCCGCATTCAAAGGTAACAATATAAAAATAATTAAAAAATATATCCTGGTTAACATCAGAAAGTACTGGCAAAAACAGATCGTCAATAAAGAAACGCATCTTTGGCTTTTGATTCATGCTCTGACTCCTTGCTACTATTAATGAGGAGCTAACTTGATTTTCCCGACGTAATGCTGAATATAATAACAGCCGTTCCGCTTCAACCATTTCCGTAGAAATTTCCAAATCTGGCAATTTGCGACAAATGCTCACTGTTTGTGCTATTTGTTCACTTACCGATGCGGATTCATTTAGAGAGAATAGGGCCTCAATATTAAAATTCGAATCTGTAAATGATTGTTTCTCACGGGCAAAAGTAGGGCTTACTGTTGCATTATTCATTGAAAAATTCAAAGATGTAGACAAACGTTTCCCTTCAGTCTTAAGAAATGTTTTGCTTTTCCGAAAAGATTTCTGCAATACATTTTTCAAGCTTTTATAACATACCGATGCATTGGTCGCCTTTACCCTTGAATTAACTACAGCATCATATTCTGATATCTCATTCATACTAAGATAATGCGACGGATATTTTCGTTGGTCATTTTGTTTTAGTGGTGTATTTGGACAACTGTTACATAAGTGATTACTGATGTTCAAAGGCTCTATGTCAACATTCAATTCAGCTGTATTTGACTTATCCTAAATTAATAAAAATAATAATAATGTGTGTAAATAAGTGAAGATATTCCCAATTTCCAATTACAAATAAATGTTCCCATGCCAAAGAAATGTTAAAATTTGTTCAACCTTATTTGCGTATGTACATATTTATGTATGTATGTATGTATGTATGTATGTATATTTATCTGTATGTACATAGAATGTAATTAAAGTGATAAAGTTAGTAAAAAGCTGTTTTGTTTTTATGAAATATATTATAAATACATAAGTATATAGTTGTTTTTAATGTTAATACAGAAGTTACAGAGTTCAAGATCTGTAGGCATAGTAAATGATGAAGAGTTTTAATTTGTTAAATGAAGCAAAAAAAATATGTATGTAATTCAGCTTTAATAGGAATCAATAAAAAATTCTACCTTTGTCATAAAGGATTGCTTCTTTGGTGTACTTTGGTTATGTGATGATGGAGGAACAATTGTACATACACCCAAATTACTGCCAGCAGTTATAGAGTTATCTGCATCGATATATTCAGCAACATCGTCATCATCATTGGGCAATTCATAAGACACAGTATCATTGTGACACAAAACTTCGTGGTCGCTTTCAGATGACCTAATGAAAACATCATTAGGAGATGGTTGAGCCATTGAGACATACGAACGATTTGGCATATTTTTATCATCCTAGCAAACGAATTATACATAAAATTTATATATTTATATACATATATTACTATTAAAGATATGTTAAACATACGTTTTGAACTTTTTCCAAGTTTTCTCTGTCAATTCCAGAATCTATCACCAACTCACTTCTACATAAATTTTCCAAGAATATTTCACTACGATGAAGAGATAAATCTGATTTGCTTAGATTTCGTTGTTTTTTAGGAGTTGAATTATGCTCCATTACTCTTACATTATTTAATGACTGACAATGTGACAGGGGTATAGCAGTTGATGTTGGCGATGAATATGAATATGAAGCAGTTTCATCTCCAGACGGTTCTGGAAGTGGTGGTAGTGGAGTAAAATTTGATATAATTTTTTTACTTTTCAATGAATCCTGTATAATTTTGGCCAAAGGTATTTGCGATTTTTGTTCCTTTAGTTGAATCTGGTTTTCATCTAATACGTGTTTATTGTATTTATTAACTTTGGCGTACAATATTTTAGGATTATTAGCGGCGATGAAATGTTGAATGCCAGTATGATTTTCAAAGTTTGGACTCTCTAATATAAGAACACTATCATCTTCAATTTCAGAGTATATTGGATCATTCAAATGATTTTCTCGGTTCCGTGGTGTTTGCATATGGTCATCAATTTCAGCAGGATCACCAATCCGTTTACTGTGGTGACCATCGGGACAATCAAAGCTCGACAAACGCTGATCAGCAATGCATTCTGTTTCCTAGTTAATATATAAATCATAAATAACTAAATAAATAAATAAACAAATATACATATGTACATATGTATATGTACATATATATTTATATAAATAGTAACGTGACTGACTGGCTGACTGATTCATTTATCATTGCACAGCCCAGACCGCTACAGCTAGAAACTTAAAATTTTAGGACGATCCACTAAGGGATTTTTGGAAATTTGGACTTTAAGGGGAATAAAACGGGTAAAAATGGTAACTGGGTATCTCCAAAACTAATAAAGCTAGAATAGGGGACAAATGTTCGTTACTACTTTAAAATTAGAAATTCTAGATGAAACGGTCAAAAACGGTTCGCGAGAATCCAATGTTATCCAATGTTTATATCCCCTTAATAATTAACCATACAAGTAAAACTTAAAATGAATTCGTCTGAATTTTAGGAATATTTTCGGTAAAGCCTAAAAGTTCTTGTTCCTTCTTGGTCCTTTTTTGTCAAAACCGATTTTCTCAATAAAATATTATTCTCTAATACCAGGTCTTACAAATAAATATATTAAAAATTTTCCAAAATTATTTCTAACCAACGGACAAAACTGACGCCGAACGTTGATTAAAACGGCTAAAAATCTTATACGTAAAACCCTATGGTGCCCTTTGTATCTGCTAAATAAATAGACATAGCAATACAAATTAACACTCATACGGTTTAACTCAATATAAAGAGCAGAACATTTTTTTGGTATTTTTTTGAATTTGCCTAAAAACGTATCCTAATTCTCGCAATTAAAATTCGATGAAATATTATTTTCTAATCTATATACATATGTATATAAAAGAGTAACGTGACTGACTGACTGACTGATTCATCATCGCGCAGCCCAAACCGCTAAAGCTAGAAACTTGAAATTCGGGTAATGGGTTCCTTTTACAATATGTAGATCCACTAAGAAGGAATTTTTGGAAATCGGGTCGTTAAGGGGGACAAATGGGGCAAAAACGGGAAAAACCAGTACCTCTATATCTCCAAAACAAATAAACTTAGAAATGATATTTTAAATGCGTCCGCCGTTAATCAAAAAAAGAGCCGAAAGGTGTCTGGTACTTTTTTGAAATTCGAAATTCAAGTGACCATATAGGGTAAAAATAGGACCAGTAGAACGCTCCGTTAACATGTATATCTCCTACATAAATAAACATAGAAATAATATATTAAATGCATCTCAGGTCAATAAAGACTAGAAATCTTTTTGGAACTTTTTTGAAATTCGAATTCATATGGCCTAAAAATTTTATTCTTTTTTGGTATTTTTTTTATTAAAATGTATTTTCTCACTAAAAATTCCATGAACTATTACATATTTTTAAATTGTACGTATTACGAATAATTAATAGCTACTTTTTTGAAAATTATTTTTTCACGGGTGACAAAAAAGGGACAAAAACGGACATTTGATATTATTTATTCAATTTAAAAATAAAAAAAGGATAAAATATTCTTCCATCTACACAAAAAAGAACCCAGAACATGCTATTCATAACTCAAATATAAAGGTGTAAAAAGGGCCAAATTTCAGTACACTTATATTCGTACTTTTTTGAAATTCATTTCTACTATTCTATTCTCGCAAACTATGCATCTGATCATGTGATGATCTTCGGCAAAGTTGTTGTGCATGAGACTGGGAAGGTTTCTAAGTTCGAACGACAACGCCTACTCTAACGCCCATTTTTTTAATTGATTAATTGCTTCTGCATGAGTTTTTACAGATTTACTTCATACAAATTGTTTCCACATCTTACTGAAGGCAAGGTAAAAATAAAAATTTTATGTGCCACGCCCACTTTCATGCCACATCACAAAATATTAATGTTTGTATGTATGTCCTTTATAGAATCGTAAACTATGCATTTGGTCATGTGATGATCTTCGGCAAAGTTATTGTGCATGAGTCCGGGAAGATTTCTCTAACGCCGACTTTTTTTAATTAATTACAACGCCTGCCGGGAAGGCCAGACCGATCTTACTAAAACTTTGACGGGATATAACTGAGACTCCGGCATGACTAAGAATACTTTTTTCGACCAGCTACTTTTTTTCAAAATGAACAAAATTAATAAAATTACTCAAAATGAATTGAATATTTGTGTAATGCCTTTCTTTCAAATTAATTTTAATTGGTGGCGCAGCAGCGCGCGTTGGCTACAAAAATATTTTCAAACAAATAATCAATACATAACAAAATAAAATTCTTCAAATAATCCTGCAATTCATTAAGTTTATGAGTGCTTTGCCGCTAAGAGATGTTATGAACCCATATTGTGGAAGGCATTTGATTACACGGATCATTTGGGACTTGCGCTTGACGATGTCATTGAAGGCATTTAAAAAATGGTATTATATTAGCCAAGTTAACATTAGTTTTATTTCTTTGGTATCACATTAATTAATCGCTGGATTAATCTGATAATATGTGTGATAAGGTTATAAAAGTGTGAAATGATATTACAGTAAAGGAAGCAGAAGGCCTCGCTTTCGAAAAAAATTAATCAAATGTGGCAACACTCTTGAAAGAAAAAGCATAATTTTAACAACGATTTATGTAAACTGCCGGTATAGGGACAAAAGAAAAAGGTCAGTTGTTAAGTAGAAGTCAAAACGACAACATCATACACTAAATAAAAAGAAGAAAAAGAAATAGTCAAGTTTGGTTGTTTTATTTTACTACAAATTATCGACTACAAAATTAGAAGTGGGATACCCAAAATGGCTGAAAAATTGTTAAATTCTTTAACAGCAAAGGAATTCAAGAATATGCTTGAGGAACTGGGGGAGAAAATAACAGGTAATAAAAATGAATTGGTGTTGCGCCTGTTGGAATTCCCAGAGGAAAGCCAACGGTTGATGGAAGAGTGGAATAATATTTCAAAATCAGAAGGCGGCAGCATCGTGGCTGACCATATTGATGACAAAATTATTGACGCAGACGCAAAAGGTGGAGGTGGAGTGAAAAAGATCCCGTTAATTTAACGGAAAGAATGAGTGTCGCTGTTGATGAGATGCATAAAATGAGTGAGCAAACGACTGAAAACAAATTGAGTGGTGAAGAAGCAAATGAAGAGTGTGGTGCATTTGGATTTATAATAAGTGAAATAGTTAAGAACAAAGAAACAGAAATGAGTGAGAAATTTAATAAAATGGGTGCAACTAAAGAAATGAGTGTTTCCAGAGAAAACGAATTGAGAAGTAAAGAATTTGAACTAATGAAAAAGGAATTGCAAATAATGGAGCGAGAGCTGCAAATACAAAAGAAAGAAACAGAATTGTTGAAAATTGAGAACGAAATATTAAAGAATAAATACAGTGGGGCAGTAGACCAAAGTGTATCAAAAAGTTTTGGTATGGTTAAGGATCTTCTTTCTGATTTCTATGGAAATGGAGATAATTTTAAATTATGGTCGACTCAGCTAAGAAATATAAAAAGCAGTTATAACTTAGACGACAACAATGTGCGGGCACTTATTTCGAATAAATTAAAAGACAAAGCACTAAAATGGTTGCACTCCCGCCCAGACCTGATGGTGATTTCCATTGAAAATTTGTTGGCTGATATGAAGTCGTTGTTTGAAGACAGATCAAGCCGTTTAACACTTAAGCGTGAATTTGAGAACAGAAAATGGAAATCAGGAGAGTCTTTTGAAGAGTATTTCTATGATAAAAACCTAATGGCAAGTAAAGCAATGATCGATGAGTCAGAAATGGTAGAATATCTCATATAGAGTATACCTGATTATACGCTGCGTTCATATGCTCAAATGCAGTGCTTTAAAGATAAGAGACAAATGTTAGAAGCTCTACACGCTGTATCTTTGCAAAAAAAGGATCGTCAAAGTGGTGCTGCGGATGGAAAAGCTAAGGAAATACGTTGTTATAATTGCAACTCACTCGGTCATGTAGCTAACGAATGTCGTAAACCGAAAAGAGAAGTTGGTGCATGTTATGTTTGCGCCGAAAAGGGTCATTTAGCTGCTGTGTGTCCTAAGAAGAAGCCTTATCAGATTCATGCCGTACTAAAAGGGGAAGATGAGGACGAGTATGTAAGAAATTTTGATTGTATTTTTTATAAACATAATGTTAATTATAAAATCTTGTTAGGAACACTGATTGATACCGGCAGTCCTATAAGTTTTGTCCATCAGAAGTTCGTACCTTTTAATAGTATTAGCAGTGCAAATTTAAGTTCTAAATACTATGGAATAAATAGAAGCTATCTTGAAATTTTAGGTGAAGTGAAGTGTAAAATAGTTTATGAAAATAAAAATATTGAATTGAAACTATATGTTGTACCTAATAAAACTATGCAATATTATTTAATATTAGGAAAAGATATTTTGAAAAAGGCTAGGATTAAACTACATGTTGTGAAAGACCTCCTCGCAGGTTATCGTATTTTGAAAAGGAGAAATTACAGGAAATCTTGGATGATCTTCTATCAATGGGAATTATTAGACCAAGCGAATCAGAGTATGCGTCTCCGATAGTATTAGTTAAAAAGAAAATAGGAGAGTTAAGATTATGTACAGATTATCGGAATCTGAATAGAGTGACGTTGAAGGATAACTTAATTGATCTCCTGGATAGATTATCTAATAAATCCTATTTCTTCCTACTTGGCTTGAAAAGCGCTTTTTATCACGTTGACATGAGTGAAGAGTCAATCAAATACACTTCATTTGTAACGCCAATTAGTCAATATGAATATCTTAAAATGCAATTTGGTTTAAAGAACTCTCCTTCTACATTTCAGCGTTTCGTTAATAAGGTTTTTAGTGATTTAATACGTAAAGGAAAGGTAGCAATATATATTGATGATTTGATGATAGCCACGGAAAGTGTGGATGAACATATGAAGGTTCTGAAGACAGTTTTTGGAAAATTGGTAAAAAATAAGTTGGAGCTAAGGCTAGATAAATGTAAATTTTTGGAATCCGAGATTAAATATTTAGGTTATACAATTTCGGAAAATGGGATTCGACCGGATGGAGGGAACATAGAGTCCGTTGTAGATTTCCCGATTCCACGGAGTGTACGAGATGTTCAGAGTTTTCTAGGTCTATGCTCCTATTTTAGGAGATTTATTAAAGATTTTTCAATACTAGCACAGCATCTCTATAATTTAGTAAGGAAAAATTTTGGTCAAGAGGAACGAAAATGTTTTGAAATATTAAAAAGTAAACTCATAGAGGCACCTACTTTGGCTATTTATGATCCAAGGAGTGAGACAGAGCTGCATTGTGATGCTAGCAGTATCGGATTCGGGGCAATTCTATTACAGAAGAAAAAGGATGGGAAGTTTCATCCTATATTTTATTTTTCGAAGAGAACGACTGACTGTGAATCAAAGTATCATAGCTTTGCTAGCACAACGCATAGTTTGGATAAAGTTCTGCCAGATATCCAGTTTACGTTTAATAATATATTCCACAGAAGCATTGGTACAACTCCTAGCGAGTTACTTTTCGGGGTGAAGCAAAAGGGCATGGTCATTGATTTCTTGAAGGAGAAACTTGAGAAGAGTAATGAACAGGAGTATAGGAGGGATTTACGATCCATCCGAGAGTCTGCTTCTGAGAGAATAGAAAGATATCAGGCGTATAATAAGAATATAAAGGATCGTAGTCGTGTCAATAGAGTTTACAGTGTAGGAGACTATGTGTCTGTAAAAAATTTTGTTAGCGACTCTGGAGCTTGTAGGAAGATCATCCCTAAGTATAAAGGGCCCTATGAAATAATTAAAATTCTTCCCAACGTGTTGAGGGATGTGGACGGTTTTCAAGTTAGCCAAATTCCATATGAAGGAATTTGGGAAGCTGCTAACGTTAAACCATGGTTACCCAATTTATTTCAAGTAAAAGGTAAAATCGGGGCGATTTAGGTTCAGGATGGCCGAATTGTGGCAACACTCTTGATAGAAAAAGCATAATTTTAACAACGATTTATTTATTTAACAACTGCCGGTATAGGGACAAAAGAAAATAAGAAAAAGGTCAGTTGTTAAGTAGAAGCCAAAACGACAACATCATACACTAAATAAAAAGAAGAAAAAGAAATAGTCAAGTTTGGTTGTTTTATTTTACTACAAATTATCGACTACACAAATAAACTTGAGCTAAATTTTTCTTCGGTGGTTATCTCATATCATGGCTTAAAAACATTGTTGTCATTATGTGCAGCAAATAATGTAACTCAATAAATGTCAATCAAGAAAAATATTGGCAAAAAGTTTCATTTCTAAAAAATCATTTTGTAGATTTAAAACTTTGCTTCTTACAGCTCACGTTAGATACATTCGTAGAACTATTTTTTTTAATTATCTAAACCAATTCTGCATTTCATATTTATAATGTACAAAATACTTTAAAGGTACATCAATGATATTCAAGTTATGATACGCACTATCTATTAGGCATCCGCTGGACGATCTCAAATGTTTTCAAATGCGTACCATCAACAATAATACATAATTTGTAAATTTCGTAATTCAAGATTCAGCATTTTTAATATACATTCGTCATGTCAAATCCTGAAATACTTAATATTCAATTACTTTTACATATAAATTTTTAACACTAGCTAATAAGAACCATTTTGAATTTCCTTCATTTAAATTGTAGTTTCTTTTTCGAATAAATTAAATTTTAACAAATCAATAAATAATCTTTTATTGGGATACGATAAATCCCAAATACATATAGATAGACCCCTTACCTGGCATTGCTACATAGAATCCAAAAGGCCCATATAAGACTAAAAATCTAATCTGCACTGGCTAATTAACGACCAATCTAAATTAAGCCTTGATTGTAATCATCCTGTATAAGACTGTTTAAAAACCAATATGGACATATGGAATTCAATTATGTGGAACTGCAAATAATACCAGTGTTGATCCTATACAGAGAGCCCTATCGGAAATTCTTAGGACCATGACGGGAACACCATGATATCGACCCCTTTGCGCGAAATTATCGTATGTTACACAAATTAAATTCTACAGAGCAGCCATTTTTCTACTTTTCTCTGCTTTCGTTTGCAATATCCAAATGAAAATATGCATGTGCTTAGATAATTAACTAATATAACTACACCTAAAAGTATTCCGGTGGAAAAGTTCTAGTTTTCCGACAAAAACGTATTTTTGCAACATACGATAATTTCATTCACAACATTTCGTAGAAGCGTGTGTAGAAAATGGCACTGACAAATGATATCGTAATTTGTCAGTGTTAGAAATAAATTGAAACAAAGATTTATTTGTGGTTTTATGTATTTGTTCATTATTTTATAACTTAGAATGTTACAAAGTAATAAAAAATATAATCAATATTTAACAGAAACCAATAATAATAACAATAGTAATAAGTAGTGTTGGGAATCCCGGGATCCCGTAATCCCGCAGTTTTTAACAATCCCAAAATCCCGGGATTGAGCACTTAATCCCGAGCTACAATAAAAAAAAACGTACATTAGAACTCTTAGTAATTCGAATTTCCAGAAATTAGAATCTGTTGTTTGAATGCATTAACCGCTCTGAATTTAGAAACAAATCGTCATACTGCGATTTTTTTGAGTTGTAAACACTTTAATTTTACGCAGTTGCTTTCGTTTAGTTTCAATAAAAAAAAACAAGAAGGGGATTCACCAAGAAATGGATATTTTTCATAGTTTGTTGTTGTAGATTAATGTCAGTAGTATTAATGCTATACTTTTGCTTATTTCAAAGTGTAAATTTAAATTAAATAATACTGAAATTGTTTTAAATAAATATAATGGCTTCTTACGTGGACTATGGAAAAAAAAGTAATTCTACTGTTTGGAAATATTTCTTACGAGAAGAAAAGGGCCAGACAGCGATGTGTAAGAAAGGCGACTGCAAAAAGATTTTAAAAATTGGAGGTGGCTCAACAAAAGGTCTCTATACGCACCTATTCTTGATTGATAAAATTAACCTCACAACAGCCAATACTTCGGGAAAAACACTAGAAGCAGATGAACCGCCAACAAAAAAATCTAAACCGTTAACCAAGTATTTTCCTATGCTGGGGCAAGAAGAAAAATCACTTCCTGCTACACAGCACTTGATGGGATTTCATTTAACGTTATATGCCACTCTAGTGACTTACGTGATGGTCTTACAGCAACGGGATTTAAAAGTTTACCTACGACTGTCAACACAGTCCGCAAATTGGTTGTAGATTACAGCAACAAAATAAAACATTCTATAATCACTGAAATAGCTCACAAAAAAAATCCTGAATTCGGTGTTGGAGAACCTGTCAGTTTTGGAGTTTAGGCTTAGTTCGAGTAAAAGGATCAATGCCTGCAGACAAAAATATTGGGCTACTAGAACAAAAGCTTGCAGTATGTAGACTTAACTTGCGAAAAGATATAGTCGGTATTATGACAGACGGTGCAAGTGTCATGAAAAAAGTTGGCAGCTTATTACCTGTAAATCTACAGTTATGCTTTGCCCATGGTGTCCAACTGGCGGTAATTGACGTGCTATATCAAAATAAGGATTTAGAAAGAGAAACAGATGAGCAATCCCACGAAGGTAAAAAATCAGAAGTGGAAGACGATTTTTCAGAGAGTAACGAGGATGAGGATTTTTCTGGCAACGAAGAATTGATTGATCTCTATTATGGCCGTAGACATGGAGGATACCAATGTGATATTACTGAGTTCAATTGCGGTTCAGTGATCAAGAAGGTGCGAAAATTAATGTTTAAACGATCGCCAGCAAAAACGATGTCTTGCAAAATTATGTTACGGCTGAACTTGGAAAGCAACTAACTCTAATAAAAGACTGTAAAACTAGGTGGAACAGCCTTTTGTTAATGTTGGAACGCGTCTATTTATTAAGAAATTGTATACAAAAGGCATTAACAGACATAAGTCCAGCTGAAGGTGAATATTTTGCTTTATCCAAAGATGAGATTAAAATGGTATCCGCAATTATTAATGTTCTAGTCCCAGTAAAACTTGACGCCCTTTGCCGTCGGGATGCTAATCTGTTCACAGGTGATGTTGCCATAACCTTTATGCTAAAAAAAAACTTAAAGATGCTAACAACGTTTATAAGTCAAAAACTACATCCAGCCCTCATTCTTCGTATGCAACAAAGACGAACAGACATCAGTGGGGTACTTCAGTATCTGCACAATGGTAGAACAAAAGTTCAGTCTGAATCCGAAACAGAGTTCGTAACGGTTCCTTCTTCCATAAAGTGCCGCAAATTAATAGTTGAGTTACTGGAAAGACTAGACGCTTCAAGTCCAGCTACATCAATTCTAATAGCTCATGAGTCCGAAGTTACACCTTCTGATTCAAAAACGGCACCTCTCGAAATTGTTCCAGATTCTTCTGAGCTTTCATCTGAATCTCTTTCTTGTTCTCTTGAAGAACCTTTAAATATTTCAGACGAGCTCAATGAAGCTATAAAAAAGCACATTTACCGAGGATACCAATTCGATGTGAGACGTTATCTGTGAAAATTCAGAAAGAAATGCTCTTGTTTGAAAAAGGAGGAACACGTGGGGTCTTTTTGCAAAGAGCATACGAATATTTAATGACTGTTAAGCCAACCAGTGTAGAGTCTGAACGTGCTTTTTCTGCAGCCGGATTATTCGCAACTAAAATAAGAAGTCGTTTGGGCGATGAAACTTTGGATGCGCTTTGCTTCCTCAAATCGTATTTTAAAAATAACGTAAGACAATATCTATAAAAACAATGAACTTTTTATAATTTATTTAAAAATGTGTCAGAATAAATAAATGTTGTTTTATAATTTAATAAATTGTTTCTTATAAACCAATTTTTGAATGAGTCATGCTATTAATTTTATTGAAATAATATGTTAATATCTTTCGACAAGTTTTTTTAAATCCTGGGACTAGATAAATGCAATCCCGAAATCCCGGAATTGAAAATGTAGAGCGGTAATAAGTGAGTTAATCTTATTCGTCGCTTTCATTTAACATGTTTTTTCGCGTACAGAATATTTTAAATTGTGGTATTTTGAAGGTATGCTATTTTTTTAAACATAGATTTTTCAAATAATTGAATTTTTGCAAAGAGATACAAAAAAAGGTGAATTGTACAACTTTTGTAATAAAGGTAAAATTAATGTTATTTATAGTTTTTTAGTGGAATTGTCGGAATATCCATAAATGAGTTCAATGGATTTTGATTTTTTGTTTAATAAAGCTATGCGAACTTTATTTATGTTTAGTTTAACTTTGTTTAATAGTAACAGATTGGCAAAGGAATTCCAGTTGGCGCCCAAATGGTACGCCAGCGTACAAATGATTTAATTGTGCTATGCACAGAATCAACTGGCATCATTGTATGACCGAGAAGTATATATGTATGTTATTTTAATTTTTTCCAACGAAGTTTGTAAATTTAAAAAAATGTGTCAGCATAGCTATTCAGCCTTGTTGCGGTTTTGGCCAGTGCAACTGTCGCAATATAGGGATATGTCTTTAACTGTCTTTCTGTGGTCTACGATTATTAAATACTTATACAGGGCTGTGAAAATTTCTTTGCAGCCTCGCTTACCATCACGCTCACCCCACAAATAACAATAGCCATAGTGCCATTTTCATAAACCGTTTTCATAATACTTCGAATGGAGTATTCAAAACGTTTTGCAAATCGAAGCTGGTGCAAAAAAACTAGAAATATTTTTGATTTCACTTTGATATCTTAGCCTTCGCCTTATCTTTGTCTCTTATATGCATCCTATACTCATCGTAATTCTGCAAAAGATTTTTTTCCTCTTCATCAAGATGTTTAATATTTTCGCAATTAGTGCAATTATTTTTTTTTTTTTTTTGCTAATGAAAATCTACATACATAAATTAAAATCTTTTTGGAAAACCTGTCTGAAAACCCAATTCGACACAATGCAGTTGCTGAGGTTCTTATCGTTCATATATTGAGTGTAGCACCTGCAAAGGGTTTGCTTGTTTCGAAATTCTTGTGACAAATAAACTTTAGTACTTTTGACTCTACAATAATGTGACGGCACAGTTGGAAGTTTTTCAAGATATTGTTTTGTTTTATGTTTGTTTTATTATGAGGCGGAACCTTAGCTTTTGGCTGAGCATAATTATTTTCCCTGAAAAGACATCTAAGCATCATTTGAGAAACATTTAAAGTTGCCAGCATGAATTTTAGACAAACTTTAAAAAGGATGCCTTTGTGAATAATATAATGGCATGTTTCTAAATAACGAGTGACTTAAATTTTTCGCCCAAATGAGTGCAAAAATTAGTTTTGGGGTTCTATAACACTAGTGTCAATTCTCTTGAATAATGGTTTCTACATTGAAATTTCAATTGTCCTACTGTCAAAAACAGACGAGTAGAAATAAGTGCTTGTGTGCATCACAAAACAATATTTTATATGTTATTTCATATATTTCTACAGCATAAACTGTTGTCTATTACCTTAACTTTCAATTTCAATGTTAATTGCGATAAATTTAAACATTTTTCAGTCAATTTATTACAAAATTAAAAAATTTATAGCAATTTCAATTCACATACATAATTTTTGTATTGTAAATAAAACAGCTGTTTTTATTTTGGTTTCTATGGTTGCCCCTAAAAAATTAAAATATTAACAATAACATGGAAAAAATTAAACAAAATATCTAATTAAATAATGTGGCAATAATGCAATTTAACAACTCAATATTACCATGGTAACTAACCTAAGTCAGACGAGTGTATTATAGAAACTCATTTGTTAACGTACTCGCCCGTGTACCAATCGTTCGCCTGACAATACACTCGTTATACAGAACTATGCTATAAGGCACGAAGTAGTTAAAACAATTTTTTAATGTCATCCTTTGATTTAACAGCCAGAGGTTTTCTGTAGCCCCGTTTTCCGACACAGTTTTTATTTTCAAATAAGCATGAGTCATCACTCTCACTATCGCTGTATGGCACTAACAACACTTGAGGAACCTGATTTTTAATATTTTTTTTATTAAATAAAGCACACAATTCAATCGACATCAAACAACCAAAACAAGGGTTTAATATTTAGTAAAACATTTTTTCCAACTGACTATTAACTGCGCAATAAATATGTACCACTTTCATATTTATATGTAAAAATACTAAAAATATACAAACTATTAACCAACGAAATATATTCACTAGCTTCATGGTAGAAATATTTCTAGTATTAATTCTAAAAATATTTTGCCATACAAAATATTTCTAGTAGCAACCAGAACACAAAATGAAAATTTTTCATTTGCAATATATTTACTACTAGAACACACGCATACTTTTTATAGTTTACTACCGAACCATAAACCATGCAAAGAAATAATAACTTGAAAAACCACTAACAGCCAGCAATATGCGAAATACAAAAAACAAACTAAACAACCCAGCATACCATTCTAGGAGCGCTCCGAAAAAGGAGTCAGAAAAGAGTCCAACAGAAGAGCATTGTTGGAGCGCTCCGAAAAAGGAGTCAGAAAAGAGTCCAACAAAAAAGCTTTTTCGGAGCGCTCCGAAAAAAGGAGTCAGAAAAGAGTCCAACCAAAGAGCATTCTCGGAGCGAAAGAAAAATTTGCTTGTTACTGTCCTGAGTCGGCACGCAGTATGACTCAGAAATTCCACTTAATTATGTGTGTACCAAAGCGTTGTTGTCCTGTTATTTGTGCTTTGAACAAAAAAAAACAGCAGTACCACGCAAGAATTATAAAAACAAGATTACACAGAGCCCAAAAAAAACCTCATAAAAGACTCCTTACTGACATTATCTAAGAGCTCTTTCAAAGCCCAAAAAACCCTCATAAAAGACTCTTTTCTGACTTATCTAAGAGCTCTTTCTGACGGGCCATTTTCAAATGTAATGACCCTCTTTTCTGAAGGTTTTCAGAGCAATTATGATTGTTTTTTGGGCTCATAAAGAGCGTTAACGCTCCGAAAAAGGTGTCAGAAAGACTTTTTTCGGACTCATATGGCTTGCTGGGAACTATGGCACATGAAAAATAAAAACTTGCAAACATACGAAGTTGAAATATGTAAAAAACGAAATTGTCCGCAGTTGAAAATGTTAAAAACGAAAATGTGCATATGTATATAAGATTTCTTCGCCGCATAAATAAACTATTTTCGTCGCATATGTGGAATATTTACGCCGCATATATGCAATGTTTCTGCACATTGGGAAAAAAAAAACTAGAAATAAGAAAATATTC
Organism: Bellardia bayeri; assembly: GCA_950370525.1. Taxonomy (NCBI): domain Eukaryota; kingdom Metazoa; phylum Arthropoda; class Insecta; order Diptera; family Calliphoridae; genus Bellardia; species Bellardia bayeri. The sequence continues at coordinate 38,317,523 of OX493268.1, read as the reverse complement.
ATACATACAGTATACGTTGATTTGTTTTGTATAAAATAATAATTTGTATAGAATTGTGTGTTATTAAGATAAGGAATTAAATGATTTGTTTTTTGTTTTCTTTTTTGTAAATTCAGTATGTATTTGATTTTTAATAATGATTCTAATTAATTATTTATTTAACTATTTATTAATTAATTAATTTGGCCATAGGGACAATTGTGGAAAAATGGGATTTTTTGACAACGCATACAAACATACCTAAGAATTTATTTATTGACATTTTACGATTCTGTATTAAGGAGAGCAGATATTTGAAATACGATGATAAAATTTATGAGCAAAGAAAAGGAATGCCGATGGGTTCTCCAGCCTCACCAGTCATAGCTGACATAATAATGGAACAGATTTTGAATATATCAATGGATGGAATGGTCGAAAAACCGAGGATGATGATGAAATATGTAGATGATATACATATTTGCAATAGTGAAAAAGGACAAAGTAAGTGACACCCTCAATAAATTAAATTCATATAATAGGCAAATACAATTTACCATGGAGGAAGAAAAGGATGACAAACTATCATATTTGGACGAGATTGTAATAAGAAAAGACAATCGTTTAAAAGTCAACTGGTATCAAGGACCAACAGATTCAGGACGATTAATCAATTTCCATACAAAACACCCCAGAAGGATCATCATAAATATAGCATCCAATTTTATAAGACGAGTACTTCAAATAAGTGACACGGTATTCCATAAAAATAATAAGGCTAGAAAAATGGATATTTTGAAAATGAATGACTTCCCGATGAGGACAATTAAGGATCTAATAGAACGTGCAAAATCAAGACGACAGGAGGAAAGAGAACCAAAACGATACAAGAGCATAACTTATATTTCTGGACTTTCTGAAGGATGGAAGAACACCGATATTTATAACGCCGAAGAGTTTGAATTGGCATTTAGGTCAGACAATACTGTGAATCGGCTGTTTAGCAAGACAAGATCTGAACTAAAAAAAGGAGAAGAATCAAGAGTTGTGTATCAAATTCCGTGCAATGGTGACGGGCCCAATATATGTGAGAAAGTATACATTGGGACGACAAAAACAAAACTAAACACTAGACTATCATCTCACAAAGCTGACCAGAGAGCAGCTGAAAAACCAATTGACCAACCAATTGACAAACCACAAACCAAAATTTGATGAGGTAAAAATATTACAAGAGGAGAGAAATTACTCAAGGAAATATACATTAGAGATGCTACATATAATAAATGTAAGACCGGAGCTTCGTCTCAACTACAGACAAGACACAGAAAATAGTGCACACATATATAGACAATTAATTAGAAAACACAGACGATCGACAAATTAGTTTAGTAACAAAAATCCAATCAGAGGGACAACAAGTGTAAAAAGAAAAATTTTTGTGTTATTTATTATTTTTTAAATGTAATTATCGTCAATATATTATGTTCGTTTTTGTTTAATAATAATAAAAAAAATTGTTCTATGTATTTATTCAGACCCCCAAAGATGATTAGCGACGCTAATTGAAATATTGGGAATAATAATATAAATATTTAAAATAAGAATCAAAAGTTTTTATTTATTCAACGACCTATAGCCGAACAAAAACAACAATTAATTAACTATTTATTTATTTATTAAGTCTTCAAATGGATTCGTGCTATTTGTAATAGGAATTCAGAAAATCTTAAAATAATTTAATTTATTTATCCTTAAGAATAAATTCTAAGCATAAAATATTTAACGAGCATCAGCTCAGGGTGTATATTAAAGTCATGACTTCAAAAAAGATTATGATATCTGCTTAAATTAATATATTATATATTAACATTATGTTACTAGTTTCGCTTCCTTGAGAAAGTTGTATACGTTGTTGATGTTGTTTGAAGATGGGACTTGTAAAATATTAGTACCTGGTGAGTTGTTAAAGTACTTAATCCTTGTTGTTTGTAGCATCGAATTGAGTACGTGTTGTACTGTCAAGTTGCCATTGCATAGCGCACATTTGGGTCTGGGATTATTTTTTAGTAAGTAGCTATGGGAGAAGATTGTGTGCCCAAGTCTGAGTCTGGAGAAAGATTTAATTTTACATTTATTGACATCCGTTGCTTATATAGGTGGATTGGCACTCGGGTTGATGTAAGAGTAGTGGGGGTGTTGGAGTTGGTTATCTCCGATCTTAGCAGTTATAGAGTTTGTAATGAGTCTTTTTAAGTCGATTTTTTCAGTTTTTTCAGTCGTCTAGAAGTATTGGGGCATAAGAGGCGTATCGCGCTGCTTTATCTGAATTTTCGTTGCCTTTGATTCCAAAGTAGCTAGGAACCCAATGTATTTGTATTTTTCCTTTATTTTTTATCAGGTTGTCTCTGATTTTGCTTATTATGTTGGTTTTGTTGTTAAAAGAGTTGTAAAGTGCTTTGAGTACTGATAGGCTGTCAGAATAGATTATAGTTTTGTCTTTCTTTCCTGCTGCGTATTGAGTAGCCTGAAATATTGCACAGGCTTCTGCTGTGAAGATGGATGAGAAAGAGTGTAGTGTGCCTAGTGCTATATAATTGCCGTCGCTATCGATTACTGCGTAGGCGGGATTTTGATCCGTCTGTGTATAGGAAACGCCAGCCTTCCCTTTTTAGTTTTTCGTTATTTTCAGCCCAAAGACTGATAAAATGGTAGTTATTGGTTTCATTTTTTTTTAATTTGGAAAGGGATAGGTCCATTAGAGAGTTGTAAAATCTCCAGGGAGGATCGTTTATGGTTGTGATATGCCGGTTTTATTATATTTAATGTCGACTTAGGGCTGTTGCCGTATAAAAACAAACCGTAGTCTAGTTTGCTTACCACTAGGGCTTTGGTTAGGTGCATTAGAGTATGGATGTGCACAAACCTTCTTTGAGAAAGATAGAGGATGATATTGGCTCTTGCTAATAATGAATTCTTTAGATTGATGCAGTGAGCTTTCCATTGGTATCTTTTGGAAAAAATTTTTCCTAAAATTTTTAAAACATCGACACTTTGGGGTATTGAGTCTTGTGATCGTGTGATATTATTGCCTCCGTCGCAATTATGTTTTCTACAAATATGTAGCTGTTTAGTTTTTTTTCCAGGAAATTTTCGCCCCAGAATAATCCGTCCATGTGTTAATGTCGTTTATTTATTTATTTGATACCCTGTACAACAAAACTAAAAGTTTTATAATTACAGTACAGGATGAGTTTACGTTAACAAATTTATAGAAATAAAATGACAGGAAGACAAAAAGACAAGATCACATAAAATAACTTAAAAAATAAAAAATAGAAGAAAAAATTAAAATTAAAAATAACAATAATAACGTAGGTATAAAGCTATGCACTAAAGTAGTTATATATAGATTTCCTAAATTCCATTGCGTTGCTCAACAACTGTATCCTTGAATGTAGCGAGTTCCAAAGACGAATTGAATAGATAAAGTATTGTTATTCCGAAACTAGTTTTTATGTCGTATTTGCATAATGTTATTATTCCTCCTTGAACGAGTGAAAACGAGCCGATTAAAAAGATAAGATGGTTCATTTGTAAAAATTATCTTATGTAGTAATGTAAGAGATTTAATTTTTAGAAAGTCACAAAGACTTACTCCCAATAATTTTGTTTGAAAGGATGAGATATGAGACGATTTTCTTAAGTTAAATACATATCTCAAGATTGAATTATATGCTGAAGTAAGTTTCCTTGTGCTTTTGTAGTCACAGCTGAAAAATACTTCAGAACCGTACAGAAGTGTTGGAATCAAAAAAGTTTTTGCCAGCATTATGCGTATGGAAACCGGTGTCAGGTGTTTCCAGTAGCAATGATAATATGATCTGACCAGGAGAGTGTAGAGTAAAAAATTATTCCAAGGTTCTTTGCCTTGTTGATAATCTCAATAATCTGGTTATTGAGCAAAATATTCGGCACATCAATAGTTTGCACTGGAGATCGAGAAATTATTAGACATTTAGATTTTAATGGGTTAAGGCGGAGACCATTATATATTGCCCAAGATTGGATTTTTGAGAGATCCGAGTTCAGTTTGTCATCACATTCATTCAGTTGGCTAGTATTGCAACATAAATATAGTTGAACATCATCAGCGTACATATGAACTGTGCAATGTGATAATTGTCGTGGTAAATCATTTATATATATTGAAAAGAGAAGTGGTCCTAGGATTGACCCTTGAAGTGCTAGAACATTTGTTATTTGCACAGACATATTGATATCTATTATCAAGATACGATGATATAAGCCCAGTTACAGAAGAACTAAATTTGAGAAAGTTACTTAATTTAAGACACAGCAAGTCATGGTTGACCATATCGAACGCTTTTGAATGATCTAATAGTGTTAAAAACGCTATATTGCCCTCATCAATGTAGCCACGTATTTCTTCTGATACGTCTATAAGAGCAGTGATGCTGCTATGTTTAGGACGAGACCCAGACTGTCTGTTAGTAAGCAGATTATTAGCATTTAAGTATTCAACCATTTGCTTATTCAGTATTTTTCGGGTATCTTAGATAGGAATGAGAGTATTGCTATAGGACGGTAATCATTTTTATTCTTAGGTATTGGTACAATTTTAGCAAACTTCCATTTTTGGGGGAAAACACTGTTGGTTATAATTGTGTTAAAAATATGTGTAATTTGTGGTAGCACTATAGGAGCAATGGCTTTAGTGAACTTAGGATGAATGTTATCAGGTCCAATTGCATTAGATTTGATTTCATTACAAGAAACTAATACGTCGGTTTGAGACACACACTTAAAAGAAAACGAGTTTTTAAGATCGATAGAGCATGAATGCTTATCAAAGGAGTAAAAATCAGGATTAACATTTATATTTTCAGTTTTCAAGAAAATTTCAATTAATAAGTCAATATCAATGTTTGAGGAGTTTGGATCCTGAGGTTTCTTAATACTAATATTGCGAATAATTTGCCACGTTTTTTGGTGTCTTTGGCAGACGAAAATAAACTAATGTAAAATGATGATTTAGCACTTTTTATTAGTTTATTAACTTTTTTTCTTGCATCAGAATATATTACGTAAAGTTCGTCGGTTTTATGTGTTTTCCAACATTTGAAGGCGTAATCACGAGATTTTATTTCAGATGTAATATGGTTATTGAACCAGGGTTTATTAGAATTACATGCTAGTTTTTTTAAAGGCACTGAATTATAAAAAATATCAACCACTCTTGATTCAAAAAAATTTACTTGGCTGTCACATCAGGCATATAGAAAATACTATTCCAGTCAACATTAGCCAATTCGTTATTCATTATATTAAAATCCATATGCTTGAAATCATAATAATAGGTTTCACATTTATTAAATTGAGGGAAAAAGTCATAACTTAAGAAAATTAAGTCATCTTTTGAGAAACATGGTGCTGAAATCTGGTCATATAGTAAAATTTTATGTCTTGAACTGACAAAAAAAAGGTCAAGTAGTGATTGGTTAGTGGTCGAGAAATATGTTGGAATAGTTAAGTTGGTCGCACACAAGCCTATTGTGTTCATGACATCTAACAAGTACGCTTCGTTCAGTACATTTGAGTTGAAATCACCACAAATTATAATATTTTCATAACTAACGGTTATATCCTCAAGTATTTTCTGGAAGTCATCTAAGTCTATTTTCTTATTCGGTCTGTATACACAACCAATAAGTAATTTACTGCCCATAGAAACAATTTCGATGAATAAATGTTCAACTTTTTCGCAAGGTTCAGATTTAGTTAAAAATTTACAAGTTATTCCGTTTTTGACAAAAATGGCAACACCACCTCCATGAGTGCTTCTATCACAGCGAAACATTTTAAAATCATTTAACCCAATCATGCTACCAAAAACCCTTTTATTAAACCACGTCCACACCAGAATTTTCGAAAGTATACCTAAATTCATTTATTTTATTATTCAAACTTTGAGCATTAATGTGGCAGATATTAATTACAGATCTTTGTTTACTTAAAATTCGAATAAGATTAAAAGTATCGTCAATGGAACTGTATGCTATATTATCTCAGTTAAAGACATAATAAATTGAAAAGTATGGTGAGCAACGTAAATATGGAAAAATTGTTTTAATTTGGATCATAATTATAGTGTTTTTAAAATTTGTGACTTTGAGCGGGTGTAATGGCTCTTCGTGGGTTAAGCGCGGATTTTTAGTGCCCCAGAAGCGTAAATTTTGCTTATTTACGTATTCGCTAAGATGGAAATGTTCCTCATCACTCATGATTATTTTTGATGAGAAATCATCTTCCTCGTGTTGTGCCAGTCTCTTCGAGGCGAGCGGCTAAACGTCGCAGTGTTTCACCACTAGGCGTTGGACGGCCAGGAAATCTGCGACGAAATTCACGTTGTGCCAAAGTCACCAACCGATTATTGGTTAAATAAATAGTCAACAATATTCCGCGTTCTGGAGCAGTGTAGCGTAACATTGTTTATTAACATGTATTTCGCATGTGTTTATTACACAAATGTCAAAACAGAACTGACATTAGGGGTCAATCGCAAAATTTATAGCATTTTCTGATAGGAGGATTACTTTTGCGCCACCTTGTACATACATACATATGTTTGTATGTACATAAACAGAGCCAAAAAACACTTGACAAAAAATTTGTCATAAAAAATGATCTATGTATAACGGTACTCAATAAAAAACACTTCTACATAAACAATGCAGTACACTCATCCGCTATCCTATTTACATACATACATAGTCTTCTTTAATGCACTTTTACCGCACTCCTATCTTTCAGACCTCAGATTCTTTATTGTAGACATATGTACATTTTATGATGTTCCTGATACGAACCCTCAGCCAAGCACACTCACATGCAATCTGTTTGCATTTCAAATTACGAAAGTTGTTGTTGACTTTTGAATTTTCTGAACAAACAGTAAAAAATAATTTCATTTGCCTAGATACCAGATCAATCTTTACTTTATTTTTTTCCTTTCTTTCATTTATGCGCTCTAGGAGCAGATCTCATTTGTTGTCCCTTCATTTATTTTGATTTTGCATGAATTGTTGTTACATTTTGCTTAAATATTTACATACGTAAATCATTATGTACCAAATTTTTCTCCATCTACAAAATCCTTCACGATCATCCATTGATTACTCTTCATTTGCATAAGACCAATATTTTTCCCTTAGGAATTTCGAATCCTTCAGGTGTTGTTATAAAAATATTTTTCTCCAGGTCACCCTGTAAAAACGCCGTACAAACATCCAAATGATTTATTTTCAAATTTAATTGAACGGCTATCGAAAATAAATATCTTAATGACGAGTAACGCATAGCTGGTGAGTAGGTTTCGTTATAATCTATTTTAGACTGTTGAGAACAGCCTCTTGCTAATAGTCGAGCTTTGTATCTTACAACTTCACCATTTTTGTCGTATTTCAATTTGAAGACCCATTTTGTGGTCAATTTCTTCTCATTTCCAGAACCATCAATAACATTCCACGTATTGTTTTCAATCAGTGATTTAATTTCCTCGTTTATAGCTGCTTGCCAACTTTCCTTTTCATTGCTATTTATAGCCTCTACATAACTTTGTGGTTCTATTTTACCACCAGTAACTGCATAGGTTACGTAGTCATCCATGGTAGTGGGACGAGGTATTCTCGACGAACGACGTAATTGCACAACATTATGTTCCTCACTATCTGAAATACTATCTCCTGAAGTGAAACCTTGTAGTTCATCAGTACTGCCAACAGATTCATAATCTGATACATAAATCTTGTTGTATTTCACGATTATTTTTATCGTCATTATCCAAGTGATTGGAATTTCTATCAAGTGTTATACTCACTAAATTCCTTTCACTTTCAGAACTATTTTCTGACAACTGATTATTTTCAAAAGAATTATTCCACGCAAAAAACATTTCATCTTCCAAAAAAACTACGTTTCTACTTATATACATTCTTTTTGAAACAGGCTCAAACAATCGATATGCCTTTGAATTCTCACAATAGCCAAGCATGATGCATTTTCTCGATCTTGAGGCCCATTTCTTTCGGTACTGTTTTGGCATCATTACCATCGATATACAGTCAAAAACTCTCAAATACGACAGATTACAGTCATGATTATTCCAGATTTCTTGTGGCGATTTACCATTTAATTTTTCAATCGGTGTTCTGTTCAACAAATATGCAGCTGTGTTTATGGCCTCCGCCCAAATTTTTTTTTTTTAATTCGCATCAAACAATATAGTACGTGCCTTTTCGACAATTGTCCGATTCATATGTTCAGCTTTGCCATTCTGCTGCGGTGTGTAGGGTGCTGACGTTTGATGAACTATACCACTTTGTTGATATATAGCTTCCATTTGTTTGTTGCAGAATTCTAAAACATTATCAGAACAAAAATTTTAGTTCTATTATCAGTCCGGTTTTCAACCATCTGCTTAAAAATCTCAAATTTGGCCGGAACCTCAGATTTATGTTTCAAAATGTACACAAAGATTTTATTTGAGAAATCATCCAAAAATAAGAGAAAATACAAACCTCCACCTATGGAAGGACATTCCATGGGACCGCACACGTCGGCATGAATCAAGATAAGAACAGCATCTGATCCACTTGTAGATTGTTTACATCTTAGGTTTGTTTGTTTACCTTGTAAACATTAAATACATTTTCCGCTTTTTAAATTTCGTTCATTGCAGTCTTGTAAGAATTGCTTATCAATATTCATGGCATGACCTAAACGTTTATGTAAAAGTTCCTTCGAGATATGTACAAGCAAAATTTTCTTGGGACGAATATAAATCCAGTTCAAAGACGTTTCCATACAGACTACCACTCGCTATTAATTCCGATCCGTTTCTTATTGTGCATTTTTCAGTGGTAAATTTAACTTCATAGGCTTTCTTAACTAACTGACTTACTGAAATCAAATTTGTGCAAAGATCAGGTACATATAAAACATCCTCAATGGTGCCTTTCACCATCTTATTATTTACTTTCAAATTTACTGAAACGTCACCTTTTCCGATAGCTTTCAAACATTTCCTATTTGCCACCATAACTTTTTCATCTGACAAAAAATGTGTAAAATTTTTAAAGTTGTGTTCATTGTTAACCATGTGAATTGTAGCTCCTGAATCAATCAACTAATGATCTTTACTGTATTCATAGTGGGAATTAAATGCCGCTGTTAAAGTTGTTGCACTATTGTTTGTGATTTCTGTTTTTACAATTTCTTGCTATGTGCCCCTCTTTTCTGCAATCACTGTCTTTTTCTTATTATTGTTAAAATTATTAACACCTTTGAATTTCCGTTTGCTTAACATCACAGCCTCGGCAGACATACTTGGAACTGATGAGTTATTATAACTATCGAAGTCTTGAAGAAGTTTTGTTTTAATTGCATCAGCTGTTATTGCGATGCCGCTACTCTCTATGGGTGCAAAATGCTCTGGTATTCCACTATGTAACAGGCTGCCAACCCATTCATAATTTACTTTCATTCCAATTTCATTCAATTTCTGTGCCGTAGCAATAATTGTATCAATATATTCACTTATGTTAGTGCAATTTACCAAATGTGTCGTTGTTAATTTCCTCAATAGGCCACAGCTTTCAATTTTTGCCACATATCTTTGCCGTTGTTATGCCTTGAATGTGCATGTACAAGTTCGACGAAATACACAGTACCAGTCTGGACATTGCTCTTTCTTTAATGGCTTCATCTGTCTCAGTGCCTAAAACTGACTTCCAATTTTAACGCATGTTCCGCTGCAAATCTCCAACTATGGTAGTTTTCCCTACCCGTTAATTTCTCAATCTCTATAACCCGCTTCATTTTTCCAGTCTGGGCCCATAACCTGATGAAATCCGTTGAGATAATTAACAAACCTTTGCAGAGCCAATAAAATAAAAAGCGCGCGTGGTTAGGTATATAAAGCTTCTTTTAATATGTACAAAAAAAAATATACAGTGGTTGTCAGCTTATTTGATGCAAGCAAAATAACTTATTTTAAATAAATGTAGCTCTTAAACTACGTATGCTATTTAAAAAATTCAAAATGCAATTTGAAAGCAAAAGTGTGAAAATTAAAATTATAAATTCATTTATTTAATATTTAACATTATTTTAAAGAAAAATGAGATCAACAAAAAAACTTCTTATTTAAACAAGGCAGCTTATTTGATGCAAAATGTTATAAAAATGGTTTTCTTTTGATTTTTGTTTTAAATTTGTTGATTAATATTTTGTATGATAGCCTTTTTGCTCCAGCACAGCTTTCAAACAATTTGGCATTGAGTCAACCAATTTTTGTGTTATTTTGTTCCATTCTTCAAGTAACGCACGTTTCAACGTTTCTCTACTAGTAATCTGGTGATTAATTATATTATTTTCTAATAACGCCCATAAATTTTCAATCACATTTAAATCCGGAGACTGTGCAGGTGGTTCCATCACATGAGGGCAGTTCCATATAAGCCACGTCTGATAACATTTGTTTTGTTTTGGGTCGTTATCTTGATAAAAACGAAAGTTCCTTCTAAGATCCAGTTTTGAAGCACTTTCAACCAAATTTTCTTTGAGAATGTTTAACCCTCCGATGAGTGAGAAGGTCCCTAGGGACCTTTTTGGCTTTTCAAACTGAAATTACTCCTACTTCGGTCACCTAAACTCAAAGACATTAGGGATGATGATAAAAACATAAAATTCTAAGAAAAATTCGAAGACATGAACTTTATTGCTTTCAAGGAAAGGCACAATATTCTAATTTTATACTACTAGCAATAAACCAGTTTGTCTTTGAGTTAAAAAAATTTAAAAAATTATTTTTGTATGTAGAATTTAGTTATAAACAATAAAAACAAAAAAAATCAAAAAAAAAATTTTATATGAAAAAAACATGATTTACAAAAAAGGTCCAGGGACCTTTTCACACGGCCATGAAGTTCAGAACTGTCACTCATCGTAGGGTTAAATACATGGTTTTATTCACGTTTCATTCAATAAAAACCAGGTTTCCAACACCTGATGCGGCCATACAAGCCCAAACCATAACGCTTCCTCCACCGTGTTTAACAGTCGCACGAAGGTTCTCAGATTTGAGCTGAGTATTTGGCTTCCGCCATACATAGGACTTTCCATCTGATCCAAAGATATTAAATTTCGACTCGTCTGTGTATATCACGGTATCCAGAAATCGAATCCTTTGGAAATGTGTGCCTTTGCAAACGCCAATCGGGAGCTTTTGTTTTTCTGACTAATAAATGGCTTCTTGAGTGGTACTCGGCCATGAAAGTCATGCGAACGTAAAATACGCCGAATTGTTGATGCACTGCAGATCTTGCCAATACCTTTAGCCACTTCATCCGTTATTTTTTGTGCAGATAATCTTGGTATTTCCTTAATTTTTCTGACTATCCAACGTTCGTTCCTTGCAGAAAAAATTTTGTTAGGAGCAGGTCTACCCTTATTTTCTATTATATGGTGGACAGCAGAGGATGGTAATTTTAACATTTCTCTAATGTTACGCTGTGTTTTTCCTGCATTGGAATGATGTATAACCAATTCCCGGATTTCTATTGTTGTCCTACGACCCATATTCAAAAACAAGGTAATATCTTCTTTAAAAACTGAAAGCGACAATAAATATACAACACGTAATGCCGAAATTCCAACAAGAAATTAAATTAAAAATAATTTTATATTTATTTGCAAATATAACGGTATTACTACAGTTAAAATTTGTTTGCATCAAATAGGCTGAGAGATTCAATATGACTTTTCTTTTTGTTTTTGCTATTTTTTACATTGAAAAGACAATATAAAAATAAAATAAAAGCATTGAGTTGTTGGATATATGTGACGTAATAAAGTGTATAAGTTTTATTTAGCATTTGCTGAGTTACATTGATTTAAAGTTTTTAGATTTGATTGCATCAAATAAGCTGACAACCACTGTAACTGTAAGTAAAGTAAACAGGTAGATATTACAGAATTCAATTAACATAGTTGTATAAAATTGTTTAATTTAATTTCCATTTCCAACAAATCTACACATATTTTTGTGTTCATGTGTAAGAATTTAATTCGAATTAAATTATTGTGTTCGTGTGGCATTCGCCAGCAAAGAAGTAATAGTCCATGTAAAGTTTGTGCGCAGAATACAGGTCGCACTTTTAAGATATTTTCATAAAGTTTGGTACATAATATTTTTTCGGCCCAAGGACAGCTGGGATTAAAATTGGTTGAAATCGGTGGTTCATTATTTAACCTAACCGCCATACAAATGTCTTCCCGAAATATAAATTTATCGGTTATAAATGTATAATTTATGTACATATCCAAAAAAAAAAATTCGCCACAAATAAGTTGCACATGAGAAGCCTAATCATATCTACAAATTTTGTGTATATCGGTCTATAATTGACTATAGCTCCCATAAAGGACCCATTGTCGAATATTACTTTAAAGAGCAGAACTCTCTTAAAGATTTTGGTATCCAAATAATATTCAACACAAATATGTTTCATATATACACATATCATTCGAGCCAGTTTTACAATAATTAGTCCATTATTACGACCATAAATTTCATAAAAATATTGGTATCCTAAAAAAATTCAACACAAATAAGTTTCACATATACAGATATCATGGCACCTTATTTTATAACGGTCGGTCCATAATAATCCATAAAACCTTTCTGATTACTGTTCATAACACTAAATAAGTGTGTGCATAATTTTAAAATCGCCTAAATTTTAATTCGTACAAAAGGAATCTGATAAAATTGAGTACAGTAGGGCCCATGGTGCAACCATACAAGGTCAGTGCAGTAGCCCAGCTGACTGACTTTGTTTACAATTTTCTTATGTCAAAAGTAATACTTTTTCAAGTATTTTGACAGTAGTACATTATTTTACACAAACAAAATGCCTCTTGTTTCTGTTTCGTGTTGTATTTATTTTCGATTTGCACTCACCTTATATAGTTGCACCATGGTAGGGCCTAATTCTTGTTTGTAAAAATATTTAAAAAAAGGTTTAATACGACTAATCAAATTTTTTTAATTTATTTTTATTTTTAATACAAATTAGTATCAAATTTCTAAGTTATAGAAAATAGAATTGCCAGTGAAAAATGATCAGAGCCAATAAATTTATTTGGTATTTTGCCATTTTTCCAACATTGGTCAACATATGGCAATTTATATATACTATTAACTTGGATTGTTTTTTTGTTTCTTTGTGATCGTGATTTCAATATATAATCCACTGTTATCCATTGATCTTGATATGTTGATGCTCCATTAGCTATTCCAAAGTCAATTGCATCCATTTGAAAACAGTCCTCTGAATATTGAGTCTCTTTGCTTCTTTCTGGCTTAAATTTTCCTCTGTGTAAACCAGATAATAATTCAAATGCGAGTGTATCACGTGTGAAGTTAAAATCTCCAGTCAATATAACAGGCAGACGATTTATTTCACCAAGTGACTGAGAAATATCCGAAAAATCCATAATTGCTTGCATCAATTTGTTTACTTGGGAAATTCGAACGTCTTCTCGCCTTGGATTGTAAAGTAAATGCGTTGTTGCAACTACAAATGTTGCAGAGATATTGTCTAGAGGTTGAAATTTCGCCATAACGGCAATATTTTCACGATTAAGTGTCGACACACCATAAGTATAATATTCTACATATTCTTCTGATATTAATTTAAACTTATTTTTATCATATATAATAGCACAACCATCACTTCGAGTTCCAGTTTTTTTCTTAAATATATATTCCAACCTCCTATTCTGTTTCGCAATACTAAACTGATTTACAAGTTCTTTGAGATGATCATATTGCATTTCTTGCAGGCACATTATGTCCGGCGCAAGTATAGCAATTTCTTCTTTAAGTTTGTGTTGACGGCTCTTCCAGCGTAGCATTTTATTTTCTATGTCGTAATAAAGATGAAGATGTTCAACAAGTAGATCTTGCGCTAATATGTTGTACGACAAAAGTTTATAATTGTGTACGCCTTTAGCATAATCATAATTTTCCAAACTATTTAAGTTCGGCTTCCATTCGCGATGCATAATGAAAGAATTTTTACTGTTTACACTTTTGTGTCTAAAGTCTGATGATTGTACGTAAACAGAAAGTGCATTTATTGAATTTGTTCTTTGTATTTTATTTACACAGTACACGTTTCTGGACAAATTGAATACTTTTATCATCTCATTTAAAGCTCAGATTCTCTATTTAATGGTTTTATTTACAAATTCATGATGCATACGAAAAATACAATTAATAAATTCAAACAGCTGATCTACTGTCTAAAGGGTGAGTCAAATAAGTATTATTACGATGATGCCAGATAAATATTGTAATTAAACAGAATCACCCTGTTGAATATTTCTTTACACTGTAAAATAGATGGTAGAATTGGTAACAATTCGAAAAAGTAATAATTTAGTTAGTGCGAAAGTACATTCCATGGTTGTCAGTTTAGGGTATTTATCCGCAAATTGAGGATTTTTTTCGTGATTTGGGATAAAAATTTCCTCTTGGGGATCCGGGGATTTTTTGGGGATGACATCAATTTTAGGGGATTTTATTTATAACTGGCAAGTCCAAAAGTGTGTGTTATTATTTATAGTGGATGTTTTCTAATAAAGAAGTATGTAAATATTTAAAAAAAAAGTATTTTTTACTGTTTAAAATGGCTGCAAATACTGATTTTATTAAAAAAAATCATAATGTTTCTTGGGAACACGAAGATTCGGCAAAAGGTTTGAAATGTACATATACGAGTATATTTTTAAAGTGTAACGCTTGAGTTGAACGCGTTTTCTCAATATTGAATACTACCAAAACAAAAATACGTAACAAAATGCAATATGAATTATTGGAAGCATTTCTCAGAATAAACACATACATACTTTAAAAATAATTCAATTTGTTGTGAGAAATTTAATCCATCTGCTGAAATGCTAAAGCTTTTTAATACAAGCAATATGTACAACAAAATTTCTGAGGCTGATGAATCAGAAGATTTTTATTCTGAAGTTTTGGAAATGCTAAAGCCTGGTAAATAATTTTTTATACTTCTATATATTAAATTATGTGTAATTTTTTCTTTACAAGATTTATAATTACAAATCGAATTATTAATATATGTAGCTATCGATAAAAATGAATTTTATTAAATAAATATGTTATTTTTTAAATAAAATAAAAATTTTACAAAAATAAATTAAATCAAAAAAAATCAGTTTGGGGATGACAAATCCAAAATTGGGGATAAGCTCTAAAAAAAATACTGGCAGCACTGGTACATTCGTACACCAAAATCAAATCTGGCACAATTTATAATCGATATGACTAAATATACATTTATATTGATTTAAAATATACAATGTATATGTATAAAAAATTTAATAATAAGAATATACTAACGCTTTGCAAATGTAAGTAAATTTCATCTCAAAGAAATATTTTTTGTGCCCCAAATTCTATTTCTCAACATTTGATATTATAAACTTATACTGCCGTATTTATAAAAAATTAAAGTAGACTTCAAGTGTACTTTAAGAAAATTTTGTATGAAAATTTTGTCTTAAAGCACACTTCTTCAAGCCTACTTTATTTTTTATAAATACGGCAGATAATGTTTATTGGTACTGTAGGAAAGAGTCTTGATAGGACTTGAGAAGATGATGATTTTGAAGCGGATGCTATTCCAGAACGAGATGCAACTGGCCGCATAAAACAAAAGGGCAGATGGTTTATGTGCTATAACGACAAGCAAAGAAAAAATACACGTCAAATATGCATAAAGTGTAAAAAAAACCAATATGGTCTGAACATAGCGTCTGCCAAACAAAATGCCAATTATGTTACGTCGGTCCATCCACATCATAAAAAAATCAATAATAAAACTTTACTAAAGTAAATAAATAAAATAAAAAACAATTCTTAGCCTGTTTGTTTCACTTTTTATGTCAGTAATAATATAATAAAGGGAGAAACTGATAGTGGCCACCCGGGTGGGTATTAGTAAACTGCAAGAAAAAATGACAAAACACCAAAAAATGCATAAAAGCAATGAAAAAAAAATAGTTTTGAGTAGACTTTACAAAAAAAACTCTTAAATTTGTTCAGTGATTCGACACCAGTCATTTTCGATCTACAGACAAACACTTATAAGAAAAACAAAATTAAAAAACCACTCGGGTGGGCATTAGTAAAGCGAAGGTTAAACTTGTTGATAACTATATTCACCATGTTTGAAACATTTAGAGCTAGTTTTTTACTTGTTAGTTAAACTCAGCTTAACACATTGTTATATTAAACCTCAAATATATTTTGCCGGGATTTAACTACTGATTGTGTTTCTCAGTAGTGGATTACCTCCTGTCAATTTTGTTAGCATTGCCGTACTGTTCAGTCAAAATACATATGGCATTCCTCCTAATTTTTTATATAAATATGGCAATATCTTAAATTTTCGCAAAAAAGCAAAGTATTTGAAAACTTTAACTTTGAAAAAAATTAAAAAAATGGATTTAAAAAATTATAATGACGTGAATAAAACAAATCAAAAAAGATCTAACAACTTTAGAACCAACGAAATCGAATTACTTTTAAAACTGTATAATAGAGTGCAAAAAACAGATAGGATCTGGTATAAATTTTGGAGTTTCGCATCATGTGCTGAACCTTGCCAACGGGCCACAATATTTGTAATTTTAAGATTTGCATCGCATGTTGTTTGCACATTCAAAGATAAAATCCCTTTCTGTTTCGGTAAATTTCAGCGCTATGCCCTCCTTAAAAGAAACAATTTTAAATTCTGGAATAATTGTTGGAAGTTTAATAAAAACCTGGGGAAGAAATTTTTATATATGTGTGCAGTCTATAGAGGCAATCACTTTTGGAAATTTGGCGATTTGGTAAAATTCTTTTTTTGCATTTTGAAGCTCTACATCAGACTGGAAATACAATACATTGGTCCTTTAACATTGCAATATAGTGGGGCACACGAGTAACTACTTTTGAAATTATTGATTTTGTTACTCTATTTAAGTCACCAATTGTCATCAACATTCCCCCAGTTGCATATAACCTTAAAGTTATTAAAAGCATCTGCTCTTCAGATAACGCATTATTCCTGCAAAATTCAGTTAATAGATTTGGTAAACATAAATAAAAATATACTTACCAATTCGTTGGATTGTTAATGTGTGGTCCAATTAGTTCTAAAACATTATATGCGGATTGTTTTGTTAAGCGAAATCTTTGAAAGAATTCGGCGTCGGTATAAATGCAGAAATGATTTGGACGTGTCCTTATTGTTCATATCTTTCTAACAATTGACATATTTAAGTTATTATATGTGTTTGAATCACCTAAATCCTCATCATGACTAGAATAATCCATTTTTTTTTTAATTTTTGTTAAAATGTCGTAAATTTCTTTTCACTTGTTGAATTGTTTATTTTAGTTTTCAGCTGTTTGTATTTTGACATTTTATAACTAGGTTTAACTCACCAAAGATGCTCAGTTAAACCTAGATTATATATCAAATAAATAATAACTGAGAAACACAATTTTTAATTTAATCTAGGTTTAAGCGAAAAATGTAGATTATCTTTATCCCAGAAACTAGCTCTTAGTCGCAGTAGTAATCGCTCGGTTATATGAATATCCAGTTATGTCCATCCATCCAGAATAGTGAACAACAAAATTTAAACACATGAGGTTCTAAAGAGTGAACACATCCTATCTCTATTATGTGAACATCTTTCAACCGTTGGTTTTTTTAATGTTTTTCTTATTAGAAGTATGTATGTTCTTTACCGAAATAAGTAAATTGATTTTTTTTAATGTCTTGAGTGTTGAGCCTTGAGTGAGTTAGTGTTTATGATGAAACAGAACATGACCGCAACTTCAAGCAAAAACGACTCTTAGAGAAAACAGGCCCATAATTGAAACGATAGCTGCAGCTTCACGAACTGTCATTTAATGTCTTTATATTTCTTCTGTGTACCAACCTGTAATGCCGATAGCTTTTCCAATTTTTGTCCACAAATCTTGCAAATTATAAATGCTTTTGTACTTATCTCACTATTAAATTCACTTTTAAACGTTTCTTTTTATTTTCTTTTGTTTTTATTTTTCTTCAAAAACATGGTTTTGTTTACAAAATGTATAAAATGTAATAAATTGTTGAGAGCATTTGTGTTTTAAAGTGAGAGCATAGGAAAAATCGCTGTCAAAATAAAATAGATTCTATTTCACGAGCGCATTCTCTGGCAAAATTTTATGTCAAACTGTATGGAAAACAGCGTTCAGCTCCAGTTCTGTTTCATCATTTTGTTACATAGCATCGAAGATGATGATTTAAATTAAAAAAAAAACTTATTGAAAATAAAAACTTTATGTAATAATAATCATCTGAATTACTTATTTATTGTGTGAACTTCTACATTTAGTGAAGAGGAATTAGTTCATATAACCGAGTGACTACTGTATTTATTGACTTGTTGACACATAAAAACGAGTAAAAGCGCTAAGTCGATGCAGGTGAGCAATGCATAAAAAATGAGTTCAAACAAATTGCAATTACTTGAGCAAAGGGAGATCAAACGTCTAATTGTTATTGAAGTGGAAACATGTCGTCAAGTGAAAGTGAAGTAGAAGTAGAATTAAATAATAATAATAAAATAGAAACTGACATTTCCAAATTTTTAGTAAAAAAAATTAAACATAATAAATATTTAATAGAAAAGGGTCAATTACCATGCATTAAAAAAAAACAATAGAAACATGTGTAACAGAAATTAAGCAAAAATTTGGCATTGAAATAACGGGGAAAAAAATTAATAAAAAAAATAGCTAATATGAAATGTCGCATATAATATAAAATAGACATGAATAAAACAGGCAATAAAAAATTATTTTAAAAAACTGGGAAACTGATTGTCACAACTACTTTGTGCTAATTTTAACCCCTCAACAAACAAACTTTCAAGTAAGTGACTTTGTTGAAAGTTTTTTCTATGCCAGTTGTTGGGTTCCGGAATGGTGTCATTAGCCATGGGCATATTCCATAGCCCTCATTCCCGAGAAGTAGTGCATCGTTCGTTGCATTTTGGATTATTCTACATACCTCGCTGTAAGATGCGAGTCATGAACTGAACCAGGCCAGGATATGTCAACGCTTGTAAAAAGTTCTTTGCCATCACAAGTTGCCTGCCTGCAAATTTATAGAGTGGAAGCCTTTTCTACATCGCTTTGATTTGTTGGTTTTTTAATTTGTATATGACTACAATTAATCACTCCAAATGCAAATGCCATTTCATTTGAGCAAGAAAGCAAAAGCTTAAGCTAGATTTACACGATTGAAATTTTCTTCAAAATTACTATTCAAAATGCTTCAAACTCGTGTACCAAACAAGTTTCAAGTGTCAAAAGAAGCGTTCAAGTGCCTTGTTTTTTTTAACGGTGTATGAAATACTTCACTCCATCTGATTTCCTTACTATTTACACCACCTATATTCGAAGTATATTTTGGATTTACTCGGCCGCGTACAGGAGAGGACGAAGATGCTTATCGGTGACATCCAACTGTATTGATTCACTGGATAGTGGATCGCACAACACGTTACAGCGAAAGTTCGTTATTTAGCCGTATTGTCCGTATGTGGAATAAACTACCTGCAGAAGTATTCCCTGTCTGTTTCAATATAGGAAAATTCAAATAAAATGTTCACAAACACTATTCCTACTATCCCACAACATATTTTCCTAGTTCCAACACAATCCATTGCATCCCCTGAGTGCTGGTCCAAGCAAACAAAAATAAAAAAAAGATATTCCTAAAATAATCAAGTCTTGTCTATCGCCTTCAAGCATGTCTTCCGATTTGGATGAAATTTGCACCAAGGTAGGCCAGACACAACTTTTTAGCACTATCAGAACTGCCGGATTTAGAGGGGGTCACAGTTGGACATTTTGGTCATACAGGGTTTTTTTTTAGATGAGTAACTTTTCACCTATTGGTCTTAGCAAAAATTGTCCAAAGGACTTTAGATAGCTATTTCTTCAATCATTTCAAAAATCTTTTTTTTTTAATTTTAAGATTTCGCTGCTGCTTTCTTGTTTGGCTTTGGAAAGAATAGTATTGAGTAGATGCAGAAAACTTTTAATTGGAGTCTTCCATCGATATGGTATTGAGCTGCGCCATCAATTGTTACAGCAGCGTCGAATCTACTCTTCAATGCTTTTAATGTTTCCTCGTGATCATCTTTGCTACTAAAAACTATTTCAGTTTCTTTACAATGGTTCTTTGCCCATCGGAATAAAACGTTCGCATTTAAGATGCGATCTTGATGAGAACACTGCAGGCTATACCTCGCTGCATTTCTTTTGAGATTTGCTCCAATGCGATCATATGCTTCTTTGCCATGTGCAGTTGGATGAAAATGCCATTCAGCTGGAATTCCAAAATCTTTTTCGTGAGCTATAAGATTTGCGAAGCTCTTTTTGTTTTTAAAATGTTGACGAGCTCCATCCACGAGTAATTAGATAATTTAGAATTATCTTCTGGTATTCATAAACTGTAGCGGTATCATGTTTTAAATCATCGGATATGATTTCCATACTTTTGTGTTCCAGTTTTTCATCTTCTATGTAGTAAATAACAATTGTGAATATAATTGCTTGGTCATTATTGAAGTGGAATCCTTGTATGGCATCGTGAATAACATATTTATAGTTCTCTGCGAAATCACGAATTCACCAGACTTCAAATGTGTCTTCAAATCATTCAAAAATGACCATTGCTGTTTGACTAAAAAGTCATGGGTTCTCAAATTTAGCAAACCTTTGCATATTCCTTCCACAAAATCATCCACATTTAAAATTACTGGCGCATATTCAGAAATCCTAACTAAAGTCGAAACTTATTAAACAAAAACTAATGCTCCTATTGCGGTTCACAACTTTTTTAATAATTTGGTCGTCTTTCATAAATCGGTATTGCCATTCACAACTTAAATGTAGTTGACTTTTTGGTTGTGCAGTTGATTTTTTGGTTGTGTTTAATAGTACATATTGCGCATGGTGAAATAACTCTACAAGGTGGTGTTGAAACGCCAGCTGTTTTTTTTTTAGTCATGTTCGTTATGTCAAACTTTATATACATATGTATGTATGTATGCTCAAGTTGTGTTAAAAAAATAGCAAACGTATCAAGTTATACAAAAAAAGTGAAAAAAACAATTGTCCATAAATTAAATGTTTCATAAATTAACAAATTTATAAACTATTTATGTATGTATGTATTTATTTGTCCTGCAAAAATGTTTGTAAACAATAACCAGTTGTTTTTGACATTACAAACATGAAAGCAAAAACAAAAATACCATGTTGTTTCTGTTGCTTTTGTATTGTTGTAATATTGCCATCACCTTGTAGAGTTATTTCACCGTGACCTTGGAAGCATTTATTTCGTCTTCACTCATTTGTGTTTTTATCCATTTCCTACAAATGCGGTGTTCTATTGCTGGTGACACTTCCTTTAAAATAAGTGACATTGTAGATTGAGCTACTCCAACATTGAAGTCATTACTAGAGCTGTCAAACTATCGATAGCACTATCGATGTTTTTTTTTTGCGTTAATATCGATTGTTTTTAATCACTATCGATAGTATGACAAAAAATGCCATCACTTTAACATATGTTGAGAATTCTAATTTGGGAAAGTACACAATAAAACAATAAGAATTATATAATGCTTTTTTTCAAATATGCAAATATAAATTGAAGTTGAGGTTCTGCTGTCATGGATAAATACGTGAAGAAATTAAAAAGTAAGTAATAGTTTAAAATAAACAAAAGACTTTCCTTTATTCGTATGTACTCGTATATTTTTCTATAACAAAAATAGCTGCCAGCAAAGAGAATAAATTGAAAATGGAAACAACGAAAGTGGTAGCGAATCTGATAATGAAGCAGAAATGAAAACTAGAAAGATGTCCTCAGAAGTGTGGGTCTTTTTTGAAAAATCAAAGGATGGTAAATACGCTAAATGTCATTCCTGCTCTCGAATTTACAAAACCAGCGGCAACACATCGAACCTTTTTGATCATCTTAAACGTGCTCATCCCACTTTTAGAGAATTGCCAAAGCCAGGAAAACAATAATTCCTTTTTTAAAAAAATTGTTGAATACGAATCCACGTCAGACCGTAAAAAAAACAATTGACAGAGCCTTAACGATTATGATTGCTTGCGACGTTCAACCGTTTAGCATTGTTGAGGATAAAGGATTTCGAGAGTTTGTGAAATGTTTAGATCCTCGTTGTGCTTTACCATCGCGTAATACCCTACAAAATGTACATATGGCTGATTTGTACAGAGAAACAGAAGGTAAATTGCAATTAATCCTTAATGAAGTGGAATACTGCGAAATTACAACAGATTGTTGGACATCACGTGCAAATGAAGGATACCTGACTGTTACATGCCACTTTATTACGAAAGAGTTCACTTTACGTGCAGCAGTTTTATCAACAAAAAAACTTCTAGTGGCTACCAACCACTGTGCAGATAACATAGCATCTTCATTGCGCTCTGTGTTTAATGCATGGGACATTATGAAAAAGGTAATAGCTATCGTAACAGATAATGCAACTTCCATGATAAAAGCATGCGAACTGCTGCAAAAGAGAAATCTTCCTTGCTACGCACATACTATCAATCTAGTAGTTCAAGACTGTTTAGCTCAAACAAATATAAACGATGTTCTAACTAAATGTAAACGGATCGTGGCATTTTTTAAGTCAAGTACTATATCCTACGAAAAGTTCAAAGCCGCACAAGGTACAGGCAAACCGTATAGTCTACTACAGGAGGTACCCACTATATGGAATAGCGCTTACAGGATGATTGAGAGAATTCTGCTGACAAACGAATGTATTTCTACAGTTCTCTTGGCAACTTCAAAAGCTCCATTGCCTCTGATGGCGGATGAAATCGACCTATTGGAAGATCTCAAAAAGATACTTTCACTGTTTGATAATGCCACAGTACAAACGTCATCGAGTTGCTCCGTTACGGTTTCGCTCATTCAAAAATTAAAAAAAGAAATAAAGACATCGGAAGGGTTGCAGACGTGTCTATTCTTGAACGAGCGAATAAAGAAGAGGCTATTTCCATACGAAGAGCGTACGGTAACAAGATTGGGAACATTATTGGATCCTAAGTTTAAAAAAGAAGGTTTTAGATCCGTATTTAATGCAGATCAAGCAAAAAAAAACCCTAGAAAATGAAATTACTGGTATATGCCAGGTACATTCGCCAACTGTAGAACAGTCAACTTCAAAAAGAATGCAGACTGAATCACAGCAAAAAAAGGCATTTTGTTTTGAAATACGGCTGAAATTTCATGTCTATAGTAGGCAAACATAAGAAATTATTAAAAAAAAAAACATTAGAATTTTATTATGTATATATTTTATATGTTCATAAAACATAATATTGTTGTGTTCAAAATCAAAAGATGTACATAGTTGTAAACACAGAGTATAACAGAGGTGACAGAAGAGCAAAGATAGTGTAGTTTTTTTCTTGTCTCTTTCTTTGGAACCTGCCTTTTTGTTTTCTTTATGTTACTATTTTTCTGACGCAATAAAATTAATTTTTGGCACAGAGTATTTTTGTATTGTTTGATACAACCATAAAAAAATGCATTTATATCATCTAACGAATGCACAAACTCCACAATGCATACCAAGAAAGTATAACAATTATTAAAATACAATTTAGTTAGTTATTAAAATCACAAACATATAAACAAACTTTCAATTCAAATATTCTAACTCAAATTGTTTTGTTTATTTTGTTTTGTCCACAAAATTCTTGTTGTATACAGTGCTTTGCTTTTTCACATTACAAATTTACTACCAGAAAATATTTTCTTTCTCTTTTTAATATACCTGCCTTTTTAGCTGATTGTAGCTATTTTGAAACGCCAAAATTGACGCCTCTGTGTTCTCTGTGGTTGTAAATAAAAACACAAGATGAATAAATTGCAAATGGCATGACAATTTGGAAAGGCCAAAAAATAGCGATTTAAGTTCATTATTAATAAATTTGCGATTCAGAAATAAAATGTTACGTGGGCACTACTTGTAAAAAAAAAGGCCAAAATCGCCAAACATTGGGAAAAATATGGCAACATGAATTTCATTTCATGTAGCGCATGTTGTAAATATATAAGGTAAAGCTGGAGGTCCACACCAAGCGTCTACGCGTTTCACGAGTTCTAAGCAACTGTCAAAAAAGTAGAATCAATGTAGTTGTATGTTTTAAGTTACACACTCAAAAGCGTAGGACGCGTTGACGCTTGAAACGCGAAAAGTTCATTTAAGCTGGAGGTCCACGCCAAGCGTCTACGCGTTTCACGCGTTCTAAGCAACTGTCAAAAAAGTAGAATCAATGTAGTTGTATGAAAAACGCGAAAAGTTCGTTTACTTTCTACTTTTGCGCACGCGTCACAGCTGACTTTGACAAATGCAAAGCGAATTTATTTTAAAGATGATGTCACCAGAAAAAATGACAGTTGAAATAACATTTTTTATATGAGTTTGACAAACAAACCGATAAAAAAAAATCAGCTGGGCATACGGCATCACCTCCAAAAGTACATACATATAAAAAAAGAATATTGACGCGAAAAATCTTCGCATGTAACTTGAAATGCCTGACGTTTAAAACGCGTTGACGTAAAAACGCGAGTTGTGGACCTCCAGCTTAACTTTCTTCTTTTAAACGCGTCGCAAGCGGCGAACAGCTGACATTGACAAATGCAAAGCAAATTTATTTTAAAGGTGGTCACTAAAAAAAATGACAGTTGAAAAAACATTTTTTATATGAAATTGACAAACAAACCGATAAAAAAAAAACTTCATATAAAAACAAAATTAGCTGGGCTTACGGCATCACCTCCGAACGTACATACATATACATATGTATATAAAACACAAATGATTGACGCGAAAAATCTTCGCATGTAACTTGAAATACTTGACGCTAAAAACGTTTAGTAAGCTTAAAACGCGAGTTGTGGACCTCCAGCTTTAGTGCAGAAGCTTTCCCTTACATTTTTACGTCATTACACTACATTCCGTTACAGTTGGCTAACTGGGGCTTAACTTTGTTTACAATTTACTTATGTCAAAAGTAATACTTTTTAAAGTGTTTATGACAGTAGTACATTATTTTACGCAAAAAAAATGCGTTGTTTTGTATTGTGTTGTATTTGTTGCCGATTTACACTCACCTTGTATAATTACACCATGATGTAGGAGACAATTTTGGCGTTTCAAAATCGCTACAATCAGCTACAATAAGGCAGTTCTCTTAAAATGAGAAAGAAAATATTTTGTGGTAGTATTTGGTAATGTAAAAAAGCAAAGCACTATATACAACAAGAATTTTGTGGACAAAACAATTTGAGTTAGAATATTTGAATTGAAATTTTGTTTATATTTTTGTGATTTCAATAACTTACTAAATTGTATTTTAATAATTGTTATACTATGTGGTATGCATTGTGGAGTTTGTGCATTTGTTAGATGATATACATAAATGCATTTTTTTATGATTGTATCAAACAATACAAACATACTCTGTGACCAAAATTTAATTTTATTGCGCCAGAAAAATAAAGAAAACTAGTAACGTAAAGAAAACAAAAAGGCAGTTCTCAAAGAAAGAGACAAGAATAAAACTTCATTTTCTTTCCCCTTCTGTCGCCTCTGTATACTTTGCGGTATGTACTAGTATTGGGCATAATCGTTCATATAATCGTTCAGTGATTGTTCATTTTAGTTCAGTTGAAAAAAATGAACTAGGTCGTTCCTTTCGTTCAGTAGTTCACTGAATAGCTGATTGTATCATGGTGTAAAATTTACAGCAAAAACATTTAACAACATTCATTCCATGGTGAAATTAAATACCAGGTGACAGCATTGCTACAACAATTACAACAAGGCAAGAACAACAGGCATTTTTGTTTGTGTAATACTTTCGTTAGACCTGTTTCACACTCATCAGTTCTGACTGTCAAGTCAAGTATTTTTCAATGAGAAGGAAAAAGATAATTTTCTCTGACTGTCAAGTCAAGTATTTTTCAATGAGAAGGAAAAAGATAATTTTCTCTTTCCTTCTCATTGAAAAATAACTTGACTTGACAGTCAGAACTGATGAGTGTGAAACAGGAAACAGATAAAAGATAATTTTCTCTTTCCTTCTCATTGAAAAATAACTTGACTTGACAGTCAGAACTGATGAGTGTGAAACAGGACATACTGTCAAAAATATCTGGCATAAAATAAAGAAAACAAATATACAAACATGGATAAAAACAGAAAACAATAGTGATTTTTTTTGTTTCTTTTATTTTCTTAAAGAATTTTTCTTTAAGTTGCGCGTAATATTTATTTAAATATACAAGTAATACGTAATTTTGCAAAGTAAAACATGTAAAATTCTTTATTTCCAAAATTAATGTATGTATAGGTATTGTATAACAACAACGCATTTTTCTGCAGCAAAAAAAAAATCACTTTAAAGAGGAATCTTAATACATATTTACCTTACAAAAAAAAAATAACATTTTAAGCAAAACAACTCAAAAAACAAACACACTATTTAATATAATATAGTTTTTAACACTTTTAAGCTATTTTACGCAGATAAAACGGCGACAAAAACTCAACTTTTCAAAAACAAAATAATTTTGTAACGTTTTTATATAAACTTTGACTATTTGTAAACAACTTTTTGACATTTTCAATTTCACCATGAATAGAGCAAAAAATAATCAGCTGGCGCTATGCTGTCACCTGGTATAATTTCACCATGATTCATTCAGTCGTCGTTGAGCAAGCGATGAGAACACATGCGGATGGTCATTGTAATTTTTTTCAGAAATTTATTAAGCATTGTTGTTGCTTCTTGTTGGAAGAAGTATAGCAAACACACGCGATTCAATTACAATTGAATACGAAAAATAAAAAACACTTTTAGATGAACTTCTTTTTGTTTTTTCTCAAAATAACTGTTCTAAAATTATTTTTTTTTTGATATTGATAACTGTTATTTATTTATGTTTTTTTAGGTGTTTATATATGGCAAAAACTTCTTTCTTTTTTTCTTATTTTAAGCGTTTGACAATATGTTTGCTGGGCAAAATCTCTCACCAATACATCTTCATTTTTATTTTTGAACACCACTGGTGTAAATACCCAGTCGGAAATTTGGTAAGGTACTTCCAATGGTAAGACAAGTTTTGAATACTTCATTTTGTTGTTTGCTAAAAGAAAATAGAAAAGGTATGCAAAGCTAAAGCCAAAAATCACTTGTGCTTCATTATTTGTTGTTTTGAATACCTCATTTCTACGCTTACTAAAATAAACTAGAAACCAAGGCATATTGATTATAAGGTAGTGTTGAAGACACAGCTGATTTTTTTTTGTTACTTTTGTATTGTCAAACGATGTTTATGTTTACAAATTTCTAATTGTCAAAAAGCTTAAGTGTCAAAATTTGTTTATTATTATTGTGCTTGTAATTTTTAAAAAATAAATATAAGAAATAAAATGAAGTGCAAATTTTGTAGAAAATTTAAAAAATCTGGAAGCGGAAGTTTCTTCTCTGTGTCTAATGACGACCGCAGGCTTAAGTGGAGTAAAATTTGCAACATAGATTTCCACCGCTACGACATTGTGTGTATGGACCACTTTGCTCCATCACACATTGTAACTGCTGGAGGAAAACTTTTGTTATTGCCGAGTGCTGTGCCAATGTAAGTATTAACATATGTATATTTAAATTGTTATAGGTATGTATGTAAAAGACTTCATGTATCGGCTACGCAAATATATCTTGGGTTTGTTACAAAAAACTATTTCTCTTGTATTCCTATTAACATTTATTTATTTCAGCTAGAAACAACTTAATGGTACAGCTAACGTTGCTCCCGACAATACAGAGTATACAGAGGCTACACACTACGCATTGTCAACACTTTTTCAGAATTTGAAAAAAAAAATAATACACCAGATTTACTGGCAGAAGACGAAAACGACCAACCCGATATACTGGAAGATCTAGATATATCGAATTTTGGAGACATGTGTACTCTTCAAGAGGATGCTTTAGAATACATATCTGGATATATTATTCGAAAGCTTAATCTTGAAGAGTATGAAAGTCACGAATCTTCGTATACTTGGGTTGACCAGGTATCAAAAGGCTACCTTAAAAAGCCAGCGTCTTCTTTTGTGGAAAACATAAAAACACTGGAGGCTGTTTTTCACAAAATAAATACAGAAGAAATTTCACACAGCCCAAACTTACATAAACGACTGCTTGAGGCAAGTCATGCAATAATGGTTTCCGAAAAAATTAAATTCTTTTTTTTTAAATTTCGGATCCATTTCCGTGTGCGTCACCTCAATAAACGTTTAAAAATACAGAAAGCCAAACAAAGAATAGTCGTCGCAAGTAAAATGTTAAAAATCAAGCTGTAGAATGTAAGTAACGTTTTGGTTAACATTTAATTTTAATTTAATTAAATTAATTCCTATAAATCTTGAAATGAACGAAATATTAAATTTAATTTACGATTGTTGGCATAATTCTTTTTATTACAGAATTTGAAGGGAGTTTACCTCAACGTATTTCAACACGCACAGCCAAAGAACGTTTAGATTGGGTCAAGTGTATTCAGTTATCCCCTCAAATCCTGCAACAAAATTTGAAAAGGAAGGACTTTTAATTATAACTGAAAGACAAGAGGGTTTCTTTCGCAAAAGAAATGGTAATTATTAGCATGATTTTATGAAACTTAATAAAACTATATGAGGTTTTAAATATGTTTTAAAATATTCTTCACTCTTCTATATGCCTATAGAATTATCAAACTATCTATAGATAATTAAATACACATTTTTTTATACTGTATTTAGTTTAACTCATTTTGAATGTCTTTTTTCAGTTAACTATCCTCGTTGGTGTAAACTAAGAGGCAAATCTCAAAGATCACGATCCTCTGTCAGCCTGCCGGTATATTGGTTTTAGAAAACTGCAGACCTTTATGTAATCCGAAGTATTAAATTTAATTTATTATTAGGTCAAGTGTATTCAGTTAGCCTCTTACTCTTACTTTTATAAACAAATACAATATTTAGAAGATCAAATTAAATTTAAATTTGATTTCTTTTTGGTATCGGCATACGAATAAGAGCTAGTTTCTGGGATAAAGATAATCTACATTTTTCGCTTAAACCTAGATTAAACTAAAAATTGTGTTTCTCAGTTATTATTTATTTGATATATAATCTAGGTTTAACTAAGCATCATTGGTAAGTTAAACCTAGATATAAAATTTCAAAATACAAACAGCTGGAAAATAAAATAAACAATTCAACAAGTGAACAGAAATTTACGACATTTTAACAAAATTTAAAAAAATGGATTATTCTAGTGATGATGAGGATTTAAGTGATTCAAACACATATTTTAAGTTATTATATTATTATGTCAATTGTTAGAAAGATACGAACAATAAGGACACGTCCAAATCATTTCTGCATTTATACCGTCGCCGAATTCTTTCAAAGATTTCGCTTAACAAACTAATTTATTTAAAAAAAAAAACAAAAATTCCCTAAAAAACTAAATAATAATACATATCTAACAATTGCAAATTGTAATTTTTAGAATTCCTTAGGATTTTTTGCGAAAATTTAAGATATTGCCATATTTATATAAAAAATTAGGAGTAATGCCATATGTATTTTGACTGAACAGTACGGCAATGCTAACAAAATTGACAGCAGGTAATCCACTACTGAGAAACACAATCAGTAGTTAAAGCCCGGCAAAATATATTTGAGGTTTAATATAACAGTGTGTTAAGCTGATAACAGTGTGTTAAGCTGAGCTTAACTGGCAAGTGAAAAACTAGCTCTAAATGAAACTTTTTTGCTTTTGTAAAAACACCGAATGTTTGTAATTTTCAGTCAGCTGTTTTTGACAATGAAAGAGTAAAAAGCAAAAACAAATACCCATGTTATTTTTGTATTGTTGTACTTGTTGTAATGTGGCTACTACCTTATAATCAACATGCCTTGCTATGCTCCACGTTGGTCAATGTGTGCGTGAAATAGGCCACATGAGAGTTTTTCAGCATATAAATTTGAAAATAAACTTCAAAATATTAAAAAATATTGAAGATTTTAGAGCAACTTCATAACTGGTACTCTAGAATGATAAAATTTGTGATGTGTGTGGGTTTAAAATAAACAGAAGCGATGTTATTACACACAACTTCTCTGAATTCTTCGTTTTGAGATGTACTGCACCAGATAACGTTTGCTGCATTAGCCCATTTATCCCAATTAAAGTGCATAAGTTTGCAATTTTAAACAACATTGAAAGTGTCGCGGGTTACAGATTTAAAAATATAAGCAATTTCTTTTCTGAACCGGTACAATCAGGAAGTGATCTCGGTATTGTGACAGTAAATAAAGAAACCTATGATAAAGTTGACGATTTCCCTGTCGCTAAAATATTATTTAAATTTATGTGCCTCCCATTAAATGACAGATGTCTGATTATTCCAATTTTGCATACCAATTCGCATTAAATATTAAATAATTTAAACACTTAAAAATAAAACACGTATTCTATCTAATTTAATCTTAGTACAAAATAAAACACTTTTGCAAATAAACGTAATACTATCTGAAATATGTACCTTTAAATTTAAGCAAATTCACGGTTTAAAAATAAAACCAAAGCAGAATGACCAGCGAATTTTTTACCCCAGCTAAGAATGCTTCATACTTTTTTACGATAGTTGATTTGACCATTAATCCATAATTCCCTTTTCGCAGATCACAGCGTAATGGAACGTTTGGATTCCGTTGAAGAAATGATCAACAAAATTATTGAAAACCAAAATGTTATTTTGGAAAAGTTGAATAAATTAGAAGGTAATTATAATGCTTATACATAACTATTTTAAGCTTATGTAAATTTTGTACTTTTTCATTTTTGGTAGGACAAAACATTGCTGCATTATGCAAAAGTACAGCAGTTATGCAGCAAGTACAGAAAGTATTTCAATGCGATAGGCCTTCAATGCGATGCTGTTTGGTAAGTACAATATTTTATTTTCATAATAAAACTAATTACAATGACTTATTCATTCCTCTTTACAGAAGAAACGAATTTTATTTCAGAAATTCGGGCAACCATTAAGAACTATAAAAACTGCTTGGAGAGAAAGTTATCATAAATACATTTATTTAATTCGTTTATTTTTTAGAAACAAAAGTTTAAGCATGTATCATGTCTTCTTATGCTTTCAAAATAATGCTTACGACAGGCGGCAATTCTTTTCAGAAAGTAATGGGAATTCGTAGGGGAAGATAGCATCACTCTCGGACGGAAAGTAAGCATACTGTAATGCATTATTGCATGCTTCTTTTTCATACTGGGTATACAAGGTGAGTGCAAATCGGCAACACAATACAGAATCAACAGGCATTTTTGTTTGTGTAAAATAATGTATTACTGTCAAAAACTCTTGAAAAAGTTTACTTTTGACATAAGTAACTTGTAAAGAAACTCTGTCAGCTGGGCTATGCACTCACTTTATAAATTACTACACATATTAAAAAAATTTCGAGTGGCAATATTGAACAAAATGAATAAAAGACAATTGAATAAAATACCAAGTGAACAAAAAGAACAAACATACAGAAAAACTGATAGAAAATAAATAACCAGTGTTGAATTTGCTGACTATGAATTAGCAAAAGCACACAAACATGGTGAAATAACTCTACAAGGTGATGGCAATATTACAACAATACAAAAGCAACAGAAACAACATGGTATTTTTGTTTTTGCTTTCATGTTTGTAATGTCAAAAACAACTGGTTATTGTTTACAAACATTTTTGCAGGAAAAATAAATACATACATACATTCATACAATTTTTTTAATTTCAAGATGAAAATAAAAATAATTTATAAATTTGTTAATTTATGAAATATTTAATTTATGGACAATTGTTTTTTTCACTTTTTTTGTATAACTTGATAAGTTTGCTATTTTTTTAACACAACTTGAGCATACATACATACATATGTATATAAAGTTTGACATAACGAACATGACTAAAAAAAACAGCCGGCGTTTTAACACCACCTTGTAGAGTTATTTCACCATGCACACAAATTTCTGCTTAGCTTACATTTTTTTCAACACAATAAACGACTGTGTTTTCAATGACTTACAAAAAACTTTGTTAGTGAGAAAGCAACAGCGCAGCGCAAGCCAAACAAAACAAAAATAAAACTATTGACCAAGGCATATTGATTATAAGGTAGTAGCAACATTACAACAAGTACAACAATACAAAAACAACATGGGTATTTGTTTTTGCTTTTTACTCTTTCATTGTCAAAAACAGCTGACTGAAAATTACAAACATTCGTTGTTTTTATTTGTATTTATTCAGGTCACTGATGGCAAACATGGTACAATTGTACTTTTTTGATACATTTTAAACTTGGTGGTATTACCACGAGTCATATGGTACAATTTCAAAATACTGTTGCATAAAAATTTGGTATTTCAGATGAAACAGATAAATATCAGCCATGTCACAGAATTTAATTTCGTTCGGAAGTGGAATTATTTCCGTATTTTGCTTCTAAAGAAAAAGTAAAACGAACAATTGGTTATATTCCGAACAAATTTTTCGTTTTGCTTTTCTATGGAAGCAAAAAATGGAATTAATTCCACTTCCGAACGAAATTAAATTAAGTGACATGGCTGTATATCATATAAGTTACTATTTGTGTAATAGTGCAAGCAAAAGAGATTTTATTAAATTTCATGAACATTTTGGAACTGATATCAATTTGATCTTTAAATATGCATCTATAAGATGATTATTACGACAATAAATTTTTGGTTGAATTATCGAACAATATGAGTCTTTGACATATTCATTTACATTAAATCATTTTGAGGCTGAATTCAAAAACTAAAGCTTAAAACTTAGTTAATCAGGATTTCAAAATCGTTAGAAGTTAACTCTTCTATTTCTTATTATTAATAATAACTCTAGTTATTTTGGAAATATATATATTTACCAAGGTTAACTTTTCGCAAATGACTCGATACTTCATAAATAAGAATATTTTTGGATAATCGCGACAATTAACGCAATAATGTTGCTATAATATATATCGAATTTTTTATAAAGTAAATTTGAGGTAAAGTTTTATGATTATTTAACAAATATTAAAAATGGTACAATGGAGGTCTAAAAAGTACATTTTATTTATATATTTGGTACGAAAAACAAAAACCCATTTTCCATCACTGTGCTTAACTTCAGCACAGCAAACGTTCACAGTTTTTAGCTCAGTTTTTAGTTTAAAAGAAAAAATCAAAAACTAAGTTTTAAGCAAAAGCAAATTTTTTAAAGTGAATTGCTGTGGCTGACTGCCTCAGCAAATAACATCTCATAGTAAAGCTACATCCAATAGTTTTATTTTTGTTTTTTTGACTTTGTGCTCTGCTTTTGCTTGTGTATTTTCTCTTAGTTAAAGTTAAGCACATATGTGCGTAGTGCTTGAAAATAGTTAAGCATTTTTAAACCCTGGAAACAACTATAGTATAGTTAGTTTCATGCAGCGTTACCATTTTTCAAGTTTTCACTTTTGTGTGCAAGTTTTTTGAGATGCCAAAAAGTTTTAAATTTATCGGGTAAAAAAATAGGTTTTTGAAAAAATATAAATACATAAAAGAAAAGGCTTTAAATTTAAATAAGAAATAAATTTATAAATGTATGAGATATTTTTTTTAAAGATCTCTTATGTTTTTGACTTAAGTCGGTTTCAGCAACTTTTTTTAAATCACTATCAAAATTTTATCACTAATAAAATTTTAAATTCTGATTAAAAAAAATTGGGGCGGTCACGCCTATTTTCGAGTGGACGGGGCTCCAAAGTAAGTAATATACATATTTAGCTATATGTTGAAAACTACATTTTTTTATTAAACGATATATATATCAAATGATAGGTATTTTAACTTTCCAACGATATGTAATATGACCTTTTATATTGACTACCTATTGATTAATTTTGCAAAATTATTTTTTGATCCGAAATTTTTTTAAAAAATCTAAAAAATCCGGGAAAAAGATCTGTATAAGTAAGTAAATAAATTACAATATTTTCAAGTCAAGAAATTAATCTTTAATTTAAGGTATAACATGACCATGTAGGTAATATAAATCTGAAGATATTAAAGAGAGATTATGACATTTCACCATAAAAAATACAATCTGTACTATGCGAAGCCGGTGTTCTGTATACCATGGAGGAGAAAATCCTTCCGCCCGGCAATACAGGAAATTTGTACAATGCGAAGCTGGTATTCTGTATACCATAGAGAAAAATCCTAAATAAGGGCCTGCCCCCTCGAAAATAAGCGTGACCGCCAACAAATTTTTTTTTCTGTCATCTCCTCTAAAAGCTCTATTTGATGAAATTTTTTTTGAGCAAAGTCACTAAAACCGACTTGTTCCATATTTTTTATTATATGTTGTTTGATTTTAAATGGTTTTTATATTTTTAAATAATATTAATTCCAAATATGTACGTTTGTGTTTTCTTTTAAAATTTTGGTACTTTTGTAGCAAAAAAATTTTTTTGGAAACGAAGTTGTTTTTTCAGATATAAGAAGTTTTTAAAAAAAATATATATGGTTACGCTGGTTGCATACTATGAACAACTGAACTGAACTAAATGAACTGAACGATATAAAAGAACGACTAACTGAACTAAATGAACTGAACGATAAGAACGAACGACTGAACTAAATGAATGACTGAACGAAAAGACTGAATTACATCACATCGTGCATATGTGAATAGTTCAATTGAACTAGGTCGTTCATGAACGACACAACTCTAGTATGTACATATATGACTGTTCCCAACTAAACGGAATAGATATACATAAATTGAAATAAAATTGAATTTTGACAAAAAAAAATTAAAAGAAGTGACAACAAAATAAATAAAATATATAGATGTAATTTTTACACTTTCGGAACAGATGGCATGAGATTTATCTAGCGTAAAAAAAATACTAGTACAAATTGACACTCTTACGCATCGCAATAGAGAGGGGGTTCTCGAAATAAAAAATTTAAAAGTAGTTTTGAAACACGTTGGTCAAAGTTTGATCGTGTGGAGTGCTATGTCAGCAGTAGATGTTGGAAATCTCGTGTTTGTTGAACCGACAATGGACAAACAACAACATAAAAGTGTCACGTGACAACGTAAAAGAAGTTCTTCCTCTGAGCCCATATTTTAACTCCATACGGGAACTTTTGGAGAAAAAATCGTTAACGTCTAGTTGTCAAAAAGCAAAATCTAAAAACTATTATTCTTAAGGAATTGCAACCACTAGTAAATTAGTATTATCTATGGGAAGTCGTTTAATAGATGTTAGATGGATATAATCCTTCTAACGTGGATATTTAAAAAATATAAAGATATCTATGTATGTATGTAGGTTTGTTGTATTTATTATGAATGGTGAATATATTTTTATTATTATTGGACTGACAAGCGATATTACACATTTTATTATTAAAATTTGACTACCTAAAGTTAAACTGCCGTATTCATAAAAATAAAGTAAATTACATTTGAAGTCTACTTTAATTGTTTGTGGATAAGGGCAAAAATCTTTTGTAAATAATTCTAATTCCACCAACATTTTTATTTGGAAACATACAACACGCACTTATGTGACGAGCACAATCCAATTAATCTCATACCCGATGGATTTCAGTTATTCAGTACACTTTATATTTTCTGTTTTATTGTTTTAATTTTACCAGTAATATTCACATATTCTGTATTGCAAGGACTTTATACTCTGTGGTATATTGAACATCGTCTTTGCTGAAAATACTTTTTCGGTATAAAATGACTACTAGCATGTATGTATATTCCAAATATAGTTTTTGGTGTACAATGTTAATAAATTTTACAATATTCTATACAACATTAATTTGTGCTAAAGTGATTACGCTTTTTGGATAAATGTTACTACCTTTACTAATGTATTTTACATATACAAAGCACAAGGAAAACATATGTAAGTGGTAATGCCGTTGTGGATTTTGTATGGAAATGTCTTAATGTTTCTACAATTAGGGCATTAATTTTAAATTAAATTTTATTAGATTCGCTTTAACATTTCAAACCCAAAATTCGACTCTGTGAGATCTATCAAAAATAATATTGAACGGACTATATTTACCGACTATTTATTAATTACTGCTGTATTTCGTATACAAAAAAATATGTGTGTTAACTTACCAGAAATGTGCGCACAGCATGGTCATCACGGGCCTCCAGTTTTGTACGAATATTACTAAGAATATAACTTATTTTTGATATTGATACATCTTGATCCAGATCTGAATTAAAAGAACGGTATGTTTTTTTCTCAGTTGTAGATTGTGATTTTATACGACTGTCGTCATTTTGGAGTGCGTTTTCTTTGCACGCAAGAATGCAATTTGGTGGAAAATTTAACTTTCGTTGACTAGAACGGGGTGCTTTTTTAGGTGGCGACTGTACACTACGAGAAAAATCAAAAAGAGTTAAAGGATGTTCAGTGCCATTTGGAGTAGTGTTCTGCGACTGTGTTGTTGAGGATGGTGATTGAATATTTGAGGATTGTAGAGGCGAATGGTAACTCCCAGGAGGGGATTGGGGACTGGAGCTATGTTCGTATGGATTATTAAGTTGTTGGCGGGAAACATCGTTACATGAAGTCTGAACACCAACATTGCGGTGAGGTGTTTTGCGTATTTTAACGTTACTACGGTTTCTATTTTCTTTTTTAGGAGACACCAACCGTAAAAATTTCTTTTTTGATGATTTAATGAATGCCTTTGAACTGGAACGCAAATTTGATTTACTTTCATTTGCATCATTCATGTTATGTTTGTTTGACCAAGGGGATAATTGACGAAGCTGGTCGGACCAAAGAAATTTTTTTGTTCGTGATCCACCCTTGGGCTTTTTAAGTGGTTCGACAAACCTAGTTTTAACGGGGGTATTTTTATCTTCTAAGTTTGATGCTAAATTATGATGTACAATACCATCTACTGTATCCAGATTTAATTTTGGGGGTATTTGCCACCCAATTGGATTTTCATTCCCAATTACATCATTGCTAGGACGTTGCTGGGGTTGAGCTTGTGTAGCAGTTGAATGAAACTCTTTCTGTTTCGTATTTGCATCATAATTAAGCATATCATTGATCTTTGCTTCATTCCAATCTATACTCATTACCTTGGTTGTATTCTTCGACACTGGTCTAATATTTTTACTATAAAGTGCAGATTTTTTTGAATCTACAGCCCGTTCCATATCGCTTAGTGATGGATATGTTGAAATAATATTTTCATTTTGATTTTGTATGTCTTTTGGAGCTGAAAAATTATTAATCATTAAATATGTACACTACAGTTCATGACAATCGTCAGCATATACATAAAATTTATTAGTTCAATTTAAATTTAGTTATTTAGTCATTGGAGAATTGTTAAATTGCTGTTAGGTATACCTTCTTCACCCATCTTCAAACATAAAACTAAATAGTAAAAAGGAAATGACTATACTGCACCAGATTAGTCATAAACATTTGTTTGCAACTTTTTAATGAAATATAAAAATGAATAATTTTGCTTACTCATTTTTAGGAGCAATTTGTTTTTGTTAAAATTGTAAAAATACAATAAAAAAATTATTTTTTTTTTGCAATTTATAATAGATTTATTTAGAAAAGAAACTTTAAAATATTAATTTTTACATACTTTGTTATTGTTGTAAAGGGTGGTTAAATTGTAAGGGCCGATGTTGAATGTGAACCACACCTAAACGCCAAGCTTTTTTCCGAATTTTATTTGACATTTCTCTATTTCAGACTTACTCAATTTGAACCATGGAGATATACACAGTCCAATAACGTGTTAAAGTTATCCAGACTTATTATGAAAATGGGCGTTCAAATCAAAATGCATATCGTGCACTTCGTGATTTTTTTGGTCAATTTGATCGTCCAAATGTGCGTACAATCGCAAAAATCGTGGAAAAATTCGAGCAAACCGGGTCTGTAGAAGATGTGAGAACACCAGTGCATGCTCGTACTGCAGAAAATATTGCTGCTGTTCGCGATAGTGTGGCTGAAGAGCCGTCCACCTCAACTCGTCGTCGTGCCCAACAATTGCACCTCTCACGCTCGTCGTTGATGAACATTATGCATAGACTTGCATTTACATGCTTACAAGGTGCAATTGGCTCAAGAACTAAAGCCTCTTGACCATTCCAAACGTCATGAATGGGCAGAATGGTGGCAAGAAATGGCAACAGTGGATGATCAATTTTCGAAGAAAATCATCTTCAGTGATGAGGCACATTTTCACCTCAGTGGATTCGTCAATAAACAGAATTGCCGCATTTGGGCGAATGAGAATACAAGAGTGATTGTCGAAAAATCAATGCACCCACAAAGAGTGACTGTTTGGTGCGGTTTATGGGCTGGCGGCATCATCGGGCCGTATTTTTTCCAAAATGAGGCCGGTCAGGCAGTTACTGTGAATGGTGTTCGCTATCGTGAGATGATAACGAACTTTTTATGGCCCGAATTGGAAGATATGGATGTGGACGATATGTGGTTTAGCAGGACGATGCCACTTGCCACACAGCTAACGAAACAATGGCTCTTTTGAACAACAAATTCAATGGCCGTGTTATCTCACGTAATGGCGATGTCAATTGGCCGCAAGATCATGTGATTTGACACCGTTGGACTTTTTTCTTTGGGGTTATTTGAAAGAAAAGGTGTACGTCGATAAGCCAGCAGCAATTCAAGAGCTAAAGGATGAGATAATTCGGCACATTAACGGCATAGAACCTCCATTATGCCTCAGGGTCATCGAAAATGTTGACCATCGGATGGAGGTGTGCCGCCGTGGTCGCGGCGCCCATTTGGCCGATATTTTGTTCCATACATAATTGAGTAATACCAATATATCATAATAAAATAAAATTACAATAATTTCCTAAATAGTTTGTGTTTTATTCAAAATCAACATCGGCCCTTGAAATTTAACCACCCGTTATTTATTAATTTCCATCATAATTTGAAGGTCACAAAAGTATTTTGTTTTTTTTTTACCAAAAATGCATTTGTTTTCTTCATATTTCTATGACATACTGCCGACACGCAAAATTTTTATTTTTATGGACCTCACTCAGCAATCTGGTAATTTCCAAAACAAATGATTTTTTCCTTGCCAGACGACCGTATGTACATATTTATGGATCTCAGCAGCCTGTGCATTTTTTCGTTGTTTACATTTGTGTTTTTCTTAGTTGGTCATTAAACTCTAATCGAATAGGTTTAAGCGGTTTTCCATGGGTATTAGTCTTTCCTTTCCTGCATTTAACGATTTTGGGCAACCATTCCGTGTTGAATTTTAAATGCTTCCGCGACTATAGACCACTTTATTAAATTGTTGACAGCATCTACTAAACATATCACAAATGTTATTTGACCTAGATTTAAAGCTGTAAAATCATTTTTCCTTCGGAAATGTTCAATTATTTACCTCCGGCCTATTAAACACAAAGATCTTCGTACACGCGCTCAATTAAGGGAAAATATTATTACTAATAACAATTGAAAAATGCATGGCATACATCCTTTTAACAAAAAACATTAAACAAATTAATATTACAATTAATAAATAAATAAATCCCAAGAACTATTAAGGAAAACACCAAAAAAAAAATATTTTTATGACCTGCAATTTGTGTTGCAAATTAATAATATGCAACAACAACAAAACAAAAAAAGACATTGTTACAATTTTTTTGGGATTTTCCAAATTTACAGAATCACCCCTATCGTGAATAAAAATTCCACATGAAATTTGTTCCCTTTTATTTTTTTAACATTCAATTTTAATAGGAAAAATGTGAAAAGGGAACAAGTTTCATGTGGAATTTTTATTCACGATAGGGTGAATGTACTATCAAATGCAAAAACAATTTTACAATTTGATGTTTGAATGAAAAATAAAATTCTCTTTAAAATGAGTAGGCAATTTAGTTGTGTATTAATTACACTTACCAACACCTTCTAAAAACTCGGAGCTTAATTGTTCTGGCGGGAATGTAAAATTCTTGTCCCTACGAAATGTCTTCCACAAAGATTTAAATTAAATGTTTACTACTAATAACACGGTGCTATAAATGAGCACTTTTTTATACTTGAAAAACCTAGTGTAGATTATAGACTAAAGAGCTGCACAAAATGTAATGAAAGTTCCATGGTGAAATAACTCTACAAGGTGGGGTGGTGTTGAAACGCCAGCTGTTTTTTTTTTAGTCATGTTCGTTATCTCAAACTTTATATACATATGTATGTATGTATGTATGTATGTATGCTAAGTTGTGTTAAAAAAATAGCAAACGTATCAAGTTATACAAAAAAAAGTGAAAAAACAATTGTCCATAAATTAAATGTTTCATAAATTAACAAATTTATAAATTATTTTTATTTTCATCTTGAAATTAAAAAAAATGTATGTATGTATTTATTTTTCCTGCAAAAATTTTTGGAAACAATAACCAGTTGTTTTTGACATTACAAACATGAAAGCAAAAACAAAAATACCATGTTGTTTCTGTTGCTTTTGTATTGTTGTAATATTGCCATCACCTTGTAGAGTTATTTCACCATGTACACACTAATTGGAATTTCATGAAATGCTTATAAGACATTTTTTGTGTTTGTGCAGCTCTTTATTATAGACCTTATTGAGTAGATCATAAATCAATTTTTAAAAGTTCGGAAACACCCTCAAATTTCTGAGTTATTCCGAAAAAAACTATTTTCGGGTAGGTTCGAGTACTTATGAACACGTAACTCAGTTGATTTTAATCCGATTTTCAATTTTTAAACGGTTGCAGAAAGAAGAAATGTGTGGCTTTTTAAATATGTTCACATTTTTTTATATATATTAAATTTTTTGCAGTGTTATTTTTAATTATATCTGATTTTAATTTTATTTTTTTAACTTTGGCGTCATTTTTTTAAATTAGATTGTTTAGAATCATACCCTTACAACATACATATTTCGTTAAAGCTAATTTAGTTCTGAGTTAAACATGCTTGCAATAAATAAAATCGAGTAAAAAATAAAAAAGTTATTAAGTTATTATTCAAAAGTTAAAATTTTTGCTTTTCCATTGTTGCATACGACTCTGCTATAGGCACTGAGGGCAACTGCTTCTCGTTGTGTAATAAAACTGCTTTCAAACCTAAAAAAATAATGTTAATGGTTTTTGAATAACAAAAAAAATATTTCTTACTTTTACACGAGGCGTCCAAAATTAATCTCCAGTCGTTCGGTTGATGTTGGTAATTCAGGCAATGGAATAACTCATCTACATCTAAGCAATATACAAGGTTGTTATTATCATTGTCAGCTTTAAAAATGTGC
The DNA here is from genome assembly GCA_950370525.1 of Bellardia bayeri. NCBI lineage: Eukaryota > Metazoa > Arthropoda > Insecta > Diptera > Calliphoridae > Bellardia > Bellardia bayeri. The sequence goes on along the minus strand of OX493268.1, from coordinate 38,275,780 downwards.
TCAAACTGTATTTGGGGATTGTCTCTGGCAAATGTTACTTTAAAGACACTTTTAGTGATATTCCACTGTTTTAGTCGAGTCTTCATGATAGTTTCAAATCTCGAACAAGATCATGAAAATTTTTATTTGTCACTAAATGGGGTTCCACCGACTGTGCAACATATGTCTGGTCACATTCCATGTCTGCAGACTTTTCTTCCCCCGATTCATTTTCTTCTTCAGTCGTACTTGCATTATGTTCGATTATTTTTGGTTTTGATACAGTTAACACATTGGCATAATTAATAAGATCACGGTTTTTGTTTTATAACCAACAATGTTTGTTTGACAGAAGTAACAATCTTCTGGTTTATGAAAAATTTGACGAGGCCAAACCATTGCAGCAGAGAATGGTAAAGGTTGGTTCATAAAATTTTCAGACTTTCATTGTTTAAGTGCAATTGAGCAGGTTATGCAAACACATTCGGGTTCATACCATTTGCTAAAAACATACGAACACTTTATTATTTTTAAAATCGATGTTTTTTGTCAGAGAATAAACCACAGATATAACTAAAATTATTACGCTTATCACACACTGAAGTAGAAGTAAAAATCCACATTATAATTTTTTATTAAAAATAATAATAAAAAATAACACAAACTTAATTTTTTAATTAAAATATTTAAGTATCACTAATCTTTTCGCAAATTCAATATAGTAACACTTTATTTTTCAAATAATAAACAATTTATTTCGTATACACCCTCTACTTTAGGTATGTTTGTTTTGTCATTACTTTTTCATTTATTACAGTTTGTGTGTTTATCATAAAAGTTACTTCAGAATAGTGAAGGGTATATTAAATTCTGCATTACCAAGTGCAATGCACTCAAGTAATAAATAAATGTCAAAATATCTAACGGCAAAATTAAAACAAAAACATAAAGAGCATTGCAACTTAAGTAAAGTATTTAATTTATCTCTTTTATCTCAATATAAAACAAAATTATTCTCACTGAAATTTTTTTCCGCTTGGGGAAAAAGTTCTTTAAATAAAGTTTAATAACTTTCACAAACATTGTCCGATTTAAAAAAACCAAAGTTTATTTTATTTGTAATAAAATTATATTTCAAAATTTTAATACAAATATATCTGCTTTTATAGAAAAATATATAAAAAAAAGAACTCAAAGTTAAAAAAAAAACATAAAAAAATAAAAAAAATTGCAGATGTTATTACGAAAATTACTACCAATATTTAATTAATATAGCATAAAATGTATACGATTGGAAAGATCAATTCTTTGAAACTGTTTAAAAATTTAAAATCGGATTAAAATCAACTGAGTTACGTGTTCATAAGTACTCGAACCTACCCGAAAACAGTTTTTTCGGAATAACTCTGAAATTTGAGGGTGTATCCGAACTTTTAAAAATTGATTTATGATCTACTTAATAAGGCCTACAACTTACACTAGGTCACTTTCCAAGTATATTTTGACTGTAGCACCGTGTAATTGGAAAGCACATAATATAGAAAATTACCTGCAAATTGTAATTCAAATTAATAAAATACAAAAAATTAAAATAAAAAAACATTGTGTAAAATTACAAAGTGTAAAAATGGTTTATCATTTTGCATCACAATCTGAAGATCACAAAAGTATTTTACTTTTTTTAATTCCAGATAATTTTTATTTGTAATTGGTAATGATTTAGTTGAAAATGTTGAAGGGGAAATAATAACACTTCCGAAAGGAAAATTATTTTGCTAGTGTTTTACTATGTACGCAGCTAGCAAGCAGAAGCAATTCATTCCAAAAAGTTGACTGCTGTTTACAGTACAAAGTTTTTAAGTTTTCTTTTGTTCATCCGTTAGGTTCAAGTACTGCGAATATTTCGACAGAAAGGCAATTGTTAAAGATATATTTTTAATGTTTCTGTGCTTTAGTTAACATGACATCATGAGTGAACTTATACATAAGTTTGTCATTCAGCTTTATCCAACAGTTAAGAAAATAAAAAAAAATTGATACAAATAATACATACAATTCCTTGACTTTATCTAGCATCGTCTATTGGAGAAACTAATTCTACCAACTGACTGTTAGCAGAAATCACAGCTCCTCCAATTTCTGAGTAGAGCTAGACTCACCAATGGATTCATACGACAATCCCATAAACCCATCCATTATATCACCATAGACGAATATTACTTTTGCTGTTTAAACATTCGCAGTACTTAAGTTCGGTGGTAGCATAAAAGTAAAACTCGAAACATGTGTGCTGACTTCGTCAGCAAATAACAAGTTGATTGTTTATTTTCTATTAGTTTTCTTAAGAATAAGTTGGTTGAGTAATCAAGTCAAATTCTAAGTCACAATTCATACCTATCATCACGATAAGCATTTGTTTTATATATTACTTTTGATGACAACTGTCCTGTTACAACAACACCTTGATATATTTTTAACACTTGTTCATCTTTTTGAAAAATTGAATAAAGAAATTTTGAAATACAACAGATTCGTTGTGGGATTTGTCGTATTCAAAAGATCGACATACTTTAAACAATTAAAATCATTGTCTCAAACAAATTAAAAAACAAGTGTAATTTAACATTAAATTAAATAATACTTATTAAAAATAATATGAATTCCATCACCAATTTTCCTATTCAACGTTACTGAAAAAAGTAATTTATATACGCAAAAACGGACAAATTATTTGTCTCTAAAATTAATATGAAAGATATTTAACAACTGAATAATTTTCAAAAACATTTTGTCCGCATCTCAAATTGTAAATTCTGAGTTTCCAATAATAACACTGTGCTCAATTTTGACATTTTTTACCGACAAACGGGGCACCTGGTAGGTAAAGCTAAATCGAGTACGCTGAATCCACTGGTACTAACCGTTTTTTAGGTTAGCTCTAGTTTTCGAGATATAGCTTTATTTAAAAAATGAAGAAGGTAAATATATAATATATAAAGCTTTACCCACTGGATGCTCCGCTTGTCGGTTTTTTCAACTAGCACAGTGTAATTAACCGAACGCCAAATCATTAAAAGGGATTAAAATAGGGAAAAATATTTTTTTGTTAATGTTATTTTAATGGCGGGACTTCGATTGAAATTTGCGTAATTCTAGAATTATTAACTGGAGTCTGTATAAAAATGTTTATTCGTTTTACTGAATGAGAATATGCTTGTAAATAAATTTTTTAATATAACTTACGCATTGGATAGGATTTCCTTTGAACACAATTAACTTTTTTTGTATTCTTTGTTTTCTCTGGCATTTTCATTGACTTTGTTTCATTGTTAGTAGTAACATCATTTGGGGTAATAAAACCTTTGCTTTTTAAGAAAATATCTACCACACGTTCAGCTTCACGGACCGATGAAGAAGTTGAGGCAGAAGATCCACAATATTTATCGTCATAAATAAGAGAACTTCTTGGTGGCTTTGGTGGAGCTTCTTTAATATTTTGGGGCTTGTAACAAAATCGTGAGTTAGACAATCGTTTTTGTAATAACTGTCCTCCTGCATTTCGACGTCGTTCACAACATTCGGAACATTTTTTAATTGTTTCTAGTGGTGAAGACTTAATGTCATCCGTTGTTTGCGGAATTTCCATATCTGATAGTTTCTCTAAAGTAGGTGCTGTAGGGTTAAATTTTTCAGGCACAGATCTATGAAATGGTCTCTTGTGAGTAATATTAGATTTGTTTGATATGATCTGATCCTTAAAGTAAGCATTTTTCGTTGTGGTGCCGGTTATATCTTTTCCATTAGAACTTTTATTATTCTGAAATTGAAGTGGCTGTATCTTATGCTTATTTACTCTTACTTTAGATATAACACAGTTGTCGCGAAGCTCTTGTATTATATGTATAAGAGGACCATCTTTTGTACTGGTTTTGAGGCTACTTATAGCTGTTAACTGATTTCTTGCTGTCAATGTAGTTTTAACACTTGCATTTGCTTTACTTTCAGGATATTTAGACAGATTTGAAGTATCTTCTTTAATACTTTCCTTAGATCTTAAGGTCTTTACGTGTCTTTTATTTGCACTTAAAAACTAAAAAAATATGAAGAGATTTTATATGAAATTTTATTTAGTAGTTCAAAGGATAAGATAATTAGGATATAATCAAGGTAATATTTAATATTAAAATATTATAATTTTTAAGCACGAGTAAAAATTATAATATTTTAATATTAAATATTACCTTGATTATATCCTAATTATCTTCCAAATTTAAAAAGATTAATTATACTACTATTTGCCAATTTGGAGTAGTTAATGGAATTAAAAAAATAAAAAAGCCAAACTCGTACACTTTACTATTAAACAAATCATATTTCTAATAACACCCAATATTTATCTAATGCCATAAACCGTCAGAAATATCTTTTAGAAAGACGTTAAGAGGAATATCGACATAATTGATTCGGATGGAATGCCGTATGTGTCACGAAAATCTAATGAACATCTAATCAAAAAATCTAAAACCTACAGTGCATGCATGGTTAATTTTCGGTAATAATTTGGCGTCTTTTTCGGCAGCTGAACCAAGCTCATTACACTTAATCGAAGGGATAATGCTGCAGATTGATTAGTTGGACATTTTACAATAAATTGTAAATAAAACTAAACGAAATATACATATTTTTCGCTTATAGTCACATCGCTTAGTTGCACGCAATGTTGTGACTATATCGCTAATGTGATTATGAGATTAATTTTTTTTATATGCCAGAATATGGCATAAAAACAAAATCGGATATAAACAATTTATGTGATTATAAAAAAGAAAGCAGATTTATTTCATTTACATACAAATATATCCATATGTATTGTATACGTTATAAACAAATACATAAATACTTTGTGCGCCAAAAGGCAGTACTTATATATTGATTAAATATCGTTAAAAAAAACAAAAACGTCAAAATAAATACACGGTTATATTCTTACATTTGTTTTTTAGTATATTTTATTGGTTTGTAGCTTTAATAGCTAGGTAATATTACCTAAAAGATAATGACAATATCCTTAATAATTTACATATAAGTAAGCTTTAAATAACCATAGGTTTGACATAGGTGTCAAATGTGATTATATTGCTCATGGACTATATCGTTATTATGTATGAATTTGACTTATAGACGGTTGTAAAAACGTGTATTTTGGACTATATCGCTAAATGGACTATAAGCTAAATGTACTGTATTTTGCTGTACAAATTTATACATGACAATATAAAAAAAATACACACCTGGCTGCATTCCGACCGCCGATTTCGTCTGGCATTTCTCACCTGCATGCCTCGAGAAACATGGCAACCATCCAAATTGGCACCACCATCTCCACTATCGCTTGTAAAGCAATAACAAAAACCATTTTGGCATGGTTTACATTTACGCTCCTGTTCCTTATTGCACAGATTTTGATTAATTAAATCCATTTCGGTAGTTTCTTGGCAAATTTTAGAGCTTTTTGTGCCATTCTTTTCAATCTCTTGGCGATGCTGTGATAGAGATGTACGTCGGATTCTACGTGCTCGAAATTCATTCATACACTCCTGCAGACTAAAAGATGTACTAGTATCACCATCATTAACAATTTCATCTGCATCTTCTGTATCTTCATCACTATTGCTATAATTTGCTTCATTCCCCGCTAAACATTCATTGTCCATAGCTTCCAACCAATGCCCCCCGTCGATTTCGTTCGTTGGGCCAGCATTTTCACCAACACTTAAATCGGTACTGTTGTGGTCGTGTACAGCATCTTTACAAGTTCCACTAGTTTTTTTTGTTTTTGAGTTTGTCATATTATATTTAAACGCTGTTTTCTAATGTTTATACATATGTATGTAATTTGTTATGCACTTTTACTGTGAAAAATCGCATTTAAAAATTTATACATATATACATTGGCGTGTTCCTACATAAATGCATACATATGTACATATTTTACAATTTTCACTTATAAGCGATAATTTCTAGTAAGACACGTGGTAAAGTTTATTACAATTTTTAATGAAACTATTATGCCGCAAAAGCAATTTCAAATAGCAGGCGCATTTCTCTTGTCCAAGGTATATGTAATTTTCCTCAAAATTTAATATAAACAAGCACAACTGATTATTTCTATATATTTGTTTGAAATACAATTGTCAAATTTATTTGTGATTGTGTTGGAAAGAAATATAACAAACACATCGATGTCAACCAGTGTGACCAGATCTCAAAAAGATCAGGGGCTAAAGGCTTCATTAATCTTTATTTTCTGTTGCTGTTCTGTTCCGTGTCGTTCTGTTGTTAAATTTTTGTAGTTAGTTTCTACGTATAAACGTATAAGCTGGTTTACCCGGCATTTACACATGTAAGTGCAAGTTCGAAAAACTCAATACACTCACATTTTTTGACTAACACAATCACACATGCAGGTCACTTGCAAGTGAATTTACCCGGGGTTTACACATGCAAGTGCAAGTTCGAAAAAGTCAATACATTCACACTTTTTTACTAACACAATCACATATGCAGGCACTTGCAGGTCACTTGCAAGTGAATTTAGCTGGACAGTGATTTTTTGACACTTTCAGCAATAAAGTGACAGAAAGGTAAACAGAGTTGCCAACTGAAAAAATTCAGAATAAATGTAATGGATTGTGGTAAAATAATTAATAAATATTTAACTTATTTTATGTATATTTGTAAAAAAAATATATTTTTTTTCAAATATGGAATGTATTGATGTCATTTTAGAGCATTAAATAATAATTAAAATAATAACAATAAATTGTAATAATTATTTCCCTACAATTATACTCATGTGAAGGCCATGGCAACTCTTGGTAAACAAATACAAACTTTGTGCGCCATTTGTTAATTTAAACTAATTTTTTGAAGTTTACGCTTTGACAACATTTTGAAAATGAACTTTCACTGTTCTGTGTAAACAGTAATGCTGCTTGCAAATGATTCGAGTTTTTCGAATAAGTTTTCGTATATAATACGTACGTGCAAGTACTTGCATGTGTAAAGGCAGGGTTAGTTAACAGACAACACATACCGCGAAAATAAATCAAAAAATACAAATCAAAGTTTTTTTATTGTACAACATGTCATTACTTTCGCTAAAGTAATGAGTTTTTTGTCATCCATCGTTTTTTTATTATATTTTTAATAGCTGACCGCCCTTTGCTCGTTTTTTTATTAATGATTGGTATTTCATATCATTTCATACTTAAAAAAATGAGAAGTGAAAAGGAGGCTTTGGTGTCAGTTCTTCAAGTTTCTTCAAAAAATGTCTCTTATTAAGAAAAATGAGAAGTGAAAATGAGGCAGTAAAATTTAGTTCTTTGAGTTTTCATAAAATTGTCTCATATTAAAAAAAAAACAAGTTCGAGTGCTATATTCGGCTGTGCCGAATCTTAAATACCCTCCACCTAAACGTGATAAGAAATACAAAAACTACACTGGTTATAGTATTCTAATCCTATCGTTATTCTGTGTTTTCTATTCAGTCTTAGTGCAAATTTAATTATTATTTGATATATTGTTTGAAAGACAATTTTACGACCAACATAATTTATGTTAAATATTTTGAAATTTTGTCTAATTATCACCATTTTTAATCGATTTAATTACCAATTCTTACCATAATTTACAGAGTTTGTCTGATGTTCATATTAATCTTGAGTGTAATTTAACAAACAGAATATAAAAAAGAGGAACAATTTTTAAGACTTTGCTCAAAAAAAAAAACTTCAGCAAAAAAAATTTGTTGGCGGTCACGCCTATTTTCGAGCGGGCGGGCCCATAAATTTGAAAATATATAGACCTATAACTCGGGAACTACTGGATGTATAATAATTTGTAATACGTTAAATAAAAGGTATTAAAAATACCTTTCCAACGATATATATCATGATTATAAAATATGAACCGAATATGGGTTAAATTCGAAAAGAATATTTTTTGACCCGAATTTATTTGTTTTTTTTTTTTTTGGAAATTTTTATATGGTCATGGTCACCCTAAACAAATTTATGGTAATGCAGTGCAGAGCAGCAATGCAACAAAAAGTAAAGTGTAGCAAACAAAAAGATTACGTTTTGTTTGTGAAAAAGAAACAGCCTGCTACTGCTTACATAGAAAAAGATGGTGTTTGTGGCGGGAAAAGTTTTCGTGGGACGAAAAATTAGGAAGTATAGAGACTTGAAGAATAGACACGATCGAAGCAAGAGGTTCTCTGTGGAAAAGAGGAAAAAGTGGAGAAAAAAAATTTTTGGGAAGCAGAAAACGGTGTCATAAAAATAATTTTTTTACACAATTTTATTTATTTGATAATAAAAGTTTTTATTACAATATCAAGGAAATGTAAAATATAAAATAACAAGTACAAACTAAAGCAATAAACAATAAATAAAGAAAATAAACAAAAGAGAAATTAAACACCAGCAAACCAAGTAATTAGGAAACATCCGTCTTCAGTCATCAACCCTTTGCCAATCCTGGGAAGGGTACAGGTATTCGCCAGACCAGTACTGACATAGACACAAACTGACGTGAATCTGTCAAATAAACAAATATATACGTATTTATAGGAATAATAGTAAATAGAGTTTTTTTTTGATTACCGCGGTTCCATTTCCCTTAAGTTGAGGGTGCGCGACTAGAATTAGGTAGTGAGCTCAGTCCCTAAGGTATCGTCGGTTAGGTCCCATTGACCCCAAGATAAAAATAAAAAAAAAACCTGTTACTAAACAATTTCGTATATGTTCTGTGAAAATAAGTGTCATAAATAGACAGGGACTACATGTACTGATACACCGGCGATAAAAAAGAAAAAAGATACACTCCAGTGAAGTCTAAAGAAAAAGGAAATACCTACATATATTAAAATAGTTTTTTTAAATCTAATTCCTAATATATTTGAATTGTTGCACCTATTTGAATTGTGAAACTTTGGAAATTTTAATTTTTGTCCAAATTGTTTAAAACAAGAAATTCTTACATCTAAATTTAATACCTTCTCTTTAACAATTTTAAAATTAAATTTCATTTAAAAGCCAATATTTAAATTTTCCTTTGAATAATTCCGTTATACATATATATATTAATGTAATTAGTTTTTTTATTGTTAATAAAATGAAATTGTATAGTGATAAGGAAATATGAAAAATTTTAGTTTTTATTAAAATGAAGTGCTAGATTTGTAACTGGCGGCGTTAAGTAGAGGAGATTAATTTTGCAGGTCAAAAGTGTTTGGGACATTCAAAAAAATTTTAACTCCAGATGTCACGGAGAGATGTAGTCTCGAGAGGGAGGGCAAAATTATGGCCTAACAGCAGCCAGATAAACTTGAATGAACCAGCGTTGTTGATATTGAGTGTTATATTATATTTTGCTTTACTTCGAAGCCCCATATAATAAAATTTCTTTACAGCTGGTATGAATGTTGACAAGAACCACCCCCACCGGCGAGCTTAAGCCCGGCAATAAGCGAGCATACCAGCGCTGTCAACAATCTGGCCACTTCGTACAACTGGGAGATATTTTCTGCCAGCTGAGTTGTAACAAATTTTTTTTTTTGCACACGCACACATAATAGCAGCTATGACAAATTATGGGCCGATCTTCTTAAATTTTGGAACAGTGATTTTCATGCATATGAGGATATTTCACGTCGAATTTCAACATAATAACGGTATTATTAAGTATTAACGTGGATTTCGGAAGTGGGCCTTATATGGGGGACATAGTCAAATATGGACCGATATTCTCAAAATCCTGCAGTTTGATTTAGGCATGTATGTAAATGATCCGTGTAAAATTTTGGATTGGTACCCTTATTTATAAGAGATTTATGAGTGGGGCATACGGTTAAAAATAGACCGAAATTCACAAAATGTTGTGGGATGATTTTTGTATATATGTAAATGATTTGTTTAAAGTTTTGAGTCGGTACCGATATTTATACAATATATATAGGGATAAATGTATTTTTCAGATGTGGTCCTTGTATGGGAGCTATGACCAATTCTGGGCCGACCACCATAAAATTTAGTACAACAATTTATTTGCCTATAAAGATTATTCCTGTTAAATTTTAGCCGTTTAACATTATTTATATCTGTTTTATACGTATTTAAGTGAATTTTGGAAGTGGACTTCATATGGGGTCTATAGTCAAACATGGACCGAACTTAAAAAAGTTTCGTTTTGTGATTTATTTTTACATAAACCTTATTTTTGCTGAATTTTGTCTTAATATTCCAATTTTATAGGCATTTATGTATAATTGAGCAATATTTCGGGAAGATTTTTGTATGGGGGCTATGAGAAATCATGGACCGATTCATACTATTTTCCGCACACTTTCTTCTTTTATCATAAAAACAACGTATACAAAATTTCATGGTATTATCTACAATATATTTCAAAATATTGCAATAAAATGGACAAAAAATATCAAATTTTTATGGAGGTTGTCTCTTATTAAGAAAAATGAGAAGTGAACAGGAGGCAATATATTAGAAACTTTTAATTTCCGAGTTTTACCAGGAATTTTTGAATTTTTTTCTTTCCAAACCATTTCCTGAGAATTTCTAATCGAATAAAAAAAATCAGCCAAATCGCTCTAGCCGTTTTCACGTGATGCCATTACATACATGGACCATTTCATTTTTACATATATAGATAACTTTTATACAAAAACTTAATTAAATTCAAAGAAATTTAACATTTTTGTAATAAACCAAAAATTTTTTTGTTGTGCGGATGTCAGCTGTTTTGTGCTGTCACTTACAATTAATTAGCAAATTTGTTTGCAACAGGTTCGTCCGCAACGGCACGGATAGTAACAAAACAACTAACGTGTTCTACACATTTTCTATTTAACAGAATCAAGTCAGCTGATTCGGAACAGAAAGTAAAACTTAAGTTTAAGGAAATATGAACTAATTTCGTATTTAAATATCAAGCTAAAAACATGCCATAATTTTGCCTTAAATCAGTATATAAAAATGCTAAATATGCTAAAATTTGTTTTAAAATGATAAAAAAAAATGTGCTAACTAAATTTTTTAAAATACTTTCTTGAAATAATTTTTAAAAAATTGAAGTAAACATGATCAAAAAATTAACTTTTTGTATTAATAACTCAGAACTCAGAAAAAAAACTAATTGAGATTCTGTTCAGGAGGCCAACCCCAATATTTAATTATGATAAAAGTATGGTAGCACTATGGAATTTCAAAAATATATAAACAACTTCTTCATTTAACAAATTGTTGTAAACTAAATGGACAGAAAGGCAGCAGCCATAGCCCCAGGGAGGTCCAAGCGTAATCGCTTTCAGACAGAGGGTGAAAAATCGCCTAACCGGAGGAAGGTTGCCGACAAAAGAATCGCTCCGGGACCCACATCTACCACGACTACATCCGCCAGACGACCCTTTAATTGGGTGGTTAAAGACCATCATCTAATGGCTCTGGCGACAGAGAAAGACGGTACCATCAATCCTGTGGTAACAGAATGGGGTGCTATCGAGTCCAAATTAGCTGAGCTCGTTATGGAATACTTGAGGACTGGTACGGCACCTCGATTTGACTCTGGTGAAATTCACCGGGGATACAGGCTGATCAAATGCATGGACGAGTTCTCAAAGGACTTTCTTAGCAAATGTATCGCTAATATCAGTGGCGCATGGTAGGGTTTAAGCCTTAAACTGATCCCTGCTCAAGATATTCCGATGAGACCGCGTGCACTTATTTGGTTACCAAAGATGGCAACCGATGCACATAAGATGTTGCATTGTTTGAAGCTGCAGAACCCCAACATCCACATGGATGAATGGTTCATCATCCGCATTGATCAAGGCGAAGGCCACACATGCCTTATACTCACCATCACCGAATCTGGCTCAGTTGAGCTTGAAAAGGCGGGTTTCAAGGTGTTCTTCGGAGTGAGGGACGCTAAGGTCAAGGTGTTTCGGCTCAAAGGAACAGGTAGCAGTGAAACGGATGAGGTTGAAGTTGCAAACTCTCTGCTCACAGATATGAAGCTATCGGAACCCCCCAAGCCTACAATGGCGCTTAAAGTGGTGCAGAAAAATCTGCAGCACTCGAAATGTGCTACAGATAACCTTCGGGTACTCTTATGGTGTTTTATTTTCTGAAATAAAATGTTACACATTTATTATGTACATTTTTATAATGTTTACCCCACATTTTAAAGATGTTGCATTTTTAATGGTCAGAATAGAACATAAAATCACAACAGTGTAACACTTTTTCATGTACACTTGTTTTTGTTTTTTTTTTTTTTTTGTTAAAAGAGAAGCAGATAGCTCCCTGGTAAGATCGCTTGAAATAAGACAATGAATATCTCTCAAAAAGACCAATGCCACCTTCCCGACTAATAGGCAAATTCTTCTTAAACTATAAAAATTATATATATAAACATACATAAGAAGTAGGATATATTGTCCTATGAAATTCGATATACTACATACATCAACTTCAGATTATTCATTAATTACGTTCTCTACAAAGCCTTTCACTCGCGGTTGTAGATTTCTTTCCATAATCATATCAAATATTTCATCATCATCAGATGATGAAGTCATCCAAAAGTTTTTCAGCACAAAGTAGTAATATTTGCCATTTTGTATATATTTTTTTTGTTTCTTAACACAAAAACACATTCATAAACAATACAAATGTCAGCTGTTTTATCGTGCGATTCTCTCCATCTAAAAATACAGAGTGTTTCACACAACACAACATTTTTTAAATTTATAGTGTGACATTTATAGAAAAGAACACACTACACTTTAGCAATGTTGACATTTTTTCAGAAAAGAACACAAAAAAAGGTGCGAAATGGGAAAAACGTGTAACATTTTTGCCAGAAAAGAAAACGCCCTTAGTTGAAGACGTAAGGGGTTTCCCGGCCTCAGCATATAATATCCTCTATGCACGAAACAATGGTAGGCCAAGATCATGTATTATTGGCAAAAAAATCTATTAACATCTTTCTTTGTACGCAGCTTAGTTCAGAGGACCTTACAGTAGCAAGGGTCGAGCTACCGTGCAACAGCCTCTTGATTGCCTCCAGCTATATGGCACATGAAAAGACAGCAAAGAAACAAATGAAAGGGGTGAGTCTTTACTTAATTTCATTAATTCCAGCAAACTAAGTATATGTAATTCTGGTAACACGCCTACATTCATTTTTCCAAGTTCGGACAACTATAATGGATGGGACGAATTATTAGATATTACACTAATTAATGATAGGTCTAAGGTATCAGTAGATAGGAGGAGAGTATACAGTGAAAGATCGTTCTCTGACCATAACTGGATTCTCTTCGAAATTAGACTTCAGAACTCGACAGAGAAAATACAATTTAGGAACCCAAGAAGGACTGATTGGTTCAAATTTAATGGGATCCTGAAACATAAACTTAAGAATATGCCAGTTGTAGAAGATTCAATCACTAGTCTTGAAAGATTGGAGGAAAACTTTAGTAAAACTGTAGTCAAAGCTTTTGAAGTTTCCTGTCTAGTCACTAAGGCTAAGAAAAGCTTCCCTCCATGGTGGAATTCGGAGTTATCTAAACTACGTAGGAAAACTTATTGTCTTCCTCAATTGCTAAGTTTATTTTCTTTTTATTTTCATATTTCTAATTTAAGTAAAAATAAGTTTCTTTTGTTAATAGTCTGTAAGGATTTATATTCATAGACTGAATAAATAAATAAATAAAAAAAAAAACTCGTAGGGCCTTTAACATTAGCTATAATAGTAAACCATGGCAGCCTTTGACATGGCAGCGATTGACAGTTTCGCACCATTCAAGTCACCTAGGTCGGATGGTATCTTGCCAAAGATGCTACAACGTGCAAAAAGGCATATCATTCCCTGGCTTCATAGAATTTTTACGCTCTGTCTCTCCCTCAACCATGTTCCGGTAAACTGGAGGATATTCAAGGTCGTTTTTATTCCCAAAATTGGCAAAAGAAGTCATGAGAAGGCGAAGGACTTTCTTCCAATTAGTCTTTCATCTTTCCAGCTTAAGACGTTGGAAAGACTCATTGACGCTCACATTAGGCAGCGCCTTGAGGGTTCAACATGGCTCTCAAACAGTCAGCATGCCTACCTTAAGGGTCGCTCTACAGAGACAGCTCTGCATGAGGCTGTAAGAGTTATAGAGAGAGATCTCGAATTTAAACAATATACAATGGCAGCCTTTCTGGATATAGAGGGTGCTTTCAATAATGTTACTACTCTTGCAATTCAGCAAGCTCTTACTAACCTACACGTTAAAGAATACATCAATAAATGGTTGGTTACCATGTTGAATTCAAGAATAGTCACAGCAAATCTTGGTAATACCGTTAAGTCCAAGCAAGTCGAGAGAGGCACTCCACAGGGAGGAGTAATGCCTCCACTACTGTGGCTTGTCGTTATTCACTCGATTCTCATGAAAGGGGATAAAAGTTGTCGCTTATGCGGACGATGTGGTGATACTCGTACCAGGTCTGTTTCCGGACGTGATCAGTGAGATTATGTCCACTGCTTTGGGGTTGCTCGACAACTGGGCCACGGTTAATGGTCTTGGGGTGAACCCAAGCAAAACGGAACTTGTACTATTCACGACGAAGACCAAGATTTCAAGCTTCAAACTTCCAAGGTTGAAAAACTGCGAAATCCCCCTTTCATATAATGCAAAATATCTAGGCATCATGCTGGACTCTTAATTGTCATGGAAGCTAAATATTGTTGAGTATGGGTAAAAGGGTAAAGAAGGCAACGGTGGCCTATTACACCTGTCGTAAGATGTTTGGTAGAAAATGGGGACTTAGTCCTTGCATAGTTAAATGGATGTATACGGCTATAGTACGTCCAATTCTTACCTACGGATCTCTTGTATGGTGGACTGCAACTAGAAAGAAGTGTGTCGTAGACCAACTATACAAAGTCCAGAGATCAGCCAGCATTGGCATAACTGGCGCATTTAGGACTGGTCCTTCAGAGACACTGAACACTATGTTGCACCTTATGCCAATTGACCTTCACATAATGGCCACTTCTGCCTGCAGCGCAGCGAAGCTTCAAGCGTCCGTTTATTGGAGATTGAGAATATATGGCCACGCGGGGATTCTTGGGTATCATTTTCAGACATTTTCTTACAAAGGCTGAGTATAGATGGCGTAATATAGACACATGTTGAATAGCCAAGTTGATGTGGCCATCTTTTAACGAGAAACGTACTATGCAACTGATAACCCGGAATAGGAAGGATATATCAAGGTTGCTGGCAGTATTAACGGGACACTGGATGTTAGGCAAGCACGCAAATCGCCTGGGACTTCCTTTTAACGACCATTGTAGTAGCTGTAAGAATAGGGGAAAAGAGGGAACGATTTTCCACCTTCTCTGCGAATGCCCACACTCAGGCATAAATTCATGGGAAACTATACATTGAACAACCTTGGTGAGGTAGCCGGGTCAAAACTCAATGACCTACTGAGATATCTCACACCTACAGGTTGGGTCTAGCAAGACACGCCTTTCTTGTACTTATCTTAGCTACAGCATGTTGTATAAGACTTAAATCTGACGAGTGGTGTGGTCTTTTAAAACGGGGTCCCTTCGACTAGTAAACCAACCAACCAATTGGACAGAAGCTGCATCATTCATATTCTCTTCATCTAAATTCGTTGGTTTAGTTGTCATTTAATGTTTTTATATTTCTTCAGTGTACCAACCTTTTTGTACAATGGCGACTGCAAATTATATATGCAATCATGCTTTTGTACTTCTTCAATTGATTTTTCTATAATATCACTTATTTTCTTTTTGTTGGAAAGAAACGATTTATACTTTAAAATACTTTTTGTACTTGTTTTTATGTTTATAAATATAATCAATTATTCTTAGATTATTTTGTTTTTATGAAAAAAAATAATAATTTTAGTTTATTTTCAATTTTTCATTTGTTAAATAAAGAAGTTTATATAATAAATAGTCAATTTATTAAATTATCAACAGGTTATTGGCCCAGGAATCAAGACGGCTCAGGATATTAAAACAACATTTGAAAAATTAAATCGTTATAATTATTTTATATGGAAGCGAAAAGCCGAATGTTTTTTAATACGGGATGACACCTGGTGTGTTATAAGAGATCAGATTTCAGAGCAGCCAGATGCACAATGGCTTCGTAAAGACGAATCAGCTAGAGCCTTAATATTCTTGATGATAGATGACGATCTTTTTCATTTAATTGATGAAGCTACAACAGCAAAAGAAGCATAGATGATGCTGAAAACCCAATTCGAAACATTTTCATTTAGCGAATGTGTTTTTATAATGAAAAAATTATGTAAAATTCAATTAGATGAGTCTGATAATATGGAGCATCATTTAAATGATATTCAAACTGAAAAATGTGAAGTCGCAATTATACTAAGGAGTTTAACCGAATCTTATGACGTTTTAGTTACAACTTTAGAAGCGAGTAGTAAGGGTATTCCATCATTAAAGGTTGTAAAAGAGAAATTAATTGAAGAATCGAAAAGAAGAAATCAAAAGAATAGTTTTGAAGATTCAGCTCTTAAAGTAAAAGTTTATCCAGAGAAGAAAGCTAATGTCCTTAATAATATAATATGCTGTTTTTGTCAAAAACCCGGACATATTCGTAGAAACTGCCAAGAGTATCAAAATTATATAAAAAGAAAAATAAAACAAACGATGTTACTGAAAGCCCTGTAAAAGATGAGGGTGAAATATGTTTCTGTGTTACGTCTGAAAATGAAGAAAATTAATGGTAAGTAGACTCAGGTGCTACAAGTTACATTTGTAATAGAAGAGATAATTTACAAATGCTATAACGATGATATCTGTTGCAAATGGTTATGAATTAAAAGCTTGTGGAAAAGGTTCATGTGAAATGAATGTATTGAATGGTAATGGTGTTATTCAAAAGATAACTGTGAAAAATGTATTGTACGTACCAGGCATTGAGAGTAATCTGTTGTCTGTTAAAAAATTAACCGAACAAGGCTTGAAAATAATATTTTACGATAATTTATGTGAGATTTGGAATAAAAATGAGATATTGACTACTGCATTGATGACAAAAGGATTATATAAAATCAAAACTTCTAATGATAATACAATCAAACAACATGCAATGGTTGTTAAAAGATGTGTTCATTACTAGCATCGAGTTTTTTGTCATCGTAATATTGATATTGTGACAAAGGTTCTATTAACAAATAACAAACTTGTTGACAAATGCAATTGTGATGATGTATGTGAAATCTGTATTCAAGGAAACAACAATCTAACAATATTTTAGATCTAATCCATAGTGATGTATGCGGACCTATGCACACTCAAACGCCAAGTGGAAAAATATTTTTTGTTACATTTATTGATGATTTTAGTAAGTTTATCAAAGTTTACCTGCTTCTCACAAGTCTGAAATATTTAATAAAATTAAAGAATATTGCGAAATGGTTAATACTAAATTTCGAAGATATCCAAAAGTAATAAGATCTGATCATGGAGGTGAATACGTAGGATCAATGATTGCAGATTTTTGCAAACAAAAAGGAATAAAGCAAGAGTTTACCACGCCTTATACGCCTGAGCAAAATGGGGTAGCAGAACGACGGAAATGGTGCGATGCATGTTGTTGGAAGCTAATCTTGGAAAATGTTATTGGGGTGAGGCGTTTATAACGGCAGCGTTTATTCAAAATAATTTGATTACTAGATCAACAAATAAAATTCCAATAGAAGTTTGGGAAGGTAAGCGCTTAGACTCATACAACTTTGAAATATTTGGATCGTTATCATTAGTTCACATCCCAAAAGAGAAAAGAAAGAAGTTAGATCAAAAAGCCAAGTATTTAATGTTTGTTGGCTACTCTGAGGAGTCCAAAGGCTTACGGTATACACTATAAAATTTTATCTAAAAAAGTACAAAACAAAAATTTATTAACCAAAAATCGATTTGTTTTCATTTGAGGATAAACATAATAATTAAAGCAATCTAGATGTAATTCAAAATGAGAATGTTTCACAGCAAAATAATGAAAATAATAGTGATGGAAACGATGAAGATGAATTTTTTGATACAGAACCAAATGAAAGAGCAAATTCTCCAGAAGTAGGTGTCATCTCAGATGATTCAGTTTTAGAAGAAGAAACTATAAGTCAACCACCACAAATTTTGAGAAGAACAACAAGATCAACAAAGGGTAAAGTATACAGAAAAAAAAATCATGTTTTTTTCAATTAAACCTTTAATTGATTTTAAAATAATTTTCAATTAAAATTTTAATTGATTCAATTACTTTTTCTGATATTTTCAATTAAATCTCACATTTTTTTTTTAATTGATACTATCATTTTGTTTACAGGTCCGATTTCAATTAAATTTTTAATTGATCCCACAAATATTTTAATTGAAACTCATTTTTATTTTTTTCTGTGTACCTGAAAGATTGCAAGTTATTGTCACTAAATTTCTAAATGAACCAAAAACGATTGATGAAGCTTTGAAGAGAAAGAACAACATGGTACATGGGTATTAACAGATATTCCAGAAGGTCGCAAGATAAAAACTGATGCAAATGAAAATATAATAAAATATAAGGCAAGACTTTTGGCCCAAGGCTTAATCAGAAATTCGGAGTGGATTACGATGAAGTTTTTGATCCAGTAGTGAAGCAAACTACTTTTCGAATGTTTTTGACGTTAGCTGGTGAAAAACAAATGATAGTTAAACAATTTGACTTAAACACTGATTTTCTTTATGGAGTTATCAACGAAGATATTTATAAGAAGCAAGCAATCGAATTCGAACTAGAAAACAATAAAGTTTGAAAGCTCAAGAAAAGTATATATGGCTTAAAACAATCTGAATTTGTAAAAATAATTTTAAAATCTAATTTTAAAATATCTGATATGGGTGATATCAATTTTTATTTCAGAATCAAAATTGAGAAGGGGATAGATAATTATTTTGTAATCAGTCAAGCAAATTATATAATTTAAATTGTTGAAGATGCTGGATTTGTAAATTGCAAACATTCGAAAATTCCAATGGATATTTGATATTTAGAAGATATTACTGAAAGTGATTTAATGCTATCAAATGAGAAATATCATCACTTAATTGGTAGCTTATTGTATCTAATAATTGTATCTAATGATATATCAACAGCAGTTTCAATTTTGAGTAGTAAAGTTAGTAAACCAACGTATAGAGAATGGACAGAGTTAAAGCGATTAATCAAATATTTAAATGGAACGAAACATCTGAAATCAAAGTTAAGCTGCAACAATAATAAAGGTTTATATGGTTTTGCAGACGCTGATTGTGCTCAATGTTAAATTGATCTTAAATCTAACAGTGATTTTCTTTTTAAATATAATGGATCCTGTATTTCATGGTGCTGTAGAAAACAAGAATGTGTATCTTTATCTTCAACAGAAGCTGAGTATATTTCTCTAACTAAGGCATCACAAGAAGCAATTTGGTGACGAAGAATTAATAAAAAACGCAACAATAATCTACGAAGATAATTAGAGTTGCTTACAGTTAACTCAAAATGAAAATTCAGTAGAAGAACGAAACATATTGAAACAACATACAATTTTGTATGTGACTTAATTGAAAAAGATATTCTTAAATTTTTATATTGTCCGACAACTCAAATGGAAGCTGATATACTTATAAAACATCTGCAAGCTACTAAAATTAAAATTTTTCGTGAATTAATTGGATTGATATAAAGTCAAATCGAGAAGGGGTGTTGGAAAGAAACGATTTTTACTTGTTTATGCGCAAATGAAGTAAATGCCCATATGTAGTTATTGCTAAGTGTACAAAAGGCGAATTGGAATATTCCTGTTGCTCTTCACCATTTGTTCTCTCTTTTTTGGCATCTCTTGTGAACTAGCATTAAACCATGGTGAAACTATACCAGGTGACAGCATAGCGGCAGCTGATTATTTTTTGCTCTCTTCATGGTGAAATTGAAAATGTCAAAAAGTTGTTTACAAATAGTCAAAGTTTATATAAAAACGTTACAAAATTATTTTGTTTTTGAAAAATTGAGTTTTTATCGCCGTTTTATCTGCGTAAAATAGCTTTTGAGTTGTTTTGCTACAAATTTTAGTTTTTTTTGTAAGATAAATATTAAGATTCCTATTTATGGTGATTTTTTTTTGCTGCAGAAAAATGCGTTATAGTTATACAATACCTATACATACATTAATTTTGAAAATAAAGACTTTTGCATGTTTTACTTTGCAAAATTACGTATTACTTGTATATTTAAATAAATATTATGCGTAACTTAAAGAAAATTCTTTGAGAAAATAAAAGAAACAAAAAAAAAATCACAATTGTTGTGTACTTCAAAATTAATGGCTACGTGTTGTACGATACTAAAGATCCCCGCGGAAGAGCTTGTGGAGGTTCGGCAATTCTTATAAAGAACAGAATAAAACATTATCTAATGAATAACATAAGTGAGGATTACCTCCAAGCAACAAACATTTGCATTGAATTCTGTCAATACAAATTTGTTTTATCATCGATTTATTCTCCGCCTCGATTCTCAATAAAAGAACACCAATACCATAACTTCTTTAATTCCCTTGGAGCTAGATTTTTAGTTGCTGGCGACTTTAACGCCAAACACACATTTTGGGGTTCACGTCTGGTAACCCCAAAGGGTCGCGTACTCTTCAACACCATTGCTCAAATGGGCTTAGATGTACTCTCAAGCGGACATCCCACCTACTGGCCGACGGACCGACGGAAGATTCCCGATGTTATTGACTTTGGAGTAGTGAAAAATATCCCTGTAGAATGGATGCAAGTGGATCCTTCATTAGACTTGTCCTCAGATCACTCTCCTACTATCATTTCAATGCATTTCCCTCAAGTGTGTGGGTCTCCATTTAGAAACATGACTAAGACCCGAGTAAGCTGGATAAAATACAAAAAGTATTTAAGTTCTCATTGCACGGAAAATATTTTGTTGAGAACTACCGACGATATCGATGAGTCGATTGGCAACTTTACCGAGGACCTTCGACGAGCTGTGCATCACGCTTCCACTTATCACGTTGAATGTAGAAATAGGACAAACAGAACTTATTTATCTGAACTCGAACATCTCCTATCAGAAAAAAGAAGAATGAGAAGAGAGTGGCAACTTCACAGGTCTCCTGAACTGAAAGCTAGGCTACGGGTATGCAGAGATATACTAAGACATTTTTTAGAAACCCAAAGAACGGCTTCACTTAGATCCTACTTGGAGGGTCTTGATAGTACCCCACAATCTGACTACTCGTTATGGAGGGCGGCAAGAGGTTTAAAAAGACCAGTGAGAGGAAAACCTCCTTTGCGAAATCCGACTGGTGACTGGGCTAGAAACGATTCCGAGAAAGGGACATTATTTGTTAACCATTTAAGAAATGTGTTTACTAAAAACAACTCAAATAACGTATCTGATTTGCCACCTCTCGTTATTAGACCTCCTGTACCTCTAAGACTCAACTTTGGTGATGTCCAAAGCGCTATTGGTACTCTGAACCTTAGAAAGGCTCCAGGTATGGATAAAATCAGCAATAAAATGCTTGTGGAGTTACCTCGTGTAGCTAGAAGAATTATCCTCTTTATCTTCAACGCTATTTTACGCCTAGAATACTATCCTGCAGATTGGAAGGTGTCTATGATCACTATGATTCCTAAGTCAGGGAAGGATCACACCAAAGTAGAGTCATATAGGCCAATTAGCCTACTGCCGACAATTTCTAAACTGTTCGAAAAATTGTTAATGACTAAGTTGATTCCAATTCTGAACGACACTGAATGCATTCCTAATCATCAATTCGGCTTCAGAGCTAAACACAGCACCATCGAACAAACACACAGATTGGTAAATGTGATAAGAGGGTCGTTTGAAGACAAAAAATACTGCTCCGCCCTTTTCATTGATGTGTCCCAAGCGTTCGACAAAGTTTGGCATGACGGTTTAATGCACAAAATAAAATTAACTCTGCCTGCTAACACCCATAAACTTATGGAAAGCTATTTATACGGTCGCAAATTTAAAATCAAAGAAGGCAATTTTTTAAGCCCCGCTCAGCCAATTGAAACAGGTGTGCCACAGGGTAGCATACTGGGTCCTACTTTATATTTGATTTATGCCTCCGACATGCCGTCAGACCCCAAAATCCACACGTCAACTTTCGCAGACGATACAGCCTTTATCAGCGTTCATAAGGACCACCAAGTAGCATCACAGAATTTGCAGAATTATGTTTATAAACTAGAGAATTGGCTAGAGCTTTGGAAAATCAGGGTTAATGAACAGAAATGTATTCATATCACTTTCACATTGCGAAAAGAAACTTGCTCGTTCATCAAAATAAATAATCAAATTATTCCTCAACATAATGAAGTCAAATACCTCGGCATTCACCTCGACCGCCGTTTAACTTGGAAGTCTCATATTGAAGCGAAACTTACACAGATGAGATTAAAAGCAGTGCAACTTAATTGGCTAATTGGCAGAAATTCTTCACTAAAGTTGGACTGCAAACTATTGTTGTACAATGCAATTCTAAAGCCAATCTGGTGCTATGGAATTCAATTATGGGGTACTGCCTCAGCATCAAACATTGAAAAAATTCAAAGGGGTCAAAATAAAATTCTACGTATAATTACTGCAGCTCCATGGTATGTTAAAAATTCTCGAATTCACAAAGATCTATGCGTGCCAGTAGTAAAAGATGAATTTACAAAACACGCGTCAAAGTATGTCAGCAAACTTGAACACCACCCAAACCCACTTGCACGAGACATCCTTAACTTTAGTGGCCATAATCGGTTGAGAAGGAGGGATACCCTTGCTTTAACTCAAGCGCAACATAGATGACTGGATCAGTTGATGTGAAATTTTTTTAGTATCATAAAATTTTTGTCTAGCACTGGCTGGGCTTATTATTTTCTCTTTAGTATTAAGATTTGAATACTTATTGTCATTTCATTATATGAAGATTCAATAAATAAATAAAGGCTAAAAAAAAAAAAAAAAAAAAAAAAAAAAAACAATTGTTTTCTGTTTTTATCCATGTTTGTATATTTGTTTTCTTTATTTTATGCTAGATGTTTTTGACAGTAACGAAAGTATTACACAAACAAAAATGCCTGTTGTTCTTGCCTTGTTGTAATTGTTGTAGCAATGCTGTCACCTGGTATTTAATTTCACCATGCGACTAACAAACTCTAGGTTTGAATGGTTTTTATTTCAAACTTGTCACGACGTCGAAAAAATTAGATCTGGACACCCTAATTTACACGATTGAAATTTTCTTCAAAATTGCTATTCAAAATGGTTCAAACTTGTGTTAATCGTGTAAATCTAGCTTAATTTTATGATAACAATATATTTGCTAAATACACACCCGGTATCCAAGTCTATCGAGATACTTTGGTACATACACTTTGAGGCTGTGGTAACACTGCTGACAATTACCTTTCCTGCAGAGACCTGTGCCGATGTGTTGGAAGGCGCATTAATTTAGCCGCCCATACATTGTAAACTTAAAAATAATACAGATTTTTCTGTTTGTTCCTTTATATGTAATTTAATATAATGATTAAAATTTTACTAGATTTTTTAATTTTTACAATTGAAGTAATATTTCTATTAGCCGTGTTACAGTCGATTTTAGGACGCCGCTGATAGTTTTTAGTAGCGACCGTTATTGAATTTGGAAGGCGCCAGTCTCTGCTATTAGCTTATTTTTAGTGTTGTCAATTTGGTGCGGTTTGCATCATTTTTGGTGCTTTTTTAAATTTTTTGTGAGAAAAATTCCTTAGTTGGTGCGCGGTTTTTAAATTTTCCAAAAAAATTCTTATCATGAAATCTATACGATGAAAAAGTACCGCAAAGAATGTATTTTAAATACGAATGTGAAATAAATGTATACGTACTATCAAATTCGTCACAATAAGGTTATTGTTAAAGGTGAATAAGGTGAAAATCTTTGTTTGAAAATTAAATTAACATTTATTAAACATGGAAATAAAAATTCTTGTATAGCGGGATTTGAACTGTAGAATTACAACTAGTGTTACATTCCCAGTGGATAAGGCGACCAGATTTTGCAAAAGAAAAAAATGACATTAAGAAAAATAGTAAACAATTTATTTCAATTCAATGTTTGCATTTTTTACATACAGTTACCATTTACTATTTTGAAAAGCGAAAGTTCAGTCAGCAAGAGTATGAACAGAACAAGCACGACACGACCACAGAGTATAACAGAGGTGACAGAAGGGGATAGAATATATAGTTTTATACTTGTCTCTTTCTTTGAGGCCTGCCTTTTTGTTTTCTTTATGTTACTATTTTTCTGGCGCAATAAAATTAATTTTTGGCACAGAGTATTTTTGTATTGTTGTATTTGATACAACCATAAAAAAATGCATTTATATCATCTAACGAATGCACAAACTCCACAATGCATACCACAAAGTATAACAATTATTAAAATACAATTTAGTTAGTTATTAAAATCACAAAAATATAAACAAAATTTCAATTCAAATATTCTAACTCAAATTATTTTGTTTTTGCCACAAAATTCTTGTTGTATATAGTGCTTTCCTTTTTCACATTACAAATTTACTACCAGAAAATATGTTCTTTCTCTTTTTAATATACCTGCCTTTTTAGCTGATTGTAGCGATTTTGAAACGCCAATGTGGGCTGTCACTTTTTCGCATGTCAAATTTATACATATAGTCTGAACACCTTCAAACAATATCATGTGTTATTTATCTGTGTGCAATACATATGACATTTTTGTATTTAGAACGAGTTCTATTTTCAAGTGACAAACCATCTGACATGAGCTGTTTTTATAACAAACATTTTGTGGCGGCAAAAATTAATTGAAATTTTAATAAATATAATTTATACCTAATAGTTAAACAAAAATACAAAAAAAACTACACAAATTTTTTATTGAAAATAGAGGGAAAAATTGAAAAGGAGTTAACAAAAGTAAGTACATATGTATGTGACATAACCAACATATGAACATGTAATTTATAAACCGTATGTAAAACTCAAATTTTGACATACACATGAAATCACATATAGGTAGAAAAGTGATAAATACACATAATGTGAACACAGCTTTATTTGTTAAATGTGGCGATTCTCATTCTACTTGTTCTGTTCATACTCTAATCTCAATAAAAACAAATATTGATCTAAAATTAATGATGGCAAACGATGACTGAGTATGAAAAAGATGACTGAAAGAGGACACAAATTTTATAGATGACAGCGAGTTAAAATAGATGATTGTCCTCCAAAATAGATAACGTATGGTCACCTTACAGTGGAGCCTTAACAAATGTTATTCAAAAAATTCGAGAAGTGCTTAAAATAGAAAACAAAAATAATTAAAACAAGAGTGCTATATTCGGCTATGCTGAATCTTATATACCCTTCACCTTTGTTTTGGATGCATAATTATATTATATACATACATACATATATATATTGTATTGTTACGTTTTTACCTTTTAAAAACGGTGGTTTGTTTCCTTTAAATAAACCGGATTATTTTTAATTGCAAAATAAAAGCGTCAAGTAGTTTGAAGAAAATATAACGAGACTTAATTTATTTAAATGTACACAAACACAATTAAAATGAACACACTTACACACTGCCGTATTTATAAAAAATAAAGTAGGCTTGAAGTGTGCTTTAAAACAAAATTTTCATACAAAATTTTCTTAAAGTACACTTGAAGTCTACTTTAATTTTTTATAAATACGGCAGTTAAAGTTTTCGAACACTTTGTTTGATCAACGCCATCTGTAGATGAACAATATTAATACACTAAGTTTTTTTGATGAAATGTTCAGAGGTTGTCTCGGATTTTTGCTCCTATCTCCGTTATTTATGGAGGAATTTTGCTGATTTTAAATAGCAAACTTCTCGAAAGCATGTCTGACAGAATTCGTGAAGATTTGGATCCCGAAGATATCTGGGGACTTCAGAAAATTGATTTCAACAGTCAGACAGACGGACATGGCTTAATAGACTCCGCTATTTATAAGGATCCAGAATATATATACTTTATAGGATCGGAAAATTATATTGTGGAAATTACAAACGGAATGGTATAAAAATACCAAATATCAGGCATGTTCTGAAAATCACTTTTTCGTAGTGATTTGAAATCACTGAAAAGGTGTTCTGTGCACAAAAATTATTGAAATCTAGTGATTTAAAACCGGTCACCTAACAGCCTAATGATTTCAAATCACTTATACTACATTTACACCTACGCAAAATCTAGTACTTAAGGGATTTTGAGCGAAATCTTGTTTATTTCTACTAGATTTCCCATACAAAACAAAATCTAGTTTGTCACGAGATTTTGGCAAAATCTCACAATATCTTGCAATACAACTCTGAATTTGATACTAAAGTACTAAAAAATACAGCACTGAACAAAAAAAATTTGACAGTTTCAAAAAATAAATTAAAAAAAAATAATAAAAAGAGAGGGATATAAAATAAATTTGCAGCAAACTACAGCGTCTACTAAATAAATAAATAAACATTCCTTTGTTTTGTCTGTTTTTGTCATTGACGTCAACTTCGAACACAGTAATTGAAATGTTTGCCGGCTCATTCGAAAATTTTCTATGAACGTTTCTTCCGGCATAATATGCACATCTTCATCATAAAATGCACCGTGGCGAGTCTATAATATAAACGTATTTAGTTAAATTATTTCCCATACTTACGTGTGTCCATTCCAACCTCCTATATAATAATAGCGCGTAGTACATTTGCAGAAGTTTGTGAAACCTTGTGTTTAACAAATGCTGTTGTTTTTTTTTCGTAAAAATGTTAATTCCGATTATTTTTTTTCAGATATATAATATATAATATAATAAAATTTGTTTTTTGTTACTAAAAGTTTACAATATAATTTATTTTCTTTTTCAATCAGCTGTTTTTATTATGAAAATTAAATCCAACAATATGTCAAAAAGTAGTAGTGTAAACGCCAAAAATTTTCTTTAAGATTTTAATTAAAATCTACTAGATTTTGCGTAGGTGTAAATGTAGTATTAGAGCTTTTTGAAGCATTTTTCATTGAACTCTTGTAATAAAACAAACACTTAAAATCATTTGTTCTTTATTTGTTTTTGAAATAAAACTAACTATTTTAAACAGAAAAAACTTAAAATTTACGAATTTAGTAAGACGTTGTATTTTTTGCGGACCATTTTTTTATACCTATTTGTTTACATTTTTCGTGATTTACTTTTTAGTAGTCAGCTGATATTGTTGAGTAACTAAGTTTTAAAGTCGTATGGCATATGACTGATTTATTAAATTAAATTATACATTAAAATGATAAATTTATTAAGATTGTTGAAAAAAATAATAGTAGCCACTAACCTCCTGGCCCACGATGTCGAACGATAACGTTCGCTTAGATAAGACTTAAGACGCAAACTTTTTATCGTATCGTTTGTTTATTCCAACTTAATCGTTGATCTTTTTTTAAAAGTTTTATATAGAATTTATGAAATTGAAAAAAAAATTTAAATTAATTCAATAAAAAAGAAATTCTAAACTTGGTGCGTTTTTTTAATGGCGCGTTTTTTTTTCTTTATTTTGGTGCGTTTTGAAATTTCAAAGTTGACAACGCTGGTTATTTTTGTTACGACAGAGAAAAATAATTTAAGAGAAATATTGTAATATTGTTAATTATTAAAATGTCGAATAGTCATTTATTTTTAAAGTCTGGATTTCCACGTGCTCCGTTGCAGAATGGACTGGGTCGTTATGTGTGTCAACTTCAGAGAGTAACGCTAAAGTTTTGTAAAAATAATGGATCAAGCAAAGGCATGAGGTGAACTATCGTTATAGCATCCCCATACATACATGTCGCACCTGTTCAACAAAAGGGTAGTAACTCAAAATTTTCCATTTTTCAGTAGAGGCAAAAAACTGTTAATGTTAAAGGTATATTATACAAAAAAACTATAACGGTATTTTTTGACGAAAGAGCAGGCAAAATAATGGGAGATTTTTACAGTGGGTATCGTTTTTTTTAAATAAAAAGTGAAAATTATGAGTTAATACCCTTTTGTTGAACAGGTGCGAAATGTCCACACGTAATTACTTGTGTAGTATAAACGAATCATTTTTAGGGAATTCATTGAAAGCAATTTAATAGATTTTGCCAAAGAGAATCCTGGTATCGTAGTATATGTAAAGCCGAGACGTCACCGTACTCCTGTATTAGTAGGAGAATACCGTAAGATACATTTAGTCAATTAGTTATTACTATTTTACATTGGGTGCTATTTTTTAATTAACCATTATTTTGCAGTTAATGGAGAACGTGAGTGGTTAAATTGTCGAAACTCATCTAAGGATGAAATTCTCAAGTGGATAGAACTTTTGAAAACACAAAATGGCCCTTCTAGTGCAATGCGTTTACGAAAAATGTGGCATACAGATATACCATCAATTCAGGGCCCATGGACGCCTTTTACCTTACGTAATCCAGATCATAATTTACTTGATTATCCATGCTATGAACTATCACATCCTCTGGATACTCAACCCTCAGCTACAGAAAAATTAATTGAGTTATTCAAAGAACAACAAAGACTTACTGATGGAAAATCCGACAATGAAATTTTGTCTTCAAAAACGGGCTAAATAAAGCATATATGGTATTAATTGAACGTCCATTGGACATATATACTTATTTTTGTTTATATATTTTTCACCATTAATACTATAGCGAAGTTTAAGGCTATATTAATTAATAGAGTCCGATAAAAACCTGGGTTTACTGCAGGTGGAAACCGAACGAAACTAATGTTTGGTGTTATTGATTCCGCACGGAAAGGAAAACTAAGCGGAAAGAAATATCGATCAATATGTAATTATTCATTCCTGCAGAATGCCGGAATATTGTCTGTTTATAGATGATACCGCAAAAAGGATAAATACTGAGCAACGGAATGAATAATTTTAAATTATACATGCTTCCGCACGAAAAATTTATTTAAACAATAGCGAAATGGAGTGTATAATTCGATACAATATTTAGCCTAATATACAGCCATGTCACAGAACTCAATTCCGATCGAATGTGGTTTTGATTCCGTAAATTGAGTCTTTAGAAAACGAAAAACGACTTTTTTTCTCGGAATGAAGCCACTTTCGATTTCTAAAGTGGAATTGTTATTTCTTATGATTTTATACTGAAAAAAACTCACTACTAATTTATAATGACAATTAAATAATTAATTTTATTATTTCATTGTTTTTTTAGTTCTCTCATTGATACTTCTATTAAATTTAAAAAATTTCAAAGTTGGTGTCAGCAACAAGAAAACTTCTGTCAAAAAATTACAAAAATCAAAAATATTTACACAGCACTGGAATATGACAGAGGAATTTCTTCGTCGTAGCTTTTCAACTGCATTTTGATGTTTTTGTTCATTTAAAACAACAACAATTTGAAATTCTGGTCATTTTTAAAAAATTTTGTTGACTTATTCAAAAGTTCTTTGTTAGCGTATTTTTTTGTTCGCTTTTGTTACACTTTTTATTACAAAAAACTAATGTTTTTTGTTTTTAGGTTAAAATCGAGATTTAAAATTTTTTTGGTAATAAACAAAATCGATCGAAATCTAGAGAAAGCAAAGTAAAAACGATCGATTTGCAAATACGGAATTGAAACCATTCCGATCGAATTATGTGACATGCCTGATAATATGGTGCAAAAATCTTTCTCGAGAACGTCTGGTTTAGATATTATGGAGGCAAAGAATCTCTTTTTTATCGTTCGTCACCCATTGTGGCTTAATTTATGGGAATTGAGGCTTAATTCAATACTTAAGCTATTGGTCCACGATCGTCAGATATAACAACGTTGTCAGAAAAATGTGCAGAAATTGTCTAACAACTTATATATATATATATATATATAAACTTAAAATTTTTGTCTTCCAACGTTGTAAGAAAAAGCATTTTCAGTACATTGGAAGACAAAAAATATTGTCACACATCCAACTTTGACCTCTAACTCCGGCACTTCTTGACTGATAGAGCTGAAAATTTGTGCCTGACCTACTATCAAATAGTACTAACCTTGGTGCAAAGTTCATCCAAATCGGAAGACATCGATTTCAAAAGTTGGGTCACTTGACACGAAATTGCCCATATGTTTACTTTATAAAATTAAAAGAAATCATAAATAAAGTCTATTTGCACGAATTTTCCACGAAAGCACGAAATGAAAAATATATGTATATGTACATATAAACTGTCCAAAGCGCGACCTGTTATTCAACTCATATCTTTTTTTTTAATGCGGACTGACGACGAGTTCTTTGTTAGCGTATTTTTTTTGTTCGCTTTTGTTACACTTTTTATTACAAAAAACTAATGTTTTTTGTTTTTAGGTTAAAATCGAGATTTAAAATTTTTTTGGTAATAAACAAAATCGATCGAAATCTAGAGAAAGCAAAGTAAAAACGATCGATTTGCAAATACGGAATTGAAACCATTCCGATCGAATTATGTGACATGCCTGATAATATGGTGCAAAAATCTTTCTCGAGAACGTCTGGTTTAGATATTATGGAGGCAAAGAATCTCTTTTTTATCGTTCGTCACCCATTGTGGCTTAATTTATGGGAATTGAGGCTTAATTCAATACTTAAGCTATTGGTCCACGATCGTCAGATATAACAACGTTGTCAGAAAAATGTGCAGAAATTGTCTAACAACTTATATATATATATATATATATAAACTTAAAATTTTTGTCTTCCAACGTTGTAAGAAAAAGCATTTTCAGTACATTGGAAGACAAAAAATATTGTCACACATCCAACTTTGACCTCTAACTCCGGCACTTCTTGACTGATAGAGCTGAAAATTTGTGCCTGACCTACTATCAAATAGTACTAACCTTGGTGCAAAGTTCATCCAAATCGGAAGACATCGATTTCAAAAGTTGGGTCACTTGACACGAAATTGCCCATATGTTTACTTTATAAAATTAAAAGAAATCATAAATAAAGTCTATTTGCACGAATTTTCCACGAAAGCACGAAATGAAAAATATATGTATATGTACATATAAACTGTCCAAAGCGCGACCTGTTATTCAACTCATCTTTTTTTTTAATGCGGACTGACGACGAGGCAGGACCTTTGCCTTGACTTTAAAATATGATTTCAATGTATAGCCCAGTAATCTATATACATATATAAAATTGAATGTGTGTTTATTTGTTTATGTGTACCTTATAGGAGACCAAACCTCGGGACCGATATTTTTGAAATTTTCACAGCATTTACCTGGGACTCTGGTATAATTAATAAGGTATTTTTTTTGACCAAGCCCACTTTTACGCACACTTTTTTTAAAATATTGTAATTGGAGACCAAACCTCTAGACCGATATTTTTTAAATTTTCACAGGATTTAACTGGGACTCTATGATTAATGGGGTACTTTTTTTGAAAACGCCCACTTTTTTAAAATTATGTAATTGCTCCCATATAGTTTTTAACAGATTTACTTCAAATTTTATACACATTATATACTCCGGCCAAATTTTGTATGAAAGTTTTAAACTTTTTGTTCTCTATACAAATTTGTTCCTTCCAACGTATTTTTTTATTTGGTAGTATATTGCTCTTAATACTGTTAACGTCGCCATATAACTATGCACCACGCCCACTTCACCGCCCCCTTTTTTAATTCAGATACTTATACCACAACAATGTTTGCTATACAAAATACTTTTTTTGTAATATGTATTTACGTAAAGTTTTATATACTTTTTATCGCC
This sequence comes from Bellardia bayeri, assembly GCA_950370525.1. Lineage (NCBI taxonomy): Eukaryota > Metazoa > Arthropoda > Insecta > Diptera > Calliphoridae > Bellardia > Bellardia bayeri. Next base: position 38,243,797 of record OX493268.1, on the reverse strand, counting down.
CCATTTTTTATAATTAATCTGCTTTTAATCTATATATAGTATATATAAAAATGAATGTGTGTCTGTATGTTTGTGCTTAATAGGAGGCCAAACCCTTGGACCGATCTGCCTGAAATTTTCACAGCATGTTACTGTGACTCTGGAAGGAATAATTGGCATGGTTTTGATTGTACAAACGGGGATGGCACCGCCCATATAACCCAAAAATTTAAATCGCTTTTTTTGGGCATTTTTTGACCTACGTCAATGATATGTGGTACATATGGTATTGGCATAATTAGGAATACGTACCAGGAGAAAAGTGGGTGGGACCACCCACAAAATCGTAATATTGTCTTAACTACTGGCCCGATCGTCATTAAATTTTCACAATAGGATATTCTTACGAAATAAAAAATTCTTGACTATGTAAGTGGACAAAGGAGCATGGCCTCGCCCACTGAAATGCAAAGGCGTTAATTATCCTGTTGAGTTCTTAAATTCACTCGATGTGCCAGGCTTACCACCACATGTGCTAGAACTTAAAATTGGAGTGCCAATTATTTTACTGCGCAATATCGATCACCACGGCTTGCAATGGCACTCGACTTGCAGTAAAAACACCTGAGAAACAATTTAATAGAAGCGACCATTATAAAAGAAAATACAAAGGTACAGATGTACTTTTGCTACGCATTGCAATGCTACCAACAGATTTACCATTCGATTTTAAACAATTTTTCCTGTTCGGTTAGCGTTTGCGATGACTTAACAAAGCTGAAGGTTAATCTCCCGTGTATATGTATATGCTCCTGATGGGAAAAACTAAAAATATTGTATATCCTAAAGCATTGCAATAAATACATTAAAATGAAATAAATAAATGTTTGTAAATATATAAATACGTTTTATTTTATTTTATAACGAGGGGGGGTAGCGAAGTACACCGGGTTTAGATAGCAATAAATATAAAATTTACAAAATTTAATTTTTTTTCTGTTATTTTTTATCTACATGGCATTCGACCCCAATATATCTGATAGTGGGAAAAGCCAGTTCACAGTCTATATTTGATTTCTTATTTAAGTAGTTTATGTTTTTTACGTGAAGTTTGCAAAGCCGATATAAATTATCAAATACTGAAGCTCTTGTACCATCAATAAAGGTAGGTAGGTAGGAAGAAAGGCTAATGTGAGACACCTCACACCTTGACCCAGTGACCAATATGGTCCATTGTGATGCCTTGAATAGAAAAGATACCTGGCCAAAATAACCTATTTAGATATGCATATGCCCTCCACTTGTGCCACCAGCACTCCGTCTTTTGTCGCGTAGCCAGGCCATTCCCATTACGAATCTTATTGGACTCTCCAGCCCACAGCTCGAAACATCCCCTAATTCGCCCAAGAATCCATTGCCCAGCCAACTCATCCTACTGCCCTGCAACCTGGGACAATGACACAGAATGTGCTCAACTGTCTCCAGCTCATCCGGGTCCTCGCATAGTCTGCACATATCCGACAATTCGGATCCCATTCTCACCGCCATCCTGCCTATCATGCAGTGGCCCGTGATAATGCCCATCATGGTCCTTACGCAGACCCTACTCCTGCCCATTAGCGATTCCGAATCGGACTTCCTAAGCACCGGCAACAGCGTCCGTGACACTTGGCAGTCCGTCCGGTTCCCCCAAGCTTGATTGGTCGCACTTAGGTCCAACTGCCTCCATACGTTTATTCCCCTCTATGTCTGAGCCCATTCTTGCCAACTCATCCGCCAACTCAATGCCGACGATGTCTGAGTGACCCGGTACCCAGAACAGCCTAACCGTATACCACCCTAGGGCTCCCTCTAGAACCCTCCTACAACTATCAACTAGCTTGGAGTTCACATAACAGCCCCGTATGGCCAAAAGGGCCGCCTGGCTGTCCACATATATCGTGACCTCCGAACCTCTGTCAATGTTGTCCTTCATTAGTTCCACGGCCTTCAAGATCGCCGGAACTTTCGCCTGAAAAACACTACAGTCGGCAGGAAGACTATATGACATTCTGATGTCCAGATCCTCAATATAGACCCCCCGCGCCCGTGCTCACATAGTCTGTAGAGCCAGGCGATCCTAGGCAATATCCACCTGCCTCAATCTCACACAGGATCCTAGAATGACCCTGCGAGTGACCCTTTAACAGTCCCAGCTCCCTCAGTCTAAGAATGCTTCTAGCTGCCATTCCCATCACATACTGCCCTATGGGCAAAAGATGAAGAATGACATCCAGAGCAGCTTGAGGAGTGCTTCTCATGGCCCCTGTTATGCCGATTGAAGCACACCTCTTAACCTTAGACAGAAGGTTTCTTCGATTAGCCAGTCTCATAGCCTCCCACCAAACACAGCATCCATACGTAAGAATGGGCCTAACCACCGAAGTGTATAGCCATCCCACCACTGACGACCTAAGCCCCCAGCTCTTACCTATCGATGATCTGCAAGCATAGTAGGCATTAAAACCCTTTTTCAGCCTCTCCTGAGTGTTCGTTCCCCATGACAGCTTTCTGTCCAGGAAAACTCGCAGATACTTAGCACTATCTGATAGCCTAAGCTCTACTCCTCCCAGTACCGGCAGCCTGAAATTTTCAACCCTGTACTTCCTAGTAAACAGAACTAACTCTGTCTTCTCCCAAGCCCTTCTCACTAGGCCAAGCTGATAGTTCGCCCAGTGCCCCTTGCATGACTTCGCTAATTGTCGGCAGAAACTTCTTATATCTGTTTTATGTTCATTGATTCTTGTACCCAGCATTATTTTTGTTGTACCAATATACACCAAATTGCACATCTCCCCCTCGTTTCCTTCACATTTTATTTCGTACACAACATTGCCCGTTTTTAGTTTGTCCATCTTCGGTTTGTTATTCGTAAATAGCTGTCGCAATGTGCTGTTTGATTTGTATGCAATTGTTGTTGTGTCATCTGTTATTATTCCCTTTAATGTTTTCATCTCTGTGAGTTTTGGGATGAATGGTACACTGTAAAAATATATTTCATATATATAAAAATAATACGGTACAATTTTATTATGATCAGTCCATACTTAGTCGTAGCTCCCATATAAGGCCCACTTCCGAAAATCACTTTAAAGAGCGTAACGCACTCAAAAATGTTGGTATCGAAATAATATTTAACACAAATATATCTCATATGTATACCAACAATACGGTACAATTTTAATGTGATCGGTTCATAATTAGTCGTATACATACAATACCGTACAATTTTATTGTGATCGGTCCATAATTTCACCTGGTGCCCATTCAAATGTCCTTCCGAAATTGGGGTGCCAATTATGCAACTATCCAGACAAATTTCATAAAAAATGAAATTTTTGTGCAGATTGGTCCATAATTACTCGTAGCTCCCATATAAGGCCCACTTCCGAAAATCACTTCAAAGAGCATAACTCTCTCGAAAATGTTGGTACCCAAATGATATTGAACACAAATATATTTTATATGTATACAAATAATACGGTACAATTTTATTATGATCGGTTCATAATTAGTCGTAGCGCCCATAAAGACCCTCTCTATAATTCATTTTAACTCCCATAAATCTTTTAAAAGTATTTATATCGAGATAAAATTCAACATACATAATATTTATATTCATGACACTAAATTTTTGGATGATCGGTCCACAATAGGTTATATCTCTCATATAACGCCCATTTATGAAAAAAATGTGTGTAGGGTATTAGATTATCGGGGTTGACCGACTATACTTTTTTACCTGTTTTATTATCGTGTTGTGTTGTGTAGTGTTGTATTCTTTGTTTACAAAGAAGAATTTGAAAAAATTTTAATATTAAAAAGAAATATAATTAAAAAATATGGAAAAATTACAAACACAAATCAATTTGAAGAGCTGGTGGAAGAACTAAAAAAAATCTGGCTTAAGTCGGTTTTAGTGACGTTTTTTAAATAATTTTCAAAATCTTATCACTAATAGTTTTAAATTTTAATTCAAATAATTATTAATTATAATTATAGGTCAATTTCGAAATAATTGAAAATACACACGTTTGTATGTGAATGATTATTTTGACATATTGTAATCTTTTATAAAAGTTTGTGGTCCAAAGTACGCTTGAAGCAGTACTTTTCATGCATGTGGCACTCTGTCCCTATCAGTTATTAAATGGTACGATTACCGGTTGCGAACATAAAGGATGTGGCACATGTCAGCACTGACCTACGACAGATAAAAAAGACTTTAACTATGTATAGACGGTCGTCAGATATTACAACTTTGTCAGATCTAGCAATGTGCTAGCAATGTACTGACATTGAAAAATTGTTAGCAAAAGATAAATTGTCAGTTCAGACGACTGTAAGAAAACTAACAATTTCATTGGCACACAATTGTCACACGTACGCAATAGAAGGACACTCCTGTTACGTACTCACCGAACATCGCCCATTGATTTTTTCATACAAACAAAAAATAGAGAAAGCGTCCCACGCAGGTTAATTCAACTTGATTTTATCAGCCAGTTTACAACTGACATACATACGTCACACCCCAGGAATATTAAATACTTCAGCTGATGCACTCACTAGAATACAAACATTGTTTAGAGACAACGAATATGCTTTACAAGCCGTTGATTTAAACTATTTTGCAGCAGCACAAAAATAGTTCTAAAAGACTATATACGTAATAAAGGTAAGTCAACTAATTTATTAACATAAAAATGTTTATCACCTTTAGGTTGTAATGAAGATATTGTGTGCGATACACTTCACATATTCGACTTTTCCGCCCAAAGTTATTACGACACAAAATTTTAAAAGCATTACACAGTTTAGCTCATCCTGGGATACGTGCCACAACAAAACTAGTGACTTCAAGGTTTTCGTGCCCGGTATGAAGAAAGCCGTCGCTAACTTCGTTTAAACGTGTTTAGCCTGCTAACGTTCAAAAACGCATGGACACACTTAAACGTTACCCGATATGTACGAGCAGCCTCACGAACGTTTTTCACATATTAATATTGATATAGTCGTTCCCTTTTTGTGAAGGACAGCGATACTGTCTCTTTCTTGTAAGCTTTGAGACAGTGTAGGTCCCGGTTTACATTATGAATTTTTTGTCGCTGCGATTCTTGCTTTGTAGGCAATATCGGCGAGTCGTATTAAAAAAGGGTACACATATGCATGTACTCGTGAGACACGCTTTGTTCCCTCATTCGTATTTTATATTCATACATGTATGTATATATGTATGTGCTAGCTACAAAATATATAAAAACATGTATATATCCACAAAAAATCTCTGCAACAAAAATTTCACCACAGACTAATCTTAATCTATGAATTTCACAATGTAGACGCAAATACAATTTTAAAGAAGATACGACAATAATCGCAGCAACAAAAATTTCATAATGTAAACCAGGACTAGATTGTGAACAAATAAAGCTCCTGATATACGCAATAGTAATTTAAAAACTTAGTTTAGTGTATGTTATAAAAATAATGTAAATAAAGAATTGATCATTAAATAAAAAAACACTAAATGTATGTAATTTTTTAAATTAATTTAAACCCCTTCTTTTATTTAAAATCATTTCTTTTACTTTCCTCAATGAAATTATTTATTTAGCAGACCTTTAATTACGCCTTCTATGGGGAATTGTTTGGTAGGCCTTCCAATTTCCTTTCTTAAGTAGGCCTTCTATCAGGCATCTAACCTAAGTAGGCAAGGTTTTGATTGTCAATGACACGCTGCAAAGAGGGATTTGTTCATACAATGTTTGGCAAAAAATATAAGAAAAGTTTTTTGAAATTTGTCACAGAGCCTTTGATTAGCTCAATTAACGCCCACCACTTACTGCCCATATAACCCATATTATATTTTTTCCCACAACTTTTTGTTTCTTTACCAAAACTAATTATTTTATAAATAAATTTCAATACATGCATCTAAATATGTATAGACTTTTATTCATCATCTATCATTTCAGTAACTATATCATCAAGTTTCGCTGGCCTATCGGATAGTACAAATTTAAGAATAATTTTATTTGAGTATAAATAAAATGAGTAAACTTTTAAACTCATTTTAAACTTTTTATTCATCAATTCCAAAATATGTTTACGTGGTTGACGATGCAAAACATCAGAATTTGTTGCAGTTCTACTACATTTTCTGGAAAACATTGATCTATAATTTCTGTAATCCTTATTACGTGTATCAATACTTTATGGACAGTAGCTGGCATGAAGTACCAATTGTATTGTTGCGGCTGGTATTGTGAATTAGAATTCCGCGGCTTTATGGTATTTTTTTTTTGTTAAATATTGTGGGTTTTTTTAAACTGTTGTATGTTTTTTTTTTTGTTTAATTTTGTTAAATTTTATTTTTATTATTTAATTTTATTATTGTTTACTTTTGCCGTCTGACGTCTAGTTTTAATTGTCTGTTTTGTTTTGTTCATTTCATATTTACAAATGTTACAATGCAGTCAATTATGATATGTAGTAGACGTAAGGGGATCATTGCAAGGTTCAGTATATTAAGAACAGGGTCGGTATTTTCATTCAAGTTAGAGGAGAACACGGTGAGAAACATTGTTAATTTTGAATTTTAAAATTTAAGAATGGGCAAATTAAAGAGAAAATGCTAAGAGAAAGTAGTTAGGATGAAAATCTAGATAAGAAAGTATAGGAACATTTTGTATGTATATTTAAATAAAAAAAAAAGATGGACATTTGGCAGCAAGAAATAAAGCCGAAAAAATTCTAAAATAAAAAGAAAAAATGGTGATGTAAAAAAAAAAAATTTAAAGATTAAGGAAAAAATGGAAATTTTGGAAGATTTGTAGGAGAATAAGTAAAAAAGAAGTTGCAGTACAGATCAAATGTAAAAAGTGAGTCAAAGTGATCACACTTACAAAGTTTGATGAAGTGTGTTTTAAATAAATTTCTATTTTTTTTAAGTTGATTTTATAAACAAAGTTTTTCTTGCTTAAGTAACATTATTTAACGTGACTTAAAAGTCCTGTTGAAATTCATCCTGGGAGGAGTAACAAAGCGCAACCGGAGGAATAGTTTAGGATTAAACTTAAAACGTAAGAATAGCTTGTAAAATGTGTAAAGTAAAAAGAAAAATAAAATAAGGAAATTGATTTTGTTCGTTTACCCTGCCTTTACACATGCAAGTGCTGTGTACGTATTATATACGACATCTTATTCGAAAAACTCGAGTAGCTCTGCAATTGAAAAAATGTGAGTGTATTAGAAAAAAAGTGTGAATGTATTGACTTTTTCGAACTTGCACTTGCATGGGTAAATGCCGGGTTAGCTGGCTGCGGATAGAAAAGATAAATTACTTGTGCATACCGAGGAGGGGTATTTAATAATTTTCCCTGGACATAAGGAGCGTGATCCAGAAATGTAAATACTGATACCACAGCCAGGTAAAAAAAAATATAGTTATTGGAATTTTATGCAAAGGCTTTAGAAGGAGAATATCTATAATTAAGAAGGAGAAATATAATAAAAATACTTTTTTTTTTATAAAAAAAAGAAAAGAGAAAAAAGAAAATAATATAAAAGTTTATGGATTAAATGCAGTATTAGGGAAGTTTACATTAAGAGTTTAGGTTATAGTTTTTATTAGCTTTAATTTTTTTATTTTCTATTTGATTTCTTTAAATGATACAGTACAGTGAACGGGTTTGGTTAAATCAATGTCAAATTAATATAATTTGTGAAACTTATATTTAAAAGTTAAAATTATTATCTTTTTATAATAAAGTATTTGATTTGTTAATTTTAAATTGAAATTAAAAAAAAATTAAGTTTTTGGCTTAAGTTTGTAGGATTAATGGCATGAAGGTAAGTTAAGGTTGGAGAAGTCGAGTGGTTTAGTGGGTCACAAATGAATGTGTGATGGATCTTTTTGGGGCATGGCAGGGTGGGCAAACTGGGGCCTAACAACCGCTTCCTGAAAAAAAGAGAAAAGAAATAAAGTATCATTTGTAGGGTGTATTTGTGTTTGTGTATTGCGTAGTTTAGATAGTACCTGAGTTTTTTTTTTATGTGCAGCGTACCCAGTGAGCAGGGTTGGAACATTCTGGGATTTGTTCACCGTGGCTAGTCGGAAACCTCATTGGCCCCTATGGCTGTAACAGTATTTACGAACGAATAGCTCAGCAGTATCCCACGAAAATTTCTTAAATTTCCCCATATCAATTTTTTGCCCATATGTAATTATTTGAAGAATAATTCGGAAACGATCTATTAGTTCTTCACTAATACCTGTTATATCTGCTACGAGAGCAGGATTAGAAAAGAAACGCCTTTCCGTCATTCGGCGACCCAGTTCCTTGTTGTACAATATCCACTCGCAAGTTCATGCGTTCTTTAAATGCTGCTTGAATGCGCTGTTTGTTTTCTTGTTTTAATATCTTATTTTATGATTCAATTGGTTTTTGTTGATATTATATCTAAATGGTTCATTTTAGATGGCTTCGCTTTACAAATATAGCATACGGCTGCTGAAGCGGTATTTGTAACCGTCTGAGCCGTTTTGCCATCTAGCATCGTGAACACTAAATTGTGTATTACATTGAATTGTAATTTTGGACTTTATTTTCTCAACAACTGTTAAGACTTTTTCTTTACTCTCCTTAACGAATTCGAAAGAAATTGGACGACAATATCTTGTTGATGATGGACTACTGTTACGCCAGTATTCCTCTTCAAAGGTTGCTCGTAAACTTAAGGGCACTATCAATACTAATAGCAGGTTCTTGTCAGTAACATCAGGTGCTAAACTTTGATTGTACTCTGAATGTCCAGAAGAGCCATTGCAACGCCACTTTGACATAAGAGTGCAATTCAAATTGATCATATATATTTAAGTTCTTTATCGAACTTTTCCTTATTTTATTATTGATTTGTTTAGAAAATTCTAAATCGGGCTTATTAAGGTCATGTATTCTAATAATAAAATATTATTTCATAATTTATTTTTCCGATGTTTCGTTGGAGATTCCCAACATCATCGGGGATATTTTATTAGATATATAATCTTTCGTCAATAGTTCTGCATTTAGAATATTTTATATACATTCTGTTTTACATAAACACAACATAAAACATAAATTTAATTAAACATAAAAAATGCAAAAATATAAATAAAAATAATATCACAGTATAATTAAATTGTATTAAACTAAGTATCACAGCAGTAAAATCAAACATATTATTAATATTTTCGTGTGAAAAACTATCAAATAAACGCTTAATGGTATGATGAACTTTGCAAATTTACTGAGGAATCTTTTTCTGATATTTTAACTTCACTGGGATAACACTTTTTCTTCTCATCTAGTACCTTAGCATACGGAGGTAAAATATTGTATCCCTCTTTATGCAAAACATATTTTATAGTTTCGTACTGATACTCTGCATCCAGTAACAACGCCAGCGCAGTTGAGGGAGGAATATATGATTGCGATTTTAAATTTGAGCCTGCTAATGCACTTGCCATTTCTAAATGTTGTTTGCTATACTGGGACGCTAAATCAGCAGCTTTGTACCTTTTACTACGATCAGTGCAATCGCCGAATTCCTTAGCTGGCCTTCCCATTTTTGTTGAACAACTACATATGTAGGTTGCTCATCAGCAATTGATATTTCAAATATGTATATCTAAAAATTTTCAATTATATTCAAAGTACACATTATTGCCCTTATTTACAAAAAATTAAAGTAGGCTTCAAATGTATTTTAAGAAAATTTTGTATGAAAATTTTGTCTAAAAGCACACTTCGAACCTACTTTCTTTTTTATGAATACGGCAGTAATTATTTTGTTTTGAAACGTACACAGAAAAAAAATAAAAATGAGTTTCAATTAAAATATTTGTGGAATCAATTAAAAATTTAATTGAAATCGGACCTGTAAACAAAATGATAGTATCAATTAAAAAAAATGTGAGATTTAATTGAAAATATCAGAAAAATCAGAAAAAGTAATTGAATCAATTAAAATTTTAATTGAAAATTATTTTAAAATCAATTAAAGGTTTAATTGAAAATGATTTTTTTTCTGTGTGTACTTTTTAGCCAAGCATAATTTTTCTTAAAAAAATATGATTGGTTTCGGTGACATTCGTTTTAACGTTTTAAAAAGTGACTAAGAAATCGCTTCTGAACTGATTTTTTCACAATTTGAATTTCATTAATAGTAAGCACCATGTTTTTAGTTTTTATGAAATCAGTTAATAAATCCACATTACTATTGCAATTTATAAGTTCCTTGCACAATTCACTATATAAAACACAAAATGCATTCATTTTAAAAATTAGTTACGTTTAATAATTTTCTTAGACTTTTTTTTGCAAATATTATTATTTCAAATATCGGTTTAATTAATCATATGGTTTTGTTTTTCTTTTTTTGTTATGCAGTTTTTCGATATTGCTGTCAATCAATTATTAAAAAGTAAAAGCCTAAAAGCCTTTGATTGCAAATATGCATTGCAATTTATTGTAAATATTCATAAAAAATACGTGAGTTTTATCACAAAATTTATAAGTTTGTTCAGCGATCGCAAAAAGACGCAGAATTGTTTTTACATAAACTGCAAATGCTAAATTTTTTGGAGTCATTTTCATTTGCTCAATTAAACCTTTAATTGATTTTAAAATAATTTTCTATTAAAATTTTAATTGATTCAATTACTTTTTCTGATTTTTCTGATATTTTCAATTAAATCTCAAAATTTTTTTTAATTGATACTATCATTTTGTTTACAGGTCCGATTTCAATTAAATTTTTAAATGATTCCACAAATATTTTAATTGAAACTTATTTTTATTTTTTTTTGTGCAACCACCAAGGCCCAACTACAATTATGCCTGACAACTCTTCGCAACAAATTGAGACAGAACCACGAGTCTGCAATAGAAGGCTATCTAAACAGCCTAGATGCCACAAACAACTCCAATTACAGCTTATGGAAGGCTGTACGGCATATGAAATGCCCTATAACCCAAGAATCTCCATTAAGACTGGAAAACCGCACTTGGGCCAAAAACACAAATGAAAAATTAAACGCTTTCGCGGGCCACCTTGAGAAAGTTTTTACGCCACATGATGCACATACATGTTCCTGTCGTCCAATCATTCCTGATAAGGTGAACCATAAATAGCAATAAAATTTAAATAGCTCAAGTAAAATCTGCAATAGAAAAAGTGAATATTAGAAAATCTCCCGGACCTGACCGCATCACAGGGTCAATGATAAGAAACTTACCATCGTCTGCTTCTAGAATCTTGCTGCTCCTTTTTAACGCGATATTAAAAGTCGGATACTTCCCATCCTCATGGAAGAGGTATATAATTGTTATGATTCCCAAGCCAGGAAAAGATGCTAGCCAGGTTGCGTCGTACAGACCGATAAGCTTATTATCAATCCTATCGAAGCTTTTCGAAAAAATATTCGTTTTAAGTATAACTCCTCATCTAAATGAACACGACATCATCCCGGATCACCAGTTCGGATTCAGAGCGAAACATGGTACAATAGAACAAGTGCATAGAATTGTCACCCTAATTAGATCGGCGTTTGAGAAAAAGCTATACTGCTCAGCCCTGTTTATAGACATTTCCCAAGCATTTGACAAAGTTTGGCATGATGGGCTACTCAACAAAATAACACGAATGCTTCCTCAAAATACTCACAAGCTTCTGGAGAGCTATCTAACAGGCAGGATCACTTCTATATATAATAAACACAGCGGATATGCCAACAAACCTGAGCACGCATACCTCTACATTTGCAGACGACACAGCATTTATTAGCGTCAAACATGACCCAAAAGTCGCATCGCAAAATCTGCAGTCCCACATCAATTAACTACAGGCCTGGCTAGAAAAATGGATAATAAAGGCTAACCCGGCTAAATATGCTGACTTTACCTACACACTCAGAAGACAAACCTGCCCAGCTGTAAAAATAAATAACATCACTGTTCCGGTAGAGAAACCATGTTAAGTACTTGGGAATTCATATAGATAGACGCTTGACCTGGTCTCGTCATAATGAAGCGAAAATAACGGCTATGAAACTTAAATCAGCTCAACTACATTGGCTTCTCGGTCAAAACTCAAGCTTGTCTTTGGACAACAAAATTCTCTTATAAAAATCCATCATAAAACCAATATGGACATATGGCATCCAATTATGGGGTACTGCATGCGCATCTAACATCCAAAAGCTTCAAAGTAGACAGTCTAGAATATTACGATAAATTGTCTGCGCCCCATGGTATATAAGTAATGATATTATCCACAGAGATGTCAACGTCCCTACTATCCAGGAGGAAATTAAAAAATATTCAATCAGCTACATCGATAAACTAATGGCCCACCCTAACTACCTCGCTCGGGGTCTGCTTCAGTTCTGAGGTCACCAGAGTCTAAAAAGAACCGATACTTTGAGCCTAACTAGAAGACATTTTTAAAATTTGAATACAACAGTTAGTGGTTACATAAACAACAAGTAGAATTAAGATTTGAATACTTATTGTAAATTTCGATAAAAAAGATTCAATAATAAAAATAAATTAAAAAAAAAAAAAATCAGCACCACCAGCAGAACATGCCCTCAAACCATCACTTGGGTTAATCCCTTGATTAGGTTTTCTCCATACGTTTACTCTTCTATCTGACCCAAAAAGCTTATATTTGCTCTCATCCGTAAATAAAACGTTCTGCCAGATAAAAAATCTTTCCCAACATAGCTTCTTACGCGCTATTCTGCTATTCAGTCCATTCTTACGCAGCACTTTTCGAATCGTTTCGGCGTTACAGCTAATACAGATATGTTTTTCAACTTCGTTTTTAAAACGGTGGATAATATTTTATACTGTTGCCCTGGATTTTTTTTAACAATTTGAGCGATTTGTCTTTGAGTTTTTCCACTTTTATAATGTTCAATAATTAAATTTCGAAGCTCAATTGTTGTATGGCGACCCATCTTAAAATTTTTAAATTAGCAATTGAAGGAATCAATTTAAACTTTTGCTTGGTTTTCACTATGTCAATTTTGTTGTCAAATTGTCCAAATTGTTGGCAATTGTATAAAAACGGGTTGTCATATCATGCTTTTCATGATTGCAAACATAGATGACGCCATATGACAACCCGTTTTTATATAATTGCCAATAATTTGGACAATTTGGCAACAAAAATGACATGGTGAAAACTCGGCCTTTGTTAGTTTCAATAAATGAGAGTAAGCAACAGAAAATGAAATAATACAAGACAAGAAAATGGAAATGTTATTTATATTTGTTTTACATTGCGGACCATTTTCACTTTGACCATAATTATACCCTTAACCTTCATGAGAAGGGCATATATAAGTTTGTCATCCGTTTGTAATTTCCACAATATAATTATATATATTATCACCCCTATCGTGAATAAAAATTCCAGGTGAAATTTATTCACTTTTATTTTTTTAACATTAAATTGAAATAGGAAAAATGTGAAAAGTGAACAAATTTAACGTGGAATTTTTATTCACGATAGGGGTGTATATATATGTATATATTCTGGATCCTTATAGATAGCGGAGTCTATTAAGCCATGACGGTCTGTCTGTCTGTTGATATCAATTTTCTGAAGTCCCCAGATATCTTCGTGATCCAAATCTTCAATAATTCTATCAGACATGCTTTCGAGAAGTTTGCTATTTAAAATCAGCAAAATTCCTCCATAAATAACGGAGATATGAGCAAAAATCCGAGACAACCTCTGAAAATTTCATCAAAAAAACTTAGTGTATTAATATTGTTTAAATAATATAGGCCCAATTAGCTGACTTGATGCAATTCAAACATAAAATATCTATTGAATTTAGCCAAATAACACATTAGTATGCTTTCGAGAAGTTTGGTATTTAAAATCAGCGAAATCCGTCCATAAATAACGTAGATATGAGCGAAAATCCGAGACAACCTCTGAAATTTTCATCAAAAAAACTATCAAACAAAGTGTATTAATATAATAGTTAAAGTTACCAAAACAACAGGCAAATTATGACAGTCTCAACATTTTGGTTGTAAAACTTTCGTCACTTTATTAATACAATTTGTTATCCAAATTATTTTTTTTTTTTTTTGCAAAAACAATGAGAACAAATTGCCTAGTAACATTGTTGTACATGCGCACTTACAATACATATGTATGTATACCAAGCTAACATTTTTGAAATTTTTAATCAAATATGAGTCTTCTTTGACTCTCCCGCGCGATTAAAATAATCACTTATGCTCTCGCTTTTGAGTCGAAAATGAATGTTTTGTCGGGAGAAAATGGTACCCTAGCCGCGACTCTTCTAAAAGAGTCTTTTATGACTCGGGTTTTTGAACTCTTGCGACACATTTTTGTCACTTTCTTAAAAACAAGTCATATTATGAACATCTGTGTGTTTAAATTATTTTTGTTTTTTTGAATATAAATTAGGTTGGCGGAGAATTAATCCCTCAAATTGCCAGGTTATCCCAGTATCGATTTTAGTAAGTCCCAAGTAAGGTCCAAGTCGACCTTCATATAGGAAGCTGGAAGGCTTAAATCTTGTATTAAAAATTTAGCATGTGACCAATGCACAACTTCGAAGAACCGTACTGCGGTACAGTTAGACGACGCCAAGCATTAACCAATGCAAGAGTGAGACGCAAATCTCTCGAAGGCAGCGAAAAAAGGACGGCCTGATTGCCCTTAAGCGATAATGACAATGACGCGCGAGTTCTTTCTCCACCCAGAGCTGAATTACGACTGTGTTTAAATTATGAGTCCGCACATTCAGCAGATTTTGTTCTTCAAATTAGTCGCTTTCTAAACATTTAAATGGGTCTTTTTTTAGTATTTTTTTTTATCGACAAACTGATTAATCAGTTTTTGGTCATCTAAGGCAATCTTAAAAGACTCATTTTGTTGATATTATCAAAAACAATCTTCCAATTGATAGCTGGATATTCAACGGTCAAACCATGGTGTAATTATAAGGTGAGTGTAAATCGACAACAAATACAACAATACAGAAACAACAGGCATTTTGTTTGTGTAAAATATTTTACTATTGTCAAAAACAGCTGACTGGTGAAACAAAAAAGTACATCGTGACGAACAAAAAGTTCTTATTGCGTTTAGGTGGAGAGTATTAAAGATCACAGAGTATACTCTGTGTTAAAGATTCGGCACAGCCGAATATTGCACTGTAACTTGTTTTATACTAACTTCGTTTATTTTTTATTTATGTATGTATATACAAAAATGTTATATATTTATTAATTTCTTTTCATGAATTTTTTCTTAAACAAAATAAACTAACTAATTTAGCAACAAAATTTTATGGTCCAATTGATTTTATAAACATTTTTATATCTTAATACATTTTATTGTAAGTGGCCCATTTTCACTGTGAATCACTGTAGGTACATCGTTAGAATTTATTTTGAAATTCTAGCAATGTCCGTTTGTCTGTCCGTCATTTTTATCATAATACCATAATCGATTTTTGTTTTTTTTTTTTTATCGAAATCGATAGTTCAACATCATTTGCATTGGTATACCATAATTCAAATGCAAGAACTAAACCAAGAAAATATAATTGTATTGAATTAACTAACAGTGATTTTAAAGACTGGAAGACATTTGCACAGGCGTTATTTCCAAATTCAGTGAAAATTTAATTTACAAAATTACGCTCTGTTACATTGGACAAAAATATTCCAAATATTACTCGTAAATATGGCTACTTTGATGAATCTGAAACCATAAATTATGATCTAAATTCAATTCCACGATCCAGACGAAACTCCGAAATAGTTTCTAAGGGACCTACTCAATTATATGATGATATATTAAACATTGCTTCTGCTAAATATAAGGATTTGAAAACGCTTTGCGATAGAAAAACTATACCCGTAAAATTCCAACACGAGTATTTAAAATGGGATGAATCTGTTAAAGATTTACTAGCTGAAACCGACAAGGAAGATAGTATTTAGCGTTCTTTAAATATTTTTATCTATCGTTATTCAAGTTTACAAGATTTTAATATGAATAACATTACTTTGTTAATACAAAAATTTAACTGCCGTATTTATAACAAAATAAAGTAGGCTTGAAGTATGCTTTAAGACAAAATTTTCATAAAAAATTTGTTTAAAGTCTACTTTAATTTTTTATAAATATGACAGTAAATATATGAATTACTTTCCTTTTTTTTGTTTTATCCAATACATATACTTTGAAATGTATATATTTATTATTTTTTTTAAATGAAATTTAATTTAATTTTAAGGAGTAAGTAAGAAAATTAAATAAAAAAAAAACGGGAAGTCACTTTCTTAAAATAAATTTTTGTGTAACCCACACACTTTTTTAATAATAGGTTGCCAGAAGGAAAGCATAAAAAATGTATCCCACAAAAACAACCGTTATGATGCAAATATCTATTTAAAATGATTAAAATTGAATGTATTACACAAAACAATATTTACATTATAAATTTTAATATAATGGCATTATTCAAACTGATTTTATTTAAAAAAAACTTCCCCTGTAAAATTTCGAGTTTGTGGGATACATTTTTTCGGCGGTTATGGTTCGATATAATTCTCAATATTTCGATGTGTTCCAAAAAAATATATTATACTCAATTTTAAAAGTGTTGTACGAATTATAAAATTATTATAGATATCGCCATATTATCATTAAAAGGATAAAATGTATTTCATCCCAAAAGAATATGACACATTTGTATATCATTTGGATACAGAATTATAAAACATAGTGAATAATTGATGACACACAAAAATTACTAAAGTAAAATCAGCATCATATTAATTTTCAACAATTTATATTTTAACTGCCGTACCTATTCATAAAAAATGAAGTAGGTTTGAAATGTGCTTTTAGACAAACTTTTCATACAAAATTTTCTTAAAGTACATTTGAAGTCTACTTTAATTTTTTCTGAATAAGACTGTTTGAATTTATCTGAAATGCAAAAGTTCATGACCAATTTATTTTCGTTAGAATAACAATAAAGTAAACATAATTTTCCATTGTGTGTTATTTGCAGCGCTGCCAGAAGTAAGATTTTACCTTATTTTTTAAGATTTTTTAACCAAAAAAAGTTTTTTAAGATTTTTTACCCAAAAAAAATGATTTTTTGTTTTGTCTAGACGAAGGTTAGGTTCAACTAAAAAAATCTTCTTTGTTCCCATTTGAAAAATTTTAAACTAATCGATCGCAAAAAATGTACAATTTAGTATAAAAAAATTAATTTTTCTGTTTTTTTTTTTGATTAGTGTTAAATAAAATATGAATTGTTTTTATTATTTATAATAAAAAAAAACTACTTATTTCCAAAAATAAGATTTTTTCCTCAAAAATAAGACTTTTTTTTTTGGCGAAATTAAGATTTTTTGTTGAAAATTTTTGGCAGCCCTGGGTATTTGTCTTCATTTATACCTTGATGATTCTAGCAAAAATAAAATTAAGTTGTTCGGGTGGCATATTTAATGATTTTTCTAGTACTGTTTTATTTAAATTAATTTTAAATACCTTTCTAAATTCTAATAAATTTATCATAAGGGAACGAATACCATGCGCTGCATGCATACATGCAAAAGAAGTAGTAAATAAAATTAAGAATTTGGTTTACTTACATTTAAAGACCAATAATGCTCACTGGGACATTAAGAATATTTAGCGATTTCAAGCGTTTTTTGTAGCGTGATTTGATGAGAAATGCAGCAAAATAGTTGGCAACAGTGGCCCTATTGTATACAAAGTAGCGGAATTTTGTGTATTTTTATTTATCTTTCGGATACGTTTGTGTGTGCGCTCGTATTTACTGTCAGTGTCAGCTGTTGTAGATAAAACAACAAAAATATCAAACGTGTGTGTGTGTCACAAAATACAATCGTTGCTTCGACAAATGTATGTAATACGTAAAAAATAGGCTAATAACATCATAAACATCAAGTACATACAATAAATAAACGTATAAAACTTCAAGCAAAAGTTTTTTTTACATACAAATCGTGCAAATAGTGTTACACTATTAATAATAAATTTTACTTCAAAAAAGTATATATGAAATGTGTTCTTTGACCTAAGGATAAAATAAACAAAGTGTTTTTTGGGAATTAAAATTTATACAAAAAATTAAAGATAAAACAAAACAAAGGTAACTAATTAAAAGTAAAATCAATAATATTATTTTTTCCAAGTTGAATGTTAGATATACAAAATAAGAAAACACCGCGATGGTTAGTCATGCATGATAATAGTATGTATTTTTAACTCTAATGGGATTTATTCAAAACAAATATGTAATCCCTTTACTTCGTCGTTCTCAGCTTAAGCTCGTATAATATATTTTAATGAAACTTAATTTCTATGGCGTTTATTTAGAATTTCTAATGCGTTTATTTTTTTACAGTTAACTTGACCTGCCCAAAATCATTAAATTTTAAAGAAAAAGCCTCAATGAAGGTCTATTATGTAATTTCTTTTAAAAATTGTTGAACTCATGTCCTTTTTGAATAAATAAGTAAACGTTCGTATCTACATAAATATTAACCAATGTTTTATAGATACCATAATGTTGAGTGCGAACTATGTGCATACAGGCAGAATCAAAATTAAGTATTTAAAAGTCTATACGTAGGTAGGTACATATGTATTTTTATTTTTTATAGAAAAAATTATTTTATTTTGAGCTTAAGGACAAAATTTTATAAATTTGTTAATAAGATTTATTTTCCCTGAAGATGCTACACATTGTTGTAGCGAAATATTGGAATAAATAAAACGAAATTGATTAGTAATAATTTTGTAAGTACAGAGTTAGGAAATTATTAAAGAAACGGAATGAGATTAGAGATTTAATATCGTTGCATCGAAGCAATAGTTTCCATTGCTAAAATTGTGAACAAAAGCCGGTCAACTGTTCAAAATTTATTGAAAGAAGTAAAGATCGAGAAAACACCAAAACTGCAAAACATACCGGTCGACCACGCTCTCTAATTGATAATGTGATGCGAAAAATAGTCATATAGGTCAAGAAAACTTCAAATTCTAGCTCAGTCGAAATAGTTGAAGACATTTCTAACACACACGGTGACCCAACGACGACTGAACCATGGAGTTCATGAAAAACCGTATGGTAATCCGTACTACACGTAAAGACTTTACAAAATCTTACTTAACCTCTCTGCAATCTTTCTGGAAAATAAAAAAAATCATTTCATCAAAAGACAAATTTCGAACAGCTTTAACTTGAGATTGGGGCACGATTACTAGAGGTGTGTCTCAACCTCTTGAAAATTCCATGAAAAGGCGACTAGAGGCTGTAATTAAACTAAATGGAAAACCTCTTGAAAATTCCATGAGAAGGCGACTAGAGGTTTTAATTAAACTAAATAGAGAACCAACAAAATATTAACTTTTAATTTTTGAAAAATAAAATAGGTTGTTATCTTTCAACTGTATACTAGTTTTTGATGTTTTTTCTAAGGTACTTATTTTTTTTTTTACAAAATTTCCATGAAATCAGTTTTAATTTTAAAATAAGGAAATATTAAACCTTAAATTGAATTTTAAGTTAATTCAAACTTATATAATTCTTATTAAAATAAAAATATTTTGCTTCATAGTCCCCGTTTACACAGGGTAACATTTGGAAGGGAAACATTTTGTTTGGAAGAGAGGGTCGGGTGGGTAAGAGAATATGAAATTTGTTTCCCGTTCTCGGATATACGCTTTTTGCTTTCATTCTCATTGTGTACATTAGCAAATCAAATACAGTAGAAATTAAAAAAAAAACAACACTGCCATTAGACAAATGACAAAAAAACAAATATAAACTGGAATGTTTCCGACAACAATGTTTACCTGTATGAGAGAATTCCAGATATTTCCCTGTGTAAACGGGGACATAGAATAAAAAGTTTGTGGTATATTAAATTTTACCTCCGACTGTATGTCTACAATATGACAAGTATAACTTTAATGTGGCTTGATTAGGCTATGACGGACATACGAGTTCATACCTACCAAATAAAGTAGTAGTTTTTACGCATTAAAGATTGTTAAGCGAATCCAGTCAATTGTTGAAAAGTTTGCACTATGCAAATGTAATTTTTTGAAGTGTAATTTTTAAGTTTTTTTTTATTGTTAAATAGAAATATTAAGTTTAATACCAAATATATTCTATAAAAACAAAAATTTGAATAGTTTCGTTAAAGTGTTTTTTAATTGGTCATTGCTTTATAAATTTCACTATTTATAACGATTTTTAATATATACATCGGTATGTACATATATATTTAAGGGGATTGTAAATGAACCATAAGCATATTAAATGCAGTGTCCAGTTTAGTCTTTTTTGAGGCTAGATTTAGGCTTTTTTTCCTTAGCCTCGAAATTTATGTTTTAGCTTCTGGCTTTTTTAAAGGTTATTTTTTATTTTAAGTTACAATTTTGTATGTTCTAATTAATCAGGCGTCGTTCGATTGTTAAAATAGTAAACCATTTACAGAACAACTAGTAGAACCATTAACTTTATACTAAAATGTCAACGTGAATTTTAACTCATGGAGATGATCCACTTGAACATTTTTTAATGTCATTGGCATAGTTTTCATATAAATTTAAACATGTGAAATTTTTTGCAAATTTTACAAGCAAATATGGGTACATTTCAGAAAATTTACTTTTTATCCATTGATAATTCACTAAAAATATTTAAACCAAATATAGTCTCTCATATTGACAATGAAAAATTTAGCTATACCGCCGATGAAATTGAAGCTCAATGACGAAACCTTCCGAATTATTTGAAATTTCTAATGATCTTATAAAGTTCCTAGACACTCTTGATATTTATGCAAATCGTAGTTCCGATTTTTCTTAGGATGAACGAATTATTACCTATATATTCTACAATTATAGATGAAAAACTAACAAATATTTAAGTGTACATTACTAACTCTTAAATATCAGATTTATCAAAGCAAAATTTGAAGCTTATCGGATGACGCTATTCTTTTTTTTGACATCTTTAAAATTTGAAATTGAAATCCTTTTAAAGCATTCATTTAAAAAATAACAATATTTATGAAGAAGTTTGAAAAATGTAATTATTTCTCTAATTTCAAAGCTATTGCATTATCAGATTGGCCTTAAATTTTAAGTCAATAAGTTATAGATACTAAGAATAAAGAATTAACTCATATACATA
Organism: Bellardia bayeri; assembly: GCA_950370525.1. Taxonomy (NCBI): domain Eukaryota; kingdom Metazoa; phylum Arthropoda; class Insecta; order Diptera; family Calliphoridae; genus Bellardia; species Bellardia bayeri. The sequence continues at coordinate 38,222,481 of OX493268.1, read as the reverse complement.
CATATGTACTTACATATATTTTACTTTTATACATATGCACATTAAAATACATACATATTTGTATATTTATAATAAAGTCTGTGAGTAGTCGTTAATAGTAACACGATTACATGTGTTATACATAAAGTACTTTTTTATTGTATTACTTTATGTTACTTTTAATTCGAAAAGCCAGAAAATTCGAATTAACCCTTTCGGCCGCACTTGAATTTAGCTGTGACTACCAAGAGCATCACATATTTTTTTCATTAAACCTTTCGACCGCACTTGAATATTGCTGTGACTACCAAGAGAATCACATAGTTTTTCATGACTTTTTACTGTGGATCAAATGAGGGGAAGAATGCGTTGAAATGAGTTCTGTTTGTTAGAGCAAGTATTTTACTAATAACAACTCTCACTGTGTACAAAGAGTAACACAAATCAGCTGTAACAGTTAAAAACTTGTTTGAATGTCAGCGGGAATTCCCGTCATTAGTTTAATTAGAGACAAGTGAATGACGGGAGTTCCCGTCATAAGTTTAATTAAAGACAGGTGAATGACGGGAGTTCCCGTCATTAGTTTAATTGGAGACAAGTGAATGATGGTAATTCGCGCACAAAAGCCGAAAGGGTTAAAATTCTGTTGGCTTTTTTTTTTATCATTTTTTAAAAGTTTTTTAACTTTATATATGTACATATATGCATAAATATAATTACACCATGAAAAAAGATTACAAAATTTCTTGGACTTGAAATTTATTTTGTTTTTTATTTGTAAACAGAAATTGCTGATATATGTATATTTATTTTATAACGAAAAATTCCAATTTCTGGGGTAGATGACACGAAATTTGTTCCTTTTTCTCCTGTTCACATTTGACATATGTACATTATTTTCCAGTCTTGTTTGGTACAAAAATGTAATTCAACTTGTGTACAAAATTTGCGTCCAAAACACAATGTACAACTAGAGAGGCAACTGAAAGGGAAAAAACCTTAGTCTGCTGTCAAAAACCTAACTCGTGCAATAACAAAATACATGTAATAACAGCAACAAAAAAATAAACAAATTATAAAATTGAAGAAATACATAAAAAATATTTAATAAATTGATGTACTTTTTAAAAACGAAAATATGTACATACATAAGTTTTATTTTTGTAAAATCAACAAAGCTTTGACAAAACATGTTAAAAGAAAATTTTAAAGGTTTTAAAGTCAATTATGCACAAAAAGTATTGGACAAAACTTAATAAAATTTAAGATAAATTTATTACCTTTGAAAATATTGTTAGCATTGTGAATCTGGTTTTAGAACATAAATCAGAAATTCTATGACAATTTTTTCCATTTAGCGGTTTAGCAATTTGTTTGTCTAGTTTAACTAGTCTATATTTAGAATATTACTGTTTTATAAAATATTGATAAGGAAACAAAACCACATTTTTATATGTATTAGCTTTTATATATTCAAAATACTTAAGATATATACATATGTATGTATTTTTATATACATTTTCTTCTTTGACTCATGTTTATCGTTTTTGTGGTTTGCAACCAACTACTCATCCATAAGTATATATTTATTTTGATACAATAAATTACAAATTATATTTAACTCTAATTAATTAGAGTAAAGAATATCATATTCCCGATGTATGGAACAAATAGAGTCTGAATGCAGTCTAACTTCCAGACTAATAGCCCAGTAAACGGCGTAGGTGCGGCTCTGTGGGGTTTAAAATTTTAAATGTAAAATTTGTTTGGATATTTGCATAATTCAAACTTTTACGATCGCTAAACGCCTATTTCGGAAGGAGATTTGTATTGAGGCCAGGGGAAATAATGGACCGATTTACACCAGTTTCAATCCCATCCGTCCTTGGGCCGAGAAAATATCATGTACCAAATCTTATCGAAATGTCTTCAAAATTGTTTTACATAAACAGCCAGCCAGACGGACATCGTTAAATCGACTCAGGAAGTGATTCTGATAAAAGTATATTTTTGTTTATAAACTTATCTTTAATATATTTTAATGCTGGATGTTAGTGTTAAGCTAAATAAAGGTTTTATTTTGACGCACATTTTTATGATATTGATACCAGAGAACGGATTGATTGGTTAATTTTAGATTTTGAATACAATCACAAAAAATTAACCTCATGTTGATAACATAAATCAATTACGTGAAGCAATACATGTCATTATTCAAAAAACGGAGTGTAACGAAAAATTATGCTTGCATTGCATGTCTTGTACAAATGTAAACGTATACTCCCAAAAACAACAAATACTTAACGATTGGTATGAATGGTTTTTGAATTTTTTCTTCTTGTATGAAAAATTCCACAATTAATTTTTTCTAAAATTTGATCGGAGTTTATTTTTCTTTGCCAAAATATCAAACTTTACTAGTTTACTGTCAAAAAACCAAAAATTATTTATTTTCTCATTTAAGGTGCTATCAGAAGGGATGTATTTCACATATGTACTGTCACTTTTCTTACCCATATGTAATTCCGTATGTATGTCAAAATTTTCATTTTACATACGATTCATAATTTTTGCTATCACAACTGCTTATGTTTTTTCCGTATGACATAACCTATAAATGTAAACAAAAGCTGGCTTTTTAACGTGTATAAATTTCAAGAATTGCTTCTTTTGGCCAATCTAACTGCAATAAATATAATAAACATAATTTAATTTATTAAAAATTGAAAAATACTTATTTTTCCATGTTAATTATCCATTTTCTTTTATTTTTCTTTACAATATATTTTTTCAAACAATTTTGTTACAAAACAAACCAGCTGTTTTGTTTATGTTTGTCACAGGAAAATAGAGCGTGTTCTAATCGAAAGAATTACATATGTATTTCCACATGCAAAGTTTCATATGTATCACACGATGTGTACAACTTTTACAGATGGAAAATTTGAGAGTACATATGTAAAATACATCCCGTCTGATAGCACCTTAAGTTTTGTATTGTTTTTGCTTTTTCTTTCTGTTTTTATTCACTGAAAGCAACGAATACTGAACGAATGGTGTGAATCATGGTGAAATTATACCAGGTGACAGCATAGCGCCAGCTGATTATTTTTTGCTCTATTCATGGTGAAATTGAAAATGTCAAAAAGTTGTTTACAAAATGTCAAAGTTTATATAAAAACGTTACAAAATTATTTTGTTTTTGAAAAATTTAGTTTTTGTCGCCGTTTTATCTGCGTAAAATAGCTTAAAAGTGTTAAAAAACTGTATTATATTAAATAGTGTGTTTGTTTTTTGAGTTTTTTTTTGCTAAAAATGTATATTTAAATAAATATTATGCGTAACTTAAAGAAAAATTCTGAGAAAATAAAAGAAACAAAAAAAAAAAGATCACTATTGTTTTCTGTTTTTATTCATGTTTGTATATTTGTTTTCTTTATTTTATGCCAGATGTTTTTGGCAGTAACGAAAGTATTACACAAACAAAAATGCCTGTTTTTCTTGCCTTGTTGTAATTGTTGTAGCAATGCTGTCACCTGGTATTTAATTTCACCATGGTGTGAATGTTTTTAGTTTGTTCATCTGGCATTGAATTATTTCGTTGCTTGAAGTATAACAACATAACAAAAAGCGAATGTAAAATAGCAAACAGTAATAAGGAATGAGTAAACAAACAGCAATGTACATTTTTATTATTGTCGAGTAAAAGCAATGCAAAAGCAATGAATTTGCGAATGGTTATCAAATGTGAATGGTCTCTTTCTGTTCTCTGATTGATACATCGCAGCAGTTATCCGAAAACAAAATGTGTGTGAATGAATGTGTAAAGATGAATTTGAATTTTTTATAAAATAAATTTTTACTACCACGAAAAATTCGTTTTGCTTTTATTAAAAAGAACTTAGAATAACAATTTTAAAAATTCGCATAGTTTTTAAAAAGTGGTTTAATTTTTAACTACTACCTATAGGTATAACTTTCTGCTTAAAAGTATTAACACAATTTAATATAGGCTAGTGTCGAAAGTATGTTGGATGGAATATGTATGTTAAAAACTTACCAGCTAAAAAATTAAATTATTCAAGAAGAATGTATTTTTTTTATAATTTTTTTAATACTTATTTACTTAAACTTATATTAAATACCTTCGCAAATGCTAATAAATTTATCATAAATGAAAATATACTTAAAAATGTTAATACTTCTATCATTAAGTCACCTAATTCCCCTGTTAACTTTATAAAATTGCTAATTTTACAATTGGTCAAGTCCAGCAAAGGAACAGCTTCCCAGACGCATGTACCTGAGTCTTTGCAGCATAGGACAATGGCAGAAGATGTGCTTCATTGTCGCTAATTCCTCGACATCCTTGTACAAAAATATCTAGGGTGCCTGTGAGACAAACAGGTTGATTTTGGTTCGTATCGTACAGTGACCCGTTAATGACCCTATAGAGAAGACATATCGATGATTTCGCCCCATCTACCTTCTCCAACTTTTAAAAATTGCTGCACTTTTTGGTAAATGTCAAAATTAATTTGAAAAATAATTACGTCACAAAACATTAAATAGAGCAAAAACCAACAAACTTATCAATGGATAGTGTTTTTCATAAATTCGAATTTTTATTACTTCGCAAGTTTATTTTAATTCACATATGTATTTATTTTAATTGGCGTATGATTACCATCAATATTGTTCAATAACTATCTATAATTTTTTGTTTGTAATATACATATCTGTGGAGTTTTGACAAAAGTATCTAACTCGAGATCGAACAATTTTCCACTGTATAAGTTTTAAAAGCGCATCTTTCTGTCTTTTCAGCGTGTTTCTAGATAGTGTAGATCGGAATATATATATTAGCCCCCAAATCAACATATCTCGTAATTTTTACAATCTGCTTTTGACAAAAGAAAAATATTAAAACGTAATTTTGACAAAAGAACCTATTTGAATATGGGTTTCCAATAATTTACTAAAATTATTTTGACAAAATAACTCATGTTCTTTTATCAAATGCATAAACGAAAATAACACGTTCCCTTCTCAAGTTAAGTTCTTTTAATAGCCATTTGATCATTAGCATTCATTGTGACAAAACAATCTATGTTAACATGAGTGCTTTAGTGTAGTGGGAATTAACGAAATAATAGGAACCTATATCAAATCAAGTGCTTTTGTCGTGTGCATGTGTAACAAATTAAGACGTTTTTAATGAAAATATGTTGTTTCCTAATATAGAAAAACATAAACAATGCACAGAGGAAGACAAAAAACACAGGTTCCAAAGTTTTGGAGGAGCATTGACTATCTCGCAAGTGAATACATTGACTACAAGAATTATAGATATACAAGATTACGACAATTATCAGCCGTTTTGAAAGTACCTACGTCACGGCTCCAAAGAGTTTGTCAATTTGTATGAAATTTTCAATGATTTTAGAATTTTCGACTTTTCTAGAGGGTGCCGTGTTTATCGAAGGAGTTGCACCTTTGTTCAACTACCGATACTTAACGAATCCAAGTAAGCCACTTGTGAAAAGTCACACTATCAATTATATATATGTTCGTTACGACAAAGTGAATAGTACTCTTTTTCTGTTTTTCATTCAAATTGTGTTTAAATTAAATAAAATGTTATTATGTATTATATTTTGTACTAGCTGTACCCAGCGCGCGTTGCTACGCTACCAATTAAAATAAATTTGAAAGAAAAACATTACACAAATATTCAATTCATTTTAAATAATTTTATTGATCGAAAGAAGTATTCTTAGTCATGCCGGAGATCATCACATGATCAAATGCATAGTTTACGATTCTATAAAGAACATAGTACATGCAAACATTAATTTTTTGAAATGGGGCGTGAAAGTGGGCGTGGCACATACAATTTTTATCTCGTCTTCAGTAAGATGTGTATTCAATTTGTTTGAAGTAAATCGTTAAAACCCCATGCAGAAGCAATTAACCAATTTAAAAAAGTGGGCGTTAGAGTAGGCATGGTCGTACCAACTAAGAAACCTTCCCGGACTGATGCACAATAACTTTGACGTAGATCATCACATGATCAGATTCATAGTTTAGGAGTCTATAAAGGACATACATACAAACTTTCATTGTTATTTGAATATTTAGCTCATATACGAAATTAATATTAATCTGTACTGGCTTGAATTTTGTATACTGGCTTGAATTTCGGTCTCTCGAATTTGCCCGCGTCGTATAGAAACGACGTAGAAATTATTCTTACCTACAAGTTGAGTCAACATGTTGACTATGCTATTTGATGTTTGCTCCCGCAGATAGATAGGTGGCGGTTTAACTTCTTTAGTGGCTGTTCCATTAACTGATTCTGCTTCTTCATCGTCAGGTATGGATAGTACAGAGAATCTGTTACCACTTGTTGGCAAAGAGACTACGTTAGAGCCTTTGTATTGTTTGGATATGCGTTCCTGTTGTGTGGACCTAGGGTTAGCCTTTCTCTTAGTTATTGTAATATATCTGTCCATACCTGTTTGCACTTTAGTACTTTTTGGTCAGACGACTTCACACTTTGAACCAAATTTACGATCGGATCAACACACTTGCTCAGGTTGGGCACACTTGCACTTAAATTACTGTATGGAAAACCAGTTGCGCTGTCTATTTTTGCACTTAAGTAATTTTTATTTAATTCTGGGTATCGTATATTTTCATTGCTCACGCTCGGAGAGCTTACCACAATATACGCATTTCTGCTATTTGTGCTGGGCCTACTCTCCTTGTTGGGAGTATTTGTGAGGCTCATTCACAAATCTCTTCAGGCACCTTAGTTATTGATATTATTTTTTTTACCTATTACAAATATTTTTTTATTTTTTTTCACTTTGAATTTTTTTTATTTTTTTTTACTCACTGATACACGTCCGTACTCGTCAAGGCAACTGATGAATTCAATTTTAAAATGTAAGTTAAAAAAAATTAAATTTTTCATTAAAAATTTGATATGCCAAGACAATATAAAGTACCGGTGGAATTTATTGTTTAAGGTGCATATACACTACGTGTTTTTTACATTGTATATGTCAAATTTTACATATGGGAGTAAAAACATGTAGTTAGTGACCTCAAAAACTTTGCTTGTGTAAAATTCATGTGGAAATACATATGTATTTTTTCGATTAGAACACGCTCTATTTTCTTATGTTCAAACACATGTTTTCAAATGTATATGCCAGGCGAAAAGCTTTGTCGACGGTTAAATCTGCGCTATCATTAGCCGGCCGTATGAAGAATTCGCATAAGTGATAAATTAAATATTTTTTTTATCCCATTTTGATAATTTAATAACAATGATATAAATTATTTAAAAATTTTTGATACAAGCTTGTATATTAAAAAACGAAAAATCTTAAATCAATATTTTTGACGCCGGCAATTTAGTGACGCTTTGTAGCGGCTTTAATGAATTTTTTAAAGAAACGACATGGAAATTTATGTGTAAAAAAAGAATAATATTTAAGCGTATCAGCTGTTTTAATCATGGCGATGACACGTGTAATTGTACTTACAAGTTGGTGACCAAAAATTAAAACCCATATGTAAAATAACCATTTTTGACAGACATAAAGAAAAACATGTGAGTTGTAAACTTAAAAATATATAAGCAAAAACACGTAGTGTATAGCCAACTTTACCATTCATTTGTTTTGATAATACAAAAACAAATTTGAAAAGTACATGAATTTAATTGTTATGAAGTAGAGAAGTTTTAAAAATGTTTTATTAAATTTAGAAAAACTGCGTTTACAAATGTAGTAACAAACTATTAGCAATACATTAACATGAAGTCCGTACGCCACAAATATAGCCTTTCAGTCACCAAAGGAGGGCCAAATACCTTATGTTCCATAACACTACAATATTAAAATAATTATCTTGCAATTAGTGCGAGTGTCGAGCGATCCGTGAATAATTAGATGTAGAGCGAACACAAACACGGCTTCCTTCATTGTTACGGAAGTTTCTAATCAAGTGGATGATAATGCCGTGGAAATTATTACATACATAAATGTATGTACATATCTCAACTAATTAGCTCCCAACCAAAATAATTAACTACATAAATAATAGTAAATGTCTCAATGTAGTAACAAAAAAAAAAATTAATAAGGAACATCTCTTCTCTATATACTATGAGCCTCAACTCACTAAACACAACAAATTATTTGATTTTTTTAAGATAATGAAAATCCTAAAATCTATCCATCGATTGAAATTTAAAAGTTTCGTTTTGTTGGATATTTGGTTGAATAATAGATTCGGTTATGAAAAAAAAATAAATAAGTTGAACTATAATGCTTTTCATAATCTTCAAAAAAATCAAAAAATTCACTGGTGCTTACACACTTTTGAAGCTGTGTGTATGTACATAAAAATTACGTGTATGTTCGTGATCGCTAAACTCAAAAACTACTGGACCGATTTTGACCAAATTTTACTTTCATGCTCTATGGGCCGTGAGTAGTGTTTCTGTGTAGTTTGAAGTTCGTCTGACAGATGGCGCAATATTTAGTTTTATTTTGTGCTTTTGCACCGTAACTCAATAAAATAACGCGATAACCCTATGTTATGTGCTTAATCGGCGTGTGGTGGCGTTAAGTATCCCGACACCGACTCATACATAACCTCTATTCGTGAATGGGAGTCTAACAAAAAAAAAAATTATTAAATTGAAGCTAAATTTATTTAAATTAAATATTACATACATTACATACATTTTAATAAATTAACCCAAGGTGTTAGTGAAAGTAAATTATTTGTATTGTTGAAAGCTATTGAAATGGGCGGGAGCGGACCAGTGGGAGTGGAGCTCCCATACAAAGTACATATTTAGTATCATATATCTACAGTACTATAATACCCATAGTCTTAGAAATTTGCGCACGTTGATTATATTATGAATAGTCATGGGAAAATTGGGCGGGATCATACCAGTGGGCGTGGCAGCTCCCATAGAAAGTGAATATTTAGCTCATATACAAAATTAATATTAATCTATACACAGAAACGAACTTTCGTCAAGACAACTGGACGCAGAAAATAAAAGTTACTGTACATATCAATTAAAAAGTGCTAAGGGTTTGATTATTGTCATAAAAAGCATAGATAGTTCTGTTCCTACAGAGGAAATAAAATCTCCCGTACAGCTAGAGGGGTATGAGGTAAAATCTGTTCATTACATTTTGAACAGGAATAAAGTTCCTCAACCAATGCACCATTGAGATATCGTTTGGTTTATCGGTTCTCCAAACCAAAAATTCAGTTTATGCCATATACAACTGAAAGGGTCCCTCCCAATGCACAAACTGTCAGGAATATGGGCATACAAAATCATATTGTAAATTGACTCACGTATGTGTAGTTTGTGGCGACGCTCATAAAACTGCCGAATGTAATTTATTTCAAACTTTGAATAACTTCATGGCCACTATGCAGAACATGTTTCAGGAAATGATGCGAAACCAGAACATGCTTCTGCAAGTTCTACTCAACAACAAATGAACCAGTTAAAAATATTATTCTGGAATGCAAACGGTTATCCCAACATAAACACAAAGTTGCAAACTTTCTTCATAGGCATGAAATAGACGTACTTCTTGTCTCAGAAACACACTTTACTCATAAAAACTGCTTTAGCGTAAATAGATACCTTACGTATGACACAAAACATCCCAGCGGACGGGCTTGTGGTGGCACAGCCATAATTGTGCACAAACACATCAAACACTTACCATTTCCAGAGTTCGAAGAAAATTGTATTCAGGCCACATCTATAAATCTTACTGATTTCAAACTTACCTTGTCATCCGTTTATTGTCCCCCGAGGCACAAAATTGTACACGATAAATTTCTCAATTTCTTCTTCACATTGGGCCAGCAATTCATTTCTGCTGGCGATTACAACGCTAAACATACATATTGGGACTCCAGACTTATTAGTCCTAGAGGTAATCAGCTATACAATACCGTAATTGCAAATAATTTTGATCTCGTATCGAGTGGCCAACCGACTTCAACAAGATACCATACCTTATTGACTTTGCTGTCATTAAAAACATCAAGCGAGATCAGGTACTAGTTAGTTCGTCCTATGATCTATCGTCTGATCATTCACCTTCAATCCTCATTTTAAAAGGCAACTCTGAAGACGCAGCTGCAAACTTTATTTCCTATCCCCTAAAAAATTAATCTGACATCCAAATAGCTGTCGACCGACTTACAGAAGTCTTGGATTCTGCAGCACGAAATGCAATCCCAATCAAGCGGACAATTAAATGTGCTCCTTACAATACATCGACGGATATAGAGACCCTGATCAGAGAAAAAAGTTAGGAAGATACGGGCAAAACAGTCGTTCCCCAACCACTAAGGCCCAACTACAATTATGCCTGACAACTATTCGCAACAAATTGAGACAGAACCACGAGTCTGCAACAGAAGGCTATCTAAACAGCCTAGATGCCACAAACAACTCCAATTACAGCTTATGGAAGGCTGTACGGCATATGAAATGCCCTATAACCCAAGAATCTCCATTAAGACTGGAAAACCGCACTTGGGCCAAAAACACAAATGAAAAATTAAACGCTTTCGCGGGCCACCTTGAGAAAGTTTTCACGCCACATGATGCACATACATGTTTCTGTCGTCCAATCATTCCTGATAAGGTAAACCATCCAATAAAATTTAACATAAATCAAGTAACATCTGCAATAGAAAAAGTGAATATTAGAAAATCTCCCGGACCTGACCGCATCACAGGGTCAATGATAAGAAACTTACCATCGTCTGCTTCTAGAATCTTACTGCTCCTTTTTAACGCGATATTAAGAGTCGGATACTTCACATCCTCATGGAAGAGGTATATAATTGTTATGATTCCCAAGCCAGGAAAAGATGCTAGCCAGGTTGCGTCGTACAGACCGATAAGCTTATTATCAATCCTATCGAAGCTTTTCGAAAAAATATTCGTTTTAAGTATAACTCCTCATCTAAATGAACACGACATCATTCCGGATCACCAGTTCGGATTCAGAGCGAAACATGGTACAATAGAACAAGTGCATATAATTGTCACTCACAAGCTTCTGGAGAGCTATCTAACAGGCAGAACATTCATAGGTCGCAAGATAAATACTCCCCCAAGGCAGCATATTAGGACCGCTTCTATATATATTATACACAGCGGATATGCCAACAAACCTGAGCACGCATACCTCTACATTTGCAGACGACACAGCATTTATTAGCGTCAACCATGACCCAAAAGTCGCATCGTAAAATCTGCAGTTCCACATCAATGAACTACAGGCCTGGCTAGAAAAATGGAGAATAAAGGCTAACCCGGCTAAATGTGCCCACTTAACCTTCACGCTCAGAAGACAAACGTGCCCAGCTGTAAAAATAAATAACATCACTGTTCCGGTAGAAAACCATGTTAAGTACTTGGGAATTCATATAGATAGACTTGACCTGAAACTTAAAGCAGCTCAACTACATTGGATTCTCGGTCGAAACTCAAACTTATCTTTATACAACAAAATTCTCTTATACAAGTCCATCATAAAACCAATATGGACATATGGCATCCAATTATGGGGTACTGCATGCGCATCTAACATCCAAAAGCTTCAAAGTAGACAGTCTAGAATATTACGATAAATTGTCTGCGCCCCATGGTATATAAGTAATGATATTATCCACAGAGATGTTAACGTCCCCACTATCCAGGAGGAAATTAAAAAATATTCAATCAGCTACATCGATAAACTAATGGCCCACCCTAACTACCTTGCTCGGGGTCTGCTTCAGTTCGAAGGTCACCAGAGGCTAAAAAGAACCGATACTTTGAGACTAACTAGAAGACATTTTTAAAATTTGAATACAGCAGTTAGTGGTTACATAAACAACAAGTAGAATTAAGATTTGAATACTTATTGTAAATTTCGATAAGAAAGATTCAATAAAAAAAAATAAATTTAAAAAAAAAAAAATTTAAATTGTTCTTCGCTTTCGCAAGCAAAATAGCCTTCAAACGATTTACGAACATAAGCAATGATTTTGACACTTGCTAATTTTTCCAGCAAAGTAAAGTGTGTATTCGTAAAAGGAAAAAATTATTTTACATACACTCCGGTTCACTTATTTAAAGGCACTAAAAATTCCATATTCAGCAGCCTCTATCTTCTGCAATTTTTAACCAATTGCAGAAATTTAAAATAGAAATGGAAGCTAGACATCTTGAGATATAAAAAAATCATGATGGTAGTGGTTTCTTAACTAAAGAAATTTTTTGGAGCAATTTATAAAAAAAGTCAAAAAATTTGCTATTTTTTTTTGGTTCACTTGAATAAAGGCACTTTATTATTTTTAAAGTAAGCGATGATTTTTTGTAGCGAGCATTTGTTTATTACATCTTAATTATTTAACGAGTCAAAATGGCAAAACAAAAAATTTTAAATCTATTGGAAACAACTAAAATCGATGTTTACCGTTCTGAAGGAAATTCTAACCACGCAATAGCTAAAAATATTGGACGAAGCCCAACAGTTGTCGACAATTACATCAAGGACCCCGAGGTGTATGGAAAAAATTTTAAATTAAGGGTTTCATTGTCTTTACGTATGAGAAAAGAAAAATCGTCAGAATTGCTTCTAATTCTGCCTTATCCTTGTCAAAAATAAGAGCTCAAGCTGGAGTTTAATTTGGGTGGGTCTGGTGGCTACAACTATTATTTTCATGATCTGCGCAAAGAAAAGCGATTTTTGAACCGATGTCACAGCCGAGAGGGCGGCGTTATGGTGTGGGGTGGTATTACGTACTATGGCACCATCGATATTGAATTAAAGTGCAAAAATGACTGGTGCAAGCTATAAAACGTTATTGGAATCAGCTTTTCCGAAGTCTGGGGTTGGTTATCTCGTAAGGTATATGAAGGAGGTAGACAATTTGATGACAAGCAGTCACTAATTCAGAATCGTTGGATTACATACATTCTCTTTGTCTGTCAATAAAAACCCATATATTTGAAGTTATTAAAAACAAAGTAAATAAATAAAATTAATTAAATAAAGTAAAATAATTTAAAAAAAAAAAAAACAAGAAAAACGGCTTTTCATTAAAATTAGTTAAAGTGCCTTTATTCAAGTCTTACGTCTTTTTCGGCAAATATTTGCCAAATGTGACTTTACCTTTATGCTCTTTATTGTGATTTTCGGCAGCGGGCCTTATATGGAAGCTATGGTCAATTATGGACTGATCTGCACAAAATTTGTTGCTGAGATTAGGGCTGACTTCATAAATGCAGTTTGCAATGCAACACTGTGGAGAAAATCGTTTACAAGGCAAAGTAATATTTTATAGAAACACTGCTTTGTAAAATAATGCGGTAACATTTTAGTGCATTTATGAACGCTTTATTTGACATAAACGTTTTGTTTCTTGAATAAAATTTCAAGTTTATTCTTTTAAAGACCGTTTTCGAATTGGATGGCAAAAGAAATAAAAACATCACGTTGATTAAAAATATTTTAAACAGAAGAAAGCATCGGCGTGTGACGTTATTGAAAAGACAAGTTTCATTTTTTCTCATTTTCGGATGAATAAAAGTACATTTAAGGTAGTTATCGTCCAATGCCATAATTTTATATAATTAAGTTGTTGCGCTTTTTTATTGTTTTGTATCTCCCCACTATATTTACAAAACATATTGTCGTTTCGTCTCTTGAAAATGGAAAAAGATTTTCAACATCTTTAATTTCGCGCGTTATTTGTACAATAGAAACTAAATGTTAAATCACATATATACAAATACAAAAAAATGAATTACAACAAATCTGCCATTTTTCACAAAATTTTTGCCGCCAAACAAAGATATCTAAAAATTTACAACACAGATAGGTATAACGTTTACAAAGAATCACAAACAAAAACCATGCATGAAATTGACAAATAATGCACACTGGAAAGCATTGTCATGCAATAACACGCGGCATTGCCAAAATTAGTTTGATTGCTTTTATGAACACTATGCATTGTAAGGTTGCATTGCAAACTGCATTTATGAAGTCAGCCTAGGCTTATGCACAACTTATTTTTGGAAAATTTTGTTGGGATGCGTGCATAATTCAAGCATTTATGACCGATAAATCCCTATTTCGGGAGGACATTTTAATGGGGGCTAGGCGAAATAATGGACCGTTTTCAACCAGTTTCAATCCCAAGTGTCCTTGGTTTAGATGGAAAGCCAGCATGACGGACCGGCGGACATCGTTAAATCAACTCAGAAAATGGCTCTGAGTCGATCGGTATCCTTTAAGGTGTGTGTTGGACTATTATTTTTGGGTGTATGCAAGTATTCATGTGTTCTAGTACTAAATAGATTGCAAATGAAAAATGTTTATTTTGTGTTCTGGTTGCTACTAGAAATATTTTGTATGGCAAAATATTTTTAGAATTACTACTAGAAATATTTCTACCATGAAGCTAGTGCATATACATACATATGTATGTTTATTTTTTATTTATTTAATAGATATTTATATTACATATTTACAATCTTAAAGATTAAGTAATACTATATTATCTATATTTGGCATAACAAGATAGTTGTGAGCCAGATTGGAATATATAAAGCTATGAGTTATTTCATTTATTTACGTTGTAGTTTCTAAATAATACATTTTTTTATATACAGAGTTTATTCAAATTCATTTAATATTAGTTCCCTGTATTTAAGACAAATATCCAAATATTTATACAATGTAAAGTAATCAAATTCAAAACCATTTAATATATTCAGAACTTCATTCAAATCTAAAGTAGTTTTTCCAAAATATTTTAGTCTGAACTCATAGTATATTGGACAAATTCCAATTAAGTGTAGAGTGTTTTCTGTAGCGTCTAGGTTACAAAGTGAGCACAGGCCAACTGATGAACTTTTGAAGGCCCTGGCATTAATATCTAATAATCCACCTCTTGCTCTTATTATTAAACTTGCAGCTAGAGAAGGCAAACCAAAATCATAAAGGGGTTTCATGCAATAATCAACCAGCGAATATAAATCGTGAAATTGAGAGTTTCTTGCGTTCGTCAATAAATCTTCTCTTTCCTTAGTTGATAAAAGGTATAGAATTTGTTTTGAGTATAAACATATAGGATTTTCAGCATTGTCGGGTACAAATTTAATATTTTCACATAAAGCGATCCATTCCTCTGCCCAATACGTCTTTTTTGCTATTACCTTTTCAGCTAAAATACGTGGCAATCTGCAACTAGGCATGCGCAGTGCTTTATTAATGTAATCAAAGTGGAGCTTTAGAGTATTAACATATAAAGAGTTTAAGCCAGTTTCAATATAAAGCATGTCATTTGGTGTGTTGCTTGGTAAAAGAAGCATCTTTTTTATAAACAACCTGAACAATTTTTCCACTTCATCATATTTTTTAAAACCCCATATTTGGGCTCCGTAAAACTAATAGATTTTGATGCTGCATTAAATATTTTTAGTTTGTTGCTGTTTGAAATTTTGGGGTGGTTTATGTATCTTGCCCATGTTGAAGAAATCGCCATTTTAGAAGTAGTTAATTTATTTTCTATATGTTTTTTGAAAGACAAGTTGAAATTAAGGTCCATGCCCAAATACCTATAGTTATTAACGATTTCAATGCCATCTTCATCATAATTCCATTTCATATTATTCGATATTCTTGTTCCTCCACTGCGGGATATTAATATTTTAGATTTAGCTTTAGGGACCACATGTTGCAGTACGTATAAAGTTTATCAATCATATTCTGTAAACTATTTGGCGAATCAGATAAGATGACAATGTCATCAGCGTAAAGTAGGATTTTTATAGGTTCATCTACTACACTTACACCACCAGTTAATGCTTCAGCCAGGTCATTAAGGTATAAAGCAAACAAAAAAGGACTAAGTATACATCCCTGCTTCACACCGTTGTCTACACTGAACGGATCAGAAAATGTGTTACCATAAAGAACTTGACTTGTGTTATTTTCAAAGTAAAGTTGTAAGATGCGAATTATTTTTGACGATAAACCCATACAGGATAATTTGTAAAAAAGAGAATTCCTTGGTATCATATCAAATGCGCAGGAGAAATCCACAAAGAAAGCATATGTTTTTTTGCCGTTAAACTTATTTAGATGAACAATATTAACAAGATTAAAAACGTTATCAGTTGTAGAGTAATTTTTTCTAAAGCCTGCCTCATACTCGTTTACTATGTTGTTAACATCAACCCAATTAGTTATACGGTTTAAGAGAATATTAACGATAATCCTCGATAATTTGCTGGATTATTTGGATCTCCTTTCTTCAAAAGCGGAATCAGAATTGACTTTTTAAAGCTGCTTGGTACGGGTTCCTTTAAACAAATTTGGTTAAGCAGACAAAGAATTTCGTTTACGAAACAAACAGGAGAATATCTATAAAATTCATAACTGATACCATCAGAACCTGGAGCTTTGTTATGTTTTAATGAACGTAGCACTGAAGAGAGCTCACAGAGTTCAATTGGTGAATCAAGAAAAGCATCAGTAAAACAAGGCATACACCAATGTAATAAATTTGCTTGTTCTGTGTTCGCGAGCATAGTACTAAAATGTGTATGAAAGTCTTCTGATGTTGTCACCTCTCGTAATGCACGTTCGAGTTTTCATATCATTTGACAGTTTCCACCAGGCTTTACTGCAGTTAACAAAGTTAAGTAGTTCTAAATTTTTTTCATACAATTCAAGTTTACTAATTTTGAATATTCTTAGATATTTGGCTTTGCCAGAAAGATACTTTGCCTTATTTGCATTTGTATGCTTTTTTCTATACATGTTAAGAAGTTTCATCATGTTTTTTCGAGAACGTGCACATTTCCAATTGAACCATTTTTGTTTTGGCTCAAAACAAAACTTATTGTTGGTAGTAACATTAGCTTTTAAGATTTTGTTTTTAACAGATAGTACCATTTCTTCAACAGAGAAATGTGCAAAATTTGTATTTCTAGTAATAATCGTTAAATTTTCTACGTACTCTAGCGCAAATTTATCGTTCCATCGTATTCTCTGAGTTACTGAATCAGCTGCAGCTCTATTATAAGACATTGGAACAATTAGTTTAAGTACAAGCGGCATATGGTCGGAGTAAGGTTTACAAGCAATACTAAAATCATCAGGAGAAAGTGCTAGTAAAAAATTTTCAAACGATTCAAAATCTACGTTCCAATTAGTGCAGTTTAAATAGCGGGGTATAAAATAAAACAAATTACCATCAAGATTAGCTGTTAGTAAAACATTATTATTTGCATGAATCGAAAATTTTAATTTAAAAGCTTTTTGTATTTCCTTTTTGAAGCCATACAGGCATCCACCGCTAGCATGACCAGCATTATGGGGTTTCTTTGCATCAATCCAATATAATTTATATTTTTGAAAGTATGAAGTAAAAAGTTGTCGTTTTTCATAGCTGAGTTTCAAAAAGGAAGAAAATATCAAATTTATTTATAAAAGTTACAAAATTTCCTAAACTAAGAGAACTGGCAAGGTTTGCTACATTATATGAGACTAAACGGCATGTGTTGTATTGCTATTGTGCAGGTACATTTGTTGAGGTTGCAGCAACATCTTCAACATTATTGTTTATATTTCGAACTGTGACATCTATAGATGAGTTGGCTTCAGACAATAAATTTCTTAAAAACTCAGCATCATCATTACAATTAGCAACTGCTTTTCCCATGGACCAAGTGTATCTTTTGTTATTAATAAAAATACAGAATTCACCGATCCTGACCTTCAAATTATTTTGAGGATTTGCGACAGCTTTATTTATTTGCCTTAAATTATATCTCACATTTTGTTCTTCATTGGTATAATCCTTTTGAATGAAAATCGAACTCTCATTCAAGTTACCCTTGGCAGCTATTACATTGATAGCTTGCATATTTGTGTAAATCCAGTGTAAATAAAAATGTATTTTTCGATGGCAATTTACGCGCATTTATAACACGTATGTTAACCTTAGCTTCGTTGTTATTATTGCTATTTAAGCCACTAACAACAATATTTGCTGAACGAGTCCTACGGTCAATATATTCAAGGCGAGTTGTTGTTGATGTCATTTCTTAGTTTAACGTTTTCTTCTCTAAGTTCCTCAATTTCTGTTTTGATTGATACAAGGTCTTCCTTTCTGGTGACATCTTTCAATTTCGCATCTAAAAGGTTGCAGAGCTTATCCGAAGAAAATACATTATTCATATTATTAGTCGTTATTTGCTACTTGTTATTATTATTGATTAATTGTTCTGGTGACGGCAAATTTCTGTGGCGCTTAAAACTCATTAGTTTTTTGTTTTTTAGTCTACAGACTTTTCGTAGTTTTGATTTACTATGAAAGTAGCTTTTTAAACCCTGGTTAACATTTTAGCCTTTTTAAACACTGGTTATTATTGTATATAAAAAAAACAAAAGTGAGGGCATACTTTTAGGCATACATTGATATAAAATTAAAACGAGTCATCTTTAAGTAATAACAAGAACAGCTGATATTCACAATAAAAAGAACAAGTTACAGCAATACCAAATCCAGTTGAAAAATTCCATCAAAAATGTTGAATAATGACTGTATTTGTACTGTACTCCAACAGACTCGTATGCAGAATTCACTGATAGTTTATATTTCAGTGGTTTAGAACGTGTAAATATTAATTTAACTTGGAAAATAAACGAAATAATAGCACAGCTTAAGTATTAGACGTTTTGACAGCTTAAAAGCAGAGTTGCCAATTCATACATATGTACATATGTATTTCGTTGGTTAATAGTTTGTATATTTTTAGTATGTAAAAAGTTAAATATCATTTTCTTCAAATATTTTATTAGTTTTCCTATAAAATTATGAAATATTTTGCAACTTTTTAAATAATATAGTAGTAATTTTAAACTCGGTAAAAATTCATCAAAACCTGTGCAAATGGTATACTGTAATTATACGGGAACAAATTGACACTAAAACAAGCAAGAAAGTATAGTCGGTCAAGCCCGACAATATAATACCCTACACCCAGTATATGTATAAAACAGTTTTTCATAAATAGGCGTTATATGGGAGATATATCCTATTGTGGACCGATCATCCAAAAATTTAGTGTCATGATGTCTGTGAATATAAGTTATATGTGTTAAACTTTATCTGGATATAAATATTTTAAACGATTTATGGAGCTAAAAGTGAATTACGGAGAGGGTCTTATATGGGAGTTTCGACTAATTATGGACCGATTACAATAGAATTGTACCGTATTATTTATATAAGACATATGAAATATATTTGCGTTCAATATTATTTCGATACCTACATTTTTGAGAGAGTTATGCTCTTTAAAGTGATTTTCGGCAGTAGGCCTTATATGGGAGCTACGACTAATTATGGACTGATTATCATAAAATTAGACCAAATTATTTGTATACATATGAAATATATTTGCGTTAAATATTATTTGGATACCAACAATTTCGAGAGAGTTATGCTCTTTAAAGTGATTTTCGGAATGAGCCTTATATGGGAGCTACGACTAATTATGGACCGATCACATTAAAATTGTACCGTATTATTTTTATATATATGAAATATATTTTCGTTCAATATTATTTGGATAACAATATTTTTGAGAGAGTTATGCTCTTTGAAGTGATTTTCGGAAGTGGGCCTTATATGGGAGCTACGCGTAATTATGGACCAATCTGCACAAAAATGGTAGATGTGATTTGGCTTCATTTACCGCTAATTTTTTATGAAATTTGTCTGGATAGTTGCATAATTCAAACCCCAATTTCGGAAGGACATTTGAATGGGCACCAGGTGAAATTATGGACCGATCACAATAAAATTGTACGGTATTGTATGTATACGACTAATTATGAACCGATCACATTAAAATTGCACCGTATTGCTGGTATGCATATGAGATATATTTGTGTTAAATATTATTTCGATACCAACATTTTTGAGTGAGTTACGCTCTTTAAAGTGATTTTCGGAAGTGGGCCTTATATGGGAGCTACGACTAAGTATGAACCGATCATAATAAAATTGTACTGTATTATTTTTATATATATGAAATATATTTTCGTTCAATATTATTTGGATAACAACATTTTTGAGAGAGTTATGCTGTTTAAAGTGATTTTCAGAAGTGCGCCTTATATGGGAGCTACGACTAATTATAGACCGACCTGTACAAAATTTGCAGATGTGATTTGGCTTCATGTACCACTCATTTGTGATGAAATTTGTTTGCATACTTGCATAATTCAAACATTTCTGATCGGTAAACCCCAATTTCGGGAGTACATTTGTATGGAGGCCAGGTAAAATAATGGACCGATTTACACCAGTTTCAATCCCATCCATCCGTGGGCCGAAAAATATCACGTATCAAATTTTATCGAAATATGTATCTTCAAAATTGCGACCCGTACTCTGCGCACAAGTTTTACGTGGACAGCCAGCCAGGTGTTGAACCAATATTTCTGGGCGTTACAAACATCACCACAAATCCATCATACCCTCCCCACTATGGTAACCTACTAGTTTAAATGCGGTTGTGCAAGTCTCAAATAATAAACAACAAGATAAAATGACAATATCGTATTTAATAGTTTCTTTTTACAAGCAATAAGGTCACTTGAATTTTATATAAAAATATTTAATTTAATTATATGTATTAATTTCCAATATTTCGCTATCACAATGGATAGCTTCTTCAGGGATAATATAAGTTTTGAATTATAATAAAATAATAATTGAAGTATGTATAAAAATGAAAAAATTTGTAACATAAAATGAAAAGCTTATAATTATGATATACAATTATGATATATATATGTATATAAAACTTGTTTGGAATAATAAATGAAAAATTATATATGTAATATTTTTAGTTTCTAAACTTATTCTTATAAATTAAATGTCTGTAATTTTGAGCTACATTGTCTGTATCTGTTTTAAAATTAATTTTCTTTTCTATCGGTACATTAATAATCTGTAACATTTCTAACATAAATCGTCTTTTATAATTTGTTTCTGTATTTAATATGGTGGTATTTTCAAAATCTGGATACTGATCTAAATTGTAACAATGTGATGTTAATGCAGTTTTTGAGAAGAAGTATGTTTTGATTTGTTGCTTAAAATAAGTTATTCAAATTTAAGGAATTTATTTAATTTAACTACATTATAATTTCTTCTTTATTTTGTGTAGTTAAATTAGCAAAATTTTGTCAAATTAGGGATGAGATTTTAAATAATTTATGCGTTGTTTTACTTACGATGAGTGAGTATTGTCCTTTAATTATTTACGAATGTTTATTAAAATTAAAAAGAATAAATAAAATATATTTTTGACAAAAATTTCCTTGTTGAATTAAAGAAATTTGATTTTCATTTACACATAAAATTGTAAAAAACAGCTAAAGAAAATTTTTTGATGACATCTACTAAACATATCACAAAAGTAATTAATTGATTAGCCTTGTTAAATTGTTTTCCCTTCGACATTTTTAATAAAATTACCTTCAGAACTCCATACAATAAGTACTAAATTGTTACTAATAATTGAAAAATACTTTTAATAAAAAATTCCAAAAATACAGAAAATAAATATTAAATGAAATTATGATGTAAATTAATAAAATGCAATAACAGCTAAACAGAAATGAATATTATAATTTTTAAGGAGTTTCCTTCAGGCTAAGTTGGTCAAATGTTTGTTTCCAAACGTAAATAAAAAACTTGTTCGATTTTTATTTTATTTACCCAACGTTTCGTTAGTTTTATTCTAACTTCTTCGGGGGTCTCGTTCTAAATAATCTAGTGACAAAATTTATTGTTTTATTACACAGCTTTAACTTATAGACTAAGTTTTACTTACAGCTTTGATGTTTTTTATCATATTAATTTTTATTATTAATTATTAATTAATTAATTTAAAAAACGGGACATTACGAACAGAATTTTGTTATAAATAATCAAATAATTAATAAAAATATAATATACAATAAACGACCACAAAACTTAAGTCAAGTTTAACTTAAAGCTAATATCACAGAACTGATTTAATTATTAATTGCATAGGAGTATTGAAGTTTCGTGTTGTCTTTGTCTTCTTTCGTATTCATTGTTGTTTTTATTTTTTGTGGTATGCGTAAACTCTCCAGTGTATACCTTTTGTTTTCCTTCCTTTCTATATCTAATATTTTAACATTATCAAAATCTGCCACATGATTACACTCTTTTACGTGCTGGGAAAGTGCCGTCGATATTTTTCCATTTCTTATATCTGTTTTATGTTCGTTGATTCTTGTACCCAGCATTCTTTTTGTTGTACCAATATACACCAAATTGCACATCTCCCCCTCGTTTCCTTCACATTTTATTTCGTACACAACATTACCCGTTTTTAGTTTGTCCATCTTCGGTTTGTTATTCGTAAATAGCTGTCGCAATGTGCTGTTTGATTTGTATGCAATTGTTGTTGTGTTATCTGTTATTATTCCCTTTAATGTTTTCATCTCTGTGAGTTTTGGGATGAATGAATTAGCCTGAAGGAAACTCCTTAAAAATTATAATAATTATAAACATTGGTCACAAAAACAAATTAATTAAAAATGAATATTGTTACAATTTATTGGGGGTTTTCCCATTACAGAATGTTTTTTTATGAATTTCTTCTAAAAATAATTAGGAAAAATTGTTTTGTGGCACACTGCAGCTTGGGTTTCTCATGTTAAGAAATGGGCTGTTTATGTTAATGCTTTCAAAAATAATTACTGGAATTTGAGAAAACACCTTTATGACCTACAAATTGTGATGCAAATGGTTTTCTGTGAGTTTCCGCGATATTGGAGAATAAAATCGCATGAAGAAGAATTTGCGGATGGTGTTTGGACATTGATATGGGGTGGATGTTGTTTTTATGTATGTAAATCTTTCTTTCTCTTTGAGGCATGTTCTGCTTTATATTGTTATTCTTAGACTTGCTTCTCATATTAGTGTTTGAGTATTGGTTTAAGACTGGGATATTCACTATTTTTATAACTTGAATTTGGCTTGCAGGTCAGTTATTTATATTATTTTTGTATCTATTAGAATGGGAACTACATAATGGCAATTTTTTAACTCCATAAACTTTATTGTTCCTAATATTTTCCTGGACAGGATTTGCACTGCTGCGTTTGGTTGACGATTTCTGTTATATGTGTTCTTAACTGAATTTTTTTTTTGTAACTCTGGTGGGAATTTTATAAGATCAATACATATTTTAATTTGATTTTGGTTTTAACTGCGTTCGTACAATTTGTGCTGAGTATTATTTACATAATTCAAAAGCGTATATTTGGTGAAATTGTAACAGTTCCAAATTAAACTTAACTATTTCTTATGTGGTTATTTATAAACCGTATATTTATTACTACATATATTTATCGCCTTTATTTTAATGCATTCAATATAAAAGAGTTATCATTATGGCCGCTGATGGAATACGTCAATGCCTACTGCTTTGGAGTGTTGACTATTGGAATTTAGAAGGTAAAGAAGAAGGGACTTTTTATCATATGTCAACGCATAATTTGATACTTGCTCTTGGTTTATAAATTTCATTATTACATATATACATATGTATGTATATAATTCTGTTTGGTTATTAGTTTATTATTTTTTGTAATTTTATCTTATTATTTTATTTTTAAATTATTTTTTAATTTTCTTCAAAATAAATTTTGACAAAATATAGTATTTGTTCAATCTGATTTAGTGTATGATTTTTATACTCTTATGTTGGAATTATTTAATGTACATATGTATTAGTAATATTATAAATATTTTTTATTTATATCAATTATATTATTTGCTTTACCATTTAGTCATGGCTGATGGGGTTTTCAAATCACGGGACATTGGCCTGCGTGCTCAAAAAAAGATTCTTTCTCGAATGGCTACAAAAAATATTGCAAAAACATTTATTGATGGTACAACAGCTTCATTATTGGATAATTTATATCGGCTTTGCAAACTTCACGTAAGTGTTAAAAAACAGAAACTACTTTTCCCACTATCACTATCCCACTATCAGATATATTGGGGTCGAATGCCATGTAGATAAAAAATAACAGAAAAAAAATTAAATTTTGTAAATTTTATATTTATACTAGCTAAACCCGGTGTACTTCGCTACCCCCCTCGTTATAAAATAAAATAAAACGTATTTATATATTTACAAACATTTATTTATTTCATTTTAATGTATTTATTGCAATGCTTTAGGATATACAATATTTTTAGTTTTTCCCATCAGGAGCATACACATATACACGGGATATTAACCTTCAGCTTTGTTAACAGTCATCGCAAACGCTACCGAACAGGAAAAATTGTTTATAATCGAATGGTAAATCTGTTGGTAGCATTGGAATGCGTAGCAAAAGTACATCTGTACCTTTGTATTTCCCTGTTATAATGGTCGCGCAAGCCGTGGTGATCGATATTACGCAGTAAAATAATTGGCACTCCAATATTAAGTTTTAGCACATGTGGTGGAAAGCCTGGCACATCGAGTGAATTTAAGAACACAACAGGATAATTAACGCCTTTGCATTTCAGTCAAGAATTTATTATTTCGTGAGAATATCCTATTGTGAAAATTTAATGACGATCGGGCCAGTAGTTAAGACTATATTACGATTTTGTGGGTGGTCCCACCCACTTTTCTCCTGGTACGTATTCCTAATTATGCCAATACCATATGTACCACATATCATTGACGTAGGTCAAAAAATGCCCAAAAAAAGCGATTTAAATTTTTGGGTTATATGGGCGGTGCCATCCCCGTTTGTACAATCAAAACCATGCCAATTATTCCTTCCAGAGTCACAGTAACATGCTGTGAAAATTTCAGGCAGATCGGTCCAGAGGTATGGTCTCCTATAAGGTACACACAAACAAATAAACACACATTCAATTTTATATATGTATATAGATTACTGGGCTATACATTGAAATCATATTTTAAAGTCAAGGCGAAGGTCTTCCCTCGTCGTCAGTCCGTATTAAAAAAATAGATATGAGTTGAATAACAGGTCGCGCTTTGGACAGTTTATATGTACATATACATATATTTTTCATTTCGTGCTTTCGTGGAAAATTCGTGCAAGTAGACTTTATTTATAATTTCTTTTATTATTATAAAATAAACATATGGGCAATTTCGTGTCAAGTGACCCAACTTTTGAAATCGATGTCTTCCGATTTGGATGAACTTTGCAGCAAGGTTAGTACTATTTGATAGTAGGTCAGGCACAAATTTTCAGCTCTATCAGTCAAGAAGTGTCGGAGTTAGAGTAGGTCAAAGTTGGACATTTTGGTCATACAGTTTTTTTTTTTTTTTAATGAGTGTAACTTTTCACTTATTGGTCCTAGTAAAAATTGTCCAAAGGACTTTAGATAGCTATTTCTTCAATCATTCCAAAAATAATTTTTTTAATTAAAAAAAAAAGTTTTTGAATTTTACCATATATTTTTTGTTTCTTTTTTTTAATGAATGTTTTTTTTTTTTTTTTTTTGCTCAAAGCTTCGTTCTTTTCCTTTAAGAGCTTTGTGGTAACTTAATGGGATGCAAGTGGGGTATCTATAAAAAAATTTGCAACTCAAAGAAGAAAGTGTTTCAATTTTTATCATATGCACTATTTAAATTTTTTTCATATTTGGGTGTAAGTTTTCTTGAAATGATAAAAATAAAAACTTCAACAACAGCCTAGAAACGGCCGTGAAATGGTGCTGTGTGAGACCAACCGCTATTAATTTCTACCTGTGATTTTCTTTTCATTAAGCTTTGTCAATTCTACAGGTAGTTTAGAGCGCACGTAATATTGAATGAAATTTTTATTATCAAAGTATCAGGTACCCCTGAGACCCTTTTTGAATCAAGTGGAAAGACATTCTCTGAAATTTTATGACACTTGAATTTATTATGGGTGGAGAGGTAGAAGTTAACATGTACTTTATTCTAATGCTACGTTTAAGGTTAACGAACTTTATTGGTACTTTGTTATTTTGCCATTATAGGCCCTAATAAAGGATTTAGACTCTTTCATAAAAACGTACTACATAAATGATCTTAAAAAAGTATTTATTTGCATTCTAAGGACATTCGGAAATTTGTTTTTTACAAGCAGTGTTAAAGTTTGGACGTGCGTAATTAATCCTCACAATGGCTTCCGCTTCCAAAAAGGAAATGTTTATTTCTATTTGTTGTAATACCTTAAACAAAAAGAAGCACAGATTATCAGATATGATATTACCGGTTATTCCAGATGAGAACAAAATCAATTCTTAAAATGATGACAGTTCTGCAGGCGATGATGGTTGTTCTAACTTTTCAGTAAAACCTAGCAGACCTAATAATGAGTGCCAAAATCGACATCATAAGGATGCAGTAGAAGTTTTTGAACAAATAAAAAAGAAGTACAAATCGCCACAGAGTAGATCTGAAAGAATTCAACTTCTTACTCTTGTCCCATCGTCATGGAGTTGTTCAAAAATAATGACCGAGTTTGGAACGTCTCAACGAAAAGCAAGAATTTCTAAAAACTTTAGCGTGCGAAATTGAAGCTCTAGTAACTCAATTGTATCAGCGAGATGATAGGAGTCGAATGATGCCAGGAATGAAAGACTGGGTGTCTGTCCGGATCGATGGCCATAAAGTCCAAATGCAGAAGAGGATTTCAACATTTCAATCTGAAACGAGGACGTCAAAATTGGATTTACAAAATTTATCCAACTAGGCAGGAAGCAACGGAACACACACAGTATGCGTTTGCATTTACCATGAAAATGTTAAACTCATGTTGAAGGAAATCAACTTAAAGTATTTGACAGATGATTCCTCAGAAGATTTGCACGATTACCGTGATTGCCTTAAACTGACTATGTGTCCTTATGTAACAACTTCTTGCCACTTAGGCGAATGTTCAAATTACCCGGAGACCACATTCATTAAGGAGAAATTAATGAACTCTTTGGATCGAGAATGTATTGATGAGATAAAATTTGAATCTTGGCTTTAGATTGAAAGATGTACCTTAAAAACAGTAATTTTAAATGTGGATGATTTTGTGGAAGAAATATAAAGGTTTGCTAAATTTGAGAACCCATGACTTTTTAGTCAAACAGCAATGGTAATTTTTGAATGATTTGAAGACACATTGGAAGTCTGGTGAATTCGTGATTTCATATGATTTCGCAGAGGACTATAAATATGTTATTCAGGATGCCATACAAGGATTCCACTTCAATAATGACCAAGCAACTATATTGACAGTCGACAGAAAGAAAGAAGAAAATATGAATTTTAATAAATTTAAGAAGAATGGAGAAATTAGGAGACTTGTTAACAAATTTAAAACAATAAGTGATAAAATTATAAAATTAAGATCATCAATAACTTTTTTCATTCGTTGCAGAAATGCAAGAATCATTCCAAAATTTATAAGCAATTCTACAAAGAATGTATCAATGATTTTTGACAGTAAGAAGATAACTAGAATTCAACAGACTATGAAGAATTATACACAAGTATTACACAACAAAATTCTAAGATTAACAATCATATATTTCTAAACAACAATGCAGTTCGGACGTGTTTTTCCTTGCTCCGTATAAAATCATCTTTTAAGTACAAAAAGTATATAAAAATATTGCGAAAAGACGCTAATGAAAAAATAAACAAAATTTAAAATAAATCAGCTATCATTATCCGTTGTTAATGATGCTACATAGTAAATAATAATTAAAAGTTTAAACATAAATAAGCATAGAAAATATAAAAATGCCCATTGAGCGCTCTCCCCCGCCGGAGAACATCCGCTCCCCTAACAATAAAAAAAGTGATAACCATCTGTCTCGGTCTAACCTTGCTACTGTAAATAGCTTATGTGTTATAAGCGCGAATCATGGTGAAATAACTCTACAAGGTGATGGCAATATTACAACAATACAAAAGCAACAGAAACAACATGGTATTTTTGTTTTTGCTTTTATGTTTGTAATGCCAAAAACAATTGGTTATTGTTTATAAACATTTTTGCAGGAAAAATAAATACATATGTACATACATACATACAATTTTTTAATTTCAAGATGAAAATAAAAATAATTTATGAAACATTTAATTTATGGACAATTGTTTTTTTTCACTTTTTTTTGTATAACTTGATACGTTTGCTATTTTTTTAACACAACTTGAGCATACATACATACATATGTATATAAAGTTTGACATAACGAACATGACTAAAAAAAACCAGCTGGCGTTTCAACACCACCTTGTAGAGTTATTTCACCATGGCGCGAATGGTCAAGCATCATCAATAAGCTCAAACTCTCTTCCCGCTCAAAATACTGATGCAGATGTACATCAGATTACATACTGAATCAAGAATGATAAAATAAAGATTACGCCATGCGCATGATTTCCCGTTATGTGACGTAGAAGTTCCATTCTAAGGGTTACTAAGAATGTTTCATGTGTTAGAATTAAAATTTCTTGCGAAAAATGTATATGTTTTATGTGATAGTTGGCAACTTTGCAATTGAAATCTCTCTGAGAGTTCTAAAATAAAAGCTGTTTAAAAAAGAAAAACAAACAAAAAAAAAACAACAAAAAATATAAACATGAAGTGTGTAGTGAGCAAATGCATGCAAAACGACAGTAAAAAACCAAGTGAGAAAAAATTAGCCAATAGAAACACAGAAGGTGTGACGTCACAGTTCCAAAATGCGCAGAAGATTTTAAAATTTTAAGCGGATTGGCGTAATCTTTATTTTATCATTCTTGATACTGAATGATCAGCACAAATCTCCTAGTCTCACTGCGCAACCGCAATTGAAACCCCTCTCTTGGAGCTCTCAGTGTACTACTCCAACAACTGATACTCAAATAACTGCAACTACTCCAATTTATTTTAACAACCCCCACACTTACAACTAATAGCACAAGTCCATACTCTTTTAGTTACTACTCTCGCACCAACAACTACCACAACATCGTACTCAGCAATAACAACTCTAGCTTTAGCAACAACAACGGTAACATCAACAGCCTTCTCATACTTACCAATAATGCCAACAAGTAAGTTCCATGAAATTCATGCTCCCTTAAATAAAGAGAAATTAAAAAACAGTAACATATCAAAGAGGCCTCGTAACTCACCCACAAAACTTATTGAAAATACAAACAGCAATAAAAAAGTTAAAAGTAAAGAGCAGTCACAAAAAACACTAAAATCTACTGGTTAAGCCAACCTTCAACCCCAAATAGGTTTGAAATATTAGCTATTGATGATAATGAAAATAAAGAAGACCAAATTCAAAATGATGGTGTTCCCCACAAACAACCAGAAAAAAATAAACCTACAAAGCCCTCACCAATATATGTTCAAAATGTGCAATACATAGATAACCTCAATAATGCTTTAAACTCCTTACCAAATTGTTATTACGAAATACGTGTTCTTAAAGAAAATGAAATAAAAATTCAACCTTTAGAATCTATTCACTACACCCAAATAGTAAACCTATTAAGAGCTAAAAACACCCAATATTACACTTATAAACCTAAAGAACAAAAATGTTTCAAGGTTTTCTTGCGTAATATGCATTATTCAACCGATAAAGAGGAAATAAAAAAAGAACTATGTGAACTCGGACACGAAGTAACTCATATTCAAAATATCCTACAAACTGGTACAAAAAATCCACTATCTCTGTTTTCTATTGAACTTAAATCAAATCAAAATAATAAGGAAATATATTCTTTAACCCACCTTTTACAATGTAAAATTAGTTTTGAACCTCCACGTCCAAAAAGAACTTTACCTCAATGTACAAACTGCCAAAAATATGGCCACACCAAAAACTTTTGCAACAAAATATCCGTTTGCGTTAAATGTGCTGGAGATCACAAAACTATGCTTTGCCCAATCAAACAGAAAAGCGAACATATCAAATGCGCGTTAAAAATCATACCGCAAATTATAAAGGATGTATGGTATACTAATGCCTCAAAATTAAGCACTTTCCACCACTAAGAAACTAAGAAAAAATAACCGTCCAAGAACACCAAACACAACAAGCTGATAATTCTCAAAACGTACCTACAACAACCAGCAGTATAAATCCTACAATGGCTTACGCTCAAGCAACAGCACAGAATCAAAACCCTAATACTAAGGAAATGTCCATTATTAGTAATACTTTATCCAGTTCCACTACACCGCAAATAAGTAATGATATGCAAGACCTTAAAGATATGATGAAGCAACTGA
This sequence comes from Bellardia bayeri, assembly GCA_950370525.1. NCBI lineage: Eukaryota > Metazoa > Arthropoda > Insecta > Diptera > Calliphoridae > Bellardia > Bellardia bayeri. The sequence continues at coordinate 38,192,059 of OX493268.1, read as the reverse complement.
TTTCTCAAGTATCAAACATGATGCACATTATCACAGTACTTCTAACTAAGCTCGATGGACAGGCTAAGCAAACTTAATATAGTACAATGGAACGCGAACGGGCTTATTCAACACAGACTCGAACTAAAATTATTTTTAAATCGTTCTTCAGTAGATGTACTACTTGTCTCTGAAACCCACTTCACACAAAAAAGCTTTATAGCCGTTCCAAACTACTCAATCTTTTATACTAATCATCCTGAAAACACAGCGCATGGGGGTACAGCAATAATAATACGAAAATCCATTAAATGTACTGAATTACAGAATTTATGAAAAGATTATATTCAAGCTACTTCCATTTTAATAGAAGATATACACGGTCCATTTGTATTATTTGCAGTCTACTGCCCGCCGAAACATAATAACACAAAAATTTAATATCTTGAACTTCTTAAATCTCTTGGGAATCGGTTTATAGTGGGTGGTGATTTTAACTCCAAAAATACAGTTTGGGGATCTCGATTAACACTATCGAAAGGAAAAAATTTACTAGAGGCAATAAACGAATTCAAATGCAAATTTATAAGTACTGGAGAGCTTACTTACTGGCCTACAAACATTCACAAAAATCCAGATCTTTTATACTTTATACTTATTACCAAGAAATATAAAATCATGCTTTGAATTATCTTCTGACCACTTTCCAGTGGTACTTTTATACCAAACCGATGTACTTCTATCAAAATAAATTTATATACAACAAGACACAAATATATCGCTAAAAACCGAAGAAGAATTGGACAATTCTATAGCTTTTTTCAATGATACGCTTATAAACGCGGCTAGTGATTCTACTCCATCCAGAACACACACAGTAGATAAATTCAGTATCCCACCTCACATCCAAGAGAAAATAAAAGCTAAACGAAGATTAAGAAAAAGATGGCAAACTACAAGGTCAATTCAGGACAAAACCCACCTTAATAGGCTCACAAAAGATCTCAAAAACTTGCTAAAGAAGGACAAAGGAGATAAACTCCAAAGATATCTTACTAACCTTGGCTCTTCAGCTACAACAAATTACTCGCTCTGGAAAGTAACCAAAAAAATAAATAATGGAATCTTACATCAGCCGCCGATCCAAAAACTTGATCTTACATGGGCCCGCACAAATGAAGAAAAGGCTAATGTTCTTGCAGATCATTTTTCTAAAACCTTTACAAACCCAATGGACGAAAAGGATACAACTCTTCAAAGTTTTTCAAACAGCGCTCAGAAGAATTTCAATTAATGAAATTAAAAAAATTATAAAAACAACAAAAGATAATAAATCTCCTGGCTATGATCAGATCACCGGAAAACTCCTAAAAGAATTGCCAAATAAGGCCCTAGTCTATTTAAAAAATGTATTTAATTCAATTATAGATATTAAGTATTTCCCAAAAGTATGGAAAGCCGCTGAAATAATCGCTATTCCTAAACCAAACAAAGACGCCTCAAAAACAACATCTTACAGGCCAATTAGCCTCCTGCCACTGCTGTCAAAGATCTTCGTAAAACTCTTCTATGAACGTATTGAACCAATTCTTCTAGAAAGACAACTCATCCCCAAACACCAATTTGGATTTAGGCGAAAGTTCTCTATTATACAACAAATTCATAGAGTAACAAATAAAATATCGTCTGATATTGACAAAAAAACTTTTGCGTTGCAACATACCTCGACGTTGCAAAGGCGTTTGATAGCGTATGGCACAAAGGTCTTCTTCATAAACTAAAAAATCAATTGCCAAAAGAATTCTTCTTAATACTACAAAACTATCTCAAAACCGAAGATTCTATGTTAAATATAAAGACGAGTATTCAAAAATACTTTCTATAAAAGCTGGAGTACCTCAAGGTAGTGTCCTCGGACCAATGCTTTACCTCCTGTTTACATCAGATATTCCCACTCCTACAACAAATAACAATATGATAGCAACATTTGCTGACGACACTGTTCTACTATCATCACACGCAAACATCAAATGGGCTATGCAAAACCTACAACAACTGCTCAATAATACAATGAATTGGTTCCGTAGTTGAGGAATTCAAGTAAACAGTGATAAAACAAGTAATCTACACTAATAGAAAGATAACAAACTTTGAACCTATACAAATAAATAATCTACCAATTCTTTTGGATACAAAGGCGAAGTATCTTGGCATTATAATTGACTCAAAACTTAACTGGAAAGAACACATCATTCAAAAGAAAAAAAGAAATAAACAACAGGTTTAGATAATTATTTTGGCTATTAGGTAGAGAATCTAAACTAACAACTCAAAGCAAACTACTTATATACAACACAATTATAGCGCCAATTTAGAAGTACGGCGTAGAAATATGGGGTACAGCTAGCACAACAAACTTAAAAATTATTCAACGAGTTCAATCTAAAATATTGCGAACTATTGTCAACGCAGAATGGTATATCAGAGATGAGGACATACATCGAGATCTAAACATCAAATCAATAAAAGAAATTATCCGTACCAGCAGCATTAAACATACAATTCGTTTAACACAACATTCCAACATGGAACTCAGGCAGTTGCCTGCAAACGAAATCCTGGCACCTAGAAGACTTAAACGGTATACACCTTCAGAACTAGCTGAGCGATACTAAGGGAGACAAAAACTGTGTATAATCAAAAAATGTATATATTACTTATCATTCTAAAATTCGATTTAAGTTATCTTAGGTACTGATTTAAGATAATTATCATCCCACCTCTGTAAATTAAATTACTTATTGTCATCTTGTTGACAGGTGTAATAATAAAGGGAAATTAAAAAAAAAAAACAATAAGAGAAAACCCCGAATTACTGAAATATTTTCAAAGTGAACATTTTACATATGAAGAAATGAAACAATTTTTACAATATACAGAAAAATTGGCAACATCTTTCAATGAGAAGATAAAGAAAACACACAAAAAGAAATTTAACTCTTTACAGGACTTATTTAATGAAAAATAGTTTATTAATAAGACTAACTTAGATATTCCGGCTGAAAAATTCTTGAAATTAAATAGAAATATACTTATATAGAAAAAGTAAAACCTAAAATCTTTCGGAATGAAACCACTTTTAATTTGCCATGTGGAATTGTAATTTTAAGAATTTCTAGGTTTCATTCTCAAAAAATTTTCATTTTACTCTTTCTATAGAAGCAAAATATGGAATTAATTCCACTTCCGAACGGAATAAAATTCTGTGACATGGCTGATTATTTATAAGAGGAAATAATTTAGTAATAGATTGGTATCAGAAACCAACAGCTCCAGGAAGAATAATTAATTATTATTCTAAACATAGTAAACATATTATTATTAATACAGCTAAAAATTTAATTGAAATAATATTAACTATAAGTGACAAGGAATTTCATTAGAAGAAGAACAATGAAAAGATAAGGAATTTATTATTAGAAGACAATAATTTCCCAGTTCAGCTAATTTATAAATTAATAAGACGATATAAGAACAAAAATAAAAACAATACAAGAAACACAATAGAACCGAAAATTTATAAATCAATAACTTATATTTCAGATATATCAGAACGATTCAGGAGATCAAAACTTTTCCATACTGATAAATATAGAATGGCTTACAAGACTTGTAACACATTAGATAAATTATTTAGTAAAACAAAATATAAAACAGGAAAATGAAACATGTCAAATGTTGTGTATAAAATACCTTGTGACGGAAATGATAAAGAAAATTGTAATAAAATATATGTATATAGGTACCACGAAAAATAAACTAAAAACCAGAATTGCTGGACATAAATCAGACCAAAGATATAGAGACAATATTACTTTACAAAAAACTGCGTTATCTTCTCATTGTAGTAAATGAAATCACTATCCAAAGTTTGAAAATGTTTCGGTATTAAACACTGAAAATAACTACCAACATCGCTACAACTAAAAGGATCAACTACAAAAAAGATACTGAAAATGTAGCACAGATTTACAGACATTTAATACTTACAAATATTTTATAATTAGTAATATTTTCTACTTGTTATAAATTGTTTTAATATTTTGTTATGTTAAAGTTTTCATATCCTTTTTTTTCATATTACAAATAATTTTTGAAATTTATAAAATTATAAAAATTTTTATCCTGAAGAAGCTACTTAAAGAGTAGCGAAATATCGAAATAAAATTTAAATTTTGTATAAAAAAGAACTAAATGTGGGTTATATATTAGTCACGTGTGCACAATACCCGCTTTGTGCTTTGTTATCCTGGTAAAATCTAAAATCTGATCTTATAACCATTTTCTTTCATGACACTGCCACCACCCTGTATCACTGTTGTTGTTAGGTTTTCTTTGTTGAGTTCTGTATTTGGTTTCCCTACATGTCATCTGAACCGAATATGTTAAACTTACATAGAAAATCACCAATTTCCAAAATGGAGATTCCTTGTAAACATGTTCTTTGGCGAAATTTAGCCTGTATTGTTTGTTTGTCGGATTTATAAACTGTTTCTTGCGTGCAAATCGGCCATTAAAATCATGTTGGCGCAAGACACGACAAACAGTTTCAACGCAAAATTGTTTGCTCAGGTCAGCTTCAACTTCGGAGGCAAGTTGTGAAGCTGAGAACATTAAAATTACCCTTATTTTTTCTTAAAATGTGTCGCTTCATGGATGAAGCGCCCAATGATTTTTTGAACTGTGGAAATGTTAATCATTTCTGCTATTTTTCGCTGTGAGTCGCCATTTTGGAAATGGTTTAAAACCAATTCATGTTGTTCTATCGTTGTACGCGGACTCTTTTGAACCACAGATATATACAAAATCGTCAAAACTGAGGTTTGCAAAAGTGGTATATCGGCTTTACTGAAATTAAGCCCGTCGAAAGATAAGAATAGCAATACATATTACTAACAAATTTTCTATCTCTTACTTACGATGGGGTTAAATGTGTGATGCCACTTTGACACATTTTAATAAAACGAGCATGTTTTTGTTATTTTTTTTATTTAAATATATTAAAATGTAAATTTTTACAGTAAATGTTTTTTGTTTGTTAGAATATACCATTTTTTCTTTTAAATGACACTGATTTCTGTTTTGAATTTGTTAGTTTTCTTTTTATGAAGCTTTGAAAATAAACAAATGCACTTCATAAAATTAGCTGTGAGCCACTCCATCTAATAGTTGAGAACTACAACAAACATCTTCATAAATAATTTCCGAAATTAGTTAATACAATTCCAATCATAACATGCGTATTGAAAATAAATATAATTTCATTAAAATTTTAAATATTCAATAATTCATTGTTCAGTTTTTACTACACTACTTAGAATATTTTAATTTTAAAATTACAGTAAACCAATACTTTGCGTCGGGGTTACGTTCCACGGCGCAAATTGAAACGACGCAAATTGAATTAAGATTTCCTATAGCAAACCATGTAAGTTAGGTCCTAGGGTTACGAAAATACTAAGTCGTCGGCTTTCTTTCACAAAAAATGTTTGCTGAACAGCTTTTTTTAAAGTAAAATAATTTTTATTGCAGCAATTGTCTGTATTACTACCACTAGCATTATCGTTGGATAATGCTTTACTATTTATATCATCAAATAAGCTTTTGCTTTTGTCTGAATTATCATTTTACTTAATGGTATTCTCTGCGCAACTTGATTTTCAATTCAAATAGAAATAAAGGACTCCCTTTCGATCATTAAAGCACTTCTTGTGCGGGTCATCGTTTTAGCATCTAATGATGTTGCAGATTTTACAAAAATTAAAAAAAAAACAAAATTAAAGACTTGAACCCTAAACAACGCAACCTCGAAAATCTAACGACGCATAGTGAAAATTAGTACTAATTAAGCAGCGACGCAACCAAAACGAAACGACGCAAAGCGAAGTATTGGCGTAATTGCTATGAAAAATTGTAGTTTGTCGTGGTTAAACTATTTTGTAAGATAAAACCAAGATCAGTTCAGGTTCTGAGGTCATGACGGGTTTATGGTTACAGGGTTTAAATAATTTATACTGAACAGAAATTAATAGTGTGTTATTTACAAACACAATTATAAATTTAAAATGTTTGTTTATTCAAATATTAGATACCTATTGGATATCTATAATTTTAATCAGTTTAGGGTACTATCAAAATACAGGCTCTCGTAGAATGCTACGGTTTGTTTAATAAATAAACGATAAAATTAAATCTTAATTCGTTTTGTTGTTGAACTTTTTTAGGAACCATTTTAGTAAATAATTTTGAATGGTCTATTCGACCATACTACATATTTGCAAAATGTCAATAGCGACTAAAATAACAACATTTTAATTATAATATTTTTTGTATTTTGCAGAGTGGCAACAAGGTTAAAGCGGAGAAAATTATTAAAAATATAATTAAAATTGTTATAAAAATCGGAGTTTTACATCGCAACAATCAATTTAATGCCGAAGAACAAACACAAGCTGAAATATTTAAACGAAAGTTTCAGGTATTGTTTTTAGCTAAATATATTCACATAATAACTTACTTACATTTCTCATACAAATAATTCTAACGACATTTTTCAGAATACTCAATTGTCAGTTATATCTTTCTATGAAGTTGATTACAGTTTTGACCTGCCATATTTACAAAACTCAATTGCTGAGTCACATGCATCTCTAAAATGTATTGTTCAGAGACATTTGACAGAAAAATCTTTAAATCGTATCGATGAAGTTTTTGAATTTTTTGGTGATCAAACACTTTTGGAAACAGCGTTTAAACCAAATTCACCATATCGAGAAGTGATGGGTAAAATCGTAGCTGATATTAATACTGCCATGGATACAGGGGATATTTGAATAATAAAAAATCAACAAACCAAAGAATTATCTAAATCAAATTACATATTTATGCAAATTTACTCTACAAACGAACATATCACAAAACCTGATGTGTAGTGTTAGGATTTAAATTTAATTTAAACTGCAATACCAAAAACCACTTAAAACTTATGCCTACACTTTTAATATGAGTAGCTTGTAAAACAATATATGTATGTATGTTTTTTTTTAATCTTTTAATCTTTACAAACACTAACACATTATTACATATAAATAGCAAATATGTACTTATGATGCATATACATACAGTGTGTCGCAAAACTATTTTGCCTACTCATTTTTAGGAGAAATTAGTTTTTCATTCATACATAAATATGTAAAAATCAAGTAAAAAAAAAATGTTTGCTTTCAATTGATAATTGATATTATGTAAAATAGGAAACAACAAAAAAAAATAATTAAAAAATATCAATTTTTATTTAGTTATTGTTGCATTTTAGTAACTTGCATCATAATTTTAAGTTTAGAAAAATATTTTTTATTTTTTTAAATTCCTGTTAATTTTTTCAGTTTTTTAGTATTTTTCATTTAATTGTTTCTTATTTTGTTAAAAAGATTCGTGTTTTACACATGCCAACGGTTATTAGTAATAATTTTTTCCATATTGCAGAAAGGAAAAGAATTAAACATCTCCTAAAAAAAGATTATATTATATCTCTACCACTACATGGGGCTCAGGTCCGAGCGTTTAGGAGGTGTTGGTGTTTGTTTGGTACTGTACAAAAGCTAATTTTTTAACATCTAAAACTGTGATTTTCGGGTCATTATAATGTTAAAAATAACAATATTTCATTGAAGCACCAATGGTTGCCAGATGACCGTATGGCTCTCAACACCCTGTGGATTTTTTCGTTGTTTACATTATTATATGGTGTTCTTCTTAGTTGGTCGTTAATTTCTTTATTTTTGACTTTAGACCCATTTATTAAATTTTTGACTGCTTGACAACATCTACTAAAGATATCACAAATGTTTTTAATTTATTTTTAAGCTGTATTTTTTTTCGTAAATAATAAATTATTTTGCCTCCGGCCTTTTTACCGCAAAGGACATTTGTAAGATTTCTTGAAATTTTTCTAATTTACACAATGTCTCTACTATCACCTGCAAAAAAAGAAAAATATTTTTACCTGTTTGAATGAAAACCAACATTTCTCTTTGAAAAGGAGTAGGCAATTTAGTTGTTTGTCACACTGTATATATATTTTCTGGCACAACTAATACGACTTTCATATGAATCTCTATATACACTGAACAATCCATGTCTTTTATAAGAAAGGCATATTATATTCGAAACTATAATAAAATTATTTCACATTATACTAAAATAGGTGGTTTTGCACTACGAAATTCTGGCTTGCAATATACGAAATATTTTACTATAATATGAAATAATAATTATGTGTATACTTTTCCAATAAAAATTTTGAAACAAAAACATCGAAAATTTACAAAGAATTTATAAAAACCCTAATAAATTTCTGAATGTAACGATTTTTTTTTTTGAACAAAATTCTTTTTTAGAATACAATACCATATATTTTTTGGATGTTACGAAATAATTTTCCTTTCCTTCGTTAAATGTCGTTAGCATTAACGAAATCGTTTTCGTAAATTAATAAAAATAAAACAACGACTACGAAGAGATTGTTACTTTCGTAAAATGTCAAAAGACAAAAGTAAATAATTGTTCGTATTATGAACAAAATTTTTGTAAATACAGAAAAAAAGTAGATAGCTTTTTCGTACTATAAAACATGGGTGGCTTTCAGTGTATATGCATAAAATATGTTACTCAAAACTTCTGATGTTTCTCATTATTCACGAACCAGCATTCTAAACCAGTATTTCCAAAGTTATACATACATTTCTGCATGTAAATACATGCAATACTAAGTATTTCAAAAAACATACAAAACTAAGTCATATCTTCTGTTTGTAATTTATGTAAGTAGATACATAAATTTTCTTTGAAATAATAGCTTAGCCATATTAAGTCAATTCAAAGCTGGCTTTTATGTTATACTATGGCATATAGTGTATATTTCATATTTACTATATGTATTTACAAAAATATCGTCAAACATAAAAGAAAATTAAGTCGTAGTATAAAAGAACACAAATAATATTAATAATTGTGTTGTCGTTATTATATGAAATCCTTTTAATTTGTTTTGTAAAAGTTTCCTATTAGTTTGGGTTAATTTCAAAGAAAAATTTATCTTCATTGTGTGAATGTTATTATTTGCTATTAATTCTCATGACATGTCATATTGTTGTATGCTATTATTGTATGAAAAAGACCAACAATATTTTGAAATAAGAATATGCAAGTGCTTTGAATCTGCTGCAAAAAGTTCTTATTTATAAGATGGCATTTTAGTTAGCATTCGTATATGTGAAACTTTGAATATTTTAAATGTTTATTTAATATTATAATCCATTTATTCTTATAAACAAGGGTACATTTTGATAAACTGAAATATTTTGTGTCATAAACTATCGACGTTAGTTTAAATATAAAAACACGTAATCACAATTTTTAAAATGTTATTTACTACTACATACATGTTTTAAATCATGTATTTTGAACATTTGTGACAATATGTGACTTGGTTTTTTTTTTTTGTGGGGAAATGTTTCAAGTAAATATAATCAGTTCTCTATCTCTAACATTACAAATTATAAGGAACGCGAACATATCTAATAATAATCAATAACTTTTATATGCATGTACTTATGTATATATTTAAATGAGTATTTATTTATATTGCATTAATTCGATTTAAAGTTGTGAAAAACATTATTATTACGCTGACATTTAATATTCGTGCAAATATTTATGTGTGTATGTAGAATTGCATAGTACTTAACAAAGATTATTCATAAAGAAATAATGAAACAAACTTTTTTTAAAACGGGTAGTATTTAGTATAAAAAATTACATTTAGTTTTTTGGATATTTCACAAAATGTATCTTTTAAGAAGTGGCGTCCTTAATATGTACATACATACAATAATATATATTTTTTGTATACAAAAGCAAATATGTATAATAATTAGGTAGTTTTATACATAATTACATAATTCGTTTAGCGGTCTAAAAATATTTTTATATTAGTATAAATTTGTATCGTTGCCTTAATGTTAATTGTTGTTTCAACCATATCTGAATACATATTGGTAATTAAAACAATAGTAAACATAAATATTTATGTGAATTGGATATGTATGTATTTCGTTTTTACCTCTGTTCAGAATGCTATATTATATTAAGGTAGCGATAATAGTTTATATCTTCGTTGCGACCACGAAAAGTCTTATGTTTTATTCTACCAATTGTTCGGCAACTCCATTTGCATTTAAATGTTAAAATACACATAAAACTTCTTGTTGGCGCATCGACGATATGTGTGTATGTATAAATGTGTTGTATGTACATAATGTATTAAAATATATTACGTATAAACAAGAAATGATATTAAATAAATACTATTATTACTATTTGTAAACTTTATAATGAAGCAATTAATTAATTTTGTACTTTTTTACTATTCTATGAAACAAAAACACAATAAAAATGATATACATAGTACATACATACCATAAATTGAATACTACTTATAACTAAATACATAATATTAGTAATAATTTGTTAAATGTAATAATAATATGTACTTATGTACTTCATAATATTTATAAATAATAAAAAAAAACAAATGTATGTTTCTGTAAAACATTTGCATTTAGATATAAATAGAATTAAATATACATATTGCTATTGACCAGAACTTAAGCACCACCCAATTGGATTGTTTCCAATGACGGAATTTCTTAATAAAACAAAATTTAAAAAAATGTTTGTTTGTAATTTTTATTATTTATAAAGTTAAAAACTATAAGTATCTCCTTATTATTAAGTTGAATTTTAATTTTAAATTTAGAGAATGAAACAGCAAATATAGATTAGATTTCTTCTTAGATCATTATTAGCTCTCTGAATGAAACTGTTTAATGAGGCAAGGAACAGTGCAGCAGAAGCTGCTTTAAAGTTGTGTAGATTGATCTGCGTAAACCTTACCATCTTCTACTTTTACAACAGTGACGTTGGCGTCCTCCTGATCTAAGTTCAGAAGGGCGTTCTGGTTAACCACCTCGTCCATCTGTTCAAAGAAGGCACCCATCATATCTGTGACAGAGTGGGTGTCGTCAGTTTCATTTGAACCGGTGGCTTCGTTGCAATCCACACCCTCTATGGACATGGGTTTGACATCATCGACTGAAGAGGCATCGTCTTTGTTGTCGCTTCGATAGACACGCAGGACGATAGTACCAAAACCATAGTACACCTTCCCTTGTGTCTTTTTTAGTCCTTGTTCAAATTACGACCGTCATGGCTTAATAGACTCCGCTATCTATAAGGATCCAGAATATATATATATACTTTATAGGGTCGGAAAATTATATTGTGGAAATTACAAACGGAATGACAAACTTATATATGCCCTTCTCATGAAGGTGAAGGGTATAATTAAGGTCAATGTGAAAATGGTCCGCAATGTAAAACAAATATAAATAACGGAACATTTCCATTTTCTTGTTTTGCATAATTTCATTTTCTGTTGCTTACTCTCATTTATTGAAACTAACAAAGTTTAAATTGATTCCTTCAATTGCTAATTTAAAAATGTTAGGATGCGTCGCCATACAACAATTGAGCTTCGAAATTTAATTATTGAACATTGTAAAAGTGGAAAAACTCAAAGACAAATCGCTCAAATTGTTAAAAAAATTCAGGGCAACAGTGTAAAATATCATCCACCGTTTTAAAAACGAAGGTCGAGTAAGCCAAAAATTATAACAAAAAAGATATTCAGCGAACGTGAAGAAAGGTCAATCAAATTAAAATAAATCCAAGACTGAGTTCTCCGAAACTGCGGGATATGGTTGAAAAACATTTTTGTAACGCCGAAACGATTCGAAAATTGCCGCGTAAGAATGGCAGAATTAAACATGGCAGTGGTCATGTGATGGTTTGAGGGCATGTTCTGCTGGTGGTGCTGATTTTTTTTTTTTAATTTATTTTTATTATTGAATCTTTCTTATCGAAATTTACAATAAGTATTCAAATCTTAATTCTACTTGTTGTTTATGTAACCACTAACTGCTGTATTCAAATTTTAAAAATGTCTTCTAGTTAGGCTCAAAGTATCGGTTCTTTTTAGCCTCTGGTGACCTTCGAACTGAAGCAGACCCCGAGCGAGGTAGTTAAGGTGGGCCATTAGTTTATCGATGTAGCTGATTGAATATTTTTTAATTTCCTCCTGGATAGTGGGGACGTTGAGATCTCTGTGGATAATATCATTACTTATATACCATGGGGCGCAGACAATTTGACGTAATATTGTAGACTGTCTTCTTTGAAGCTTTTGGATGTTAGATGCGCATGCAGTACCCCATAATGGGATGCCATATGTCGATATTGGTTTTATGATGGATTTGTATAAGAGAATTTTGTTGTCTAAAAACAAGTTTGAGTTGCGACCGAGAAGCCAATGTAGTTGAGCTGCTTTAAGTTTCAGGTCAAGCGTCTATCTATATGAATTCCCAAGTACTTATTTATTTTTTCAGCTGGGCACGTTTGTCTTCTGAGTGTGAAGGTTAAGTGAGCAAATTTAGCCGGGTTAGCCTTTATTATCCATTTTTCTAGCCAGGCCTGTAGTTCATTGATGTGGGACTGCAGATTTTGCGATGCGACTTTCGGTTCATGGTTGACGCTAATAAATGCTGTGTCGTCTGCAAATGTAGAGGTATGCGTGCTCAGGTTTGTTGGCATATATAGAAGCGGTCCTAATATGCTGCCTTGGGGGACACCAGCAGTAATTTTCTGAGGGGGAGTATTTATCTTGCGACCTCACTATGAATGTTCTGCCTGTTAGATAGCTCTCCAGAAGCTTGTGAGTGTTTTGAGGAAGCATTCGTGTTATTTTGATGAGTAGCCCATCATGCCTAACTTTGTCAAATTAGGGTGACAATTATATGCACTTGTTCTATTGTACCATGTTTCGCTCTGAATCCGAACTGGTGATCCGGGATGATGTCGTGTTCATTTAGATGAGGAGTTATACTTAAAACGAATATTTTTTCGAAAAGCTTTGATAGGATTGATAATAAGCTTATCGGTCTGTACGACGCAACCTGGCTAGCATCTTTTCCTGGCTTGGGAATCATAACAATTATATATCGCGTTAAAAATGAGCAGCAAGATTCTAGAAGCAGACGATGGTAAGTTCCTTATCATTGACCCTGTGATGCGGTCAGGTCCGGGAGATTTTCTAATATTCACTTTTTCTATTGCAGATTTTACTTGAGCTATTTAAATTTTATTGCTATTTATGGTTTACCTTATCAGGAATGATTGGACGACAGGAACATGTATGTGCATCATGTGGCGTAAAAACTTTCTCAAGGTGGCCCGCGAAAGCGTTTAATTTTTCATTTGTGTTTTTGGCCCAAGTGCGGTTTTCCAGTCTTAATGGAGATTCTTGGGTTATAGGGCATTTCATATGCCGTACAGCCTTCCATAAGCTGTAATTGGAGTTGTTTGTGGCATCTAGGCTGTTTAGATAGCCTTCTATTGCAGACTCGTGGTTCTGTCTCAATTTGTTGCGAAGAGTTGTCAGGCATAATTGTAGTTGGGCCTTAGTGGTTGGGGAACGACTGTTTTGACATTATCTTCCTAACTTCTAACTTTTTTCTCTGATCAGGGTCTCTATATCCGTCGATGTATTGTAAGGAGCACATTTAATTGTCCGCTTGATTGGGGTTGCATTTCGTGCTGCAGAATCCAAAACTTCTGTAAGTCGATCGACAGCTATTTGGATGATGATGAGATTAATTTTTTAGAAAATAAAGTTTGCAGCTGCGTCTTCAGAGTTGCCTTTTAAAATGAGGATTGAAGGTGAATGATCAGACGATAGATCATAGGAGGAACTAACTAGTACCTGATTTCGCTTGATGTTTTTAATTACAGCAAAGTCAATAAGGTATGGTATCTTGTTGAAGTCAGTTGGCCAATAGGTAGGCTCACCACTCGATACAAGATCAAATTTATTTACAGTTACGGTATTGTATAGCTGATTACCTCTAGGACTAATAAGTCTGGAGTCCCAATATGTATGTTTAGCGTTGTAATCGCCAGCAGCAATGAATTTCTGGCCCAATGTGGAGAAGAAATTGAGAAATTTATCGTGTACAATTTTGTGCCTCGGGGGACAATAAACGGATGACAAGGTAAGTTTGAAATCAGTAAGATTTATAGATGTGGCCTGAATACAATCTTCTTCGAACTCTGGCAATGGTAAGTGTCTGATGTGTTTGTGAACAATTATGGCTGTGCCACCACAAGCCCGTCCGCTGGGATATTTTGTGTCATACGTAAGGTATCTATTTACGCTAAAGCAGTTTTTATGAGTAAAGTGTGTTTCTGAGACAAGAAGTACGTCTATTTCATGCCTATGAAGAAAGTTTGCAACTTCGTGTTTATGTTGGCATAACCCGTTTGCATTCCAGAAACATATTTTTAACTGGTTCATTTGTTGTTGAGTAGAACTTGCAGGAGCATGTTCTGGTTTCGCATCATTTCCTGAAACATGTTCTGCATATTGGCCATGAAGTTATTCATAGTTTGAATTAAATTTTCAATTGAGCTAGGCATATTTCCAGAAGGCCTTCCCTAGGAACATTAGCGTATGGAGGTTGCTTTGCGTTGTAAGTACTCGGGGAATTTTTCGCATTTGGGTTTCCTTTTAAGACTTGGGCATATGATTGGTTTTATTTGTTTGTTTGTGTAGTACTAGCAATAGAGCCCAGCGGCTTGTCTGGGCACATATGACGGACCATATTGGGAGTGAGTATATTTTTAAACTAAAGCAGGTTTTTTTTAAATGTAAGAAGCCTTTACAACCCCTATAGTTTGCCGTGTGATTTTCGCCACAGTTGCTGCATTTTTTAACATTCGGGTCAGCATTAGAACGATTACATTCGGCGGTTTTATGAGCGTCGCCACAAACCACACATACGTGAGGCAATTTACAATATGATTTTGTATGCCCATATTTCTGACAGCTTGTGCATTGGGAGGGACCCTTTCAGTTGTATATGGGATGAACTGAATTTTTGGTTTTGAGAACCGATGAATCAAACGATATCTCAGTGCGGTGCATTGGTTGAGGAACTTTATTCCTGTTCAAAATGTAATGAACAGATTTTACCTCATACCCATCTAGCTCTACGGGAGATTTTATTTCCTCTGTAGGAATAGAACTATCTATGCTTTTTATGACAATAATCAAACCCTTAGCACTTTTTAATTGATATGTACAGTAACTTTTATTTTCTGCGTCCAGTTGTCTTGATATAATACGAAAGTTCGTTTCTGTACTGGCTTGAATTTTGGTCTCTTGAATTTGCTCGCGTCGTATAGAAACGACGTTGAAATTATTCTTACCTACAAGTTGAGTCCACATGTTGACTATGCTATTTGATGTTTGCTCCCGCAGATAGATAGGTGGTGGTTTAACTTCTTTAGTGGCTGTTCCATTAGCTGATTCTGCTTCTTCATCGTCAGGTATGGATAGTACAGAGAATCTTTTACCACTTGTTGGCAAAGAGACTACGTTAGAGCCTTTGTATTGTTTGGCCATGCGTTCCTGTTGTGTGGACCTAGGGCTAGCCTTTCTCTTAGTTATTGTAATATATCTGTTCATACCTGTTTGCACTTTAATACTTTTTGGCACGCTCCTGTATTTATTAATGCTAATCGTGATGTTCCATGTTTTTTGTTGTTATTCCTCTGGTCGGACGAATTCACACTTTGAACCACATTCTGGCCAACCTTCTAAAATGTATTGTGATACCTGTTTGAGAATGTTATCCTTTTTTGTATGTTCTGCAATAATACGAGCATCGATGGGAAAATCTGCAATAGTTGATTCATAAATATTCTCAATATCAAGCATACTTTTTTCGTAAGTATCAAATTCGACGTCTTCACCCATGGGTAATCTTGATAACGCATCAGCATTCGCATGGTTTTTGGTATTTTTATATCGAATATCATATTCATAAGATTGTAAAATAACAGCCCACCTTTAAATGAAATGATACTTAACTTGATTTCCCAAAAATTAGTTAAGGCAGTTCTTTATAAAAGAAAACATACGACAATTTATTAAAGAGATTAAAACCAGAATAAAAAATTATTAATGAATTTGAAATATAAAAATTGGTTACTTGATTTAGAAAATGAATTACAACACTTTTAACTGCCGCTTTCTCTCTGAACGTTGCCGTTTAGGCACCACTGTTGATACAGCTGGAGAAGGAGCGTTTTGCAGACCAGATACATGGGCTTTGGCCCAGTTAGAGATGCGATTTGCTCCGGATAAATCTCCAGGCGGAGCGCCTCGTGATTGCGGCTCATTAGGCAGGGTTTTTGTGCCGAGAGTGCTGTGGGTTTCCGGGATTGGCCGTGGGTGGTGCAGCGTCAGGACAGAAGGATTCCTTCTCTGTTCCTGGCTGCACAGAAGGCACCTGCGAAACTGTAGCACGGGGCGACTTAGTCACTTCCTTCGCAGACGTACCCGAAGCAGGGGGTTCCACCGCTTTTGCGGTATGCACCTGAGCGGTTTTGGAGGTATTTGGAGAGAAGTCCAGAAGTATATCACCGCTAACTTGACGACCACGTATAATTATGGGCTTTTTATATTACACCAACCTGGGTGTGCCAAATTAATTTCCTACGACACCAGTAGCTTGCAGACTAGCCTGGCCCGGTGAAGTAACCTGACTAGCCGGAGTAGCAATAACATTCGACTCACCACCGGGTAGTAGGGCATGCTTCTCTTTGTGCTTTAATCGTTCTTCCGGACATTCGACGAGTTGCATTTTTTACCTGCTGCCAGGTATTGATTACTGTCGCCTCAAAGGGTAAAAACAAACGCAGACCACCAAATGCATAACATGGGAACAGGCGCTAATAGGTTCCGGACGGAGATAAAAGTCCTAATTAGGCAAAAACGTACCTACATTCCATCAACCACCCTCTCATGGAGGAAAAAATGGAGTTGCTGGAAACGACTGATAGTCCCCTCAAAGGAGAAACAGCCGCTATCAGTCAAAATGGGGAGGGTAGTTCTAAGTAGCGCTCCATGTGTACCCTTCTGGAATGGGTGACCCAATCGGGAACAGCCAACTCAAGTTATACCAGCATTACCAACACATGTCATTGCACGTTAAGATGACTACCCATCGCAGAGGAAAATGCAAATATGAAACTGATAAATGTATAAAGCATAATACTCTGTTCAAAATTTCAAGTGGAATGCTGTCAAAATACATGTTAAAAAATTCACATGAAATTTTCATGAAAAAATGTTGCAGAAGTAGTACTCTGTTCATTTTGTGAAAAACATGTGAAATGTATCTGGCAACATTATTTTTTCACAGCGAAATAATTAAAGTAGCAATTGTTTCACGTGGAATTTTCATCCAAAAGCCCTTCTGTCGCAACAACAATATCTATTACTTGTTGTGTTGCTGCACAAGCGGCCAGTAATATTTGTTTATTCATTTTTATTTAACTATTTCGGTTCAACACAGATTTTTAAATATTTTAACTTTTATTTAGTTTCGATTTAAATTTACAAAAAAGCAAAACATGTGTTTTGTTTACATAAGTAAAACAATGTGGCGTACTTTCAATAAAAAAAAACGTCAAATTATGTAAATTCGCGTGATAGGCAACATTGGCTACACGTCAAATTTTCCGTATGAAATAATTAATGTTGCTCAACATTTTTCCCAAATTTGAACAGAGTACTAGGCTTAAACTTATAAAAATCTAGCTGACCCGCCAAACGTTGCTTTGCCTTAAAATTTTATTTTCATAACCACGTACAGTAGAATTATATATATAAAGAAGATTTGTGGGGAGGTACCACCCCCCTTTGTACAATCCCGCCCATATTTGCAGCAGCACTTAAAAACCGACGTGCCAAATTCTGTTCAAATACCGTTATCAGGAGCAGATATAATAGATTTTTAATTCGTGGTTTGTATGGGAGGTACCACGCCCTTTTGTACAATCCCGACCATATTTGCAGCAGCACTTAAAAAATGCACACCAAACTGACGTACCAAATTTTGTTCAAATACTGTTATCAGAAGCAGAAATAATAGATTTATAATTTGTGGTTTGTATGGGAGGTACCAAGCCTCTTTGTACAATCCCGCCCATATTTGCAGCAGCACTTAAAAAATGCACACCAAACCGACGTACCAAATTTTGTTCAAATACCGATATCAGGAGCAGAAATAATAGATTTTTAATTTGTGGTTTGTATGAGAGGTACCACGCCCCTTTGTCCAATTGGACCGAATTATAGATATAAACCACCCGGGGCGCCACCCAAGAGTATACAAAAAAAATTATGCAAATCGGTCAAGCCGTTTAAGAGGAGTTCAGTCACAACACACGTACAGTAGAATTATATATATAAAGAAGATGTTGGTTACAATAGTCAAATTTGGACGATGTTTACGCTCAGATTACACGCTTCCCTTTTGAACTTGAACTCGCCATTTCATTCACACGTGTATCGTCAATTTTTTTAAGGTACTTTTCTTTGCAAATCAACATGCAATTTCGCTAGTCGTAATTCAGCTCTGGGTGGAGGAAGAACTCACCCGTCATTGTCATTATCGCTTAAGGCCGTCCTTTTTTCGTTGCCTTCGAAAGATTTGCGTCTCACTCATAAATTGGTTAATGATTGGCTTAGACGACACGACTGTACCACATTACGGTTTTTCGAAGTTGTGCATTAGTCACATTCTATAAATTTCTTAATACAAATTTAAGCGTTCCAGCTTCCTATATGAAGGTATAGGTCGACTTGGGACTTACTTGAATCAATCGTGGGATAACCTGGCAATTTAAAGAAATAATTTTCTGCCGTAGAGTAAGACGGTGAAAATTAAAGAAGAAAACAAGGAAATAAGAAAATTTACTAGTACCGTCAAGTTTGTAGCCCTTTTATTCTCTTTTCCCCTCAAATGGAAATGTGTGAAAGCGGACTAACAACATTTTTTCAGAAAATTAGTGGGGCTCATATAATTAGAAACGACTTTTCAGCATATACATATATTTTTTCATATATTTTAAAAATTTAGTTCAACATATAAAAAAATAACTAGAAATAATAAAGTAACAAATTATTATTAAGTTTAAAATAAAATAAAATTCTCAGCATCAATACTATTTTAAGGAAAACAAGTAAGAAAGTCAAGCCCGACCATATAATACCTTACACCCAGTATATCAATAAAAGAGTTTTTCAGATATGGGCGCTATATGGGAGATATTACCTATTATAGACCGATCATCAAAAATTTAGTGCCATGACTTCCGTGATCTTTCCTTTATCTCGATATAAATACGTTTAAAAGATTTATGGAGGTTAAAGAGAATTACGAAGAAGGTCTTATATGGGAGTTTTGACTATTATAAAATTAGGTGTCATCCTATTTATACATATGAAACTCATTTTTGTTAAATTTTATTCGGAAGTGGGCCTTATATGGGAGCTACGACTAATTATGGACCGATCGTCATAAAATTCTACCATATTATATGTATATGTAAGAAATATATTTGTGTTCCATATTATTTGGATACCAACATTTTTAAAAGAGTTATGCTCTTTTAAGTGATTTTCGGAAGTGAGCCCTATATGGGAGCTACGAATAATTATGGACCGATCGTAATAAAATTTTATCATATTATATGTACATCTAAGAAACATATTTGTGTTCAATATTATTTGGATACCAACGTTTTTAAAAGAGTTATGCTCTTTTAAGTGATTTTCGGAAGTGGGCCCTATATGGGAGCTACGACTAATTATTGACCGATCGTCATAAAATTCTACCATATTATATGTATATGTAAGAAATATATTTGTGTTCCATATTATTTGGATACCAACATTTTTAAAAGAGTTATGCTCTTTTAAGTGATTTTCGGAAGTGGGCCTTATATGGGAGCAACGACTAATTATAGACCGATCGTCATAAAATTCTACCGTGTTATATGTATATGTACGAAACATATTTGTGTTCAATATTATTTGAATACCAAGATTTTCAAGAGAGTTATGCTCTTTTAAGTGATTTTCGGAAGTGGTCCTTATATGGGAGCTACGACTAATTATGGACCGATCTTCACGAAATTTGTAGATATGCTTTAGATTCATTTACTACTCATCTGTAGTAAATTGTGTTTGCATACTTGCATAATTCAAAGATTTAAGACCGGTAAATCCCAATTTCGGGAGGACATTTGTATGGGGGCTAGGTGAAATAATGGACCGATTTCCAACAGTTTCAATCCTATCCATCCTTGGGCCGAAAAAGTATTACGTACCAAATTTTATCGAAATATGTTCAAAATTGTACTCTGCGCACAAGCTTTACATGGACAGCCAGCCAGCCATAATTTTATTTTAACACATACATATGTATGTACTGTCAAAAATGTAAGTATACGTTTCTTATATGATTAACGTTCACATGTAATATAAGTAGTTACATCGTGATTACAATTCAAACCTAAACCATTGTCGACAATGAGTTTACAAACATTTTGTATTGAAAGCTAAAAATTAACTTGTAGCTGACTACACAGTTGCCAGAATAGTTTTTTTTATTGCTCTATCTTTGGCGATCCTCTCTTTTTATCACGTCTTTCATTTATATATATACACTAGAGCCCCGATTTGCGTCGTTAATAGGAACCGGGGAAATGCGACGCAAACCGAAACGACGCAAGAATCACTTTTTTCTATACATACATATGTATGTAATGACAAAATCATATTCTTATTAAAAACATTAAAAAACGTAATTGCTTCCTTCAACGCATGCTGAACATTAAATATTAACAAATTTTCATTTTGAATCTCCTCTTCGTAAAATAACAATTCATTAATATCATCTTTCTCCATTCCATCATATTCAGCTTCTCTAGCAAAACTAACCAATTCTCTACAAATGTTTGGAAATTCATTATCGTCGCCTATTAATGCATTCTGACCATGACTGCCGCCAACTTCCTTATATACAGGATGCTTCAACTTCTTGCCAAGATAAATTTAAGTTTTCCAAAAAACTTTCATGGAGAGTTTATCATTCTTATCGGTCGATTCAATAAGTTGACGACAAGTCCGCCGTAGGTAATACATTTTGAAGTTGGATATTAAGCCTTGATCCATAGGATGTATAAAAGATGTTGTGTTAGGCGGCATAAAATCAATTTTGACACGATCATTTGCCCATCTGAAAAAATTGCATGTCCTGGTGCGTTGTAGATGTGATTTAATCACATCCTTGCTCAGTGGCATTCTTCGCTGGTTTTAATTTTGTATCCAAATAAAAATAAATGACTTTATTTTAACCATTAAAGAATTGCTTACGTTAGTTAAATTGTTTTTACAAGAGCTCTTCCAAAAATATAAAAATTCAAAGCCGACGCAAATCGTTATCAAAACAACGCAAAGCGGATGAAACCACATTTAGAAAGGCGATACAAATAGGATAGACGTAAATCGAGGCTCTAGTGTACTAGATGGCATTTGCCCGCGTTTCTACGCCACCAATTAAAATTAATTTGAAAGAAAGGCATACACAAATATTCAATTTGAATAATTTTAAAGATGGAGGTCCACACCAAGCGTCTACGCGTTTCACGCGTTCTAAGCAACTGTCAAAAAAGTAGAATCAATGTAGTTGTATGAGTAAAGTTAAGCTGGAGGTCCACACCAAGCGTCTACGCGTTCTAAGCAACTATCAAAAAGTAGAATCAATGTAGTTGTATGAGTTAAGTTACACACTCAAAAATGTAGGACGCGCTGACGTCTGAAACGCGAAAAGTTCGTTTACTTTCTACTTTTGAACGCGGTGCACGCGTCACAGCTGACTTTGACAAAGGCAAAGCAAATTTATTTTAAAGATGACGTCACCAGAAAAAAAGACAGTTGAAATAACATGTTTTATATGAGTTTGACAAACAAACCGATAATAAACTTCTTTCTCCCCTTATCATGCGATTTTGGTTCTTCTTTCATTTCAAATCTATCTCTCTATCTTTTTTTTACTGAAGGGAATCACAATGGACCACAGGGTCTCCGAGTGCACATGGTGTACAACCCTTCTTATCTTAGGCCATAGGAATTCGAATTTAAAAAAAATTACCAAAAAGATTTCTAGTCTTTATTGATCTGAGCCAGATGCATTTAATATAGTATTTCTATGTTTATTAATGTAGGAGATATACATGTTAACGGTGCTTTCTACGGGGACTATTTTTAACCCATATGGTCACATGAATTTCGAATTTCAAAAAAGTACCAGACACCTGTCGGCTCTTTTTTTGATTAAAGACGGACGCATTTAAAATATTATTTCTAAGTTTATTTGTTTTGGAGATATAGAGGTACTGGTTTTACCCGTTTTTGCCCCCTTAACGACCGAATTTACAAAAATCCCTTCTTAGTGGATCTGCATGTTGTAAAAGGAACCCCTTACCCGAATTTCAAGTTTCTAATTATATATATATAATTCTACTGTACGTGTGTTGTGACTGAATTCCTCCTAAACGGCTTGACCGATTTGCATAAATTTTTTTGTACCGGGTGGTTTATATCTATAATTCGGTCCAATTGGACAAAGGGGCGAGGTACCTCTCATACAAACCACAAATTAAAAATCTATTATTTCTGCTCCTGATAACGATATTTGAACAAAATTTGGTACGTCGGTTTGGTGTGCATTTTTTAAGTTCTGCTTCAAATATGGGCGGGATTTGATAAAGACGCGTGGTACCTCCCCTACAAATCTTCTTTATGTATATAATTCTACTGTACGTGGTTATGAAAATATAATTTGAAGGCAAAGCAACGTTTGGCGGGTTAGCGGTTTTTGAATTTTGAAAAAGGATTTCAATAGTTTGTAACTAGGGCCATTGAAATTCAAAACTGTCACTTTCGAAAAATTAAGCGTTTATAGGGCATTCCATTTTAGAGTGAAAAAAGTTAAGAAAGGTTGTTTTAAATGCATCGCAAGGAGCAGCCACTGGCTATCCCGTCTTCATATTACAACCTAGCTATGTGAAGATGTTCAGACCATTTGCTAGAAAATGTATCATGAACACGTTGTAAATGTAGCATCATCGTATGTTCTATATTTAATCTCATTTATATTTGTGCCTGTCATCGTTAAATTACTAGGATACAATTTCTCGATATAGTAACAATTATTGTTGGTGATTGATCTGATGATAATTCTAACGAACATTCAACTTGAATCATTTCTCTCGGGATATTTTTTATCACTTCAAATTTAAGAACATCCGGTACCTTCTGTTTGTAAATAGGTTTTCCACTCAATATCATATTCAATCCCAGCTGTCAGAAAACGGAGGCATAGTGATTTAAAAAATATATTATATTGACTTTTTTATTTAAGATCTAGAGTGAGAATATAGACGGAACCACTATGCTTCGATATATATTGTAGTGGCTAGGAGATAATGTTCTCAAAGATCGCACATTTAGTGTTTAATTCGAATCTTTATTAAAATTGCCGTGATTCCACATGTTCTGCCTCTGGGGTCATTTCTATCATAAATGAGGTACACATTTATTCAAAATAAACTTCTAGACGTCATATGTGTTTCCGAAATTAACATCATAACTATTTGGTGAGTTTTTAGAAAATATTCGAGGTAGGTACAAAAAGACATTGCTATTAAAAATTATAGAGCCAAACCCTTGATGTGTTTATATTTATGTTTATAAGGTATGAATCACAGAAATCAAAATTTAACTGTTTTCTAATTGCAGATGTAAGGTTTTATTAAGTTTTCTGAAAACTTTGTTATATTATCCGCTCCACGTACTTCTTTCTCCAGTAAGGGAAGTTTTGTTACGTGAAAATCTTCGTAGAGATCAGCAATTTGGTCCAAATATTTTTCTTGAATCTAAATGAAAAATATAAGAAACATAAAAATATATATATATAAAAGTAACTCTTTACCTTATACCGAGAAGCGCACATGCCGCAAGGCTGTTGATCTTGCTTCATAAATAATAACTGATTTACAATAATATTGTGGGTATCAATGCCACACTTCGTCAATTCTTGTACCAAACGTTCGGTCTCATACAATGACAAAAACTCAGCAATACATACACAAACAAATGTGGTTTGATCCTATAATTAGAATTAAAAAATAATTGATCGACAGAAAAAAAAACCAGGTGACTTACAGGATCGCGAAACTGCTCGTTTACTTGTCGAATAATTTTCAACATTTCATCTAGTTTTTGAGTCAATGAGTCTGCATTAACCGGCATACCAAGGAGGCTTCCAAACTGTGTAATAAACGGAGTAATTTTCAATTTTAGGCGTAACAGTTTCCCAAGGCCTTTTTCAACAACTTGAGGAAATGATAATAGACGTAATGTATGCCCTGTAGGTGCTGTATCAAAAATTACAACGGAAAAATTCATTGCTTTTACAAGTCTATAAAAAGAAAGTAATTAAACAAAAAAAAAAACTTAAAAACTTTTCAAATTTAAAAGCATCAACAAAAAATGTTACTTCATAACTTCGGCATAGCTCATGGCCTCATCAATGCCCGGCAAAGCGCCAACAACTTCATGTAAAACTCCTTTACTTAGTCGTAATGCTTCATTATCACCCTCGAAGTATTCATCAGGCAGTTCGTTAAGTCCCGCATTGGGATCAATTTCCATGGCAAACAAATTTGTGAAACCATTAACCTATAAATAATTTTACAACAATAATAGGTATTAATAATTAATATTTTTTTCGTTACCTTAGTTGGAACTTTTGTAAACTTCTGGTTAAAAGCATCTGATATATTATGAGCCGGGTCAGTTGATATAATCAATACGGATTCTCTTACTTTTGCCATTTGTACAGCTAAGCTGCAACTGTAGCAATAAACATTAATCACATATTAAACTTGTATATAAAAAAACAAGTGTTTCTATGTAGTTTTACCTGCATGTTGTTTTACCAACACCTCCTTTTCCACCGACAAAAATCCATTTTAACGATGCTTGGTCAATGACATTTTTTAAACTGGGTTCCATTGGCTCATATTCGTCTCCCATTTTTTTCCTGGTGTAATGATAAACAAAAATTAATTAAGATATACGAAATTCGTGAAAAATAAAAAATTTCTATTTCCAATCAGATAATTTAATCACAATAGTTTTTTACAATAAATCACAATATTAACAGAGTTGCCAATACTTTAAAAGACTTGGTAGAGAATCATAAATTCCATTTTGACTTTCTGCTGACTTGGTACCACCTTAGATTAGTACAGTGGTACGAACACTGTTGCCAGAAAATAAATTTAAAAATATGCTAAACTTGAAAAACTAATGGCCAGTCTTTAACTTCATACATATTTAAATACGAAATTAGTTAATTTTTACTTTGATATTTAATTATGATAAAAGTATGGTAGTACTATTAAATATCAAAAAAATATAAACAACTTTTTCATTTAACAGCTGATTTCATATTTAGTTTACAAATTGTTGTAATCTAAATGGGCAAAAGCTGCATCATTCATGTCCTCTTCATCTAAATTCATTGTTTTAGTTTATATTGATAATAATAAGCACAATGTTTTTATTCGCGGCAAGTTAATTAAATATTTTTATCAGATATTAAAAAAAAATTTCAATGCGAAATTTTCACAACATGCAGAACTGTCAAAATCATATGGTAGTATGAAAAACTTAAGTTGTATTTAAATGGACGTAGTCAGTGATTTAAGTTCTATTTAAATATGATCTGTAAAAATGAATTTTGTATTTAAACAGAACTTAAGTTTAAACACACTTTAATTTTTAAGTTAAAAACTGGCCATAAGTGCTAAAATGTTTTACATAAGAAAAAATAAATGCTAATTTTTTTTAATGTAACAATACAATTTTTATTTCAAATGTTACATATATAAATTATATTTTTTTCTAATTTTGTCATAACAATTGTTGACTTGTTTTAATAGATTACATTTCATATATTAATTAAAAAATTTCCGTGTTCATTTACTTACCACACCGAAAAAAATTTACCTTAGTAATAAAAGTTATTTTTTATTTCTCGAATAGTATTTTTTAGAGTAAAGTATTAAAAAATATTTCGAGAACAAAATTTTTGTTTATCAAGCAAATTATGCTAAAAAGTATTTAGCATAATTTTTAAAAATTTCAATGCAATTTCGGGAAACAAAATGCTAAATCTAGCACTGAAAGTGCTAAAATGGCAACACTGGGTACGAATTATATATTTACATTTTATAGATGTATTATTAATTATATATACTTTTCTTATAAGAAACAAATTTTTTTACACAATAGCCTATAATGTCTATGTAATATAAAGTTTATTTTATTTTAATATTTTTATTCAATAAAGACATTTTACAAAATATATTTGTAATGCATATATTTTTCTATTATAAACTGCTGAACCGATTTTATAGTACTTTGGAACATAGATAGATTTATAGGCTCAAACTTGCAAACCTTGGTGCTTTTTGCATTGGTATCTTTTGTTTTAAACACTGATTATCTTTGCTCTAAAACTACAAAATATAGTCTTTCAAAAATCTTCCTTTCAGGAAACAAAAGGATAAAAAAGAAATTTTATGTTTATTTAAAAAAAAAATCATTTAAAGAGCGTTTTTTAATTGTTATTTATTTTAAATTAAAAATATTTTATTAATTTGTGAGCGCTGTGGAATAATAAAATTTTATTCCTAATATCATATCATTCAAAAATTATACGAGTATATTCCACATATGTATGTACTTTGCTACCGCTTCTCAGACAATCAAATACTTAAAATTAAAAAAAAATTTGAAGTATTGAAAATTTGTTAGAGAACAAAAATCTTGTGAACAAAATACAACTAATGAGGTAATTGTATTTGTTGTTCTTGTATTTGTTGTTCTTAGACTACGAAATTTGTGCTGTAGGCTTATGAAATCACACAAAATGTATTTAAGAACGAATTTCTTGATAATAATAACGGATAAAAAGGAATATTTCGTATTAAAATCGTTAAAAATTGTGCAGCAATAGTCATACAAATAAACATTTGAAAAGTATATCTATGAGTTAGTAGCTGTAAAAAGGGAAGTTTTGTATTTATTTTATATTATACATATACTCAGTGCTGATATTCAGCCGGTTCGGAACGGTTCGCTCGAACCGGTTGTTAAAATTTTAAAAATTTTCCGTACCGGTTGTTGCATACATACATCGGCCATAACCATTTTGACTATACACAGTTATAAATTAAATAAAAGTAGGTTATTTTAAGTTTAAAGTTGTTTTTAAAAAGAACCGACTGTAGTATTTCTCTATGGTTCTGGCTCAATATTTATACCCTACACCACCATAGTGGGGAGGGTATATTGGATTTGTGCTGATGTTTGTAACGCCCAGAAATATTGGTCCAACACCCACCTTAAAGTATACCGATCGACTTAGAATCACTTTCTGAGTCGATTTAACGATGTCCGTCCGTCTGGCTGGCTGGCTGTCCATGTAAAACTTGTGCGCAGAGTACAGTTCGCAATTTTGAAGATATTTCGATAAAATTTGGTACGTGATATTTTTCGGCCCAAGGATGGATGGGATTGAAACTGGTGGAAATCGGTCCATTATTTCACCTAGCCCCCATACAAATGTCCTCCCGAAATTGGGATTTACCGGTCTTAAATCTTTGAATTATGCAAGTATGCAAACACAATTTACTACAGATGAGTAGTAAATGAATCTAAAGCATATCTACAAATTTCGTGAAGATCGGTCCATAATTAGTCGTAGCTCCCATATAAGGACCACTTCCGAAAATCACTTAAAAGAGCATAACTCTCTTGAAAATCTTGGTATTCAAATAATATTGAACACAAATATGTTTCGTACATATACATATAACACGGTACAATTTTATAACGATCGGTCCATAATTAGTCGTAGCTCCCATATAAGCCCCACTTCCGAAAATCACTTAAAAGAGCATAACTCTCTTAAAAATTTTGTTATCCGAATAAAATTGAACACAATATGGTAGAAGTTTATGATGATCGGTCCATAAATAGTCGTAGCTCCCATATAAGACCCACTTCCAAAAATCACTTTAAAGAGCATAACTCACTCAAAAATGTTGGTATCCAAATAATATTTAACACAAATATATTTCATATGTATTCTAATAATACGGTACAATTTTATTATTATGATCGGTCCATAATTAGTCGTAGCTCCCATATAAGGCCCACTTCCGAAAATCACTTTAAAGAGCATAAATTTCTTGGAAATGTTGGTAATCAAATAAAATTCGACACAAATAATATACAGAAATGATGACACCTAATTTTTTAATGGTCGGTCCATAATTAGTCGAAACTCCCATATAAGACCCTCTCCGTAATTCACTTTAACTTCCATAAATCTTTTAAAAGTATTTATATCGAGATAAAGTTTAACACATATAATATTTATATTCACAGAAATCATGACACTGATATCTCCCATATAACACCCATTTCTGAAAAACTGTTTTATATTTACATATACATACTAGGTGTAGGGTATTATATGGTCGGGCTTGACCGACTATACTTTCTTACTTGTTTTCAGTTGTCAAATGATTTGAGTTGTCCAAACGTACAAACAACTGCTTTTATTTTGGACATTGGATTCTTGGATGATTTTATCCACTAGTTTATGTATTAAATTGGATTTATTTTTAAAAATCATTATTTATTATTTTCCAAATTTTCAGTTTTTATTATTAATTTAAAATAAACAAATTTACTTTACTTTGAGAACAAAAAACATGAGCAAATTTGACAGTTGAAAACTCAACATAAACAAATTTTAAAATTTTCGCTATTTTTATCAAATTTGACAAAAATACAATTTTTTAAGCGAACCGGTTGTTAATAATTTCGAATATCACCACAGCATATACTTACACAGTTTTAATAAATATAGACAAGAATATATATTACACCATTAAGATACGGTCAGACTCAGCTAACACTTGACATCTTTCGTCTAATATGCTTGAATTTGACAACAAATAAAATTTAAAATTACAAAAAAAAGGGGTTTCGTCACACAAAATTCTTTGCCGACATACAAAATATGTTTCTAATGTAACCATAGTGTGACCACCAGCTATAGAAAAATCCAAAAAAGACTTAATTTGTTTTTAATATTTTTGTACATTTTCGATATTACAAACCTATGTTTACTATGTTTACTTAGTTTTTATTGAATTTTGAAGTTTTATTGAATTTTGTTATTACATATATAGTGAATTTTATTTTGCGCTTTTTATTTGATCAAACTACTACGAATAATAAACGTCAAATATATTTGCCCCATTGGTCACATTATAACAACCAGTTTCAATAAGTATTTCAAAAACTAAACCTCGACTTGTCGGTAGGATAAATTGTCAAATTTCACAATTTTTATTTCTTAATTATGCGTTTTAAATTTTTCGTCCACATTTGTTATTTTATAATAAAATAAATTAAAACAATGAGCATTATTTATCATAAACAGCTGATCTACAATATAGTGTTAACCATGGTGAAATTAAATACAAGGTGACAGCATAGCGCCAGCTGATTATTTTTTGCTCTGTTCATGGTGAAATTGAAAATGTCAAAAAGTTGTTTACAAATAGTCAAAGTTTATATAAAAACGTTACAAAATTATTTTGTTTTTGAAAAATTGCGTTTTTTCGCCGTTTTATCTGCGTAAAATAGCTTAAAAGTGTTAAAAAAAAATATATTATATTAAATAGTGTGTTTGTTTTTTGAGTTGTTTTACTAAAAGTGTTAGTTTTTTTCTGTAAGATAAATGTTAAGATTCCTCTTTAAAAATGATTTTTTTTGCTGCAGAAAAATGCGTTGTTGCATCTTATGCCGTAAAAAAGGAGTAGCTGGAAGTGGTACTTTCCGACATTATATCTGCGGGAATTCGTTGTTTGTTAATGCCCAACGCTATGCCAATAGTGTAGCAGCAAAACAAAACAACAATGCATAGTGTTGTGCCTTTAGGGCTATCATGCCCAACAGAATTTCGAATGTCATCCGAAGTTAATCCATCAGAGAAACCTTCACATGGCTTACATTTATTTTCCATGGAAGAATTTTCGAATACTGCAGCTTCAAAGTGTCATGGGCAAATTCAGAGAGAAAAATAATCTCAAACTGAGAAGTGATTAAAATTATCAGTAATTTCATTAATGTACTTATTTCTTTTTTGTGCCTTTTATATATATACATAATTAAATTGTATAATAATATAATTAATTATATTAATAAATTATCTATTTTATTATTTTTTGAAGAGCTTCTAATATTGCTTTTGCTGTTTCACTTTTAGTCCTTCAATTTTTGATACAGTATCAACAAATTATCAAGAAAAAATTCGCCAATTGGAATCTGAAAATAAAGATTTAAAATGTAAGCTCCTTCAAGCAAATTTAGCGCTTGATTCTATGCGGAAAATATTTACAGAAGGTCAAATGCGAAGAAGGTCAACGTTGAACACTATTTTTATGTACCACCACATTTTCGCCCAGTGACACCTTGACCAAACTAGACGTAGGGCTTTTATAGATACATATTATTTTTGTGGAAGATATACATCTGTTTCAGTTCGACAATGCCCATATCAGGTACTAAGGGGTATGTCCAACGATTTATGATGTCATTGCTGACAATTTGAATAGTCAGCCAATTGTTCACCTTTCGAGCATACTGTTCGCGTGGCAAGAGGGAAACACAGATACGACTGTCTAGAATTTCCTCATTAATCAAAATGCCCCGAACAAAATCATCACGAGTTTCGAAATTGTTTAAGAAAATAAACAATTTTTCACTACTATTGTTTTCTGTTTTTATCCATGTTTGTATGTTTGTTTTCTTTATTTTATGCCAGATGTTTTTGACAGTAACGAAAGTATTACACAAACAAAAATGCCTGTTGTTCTTGCTGTCACCTTGTATTTAATTTCACCATGGTGTTAACTAAAAAAAATAGCAACGCCGGAAATGAAAACGAGGGAATTTTGTAATATCTTTTAGGGGAATCTAGTGGCAACAAATGATTTTAGGAATTCAGTGGCAAAGAAAACTGGAAACAATTTTAGTAATTTAGAGGCGAGAAAGTCCAACAACGATGCTCGGAATTGAGTGGCTGTGAAATCTATCAATAATTATGAGCATAAAAACAAAATCTATCAACGAATTAGTACAGAAAAGTTTTGTTTCTAAATCATGATTTTTACAGATTTAAAAATAACAGTTATTCACGATAAAAAATCTGGGATTCTAAATTCCAATGAGTTCAGTATCAAGAGATAGACTTAATGGAAATTTAAAGTATACATACCAATGAACAAAAAAAGCTTTCAGTGCAAACAAATTTCAGAGCAGTTTCAGAGAAATTGGGGATTCCTCTAAAATGGTCAGAAAAATATGCGATTCTAAATAAAATAGACTCAATGGAAATTGAAAGTTTACATCGCTGTGAATAAAAAACGCTTTCCATACAAAACAATTTTCAGAGCCGTTCCAGAGAAATTGAGTGCTCTTCCAAAATGGTCAGAAAAATCTGGGATCCTAAATAAAATAGAATGAAGGAAGTATACATCCCAATGAAAAAAAAAACTTAAAAATGTACATATGTATGTATGTAAGCCAAATCTACTCAATTATATATATATTTACATAATTATATATTATATTACATAAATAATTAGTACTAAATTTTAACTGAAATACATATATTTTAATAGTGCCAGTAACATATGAAGTAAGCATATTTATTAAAGACATTAAAAAACACGTATTTTGTTCTAATCACTTAGTGAAACATATTTTTACAGATGACTACAACTGTAAAAATCCCTATATTTTTATATGTATCTTTTCAACCACTTTTCAAATTCATCCCTATTTTTCTCGTATTTGTATTGTGGTCCATTCGCAGTGAAAAATCACATTGATAGAGAAAATATAAAAGGGTGTCTTTTCGTTGGACAAATATTTTTCTACTCGTTATTATTTCAATAGTTTACTGTAGAGGTTGAAAAGTTGTATCTTGAAAGTCAAAACCAATAAAATGTTTGTAGACAATTTAATAAAAATACGAAAATTAACTTAACATTTGGAAGTGGAAGTGCTAAACTGTTATTGGCTATAGTTTGCGAAACAAACCTTAAAAACAAATGTTCAAATAAGTCGTTTTGATGCTTCTATTGTAAACATATATAAATATGTACATACATTGGTAAATGTTAGTTGAATCTTCAAAAATCAATACAAAATATAATCGTATCTTGTACGAATTTCCAAGTACTTAACATTAATTAATGTGTGTGTTCTGTGGACCTGAAATGTGCAATAATACGTCCGAGAAAATTTAAACAATATATGTATGTATGTACATACATACATATGTATATGTATAAAGGACATCAGACATCACACATACCATATACATAAATAAAATCTGTTATATTAAATTATTTTCAAGATTTCACGAAAATTGTTACATAGAAATGAATAATAGGAAACAAACAAACAAAATGAATGAAAATGAGAAAACGTAATAAAAACATCAGCGGCTAACTTCACGCCTTTTTTGTTGCCGTCACGTTACGCACTTTATTCACATAGCTATACACACATATACACAACACTCTCTCACTCTTTCACTCAGCATCTGTCAATATTTGCCCACACAAAATACATACTTACACACAAATGCTGAATACAACGAAAAAGAAGAAAAGTATATAAGGAAATGTGAAAAATTGTTGTTGGATTTGTAGTAGGACTCGTACATACAATTTAACGGAATTCGCAACCAACCAACCAACAAAAGTACGAGTGAGTGAGTTTATTGTCTCATATATATGAATGAACTTAAGTGAACGAGCGAGTGAAAAACACACATAAAAGGATACGGAAAACTGTCGCAGAAAATCGAAGAAAAATAATAAATATATACAAACGAGTATAAAATCGAAATGTAAAATTCAAATAGCCGATGAAATGAAAAAAATAATTGAAATAATTCGTAACCTCAAATATTAATGATCGTTTTAAATAACTGCCAAATAAATAAAACATAAAAGTTGCACCAACCACATCATCAATAATCCTTGTTCTTAATGCCGATTTACTTCATAATATCTAAAAGTATACTCATATTAATAACTAACACCAAGAAAATAAATACAAAATAAATTATCACAAATTTAACGTGCAAATATAGAAACATTTACACAAAATAAATACTTATACACGTAAATATGTATGTACGTACATATATGTATGTACAATATGTGCATACATATGTATGAATGTAGGTATACATACAACTAGCATACAGATATGAAGTAGTGAAAATGTCTTCCTTTAATAAATAGCAAAAAAAAATATAAACAAATAAACATAAAGTAGCCAATAATAAATAGAGAAAAAAAAAAACAATAATATAGTACATACATACTCACACGCACAAACACACATACCGAATAAACACTGACGAAAAGTTTCTTCCTTACGAGCATTAAAATATTCTTGATATGATAAGAATCGTGGCTGACATAATTTATTGGAACATTTGCTGATCGTTTTCGTCACGTGCTGGGTATCAAATGGCAGACCCTTTTTGTGGGTTCTGTTGAGGCATGTCGTAATGGCAAGGGAGGTAAGTCCTCTATTATTGTTTATTAAATGATTGTGATCTAATCTCAATTTGAATTCTTATATATATGTGTGTGTTTACATACAAACATATATATTTTTACGTATGTGTACAGCTACATGCATTTATTTTAAGGACACAATCAGTGTGACCAGACCTCAAAAAGTTAAGCGGTTAAATCACTTTAAAAATAAGCTAAAATATGCTAAAACTTGTTTTAAAATGCCAAAAAAATGTGCTAAATTTTTTAAACTTGAATCTTTTTACCATTTGAGGTAAGCATGATTAAAAAAATAAACATTTTATATAATTAACACCATTTTGAACTCAAAAACAAAAATAATTAAGGTTCTTTTCATGAGTCAAACCTTACAGATAACTCAGTTGTTAAATATTTTTTGAGTAATTCTCGTACAAATTTTCATAATACAAAAAAATTAAAAATTTTCTTCCATACAAATGTTCTCTGGAAATAGGTCTTTATCTATCGTAAATGTGGGATTTATAAACGTATCCAAATAAATTTTACCTCAAATAAGTTGTATCCCAGTAAAAAAAAGTCGTGTTTTTTAAAGCACTTAAGAGAAAAAGCGCATAATCGAGAGCTTTAATAAAAGCGCTCTTTTGAAGGAGTAAATGCTTACGAATAAAATATACAAAAAATATGCTTTTTTAGTGTTGACAACGAAGAAGGTTTTAAAGCGAAAAAACAAAAAAAGAAATTACAGCCTATAGATTTACGTATGACAACGAAAGTCAATTACAAAACGAATATCGCGATTCTCAGTTACTATGAATTTTTCTTAAGCAAAAACATTCAGATAGAATTTGTTCTTTGATTGGTGTGCGTGAAGTGACGTAAAACAGTTTAGGAAAGTACTTTATTTGCATGTTTGATTAGGTTAAAAGAAGCGCAGAAAGTAGTCCTCCAAACCGGGAACACCACATACAAAAACCATGCATCCCATCAGCAGTTTTCAAGCGATTTGAGGTATGAATTCACAAATTTTGTACAGATCGGTCAAAAATTAGTCATAGCTCCCATAAAAGATCCACTTCCGAAAATCACTTTAACGGGCTTAACTCTCTTAAAATTAATAATATTCAATACAAACAAGTTTCATATATATAGAAATCATGATACATACTTACTTTATAAAGATTGGTCCATAATTAGTCATTGTTCCCATATAAAGCTCAATTCAAAAACTCCATAAATCTCCTAAAAATGTTGGCACATAGTTTTATAACGATTGGTCGATAATTAGTCATATCTCTCATGTAAGAACCACTTCTGAAAATCACTTTAACATGCATTAGAATCGGGCTTGACCAACTTCTGGATTATTAAATGGCAAAACTAAAATCTTCGTAACAAAAGATGAAAGGGAGTTTTCATAAAACGCATTCTTGTATATACAGACTTGCTTCCAAAATTCTACGGTTGAGTTTTGATTTTCTCACTCATATGAAGTTAGTTTTTGCCATATTAGTTCAAGAGTTCTAATTTGATCTGTTTATAAATTTGTCATTTATCTTTAAAGTGCTCATATAATTTTCCGTTTTTTATTTTCAAGCTATTTTCAACAGAAAACAAATTCGTATTTTTAAAATTTTGAAAGTCTAAAAATTCTAAACATATGTATGTAGCATTTGGTGTTTCATAAATTAAACGCATAAAAACCATACTGTTTGTCGTGGCCTGTTTGTTGGCGGCGCTGGCATGCTGGCGTAAGGCCGGCTAGGGTTCGCCGTATTGGGGTGGTTCTTGCCAACCAATCCGAATTATATAGATCGTTCTATTGACTTAAATAAAGATTTCATATACATGTTTTTTTTAAATCTCGAGTTTGATTCACTCTCTTAAAAATCACGCTCTAAAAAATTACTCTTTAGTAGAAATGGGAATTTGAAATTTCGAAGGATTTTAAAATGGTGTTTGCTAACTTTCTTTCTTGCTTTTTTTTAAATGAATACATCGTAAGAAGTTTATCGTGCTACTGTAAATCATGATGTGGACCAATGATTGTATGGGACTCAATTTGCTCATCAGGTCACCCATATTTGCACTTCAATGATGAGATTATAGACTAAAATGTTATTTAAATAAATGTATTAAAAGAACGTTTTCCAAAAAGTGTGGGTCTTAATAACGGCTATTGCCTTTATCACAATAATGACCCAAAAAAAACAAAGCTCACACGTTTCTCATTTTAGTATAAAACACAACTACAAAAACTCTTTAATCGTAAACTGACAAACTTAAAATAAGAAAATACATACTACATATGTATACTCGTATGTAAATTTACTAAATTAAAAATTGTGTTCACAATCATATGCATACAACAACAGTTGTGAATTGAACAAATATGTTGAACTAGCTAAAAACGATATTTATTTTGTAATTATTATCTACAATTTTTCATATACATACATATATAGATTGTTTTTTATGAAAGTCATTTCGAAGATTACTCATTCGACTGCAATTTTATTTATTGTGCTGTTACGTATTATGTCAAAGACTTTCAAGGCAATCTTCGCGTTCTACCGATACACAGTGGTTTAGAAACGTTTTATTTTGGAAATAATTCCTAAAAGTTCTTTAACGGGGGTCTCACATTTTTTTTACAAAATCTCCAAAAATTAATTTATGATCCAAATTAGCTGAAAAAAAGTTTTTGAGAATATCTAAAAAAATACGCTTAGAGACCCTTTAGACGATGCAATTTTGCATGCAATTGATGTTTGTTGGCGAACGGAGGAGAGAAGCAAGAGGAGTAGAAAAAGTTGCACAACTTTCGTTTGTCATGCAATTTTTTGACATTTCCTTTTACTATCGTTTGTGTTTTACTTATTTTGTTTTATTCTTATTCTAACTTTGAAGTGTGCGTTATAAAAATTAATGCGCAAGAACATTTTCAATTACTTCTTCTGTATTAAAATCTTCCATTTTTTATATTTTTTAAAATTTTTGTATATTGTATTTATGTATATGTATGTATGTATATTATTTTATATACATACATATGTACATATATTTTTTGTATACATATTACATTTACATATATTTTAAAATTTTCTTTTCTTTGTTGCGAATAAAAATTAAAGAGGAATGTGTAATTCAACGTCAAAAAATTGCATGATTTGTTGCACGTAAAATTGCATCGTATAAGTGCACAACATTTTACGTAGCAATTTTAAAAGAGAACGGAAAAAATTTCATGCAATTAATTGCATCGTCTAAAAGGCCTCTTACATGTGAAAGTTATTTCTTTAACCCTAGATGGTTATTCCTCATTTTTGTACATTAAAGTTACTCTTCGTTGAATCGACGAACAATTTTTAAAAATAATTTTAGCGGAGCGGTTTTTAAAGTTAAAAATAAACAAAAATATTTTTATTTAAGTATTTTATATAAGAAATAAAAAAAAATAAAATTTAATGTAACACAAATTTGTTTTTCTATCTTCAAATTTGATACGAATTTGACTGTTTTTTATGAGTTATATGATACAGAGTTACGACGAACAGTAACCATCCAGGGTTAAGTTCAAGAGATATATAGGTTTATTATTTTTGTTTTTTTAATTTTGCTCGATATCTTTTAGGTTTTTTAGATATGGCGGGTCTACGGAGGGTCGTACAAATTTTCTAAAATATTAGCTATTTTCGTGATAAAATTCTAAATAAAATTAAAATAACTTGCAAACAGTTATCTCTTTCCTATAAAAAGTTACACCCATCCAAAATTGGAACTTGTAAAAAGGTCTATATTTTTTACGTTTTTCCCCCGAAAACGTCTCTATATATTTTTTTAATAGACAAAAATTTGCTTTACTACTGTAATTTTTAAAAGTTGTGACTCATTTAAGCGGACATAGACTTCAAACATCGCTAATTATGAAAAAAAATTTAAGTTTAAATAAAAAATTCTAAAAACGCAAAGCATCAATGCTCGAAAAAGTTCCACGTTTGTATAGCTTTAATACACAAAAAGTTGTTTTATATTTTATAGAACTAAACCCTCGTTTTCTGTCAGGTGGCGCTTATAACGCTAAAAAGACATTCTAAAAATCAAGACTGATTACTCTGAAAGGTCGTGTTTTGCATGATACAATTTCTAAAATTTTAGTAACTGGCCTACTAACCCACAGAAGATACAAGTAATAAAAAATATCACAAGAGAAGTTATTCAATTTGAATTTTTGTTAGAATTATTATCAGATCATTCACCCACAATTATTATTGTATACCAAAAAATTGGATCCCCGGCTGGTAATTTAGCGATGACAGGCACAAGTACAAATTGGACAAAATATAGGAAATACCTATGTCTCGATTTAGCTTTACCCACTGAATCGAAAAGGCTATTATTGATTTAAACTCTAAGAAAGCACCTGGTATTGACAAAATCAGTAACAAGATGCTTATGGATAGCAATATAAATAATACTTCTTATTTTTAACAATATATTGAATATTATCCACTAGAATGGAAGGTTTCACTGGCCACCATGATACCTAAGCCTTGAAAAGATCACACAAAAGTTGAATCATATAGGCCCATCAGCCTATTGTCCAATATATCGAAGCTATTCAAGAAGATACTAATGAACAAGTTATACCCGATTTTAATTAAATACAATTGTATTCGGAATCATCAATTTGGATTAAGAAGAAAACACAGTACTATCGACCAAACCCATAGTCTGGTAAATATCGTAAAAAAACAATGTAAAGAAAAAAAATATTGTTCTGCTCTTTTTATTGGCATTTCTCAAGCGTTTAACAAAGTGTGGCATGATGGACTAATATACGCGTAAACACATATAAGCTATTGGATAGCTACTTAAGTGGTCGAACATTAAGCTTAAAGAAGGAGATTTCCTAACAACCTATTGAAGGAGGAGTACCTCAAGGAAGTGTCCTGGGACCCTTCTTATACTTGATATATACATCTGATATGCCAAAAAACAATCGTACTTATACATCTACATTTGCTGATGCTACCGCTATTCTCAGCCTTCATTAAAACCCTCAAGAAGCATCTCGCTATCTACAAAATCATATATCTGATGATATTAATGAGCAAATGCACACACATAACGTTTACATTGCGTAGAGGATCATGCTCTCCTATTTATATCAATAATCAAGCAATAACACAACAATCCGAAGTTAAATTCCTCGGTATACGAGTACATCTCAACCAAGATCAAGAACAATTACATTAAACATTATTGACACCATTTAGTGATGCATTAAATCTACTGGAATATATTTTAGAAATTTATTAACGATGTCACAAAGTATTTAAATGTGTTCAAAGTCTGACGAATTCTCGCATTTTTTAACGAGGATTTAGATTTAGAACTAGTAAAAGCAGTAGTTAACACATTTTAAACCTGTGATGTTGCAACGTATTTTAGCTCCTGTACTATGGAACAATATTGTGAAGCTATTGTACTTCTATGGAGAACTATTTAAAGGTATTGGCATCGAATCATTATTACATGACTTCATGATGATTAAAATTGAATGAAATAACTTTTTATTGAATTAAAGAATAGTAAAGATAATATGTCCTTAGTAAATAAGTATATGTCTTCTAAAACTTATTTTATAATGAATTCAAATGTTTTTTTTTTAATTTTTGTTTACTGTATCTTCTTTATTAAAAATGAACTAACAATAAGTGTTTAAAATCCTTTATCTAATGAGTTTTAGTTATTTTTTCCAGCTTATGCCGGATGAAAATTGTTTATCCATTGTTGTTTACATATGTATGTATGTATGTATATACATAGGTATGTATTAAGGCATTCTTCCTTGTTGTCTTTGACTCAGATCCGGTGTATCTCTTCTTATTAATCGAATATAGATCAAGATTGATTAATGATAAGTTTGACCTATCATTGCCATTATTCTGTGATATTTTCGAATTAAAAGGAACTTTAGAGGAGTTCGGACTTCGTCCTCGTTTCAAGACAGTCATATATGTACCTATCAATACCCATTTGTACAGGGGATTTGTTGGTATTTTCATCAGACTGAGCCGTTTTGGGTATATTTCCCTTTATATTGTTAGTATTTTTACTCCCTTCGTTTATTTCATTAGGCATATTGAAAATTGCATAGTTGTTTATTAAAATCCTAGCTTTTTTATTTACATACAAAACGGCGAACAATAACGTCTATGTGTAATGGGTTTGGCAGTTAAAAATGCGATGTCATCAATTTATTTCTTATTTTCTGTTTTATCATTCTCTTCTGCATTTACTGTATAGTATGCACTTCTGCCATTTACACTTAGCCTACGCTCACTGCGCTCTAGGCTTGAGAAACTCATAAAAACAACCTCTTTATTGTTTAAGCAATCACTTATTTATAACTTTGCCATTCTTTATCATTTTACCATTTCCAAAAATAAATAAACTTACAAAATTGTCTAATAAATATCGATATCGAACTAACTTTTATATAGATCAGAAATTTAATCCAGAAATAATATTAGTATCGGTTATGCGGCAATTAAGCTACAGATGTCTTCGGGATCCAAGTCTTCAATAATTCTGTCAGACATGCTTCCGAGAAGTTTGCTATTTAGAATCAGCAAAATCCGTGCATAAGTAAAGGAGATGAGCAAAAATCCGAGAAAACCTCTGAAAATTTCATCAAAAAAACTAAGTGTATTAATATTGTTACGAATAATTTCATAAACAGATGGCGCTGATCAAACAAAGTGATTAAGTGTGTTCTTAAACCGTAATATAAGTGTTTAAAAAGACAGTATGTTCATTATACCCTTTTTTTAATTGTGTTTGTGTACATTTAAATAAATAAAGACTCGTTATACATATTTTCTTCAAACTACTTGACGCTTTTATTTTGTAATTAAAAAGAATCCGGTTTATTTAAAGGAAATAAACCACCGTTTTTAAAAGGTAAAAACGTAACAATATAATATATACAATATGTATGTATATAATATAATTATGCATCCACAACAAATGTGAAGGGTATACAAGATTCGGCATAACCGAATATATCACTCTTACTTGTTATTTATTTATTTTGTTGATTTTTTCACACAGTTTATTAATTTTTTGTATGACTTTATTTAATTAAAGAGGTAGCTTCCATTCGATTTTTTTAAACTAAGATTTATAGATAAAATATTAAATATATTAAGTCCTTGAATAATTGCGGAGTAAAATTAAGCACGTCCGTACTGTTCAAGACTTGAATGCGGAGTTCGTGAATTAACCGTAAGATCAGTATATTGTCCACCACGACTTTCTGACCAAGGAAAAATTCGAGGATTTTTTTTGGTACACAAGGAGATTTTTTCTTGGCTTGTGGTGATTATAATGACAAACCAGAGATGGGCATAATGCACTATATTTTAGTGCACTAACAATTTCACTACCAATATTCACTTAGTGGCAGTGCAATTTTCTTTTTCATTAATGTGGTATTTAAAAAAAATTACACTAACCATTTAGTGGTAGTGAAAAAGAAAATTGCACTACCACTAAATTTTAGTGGTATTTAAAAAAGAATTGCACTACCACTAAATTTTAGTGCAAGTAATAGTAGTAGTAGTAGTTGTTTGTCGCTAAATTTTTCTACAATACCACTAAATTTAGTCGTAGTGCAATTTTTTTAAATACCACTAAATGGTTAGTGATAGTGCAATTTGATATATCTAAGCATTTAGTGGTAGTGAAGTTTCACAAATTGTTTTTAATTAATTATAAACGTTTTTAGATTAAGCAAGAATATTTAATGTTGTTGCATATTTTGTTGCTCGGTTTATTTATGCTAATTATGCTAATTAAAAATTTTTCGTTTAAATTCTTTAATATCTTAAATGAGAATTATTCCTCTTGCGAGTATTTGAAAATTTTAAAACATTTTTTTTTTTTTTTTTTACAAAAATAAATTGTAGTGTATACAATTGTTTTCAAACAATTTGTATATTTAACTTGAAGTAAAACTTCGAATAAAAATGTTTTAAAATTCTTTAATATCGAAATACAATGTCTATTTGATCAAAACTATTCCTTTTTATACCCTCCACCACCATAAGTGGTTTGTCATTCCTTGTGAAACTGCATTCCTTCATCTGAGGCCCAACAAAGTATATATTTTCTTGATCCTTATGAAATACTAAGTAATAAGTTTTTTCCAATCCTCTTTTATCTCTTCAATCGTAGCAAAACGCTTTCCTTTCATCGGTGTCTTGAGTTTTGGTAAGAGGAAAAAGACAGCGAGGCCAAGTCCGGTGAAAAAACTTGGCGCACAAGCATTGATGTGTGAGCTGGTACGTTGTCATTCATGATTGGTTTTTCCAAAATTCTGTTCGTTTTTGACGAATTGCTTCGCTCAAACGGCGCATAACTTCAAGGCAGTATTCCTTATTTACCGTACGACCTTGTGGCAAGAATTCATGATGCACCACGCCATTGCAGTCGAAGAAAACAGTTAGCAAAACCTTCACATTTGACCGAACCTGACGTGCTTTTTTCGGTCTTGGCTCTTCTGGACGTTTCCATTGGGATGAGTGGGCTTTGGTTTCAATGTCATAGCCATACACCCATGATTCGTCACCAGTTATGACCTTTTTGAGGAAATCTAGATCGTCCTTGACGATGTTCAACAGCTCCTGAGCGATGTCCATTCGACGTTGTTAAAACATCGTAAATGCATATAAAATTGGAATATTAATACAAAATTCAGCAAAAATAAGTTTGATGCAAAAAGAAATCGCAAAACGGATTTTTTTTTAGTTTGGTCCATGTTTGTCTTCCACTTCCAAAATTCACTTAAATACGTATAAAACTGGTATAAATAATGTTAAAAGGTTAAAATTTGACACAAATAATTCTTATAGATATATAAATTGTTGTACTAAATTGTATGGTGGTCGGCCCATAATTGGTCATAGCTCCCATATAAGTACCACATACGAAAAAGCCATTTATCTTTATATATATCTTATAAATATCGGTACCGACTCAAAACTTTGTACAGATCATTTACATATACACAAAAATCATTTTGCAGAATTTTGTGAGTTTAGGTTCATATATCCCCCATATAAAGCCCTCTTCCGAAAATCACTTTAAATCTCTTATAAATATATCCCCCATATAAGGTACACTTCCAAAATTTAGGTTAATATGTACTAATATGTATCTTAATAATACCGTTATTACGTTGAAATTCGACGTGATTTATCCTCATATGCATAAATTCACTGTTCCACAATTTAAGAAGATCAGCCCATAATAAAAACCATTTTCGAAATATAAAAATATAAAATATAAAAAATATACTATAAAAATAAATATCTAATAAAAAATAATATCGAACCAACTGATTAGAAATTTTAATCCAGAAATCATACATACATAATATCGGTTATACCGCAATTATGCTACTGGATTTTGTAGTTCTCAGTCAATAATTGGCAATAGCTCCTGAATTAAGTCCACTTCTGAGCACACCAAACAATCATACAACTCTTGTAAATAGCGATATTGAGATGAATTTCGACCAAATCACATTACTGGATACTGGATTTAGAAGCTATCAGTCCATAATTGGTCCACTTCTACTATGTCACCCAAAAATAATAAATAATCATTGAGACCAAATTCAAACAAAAAAAAAACTCACCTTATATCGTACCCTTTT
The DNA here is from genome assembly GCA_950370525.1 of Bellardia bayeri. Lineage (NCBI taxonomy): Eukaryota > Metazoa > Arthropoda > Insecta > Diptera > Calliphoridae > Bellardia > Bellardia bayeri. The sequence goes on along the minus strand of OX493268.1, from coordinate 38,148,525 downwards.
TTTATATTCTGTTAAATTACACTCAAGATTATAGTAAGAATCGGTAATTTATTTATTTATTTATTTATAAAGGTTTATCATATATTTGCAAATTATAGGATAAATTATTTTATTGTGAGCAATAGCAACATAGGCCTTCAGCTCAATATGCTTAAAATAATTTAGGTGTAGTTATAATATTAGAGTTAGAAAGTAGGTTCTATATTTGATTTTTTTAGGAATTTAGTTAGTAGCTCTATATTTTCAAAAGAAGGGTGAGACAGTGGATATAAAGGGTCTGAGTTTTGAAAAATACTTATTCGGGAACTACGAGTTTTTGGGCAATCACAAAGAAAGTGGGAAGGTTGTATTGGAAATGAAATAAAACAATTGCAAAAAGGTGTACCATTGGAATTGAACAGTGATTCGTGTGTTGCTCTAGTGTGACCCAGGCGAAGTCGTTCAAATTTAATACAATCTAGTCTTTTAGCATTCGTTTGCCTATTATGACTGAAATCGTAAATTGTTTTATGTTCACTATTGATTCGTCTATACCATGATGAAGTTAAGTTGAAAATATTATTCCTATCTTCTTCTGAATATTTAGTTTCTATTAGTAATTCCAGATCTTTACTGTAAATATTTTGTGTTGAACACAAGGGTTGTTTAGCAGCATTTTTTGCTGAAAAGTCTGCATATTCATTTCCCTTTATACCATTGTGACCAGGTACCCAGACTAGTTTTAAGTCTGGAAATTTTTCAATAAGGGTATTCCTAATTTCTGAAACGTAGTAGTTGTTGTTCGATATATTCTGTATTGATTTCAACGCGGAAAGAGAATCGAAACAAATTATAAATTTTCCTCTTTTTCCCTTTACATGTAATATTGCTTCATGCATAGCTTTAAGTTCTGCCGAAAATATGGAGCTTTGGGTTGGAATATTAGATACTTTTGCTGACTGAAACGACCATGGTAGGAGTTGTTTCGATTTAAGGGTACTATTTTGCATGCAAGGCATGTCGAGTTTATTGCAGTTTTGTATGATTCTGTAAATAATTGATGGCACCTTGGGTATTTTCTTAGATATTTTTACCTTTTTCGCTAATTGCGTGAGCAGTGTATTTGGTTGATACAAAAAGATTCGGAAAAGTTTCGTTGTTGAAATTTCCCTCTGAGTATACAGGGGTTTAATCTTTGTTTCAAAAAGCATGTTTGTGATTGGTGTAGATCGAAATGCGTCCAAATCAATTCTCATTGCATTATGCATTTCAGTTTCCTGATTTGGGATTTAGGTGCATATCCAAAAACGGGTAGACCGTAATTAATCTTAGAAAGTATGAGGGCTTTAGAGATCGAAATGAGAGAGACTGAGTTACAATTAAATCGCGAACTGGACAAGCATTTTACAATGTTAAGTGAAGTGAAGAAGTAAAATAGTCTATATAATCATTCCACCTGTAGCTCTTAATTATCATAATTCCTAGTAACCTTAGTACGTCAACTCGAGTTATTGCTATGTTAGAAGCTTGTATCCTAACATTGCAGTCCGTTAATTTACAAACGTGAAGATATTTACACTTTGTAGAAGAGAGTGTGGCACCAGATCCGTCACACCATTCGCCTATATCTTTAAAGAGGTCGTCCAAGCTCAGCACAGAACTTTTTCTTCTGTCACATCTGATTATTAAATTAAAGTCATCGGCATAGGCACAAAAGTCAACTTCCTTATGTAGTGATATGATAGAACATAGTTTGTTGTAGGCGATTACGAAAAGAATGACAGATAACGGTGAACCCTGGGGGATTCCATTGTGTAGGGGAAAAGATTTCGAATAGCAATTGTCTATTCGGACAATTATTCTTCTCTTACTCATGAAATTCTTAACATATCTAATTATATTAGGTCTCACTCTCCACTCGGCAAGCTGATTCAGTATTGGATGAAGCCCAATTTTGTTAAAAGCTCGTTCGAAGTCTAGCGAGATTACAGTTGCATGTTTCCGTAACGAGAGGCAATTTGTAATCTGATAGTCTACATAAAGTAGACTGTCAGTTGTCGAGCTTCCCCTTTTGAAACCAAATTGTCGGTTACTCAGTAGTTTGTTGGTAGTAACAAACCACCATAACCTAGTAGCCACAATTTTGTCCAAAACTTTAGATTAAACAGGGATTTAGAGAAATAGGACGAGACGATTTTATCATAGTATTATCTATTCCGGGCTTAAGAATGGGTATCATTACATTATTTTTGAATTGTTGAGGAATATAATTTAGAAATATATTGTTAAATAAGCTTAAAACCCTTTGTTTCAGTGAATATGATAGCATTTTTAACATTGGATACGAAATCCTGTCTAATCCTGGGGTTCTTCCCCTTAAATTACCCAATGTAGAGGCGAGTTCGGTGAAATTTATATTGCCTTCTATTGTAAGTTCATCTGGACATGTTGTAGTTGGGCTGTAATTTTGTATTGAGCTATGTTTGTTTACTTATTTGACAAGAATCTGCCAAATTCCTGTCCCATTTCCATTCTGTCGGTTATCATAACATTCGGATTATCTATTTTACCTATGCAGTATATTTTGTGTGTTGTTTTGTATCCGGTGAAGTTAGGAACATTTGCCCATATTCTGTCAAGTAGAGTATTTGGGTTAATTGTAGACGTAAAGCAAGATATAGACTATCTTTTCGCTATTTTAATAGCCCTCTTATACAAAGCATTTGATTTTTTATAGTTCAGAAGATTGGTTTGGTTAATGTTTCTTTTAAAAATATGCCAGAGTCTATTATTTTCTACCTTAAGTTCTTCTAACTTCCTATTCCACCATGGGACCTTTCTTTGTCTATTTCAGGACTGAGGAAGGGATATATTAGCTGCCTCTATTATTATTTTACATATGTTTGCTGTTTAAGAATCGGTAATTAAATCAATTATAAATGGTCAAAATTAGATATAAAACATTTAAAATAAATTATTTTCGTCGTAAAATTGTCTTTTAAACAATATATAAAATACTAATAAAAGTTGCACTATGACGGAATAGAAAACACAGAATAAGGATATAGTAGTCATATAACAAGTGTAGTTTTTGTATTTCTTCCGTTTAGGTGGAGGGTATTAAAGATACGGCACAGCCGAATATTGCCTATAACTTGTTTTTACTTCTATTTATTTATTGCATCTTCATTAAAAACAAACTAACAATAAGTATTTCAAGTATATATCTAATGAACTTTAATTGTTAATTCCAGCCAGTGCCGTTGTTGATTTATTGTATTAAATATGCATTCTTCCTTCTTGTCTTCGAATCAGATCCACTTATTTACTTCAAGTTTTTTTTTAAGTATTTTCTGCATTTTTTGGATCTCAGTTTTTACCAAAGGCACGTTTAAGTCTTTATGAATATTCGTAACTTTAATATAGTAGGGGGCTATTGTGATCATTCGTACCAATTTGTTGTGGCGTCTTTGAATTCTGTCTACATCTGAAGCTGATGTTGTTCCCCATCGCTGTATTTCATAACTCCATATAGGTTTTATGATTGAGTTGTAGAGTAAGAGCAATCTAAAATTAGCTTCGAGTTTCTGTCAATGAGCCAATTAAGGCGTCGATTGAGGTGTATACCGAGGTATTTAACTTCGGATTGTTGTGTTATTGCTTGATTATTGATATAAATAGGAGAACATGATTCTATACGCGATGTAAAAGTTATATGTGTGCATTTCTGCTAATTGACGGTCGTAGAGCCAAAACGTCTATTTTTTTTGGGTCCTTATAAGATTCTAAGACGTCCTAGCCCTGAAAGTCCATCTATTCGTCTGTTGTTGGCACGATAGAGTTTCGAAAAAACGTTAGAACAAAGAAATTTTCACCAAACATTCTCTGAAATGTTTGGTATTGAAAATGGGCAAAATCGTTCCAGTAGGATCCTAGTTATAGATCAAAGTTTCAGACTACCTCGATATTTTTCAGATATTTTTTTTTTGCTAATTTCTTCAAATATATATATATGCACACTTTATTTTTATTATGGAAGGACAAGTTCTGTTGAAAATACTAGGAAGAGGTCCACGATTTCTTATAGCACCCACACAAATGTCTTCCCGGAATATGGCTTTATGATACATCAAAGTCTATATAAATGCCGTATTCATGCAGAGAGAAATCTCAAAACGATATTTTGTTTGCATCGGTCTTTACTTTGACATAGCTCTATACAAATACCACTATCAAGTTGGAATTCAACACAAAAAGTCCTCACTCTTAATATGTTGATGATCGGTCCATATTTGACCTTAGCCCCATAAAGTTCATTTTCTCAAGTTAGAAATTAACATGAATAGTGCATATATATAAAAAAAATCATCAATTTCAAAATGTGGTGATCTGTCCATATTTCACCGCAGCCCCTATATAAAGTCCACTTCTGGACATCGCTTACATCTTATAAAAACCATTATTATGTTGAAGTTCAACACAAATAATTTTAATATACGTATAGGTCATAGTTCCCTTATGAGGAGTACTCCCGAAAACTCATTACCCTACATAAACATCCATTTCGAACCGAAATCTTACAAATATCAGTTATAAGTATGTAAAAATAAAACTATTGACTTTTGTGAAAGTTGATCCATAATTGGTCATAGCTTACGTACAAGCTCCACTTCCGAGAATAACCACAGAGGGACAATTTTGGCGTTTCAAAAAGACAAAATCAGTTTCCTAGGGTTTTTGATACTTAATTTATTGTGTGTTAAAGTAAATCGCTTAATGTTACACGCTGCAAAAATATGTATAAACAAAGTGTATATTATTGATTATAACTGGAATATGACTATAAATATCGTCATTGCGATGAAATTTAACTAAAACAAACCTAAAATAAATAGAAATTACGGTATAATATTTTATGAAGTTCGCCCCATAATAGGTGATTTGGTGGTGGGCATATAAGATTCGGCACGACCACTGACTATCCTATTTAGTCGTACGGTATGTCAAAAAAATCGTGTGTGTTCATAAAGTATGATAGTGTGGCCTAAAAATTTAACTAAATGACAGATTTTTTTGACAAGTCTGTCCGACTTGCAAAAGTTTTTAAAAATTTTTATAAAATGATAGTTTCTATGCGATCAGATTTGTATTTTCTAATACAGCTGATAAGAAAACAACAATGTCGGCTTCATTGATTTTCACATCACAAGCAATAACGACACTATTTTAACTTTTTCCTGCTTAAGCCTAATACTCTGTTCAAATTTGGGAAAAATGTTGTGCAACATTAATTATTTTATACGGAAAATTTGACGTATAGCCAATGTTGCCTATCACGCGAATTTACATAATTTGACGTTTTTTTTTAATTGCAAGTACGCCACATTGTTTTACTTATGTAAACAAAACACATATGTTCTGCTTTTTTGTGAATTTAAATCGAAAATAAATAAAAGTTAAAATATTAAAAAATCAGTGTTGAATCGAAATAGTTAAATAAAAATGAATAAACAAATATAACTAGCCGCTTGTGCAGCAGAACAGCAAGTAATAGATATTGTTGTTGCGACAGAAGAGCTTTTGGATGAATATTCATCTTGAAACAATTGCTACTTTAATTATTTCGCTGTGAAAAAATAATGTTGCCAGATACATTTCATATGTTTTTCACAAAATGAACAGAGTACTACTTCTGCAACATTTTTTCATAAAAATTTCATGTGAATTTTTTTAACATGTATTTTGACAGCATTCCACTTGAAATTTTGAACAGAGTACTATGCTTTAGAGAGAAACATTTTGCTTTGCTACTATTTTTTACCTTACAACACCTAAGTGGGAGGGTATATGGTCCAACACCCACCTTAAAGTATACCAATCGATTTAACGATGTCTGTCCTAGACTTGTGTCGTTCATGAACGACCTAGTTCAATTATATGAACGATGTGATGTCGTTCAGTCTTTTCGTTCTTTTTGTTCAGTTGTTCATTCTTATCGTTCAGTTCAGTTAGTCGTTCTTTTTGTTCAGTCGTTCGTTGTTATTTTAAAGTATATTTTAAGAAAAAACTGGAGTAGAAATGAAAAAATGTGTGAACCTAATCAAGTTATCGGCAGTGTATTTATCAAGTATAAAAATTTTTTTTAAGGCGAATTCACTTTTCAGGTGCCATTAAGAGCACAGCTGTTCTACTTTTTTTCTTACTTAGAGAAAGAAATGTCAAAAGTTGGTTGTGTTTTTGACATATCGACCAACGAAAGCAACAAACAAAATTTGAAAAATTGTTTTACGTTTTTAAGTTTTCTTTCTGTTATTTTGTTTTTATTGAATAAAAAGTGTTATGAATTCTTACTATATGCTTTTTTATTTAATAGCGAAATTTAAGTACAATTTAGTACAATTTTGGCATTGAGACGGTACAATTTAAGAATTGTAAGATCCCAACAGTGGTCCATCATGCCACACTTTGTTAAACGTTTGAGAAATGTCAATAAAAAGAGAAATAAATATTCCTTGTACTTTTTCTATAGAAGCAAAATACGGAATAATTCCACTTTCGAACGGAATTAAATTCTGTGACATGGCTGTATATCTGATTAGTCGGGGAGTTTGGGTAGCATGTTGAGCAGCCATTGATTGATAAGAGAGTAATTGATATTTTCTGGTGTTCTTAGCAGTATGTTTTCAGATCAATGTGTACATAGGTATTTTTTATATTTAATCCAATTTGTAATTGTGTCTGTCATCGCTTAATTACAAGTCGGATATACCATTTCTCGGGGACTCGATGGATGAGTGATCTGATGATGATTCTAACGAAGATTTAACAAGAATCAATTCTCTCGGGATATTTTTTATCAGCCCAAAATCAATAAGATCTTGTATTTTCTGTGGGTCAGTAGGCCAGTAAGTTGCTTTTCCGCTTGAAATCACTTTTAATCCCAGAAATTGTATCAAACAAAACACGACCTTACGGAGTAATCAGTCTTGATTTTCAAAATGTCTGCTTAGCGTTATAGTCGCCAGCTGGCAGAAAACGAGGGCCTAGTGTTTTAAAAAATTCTTAAATCTTTCTTTATCTTAAAGCTTTTAGTTTCCATACCCTTATAATAGCCTTATAACAATTTGAAGGTTTCTATTACTTTTTAATTGATAGGCATATAAACTTTTTTACGGCTTTCAAACGCAGCAACAAATGTACGATAATCACTTTCATGATTAACATGAATATTGGAAATTTTACACAAATTCATATTGTTATAACTAGTGAAGCTTTCAAAATGTTCTGCCGTGAGTTTTTGTTCGACAATAGTAAAGACGCGGTTATAACAAGAAATTATAGAGACCAAATTAATTTTTCGAGACTACAAAACTTTAAATTTGAAGAGTGCTTTCGTTTAAATCAAATTCAAGTTGATTTAATTTTAAACGTAGTTGCAGGGATTGGGACTTGTTAAAACTTCCTCCCATGCAGCCGGTTTATCATCTAATTTATTAAACTTCAAAATTAAATGCAAACTTTAATATATTCTAAATAATTTATTTTATTTTTCTTTATTCGCATGTAACACTGCAAGTTTTTTTTTCCATTTTTATTTTGCGACTCATTATAACATGTTCAGAAATGCAAAAATGATTAAATGCTTTGTTAAACACTTTTCACACTCACTTTGCAGGAGATTGCAAAAACTTTATAAAGAGTGCAAAGTCTATGCAAAAATTGGCTTAGTGCAAAGTGAGATTTATAAATAATATTGTAAAACAGCAACACTTATCATTTTGCCAATAAATGCAGTTTGCTAAGTCTTTAAAGTTTTAAATAATTTATAATACATGATTATGATTATAATTATAAAATATGGACTTACTATAGGTTAAACCCGATAAATATATTTTTTTCATCCGATTTTTTTTATATCTAAAAAAATCATAAAAAATCTATATAGGTAAGTGTTATTTTACTTTATTAATATAAATATAAATAGCCAAGACATTAAGCTTTAATTTCAGGTATGATATTTATGTATCTGTATATATCTGAAAATTGATAGAGAATTTTCTCCTCTATGGTATATAGAACACCGTTTTCGCATAGTAAAGATTTTCAGTATTTCCTACTGCTGTGCGGAAGGATTTTATCAAAAAATTATTTTATCGAAATTGACCTAAGATGGTCTAGATTAGTGTGTCATATTCTATATCATTGCATAGACCTTAAAATTACCTCTTGTTTAAGAAAGAAATTCAGTTTTCAAGATATAGGTAAAAATATTACTAACTGGGAACCTCGCCCACTCTAAAATAGACGTGGCCGACAATTTTTTTGTTTTTACTCACAATTTAAAACGCCGCTAGTCATACAATTTTGTAAGTGATTTGAAAAGTGTCACTAAAACCGACTTAAGCCGACAAATCACATAACGGTATTTTCGTTGAATAGGTCCATATTGATGTTATAAAAATATTTATCAGGTTTAAATTAGAAGCAAATAATCCATATATACGTACAAATCGAGATATCGAATTTTTTGACAATCGGCCCATAATTGCTCATAGTTTCAACATAAAGCTCACTTCCGAAAATCACCAAATAATGCTCATGTACATTAAAATCTAAACACTACCAAATAGGCTTGATTGATTAAAGGCTGAAAAGATTTGTTTACATTAGGGACCATACGTCCCGTTTTCAGCAACTTTGTCCCGTTGTCCCCAACAACAACTTGGGGACACAAAAATGTTCCGTTTTTGGAAATTCGAAAAAAGAGATAGTTGATTTGTTCAAAAATGTAAGAACAAATCTTCAAATTCGTCAAAGATAGTTTTTTTATATATGTATGTATGTATGTACATACAAAGATCTAGAAAAACTTAATTGGGCAAATTTAACAGAAGTACCAGAGTGGAAAGATCTTCAAAAAGTTCTAGATATATTGATCGAAAAAGAACATATCGATTGCAATAAAGATACGGAAGTATTCGATGAATATTCACCCGTATCTAAATATGTAACATCGCAGAAAATTGATGAATGGAATCAACAAAATATTTCTACGGAAAATCGTTGGATGGAAGTATTTAAACATTTTAAAAGCAATTATCAAAACCAACAATAATTCAATGAATATATTTTATGTTTGCCTGGAACAGATGCGCCGGTTGAACGTGACCGCAGATAAAACTCAATTAAGGGTATCAGGGCTTAAGGGTATGTTAATTTTTAAAGTTATTATAAAAAAATCCTGCCAAGAGTTCCACACATATTTCAAATCGTCACCTAAAATTTTGAAACAAATTTTTACCTCTGAAAAATATACCAATGTATAAACAATTTTTTTGTAGTGTAACGTAAAATAAATAATGCCATTCACTACGGACAAATAAAATATGCATTTTTATTTCATATAACCGAACCCATCCCGTTTTTAGATAAAAAAATATGGTCACTTTAATTATACCTCACGCATATTTTGTTCTCGATAACAAAATCAAATCAAATTCGAATAAAAGCAGTTTCTTAATGTATTTCATAGTAACCGTATTTTTTATATCGTGGCTGGGACTAATGATGACTATGATAGTTTTTGTTTTCAAAATGATTAAAATAAAAAAGTACGTAATTATCTTACACTTGTAGATTTATTATTGACCATATTGTGTTATGCGCTTTTTTTGGGGAACAATGAACCTATTTAACATTTGTTTGTAACTTTGGAACGAAAAAATAAATTAAAGAATCGAATTGTAAATTCAATTACATATGTATACTAATACGATATAATGAAATTTCAATAAATGATGATAAATAAGTTCTAGGTTAACCATGATTCACATTTGATCTGTTTTGGCCTATTTAATAATAAAGGCTTAAGAATGTTGAAGCATCTACACAATTTTCATTCCTTATCGTGTGCTAAATATTAAAATTCATATAAATTGTATATGTTTTTAGTACACAACCTGAGAGGCAAAATTTTATCGGCATATAAAAATGTTTGCTGATATCACGATAAATTTCAAAAAATAATACAAATTTATTTTCAACTTTAGTCTAATAACAGAATATATTACATTAGTTTTCCATTCCGTGTCTAACATTAAAAAATATTAATCTAAGACCTAACAAAGTACATATACATTACCTACATCCTTATGAAATTGAGTTGAGCTATACCTGTCTGTCTGTGTAATATAACAGGTTTGATCGAAAAAGTATTTCAAAACTGTATTTTTTTTTAAATTTTAATCAAGTCAATGATTATATTGACAGAACAAGTCTAAAGGAACGGTCACATTTGGCAAATATAACCACTTGTTTTAGCACAAATTTGTTTGACGTTGTTTACTCTTACAAGAGTTTTGCAAGGTCAAACAGCATCAAATAATATAATAATAATTATATATGTTGGGTCTTGTGCTAAATAAACAAAGTTTTATTAATAATTAAACGAGTTCAAAAAATTTTATTTAGCGGTTACGTCTTTTCGGCAAATATTTGTGTGACCGTACCTAAAGAATTAATAGTTCTGCAACAAAGTGCAAAGAAATATTAAAGTTAAAGAATAACTCTCGTTTTTTTATGATCATAATTCTGCTATATGGGGCACCTGCTGAAACCGACATAATATGCCTCTTATTCCGTTAAGTTTTTTTTTTTTTTGAAATATATTTTTTTATTATTGAATCTTTCTTATCGAAATTTACAATATGTATTCAAATCTTAATTCTACTTGTTGTTTATTAGTTGTTACCAATGTAACCACTAACTGCTGTATTCAAATTTTTAAAAAATGTCTTCTAGTTAGGCTCAAAGTATCGGTTCGAACTGAAGCAGACCCCGAGCGAGGTAGTTAGAGTGGGCCATTAGTTTATCGATGTAGCTAGTTGAATATTTTTTAATTTCCTCCTTGATAGTGGGAACGTTGAGATCTCTGTGAATAATATCATTACTTATATATACCATGGGGCGCAGACAATTTGTCGTAATATTCTAGACTGTCTTCTTTGAAGCTTTTGGATGTTAGATGCGCATGCAGTACCCCATAATTGGATGTCATATGTCGATATTGGTTTGATGATGGATTTTTATAAGAGAATTTTGTTGTCTAAAGACAAGCTTGAGTTTCGACCGAGAAGCCAATGTAGTTGAGCTGATTTAAGTTTCATAGCCGTTATTTTCGCTTCATTATGACGAGACCAGGTCAAGCGTCTATCTATATGAATTCCCAAGTACTTAACATGGTTTTCTACCGGAACAGTGATGTTATTTATTTTTACAGCTGGGCATGTTTGTTTTCTGAGCGTGAAAGTTAAGTGAGCACATTTAGCCGGGTTAACCTTTATTCTCCATTTTTCTAGCCAGGCCTCTAGTTGGTGTGGGACTGCAGATTTTGCCATGCGACTTTTGGGTTATGGTTAACGCTAATAAATGCTGTGTCGTCTGCAAATGTAGAGGTATGCGTGCTCAGGTTTGTTTGCTGTGTATATAATATATAGAAGCGGTCCTAATATGCTGCCTGGGGGGACACCAGCAGTAATTTTCTTGAGGGGGGAGTATTTATCTTGCGACCTTACCATGAATGTGCTGCCTGTTAGATAGCTCTCCAGAAGCTTATGAGTATTTTGAGGAAGCATTCGTGTTATTTTGATGAGTAGCCCATCATGCCAAACTTTGTCAAATGCTTGGGAAATGTCTATAAACAGGGCTGAGCAGTAGTGCTTTTTCTCAAACGCCGATCTAATTAGGGTGACAATTATATGCACTTGTTCTATTGTACCATGTCGTGTTCATTTAGATGAGGAGTTATACTTAAAACGAATATTTTTTCGAAAAGCTTCGATAGGATTGATAATAAGCTTATCGGTCTGTACGACGCAACCTGTTAGATAGCTCTCCAGAAGCTTATGAGTATTTTGAGGAAGCATTCGTGTTATTTTGATGAGTAGCCCATCATGCCAAACTTTGTCAAATGCTTGGGAAATGTCTATAAACAGGGCTGAGCAGTAGTGCTTTTTCTCAAACGCCGATCTAATTAGGGTGACAATTATATGCACTTGTTCTATTGTACCATGTCGTGTTCATTTAGATGAGGAGTTATACTTAAAACGAATATTTTTTCGAAAAGCTTCGATAGGATTGATAATAAGCTTATCGGTCTGTACGACGCAACCTGGCTAGCATCTTTTCCTGGCTTGGGAATCATAATAATTATAGACCTCTTCCACGAGGATGGAAAGTATCCGACTCTTAATATCGCGTTACAAATGAGCAGTAAGATTCTAGAAGCAGACGATGGTAAGTGTCTTATCATTGACCCTGTGATGCGGTCAGGTCCGGGAGATCTTCTAATATTCACTTTTTCTATTGCAGATGTTACTTGATTTATGTTAAATTTTATTGGATGGTTTACCTTATCAGGAATGATTGGACGACAGAAACATGTATGTGCATCATGTGGCGTGAAAACTTTCTCAAGGTGGGCCGCGAAAGCGTTTAATTTTTCATTTGTGTTTTTGGCCCAAGTGCGGTTTTCCAGTCTTAATGGAGATTCTTGGGTTATAGGGCATTTCATATGCCGTACAGCCTTACATAAGCTGTAATTGGAGTTGTTTGTGGCATCTAGGCTGTTTAGATAGCCTTCTATTGCAGACTCGTGGTTCTGTCTCAATTTGTTGCGAAGAGTTGTCAGGCATAATTGTAGTTGGGCCTTAGTGGTTGGGGAACGACTGTTTTGCCATTGTCTTCTTAACTTCCTTTTTTCTCTGACAAGGGTCTCTATATCCGTCGATGTATTGTAAGGAGCACGTTTAATTGTCCGCTTGATTGGGGTTGCATTTCTTGATGCAGAATCCAAGACTTCTCTAAATCGGTCGACAGCTATTTGGATAAGTTAAGTTTTATGAATTGAAAAAACGCTGTACAGGGTTTGGATGACTATACTTGAAGGATATGACGTGGAAAGTTTTACGTTGAAAAGTCTTCACGTTAAGAGTTGGTGGTCATCTAAAATTCGAAAAACTAAAAAAACCACTTGAAACTTGCAAGAGTTTTTTCATCCATTCCGTTTTCTTTGTAATAGTTTTTAGCTTTCAGATCCAAACCAATACAAAATATAGTCACTAGACTTGGAGGATATATCCACAAAAAAAATTTGATGTCGCTGCTGGGTGGAAAGTTGCATGTGGTTTACAAGTGAAACGAAAATTTTCCGAATTTTTAACTTTTTGAAGATTTTACATAGGGTTTTTGCGCCGTTTAATAAAAATGAGTTTTCAGTGCAGAATTAAAAAAACTGCGTAATTTTATAAAGTTTGAGGTATATGAAGTTGGTGTCAGCGCACCAATAACGTATCACGGAGATCACAAACTTAAAAGAAATTAGCGTAAATTTTGTAAAAATGTATCTTTTTTGCGTCTGACAATCGAATTGTCTTTTAAGTTTGGTAGTGTATTGCGTGATGTGAGTAACTTCATAAAGGGTACCTCCTAGGCGTAAACACAAAAATTTTATGAACTTTTGAACATTTTTGCAAAAAAACATTTTATTGTGCTTTTTTTATATCAAAACATGGCTAGGAAACATGTTTAGGTATCTAAATAGATTCTTCGCGACGGACTAAACTGTTAAGTGCAAAAAAAAAAACGAATTTTTATCAACCCGGGCTCAGCAGCGGCAGTTTTTCCCAAACACATTTCGCTTTGTGACAACTAAAGCACTGTATCAATTTCGCTGAAACGTACATCGAATAGAATACTTTACTAAGCTTGATACTAAAATTTAAAACGCACGAAAAAATTTTAAAGATTTAAAATTTTATGGAGGAAAAACTGTAATTTTTATATTTTTTAACTTTAAACCGCGGTAAAAATGATTGACGCGAACGGATTTCACATGCTCAAATACCGGTTTATAAACACGCAAATCGACATTGATGTCAGACAAAAAAAAATTCTAAGTGCCGTAAATTTTTGAAGTTGCCCATATACATATATAAATATATACAGTATATTTTGCTTATAGTCACAGCCTTCAATGCACAAAAATTATTGACAATATTGCTAATGTGACTAAAAGCGCAATTTTTGTATATGCCATATAGAGGCATATAACCGAATTTTTATATAGTCAAATATAGTGATTATAAAAAAGCATTTATTTATAATTTTAATTACATTACATGTACATTTTTTAATTCATTTACATATGTACATACATATTTATAAACACATGTATTTAATTGAATAGAAAATTCCTTGGCTTTGTTTAAAAGCATCAAACTTGTGACAACGGAATCATGACTTCGCATTTCATTGAACCACACAGGTAAAGCACAATTGGATGTTCACTCTTTTTTTGACGTTTGGACTTTAAATTAGACGACTGCGCCAGACCAGTCATATACTCGGTAATAGATGTCAACAGTATTCATTGAATTTACATTTAATATTCTTATTGAGTGGTTTGTGATTTTAATAATTTTCTGTAATTTTTTTATGTGATTATAACCCTAATTATATGTACATATGAAGTGTTGCTTATGCTAGATGTAGATGGCAAATAGACAAAATGTGACGATATCGTAAATTGGACAATAACGTTATAAATTTATATGAAAATGGGAAAATAAATGTCTAAAAATCAAAAATTTTGCATATATGGCTAATGTGACAATAAGCGGTAGTGGCTATATGCGAAAAGTACTGTATCTTCATAAATTTTAATATGAGTTATACAGTGGTGAGTTTATAGTTGTCGTTTAAATAAATTTTATATTTCATATGACGAATGTTGATGTTAAATATGTATAAATTGAAATCAAACCAACGATATAAATGGCTCAAAAATGATTGATATTTATATTTCTTGACAAGAGGAAATAGAACATACCGGTTAGTTATATTACTTTAAAAACCAAATCCATAGAAATACAAAAAGGAATAAGGCTTCTAAAAGAAGTAAGTTATCACACCGAGCTGAATTTAACAAAGAGAAATTGGAAATAAATATATGTAGTTGAGTGCAATCCAACTCCTGATGTCAATCGCAATGCGGTCGAAACTAGTGGTCTAGAAGGAAAGTTAGCATGAACTAAAAATTTTGCTTTTCATCCTCTTTATCTTGGTAAAGTATGGAAACACCGTTCGTTTCTTCGCAAAGAAGGCTTTAATAATCCTAAAGGCACTTGTTCAAAAAAGAAATTCCAAAATAACGAATATTTAGCATCAACAAACGTCGTTAAAGAAAATTAATAAAAATTATATGTATCAAGTGTTAACTTGGATAATATGTTTAAAACTTTGTATTTCTCTATCTTCTTCTATTTTATATATAACTTAAAAAACGCGTTCTCAATCCATATTACCAGCACTAAGACTCATTATTGTACAGTTTATACCGGAGTAGATTCTGTAATTGTCAGTATATTTATAGGTATGATATTTAAGATACGGCACAGTCGTATACGAGTTTATTCTAGGATTTGTTTTTCTTTGGTGTGTAGTGAGTATATCTGCTTAAATCATCCTTGAAAGGGATAGAAACATTTATTTTTACGTTTTTGAGATAAGGTTTTGCTCTAATGAAAATTTGCATGGAAAAAGATAAAAAATAAACGTAAGTTAGATTTAATAAGACATTCAACTCTTGGGTGACCGACCGTCTTATAAAATCTACATATACATACATATATGGAAATATCAGGGATGTCATTCAGTTTTTTGTATGCAAACAAAGGACAAGGTCAACAATGACTCTGACACATCAGTTGGTATTTATAAAATACGTTCTTAAGAAATTGCAAACTGGGATTTTCAGTCTTCAAACCAAATATATTCTTTGTTCAATCATTTGTTTGTTTTTACTTTTTGTGTTAGCTTCATAAATTTTTAATACAAAAAGTAAACAAAATATTGGAAAATAGTTAAACTAGCAGGCAAACGAATAGACAGACCGATTAATTTTAAATGTGTTGAGGGATTAATTAGTTTTTGAAATGTTTGAAAAAAAAACAGAAGCAAAGAAAAAATAAAAGCCTATTTAAATATCTCTCTCTCAGCAGACATCTTCACCACTTCGGTCCAGTTATGCCGGACTCTCAATTTGTGTGTCAACCAAAATGAAGTTTATTGTGACAACAAAATTTGTTACGAGTATTTTAAAACCGATAACTATTTTCTCTGTGTATGTGTTATTTTTAAACCTTGACCTCTGGATAAATAAATTGAAATGAGTGCATCTCTGATTATTTAGTTCAATGTATAGTCATATGTAATCCGCAGTCGAAACTATGCAACTATCATTATTATAACTTAATTCGGTGAAATAAATAAATAAATAAATAAACAAATAAAGAGATCTATGTACATATATATGTATGTATATAGATATTCATTAATATGAAAAATTTGAGGGATAAAATTTGTGTATGTGTTTCAACCAAAATTATTATATGTATTAAAATAATTTTCATATATTTATACATATGTATGTATAGTTGCATACATACATACAAATATTTATTATTACCCTGAAGGAAACCTGGGGACAAGTGTCTCCAAGTCACCACTTTTGTCTACTATTTTGGTAACGGTTTGGCGACATTGTCAACAGCATTGTCACAATGGTTATTATTATACAATTTTTTTTTTTCAATTGTGAGCTACGATATACTAGGCGATAGTGTGCCGGACTATCATTCAGAGGGTTTCGGGTTCGATTCCCGCCAAAGCCTCTGGGTGTTTTCGAATTTATTTTTAATTAAATATTTTTTAGTATTTTTTTTTTTTTTAACTCCAAAAATGAGCAAAAAATGCAGTTTTATTGTCTATTTCAGAAAAGTATCAAAAGTGTAGACAATTTGGTCCCAAAAGAACTACCTTGTCAATAGTACCTATGTCAGTAGTGGATTTTCAATGACACGCACATGTTAAATGTCTATAGTAATTAGCATTGTCTGGGGTATAATAAGTCACTAGTACTGGTGACTGTGTCAATAGTAAATCAGTACAGTTTCACTATTGACATTTCCTGCAGGGTATGTATTGTTTTTAAATATATGTACATATATACAATATGCATACATGTGTGCATTTTGCAATTGTATGCACTTTTATCGTTTTCATACATACATATGTATTATATGTGTGTTTGTGCGTGTGTGTGTTGTGTTTGTGTGTTATACATACATATGTATGAACAGACATTGAAAACTGGGTCAAATGTAAGTTAACATTTTTTAACAGCATTTGTTATTATTGCAAATTGTAAGCATTGAGTGCATGTTAAATCTAGCGCTGGACCATTTCAGTTCCGATTCATCTTTCGGTTATGAGGGCAGTGCACTTTGTGAGTTTCCTTCGAAAGGAGTAGAACGTGTACTGCTGCATCGCGTTATCGTCTCACTAAATAAAAAAAACTAAAAATTATAATTATTAAAAAAATACAACATATTTTCAACTGAGTATCTGTCATATAACATTAACTTTGATTTAGTTCAAAAAAAAAAACGAAATTTAATAGTACAAATTGTCAGTTCCGTGTGAACAAGATGTACGCTCCTGTGTATGACCTCACTTTTTAACGTACATATACATACATACATATGTGTGTATGTGGCATGTAAAAAAAAATTATATAAAAATTATAAAAAGAAAGAATTGTTTTAAGAAAAAAATTATTAGTTGTGGAACGCCCAATTCTTTATGTGTTTTACAAGAGTGAATATATGTATGTAGTTTTTCATAATGTCATTAACTTAAATTTAAACGACAAATCTTAAATACTTTATAATGCTCAGTAAATATTACACTATATTGAAAATTCAAACTCTTCTTCAAACTCGAGTTTTTTAATACATATACGGAAACCTGCAGACTAAGCTGAAATTACTGTGTATCTGACTGTAGAAGAAATTATCTGATTTTGAAAAAAACATTTAAAATACATATGTAGATTAAATACAGCCAGCCTCGCCTACTCTTGCAGTGCATGCGAGTATGAACAGTAATCTTAGAAAGTGAAAATTAAAGCAACAACAAAACAAAGTGATTTTTCTGAAATTAGTTAAGACTTTATTCTAATGCTCTAAAAATGTGCATGTTCGTTATTTGTTTGCTGTGTACTGAAAAAAGAAAGGATGCGTCAGGGAATAAAAATGTCGTTACATCTATTCCCGTTTCAGTAAAAAAACGTACATCATCAGCATCGTCATCGAAAACGAACTCTTCGTTATACTCATCATCGTCGTCCTGTTTGTCATCTGGTTCCATTTACTCCCCAGCAAGTAGTATAGATGCAGCAACAATAATTTTGCCCATTACACGAGTGAAAATAACAAAACCATTATTGTCTTCTAACCAAACTGCGAAAATAATGTCGCCCACCGTTTTCTATCCGGAGTTGCCCAAGTATAAAGCCTGGCTATAAACGAATAAAAACTTTTATTCAGTCAGTCAATCTACTCGCAAAATTCACATTAACACCCAAAATGGCTTGAGAAACAATAATAAGCCCAAATAAAACTCATTAATGCAGCTGTTCTACATTTAAAAAGTTATAACAAAAACAACATACATATTAAAAGTTATTACATGCAACCTTCTGCGACATCTAAAATAAAAAACAAAAAAAAAAATAAATAAAAAAAAAAAATAGAAGTTGCACCATCAACAGAAACTGAATAACTACTTACAACGTACAAACAACCTATTTTTTATGAAGATGTGTAGTTTTTTCTTTTTTTAACCATTTAAATTATGCACGAGTTCATTAGTTTTGTCGATATGAATGTGTATTATATCTTCGTGTCCCAATTATTTGCTTCGTATGTAGGCCAACTAATAAGCAGCAACAGCAAAAGAGGAATATTCTCTCTCAATGTCCTCGTATTCAATGCATCTCTCTTCCACACAAATACACACACCGCCCGTATGTTAAATAACACCAGTGTTAAACTAAAACTGCTAACTAACTAACCAACATACAAAAAAAAAAAGGTGCAAGAAAGAAAAACACCACACAACAACAACAAAACATATGTATGTACATAATTAATATGTAGTTAGTAGTTACGTGCATATAACAAATGTAATGTTTATGTGAATAAAACTATGTAATTCAAAACATTCATACATACATTCATCCAAATATACATAAGTTGGGAGATGTGTATATGTATAGGCATATATGTATATACTTCATATGTATTAATAAAGTAACAACAGTGAAAAAAAAGAGAGAAACTCTCAATACTGTATAAAGATGTAATCCTTGCTCTTTATATAAAATAAGAAAAATAAACTAAAACGAAAACATTTTTCTCTCTTACCATCTAACACATGTGATTTTTGTACTCGTTTTCATTGTTTGTTGACTTTTTTTTTTATCAACACATAACGACATAAACATTACGATAATGATTATTATGATGGTAATAATGATGTTATAATACAAAGAACCTTCACTGCTGCAAGTTGCATTAGCTGATTTGAACACTGCTCGTATTCGTATAAAGCTCATCTGATATACATACATATGTATGTGCTATTGAGTTAATCAGAGGTTAGTTCATACATATGTACATATATGTATGTATGTAAGTATGTATGTATGTTTGTATGTAAGTATATGTACAAATATACATAGATATTTACTCCTATGAACACTTTTATTGATGTACATATGTAAGTATGTATGTATGTATTTACATATGTATGTGCTCTAAATAATAAATTTAATAACAACAAGTCTATTCTGGCTCAAAGTATTCAATAATACTGCGGGTCTTCCTTCTAAAATACGAAGCGAATATGAAATTTTACAATTCTTATAAATTATTTCATATATATGTATGTGTATGTATATACATATATAAAATAGTTCATTTTACAATTACTACTGACAAAATATAAAAAATTCAAATACATATATGTATACAGTATAATATGTGATACACGCACATACCCACACAAACACACATAATTAATCATAAAAACCTAGTTTTCAACAAAAAGGAGAAAGAAAAAAACATAAATAAATTATATAAATACACACTTACAGACTATTTATGTTGTATGTAATACATAGGTATATTTCGATCCACGGTCCATGGTTTCATAAATTAAAGTAACGGCTGCATTAAAACAAAAAATAATAGTGAAATTAATAACATTGTAGTAATGAGAGAGAGAAGCGTAAACAACACAACAAAAACAGCAACTCTAATGCATTTAATGAAATAAAAACGAATTTCTAATTATTAGTAAAATCAAATAATAACGAAACAAAACAAAACAAATTATTATTAATACTACTATTTTTTTTTTTATAAAAATAAGAGAAGTTTCATGAACATTTTATAAATTAAGAACGCCGCAACGTTTAAAACGAATTTTACTAACACACAATAATATCCAAACATGTTTATTTTGATAAGTGTAAATTATTACGTTTTGTTTTATCCTCGTATACAAAAATAAATAAATACATATTAAAAATTTTTGTGTGAAAAAAATATCAACATCAGTGTTCCCAATTTTTTAACAAAAACTTATTTTGCAACGTTTGATTCGGCGGGTATGATGTATTATAACCTACAAAAAGAAAACAGAATGGATATGAGACTTTATTTTCCAATCAACTCAACTAATTCAATATCCGACTTACAATAGAACTAGTAATACGTAGGTACACAAAATACAAACATACATACATAAATACTTGTTATATCTACCATACAGCCCTGACAAGTGCTAAGTGTGCGGAAGGAATATTTTTATACTTATAAACGAAAGTGAAAAACCTACAAACGTGGATAATAAAGGCGAAACGATGTGGTCCAATGCTTTATGCACATTGGGCGTCACAAAACCAATTTGCAATTGCCTCAGCATTAGGCAAGTGGCTGCAGCTGCAGCGGCTGCTGCAGCAACTCAGGGCGCTACCATTACCGCAGGTCCAACAGCATCCAGCAATACTTCAGGGGTAAATAAAATCAAACAATTTTATATATAATTAATATCCTATACTTATACTTACATATGTATACATATACATGCATATGTGTTTACATATATTTTTATTAAATTCAATTATATTACTATTCCTATACATACATACATATACGAGCATGTAAGAAAATAAAAAATTGTTTTGTGAAAACTGAAAAAATTATTTTTTTTTCTTTTAACGCATTTCCAAACTTCAGAGATTTTAGTGACCGTTTTTAATATGCTCGAAATTCTTTTCAAAAAATATAAAAACTCATCACTTGTTTACTTTAACATATCTAAATCGAAATGTTATCATAAAGGCAATAAATTTAATATTTTTAATAATTAAACAAAACAGACATAATAATTCTTCTTGGTTATTTGTTATGAACCAATAGGTATGAACTTCATGGGCACAAAATAAATGAGTTTTTAAAAAATACCCCTTTGTGGTTGAAGAATATCCAATAAACAATAAAATATTTACATCCAAAAGCTTTAAGGTGTTAAAGAGATAGTTTTCTTCCAACTAGTGCTGGCAAATTCTACTACTTTCAATTACTCAATAATACTCGATACTTTTAACGGATTTTTTGAAATTGTAACGTATAGTTTTTATCTGCAAATTGAAGTAGTTTCTTTAAAAAATAAAAATAGATTTTCAACTATAATAATTGGTTTTGTATGTCTTTTATTATTAAATCAAAAATAAATGTATAGCTAACTTTTAATTCAACGTTAACAACAACTTAAGAAATAATAGACAGCTTTATTTCGGCGGTTGGTTTAATATTTTAGCTTACACATTGTTGTCTTTTTATACAGTGATGTATTTTTATGCACTACTCAACTTGCTTAAAAATACAACTCAGAAAGTATCGAGTAACTACAAGGTGGCGCAAAAGTAAACTTCCGATGTTTTTTGGCTGTAATTAAAAAAAAATGAAAAACTTTGATTCTTCTTGTGGATTATTTTTATTTGGTCTTTTAATTTTGTTTACATCAAGTCGAGAATATGATGTCATGTAAATGGCCGCCGCCACAGTTGATTGTCATTTGAGCCCTTTTTATGGCATTTTCCATCACTTTGGCCAAAACTTCCGGCGATAGGTCCTCACATTCTTGACGGATATTGTATTTAAGAGCTGCAAGAGTCTGAGGCTTGTTGACATAAACCCGCGACTTCAAAAAGCCCCACAAAAAGAAGTCTGGAGCGGTCAAATCAGACGATCTTGCTGGCCAGTGCAAATCGCCAAAACAGGAGATTAGGCGCCCGGGAAATGCATTCTTCAGCATATCGGTTGTGGCACGTGCAGTGTGTGCCGTTGCACCGTCCTATTGGAGCCACATGTTTTCCAATCCCAATTCATCAAGTTGCGGCAAAAAGAACTTGTTGATCATTGCTCTGTAGCGCTCACCATTCACAGTAACCGTTTGGCCCGCGACGTCTTCGAAGAAAAAAGGTCCGATGACTCATCCAGCGAAAAACAGCACACCATACAGTGACTTTGAGCGGGTGGCTCATCGTGGGTTATACGCGAATTTTCAGTGCTCCAGAAGCGTAGATGGAAATGGGCCTCATCACTCATGATTATTTTTGATGCAAAATCATCTTCCTCTTGGTGGTGATTAATGATGGCTTGAGCGTATGTTAGACGCAGCTAACAGCTGATGCACCGTCAGGACTTTGTACGGAAACATCTTCAAATCTTGTACCAAAATTCGCTGTAAAGACCGTGGACTGACACCCATTTGCGTGGCACGTCGTCTGGTCGATGTCGGCGGCTCTTCCATGACATCCTCGGCTACAGCAGCAATATTCTCTGCAGAACGGCTACCCCAGGGTCTGCCACACCTGGCAGCATCTCGTGTTGTGCCAGTCTCTTCGAGGCGAGCGGCTAAACGTCACAGTGTTTCACCAGTAGGCGTTGGACGGTCAGGAAATCTGCGACGAAATTCACGTTGTGCCAAAGTCACCGACCGATTATTGGTCAAATAAATAGTCAGCAATATTCCGCGTTCTGGAGCAGTGTAGCGTAACATTGTTTATTAAAGTGTATTTCGCATGTGTTTACTACATAAATGTCAAAACAGAACTGACATTAGGGGCCAATCGCAAAATTTATAGCATTTTCTGATAGGAGGAATACTTTGGCGCCACCTTGTACTTTTGAGAATTGAGTATTCAAAAAAAGGGCAAATACTGGATACTCGGTAACCATTACTCAATACTTTGGCAGCACTACTTCCAACCACATGAAAAACGGTGAACTATCTTGTAGAACTCTAGATGGTGAACTATTTCAGATATAAATTTACATATTGATGACTTGAGTCTATAGAATCTGCCAATATACAATGCGCCATTTTTCGTTTTGTGGAGTAGTAGGTATAACTATTAGTTGTTTGATGTAAATAAACTCGTACGCGAGCAAACTTATCAAATTCTCGTGTTAGGTATTCCATACCGTTAAGTCTATAGTTGGTTCAATTTTCAGTCGTAACTATTTCCAATTTTTGTTTTAGAAAAAAAATTTTTTTTCATAAAATGGGAAAAATCGTCAATTAATTTTATGAAATAAACTGAAGCACTTTGATAAGGAATACAAAAAGAACCGCTTCTTTATAACCAATGACTGTGTTGAAAAAATTTGATGATACGGCTGAAACGATTTAGTTGTTATTTTGCACGTTGCACATGTAATTTATGTACCTACATATAAAGTTTTTATTTAAACCATGCACCATATCGTATTTTATTAATTTGTTTATATCTAGAAAATTAAAATGTTCAAATCGTTTATGACGTAATGCATTTTTACTCATTATTACCTAACCGACAAAAAATTTGATTTTAATTTTGGCACAAATAAAACATGGGATAGTGTAATGCCAGTATATTTTAATGTCACATGTCTCCAGAAGCTAAACAAATTTGTTGTTTATACTCTTTCAATGATGTAAATAGGTTTTCATTAATATCTACGAATCTGAGAGGAGACACCGCTATCCAATATTCAATAGTCGTTTGTCGATTTTAATCCCTCATTCCCACATAACAAAATGGGAGAGTTTTTATTGCTCAAACTCCTACACTCAGATCTGAAGTGACCACGTTTTCCGCAACCGTAAGATTTTATATTTCGCTTTCGGTTATATTTATTGCTTTCATTATGTGTTGATTTGTAATTTTTTTCGCCTGTGGTATTTTTCCGCACTATTTTAAAAGCAAGCACGTGTTTCTAATTTTCAAGACTCGATTTGACGCTCTTCTTTGTTCTATTTCACGAATTTAAGTTTTTAGGTTCTCTAACGATGGTAAGAATCATGTTTTTCAATAGTACTATATTAGATGGTAGGCTACATAAAAGCCTATTCCGGCATATTAAGATCCATTTCCTTTAGATGTGTTAAATTAGATTCGCACTAGTTCGCACAGTTTCTATAAAAGGTTCTGATGAGTTTTCTTAAATATGTATGTTTACTTTTCTTGCTGGCGCTTTTGCCGCACGTGCGATAATTATTTTAAACCATGCTTCTTTAGCTGACCTACAGTCTTTTAAACATTGAAGCTCTGATGATTTTATACTTAATAGTATTGCGGCAAACGCCTTATTATCAACAGCTTTCTATGCTGTGAACTGCTCTCTTTTGGCACAACAGGTTTACTACCTTTAATATCACTCCAATAATCCAATGAAATCATCTGGATCGACCAAGATGAGTATTTTCACAAGTCAGTTTTTCATTTGCATTAATTGGCTAGACATTTTTTAATTGTTTTAACGACATACGATTAATGACAAAAATATCACGATTAGCATTTTACACTTATGGCGTTTTCTTTCTGGCAAAAATGTTATCTACACGTTTTTCCCATTTCGCACCTTTTTTAATTTTTTTGTGTTCTTTTCTGAAAAAATGTCAACACTGCTAAAGTGCAGTGTGTTCTTTTCTAAAAATGTCACACTATAAATTTAAAAAATGTTGCACCTTTCACACTCTGTATTTTTAGAGGGGGAGAATCGCACGATAAAACAGCTGACATTTGTTTTGTTTATGAATGTGTATTTGTGTTAAGAAACAAAATATACAAAATGGAAAATATTATTACTTTTTTATGTGCTGAAAAAATTTTGGATGACTTCTTGGATTCATCTTCATCATTAGATGATGATGAAATATTTGATATGATTATGGAAAGAAATCCACAACCGTGAGTGAAAGGCTTTGTAGAGAACGTAATTAATGAATACTTTGAAGTTAATGTACATATGTCAAATTTCATAGGACAACATCTCCTACTTCTTATATACTAAATGTATGTAATGTATGTTTATATATATGTATATGCCCTTATTCATAAAACTTACAACAGGTTTATAAGAGGTTTATAAAGCAAATTTTGTTTTAACTTTTATTTTCAAACTTTAAAAATACATAAATGACAAAAGTTCATTTGATGTAAATCAATGATGCCTGAGTACAAAAATTATAAATAACTGTATGTACCTACATATGTAAAATTTAAAATTTCACAAAAAAATCTTAAATTTTAGAAAAAAATAAAAAATATTACATATTTACACAAAAAACAAAAAATTTATGTACATAATTTAAAAAAACGTAAATTTTGCAAAAACTCCAAAAATTAAAACAATTTTGCAAAAAAATTTAACATTTTACAAGAAACTTTAACATTTTGCAAAAAAAATCATAATTTATTAATTCCATAATTGTAATTTAAAACATTCTTGCATTATCCAGCAAAAACTTTACTTACATTCGTTAATTTTAATTATTTCATGGCTTTATACGCCACTTTTTGTATTACTAATTATATATTAAAGAATTACTTTATATATATGTATATATGTATATCTTAAAAAGGTCATAATTATAAAATCCAAAAAAAAAATACTTCAAATAAATAGATTTATCAGAATTGAAACGTGTGAAAGCGCACTAACTTCTTTAACCGCCTGGACCACGATGTCGAACGATAACGTTCGCTTATATAAGACTTAAGACACAAACTTGATTGTGGAATAAACAAACTTGATTGATTAAAAAATAGATACGATAAAAAGTTTGTGTCTTAAGTCTTATCTAAGCGAACGTTATCGTTCGACATCGTGGGCCAGGCGGTTAAAGAAGTTAGTGCGCTTTCACAAGTTTCAATTCTGATTCTCAAGGCAAGTATTTTTGAGTGAGAAGGGGAAAAATAAAAGGGGTACATACTTAACGGCACTAGTAAATTTTCTTATTTCCTTTTGTTATCTTCTTTTATTTTGTTCGTCTTTTCTACGCAAATTTGTTTGCATGAAAAAAGTAAGAACTTAAAGGTAAAGAACACGAAAATTTAAGATACGCATGTATACGAAAACAGGTTCAAAACAGAATTGAACTAAAACTGGGCAGCTAACACTGAAATGTGTGAAACAGCACTTAGTATATTATTATAAATCTTTATTAATATCATTCTGCAATAAGTTTCCTTAATTAATATTAAGTTTGTTTATTTATTTCATAACATTTCGTTATAATCACTCTACAACTACAAATTTTTAGAAAGCTGTTAAGTATAAAAATAAGTTATTAACTTTTTGGTTAAAAGTAGCAAAATTATAACGGATTACTTTTGGGACATTGCGAACAAAAATAAGTACTTTTTCTAGTAGATTTGTAAGTAGTCTGGTCAACAATTTTTTAATGATAATTTATTTTTCCAGCGACAAATTGAAGCAAAAACATTTTTTCTTCTTCGGTACGGCGTAATATGTTGTTATATTGTTCTGTAATTTACGTAATATTTCTTGCTGGTAATCTTTGCGTTCTTCCGTGATTTCTGGATCGGTAACTATAAAGTCCAATAATGATCCAAAGCGTACGAAAAATTTGGCTGTTTCAGGTGGGCTGGACGATCTTGATTGACACTGCTGTCGCAGGAAACAGGTTCTCCGCTGAGATACCAAAGATGTCCAGAAAATCAAAGCATAATCAGTAATCGCTTTTAAGAAATTAAAGTCATTCACCCCTATCGTGAATAAAAATTCCACATGAAATTTGTTCGCTTTTATTTTTTTAACATTGAATTTTAATAGGAAAAATGTGAAAAGGGAACAAATTTCATGTGGAATTTTTATTCACGATAGGGGTGATTATTTGGAGCTGTGATTGCACTTTTGCTGTTAAACCAAGCTTTCACGTAAAGTATTACAATGAAAACGGTAATGTCGCAAATTTCACTTAGTTCTTCTTCTTCGCGCAAGCTGAGATATTTTCGGAATAAAAATATTTTTATGCAGTATATGCTTTTCGCCATCCATCAAGCATGGCTGATGGCTCCTGGCGTTCTAAAACGATCATTTGGAATATTTTCATCAAGGAACAATAAAATCATTTCAAGAAACTCTTTATATTCGTCTCTAGGTTGCTTTTCCTTCAGTTGCGCTAATTAAAAAGATCTCTAATTGAACTTCAATTGGTATTTTCTTTGCAATAGTATTATCTTCTATGCCACAACTATAAGTCTTATCTTTAATTTTTTGTCATTGCCCTTTAAAACGAGCAAACATTGGCACTCCTGGCGCAGACATTTTACCGCTTCTTTTAATTGCAATTCATAAATGTGATGTCTACATAGCAGATAGAAAAGATCTCGCTCTAGTATTTGCTCCAGGAAAAGAGACGCACCTTCAAATGAGCCAGTATGTGTGGATGTGGTATCAAATGAAATAGCTTCAACGTGGTCAGTGATTTTCCAGTGAAGCAAAAGCCCGTAAACAGCACACGCAATACGTTTGCATTTCCCTTTACCCGACGGTATCTTTGGAACGCCCAGGCGCTCCTCCTTTCTATCATATGTGACATATTGTGCCGTAACGAGAAAGAAAAAATGTTTTTGTTTCAAATTGTCGCTGAAAATAGGAAAAAATATCCTTGGCATAATAAAAACGATTTAATTATACCCTTCACCTTGATGAGAAGGGTATATATAAGTCTGTCATTCCGTTTGTAATTTCCACAATATAATTGTCCGACCCTATAAAGTATATATATTCTGGATCCTCTATTAAGCAATGTCCGTCTGTATGTCTGTCTCTTGAAATCAGTTTTCTGAAGTCCCCAGAAATATTGCTCCATTATACATAAATGCCTATAAAATTGGAATATCAAGACAAAATTCAGCAAAAATAAATCGCAAAACGAAATTTTTTTTAGTTCGGTCCATGTTTGACCATAGCCCCCATATAAAATCCACTTCCAAAATTCACTTAAATACGTATAAAACAGATATAAATAATGGTAAACGGCTAAAATTTGACATAATTAAGCGTTATAAGCAAATAAATCCTTGTTCTAAATTTTATGGTGGTCGGCCCAGAATTGGTCGTAGCTCCCATACAACAACCACATCTGAAAAAGCCATTTATCCCGACTCAAAACTTTGCACAGATCATTTACATATATACAAAAATCATCCCACAAAATGTTGTGAATTTCGGTCTATTTTTAACCGTATGCCCCATATAAAGCTCTATTCCGAAAATCACTTTCAATACTCATAAATCTCTTATAAATAAGGGTAGCAATCCAAAATTTTACACGGATAATTTTTATACATGCCTAAATCAAACTGTTGTATTTTGAAAATATCGGTCCATATTTGACTATGTCCCCCATATAAGGTCCACTTCCGAAATCCACGTTAATACTAATATATATCTTGAATATACCGTTATTATGTTGAAATTCGACGTGAAATATCCTCATATGCATGAGAATCACTGTTCTAACATTTAAGAAGGTCGGCCCATAATTTGTCAAAGCTGCCATATAAGAACCATTTCCAAAAAACAAATAAACCCACAAAAATGCCTAATAAATATCGATAACTGTATAGCATAGCGGAAAAAATCCTATCCTGCATACAACATTTTGAAAAAATGTGTTTTTTTAATTTTTTAGATCTTATAATTCTATGATTATACATACTACCTACAGATACATATGATACCTGAAATTAAAGCTTAATGTCTTGGCTATTAATATTACTAAAAAAATAACACTTATATAGACATTTATTTTAATTTTTTTAGATATTACAAAAAATCGGGACAAAAAATATTCTTCTCGGATTTAACCCATATTCGGTCCATATTTTATAATCATTATATTATTGTTGGAAAGGTATTTTTAATACCTTTTATTTAATGTATTACAAATTATCAGACACAAAGTAGTTCCCCAGATATAGGCCTATATATTTTCAACTTTATGGGCCCGCCCCCTCGAAAATAGGCGTGACTGCCAACAAATTTTTTTTCACTAAAACCGACTTATTCCCCTTTTTTATACGCTGTTAAATTACACTCAAGATTATTATGAACATCAGACAAACTCTGTAAATTATGGTAAGAATTGGTAATTAAATCAATTAAATTAAATCAATGGTGATAATTAGACAAAATTTCAAAATATTTAACATAAATTATGTTGGTCGTAAAATTGTCTTTCAAACAATATATCAAATAATAATTAAATTTGCACTAAGACTGAACAGAAAACACAGAATAAGGATATTCTAGTTCTATAACCAGTGTAGTTATTGTATTTCTTATTATGTTTAGGTGGAGGATAGGTATGTTCTGAAAAAATGTTGAAGTCGGTCATACATTTTACTCTTCTAGGAGAAATCTAGGGCTAGTTAGGGCAGTGAGAGCTAATTTTATAAGAAATAATATTTTATATGGGAACTCCCTTCAGGAGGACAGATAGGGGGTAGGTGTGTACATAAAAAATGTAGGGGGGGAGGAAAAATTAGTCAGGGTCGGTCTCATATTTTAATCCTGTAAGTGCGACTCAGGGACAGCTATGAAACTTTAAGTGGATTTTGTCTCGTTTTCTCCTGCTTTTGACCCCGATGAGGGGCCATTTACCCCCATCCCACCCCCCTAATTTTTTGGGTCATGCATTTTTTGGCCAAACCCCATAGAATAAGGTGTTCTAGAATATAGAAATCAAAAAGTCACTATCCCACCCCTAATGTATAATTATAAACATCATGCAATTTAACCCAAATGGTTTTTCCCGTTTTTTAAAATTCTATCTATTTCAATTTTTATTATTTTTTTTTTAACTAAATACTTCCCTATCTGACAATCTCTGTTAACTCAATTCGTTAATGTAATTAGTATTAAAATAATGTAAATTTTATAAGCTAAATAACGGGAAAAACTATTTGGGTTAAATTGCATGATGTTTATAATCAAGAAATTTCAACTATTTATTTAAGTAAATTCTATGAAAAAATAAAAAAATAAATAAAATTTTGTCTAAAATTTTCAAAATTTTTGAATTTAAATTTTTTTTTAATTTTTGATAACCCATTGAATGCGCCTGTTCTGGAAAGTATCGATTTGAAAAATTCAAGGAATATTTTATTTATAATTTAAGAATTAGAATTCAATTTTTTTTTAAAAACAAATTTGCAGAAATTTCAATTTGCCTTAAGCTAAGTATAGACGATATGTTGAATCTATTTATTTATTCTGAAATATTTGTTGCAAGTGCTTACATATCGTGTAAACGTAAAATTTTTTCAGCATACGTATGTTTAACAACATTTGCATTTGTTTAACAACAATGCCAACAAACGTATGTTGGTAATTTTAGCATATCGTGTAAACAGCATATTATTAGTGTTTGACAATTTTCCTGCGAATGTTGACAGATCTGTTATTTGTTGAAAAGCGTATGCAAGCTTTTCAGCATATGTCAAATTCATATGCATATGCGATAGTGTCTATGCGATCAGAGTTGCATTTTCTAATAAAGCTGATAAGAAAACAACAATGTCGGCTTCATTGATTTAAATCACAAATTATAATCTAAAGAACAGACCTTTAAAATTTTTTAATTGTTTGTATAGTTTATACAATTTATTATATTCACATACATATATCAACATAATAATTGAACACAAATATTTATTTGAATGGCGGAAAACTGCGTTTGGTTACATATGACACTCTCATGCCAGTAAAAGTCAAATAAAAAAATTATGTTGCCATGTATATTTTCCAATGAATAGAAAGTGGATAATATAATATTTATAATTGAAATTTTAGTTTGTTTTATGAGTGATTGTAAACAAATTTCTTTCAAATAATATTGATAAACAAAATGTTTTTAATTTTGGAGAATAAATATCATTAAAATCGTAATAATTATTGTTAATGAAAAATTTTCCTCATGAAATTTTAATCCAGAAATCATAGTTATATATCGGTTATACGGCAATTAAGCTACTGGATTTTGTAGCTGGCAGTCCATAACTAATCCGTTTCTTCTATGCCACCCATAAATCTTTTGAAAATAATCTTATTGAGATCAAATTCAAACAAAAAAGCCTCATCTTATATCTTTTCCTTTTTATAAGTTTGTCATTCCGTTTGTAATTTCCACAATATAATTTTCCGACACTATAAAGTATATATATTCTGGATCCTTATAGATAGCGGAGTCTATTAAGCCATGTCCGTCTGTCTGTCTGGATGTTGAAATCAATTTTCTGAAGTCCCCAGATATCTTCGGGATCCAAGTCTTCAATAATTCTGTCAGACATGCTTCCGAGAAGTTTGCTATTTAGAATCAGCAAAATCCGTGCATAAGTAAAGGAGATGAGCAAAAATCCGAGAAAACCTCTGAAAATTTCATCAAAAAAACTAAGTGTATTAATATTGTTACGAATAATTTCATAAACAGATGGCGCTGATCAAACAAAGTGATTAAGTGTGTTCTTAAACCGTAATATAAGTGTTTAAAAAGACAGTATGTTCATTATACCCTTTTTTTAATTGTGTTTGTGTACATTTAAATAAATAAAGACTCGTTATACATATTTTCTTCAAACTACTTGACGCTTTTATTTTGTAATTAAAAAGAATCCGGTTTATTTAAAGGAAATAAACCACCGTTTTTAAAAGGTAAAAACGTAACAATATAATATATACAATATGTATGTATATAATATAATTATGCATCCACAACAAATGTGAAGGGTATACAAGATTCGGCATAACCGAATATATCACTCTTACTTGTTATTTATTTATTTTGTTGATTTTTTCACACAGTTTATTAATTTTTTGTATGACTTTATTTAATTAAAGAGGTAGCTTCCATTCGATTTTTTTAAACTAAGATTTAAAGATAAAATATTAAATATATTAAGTCCTTGAATAATTGCGGAGTAAAATTAAGCACGTCCGTACTGTTCAAGACTTGAATGCGGAGTTCGTGAATTAACCGTAAGATCAGTATATTGTCCACCACGACTTTCTGACCAAGGAAAAATTCGAGGATTTTTTTTGGTACACAAGGAGATTTTTTCTTGGCTTGTGGTGATTATAATGACAAACCAGAGATGGGCATAATGCACTATATTTTAGTGCACTAACAATTTCACTACCAATATTCACTTAGTGGCAGTGCAATTTTCTTTTTCATTAATGTGGTATTTAAAAAAAATTACACTACCACTAACCATTTAGTGGTAGTGAAAAAGAAAATTGCACTACCACTAAATTTTAGTGGTATTTAAAAAAGAATTGCACTACCACTAAATTTTAGTGCAAGTAAAAGTAGTAGTTGTTTGTCGCTAAATTTTTCTACAATACCACTAAACTAAACTAAACTAAACTGCATTCCTTCATCTGAGGCCCTTGATCCTTATGAAATACTAAGTAATCAAAGTAATCCCCCTCAGATATAATACACTTATGCCAGCGTTTTTTCCAATCCTCTTTTATCTCTTCAATCGTAGCAAAACGCTTTCCTTTCATCGGTGTCTTGAGTTTTGGGAAGAGGAAAAAGACAGCGAGGCCAAGTCCGGTGAAAAAACTTGGCGCACAAGCATTGATGTGTGAGCTGGTACGTTGCCATTCATGATTGGTTTTTCCAAAATTCTGTTCGTTTTTGACGAATTGCTTCGCTCAAACGGCGCATAACTTCAAGGTAGTATTCCTTATTTACCGTACGACCTTGTGGCAAGTATTCATGATGCACCACGCCATTGCAGTCGAAGAAAACAGTTAGCAAAACCTTCACATTTGACCGAACCTGACGTGCTTTTTTCGGTCTTGGCTCTTCTGGACGTTTCCATTGGGATGAGTGGGCTTTGGTTTCAATGTCATAGCCATACACCCATGATTCGTCACCAGTTATGACCTTTTTGAGGAAATCTAGATCGTCCTTGACGATGTTCAACAGCTCCTGAGCGATGTCCATTCGACGTTGTTAAAACATCGTAAATGCATATAAAATTGGAATATTAATACAAAATTCAGCAAAAATAAGTTTGATGCAAAAAAAAATCGCAAAACGGATTTTTTTTTAGTTTGGTCCATGTTTGTCTTCCACTTCCAAAATTCACTTAAATACGTATAAAACTGGTATAAATAATGTTAAAAGGTTAAAATTTGACACAAATAATTCTTATAGATATATAAATTGTTGTACTAAATTGTATGGTGGTCGGCCCATAATTGGTCATAGCTCCCATATAAGTACCACATACGAAAAAGCCATTTATCTTTATATATATCTTATAAATATCGGTACCGACTCAAAACTTTGTACAGATCATTTACATATACACAAAAATCATTTTGCAGAATTTTGTGAGTTTCGGTTCATATATCCCCCATATAAAGCCCTCTTCCGAAAATCACTTTAAATCTCTTATAAATATATCCCCCATATAAGGTACACTTCCAAAATTTAGGTTAATATGTACTAATATGTATCTTAATAATACCGTTATTACGTTGAAATTCGACGTGATTTATCCTCATATGCATAAATTCACTGTTCCACAATTTAAGAAGATCAGCCCATAATAAAAACCATTTTCGAAATATAAAAATATAAAATATAAAAAATATACTATAAAAATAAATATCTAATAAAAAATAATATCGAACCAACTGATTAGAAATTTTAATCCAGAAATCATACATACATAATATCGGTTATACCGCAATTATGCTACTGGATTTTGTAGTTCTCAGTCAATAATTGGCAATAGCTCCTGAATTAAGTCCACTTCTGAGCACACCAAACAATCATACAACTCTTGTAAATAGCGATATTGAGATGAATTTCGACCAAATCACATTACTGGATACTGGATTTAGAAGCTATCAGTCCATAATTGGTCCACTTCTACTATGTCACCCAAAAATAATAAATAATCATTGAGACCAAATTCAAACAAAAAAAAAACTCACCTTATATCGTACCCTTTTTTTATATTCTGTTAAATTACACTCAAGATTATAGTAAGAATCGGTAATTTATTTATTTATTTATTTATAAAGTTTTATCATATATTTGCAAATTATAGGATAAATTATTTTATTGTGAGCAATAGCAACATAGGCCTTCAGCTCAATATGCTTAAAATAATTTAGGTGTAGTTATAATATTAGAGTTAGAAAGTAGGTTCTATATTACATTATAAAGATTTGATTTTTTTAGGAATTTAGTTAGTAGCTCTATATTTTCAAAAGAAGGGTGAGACAGTGGATATAAAGGGTCTGAGTTTTGAAAAATACTTATTCGGGAACTACGAGTTTTTGGGCAATCACAAAGAAAGTGGGAAGGTTGTATTGGAAATGAAATAAAACAATTGCAAAAAGGTGTACCATTGGAATTGAACAGTGATTCGTGTGTTGCTCTAGTGTGACCCAGGCGAAGTCGTTCAAATTTAATACAATCTAGTCTTTTAGCATTCGTTTGCCTATTATGACTGAAATCGTAAATTGTTTTATGTTCACTATTGATTCGTCTATACCATGATGAAGTTAAGTTGAAAATATTATTCCTATCTTCTTCTGAATATTTAGTTTCTATTAGTAATTCCAGATCTTTACTGTAAATATTTTGTGTTGAACACAAGGGTTGTTTAGCAGCATTTTTTGCTGAAAAGTCTGCATATTCATTTCCCTTTATACCATTGTGACCAGGTACCCAGACTAGTTTTAAGTCTGGAAATTTTTCAATAAGGGTATTCCTAATTTCTGAAACGTAGTAGTTGTTGTTCGATATATTCTGTATTGATTTCAACGCGGAAAGAGAATCGAAACAAATTATAAATTTTCCTCTTTTTCCCTTTACATGTAATATTGCTTCATGCATAGCTTTAAGTTCTGCCGAAAATATGGAGCTTTGGGTTGGAATATTAGATACTTTTGCTGACTGAAACGACCATGGTAGGAGTTGTTTCGATTTAAGGGTACTATTTTGCATGCAAGGCATGTCGAGTTTATTGCAGTTTTGTATGATTCTGTAAATAATTGATGGCACCTTGGGTATTTTCTTAGATATTTTTACCTTTTTCGCTAATTGCGTGAGCAGTGTATTTGGTTGATACAAAAAGATTCGGAAAAGTTTCGTTGTTGAAATTTCCCTCTGAGTATACAGGGGTTTAATCTTTGTTTCAAAAAGCATGTTTGTGATTGGTGTAG
Organism: Bellardia bayeri; assembly: GCA_950370525.1. Lineage (NCBI taxonomy): Eukaryota > Metazoa > Arthropoda > Insecta > Diptera > Calliphoridae > Bellardia > Bellardia bayeri. The sequence goes on along the minus strand of OX493268.1, from coordinate 38,113,024 downwards.
ATCGAAATGCGTCCAAATCAATTCTCATTGCATTATGCATTTCAGTTTCCTGATTTGGGATTTAGGTGCATATCCAAAAACGGGTAGACCGTAATTAATCTTAGAAAGTATGAGGGCTTTAGAGATCGAAATGAGAGAGACTGAGTTACAATTAAATCGCGAACTGGACAAGCATTTTACAATGTTAAGACGTTTAGTCAGTGAAGAAGTAAAATAGTCTATATAATCATTCCACCTGTAGCTCTTAATTATCATAATTCCTAGTAACCTTAGTACGTCAACTCGAGTTATTGCTATGTTAGAAGCTTGTATCCTAACATTGCAGTCCGTTAATTTACAAACGTGAAGATATTTACACTTTGTAGAAGAGAGTGTGGCACCAGATCCGTCACACCATTCGCCTATATCTTTAAAGAGGTCGTCCAAGCTCAGCACAGAACTTTTTCTTCTGTCACATCTGATTATTAAATTAAAGTCATCGGCATAGGCACAAAAGTCAACTTCCTTATGTAGTGATATGATAGAACATAGTTTGTTGTAGGCGATTACGAAAAGAATGACAGATAACGGTGAACCCTGGGGGATTCCATTGTGTAGGGGAAAAGATTTCGAATAGCAATTGTCTATTCGGACAATTATTCTTCTCTTACTCATGAAATTCTTAACATATCTAATTATATTAGGTCTCACTCTCCACTCGGCAAGCTGATTCAGTATTGGATGAAGCCCAATTTTGTTAAAAGCTCGTTCGAAGTCTAGCGAGATTACAGTTGCATGTTTCCGTAACGAGAGGCAATTTGTAATCTGATAGTCTACATAAAGTAGACTGTCAGTTGTCGAGCTTCCCCTTTTGAAACCAAATTGTCGGTTACTCAGTAGTTTGTTGGTAGTAACAAACCACCATAACCTAGTAGCCACAATTTTGTCCAAAACTTTAGATTAAACAGGGATTTAGAGAAATAGGACGAGACGATTTTATCATAGTATTATCTATTCCGGGCTTAAGAATGGGTATCATTACATTATTTTTGAATTGTTGAGGAATATAATTTAGAAATATATTGTTAAATAAGCTTAAAACCCTTTGTTTCAGTGAATATGATAGCATTTTTAACATTGGATACGAAATCCTGTCTAATCCTGGGGTTCTTCCCCTTAAATTACCCAATGTAGAGGCGAGTTCGGTGAAATTTATATTGCCTTCTATTGTAAGTTCATCTGGACATGTTGTAGTTGGGCTGTAATTTTGTATTGAGCTATGTTTGTTTACTTATTTGACAAGAATCTGCCAAATTCCTGTCCCATTTCCATTCTGTCGGTTATCATAACATTCGGATTATCTATTTTACCTATGCAGTATATTTTGTGTGTTGTTTTGTATCCGGTGAAGTTAGGAACATTTGCCCATATTCTATCAAGTAGAGTATTTGGGTTAATTGTAGACGTAAAGCAAGATATAGACTATCTTTTCGCTATTTTAATAGCCCTCTTATACAAAGCATTTGATTTTTTATAGTTCAGAAGATTGGTTTGGTTAATGTTTCTTTTAAAAATATGCCAGAGTCTATTATTTTCTACCTTAAGTTCTTCTAACTTCCTATTCCACCATGGGACCTTTCTTTGTCTATTTCAGGACTGAGGAAGGGATATATTAGCTGCCTCTATTATTATTTTACATATGTTTGCTGTTTAAGAATCGGTAATTAAATCAATTATAAATGGTCAAAATTAGATATAAAACATTTAAAATAAATTATTTTCGTCGTAAAATTGTCTTTTAAACAATATATAAAATACTAATAAAAGTTGCACTAAGACGGAATAGAAAACACAGAATAAGGATATAGTAGTCATATAACAAGTGTAGTTTTTGTATTTCTTCCGTTTAGGTGGAGGGTATTAAAGATACGGCACAGCCGAATATTGCCTATAACTTGTTTTTACTTCTATTTATTTATTGTATCTTCATTAAAAACAAACTAACAATAAGTATTTCAAGTATATATCTAATGAACTTTAATTGTTAATTCCAGCCAGTGCCGTTGTTGATTTAATGTATTAAATATGCATTCTTCCTTCTTGTCTTCGGATCAGATCCACTTATTTACTTCAAGTTTTTTTTTTAAGTATTTTCTGCATTTTTTTGGATCTCAGTTTTTACCAAAGGCACGTTTAAGTCTTTATGAATATTCGTAACTTTAATATAGTAGGGGGCTATTGTGATCATTCGTACCAATTTGTTGTGGCGTCTTTGAATTCTGTCTACATTTGAAGCTGATGTTGTTCCCTATCGCTGCATTTCATAACTCCATATAGGTTTTATGATTGAGTTGTAAAGTAAGAGCAATCTAAACTTAGCTTAGAGTTTCTGTCAATGAGCCAATTAAGGGATGCTAATCTGTTCACAGCTGATGTTGCCATAACCTTTATGCTTTATGCTAACAACGTTATAAGTCAAAAACTACATTCAGCCCTCATTCTTCTTCCATAAAGTGCCGCAAATTAATAGTTGAGTTACTGGAAAGACTAGACGCTTCAAGTCCAGCTACAGCAATTCTAATAGCTCATGAGCCCGAATTCAAAAAAGGCACCTCTCGAAATTGTTCCAGATTCTTTTGAGCTTTCATCTGAATCTCTTTCTTGTTCTCTTGAAGAACCTTTAAATATTTCAGACGAGCTCAATGAAGCTATAATTTAGCATTTACCGAGGATACCAATTCGATGTGAGAGGTTATCTGTGAAAATTCAGAAAGAAATGCTCTTGTTTGAAAAAGGAAGAACACGTGGGGTCTTTTTGCAAAGAGCATACGAATATTTAATGACTGTTAAGCCAACCAGTGTAGAGTCTGAACGTGCTTTTTCTGCAGCCGGATTATTCGCAACTAAAATAAGAAGTCGTTTGGGCGATGAAACTTTGGATGCGCTTTGCTTCCTCAAATCGTATTTTAAAAATAACGTATGACAATATCTATAAAACCAATGAACTTTTTATAATTTATTTAAAAATGTGTCATAATAAATAAATTTTTTTTATAATTTAATAAATTGTTTCTTATAAACCAATTTTTAAATGGGATTGCCAACCCTAAATCCGGTTTATTTAAAGGAAATAAACCACAATTTTTAAAAGGTAAAAACGTAACAATATAATATATATGTATGTACATATGTATGTATATAATATAATTATGCGTCCACAACAAATGTGAAGGGTATATAAGATTCGGCATAGCCGAATATAGCAGTCTTACTTGTTATTTTTTCTTTTATTTAAGAAAGTTTATGCCAAAATCTGTTTCAAAAGTTATTTTTTATTTGTACTTCTCAAGAATATAACAGCTATGCACAGATGCTCTTGAAGGTCTTTATTTCCAAAACAATGATGCATTTTCATCAAGGCGTCCTCATTATAAAGTGAGAGCGATTCAACAAGTACAACATTTGCAACAACAAACACTAGTGAATTTGACAGTTCTGGCAACCAAACACGTGTAAAAAAATAGTCAGCTGGGCTATGTGTTTCTTACTGGGTAAAAGTGTACAATAAATAAAAGCAACCAAAAACAAGCTGACACAAAACTTAACTTCACTTTGTAGAACAATTACAATGAAAGTTGTACACACTTGAAGTAAGAAATCATAATTTGTATTAATTAGAATTCATAATTTGAGAAAAAAAATCATCAAATCATATTTTGGTTAAAAAATCATCAAAAATATGATAAAATCATCATTCTGGCAACGCTGCAGTGAGAGTTCATTTTCAAAATGTTGTCAAAGCGTAAACTTCTACTAACAGCTCCATTTGATTTGCAATTGCTTCGAAGGCCTTGCTTTACAAATCGTTCCTCCTATATGCTTTATCAGTCATATCCCACAGAAGAGGATGAGAACGATGTAAATTAATTAAATTTATTATATTTTTTAAATTTAATTTTACTTCCATTTTTGTTTTGATTGAAAAAAAATTTTTTTTATTCAATTTTTAATGAATAAAATACAACTCATCTTCATTGATAGCTTAACGGATAACTAAATTTAAATAAATTGTATATTAAAGTGTGGTTGAGAACTCCTACAATGGAAATATATGTAAATAAGTGTACAAAAGATGTCTTAGAGATTACATCGAAGGTTATTGAATGGGTTAAAACATTGTTTTATTCCCATTAATACAAAACATACAGTTGCTCCAAGTGAAACTAGTACAGCAAGATTTTTTCTCTATTTCTCTTATTTATAGGATAATTTCAATAGATACATCTGAAGTTTATTCGTGGAATCAATAGCGAAACAAATACTTTATTTGACCCAAATAGCAAACTATCCTAAAACTAATGCAATAAAATGCAATTAACGGAAATGAAATTACATGTTAAAAATCTGGGTAAACACCAAACTCATACACTATACGAGTATCTAATAACTTCCCCATCACAATGTCAGCCAAAATTGGATCATTTTCTCATCATCTTGTATATGAACTAACATATACAAGATGATGAGAAAATGATTTCATTTGATGTAGTATCAGTATTTCTAAGTATTCCTGTTTACTTAACAATAAACATAATTTACTAGCGGACCCGGCGAACTTTGCCTCGCCCCAATTTTAAGCCTTTAGACAAACTTTAGAGTAATAGTAAAATTTTTAAGAAATAAAATTGTTTGAGCTCGAAAAATTATAACTGAAAGGTCGGATAAAAACAACACTAATGTAATAAAGGAATAATTTTACATAAAATTTCGTACAAAAAAATAAATTTATCCAATTTTCCGACTTTTGCGGAGAGATTTTCCAATTTTCCGCATTTTGCATTTTCCGCAATTTTTCCATTAAGGAATAATTTCACACAAAATTTCGTACATCATCAATTTTTAATTTTTCCAAAATCCGCATTTCGCATTCTTCGCAATTTTCCATGTTTTACACCAAGAACTTTCTATTTTTTCATTTGGAAAGCCATTAAGGAATAATTTCACACAAAATTTCGTACAAAAAAATCAATTTCCCAATTTTTCCGACTTTTGCGGAGAGATTTTCCAATTTTCCGCATTTTCGAGATTTCCAATTTTCCGACTTTTATGGAGGGATTTTCCAACATTTTCTTCCCTAAAAACCTCTCCTCGAAAATACGAACAATTGACAAAAAAATTTACAGAAATCGGCCCAGCCGTTCTTATTTTATGAATCACTATACATTTTTTCACCACTTTTATATAGATATATATAAAAGAGTAACGTGACTGACTGACTGACTGATTAATTCATCATCGCACAGCCCAATCCGCTAAAGCTAGAAACTTTTACAACATGTATATCCACTAAGAAGGAATTTTTGGAAATTCGGTCGTTAAGAGGTACATTAGGGACAAAAACGGGTAAAACCAGTACCTCTATATCTCCAAAACAAATAAACTTAAAAATAATTTTTTAAATGCGTCCGCCTTTAATCAAAAAAAAAGAGCCGATAGGTGTCTGGTACTTTTTTGAAATTACCCCATATGGGATAAAAAAAGTCCCCGTAGAACGCTCCGTTAACATGTATAAATAAATAAATACACATAGAAATACTATATTAAATGCATCTGGTTCAGATCAATAAAGACTAGAAATCTTTTTGGTACTTTTTTAAAATTCGAATTCCTATGGCCTAAAAATTGTATTCTTTTTTGGTACTCTTTTATCAAAATGTATTTTCTCACTAAAAATTTAAGGAACTGTTATTTTCAAATAGTACGTATTACGGATAATTAACCCAGATATGCCCATTGCGTGAGAATGATAATTTTTTCTTTTTGAAAGTAAATAAGAAATAACACTAGTGCAATTATAGGTTTTTAAAAATTTATTGAAAAAAGAGGTTTTTGAAGCCGTCCTATATATTGGACATTGGGCACATGACTTATTGGGTATGATATGACACAAAACATTTTACATGTAATCCTATGTCACATTTTTGGCATTTAGTAGTTGTCCCAGTGCCGTGCATATACTTTTGCTCCAGATTTTCTAACAAAGCGATGGAAGAAAAAAAGTTATCAAAAAACAAATGAAACTTTGGATCCTTCCATTCCTTCGCAAGGCATCGGCGTATCAAGTACGACAGATGTTCCAACACCTAGGTCCTTGTAGGTTTCGCTGATATTTGTTGAAGCACCTAGGTAAGGCTCGAACTAGTTTATATAACCTTGTCGAGTCGTAGCTACCCATAGTTTAAATCCATGGCTTCATCTACGCTGTGTTCCTCTTCTATATAAGCATTTTCCATAAACTTTTTATTCAAATGCGCGAAGAGTGGCCGACCTTGGCGAACTTATCAGAGGGATCTAGGAAGTTATTATCTTGGCAATGAATATTGGAGAAAATAAACTCAAATTTGTTTGTCGCATTCGCTTGGGAAACTAGTTCATTATTGGAGTCTTTCGCGCGTTCCCAATACATTCTTCTTCTAGGCAGAGGAACAAATCCACTAAGCAAAATTAGTCCAAGAAAGCATTTCATTTCGGGTATATCCACGCGCAAGTCTCTATTCTTTTGTGATGCATACCGATTTGTCTCAGCAGTAATTTTTGCTACTAGCTCGTCATCGAATATAGAGCAAAAAAGAGGAGTAGGATTACGTTCATCTATGTCGACGCCATCCTCAGGTTTTTTAAAAACAGCTTCAATGGTGGATAAGTCTGTCTTCACATAGTGATATTTTTTATTTTTTCAATTTCTTCGTGTTTTTAGACGAGTTTTCTTTAATCTGAGATAAATTAATATCATCTTCTGTGTCCCAATCACTATCAAAATTTATTTTATTTACAATTTCCACATCAGTTTGCATTTGCGAAGCCGGTAAATTATTTATATCGACGTAGTCTTCATCGCCGGAATCTTCGTCTGTGATGTCTCCACATGCATTATTCGGTGGGAATATAGTTATATTGTCCACATCAATGTCATCATCCTCTATCAACGCCAAAGCTTCATGCAGAGAAAATCCCCTACTAATAAGAAAAACATAGCATATTATATTCCCAATGTCCTACATATAGGTCACCAAACTTTAAGGTGTCACAACAACAAAACTAAAACCCAATAATGAAATGTTCACACATATAACAATCAAACTACTCTTCTCAAACACAAATTCAAACAAAATTAAGCATTTTTTCACTTCGAAATGTACAAAATTTTACTTACCGTACAAACGTAGCCCCATATTCAGTCATTATGAAAATATCACAAATAAATAATTCAACAATTCAAAAATAGTAGCAAAAAATAATGTGATCACACAATCTCCCACGAGATATTGATGAGTACTGAGTATATGAACAAAAAAAACGGTACTTTGATAAACGTGGTATTTCATGTAAACATTGGGCATATTTCGGTTAATACATACTTTTTTGAAAATTCTTTTTTCACGGGTGACAAAAAAGGGACAAAAATGGGGTAAAAACGAACATTTGATATTATTTCTTCAATTTAAAAATAAAAAAACGATAAAATTCTCTTCCATTCACACAAAAAAGAACCCAGAACATTCTATTCATGACTCAAATATAAAGGTTTAAAAAGGGCCAAATTTCAGTACACTTATATTGGTACTTTTTTGAAATTCATTTCTACTATTCTATTTCGCAAATCATGCATCTGATCATGTTATTATCTTCAGCAAAGTTGTTGTGCATGAGCCTGGAAAGGTTTCTGAATTGGTATGAACACGCCTTCTCTAACGCCCACTTTTTAAATTGATTAATTGCTTCTGCATGGCTTTTTACAGATTTACTTCAAACAAGTTGTATACACATCTTACTGAATGCGAGGTAACAATAAAAATGTTATGTGCCACGCCCACTTTCAAACCCATCTCAAAAAATAAATGTTTGTATGTATGTCCTTTATGGAATCGTAAACTATGTATTTGATCATGTGATTATCTTTGGCAAAGTTATTGTGCATGAGCCCGGGAAGATTTCTGAGTTGGTATGAACACGCCTACTCTAACGCCCACTTTTTAATTAATTACAACGCCTGCCGGGAATGGCAGATCGCTGGACCGATCTTACTAAAACTTTGACGGGATATAACTAAGACTCCGGCACACACTGTGTCCACTGCAGCAATAAATCTATTTGGACCTGCTCTCTGATTTTGATGATTTTTGCACAGATGGTTAAAAGGTATCTAAAGGTCATGTGTGGAAAATTTCATGCAAATATCTCCATTGGTTTTCTGTCCCGAGCAGCGCAAAGTTGAAGTATGTGAACAAGTCTCAAATGTGATAGTTTTCTATGTCATATTCAAAAGCTTGTTACTTATAAACTATACACCGAATGTACGTTATAAGTATTTTTGCACTTAAAATAGACATTAAGCATTTTAATTTTAAAAATTAAAAAAAAAAATTTTCTTTAACAATATATTTTGAGCCAAAAAAAATAAACATTTACGATTTTCCGTTAGACTTTTAGTTGTGTGCGCACTACGACACATGGAGTCCTACCAAATTAAAGCTGAGAGTCTCAGCTAACAGATTAAAAAAAAACCTGCGCAAATTTGCGCACCGCCGAAAAAAAATGAAAAACCAAAAAATTACAGTAAAAAATATGCGTTATGCGTTATTTTACAAGTGCAAAAACAACTGCGCATTCCTTCTTTCTTTGCTACTCGTACACGTAGCCGGTGCCAATTTGGGAGCGAGAAATACGAAAATTTCATTGCATGTGTGCTATATAGAAAAAACTTAAATTTAGAACGAAATTGAAGCTTAAAAAATTAGATTATCACGAAAATGTAAAAAAAGTTGTTAATAAATGAAATAGAGTGAAACTGAAGTGGGCGGATTAAGTTCATACTTTCAGGAGCTCATTCTACAATTATAATATTAACTTTTTATGAAAATTGAGTTGATATATTTAAAATCATGGAAGTTATGCCACATTTTCTATTTAAGTTGTATGGGAGGTGGGCGTAAAAGTTGGGATATTTTTGTAAAAAAAAATTAAAATTCTTAAAAAATTTAAAATAAATGTGTGCAAAATTTCATTAAGCTCCGCAACCTCCTTGGTTTATGGCCATTAAATACACTACACGGCCACAGTGTGCGGCATGACTAAAGCCGTGTTTTCACTATGTCGTTTTTGTTGTCAAATTGTGGGCAATTGTATGAAAACGGGTTGTCATATGGCGTCATTTATGTTTTCATACAATTGCCAACAATTGGACAACAAAAATGACAAGCCAAGAATAAGAATACTTTTTTCGACCGCCTACTTTTTTTCGAAATGAACAAAATCAATAAAATTATTAAACATTAATTGAATATTTGTGTAATGCCTTTCTTTCAAATTAATTTTAATTGGTGGCGTAGTAACGCGCGCAAATGCCATCTAATAATTTATATACATACATACATACAAATGTATATCATTTATTATTAATTTTTTTATGTTTTACTTATTATTGCAGGAGTCTCGTGGAAAGAGACCGCTAAAAATTTGGGACAGCTGGCGAAATGTACGAAAAGGAGTAGTTGTTGGCACATTCGAAGAGTTATTAGTTAGAGGTTTGATACGAATAAATTGTATATGTACATACATACATATTATATAATTTTTAATAATTTTATATTTTCGATTTATATTTAAAGGCAAAGATAAATTAGGGGTTCCTGCCTCAGAACCGGTACGACTTGTTCTGGAGAGCGATGGAACCCAAATTGAAGATGGAGATTATTTTCGCACTCTGGCAAATAATACAATACTTTTGCTGCTAAGGCAGGGAGAACGTTGGTATCCAACTGGCGTCGATGTTATAAAGGCTGGTGAGTACATGTACAACATATACATACATACATACTCGTAGATAGATTACCATTTTCACAATATTTATTAAATCAAATTAAAGAACAATTCCGGAATTTCGGATTTAAACAATTACAATACCAGGTTTCCTGAGTATTGCGCAAACTCCCAATTTCTCAAAATTCTAGCATGCCTACAATAGTATCTTCATGCGTAATCATGTGGGTGCGCCGTAAGTTTTTTAATCAACTAACTTAAATCGGAACACTTCGATATCCCATTCGTAAAAACAAAAAATAGTGTAAAAATTTTATTTCCTTGAAGATGCTACAAATTATTGTAGCGAAATCTTGGAATAAATAAAAAGAAATTTTGACCCTAAGCTCAAAGAAAATAATTTTTAATATAGTGTACAAATATTATCATGCGAATTCAAAAACTATAAAGAGAAAATAACTTGTCAAAACATTGTTTAATTGTTTTGAGAAGGTAAGAGAAACTGACCTCCTCCAACAATAACAAAACAATTCATGTCAAGTTAGAGTATCTAAACCTAAAGGGATGGAAAATAGCTTTTTGAATTTTGTACCAAATATACGAGTATATATAAATTAAATGTATTTCCAGACTTCCATTTGCTTTTTAACATTACCTTATTATATGTTTAAACAATACTCGATATAACGAATGGCCAAATTTTTAACATTGATAATTACGAGTACATCAGGATATCAAGAATGTGTCAAAAAATCGTCGCAAATTTCATATTTCTCGACAAAAGGAAAAACACACAATTGATTTGCTTTAAAAATCAAACTCTTAGAAATATATGTACAAAAATGAATTGCAAAATTATGCATTTATTGCAAAAAAAAATTACGGTGTAAGATTTCTAAAAAAATCGAGAGAGAAATTATCATACCGAAATTATTATGCTGCTACCAGATAAAGAATTTATTCACGCTAAAAAAAACTAGTGCTCTAGGAAGAAAGTAATCGAAGGATAGAATAAAAATTTTAATTTGCGATAATTCACCTGAAACAAAGCAAATTAAACCTCTTCTACTTGGAAAGAGAAAGAAACAAAGCTCGTTTCGTAATGAAAGGATTCCAGTAAATTTTCTTCATTCAAATAAATCAAATTTAAAATAATTAATAGAACCTACATACATATTCGTACATATAGAAGAATTTTGCGATTTAACAACTTGACAATATATCGTTCGTTATACAGGGATTTGCCTGAATAAATGGTTAAGTCACAGCTTTAATAGACTTCTGAATCTATAAGAACAATATTTTCGTTTATTATCACGATTATCTTATTAATGAAGTATCGGCTTATTTGTGAAAAGTTAACCTTGAAATGCATCCACCGATTGCACCTATACCAGCGGCTTGCCCAATTTGTTCATCAGCCGATGTCAAGAGCATTTCCTCGTATGGACCACCTCCAGTTTTTTTCTTTGAAAACATGTTAAATGATATCTTCTTTTTTACATTATGCTTTTGGTCAGTAAAAACCTAAAAAATAATGTACGAAAAGCTGAAATTTAAAATTAGCATCGCCAATGCTGCATATGAAAGACTATACAATCCATTAATAGATATGTATGTGTATATAAAAAATGTAAATATGTACATACTTATGTACATAAGAACACAAAAGTAATGGACAGCTTTTCATATGCAGCATCAAAAACATCAGCCTGACTGTAAATATACTTGCCTTTCGCCATGACTTCACATCTTTAATTGGTGGTCCAGCCCTATTTAACTTATTGCAAAGCTGTTCCGAAAGCTTATTTGTTACTGCCCGTCCTTGGCCAGAATTTGGCAAAATATTTTTGCCAACTGTGGGTGCTGAGTCATATACTCTGCCATTAACTCCTTTTGCAATGCGTTAATTTTATTAATATTTGTCCTATAAAATTAAAGTTGATTATTGTTTAAGTTTTTTACATTATAGGTATTTAATAAACTTACATATTTTTTTCGTTTGTTTCTCAAAAAAACTTTTTAAATGTGTATTTTTGCCGCTAAAAAATTTATTGTGTGTATACGACAGGCACTGACGTATCGAATGACAGCTCGAGTGATGTTATTTGTTTGGTTACTCGACATCGAATGCTATCATATCAAATTACGATACTTTTTACTCGATATCGAATGCCATAATACCAAAATGAAAAATTTCGATAAAATTTGCTCGATACCGAATGCGGTGATTAGACCCCAGCTGATTGCCACCCGCGGTCGTATGCCGCTTACATTGGCCTTCCACTATTATAGTGGAATTATACTTTTCTTTTAAAAATGTAGCTGCTATGAATGCTCTACAATACAGAACTAATGGTTTTTGATAAAAATCTTATATGTTATACATATGTATACTTTTGCCTTCTACGCTGAATACTGTTTTACTGCAATACAATTAATGAATGAATAATAGTGTCTTTAATTTTCTATTGTCGTTTCAGCAATATCAGCTATACCAAAAATCGTCTGCGAGACGATCCATGCATTGGAGTTGCACGATGAGACGCCTTCTTGGAAAATTATGGACAACAAGGGTCGAGTCACAGTGGTTCTTCACTGGGACCAGCGTCAAGGCGGTGGAGCAACAGGTGGTCAATGTGGACCGAACAGTAGTGGAACTGGCAGTAGTAACGGTCTTATATCCTCAGAAAAATATTCACCATCGAAAAAAGGGCTTTCTGCGCAAAGTTCATTGGACAACAAATCCGTATCATCACAATCCTCTCAACAGCGGTATACAAGTCCACAAATAACAGTCATAAGTGATGAAGGGCCCGCGAGTGTATATCATCCAGGTGGTGTCGTTCTTCCACCCGGCGTTGTGATACCTGGCACTAATAGAAGACTTTCAAAGCAAGGGGGTTCTTTCGACAGTGCTGTGGGTGCAGTTCATGTGCACACACCTGAATGTGCGCATCATGCTCACACACCCAGCCGAGCGGGCAGTCCTAGTACCACGGAGTGCGACTTTCATTGCTGCGCCTTGCACGAGGAGGGTCGCAAAATTGCTGTACACAAAAGTGTGGCGACCTCTCCAATTCAAGATGGTACCACGAGCCCACAACCTCAGCAGCAGGCTCCGTTGGGCATGTCATCGGTTGTGGATCCTATGATGGGCGGCAGCATGCAGCGCCGCTCCTCGGGGACAAAAGGTCATGTACGGTTCCTGGATATTGCACCGGAGCGCGACAGTTCCGAAAGCGAAACTGAAAACACAATCATGGAGGATGAAAAAGTAACGACGGAAAAGTTCTTACTTCTCATCGACCAACTGTCCGTTGATCAAAAGCGTCATCTTAGCATCAAAGACATTGGCATCATATTAGAGCGCCTAAATTCGAAAATTCTCGATGTCGAACGACTGGACAGGGAGTCCGAGTCGGACGACTGCTATAATTGGACAATAAAGGCGACAATACGTGGTGATGCTCTGCGCGAACTAGGAGTTATTTACAATGGCAACTATTATGCTATCTCAGAACATCCTGGCTACAAAGAGGAAGTCGAAGAGAACGGCGAAGAAGTAGAAGAAGAGGATGAAGAAGATCGGATATAAATAGTGATTATTGTAATAAAATTTAATAACTTAGTTTCAACAACATTCAACACATTTGCAAATACATATTTGTAAACATCAACAAATCAAGAAATTAACAGAAGCGTACTATGTTATATAAATATTAAAAAAAAATAGAAAATTATATTTAAAACGGAAAGACCTAGATTGTGTACAGTAGAATTTAAACTCGAACAAATAATTCAAAGTGAAATCTCTATTATTACGGCGGAATAATAAAAATCATAAAAAACTACTCATGCATTCATTCACTCACTCATTCGCCACATTTACTATTAGTTTTTAGGTACATATTTATTATAATTTTTGTTATCCAGCAAAAATTTTTTGCTAACTTGCGCTTACTGAATAAACTACTTTTCAATGACTTCAACTTACCATCTGTATTACATAGAATTAGTCTGATATATAAGCTCTTATTTAATCAGCATTATTTAATCATATGCTTGCACGAATAATTGCATACAGAACGAAACTACACACATACGATTGTATGTATGTATATGTACGCTTTGTGTAATTCCTTGCATGTAACGCATTCTTGGTAAGCAGTTGTCTCCCGTGACCATCAGCGTGGTAAAATAGTTAAACTGCTAATGCATAATTATAATTATTTAATTATATTAGTATCTTAACCATTTACTTAGCAATGCAAGTTTTTGCTGGTTATTTACGTATTTTATTATTTAAGCTACCTTTCAGCTAGCTGAGTTCCCATCTGAGATTAGCAATTAAGATCCTATTATGTAACGAGATGGCTTAAGCGATTTTTTAATATTTACCTAGATCAGGGCTCATATAGTGTATAGCTAACTTAGGATCTTATTTCGTAAATCACTTCACTTAGAAAACAAATCATAGAAACTGTTGGAAATATTAATACATACATATTTTTTTTATGAAAACATTATCAACGCCGAGTGATGGGATTTATAAAATTAGGCCCTTCTTTTGTCGTGTATCAATGACAGTTCTATTACATATATACATATATATATATATATATATATATAAAGCATACATACATTCATATAAACATACGTAGCAACATTATCACCCCTATTGTGAATAAAAATTCCACATGAAGTTTGTTCCCTTTTCACATTTTTCCTATTAAAATTCAATGTTAAAAAATAAAAGGGAACAAATTTCATGTGGAGTTTTTATTCACGATTGGGGTGTATATAAATTTATTGGACAATGTATTGACAGTAACAAAAAAAAATCTTGACCAATTGTGGATTAAAAAATTTTCAGATATACTATACATGCATACATATATGTATATGTATGTATATAATACTCGTACATATGTATATTGTACTCGTATGTAGCTGTTAAAGCTACTGCGTTTTGTTAACAGTGATCGATTTTAATCGAATTACATTTTTAGTTGAATTGAAACATTTTATATGTACTATATAAAATTGTCCAGCCATTGTCCTAGTATTGATTTTGGCCGAATGATTGATGATGATTTCTTGAATGCTTAAATTTCATCAGATACATGCCTACATACATATGTAGGTATATAAAATTATATATTTTTTTGTTTTTTAATTTTTATATTAAAGATCCTATTTTTAAGCTTTTGAACTGCATTAGTTAAAGTTTATTTTATGCTAAAAATGAGATTCTTGTCAAAACCGAGCTTTAACAAAATGCATATATCTTCCATACAAATTATTAATAGCTTTTTGTCAAATATAAAATGTGTATGTACTATAGTATATAGTTACTAACTTTATTCAAAAAGAAAATAATTAAAAAGAAATGTTATTATACATTTCCAAATTGTTAATGCCATATAAATATACATATGTACATATATAATGGTACCGGGCAGAAAGTCAGAAAAGTTGGTATTTATTCTTGGATCAGTTTAAAGTGCATTTTAACAGAACGGCAAAGGGAGTATTTTCAAAATTTTAGCTGGAAACGCGGTTCAATAATTAAACTTATTAGCAAAGTAAGAACCAAGTACTGGGACTTAATGGTAAAATTCTAAAATATTATAATCCTAATTGAGAATCCACAATGCGGGATTTTATGGTACTTTTTCTTTATTCTAATTGTACTTTTGAATATTTTTTAATAATGAACTTTAGTAACATCAATATTGAATGAATGAACAATTAAAAATATGTACATATTTTAATATCGTCCTAAGTGAATTGGAATTCTTAAAATGGCACTTCACGGCCCTTTTGCTCTATTCTAATTATAATTTTTAAACATTAAATTAAACAATCTAAAAAAAAAGTTATTTTTCTTTTTCATATTGCAGAATGCAATTAAACATACGACTAGATACATATCCATACATAAATACGCATCGTATGAAAATATACTCGTATTTCGTTGTTGAATTCTATTGTTTATCAAGTCAAGTACAAATATTTCAAAAATATCAATAATCAAATGATAATGTTATGGAAAATTGGATTTTTTTTTTATTTTAGGTACTTTGCAAAAATTATATAATTTCAGTTCTTCAAGCAGGTGTTTATTCTGCTGATCAATGAATTTCAACTATTATGGTTTTTTAACAAAGAACATGGAATATTATCTGCTAATGAATGATTAATTCGATAGCTTAATTTGTACCGAGAAGTTTTAATTTAAAAATACAAATATTGTATTTGGTACCAATATGTGTATTAAATTAGTTTTATGTTTAATTCCCTTTCGGGACATCACCCATCGTTCAAGACAATTTCAATATGTATGTTTATATCGTTATTATCGTATAATAAAAATATTTATACATATATACATATTTTCAGGAATTGCAATAACAAATAATTCATTTTTATAAAATGTTCACTATTGTAACTATATTTCAACCAATCTTTTGTCTGTGTATACATAGATATTGATCAAGTGATATTTATACCCTACACCACTATAGTGGGGAGTAGTGTTGGGAATCCCGGGATCTCGCAGTTTTTAACAATCCCAAAATCCCGGGATTGAGCACTTAATCTTGACATTTGACTTTTTAAGCTACAATAAAAAAAGTCCATCTGAAGGTGAATATTTTGCTTTATCCAAAGATGAGATTAAAATGGTATCCGCAATCATTAATGATCTAGTCCCAGTAAAAGCAATAGTTGACGCCCTTTGCCGTCGGGATACTAATCGATTTAATTAGATCTGTTCACAGCTGATGTTGCCATAACCTTTATAAGCCAAAAACTATATCAACCCTCATTCTTCGTATGCAACAAAGGCGTACAGACATCAGTGGGGTACTTCCGTATCTGCACAATGTTAGAACAAAAGTTCAGTCCAAATCCGAAACAGAGTTCGTAACGGGTCCTTCTTCCATAAAGTGCCGCAAAATTAATAGTAGAGTTACTGGAAAGACTTGACGCTTTAATATATATTTTTTTTAATTTAATAAATTGTTTCTTATAAACCAATTTTTCAATGAGTCATGTTATTAATTTTATTGAAATAATATGTTAATATCTTTCGACAACAAGTTTTTTTAAATCCCGGGATCGCGGGACTAAATAAATGCAATCCCGAAAACCCGGGATTGAAAACATAGAATGGGATTGTCAACCCTAGTGGGGAGGGTATATTGGATTCGTGCTGATGTTTGTAACGCCCACAAATATTGGTCCAACACCCACCTTAAGGCAGAATTAGTCTTTACTTTCTGTTCTGTTTCGAATCAGCTGACTTGATTCTGTTAAATAGAAAATGTGTAGAAGTCGTTAGTTGTTTTGTTACTTTCCGTGCCGTTTCGGACGAACCAGTTGAAAACAAAAATTTGCTAAGTAATTGTATTGTGACAGCACAAAACAGATGACATCCGCACAATAAAAATTATTAGTTTATTACAAAAATTTTCAGAATCACTTTCTGAGTCGATTTAATGATGTCCGTCCGTCTGGCTGGCTGTCCATGTAAAGCTTGTGGGCAGAGTACAGGTCGCAATTTTGAAGATATTTCAATAAAATTTTGTACGTGATATTTTTTCGGCACAAAGATGGATGGGATTGAAACTGGTGGAAATCGATCCATTATTTCACCTGGCCCTCATACAAATGTCCTCCCGAAATTGAAGTTTACTAATCATAAATGTTTGAATTATGCAAGTATCCAAACAAATTTCATCACAAATGAGTGGTAAATAAAGCCAAATTACATCTAAAAATTTTGTGAAGATCGGTCCACAATTAGTCGTAGCTCTCATATAAGGCCCACTTCCAAAAATCACTTTAAAAATCGTAACTCGTTTAAAAATGTCGCTATCCAAATAATATTGAACACAAATATATTTCATATGTATAAAAATAATATGGTACAATTTTATGATTAAACTTTAAATTGCTGACTATAAATTAACAGACGCATCAATTCATTTAAAAAAATTGGTTTCGGCTTGAAACTTACAATTTTTGATTTATTCTTTTATGCTGCTGCTGGGCTATAAACAGTGAATGTTTCGTCAGCAATAGCTTTCGTCGTGTAATATCAAAATTTAAAAACATGTAGCCACTGTTACATACATATTTAACAAATGTAAACAAAATGCTGAGAGTTGTCCTGACGTCATAGCCACATGTGAATGTGGCTTTTTACATGTCATGTACTGCAGGCTTAAAGTTAAGTTTTGAAAATGTTGCTATGCTAAAGTTAAGCAGGTCTTATTTTCGTTGTAGCGGATATTTTCGTAAATTTTTTGCTTCAAAATAAAACATTTAATTATCTTTTTTAAACATATTAAAATGTATAAAAAAAAATAATTATGTAAAGAAACTACAAAAACAAATAATCAAATCATTATAATAAACAAATAAAAAATAATGTGTGTACAATCAATCGAGTCTTTATCACTGAGTTAGGCTTTCAAATTATTTTCAAGGAATCCCCAGAATTTCACAAAGAAAGTTATTTGTAAGAATTTTGGATGCATATGCATACAGTGGTGGACACCAGGTTAGCTCACTACACTTTTTCTTTTATGAATTTGTTGCATTTCGGTAGTTTTCTCTCCAGAATACAACTAGCCAGCAAATTTGGAATTGTGTGCCAAACATTGTGAATTTCATTTCACAAATCAGTCAAATTCTTGGATCTTACTGCGTTCACATCATTCCATAAGTTCACAATTGGATTGAGATCCGGAGATTGTGCTGGCCACTTCAATACAACAATACGCCAACTAAGTATAGTATGGAATCATTGTATTTAAAAGTGTACTTTGAAAAGCATTCTGATCCATTCCGTGCATCGATCTTATGTATATGACCAACATGTCCAGAAAACTCTGCCTACCCCACTACATTCCTACCAACTTGCTTTATAGTCTTAAAAGTATACTTTGGGTTGTTCTATATGTTTGAAGGACGCTTTATCACTTTCCATCAGATCCGAACCTACCAAATTTAGATTCATCGCTACAGAGAATATTCTTCAAATGCTCGTGGGCAAAACAAATCCGTAACTGGAAGTTCTTTTTTGAAACATGTGACTTTTGCTGAACAGGTGCTTCTTAAAGCTTTAGAGAACTCTTCATACTAAATGTTATTGAAAGATCTCTTTAATTGCAGTGGATCTATTAAATGGGTCTGATTGTTTTTCTACGTAACAGTTTTATAAGTCTTATAGCTTCGAATATGGCCTAATGAGTTGTAAACGCAGAAAATTAAAATACTTGCAATCTCGCCAATGGTGCTCCTTCTAAAGTTCATCTGGTGAATAACCTTAAGCTGTGCACCAATTTGTTTTAGTCGTGTCTAGTGTTTCATGATTCCTGATCTTTTGTTTTATCAAATATTTATAGAACTTATTTATAATTCCTAAAAACTTACAGCAAAAACAAAGTATGTATGTACATAAATTTACTTTCACGTTTTAAATTATTGTCCAGCTCAAATTATGTTACTATTAATTGCAATTAACCACAAATATAAGATAGCATAAAGAAAGAATGCAATAAAAACCTATTATGGACCGATCATTTAAAAATTTTGTGCCATGATTTCTGTGAATATAAATATTATGTAGGTTAGCAGGCGGCCGTGTAGTATGGCCGACTTAGGTCCATATTGCTGATCCTGTTTTATATAAATACTTTTAAAAGATTTATGGAGGTTAAAGTGAATTATAGCATTAGGTGTCATCTTTTCTGTACATATGAAACTTATTTTTTCTTAAATTTTATTCGGATAACAAAATTTTTAAGAGATTAATTGTCGTTAAAGTGATTTTCGGAAGTGGGTCTTATATGGGAGCTATGACTAATCACAAAATTTGTAGATGTGATTTAGCTTCATTTATTATATGTATGGGGGCCAGGTGAAATAAATAACCGATTTCCACCAGTTTCAATCCCATCCGTCTTTGGGCCGAACAAATATCACGTACCAAATATTATTGAAATATCTTCAAAATTGCGACCTGTACTCTGCGCATAAGCTTTGCATAGACAGCCAGCCAGCCAGACGGACGGACGGACGAACGGACGGATATCGTTAAATCGACTCAGGGAGTGATTCTGAGTCGATCGGTATACATAAGGTAAGGTACAATATTTATGGGCGTTACAAACATCAGCACAAATCCAATATACCCTCCCCACTATTGTGGTGTAGGGTATAATAATTATAATGAAAATTATATAAAAGAAATATACAGGTATGTGATGGAAATCGAAAACGAAAACGAGTGAGTTTTTGGAGTCCAAAGTATTTCTTATCAAATTTTTAAAATTTTGCTTTAAGATTCTCTATAATAGCAAATTATTTTTATATTTTGTGGGATAAAACTGTTTCAATACAGAAATATTACGAAAAAATTAACTTCTAATACTCACACGTTTTCGATTTCCATCACATACCTGATAAATATACTTTTCAAAAGAGCAAACATGAAATGTGCTAACCTCATGTCCACCAATATACATATTTGGGTTAAATTGCATGATGTTTGTAATAAAGAAATTTCAACTATTTATTTATGTAAATTCTATGAAGAAATAAAAAAACACTAAAATTTTGTCTGAAATTTTCAAAATTTTTGAATTAAAAAAAATAGTTTTTTAATTTTTGATAACCCATTGAATGCGCCTCTCAAAGACCTTTCATATGATACCAAATTTACATATAGTTCCCTTGTGGGAAATGTGAAAAAGATAAAAAAAACCTCTAAAAAGGACCTTTTTATCCTTTGATCCAGCTCACCAAATATTGACCCCAGGACAAAAAAATTGAGAAACGTAGTCTTAAAATTAATCAAATTTTCATATTAGTCGGGCACATCCGCTTTATTTAATTTGGGGCCACCCTAATGTGCATACATATGTATGTATGTATGTATGTGTATATTTTGAAAAGTTTAAGACTGACATGAATGAATTACTTTCGTTACTTTGTCGAATCGAATTGACTATAAAAAATTATTTTATTCGGAAATAAAAATAAAAGTTAATTAACAGACGTACATACATATGTACATATGTATGTATGTCCATGAGTACTCGTATGTTTTCGCGATAATTGTCCCCAAATATAAGTATGTACATGTATATGTATGTATGTATGTATTCATAATTTTTTTTTTATAAAATATTTACATATATTTCGTAATATATTTGAAACCAAACTGCCATTATTCAGAAAAAATAAAAATTAGTAATTAATAATTAGCAACAAAACACGCATAATTTTTGTAATATCTATGTATACAAAATGAGTATCTAGTAGTAGTGAATATGACAATTAAAAAATTAGATAAAAACAAAGAAATAATTACAAATTCTCATTTCAAAGGCTTTAGTTTGTAATCCTCATAAAATTTCACTTCAGTTTCCATTCATTTAATAAACATATTAATTATCGTTGTGAATCTTGTGAATCCTATAGACCTGGTGCTGGTGCAGTGCTGGTGAGTTAGTAGTAGTAAAAGCGCTGCAGCAATAGCCTTTAAAATTACCTTAATTTTAACATCTATTCATTTCTAAAATATTTATTAAAGAGTTCGCTTTGTGAAATAAACCACCTTGTATCACTAATTACCTAATTACATTGACATAACATGCAAAATCATCAGTTTAATGTTTTAAAATAATTTGTAAATTATTTTTATAAATATCAATACATATACATACATACATATGTATACATATGTACATATGTATATGTAATTTATCTTATTAAAACCAATGTTCATTTGTATACCCTTCATCGCGAGTTTATCTTTATTACATTATTATTATTCCGAAGTTAATACATCAATGTCCCTTTGTTGGTTGAAATCAACTTTCCAGGGATCAGAAATCTTATATCAATATATGAATATAAATTCACAAAATCGGAGATATGATTACAGAACCATGACTACCTCGAATTTTGCAAATATTATTGGATTTATCTCGGATACCAAATTCTGAACATAAACGAATAACAAAAATTGTATCAAAAAATATTTGAAAGAAAACTAAGGTGAAGGGTATACGAGTACATACATAAGTATGTATGTATGTATGTATGTATAATATTCGGTGCTTTCGAATCTCGTACTTTTTATTATTGTTTCAGATTGTTTCTTTCAATTGATTTTTATCAACGACTCAAGTTAACCTTAATAACATTTCCAGGTAATAAATTTCTTCATTACTATTGCAAATAACATAAACTGTAAAAAATAAGTTTCTTATGCAATCAATTTTCGTTAATTAATAATTTCATTAATTTAAATGAAAAATGAATTTTTTAACCCTAAAGTAGATTTAGGTTTCATTTATAACTTGGTACAACTGGTACAAGTTTATCGTACCTGTTTAAATTTAATTGTTAATTATTATTAAATTGCATTCACTTGTACCCAGTTCCGCCTGACAAATGTGCATCGCCTCAGTTTAAAGTTCGAAGAAGCTAATGAACGAAAATATTGTTTTTCGTGCATTTGTTCACTAATAATTGTTTAATTGCTATGCGTTGACTTTGGCTGAGGCCAACTATCAAATTTAGACACGCTTAGTTGAATAAATCGTATATTATTTTCCAAGTGTGTTACATATTTTATTTTTTTAATTTAAATATGTATCGAATATATGGTCGATATACAATTTTGTTTGTAATTTCCAAAATGTGTGGATATACAATATCAATTTAAATCAACTTGCCAATGCCAATGGAACTTGTGTCAATATTAAAATCGTTGCATACTGAGGAATAAAAAACACGACTACAACGATTTGTGGCAATATGTATGTACATACATACATACATACATATCTCAGATAATTAAAGTTCTGTACATAGACAATACCAAAAAAAAAAGAGGTCTTTGCTCGAAATAAATTTCTTACAAGCCATCGGAGTGTATCTTTTATAGAGGTTCAAAGCTAATATGACTACAAAATATGTAAGAAAATATTGTCGGTCAAGCCCGACCATATAATACCCTACACCCAGTATATGTGTAATAACAGTTTTTCAGATTGGAGCTACATATAACCTATTATGGACCGATCATCCAAAAATGTGCATATAAATATTATTTATGTTAAATTTTATCTCGATATAAACATTTAAGATTTATAGAAAATCACTGCAATATTCAATAAAAATATATGTATATTATATTATATTATTATATACATTCGGCTCAATTTTATGATGATCGGTCCCTTATTAGTTATTGCTTTCATAAAAAGTCGACTTCTAAAAATTACTTTAAGAACTATAATTCTCTTAAAAATGTTGTTACACAAATATAATTTAACACAAACAAGTTTCATTAATAAAGAAATCATGAAACCAAATTTTATAACGGTCGGTCCATAATTAGACAAAGCTCTCTTATTAGATCGCCTTCCAAAATAACTTTAACTTTGTATAAATCATTTAAAAGTATTTATTTACATATAAACAAAAGTCATGCCAACAAATTTATGAATGATCAGTCCATAGTAGGTCATAGTGTCCATTTCTAAATACACATATACTGAGTGTAGGGTATTATATGGTCGGGATTGACCGACTATAATTTCTTACTTGTTTTCGTTGTTTACATTGGCATATAGTGTTCTTCTTAGTTGGTCGTCAATCTCTGGTCCGCACAAATGTAGGTTTCCGCCCCTTCCTTCATTCAACGCTTTTTGGCGACCATTCAGTGGTAAATTTTAAAAGATTCTGCTACTACTATAGACCAATTTATTGTTTGTTAATTGGCAACATCTATTAAACACATCACAAATGTAATGTGAA
Source organism: Bellardia bayeri (assembly GCA_950370525.1). Taxonomy (NCBI): domain Eukaryota; kingdom Metazoa; phylum Arthropoda; class Insecta; order Diptera; family Calliphoridae; genus Bellardia; species Bellardia bayeri. Next base: position 38,089,378 of record OX493268.1, on the reverse strand, counting down.
AGCTGTAAAATAATTTTTCCTTTGGTAATGCAAAAAAAAAAAAACTGTAATTTCCAAAAAAAAGCAATATACTTTTATGACCTGCAATTTGTGATGGAAATTAATAAAATGCAACAACAACTACAAAAAATAAAAACAATATTTTTACCTGATTTTTTAAATTTTATGTATTAATTGAAATAAATTTCAGTGTATCAAATAAAAACAAATCAAATTTGTCCTAGAAAAATTAATTAGTGCTGGATGAGTCTAATTTTGTTATTTAAAAATAAAATGAATAAAATGAATTAGCAATTAACAAATTGATTTTATGTAAAATATATTGTTTCTTTAATTATTTCGAATTTTATTTTTGCATTTTTTAGAGCCAGTTTTTAGGATGTAGTTCAAGCATGTTTATTGTTTTAACTTAGTTTAAACTTCAAATTAAGTTTTTAGGATGTAGCTTACTTTGTTTTAATTGGCGTTTAACCCTTCAAGAATGGGCGTTTAAACTCGATTCATATTTGTCAAAACATATCAGCTGTTTAAAAGTACTATAAAATAAAAGAGCTGATTGTTTTAAGTTTTACCTTATAACATAAAATTAATTATAATAAAATGGATTTTTCCTCACATGATGAGGATTATAGTGATTCGGAAATATATAATAATTTAAATAGAACTATATTAAGAAAACCCCGGACATTAAGAGCTCGTCCAAACCATTTTCATTTATATGAGGTGGCGAATTTTATCAGCGATTCCGTCTATCAGCGATAGAATTATGGAACTAATTGGTCTACACATTAAAAATCCAATTATTAATTATTTTCTTATTTTGTCTTCCGAAGAAGTGCGGTCAGTTTTCTTACATTCTCTTGTATACGTTTTTTTGTTCACCAATTCAATTAATGTTACTATTTCTTTCGAAATAAAATTGGTTGAACGTTTTAAACTATTTGTATCGACCTTGTTCATTTTTATAATTTTGTATTGGTTTTTTCTTTTGCCGCTTTTATTTGTTTATGTTTTAGAGAAATTTTATAATGCTACCACATTTATATAAGAAATTTTTAACGATGCCATATTTTTATTATGTGTAAAATATGGTAACATCAAATAATTTGACGTTTCTTAAACTACCACTGAAAAACGACTAGGTAGATTAAAAAAAGTTTGAATGTTATTACAGTTTAACTAAACCACTAACAAACCAAGTTTAATCCTTCTCCTAAAAACTGGCCCTTAGTTATTTCGTTTAACTTTACAGGATATGTATAATATATATGTATGTATGTATGTATTTCAAAAACCTATTTCATGAAATTGTATTGCCATAAATTTTATAAATATTTTAAATCTTGTTAAAAAGACAATTTTACGTAAAATGTATATTTTTATTATATTAACGAAATTATCATATTTCAAAAACAGTTTTATAACTTTTAATGTGCGGAAAACATGTCGTACCGGATTTCTTCAAAATTTGGCATCCATTATGTAGTAATATACATATTGTAAAGAGCTAAGACTCATTCAAAACAAATTTAATTCTAAGGGCGAATGTAATGTTCATTAGGGAAATAACTTTTTGAAAATATGAAATTACATTAACGCGATTATTATAAAGTTTTAAGTTAACATAATTTTTAATATTATAAATATACTATATATTATGTATTTTAATTAACTAATACACAGTGTTTTTTTTTAATTACTCAAGAAATCGTGATAAATTTACCCTATAAAAAAGGTTATACATGTACATTATGGTGTTTTTTATTTCGATGAATGCAGGCTTTATTATCGCGACTGGAACGTTGAATATTAAGTCAAATCGGGTAATTTCAACTGGTTTCGAATAGCCTTTGAATTTTGAAAATATGTTTACATTATTTTATGCTCTCTTGCTCAGTTTTAATAAAACCTTTACAGAATTTTAGTACTCAATTCATAGAAAATATTTTTTTAGAAGATTTTTTTTGAAATCGGGAAATGTTTTTATATGTATAAAAGCTTAAGTTTTTGAATATCTGAGATAAATACATAACATTACGGTTTATTTTAATGAACAATTTCAATTATTCAAAAATCTTATTTCTGGACCCGGTGGTGCAAGGGTTTACGTTTTCCCATATAAATAATATACACATATACATACATACATATATTTTCTATGAATAATAATATTTTTAATTTGTTACATTCATACTATGAATTTGATGTATACTCGTACATACGTACATATGTATGTATGTATGTACATATATAAATCTCTATAAAATATTAGATAATTTTAATGGATATTATCATGGGGAACATTACTGCACTCATTACTTGAATTTAAGGAACCACTAACGTTTTTTCTAAAATACGATTTGGCACTGGTTTACGTTATTCGATTTGACTCATACTTTAATTTAAATTTGGTTAATTTACAGTTTGATTATCCTAACAAGTCTCAGAATATTGCGACCATTACTTTTAGAAATTAAAAAAAAAAATATTTTATAACAAAAACCCCTAATGTACATATGTATGTAAGTACTTTTGAGTCGAATTAAAGTAATTAATTAAAATGCAAATGAATAATTTCAGTATTTTGGATGAAAAAAAAACAAACGAGAACAAGGCATATTTAGGCTGCCGAATTATTATACATATTTTATTATTTATTTGTTGAAAATTACGATTAAACAATGTGAAAGATATACTCGTATAAAAAAAAACTTAAAAATAAATTTAGAAAAGAAACACAGAATAAAAGGCATCAAAAAACTGTTAAAAAGTCAATAAAACAAAATAAAATTTACAAATAAACGAAACACTTGTCGATCACTGATAATTACAAAAGAAAAACAGACAGACAAACACATAGGGGTACATAATAATGTTAATAGGTTAGAATAGGACATTAATTGGAAACTTTTAAAATTAAATTATTTAATACAAAAAAAAAAAAAAATAAAAAAAACCTTAAATAAATAAAACAAAAGCAAAAATAACATTCATTAACATACACACAAAAATTAAGCACCCATAAACGACACAATCTAGTAAATTTATTAAACAAATACATACAACAAGAACAACAATCAAGTCTACTAAATATTATTTATTATTACGGGAAACACATACATAGGTAAATCACAATTCCATACATACATACATATAAACAACAAATACAAGACACACATTATTTGTTGTCTTGTTTCACACTCTTCAGTTTTAGCTGACCAGTTTTTCTTCAATTCTCTTTTGAACTTGCCATTTCATTTACATGCGTCAATTCAATTTTTGTACTTTTTAATGCAAATAAACATGCCTGAAAGAAAAAAACAAAAGGAAATAAGAAAATTGACTAGTACCGTCAAGTTTGTACTCTCTTTTCCCTTCTCATTCATAAATACTTGCCTTGACGAGTCAGAATTTAAGAGTGTGAAAGCGAACTTATACATACATATAGAAAAAAATCACACAAACGTTCTACGATTAATACAAAAGGCCCAATGAGGCCCTTTTACATATATGTAGTGAAAAATAAGATGTCGGTGTGTCACACAAAAACTATTGCTTAGTTTGTTTGCGGAAACCATTTGTCGAAATGTTTACCCTAGCTTCCATATTTGGTGAGCTGAATGTAAAAGAACGTATTGGGTTTATAATGTGTTAATTTAAACTAATTATTTTAATAGAACACAAGTATACTTGAACTTTCACATGATAGGAAGATTTCGCGAGATATTTGAAAAAATCATAGAAACCATAGAAAATGCCCTTTTTATCCTTAAATAAGGAACATTAGATATGGCACCAACAAAAGCACATGTATATTATATGGAACGTTTGCTATTTTCGGTGCTCCCATGGTCTTAAATTGTTCTCCGTCATTCAAAATCATAAACATTTTACAAACAAGAGCTAAGAAAGCGTTTACGTTCAAACAAAGATTGAATACTTTCTTTGAAGGTTTGGGATTTAGCCAAACTAGAAATACGTATTCAAAAAAAAAATAATAATAAAAATTTAAATGTTTAAAAAACGAATTTAAATAAAAAATTGTTTTTGTATTTCATTTACCCATATGTAGAAATTTGAATGTAAAATATACATATGTATGTAGAAAATGTTTGACATAGTTAAACTATGTATGTATTATTACCTATAGAACCCAAAAATTGAGATCTTCTTCTGAAATTTTGTTCAAAAAATTTTAAATTTTATCTTTAAGATATACAAAAATAATTTTTAATTGAAAGTTTTTAAAAATGTATTTTTGATGATATTGAAAGTCGATTTATAGAAAATCGCAAATGTGCAATACATACAATACGAGATTTACATATGTACATACAATAATAACAATTACAACACAAGAGTAAGAAAATATGTAATACATAAATATTTAAAACAATTGTATGTAAGCATGTAACAACAACAACAACTAACTACACCTACACTATTCATTACTTTGTAATGAAACCAAACTACGAGTAATTAAATAAATGAATGAATGAATAAGTAATTAAACAAATAAATAAATAAATCAAATGCCCTAAAATAATAATAATAATAATATATAATAGTACATAATTAATAATTTAATCAATTAAGTATGTACTTGAATATAAAAATAATAGTTTATGATATGATGACGTCTAGTCATTGAAATAATAAATGTCTGCAACTGCAATGAACAAAATTGTCAACATAAAATAAAAATTAAATGAAATGAAATAAAACAAAATAAAACAAAAATAGAATAGTATAGAATAAATAATATTAAACAAAAATGAAATTTTTGATCAATTAGGATACAAGTAAATAGAAATGTTTAAAAGGATTTTGTTAATACCTACTAAAATAAAATAAAAATAAAAAAAAAGAAAATGTGACTAAAAAACAGAAATTTAATAAAATGCAATTCACAACCTATTTTAAGACATACTAAATATTAAGAAACGAAAGATAAAAAACAAATTGATAATAGTAATTATAAAAAATAAACAATAACAATTAAAAAAAACACACACAAACACATAAAATCGTATTGTAATAATAACCATTGAAAAAAGAATAAAAAATTATTGGAAAAACAAAAAAACAATTGCATATTTTTTCACCTTCAGGTTTCACATTTCTCACGTAAAGCCTCAGTTAGCCGACTGTAACGGAATGTAACTGCAACAGTAAGAAACAGCTGATGGATATTGTTATGCGTAAAGTAATGCAAATGGTTATGGAGATGTAAAGGCAACGCAACGTCATTATCAGGGAAACCAAAATATGCAAATGCATGGTTTTTCTGGTGAGTCTAATGGGCACATGGATAAGATATTTACACGTTTCAGAACTATTTAAAAATTTTGGCATCGATTTTTTAGTGCATATTTTTGCATATTTATGTCATATTTTTGCGTTTTAGAGCATATTTTACTGTTTAATAGCATATTTTGAGTTTAACAAAAACAAAGTTTGTCTTACTTTTTTCTTCCTTTGTTTAAAATTCAAAATTGAAAAATAGATGGCTTTTTTTAATATAAAATAAAAACTATTTTAATAATAGCGCCATCTAAATGTCAAATTTTAGTACTAATTCAAACTTAACCGTTCTTTAATATTAAGAGAATGTATTCGAGGATTCTATAAAAATTTTGGATCCTAATTTTAACAAAAACATGGTTTTGCTCTTCGTTACCGACGCGTCGTCGACAGGTAAAGCTATTATGGTTTTTTAGCCCAATGTTATATATATCACATGCATTACGCATGGTTTTCATCGCTTGTTTAAACGTATAAGGGACTCCTACAAAGACGTAAACAAGGTTATTGCAAATGTGAAAAAGGTATTTTTAAGAGCCCCAAATAGGATTGATACATTTAAAGAAATGAATCCTGCTCTAGAATTGCAACCAGAGCCTGTTGTAACTCGCTGGGGAACATGGCTTTGAACTGTTAATTATTACGCCAACAATTTTGAAAAAATTTGTGAAGTTATAAATGCTTTAAATGCTGATTTAACGATTTTTATTTGAAAATTTAAGTCAACATTTTGTAGTTTATTGCAAGAATAACCTTAGTTGAAGAAGTGACTTTATATTTACATATATAAAATATCATCAACAAATACCTCTCGAGGCCTTTTCATAACTTAAGTTCATATTGTTTTTATATTGTATTTATTTTTTGTTATACTTGTTTTAGTTCTTGTTCTTTTTGTTTATTTTATGTTACTTTACCTTTCTAGAAATGAATTGTATTGATTTTTTTTTAAATAAAAGTATATTTTTTGGTTAAAAATTATGTAAAAGTTTTTTTTAAGAGCATATTTTTTTAAATATTAAGAGCATAGTTTTTACTGCATATTTAAAGCGCTTAAAACGCTTTTTTTAGAACATATTTCCGGTTTCCCTGGTCATTACATTACGTTCCGTTACAGTCGGCTAACTGAGGCTTAAGGGTATGTACAGAGTGGCAACTTGTTGCCGAGCCGAGCTGGTTGACGGTAATTGCGAGAATTGTTGATGCGATAATCAGCGCTGATATTTTATTTATTATTTTTGTTTTGTGTACGTATGTTTGTGTGCATTTGGGTTTTAGTTCATTGTTGTTTGTGAATTTAAACTGAAACTATATCTTATAGATTCGTCAGATGATGAGTATTTATGAAAAATTAAAAAAATACTGACATTGAGTTTTAAAATTTTACTTATTATTTATTTAAATTTTTTTGTTTAATTTTTATTTTTTTGTTTAATTTTTATTTTTTAGTTTTTATTTCCTTTTTAATTTTTATTACTTTTTTAATTTTTTGATTGAATGTTTTATTTACTTTTTCTTAAATTTTTGTTTTTTATGTTTTTCAAACAAATTGAACATAAAGTAACATAAACAATGTTATACCCTAAGGGTGTGTACAGAGTGGCAGCTTGTTGCTGAGCCGAGCTGGTTTACGCGAGAATGCGAGAAAACTTGATCTATACAAATTAGTACAAACAAGCGCGAAGCGGTCATAGTGGGTGCCGAGCTGGTCAGAGCGCAAAGCTGATTGAATGCGAGAAAACAATTTCAAAGCGTTTTTCAGCGCCGATAACATTGTTTATGTTATGTTGTTATGATTTCAACTTGTTTGGAAAACATAAAATACAAAAATTTAAGAAAAAGTAAATAAAACATGCAATCAAAAAATTAAAAAAGTAATAAAAATTAAAACGAAAATAAAAATTAAACAAAAAAATAAAAATTCAAATAAATAATAATAATAAGTAAAATTTAAAACCCAATGTCAGTTTTTTTTTCTCTGTACTATTTTCTAAGAAAAGTTATAAACACAATCATCAACAGCAGCAGCACAGATTCTTTGCAAAGCTTGTTTCGAACGCACAGCAACATGCAAACATATGTACATAAAACACAAATAATGGATGCTTCTCGCATCCACTATGAACACTCAAACTTGTTTCTCTCATGAACAATTCTCGCAATAACCGTCAACCAGCTCGGCTCGGCAACAAGCTGCCACTCTGTACATACCCTAACGCATGCATGCATACCTATTTACATACTATACATACGAGTATGTACATATGAGTTCCCCAAAAAAAATTAAATTGCAAATATGTATGTATTGACCGTCCCCAACCCGAGAATTGTTATATGGGTTGTAAAAACAAGTTCTGAAAAATATTAGGATGATATGTTAACGGTAAATTTGCACAGCAAAGGTTTTGTTTTTGCAAAAATTATGCCATTGAATAATTCTTTTTTTTTCATTTTAATGTCAAGAAATCTAAATGTTATAATAAGGTATAAGAGACAAAATTTGGTTAACAAATTTTTAAGTTAACGTGTTTCAGACAGACCACTTAAATAGGAAATTTAGGAATAGCACTCTACTATATTCGGCTGTGCCAAATCTTAAATACCCCCACCTAAACGTAATAAGAAATGCAAAAACTACACTGGTTATAGGACTAGAATATCCTTATTCTATATTTTTTATTCCGTCTTAGTGCAAATTTTATTAGTATTTAATATGTACATACTAGACTGGTCGCTGGATGGTTACTGTTCGTCGTATCGACGAAGCTCATTTACTCTGTATCGTAGAACTCATAAAAAAAAGAGTGGAATTCGTATCGAATTTTAAGATAGAAAAAAAATTTGTGTTTCATTAAATTTTGTTTCTATTTCTTAAATAAAAATATATTTGAATATTTAGTTCGTTTATTTGACCTTTTCTAATATTTAATAGTTTCTTCTTTTTTCAAGCAATAAGGTCAATTGCATTTTATATACAAATATTTTATTTTATTTATATATATTAATTTCCGATATTTCGCTATCACAATGGATAGCTTCTTCAGGGATAATATAAGTTTTGAATTATAATAAAATAATAATTGAAGTATTTACAAAAATGAAAAAATTTTTTTACCAGAAAATGAAAAGTTTATAATTATGATATACAGTTATGATATATATATGTATATAAAACTTGTTTGGAATAGTAAATGAAAAATTATATATGTAATATTTTTAGTTTCTAAACTTATTTTTATAAATTAAATGTCTGTAATTTTGAGCTACATTGTCTGTATCTGTTTTAATATTAATTCTCTTTTCTATCGGTACATTAATAATCTGTAACATTTCTAACATAAATCGTCTTTTATAATTTGTTTCTGTATTTAATATGGTGGTATTTTCAAAATCTGGATAATGATCTAAATTGTAACAATGTGATGTTAATGCAGTTTTTTGAGAAGAAGTGTGTTTCTGTTTTTGGTCAGATTTATGTCGGAAATTAATATATATAAATAAAATAAAATATTTGTATATAAAATGCAATTGACCTTATTGCTTGAAAAAAGAAGAAACTATTAAATATTAGAAAAGGTCAAATAAACGAACTAAATATTAAAATATAGTGAGCACGCCAAAGAAATAATTAAAAAAAACCAAAAAGTGTTTAAATAGAAGAAGAAAAAGAAGTTACAATAATAAATATGAATTACAACAATCTAAAGATAAATGAAGAAGCAAGAAGGACAGTCAACAAATTTAAGAAAGTGAGGGATAAGATTATAAAATTAAAGGCAACAATTACTTTTCTTATTCGTTGCCGAAACTCAGGTATAATACCAAAATTTATTAGGGATTCAACTAAAAATTATTTTAATCTTTTTGAGGAAAATGGACCAAGGAATTTTCGACAAGCTGTATCAAGAAATATATGTAATATGCAGAACAAGATCCTTAATTTAAGTATTAAACAAAAACACTATATCTTAGATTATAATAAGAAACTTTTAATGAAAATACAACACAATTTAAACAACATTTTCACACATGATATAATGAATAACTTTTTAGACCATGAAAATAGATTAGGCTTAAAATTAAAGAATAAAATTAAAGACACACATATTAGAAAGTTTAATTATCTAGTTGACTTACAGAAAAAAGAATTAGATATTAATTTTAATAAAAAATTTTTCATAAATAAAACGAATACAGATATACCAATAGATATACAATGGACTCTTTCATTAGGCAACAAACACGCATTACCAATCACGAAAAAAGAATTTCCGGTTCTTAGGATGATAGCAGAAGGAGAAGATTTCATACAGACTATAAAAGAAAAAGAGGAACAAGAAATAGCAAGGACTAGACTAACTACTATAATAGATAATGGTATCAATAAAATAAAATTATCTAATAGAGATAAATTCACCCTTAATAATGTTAAAAAAACAGAACATTTTCTTAAAACTAACAGAAATATTTTAATTTTAAATGCAGATAAAGGTAACATTACAGTTGCTATGAATAAATGTGATTATATTTCAAGAATGAACGATATTATTAATGATCAGTCAACATATCAAATATTAAATAAAGATCCGACAATTAAATTACAACAGACAAATAACAATATAGTAGAAAAACTTAGCAAATTAGAAATTATTACAATGATGGAAAAGAAAAATTTAAAAATAACTTCAGCTATAGCTCCGAAATTATATGGAGTTCCTAAAATCCATAAGGAAACATTTCCATTAAGACCTATTTGTTCATATATAAATTCTCCATCACATGAACTTAGTAAATATTTAACAAAAATTCTTAAAAATATAACTAAAAATTCAATATATAATATAAAGGACTCATTACAATTTAAAGATAGAATTGAACAAATTAGAATAGAAAATGATGAAAAAATCATTTCTTTAGATGTAATTTCATTATTTCCTAGTATACCTATAGATTTAGCATTAAATATTATAGAAAATAAATGGAATATAATTAGAGAATATACATCTATGGAGAAAGAATTGTTTTTAGAAATTGTAAAATGTTGCATACAGGATAACAGATACTTTCAATATAACAACAAAATATATTCTCAGCATAAAGGTCTACCTATGGGTTCTCCAGCTTCTCCAATTATAGCAGATATAATTATGGAAGAACTACTTAATACTTGTATTAACAAATTGTCTATTAAACCAAAAATTATAACAAAATATGTGGATGATTTATTTTGTATTATTTCAGATTATGAAATAATAAATATATTAAACATATTTAATTCTTTTCACCAAAATATTAAATTTACAATTGAAAAAGAATCTAATAATAAACTTCCATATTTAGATACAATAGTAATTAGAAATGGAGATAAATTACTAATAGATTGGTATGAAAAACCGATTTCATCAGGAAGAATTATTAATTATTATTCTAAACATCCAAAGAGAGTTATTATAAATACGGCTAAAAACCTAATAGATAAAGTTCTAAATATTAGTGACAAAATATTTCATAAAAATAATAAAATAAAAATCAAACAAATTTTAAAATATAATAGTTTTCCAAATGAACTAATTAATAAATTAATAAGACAATATAAAAGACCAATAAATAATAATACCTAAAATGTATAAATCTCTAACTTATATTCCATTAATTTCTGAACGAATAATTATAAAATAGCCCATAAGACTTATAACACATTAAATAGACTATATAGTAAAATAAAAGATAAAACAGTAAAATTAGATAAATCCAATATTGTTTATAAAATACCGTGTAAGGGTAAAAATAATGAAAAATGTAATAAAATATATGTAGGTACAACTAAGAACAAATTGAAAACTAGATTAGCTGGACATAAATCTGACCAAAAACACAAACACACTTCTTCTCAAAAAACTGCATTAACATCACATTGTTACAATTTAGATCATTATCCAGATTTTGAAAATACCACCATATTAAATACAGAAACAAATTATAAAAGACGATTTATGTTAGAAATGTTACAGATTATTAATGTACCGATAGAAAAGAGAATTAATTTTAAAACAGATACAGACAATGTAGCTCAAAATTACAGACATTTAATTTATAAAAATAAGTTTAGAAACTAAAAATATTACATATATAATTTTTCATTTACTATTCCAAACAAGTTTTATATACATATATATATCATAACTGTATATCATAATTATAAACTTTTCATTTTCTGTTAAAAAAATTTTTTCATTTTTGTAAATACTTCAATTATTATTTTATTATAATTCAAAACTTATATTATCCCTGAAGAAGCTATCCATTGTGATAGCGAAATATCGGAAATTAATATATATAAATAAAATAAAATATTTGTATATAAAATGCAATTGACCTTATTGCTTGAAAAAAGAAGAAACTATTAAAAATATATTTGTTTATTTTTAACTTTAAAAACTGCTCCGCTAAAATTATTTTTAAAAATTGTTCGTCGATTCAACGAAGAGTAACCTTAATTTACAAGAATGAAGAGTAACCATCTAGGGTTAAATTTAATAGTTTGCGCTGCTTAAAATATGAGGTTTGGTGTAAGAAATCATTTCCTAATTTTTCAGCTCAATCCGACGGTGCCTAGTCGTGCCTAGTGGGGCCCAAAGTTCCCCATATTATAAAAAACATTTAATAGATGATCTTTATAGTTATACTAGTTGGAGTAGACCGAAAATGAAAAATCTGGCATCGTTATGACCTTCCGTGGAGAAAGTGCTTTAAGTATGCCAAATTTCAGCTTCCTATGTCATAAGATGGCTTCAACAAGCGAAATAAGTAAAACAACTATACACCTAATTCTGTTTTTACGCCATAGATACGTTCCTCGAAAACTCGCGTAAAAGAAGATAGAGTATCCATATTAAATGAGGGAATTGGTTCTACGTACATATGAAAGATCAGGTAAAATAAGATAAATAACTCAAATTCATGTTGCTTTATACACAAACATATTTTATTTAAACAAAAAACAATAGAAAAGAGAGTTCATTTACAAAAGCACATAGGTACATACATGCAATATCTTTTCGTCTTTAACACTTAAATTTGACTGAATTCTTACACTCTTACTTTTAACAAAATTTATTCGTACCAGACGATTTTTAGTGCTGCCAAATATATTTTTAATTTAAATTTCTCCAAAACCAGTGCAAACAATGTTTTTCTGGTAAAAATACATACATTTTTAGATCGCGTTAAATCAAATCTAGTCGAATAAAAACAGAATGAAATATTTATTTGAAAACGCGTTAAATTAAATTCGCGTAAAAAAACTTAAGAAACTTAAATATGCTTAATATATTCTTTAAACATATTTTTATACATCAGAAATCATTTGCTCTGATGTTCAACTTCATTCAGTCTTCATTTCCCAGTGGTAAGCCTTCCTGAAATGACCTCCCAGTAGACCTCTGTGCTCCCTTCTAAATGATCCGATATACATTACAAATTCCCTTCTTTGAGAAGGGAAGCAACAACATGTACTTTTTTACATTTTGAATTACTCATGCTAAGCAGCCATACTTAAAAGACCTTCTAGTAGACCTATGCGCTCCTTTCTAAAAGATCCAATACTCATTCCAAATTCCCTTCTTTTAGAAGGAAAGCAAAAACATCTATTTTTTTTACATTCTGAGTAACAAAACCGTTACAAAAACCAGATCAACTTTGCAAAAATGCAAAAAAAAAGAAAAAAAAAAGCAAAAAACGAGAAAACAAAAACAACAAGTGTTCATCAGTTGTTTTTAAGCTTCGAAAGTGTCGGTTGTGTTTTTCAGTGGTAAGAAATAATAAAAAGTGAATAAAAAACATTTTTTTTTATTATTATTGAATCTTTCTTATCGAAATTTACAATATGTATTCAAATCTTAATTCTACTTGTTGTTTATTAGTTGTTACCAATGTAACCACTAACTGCTGTATTCACATTTTAAAAATGTCTTCTAGTTAGGCTCAAAGTATCGGTTCTTTTTAGCCTCGCAGACCCCGAGCGAGGTAGTTAGGGTGGGCCATTAGTTTATCGATGTAGCTAGTTGAATATTTTTTAATTTCCTCCTGGATAGTGGGAACGTTGAGATCTCTGTGGATAATATCATTACGTATATACCATGGGGTGCAGACAATTTGTTGTAATATTCTGGACTGTCTTCTTTGAAGCTTTTGGATGTTAGAATAAAAAACATGCATAAAAGAAATATTAAACGTTTAATAAAATTAGAAAAAGAAAAAATGTTATTAAAATATAAAAATAAAAGTGAAGATCAGGAAAAACAAATTTCTAATGAAAAAAATGAGACATTGGTTCAAAAATTATTAAAATGGTATCACGATTTTCGTCCTACAAGAAGATGTGGTGATAGTTTACTTAATGTATTTAAATCTGAAAATCTTAGTGTTCCTACTACTTGCAACGGCCTCCTAAAGACTGCAAGGAAAACTACTGTAACAAGAACAGTATCTTCAGGTCACCTAGGTTTAAAAAAACAATTATTAAAGATTCCAGAATTCCAGAATATTGCAAAAAACTTAGACATTATTTATATATATAGATGTAGGAGTAGATGGAATACCTCTCTTTAAAAGTTCCGGGACAACTCTTTGGCCCATATTAGGTAAATTAGTAAACGTTCCTACTGTGGACGTTTTTTTAATAGGTTTTTAGAGCGGAATAAAACAACCTAGTAATGTTGATAATTACCTCAATGATTTCATCTATAAAATGAATGATCTTAAAAGGGATGGTATATATTTAGCTAATGATTTTTATTATGAAATACTTTTACTTCATTCGGCATATCGCTTAGTATCAGCACCAAAACACTTTTGTTTCAATATAAATATTGCTAATGAGCATATTTGTTGCAGATTTTAGAAAAATATTTGGAGAATCAAGCATAACTTTTAACGCTCATGGCCTGTTACATTTGTCGCAGTGTGTCAACGATTATGGTATAACGTCTAACTTTTTGGCCTACGTATTTTTGCAATATTTAAAAAAATCAATTCGTTGTCCTACCAAAATTCTTCAACAAATAAATATAAACGAAAAAATTGCGAAATTTAAAAAATCTCGTAATAATAATATATTGGGTTATCAAACTAAAGATTACTATTTAAATTTAATAAGTCCAAACAATTATTGTGATATAAAACCGTTTGCCCCAATTGTTATTACAGGATTTTCCGAAGAAAACGGAGGTTATATTAAGGGAAAAAATTCACAAACTTTAGCAATTTTTTTGAGTCAAGTTTAGGAATCCAAATAGGTTATCTTTTACCTGAAATTGAGGAGGAGTATTTTCAATTAAAAGATGTGTTTTGTAAACTAATAGTTTTTCCTATTGTCAATTCCCTCCTCTTGGTTCCACTTTTACATAGTTGCCATTAACACTTTTCTTCCTAAAAAAATTTTACCGTAAATAAACTTTACATTAATTCAATTTTTCAGAATAAGCATAATGGGAGAAAAGGCTTACAAAAATTTGGATGCGAAAATAAATGGTAAGTTTAAATGAATAAATATGAATAAAGAAAATAAAAATAATTTCATATTCTCTTTTAATTTACAGAATTACAAAAGCAAATATCTGAGGTTCGAAAGGACGTGGACAAGCAATATGGTTTAATTATCAATGAGTTGGCGGAAATCAAAATTTATTTGGATCAAATTATAAAAAGAAATTTACAAGATAAAACGCTTAATGGAATTTTCCCTATTAAAACAATTAACGATCTAAAAAACTTGGATGAAAAAGCGTCAACAATTGGTGAAGAACAGATAATTAATATTATAAACAAAAAAGTACGAACCGGAGGACTAATCAAAAATCTCCACAATTTACTTGGAGATGAAGTAATAAGAGATTTTAATTATGATGGTCTTCAAAATAAAAAGGCATTCAAATATTTTTCTAATGTTGATGCATTATTTTTTAAAGCTGTTGAGTCCGAAGTTAATACTTTTGATAATTATAAGAAGATTATAAAAAATGCTTTTAAAAACGAAAAAAATAGAATGTATAAAGAAAAATGGTTAAAAGAAAAGTAAAATAATGAGATAATAACAAATACTACAGTTTAATTATTAAATATATATGTATGTTACTTTTTATTAGTAATAATGAATTGATCTCGTTTAAGTATTATTTTGTATTTAATGTTATTAAAAAAACATGTATGTATGTAAACAAAATATAAAATACATACATATATTATTTCTTAAAAAACCAATTTTAATAATTATATCTTAAGTTCCTTTATATAGAATTAATGTTATTTTTTAATGATGAATAGTTATTTTCCCTTATTTTTTATTTTATTTAATTTAAATATTAAATAATTTTTATTTTTTAATAAATGACATATAAAAATATAATATTTATTTTTATTTTAATTCAATTTTAGAAGGCATATTTACAGATGTTCTACAGAAGGGCTTCCAATAGATGTTCTATAGGCTACCTTAAAACATCCCTACTTCGGAATCTATTTTATCATTCCTACTTTAATTTGCCTTTTAATAGGGCTATAATTAAAAACCTTTCAGAAGGCCTTTATCAGAAAGCCTTTAAATAGGGCTATAATTAAAAAACTTATAGAAGCCCCTTAAAGTAGAAGCGAGCGGGTAACGCCTTGCCCGCCATGACATCGCGTGTAAAAAATTCCTAAGTATGGAATTGGAGGCGTAGTTCTTGTGTCTGCTAAATAAGCCCTTTTACTCTTTCCATTTACCACATTTTTTCACAATCTTCAAGTCGTCAACGTAGCAAGAAGTGTAAATTAATAATCAATCGTTAAGTAAATAAAAAATATAGTGAATTGATCCTGTTAGCAATATGAGTTCAAAAGTGATACGAAAAATAAACCTACGCTCTGATGAAGATATTTTTCTAGTGGGAAAATATGCCAAACTATCATCAATAAAGCAAGTGCTTCAATTATTTTTTTTTACAAAATTCGAGTAGAAAATATGACAGTGATAAAGAGTATGAAATGTACTGTTGGCGTTACACTCGAATTTTGGAACAAGGCAAAAGTTCCTACTTCACATGAAAGTAATTGTGTGCGGAAATTAAGGATAATTTATGAAAACTGGAGACATATTAAAAAAAATTGTCAAACCCCATACGAAAAATACCGCAAACAAGAACAAGATTTTTGTGACGAGATAGAAAATTTTATATTTGATGTTGCAGCTCCAACTGCTTTAGAGATCATGAAAATACAGGAAGACAAAGATTTTCTAGTGCTTCAGAGGAAGAGGAACAATGTATGGTGTTGATAGAATTTTAACGCAAAAACAAAAACGTAAAGATAAACTATTGGAAGAAGAAAAAAAGCGTGTTAAAAAACACAAAGCTCAAGGTATTTAACACACTAGCTATTATATTTATATAGATTTTATAAAAAAATTCTCTTATGAATAAATTAGCTGCATTAGCCATGAGTGTTGAAGATAACATAGAAGCTGAAATAATAAATGATTCACCAGACACCGAAAACGTCTCTGAAATCCAAGAAAAATATGTTTTACAAACGAAATACTGTTAATTTTATAGACGACAGAATGCTAGCAAGTATGGACAAATGCAAGCTTTCGACAAAAGATGCTATGCATATTGTTGCTGCAACAGCTAACGCAATTCTGAATAAAGTACAAAATGTTTTCCCTGCTCCTACACCTATCAGTTTAGAAAATCTTGTATTAAAGCGTACCACACTTCATTTAATGCGAAGAGAATATCGTAGAAGACAAGCTAAGCATATTATCGATGAATTCTATGTAAGTATCATAGTTGATTTTATAGTAGGCTTTATATATTATTTTAAAACTGTTTATTGCAGATTCCTGAAGTATTTGTCTTTCATTTGGATTGGAAACTCCTTCCAGAAATAAAGGGTACAGAAAAGAAAGATCGACTGGCTCTTGTTGTGACAAGTGAACGTATGGAAAAACTGCTTGGCATACCGAAAATAGAAAATTCTTCTGGAGTAAATATAGCAGACGCCACCTACAATTTTTTGCAACAATGGTCACTTGATGGATTAGCAGAAATAGTGTCTTTTGATACCACAGCCACTAATAATGGAGCTGCATATTTGCTCGAACAAAAATTAGGATGAATACTACTTTTTCTTCCATGCCGCCACCATATACATATATGAATTTAGCACCTTCAAGAGCGGAATTTTGGACGAAGAAGTTGTACGAATTTTAACATCATCGCGCGTAGATTATTTGAAGAACTTTTGTGTAAATGCGTTAAAATTGTATTACATGCGTGCAGATTATAAAGAGTTGCTTCAGTTAACACTCCATTTTATTGGGGAGCGGGTAACAGATTTTTCTCAATTTTGTTTGCCTGGTGCAACATCGCATGCACGATTCATATCAAAGTGCATTTATTGTTACAAAATATTTATATTTCGCGAACAATTCAAATTGACAGCAGCGCAATTGAAAAGTCTTCGAAGCATTTGCTTATTTTTGACTATCATATATATTCCTTATTGGTTCCGATGTGTAAACGCTATAGAAGCGCCAAAACTAGATCTTGATTTCATTCAAAATGTTGTATATTATTTTGATAAAGAAGTTTCGACAGCATTATTGCAAAAAATAAGAAACCATTTGTGGTATTTGTCAGAAGAAACTGTTGGCATTGCATTTTTTTGATGAAAGATGATGGTTCAAAAACTCGACATCGGCAATGACACACACGGAAATGAAATGAATGCAATGAAAAAAATTCGAAAAGGAAAGTTGTCAATATGAATGAAATTATCTCTTACGCGTCAAGAGATATATCAGATTTCGTTTCTCCAATGACAAAGAATTTTTTTCTCGATTAGCCATAGATCCAAAATTTTTAGAATCAGAACCTTCTCAATGGCAGCAGAGGGATGATTATTGCGCTGAAAAAGCTGTCTGTCAACATTTGAACGTTGTGAATGATGCAGCGGAAAGAGCAATTAAACTCATCACGGATTACAATAAATCGTTAACATACGATGAGAAAGATAAGCAGTACTTACTCCAAGTTGTTGAACACTATCGTCAGTCATATCCTTCTCACTACAAATCTTTTCTTATAAATTAATCAACTCAATAAAATTAATCAAATAAATATGTAAATTTTTTTATCAGTATATTAACTTTTAAAACCATTAATAAATTAAATTTATATTTAAAGCACATTATTCAATATTACTTTTTTTTATAATATGGGGAACTTTGGGCCCCACAAGGCACCGTCGGATTGAGGTGAAAAATTAGTACATAATTTCTTACACCAAACCTCATATTTTAAGCAGCGCAAACAATTAAATTTAAAAAAAAAATCCCATACAAGATGTGACCAGTCTAGTACATACATATATTGTTTGAAAGACAATTTTACAACCAACATAACTTATTTCAAATGTTTTCATATTGTATCTAATTTTGACTATTTATAATTGACGTAATTACCGATTCTTACTGTAATTTACATATGTAGTTTGTAAAAAATTTCACATGAAATTTGTTCCCTTTTCTCATTTTTCCTATTAAAATTCAATGTTAAAAATATAAAAGATAACGAGTTCAATCGTGACTGTCATGAAAGACGGACGTTTAGCGGAGATCAACTTAATATTTCCTTTATGCGAGCTAAATATTTTTTTTTTGCTAAGATCACTTCTCTATTTTCTATATTAATTGTTTTTGGTTCAAAAATTAAAAAATAGAATAAGTCTTAAAATCAATATTGTAATTAAACAATGAGTGAGCCATTGAAAAAAAAACTCTTAAAAGAAAAAACAACATGAATAGTGAAACAACTTCTAAACAATCTCGCAATAATTACTTTGCAATTCTTGATAACGATAAAGACTGCGATGATGAATACCTATATTAAAAAATTCGAAAAGCATGTATCTAACAACAACAATGCAACTACACCGCAAACCGGTTTGCCAAATACTACATTAAATAAACAAACAAATGCAAGTAAGGAAAAAACAACAAACAAAACAAAAAGCAACACAATTCCACCACTCAATATATTTGATGTGGATTCCAATGAACTGATAGAATTTATATCAATTGGTCTTAAAATCAATGAATTTAAAATAAAAGAATTTAAAAATAAAAAAATAGCTCTGTACCTGGCTTCCTTCCATTAACGATTATAATAAAGTTAAAGCTTACTTACAAAAAACCAAAACTAATTTCTTTACATTCACACCTAAAGATAATAAAACAAAAACTTATTTATTGAAAGGTTTAAGTGGTAACACTGAGCCTACAACTATACTAAATGAACTAAAAAAATTTGAAAATGAAAACTTAAAATTTGTGAAAGTGAGCCAGTTCTCAACTAGACTCAATAAAAAATAAGCACTGAAAGTAATGTTAATGATTTAAAAAACATTAAGGGTCTACTTTATCGATGCATTCGTTGGGAGGCCCTAAGAAAACCTGAGATACCTCAATGTAGAAACTGCCAAGGCTTTTTCCATAGCGCATCGAACTGTTTTTTACCTTTAAGATGCGTTAAATGTAAAGAACAACATGAAATTGGAAAATGTTCCTTAAAAGAAATTCCTGTATCCGAAAGAGACAAACAGCCATGTCACAGAACTCAATTCCGATCGAAAGTGGTTTTGATTCCGTAAATTGAGTCTTTAGAAAACGAAAACCGAATTTTCTTTTCGGAATGAAACCACTTTAGATTTCTAAAGTGGAATTGTTATTTTTTATTGTTTTATACTGAAAAAAACTTATACTACTAATTTATAATAACAATTAAACAATTATTTTTATTATTTCATTGTTGTTTTAGTTATCTCATTGATATTTAAATAAAATTTTAAAAATTTCAAAGTTGGTGTCAGTAACAAGAAAACTTTTGTCGTTTTCAGATGCATCCCTTAAATTTCTTCTTTGTAACTTTTCAACTGCGTTTTGATGTCTTTGTTCATTTAAAACAGCAACAATTTAAATTCCAGGCATTTTGGAAAAATTTTGTTCACTTTTATTTAAAATTTCTTTGTTAGCGCTCTTTCTGTTCGCTTTTGTTATACTTTTTATTACAAAAATCATATTTTTTTGTTTTGGTTAAACAACGTTACCATATTTAAGTTAAAAAACGAGATTTAAAATTTTTTTGGGAATAAACGAAATCGATCGGAATCTAGAGAACGCAAAGTAACAACGATCGATTTGCGAATACGGAATTGAAACCATTCCGATCGATTTCTGTGACATGCCCGAAAATATTTTGCGTGCTATGTAATAATTATGGACACCCAGCATCATACAAGGTATGCGAAAAATACAAAGCGCTCCAGCAGAAGCTGAGAAGCAGAAAACAAGCGCTAAATGAGAGAAGAATCAATAAACCTACACAAGCGTATAATATAAACCCAAATGTTTCTTTTGCCAATGTTTTAAAAAATGATATTCCTCATAATGATAGTAACACTAACCCAATAAATCTAGTATTAGAAGAACAAAACAAAAAAAACAATGCTGAATCTTACTAACCAAATAATAAATTTACAAAAACAAATTCATTTACAAGCATCGAGAATAGATACCATATTCTCTATGATAGAAAATTTAATCTTTAAAAATGGGTGAAACAATTGAAAAAAAAACCTAAAAATAATTGAAATTAATGTTAATTCTTTAATAGGACTAAGCAGAAGATACGATTTGAATTAGTTTATCAAATTACACAACCCTGACTTAGTTCTATTAAATGAAACGAAATTAAATGCCAGGCACAAAGTAAATTTTGAAGACTATAATTTTATCAGAAATGAATGATATTAAATACAAGAATTTCTACAATAATTTTAATAATTCATTTAAAAATCTTGAATCATGTATAATAAAAATTCCATTATTGGCAAATAAAATTTTATATATTATATCCGTTTACTATCCTTCTGGCAATAACAACAGCTCTTTCAGAAACGAACTTCATAAACATTTTCAACTATTAGATTTACAGACCCTAATAATTTTTATATATTATCGGGCGATCTTAATTGTAAACACACTGACTGGGGTAATGATACATGTAATACAAAAGGAAATTTGTTAAGACAGTGGCTACTACTGAACCTTCATTCCCAAGAGCTACGTCCTATGTGGTCATATGTATCGCAGATTCACGTTTAGATATACATAGGGAAAACAACACACTTAATTGTTTAAAAACACTGGACTATGACAGTGATCATAGAGCATTGGAAATCATAGTACTAAATAATGATAATGATCATCCCCTTATATTTTTTAAAGATTCACCAAACCTTAAAAGAAATTTTAAAAAGATATATTTTAGAAAATTTAGAAACAGTCTAATAACTGATTACAACAGCGATAATAACGTCCCAAACGATAGAAATCTCTCTAACGCTGAGATCGACCACTTCTTATTAAAGTTGAAAAAATCTATAAACACGGCTATTGAGAAATCGGCGCCAGAATTTAAAGTTGCGGATCCAATTGCTAAATTTTCGAATTCAATTATAAAGAAACTATATCTAGAAAAAAGTAAAATTTTAAACAAAATAAAGCAATACAATAGATTAGAACTTTATTTAACATCAATGGAATTAAAGTTACTAAAATCGCAACTACAATTGGTAAGAAAACTATATAAAGATAATTTCATACTCACGATCAACTATCATTATCGGGAGCGGCTGGCCAACATGGATAGACGCAATCCTTCAAACACATTCAACGAAGTTAAAAAACAATTCAGAGTGTCCCAATCGTTAGGTATAGATACCTTGAAAATAAGTCATGACGACGAGGCTTGGTTTAGATACACTGGAATAGATACAGGTGCATTAGAAAAGGAAATAGGTAGCAACAAACTCATAATTAGGGATAAGGATGAAATTCTTAATTCAATTGGAACTTACTTCGAATCGGTTCATTCCCATAAAGAGATTGAATTTGATAATACTATTGACGTAAACGTTGATAGATTTTTTTCGCACATTTTTAGAGGAAAACAATGCGTATAAAAGAAATAACTCAACGATTACTACATTTAGTTCAACCGGAAAGGGAAACGATTTAGATGAACAGTACTTTATAAAGGTGGCTATACACTACGTGTTTTTGTTTATGTATTTTTAAGTTTACAACTCACATGTTTTTCTTTATGTCTGTCAAAATTACACGTGATATCGCCATGATTAAAACAAACCTCAAAAATCTTCGACCAATAAGTATGCTTCCAAATATTAGCAAAGTATTCGAAATGTGTGTATACAATAATTTAGTAAAATTTTGCGAAAATAATAATCTAATTGATGATCGGCAGTTCGGGTTCAAATTTCAACATTCCACTGTACATGCGGCTCACTATCTAGTATCAAATATTCATTGGAATTGGAACAAATCCCTATGTACAGGTGCTTGCCTCATAGATTTTGAAAAAGCTTTTGACAATATATGGATTCCAGGATTAATATATAAGCTTACGAAATATAGAATGCCTTTTCACCAGGTTATTTTGATTCGCAATATGCTTAGTAACAAAAATTTTCATATATCAATTTATATACAGTTGTTTTCGGTTAATTGAGCCCCGGTTAATTGAGTTTCCCGCTTAATTGTACTAAAAACCATGAAACGAAATCATTCCGTATAACTGCATATGTAAAAGTACCCGTTTAATTGAGCGCCGCTTAATTGCGCCTCCCGTTTAATTGATTCGTAAAATGAGACCGCATTGCGAAACACACGAGCAAATGTTTCGGTTAATTGATTTCGTCTGCTTAATTTTTTTTCTCTACAATCGCAAAACCATTTATGTTGCGCCAAAAAAATTTTTTTTGTCGTGTTTCTCTGTTTCTGTTCCTGCACATCGTGTGAATGGGGACTTCGAATCATATGTTTTTAAAAATTGTTTACATTTAGTACAGCAAAAAAATTCAACAGGTGGAAAGTTCGCAAAAAATGTCTTCGAGAAAACACATTGCTTTAAATCTTAAACAAAAATTAAATTTAATTGGTGAAGCTGAAAAATATGACAAAAGTTATCTTTGCGAAAAATATAAGTGTTCTAAAGCGACAATCAATAGAATTTTAAAAAGCAAAGATTCGATTGTTGAAAAATCAAAAACATTGAAACTGTCAACAAAAAGAAACAGAAGCGGTGTCTGTTCAAATGTTGAGAAAGCCCTTACAATTTGGTTTAAACAAATGCATGATTCGGGAGCCTTAATTTCCCGCAACATAATTTTAGAAAAGGCTAAAAAGTTCGCCGTAGAAATGGGTGTCGATTTCAATCCGAGCAATGGTTGGCTACATCGTTGGCAGAAGAGGGAAGGCATAATTCTAAAAAAGGTGCAAGGAGAAGGTGCGTTTGCTGACACTGATGCAGCGGATGCATTCCTTGATAAAGTTCTGCCAAATTTAATATCAAAATAGGAGCCTTCAGATATATTTAATGCAGATGAAAGCGGTTTGTTTTTCCGAGCTTTACCAAAGTCAACATTATCAAAAAAAGGGGACCAAAACCGAGGCTTTAAGAATTCAAAGGAACGTTTGACTTTACTATTTATATGTAATGCTACCGGTGATTATAAAAAAGTTATCATTATAGGCAAGTCAAAAAATCCAAGATGTTTTAAAAACAAAGTTTTGCCTTTGGAATATTTTTCACAACACAAAGCTTGGATGACTCTGGATTTATGGCAGAAAATTTTGCTTTCCCTTGATGCTGAAATGGGAAAACAAAAACGTAAAATAATATTGTTCGTTGACAACGCATCTTCCCATAAGACATCAGCAAAGTTATCCAACATCGACTTGCAGTATTTACCACCTAACACAACTTCAATAGCACAACCCTTAGATCAAGGCATAATACACAGCTTCAAATCTTACTATCGGCAAAACATTATACGGAAACAAATTTCAGCAATTGAAAGCGGAAAAACTATGGGAGAATTTACTAAGAATTTAAGCATTTTTAACGCACTGCATATTATTAAAAATTCTTGGTGGCTTGTGAAACCTTCTACAATTGCAAACTGTTTTAAAAAGGTAATTTTCCGTTATTTGTTTGTGCAATAAATTTAACAGTCGTTACATTTCAGGCAAAGTTTTTTTCCTCTGCTGAGCAAGTCGATTTAGAAGACGATGTTGTGGAACTTAACACTGATGTTGAACATCAAAATGAATTCGAAAATTTCGTCCGCTGCGATGATAATCTACCGTGTTGTGGAATACTCACAGAGCTGAAGATGTTGAACATGTTTCGTCCTCGGATTCTTCTGAGGATGAAGAAGATGAACAAATTATCAATCCTCCTTCAACTAAAGAGGCACTGAATTCTGTTAATTTACTTCGAGATTTTTTTTTAGCACAAAATTATTATTCACATGAACTTGATGATATAGAAAAACGAATTATCGAAAGCCTACACAATTCTAAAATTCAAATGTTGATGACTAATTTTTTTAATCATATTTAGTTTTACCTATGTACTATGTACATATAATGTTTTTTGTAACATTTAATGTACACTCGCATGCACATACGTATGTAATTATTTTTGAATTTTGATCTCTTTTTATATAGAATTTTGTAATTTTTGTTCCTTTTTCCAATATTGTACAATAAACGTACCTGATTTTTGTTTTGTTTTAATAAACTAAAACAATTTTTTAACTTAATAAAAAAAAAATATTATTTTATCTATACTCGTGGATGTTTCGCTTTATTGTTCGTATTGGCCAATTAAGTGATTTTCGTTTTAATTGCGTCGGCGAATCAATTAACCGAGTATCGCTTAATTGAGTTTCCCGTCTAATTGCGCCAAAAGTCGTGCATTTTTAGAGACTCAATTAAGCGGAAACAACTGTATTTTGGATCTTCTTAAACAAGTTAATAGTAACATTGTTGCATTTGCCGATGATATTATAATTTTTCATTCTGATGATAAAATTTTAAAAATTAATGGAAAACTACGCCAATGACTGGAAAATGAAAATAAATTTTGACAAATGCGAGACTATTTTATTCCGCCCACCTGTTGGAAAGTGCAATCATAATATAAGAAAACACTGGAAAGAATTTGAGGTAAAAACAAGCTCTAATATTAACATTGTAAATAAGCAAATTGTAAAATATTTAGGCATTTATCTTGATAAATTTCTGTATTACAACAAACATATAGATTTACAAATAACAAAGGCAAGAAAAGCATTTTTTATGTACGGAAAAATATTTTGTTCTAAATATATAAACCCTTCGGTTAAAATAATATTATACCAATCCTTAATTCGACCAATATTAACATATGGCTGCCAAATTTGGTACAATATTGGACCATCATATATGGAAAAAATGAGAGTTTTCGAACGGAAATGCCTTAGAACATGCACTTCACTCTTCAGGTCAACTGATAGTGACTTTAAAAAATATATATCTAACAGGAGGCTTTATGAAGTGTCAAAAACATGTAGAATAGATAATTTCATTATTAACCATATTTTATAAACTGTCGAATGTAAGTCAAATAACCTTGTTATGCCCCCTATTATGTCAGTGATGAATACATAGAGGTAACTTTACAAAACGGGTATGTGCCACCAGAAGCATTTTTATACCTAGATAAACAAGGATATATTCAAAATAATATGGGTATTCCGGTATTATACCACATTTATAGACGAGCCAATACATACATATGTATGTATTTTTAATACTTGTAAGTTAAATTATCAACATTCCTAAAAAGAACTTAGATTATTTAGATTGCAAATATTAGAGTGCTCGAACACGGGCCAGTGTATACTATGTTATAATAACCTACTATTTGTTTATTTATGGTGTTACATTATAAAATATTTTGTTAAATACATGTTTAAAAAAAATATATAAAAGGGAACAAATTTCATGTGGAATTTTTATTCACGATAGGGGTGAATAATCTAGAGTGTAATTTAACAATTTATAAAATTAAAAGAACATTTTTCCATATTCACAACAAGTTAAGAAATTGGGTATAAAACAGAATATAAAAGAGGGTAAGATTATAAGGTGAGGCTTCTTTTGCTGGAATTTCATCTCAATAACATTATTTAATGGATGGAAATGGACCAACTATGAACTGATAGCTTCTAAATCCAGTATCCACTAATGTGATTTCTATGTATTTTAGGATTATATTGGTTGAATTTCATCTCAATTGCGTTATTTACAAGCAGTGTTGCCAAAACATTTTTGGGAAAAAATGCTAAAAATTTTAAAAAAGTGCTAACAAAAATAAATAAAAAAATTGGCTTTGTAACGGGTGGTTAAATTTCAAGGGCCGATGTTGATTTTGAATAAAACACAAACTATTTAGGAAATTATTGTAATTTTATTTTATTATGATATATTGGTATTACTCAATTATGTATGGAACAAAATATCGGCCAAATGGGCGCCGTGACTACGGCGGCACACCTCCATCCGATGGTCCAAATTTTCGATGACCCTGAGGCATAATGGAGGTTCTATGCCGTTAATGTGCCGAATTATCTCATCCTTTAGCTCTTGAATTGTTGCTGGCTTATCGACGTACACCTTTTCTTTCAAATAACCCCAAAGAAAAAAGTCCAACGGTGTCAAATCACATGATCTTGGCCGCCAATTGACATCGCCATTACGTGAGATAACACGGTCATTGAATTTGTTGCGCAAAAGAGCCATTGTTTCGTTAGCTGTGTGGCAAGTGGCATCGTCCTGCTGAAACCACATATCGTCCACATCCATATCTTCCAATTCTGGCCATAAAAAGTTCGTTATCATCTCACGATAGCGAACACCATTCACAGTAACTGCCTGACCGGCCTCATTTTGGAAAAAATACGGCCCGATGATGCCGCCAGCCCATAAACCGCACCAAACAGTCACTCTTTGTGGGTGCATTGGTTTTTCGACAATCACTCTTGGATACTCATTCACCCAAATGCGGCAATTCTGTTTATTGACGAATCCACTGAGGTGAAAATGTGCCTCATCACGAAAATCACGAAGTGCACGATATGCATTTTGATTTGAACGTCCATTTTCATAATAAGTCTGGATAACTTTAACACGTTGTTGGATTGTGTATCTCTCCGTGGTTCAAATTGAGTAAGTCTGAAATAGAGAAATGTCAAATAAAATTCGGAAAAAAGCTTGGCGTTTAGGTGTGGTTCACATTCAACATCGGCCCTTACAATTTAACCACCCTTTATTAAACTATGAGATCTGTATTTTTTTAAAATTCATTTTCATACTTAAATATGAATAAGGAAATTGAAAATACATATTTTCTTAAAAAAAAAATCAAAAACAAAATGTTCAATTCATTTTTAAAAACAAAAATCGAAAGTAAATTCTTAAAACACAAAAAGTCTTTAAATTACTATTTAAAAATGAACTTCTAAAATTCATATTTTATCCCATAAATTTTAAGATCACGAAAATAATTTGATGAATTCCAGTCATAATGATGATTATTTTTATTATCATTGCTTTCACTAGATCCAATTAATTTCAGAAATTATATCATAAAATTAAGAAATCAAAATTTAACAATAAAGTCTTACCTAAGTGCTAAAACAGAATTTACTATCTGTAGATGTAATCGGTTTCTTATATTTGTCTTTACGATGTTCATTTGACTGAACACACGTTCAACGTCCGCATTAGACCACGGAAGACAGAAGTTTTAAAACAAAATTGGCAATTTCCTCGAATCTCTTGTTCCCTCCGGCATCTCTATATGATTTTACCTCTGTCCAGAAGGATACTGTGTTGGTTTTATTAATCCATTTTATATATTGAATGTTGGAATATTGGTCAATTATTTTTCCAATTTGTTCCTCGCTAATACAAAATAATTATAAAATTGGTAAAATTTCGACCGAAAAAAAATCTATATTTTGTAAAACTTTTATATTGGTAATCTTAAATAAAGAAGGGGTTAGTTTATGTATTTTTTATGCATATTTATATGTATTTAGCTTACCTTTGTTTTAATTGGGTTATTAATCCAACAACGAAGTTGATGCAATTATTTCTAATTTCTTGTACTTTATTTTTTCGAATTTTACCTGTGTTTTTTTTTAATTTTTCCACATGCATTTCGAATTCATTACCAAGACTACAGGTGTACAAAATTTTATATTCGAAATCGTCGTATAATACATCTATATTTTCGTTATCCAATATCTTTTTTTTTTAATTTGCCCCGATAGACTAGGCGATAGTGTGGCGGACTATCAGTCAGAGGGTTGCGGGTTCGATTCCCGTCAAAAACTCTGCAGACAAGCCAAAATGCTTCGCAGTTTGTGTTTGTTTTGTAAAAAAAAAAACGTATAAGATTTTAGCTTTGTGGCATGTTTCATTGATGTTTGCCATTTCAAAATGTAACTTTAGTTGATCCCATTGGAACAATATTCTTACAACCGCAATCTCTACAGATAGCCATCTTGTGTCTGAAATTCTAGTAATTTTTAACGGCTCCTTGAAATAAAAATAGGTTTAAAAATATTTAAGCTAAAGTATGCAAATAATAAAAAACATACTTTTCCATTCAAATTTTCGTATAAAGTTTTATAGGATTATAGAATAATTATTATTTCATAATCGAACTGTTAATTTTTACTTTTTTGAAAATTTTAGTTAGGCTCGAGTTCATTAAATTTAATTTTCATTAAATTATTTTTACTGAAGTTAGGAATTACAACTTGAAAAATTTTTTATTAAAAATTTTGATAATTTTTCTTAACAGTTCGATTATGAAATAATAATTATTCTATAAAAATAGCTAGGGCACAAGCCATAATGTTTACATGTTGTACAAAAGTGTACAAAAAACACAATAAACAAAAACAAATGTATTCAAGTTTTCGAGACAAAGTCTTGACATGAATACGAAAAAACTGAAGAAAAGGAAAAAAACAACTATGAATAGAAATTAATAAAGAATGATAATTACAGCAAAAATTTCGAACTACCAGAACCAACACTGGTTAAAGGATTGATGTTTGTCTGTTGGCTGACCGGCACCGCAGTGGTGCAGGTGGTAGAACGCAAATAATTCTGATGAGAGAAAGTGGGATTTCTCGAAACATATGTAAATTCAACAACCCAGGTTCGATCCCCAGTCAAGAAAAATTATCAAAATTTTTAATAATAAATTTTTCAAGTTGTAATTCCTAACTTCAGTAAAAATAATTTACTGAAAATTAAATTTAATGAACTCGAGCCTAACTAAAATTTTCAAAAAAGTTTTATAGGATTGTTGATGATTAGAGCTCTTTGAAAACCAGTTGAATGTTTCATAAACAATAAATTCCAAATTTGTGGGTAAAAGGTCTTTCAAAGACTGGTTTACTGCAAGCTGTAATGAGTGGCATACGCATTTCACAAGAACCAAATCAGGAACATATTTTTTTAGTGCTACATGGACGTTTTTATTTTTACCAATCATTACATTGGCATTGTCCGTACCAATTCCGACCAATTTATTGATATTTAATTTAAATTTTTATAGGGTATCTTTTAAAGAAATAACAATGATTTCGGCAGTTCCATTAGGAATTTCTTCGATATTTAAAAATGTAGAAACAATTATATTTTTTCTTTGGCTGAAGTAAATTATTGCCAACCCTAGAAAAGAAAATGGAAATATATAGTTTAAAAATCTTTAAGTACTAAAGAAACTTACCTACAGTTTTTGTGAAAGATAAATCTGTTGACTCGTCGATAAAAATACTGTAGTAACCATTGCCGATGTCATTGGTAAGTTCTTCATTAAAATGTGGGCCGAGGACATTTTTTATTATTTTGCTGCATTTTGTACGGTGTAACTTTATTGATGCGCAGTCAAACTTTGCTTTACAAAGTTCACCTAAGTGGTCTACGGGCTTAATTGAGCTATGAACAGCAATGTACATACATAATGTAGCTTCCTGCTGTTGAAGTTTAAAGTTTACGGGTTTGAATGGAATGGGTTTATTTTTTATGATATACCCAATGGCACTTTCATGTTTTTTTGTTTCTGCGTGTTTCTCCAAACAACTAAACTTCGCCAAAATATCGCATTTGCAATATTTGCAGAAGACTTTTCCAGAATCTTCGGACTCTTTTATCCAATCTTTAAATTTTTCGTTACTTAGCCATTCCTTACGGAATTTTTGAGCATATATTTTATTCATGTTATCACTTTGTTTGTTTGTTTGTTATTTAAGATACTTTCAAATGAAAAATTGAAAGAATTATTTGGCCTAAAATAACGCCATCACCAATAATCACAGTTTTTTGTGAACGATATATAAATTAATTGAAATCCAAATGATAAACAATGAATGTATGATGAAATGACTTGAAAATGAATTTGAATATAACACCTTGAATTTTGAATAATGTTAATGGTATGTTTAAATCAAAGTGATAATTATAAATCCAGTCCAGTAACTTGAATAAACTTTAGAATGATTGGAATACTCTGGATTCCTTCCGCTATTATGAACTCTGATACTCCGTTATATTTTAGTATCAGTGGAAAAGAATTTCTTTCTGACTCGAAATTTCGACATTTAAATATTAAATGTGATGCATCTTCATCTACGTTGCAAACTTGACATATTCCAGACGGTACCACTCCCATTCTTGAAAGAGTGCCAGCACAAAATGAGTGGCCAGTGAGTATTATATTAGTAAGTCTAATCCCCGTAGCTTCAATTCCGTTAAGGTCAAAAGTCTTGTCATCAAACCAAGGTCTGTCAGTCGTACTAGGAAAAATTCGTCCATAGTCAACGCCTTTAGTATTCCCAATTCTACTGTATTCTAAATTCCATTCTGCCTTGAGTATTGAATTAAGAGCATCTTTTAGAGTCCATTTGATTTCTTGCCTGATGCCATTTTTAGGTGCTTCTTTTGCCAGATTATCCACAATATCATTGCCTGCAATTCCGCTATGGCTAGGTATGTGGTGAATTACAACTTTTTCAAAATCACAATTATTTAATTTGTTCAAGATGTTGATCACAATGTAGTTATCGTTCGAATTGTTAACTAAGGCATAAAGGCTGGCCTTTGAGTCCGTCAAAATTACTATTCTATTAAAATTACGATCATATGCGAAATCTATAGCCTTTTCAATTGGCAATAATTCTGCTGTTGTAGAAGATACTATTTTGTTACCGAAAAAAGATTCGGAATGTTTTAATTCATGATGATAAATAGCAAAACATGAAGCGTTTTCCAGAATTGAGCCATCAGTAAATATAATTTCACAATTATCATTATATAACTCGTTCCATTTCTCAGCAAATATACCTTCTATTACCTCTTTATTAGCATTTCTTTTGTTGCAAGCGGAACCCTTAAAGAAGTCGAAATCGATTTCCAGACATTCGAAGTATTTATTGGTGTTTGTAATTCTCCAAGATCTTTAAAGATGCAGTAAAATTTGTCAAATACCTTCGCTATACTTGTATTCACACCCTGCAGATCCATAATATAATCCGAAATTGGTAATTTAAATAATAAAGACTTGATAATTTCTTTAGCAGTGGCAAACTTTGATCGATATTCAGGTGGTAGTTCAGCCGCTAGATGATATAAAATGTGAGCCGGTGTAGAGCGGTTTAAACCTTAACTCTTTCTCAGAAAATCGTTGATGAACACTTTTATCATTCCTATAGAGATTTTGTTAAGATTTGCAAAAGAGGACATAGCATAATCGATTTTAGGTCTAATGACGGATTTGAAAAACAAAAGAGCCTTTGTAGGATGAACACCCAGTTTCCGGTGATTTATGATACCAAAAAAACCACATGTCTTGCGGATATCGTTGAAGATCTGACGTAAATGTAAACTGGATGAATTGTTTGCAGCAATTATTCTACCTAGATATTTGATGGACCTTACCTCGGGTATATTGATATTGTTTACGGTTAAAAACATTGGTCTATTACTGAAATGTATCGCCTTGGTTTTTCCAATATTGAATGATAATTTGATATTTCGACATTTGTCGAAAAATTCATTCATCTTGTTGTTGAGTAGTTGTCTTGCGGCTTCAAAATTCTTATCAAAACAAATCATGAAGAAGTCGTCAGCAAATTGAAATAGTAGACAATTGTTATCGGAGATACCATGCAGTGTAGCGGAAAAAATGTTACTTACACTTCCCTGAGACAAACCACTTTTTACTGCAACTTTGCAATTGCCCATCGAAAAAGTTCTGTCTGTTAAAAAATTATATATCGATTTTACTATATGATGATTTATACCGCATTCTAGTAATTTCTCTTTCAATAATTTTCTATCAACGTTGTCATAAGCCTTTTCAATATCAATACAACTTGCTACCACTTGATATCCCTGAATTTTAAGCTTCAGTACAGAATTTATAACATCATTAATGCAGTGGGATGTTCAATGTTTCTTCCTAAAAGCATATGATCTTGATGGTAAAATCCTATTGTTATTTATCGACTCCTCGATATGTAGTTTAATTAAATATTCGAGCGATGTAAACAAAACAGATAAAAGACAAATTGGTCTCTGGTTTTCGATGAGACTGGGATCTTTACCTTTTTTAGGTATTGGGCATACCTTAACAATTTTCCAAGACTCTGGAATGTCGCAATTTTGCCAATATTTTTCTAATATATCAAAAATTTGTTTTCTCTCCTGAACTTCAAGATTTAGTAGCATTCTATACGAAATTCCATCTTCACTCTTAGCCGAGCTAGGGTTACGGGAGAGAAGATATTCTTCAAATTTGATAATTGGTATATTTTGATTTATTGAAACACTGCTTGAATTGCCAGAACCAATCATTGAATTGTTAGAGTCCAAACTGTTAACATTAGGATTTACCAAACTGCCTAGAAACTTTTGAATCTGAGATTCATTCCATGAATTATTCACTCGTTTAGTTTGTTTATATCTTTTAAGTTTAGCCATTTTGGCCCACATTTCCTTTGGTGATACAGGATTTGACAGGTCACTAATTAACTCTGAGAATGCAGTATTTTTTTTCTCCCTTATGTAAAGTTTAAAATCTTCATCTGCCTGTAAAAAAGCACTACAGTCTTCAATTTTCTTAGAAGTATGATATTTACGTTTCTTTTCATTTCCGATGCTGAATAACTTGCTTGCTTGTTCATCCCACCATCTTTTAGGAATATATTTGTTGTTCTGATCCACTTCCACTGAGTTTTTTCTTTAAGTTTGTGTATTTCCTCATAAAAGCTTTGAAGATTGTCATCGACTTTCATATTCTTAATATCTTCTGCAAATTTAGACCAAATGGTAACTTTTGATGGTTTACTTATTGAAGTTATTTCATTCAAGGATATTAATATAGGGTGGTTTCCAGGATATTTTTTGAATTTTGATATTGGTGAATGTCAAGTCAATAGCTGAAGGTGTGCTGTTTGCTATTGTAAACGTAGGTGACCCATCATTAAGACAATTGCAATTAAAATCTCTAGCCAATTAAACCAAAACTGCTGCTCTGTGATTGGATGATGAACGATCCCATGTTAGTGATTTCGCATTGAAGTCACCACATATTATCGAATTGTTTTTTTGCATATTTGCAAATGAAAAGATTTTGAACATTTCAGAATTAAATTCTTCCAAGCCTATTTGGGGTGGGCTATAATTTGTGATAATGACAAAATTTTCTTTTAAGTTTAATGTAGAGATCGACAAGGTTTCAAACTGCGCATTTAAATCCAGAATCGAGAATCTGATGTTTCTTCAGATATATATACCCACTCCTCCATAACCGTCAGATCTTATCTTACAAACAAAATTATAATCCGCTAGACTAGCACACGCATTACCTGATAACCAAATTTCGCTCAGAATATCAATATTATTTTTAGTTAAATAGAATTCCAGAAGTTCCTTGTTGTTAATTTTTTTCAGACTTTGAATATTATATTGTATGATCTTCATTTTGCTGGTTTGATTTTCTATTTAATAGCTTTCTTCAATTAAGGATTTATTGATTTTATCAGCATCAATACAATTCATACTTCTGTTAATACTATCTCTTAGATTAAGTAAAAGAAAACGTACCTTTTCTCGTTCCAATTTCAAATTCGACCAGTTTGAAATGGCCTCTGTTGTATCCTTAGATACTTTTGATAAAAAATCAATTGCCTTGACATGATTGTCCGATCCCGGAAATGGCCGGGGCAACTGTGAAAAACTATTATTCGGTGAGGAATGTGCAAAGCTCGGGTTATTGTAAGAAAAATTGATGGTATGATCCTCCAAAACCTGGTTATATTCGTTCCAAATTTTTTTTGTTATTATTTAATTCTCTCGTCCTGTTGTGATTTTGTTTCACAACCTTGGAGAAGGGAAGACTTCACTGCTTCGCGATGATTGTTGTGATTAATTGCATTACGATTATCCGACAGCGATGGGAAATCCTCGTTGCTGTCGAGAATAGAAAAACGATTCGGAAATAAAGATGCATATCTTGACTTCGCCTCCTTGACCGATAAATTTTCAATAGTGATCAACTTTTTAATCGCATACGCCTTTGTTCTAGCCGGGCAACTCTTATCTGTTGGGGGATGATCTCCCTTACAATTTGCACACATAACTTGTGGACATTGATCCCCATCGTTGTGTTGCTTATAGCAGATTTTACAAAATTCAAAATTCTGCTTGCAATGTTGAGCAAAATGGTTATAACGATAACATCTGTAACATTGTTGAAAAGGGACGTAATGTTTAACTCTGATTTTGGTATAACCGTACGACATTTCCTGAGGAATTTCATTTCCCTTGAAAATTACCTTCATGTTTCGAGATGGATTCATAATTACATCACCCTCCGCATTTTTGTACATACATAATGTAGCTTCCTGCTGTTGAAGTTTAAAGCTTACGGGTTTGAATGGAATGGGTTTATTTGTTGTGATATACCCAATGGCACTTTCATGTTTTTTTTGTTTCTGCCTGTTTCTCCAAACAACTAAACTTCGCCAAAATATCGCATTTGTAATATTTGCAGAAGACTTTTCCAGAATCTTCGGACTCTTTTATCCAATCTTTAAATTTTTCGTTACTTAGCCATTCCTTACGGAATTTTTGAGCATATATTTTATTCATGTTATCACTTTAAAAACTTTATTTTATAATTGAATTTTTGTTTGTTTGCATGACATGTGTGTGTATAAGCAATTGTCAGTTATTTAAATTGTTGTCATTGATATAAACACCAATAATCCACACTGTTGTATTTTTTAGTACCTACTGTGTTGTTAGTTAGCGATTTTAGTAGAAT
Organism: Bellardia bayeri; assembly: GCA_950370525.1. Taxonomy (NCBI): domain Eukaryota; kingdom Metazoa; phylum Arthropoda; class Insecta; order Diptera; family Calliphoridae; genus Bellardia; species Bellardia bayeri. The sequence continues at coordinate 38,053,718 of OX493268.1, read as the reverse complement.
AATATGTGAAACATATTTTTGCGGGAAAATAATTAAAAAATTATTAAAATACCAAAAATTTAAAAAATGCCAAAAAATGCTAAAAAAAAAGTGCTAGGTGCTAGATTACTTTTTTTTGGTGCTAAATGAGAAGTGCTAAATTTGTAAACAGAAGTTTATGCTCGGAAGAAGTAGAATAATTGCCGTATAACCCATATAAATATGATTTGTGGATTGAAATTTCTGATCCATATAAAAGTTGGTTCGATATCAATATTTATTTGACATTTTTGTGGGTTAAATTGTTTTTTGGAAATGGTCCTTAAATCATGGGTCGAACTTCTTAAATATTGGAACAGTGAATTTTATGCATATGAGGATATCTCTCATCGAATTTCAACGTAATAACGGCATATTTAAGATACATATAAGAATGAAAGAATTTCGGAAGTGGACATTATATGGGGGATATATTCTAGTACGGACCTATATTCTCAAAATGCAGCAGTTTTATCCGAGTAAAATTTTGGATCGGTACCATTATTTATAAGAGATTTATGAGTATGAAGTGATTTTCGGAAGAGGTCTTAATATGCGGGATACGGTCAAATATGGACCGACATTCACAAAATTTTGTGAAATTATGTTTGTGTATGTTTAAATAATATATATAAAGTTTTGAGATGTGGTCCAATGACTAATTATGGACCGACTTTCATAAAATTTAGTACAACAATTTATATACATATCTATAAGAATTATATGTGTCGAATTTTAGCCTGGTAACTATATTTGTACCAGATTTATACATACGTATTTAAGAGAATTTTAGATGTGGACTTTACATGGGGTCTATGGTCAAACATGGACCGAACAAGCTAAAATTTCGTTTTGCGATTTATTTTTGCATGAGACTTATTTTTGCTGAATTTTGTATTAATATTCCAATTTTACAGGCATTTATTAATCATTAAGCCATATTTCGGAAGGATATTTGTATGGGGGCTATGAGAAAACATGGACATATTTTTCCTATTTTCCTCACACTTTCTTCTTTTATTATAAAAATTGCATGTACTAAATTTCATGCCAATATCTGCAATATATTTAAAATTAGAAGAAAAATGTGTAATATCAAATTTTTATGTAGGTTGTTTCACATTTTGGTCCAGAACACTGGTTCTACTATACCGATTTTGCTAATTTTCAATACCAAATTGCTAAGGAGAATTATAAACGGGTTTTTGTAAACTCTGTTGATTTTGGTTGTGTCGTTTGGACGTGAGATTGTTTTACAGAGACAGATAAATGGGGATAACTCAATCGACTTGTAATTTTATAACGGTCTCAGATGAATATTTCTCAGTGTTACACATGGAATGACAAACTTATATACATATACCTTTATTCACCACTTATGGTGGTGGTGGTATAAAAAGAAAAAATTTTGCACACAAACATGGACTATGCATGCCCACTTGAACACGGCTGTCGATAATGAAATCACCATCGATGTTTTCTCAATAATTTCTCGGGTAAGACATTCGAAAACGGCTATCGAAATGTGCTCCTAGAGCTCACCTGTCGCTCAGTTTGTGAAAGCAAATCTTTCGATCTCGAAGTTTCACTTAAGATATCAATAGAGAGTATTTAGCAATATTAATTATGAATTAAAAAAAATATATTTTAAGTTCCTATCTCGAGTTTATAAAATATTTTTTATTGATATTGCAATCGTGTTCGTAAATGATACGTTTAACGATATCTAGACACATTCGCCAGAGATATTGTTAACAGTTTACATTCGATATTGCTAAAGATTCGTTGGTAATGCGATAGCAATACTTCGAGAATAAATATTTTGTTTCAATTCCATTTTATTCATATAAAAAAGGCTAGTATTACCGTAAAAACTTAACAATTTATTTCATTTTTATTCATTACATTTTATGTAAAAATATCTAATAATAAAAAATATTAATAAATGCATACATATGTAACATGATTGCATAATTTTAAGTGTGTAATGCCCTTTATATTTTTTCCATACCACGATACTAACGCTAGGGAAAATACACTTCCACTAACGAAGACAAATCGACTCACGATTCTGGGACCCTTTTATGAGGCTAGACTTAAGCAGTGTTGGGAGGTTCTTGACACGCACCCTCCCAAATAACATCACATAATTATTAAGCTAAGTATAGACGATATGTTGAATCAGCATATTTATGCTGAAAAATTTGTTACAAGTGCTTACATATCGTGTAAACGCAAAATTTTTTCAGCATACGTATGTTTAACAACATTTGCTAACACTTTTTTAACAATGCCAACAAACGTATGTTGGTGATTTTAGCATATCGTGTAAACAGCATATTATTAGTGTTTGACAATTTTCCTGCGAATGTTGACAGATATGTTATTTGTTGAAAAGCGTATGCAAGCTTTTCAGCATATGGCAAATTCATATGCATATGCGATAGTGTCTATGCGATCAGAGTTGTATTTTCTAATAAAGCTGATAAGAAAACAACAATGTCGGCTTCATTCATTTAAATCACAAATTATAATCTAAAGAACAGACGTTTAAAATAATTGAACACAAATATTTATTTGAATGTCGGAAAACTGCGTTTGTTTACATTAACAAAAACATATGTGTTTGCATCTTTTTTGTGTACTAGTGTGGCACCTATGACATACTTTGTTGCGATTTTTTTTTGAGTGTGATAGAAATCGGTCAGATTTTTCAGTGAATGAATCGTACGATTGTGTAGGATTGTGTATCACGACCTTTAAGCCCAGCCGCCGAATTTTTTTTTTATGTAAATACACTTCTTGTTGCATATGTACCTACAAACATACACACACAAGAACACAAAACGCAATATAGTGGCCGGCGTCATTGTTCAAATTAATCGACACAGGTCTCTGGAAATAACCATTAGTTGCATTACATATTTGCATATTTAGTGTATAATTTAGCTTGATTTTGTTGGTAAGTTCTGCAATATTTTATTATTTATTATACAGGCATGTTCTGCAAATCACTTTTTATCAAAGTGATTTAAAATCACATAAAAGGTGTTCTGTGCACATATGTTTGTGATTTTAAAACGTTAAGCTAGGTCACTAATGTTTTCAAATCACTTTGTTATTTTTTCGGCTATTACATGAATAACATTAAAATAAATTAATCAATATGTATTTTATTAATTTGCTTTTACAACAACACATTTTATTCAAAAAAACACCTAAAAATTAATAAAAAACTTGAGACACATTTATTTCCTTAAACAATTTATTTACTTTTGTGATTTTAGGCTTGTTTTTAGTTGTTAGCAGTTTCTTCCAATAACCAACCCTTGTATTTGACCTTTATCTATGTACTTACAATGCTTCGTTCATTGGATCTGATAAAACCCGTAAACAACGCTTTTTAATGCATTCATCTCTTAACTACTTTTTTTAACTCAATTAAATATATTAAAGAAGCTCCAGGCATTTTATTTTATATATGTACGTTTTATTGTTTCTAAAAAAAATATTTCAAAATAAACAAATCAGCTTACAATAACTTTCTTCCTCTCGTCGTTCTACCCATTTCTTTTGCTAAACTCTGCATCTTTTTGCTTTTAATTCCACTTTATCGTCATCCAAAATCAGCACTGTACAAACAATAGCTAGACCTATTTCCTCCCACGTCATCATTTATGTTTTTTTATTGATATTATTTTTATTATTTAATTTTATTTCAAAAATTACACATAAAATACAGAAGTTGAATAATAATTAAAAAATGTTGTCAAACTGAATAATTTCACAAACAAATGTTTATACGACTCAGCATATGTAGCATCACATACAAATCAACATATCGTATAAACACAAAAATCGTATGCTAACTCTTATGTTTACATTTCATTTGCTGACATCAAAAAATTTGCTACTTTCAACATATCATGTAAACGTCTAACATATGACATAGGAATTTGCTGCTAATTTTAATCATATAGCCGTCAGCATATATATGCTGATTCAACATATCGTGTAAACTTAGCTTTATATAGAGTCCCTATTTAAAAACTTAACACTATTTTCCATAGACATGGAATCACTAGCAATGAAATACTTTTATTATTCAGAAAAACTATTGAATTAGAAATCTACGAAACGGTATGCTAAATTCCTAAAATTTGAAAAATGGATAGATGTTTGGTCCCGTGCTCATAACCCTCCCACCGTGTTCCATTTGGCACGATATTTAATGAAACCCAAAAACAACACATTATCCTATCATTACCCTAAGGAAACCCTAAAATCTTATAACTTCAAAGTATTTTCTTCATGAATTCATAGAATTTTTCTAATTACGTAGTACTAAATATAGTTTATGACTTACCAAATACAATGTTGGTCAAAATTCAAGATATTTAACACTAATGAAGGTATTCATTTAGTCGGCACAGCCGAATATTGCACATCTAAATTGTTTTTTTTTTTTTTAATTATTATCTTTTGATAAGTTAAATGAAGTTTCGTTAAAATAAAAACTAACAATAAGAGTAATAATGTTATAATTTTAATAATATAATTTCAAAATGTATGAAATTCAAGTTCATAAAAAATAGAATACAGAAACCAATGTTCAAGTCGAATATTATCATAAAAGTAATGACAGTCCGATAAGATAATCTAACGAATAATAATCAATCGGAAACTCGATTTTAGTTTTTGGCAGGTTCCGTTAATATTTCTATAATTTTTTGACAAAAAGTACCAAAAAGGTATACAATTTTTAGGCATTAGAATTCGAATTTCAAATAAGTACCGAAAATATTTCTGCTATGTTTTTATACATTTTGATCCTAGAATTTGAATTTCCAAAAAGAACCAGACAGCTGTCCTCTCCTTTTTTAATTAAAAGCGCTAGTTTTTGGAATATACGAATTTTCTAAAATACCTTCCTAGTAGATCTATATGATGTAAAAGGAATCCATTACCCGAATTTCAAGTATCTAGCTTTAGCGGTTTGGGCTGTACCATAATGATCAGTTAGTCAGTCATGGTATTTTTTTATATATACATAGTCTATACTCCTTCCTTCAGAAATTATTCAAACAATATTTTAAATATTTATTTTTAAATTCCATAAAACTATCAATCTGTAAACGTAATTTTTAATATATTTTTTAATAATATTTAATAACCATAAATGCAATTTAGAAGGCTTTTGGTTATTAAATATTACGCTTACGAGGTCTGATTAAATATAACCATAATTTTCAAATTGTGTGAGTTGCGTATGATCGATTTTCGCATTTTTTTTCTGTTATGTTGGTACACATGTCTATTATATACGAGGTCTGATCAAAAAATAACCGTTATTTTAAATTTTTTCAAAAAGTATTTATTTATCAATAACTATCTTGTCCCCTTCAAAGTAATGCCAGCGTTTTTTACAATCCTTGAAACACTTCTGAAGCGCGCTTTTTAGTACCGCCAACAGCTCCTGTTTCGATTTTTCTTTTATCTCCTCAATCGTAGCAAAACACTTTCCTTTCATCAGTGTCTTCAGTTTTGGGAAGAGGAAAAAGTCAGCGAGGGCCAAGTTCAGTGAATACGGTGGTTGAGGCATGATAACGGTTTTGTTTTTGGCCAAAAACTCACGCACAAGCACCGATGTGTGCGCTGGGGCGTTATCATGGTGCAAAATCCATGATTTTCCACAATTCTGTGCGTTTCTGACGAATTGTAGAAATAAAATACTTTGTTTATACTTTAATTATAAAAGTTTGTAATTATATTATAAGCATTGAATAATTTGTAGAATATTTTTCTTTAATGTAAAATAAAAATGCGAACTTGAAACAATAATTACAATAGGTTATGGGCCATTGTTGTTTCATAAAAGGAGTTTATTAAGGATTACATTCAATAAAGGAATTCAAGAAATCAAGGGCTATTAATCAAGATGAGCGAAACAAGATATTATGGTATAGAAAAGCTAAATGAAGACAATTACTATAATTGGAAATTTAAGATGTAAGATGTATCTAATAAAGGAAGATCTGTGTCCATGATTCAAGAACCAATTCAGGACACATATAATTGGAGAAAGAAAGATTGTAATGTGAGGTTATATATTTGGAATTAAAATTTAAATGAACGACGGGAGCCATTAATTGCCACTAGCGGTCAGTCGGAGGGTGGATTCTTGTTCATGTTAAAATTTTCTCTCACATAGGGATTATTATACATAAATAATTTAATATAGACTCCCTGACTGAAATTACTAATTGAAAAACTCTTTTATTATCATCCCAAGATGTTGTTTGGGATAATCGCCTCTAAACCCTCCCATCCAATGATCTTATTGGCGAATATGACACTAAGATCCCTACTTAAATCCACACTTACTTTTTCATCTCATTGCGAAAACATTAAAAATAACTTAGAAATTCATAATTCACTTAAAATTTTATTCAACAAAATTGATGAAAACCATTATGTAGGTATGTAGGTAATAAAAAAAACATTCAACAAAATTTACATATAAATTGGGTTAAAGTAGCAAAAGAAAAAAAAACATTATTCTAATATTTAAGCAGAAAAAAAACTAATGATGGAAACTCAAATTTTAAAGAAAAATAATGCCTAGTAATTAACTATAGATAATTATACTTATAATATTTTATAATGAAATAATCGGTTATCTTAAGTTTCTAGATTTTTGTGACTATACTGTAGTAAAATAGAATAATCAAATCAGAGTATGCAATGTGTATCTTGTAATGATCATTTACAATGTTAAATGATCATTGTTTAACTTTGTTTTTTTTTTTTTTTTGTTTGTTGTTTTAGGATTTTTGATTTTGATGCGTTTTGCTTTTACATATCAATTTATGAACTACTTATGTCAACAAAAAAAAACGTGAGAAACCAAAGAATGTATTTTATTACTTGTTCTCTTTTTTTTTATTGCTTTGCTACTGATACAGTACTCCCTAGCAAATTAAGGCATGCGTAAAAGCAAATCTCAAAGATTTGATTGTTTTTAAATTACAGAAATTCTGATTTTGTTATTAAATTTACTAATAATGAATGCGAAACAAATTGTGCTAATTAATAAGATATTTAAAACAGAGAAAAAACTCACCAACTTAATTCTGGAAACGCTGAATGATGAGGCCTCGTCAGACTGCTTTTGTTGGATGTTTAGTTTGTTGTTACAGATATCTTATTTAGTTTGCCTGCCATTAATTATATTACACATATAATAAAAAGAACTTAATTAATAACTAATTCAACTGTGATAATTTATGTGCCATAAGTTAAATTTCTTTTTACCCTTAAGCCTGTTAAACTTTTTGGTTTTTAACTTCTGATATATTTATATTTAAATCGCATTTAAGTTCGGGGATTTAAATACATGTATACAATTGGTTAAGAAATAAAGGTAGTTTTATTTCTTAAAGGTAATTTAAATGGTTTGCACCATTTTGATTCTAGAAGAATATAGGGAAAAAAAATTTAACCAAGCACAATCTTACGTAAAATTTTAATAATTTTTAGACTCAAATTCTTCAATTCTTATGAAGAACTTAGATGGCTTTTGGAGGTTTTCCTAGTCGATGCCTGCGTCCCTGTTTTGGAAGCTGGCAGGTGTTTTAGAGCTCTTCTGAGACTGCTTAATATATGTTTGTTTTTTTTTAATTCTTTTTGGCTGATACGAAATAGCGAAGAACTTGACTTTAGGTGTTGTCTTGCCGGTGGATTTAAAATAATGATGATAAGCGGTAAACACAATTCTTGTGAGAGTGGTTTTTAGGTGTTATTAAATGTGAATTAAGTGCATACAGTGGTGGCTAACTAAACACCCCCGTACCTTGTGGATAGAAATTAGCTTGTGTGTTCGAGACTTTTTATAGGATTTTTCCACAATTTATCAACCTGTCTTCCAATAACCTCAAAGATTATGAAGGATGAAGGTTATGTCGAACCTTAAGATTTAGCAATAAGCTAATTTCTCCTTCGTTGTCTATTAGAAAAATTATAATATGTTAATTAATTACCTAGAAACCTTAAGTTTACTATATATACCTTTATGAAACTTTTAAATTAATTTTATATAAAATACAGTGTGTCCACTACAAAGGATATTATATATCTTTACCGATCGATGTGTTCACCTTGAGGTATAAAAATCGAAAGAATGTTAACACATTTGGTTACGAAAAACCATGCTTTAATTTTCGTTAATATTCGGAATTGTTAATGGCGTTTATAGGCGTTGATATTCGTTATAATACCTTGCCATATGTCAAAACAATTTGGCTGTTTTCAATGTGGCTAACTTGATTCTTTAAAGTAAATACAACAATGTGAGGTGAAATACAACTTACAAAGCCTTACTGTTAAAATTCAAAACGAAATTTTCAAAAAAATGAATTGAAGCAAAATTTTAATTTGAGTGAAAACAAGAAATAATACAAAAATATTTATGTGTTACAACATAAAATCTAACCATTTAAAATTAAATCTTTTTAAAAATAGTCGTCCATTACAAGATATGGAAACATTTGCAGTTTTAAGTTTATGTGTAGAAGATTCCCAACTTATTCATATTCGGAATGAAATCTTATCCAGAAATGGATGGAGTAAACTGCAAAACCAACATGAACGTGTTACATTAAGTTCAAAAGTGCACCTAATGCGAAAAATATGCAGCATGCGGTTAGGCGAAGGTGAGAATATGGAAATTCATATAATTTCTATGATGAAATTATTCGACAAACTCCGGAGACTCAGAAGATTGGCAAGTTTCAATGATCCTTAGCAGTTTACCAACAAGCTATGACGGTTTAATTACTGCTCTTGAGGTAAGACCAGATAAAGATTTCACAATGGAAACTGTTAAAGGAAAGTTATGAGAAGAATATTTTAAAAAATTGTCTCGTGATGGGTTGAATATTTCCGCTTTGAAGTCAAAGGTCGTGAGGAAACAAGAAAGCAAATCCTGTTTCTTTTGTAAGAAGCCTGGTCACCTTAAAAAAGATTGTCATAAATATCAAATGTGGTGTAAAAATAATAAAAAGACAGCAAATATTATTGAAGAAATAGAAGATAAAGGTGAAGATGAATTTGTTTTGATGACTAATTTGGAGAACGGGAATCAAGCTTCATGGATAATAGATTCGGGCGCAAGTTGCCATATTGCCCATCATAAAAAAATATTTAGTGAAATCAACTATAATGTTGCAAATGGAAACAGTTCTAAGGTTAAAGGTAAGGGGATGTGCAAAATCAAGATTGGAGATATGTCTTTAATTATGAATGATGTTTACTATGTTCCGGATTTCAATTCAAATTTATTATCAGTACTGTAAGTTTTATTAAAAATGAATGTATGTTAGAAAAGAATTATAAGAATATTAGTAAAGCATATCTTATAAATAGTATGTACACACTTAATGCAACTTCTGCAAAAGTTTTTTTCAGTTCAGTAGCTCGTTTCTGTATTTCCCGCATCGAAAAATTTCTCACATGAAGTGTGAAACAAAAAATTCCATCGTTTCTCGATTTGTGAGAAAAAAGTGTTTCTGAATTTGAATTCTAAAACGGACAACGCTGATTCTGTTTTTATTGGAATATTTCCAGTAATTAAGTGTCAAATGCAAACCAAACGTCAACGACGAAAAAAAATTTCATGCAGTCGTCGTTGAGCAAGCAATGCGAACAAATGCGAATGGTTGTTGTCATTTTTTTTTTTCAGAAACTTATTAAGAATTGTTGTTGCTTCTTGTTAAATGAAGCATAGCAAACACACGCGATTCAATTACAGTTGGACACGAAAAATAAAAAACTGCTTATTTTTGTTTTTTCTGAAAATAACTGAACTCCACTGCTTTATAATGTAAACAAATTTTATTTATTTATGTTTGTACATGCATTTAAAAATATCTATGTACCTACATATGTATGTATATATATATTTTGAATTGTGTGTTTATCGCACCAATTTGAAATGTGAATTTTTTTGACAGTTCTTGTGAGAATCTTTTCGCAAAATATTCTTGCAGAAACACTTTTTCTCGCATTCTTCCAATAATTGTTGTTAAACTATTTAAATGACAGATATTTCTCACAAAATCAAGTTACAGAAACACTTGTGTGAGAAGAACCATTTTTTGTTTCATTTTACACTGTTTTTGTTGCAATTCACTAATTCCATGCGAAAAATTTTACAATGCGAGTATACACTATTAGCATCGAGTTCTTGGTCATCATAATGAAGGAGGTATTAAACAATTATTAAAAGATGATTTAGCTACAGACATAAAAATAAATTAATGCAAAAATGATAAAGATACATGTGAAATTTGTCTACAAGGAAAATTTGCGAGAACTCCATTTCCGAAAGAAAGTTTTGCGAGGTCTACTAATTGTTTTGAACTTATTCATTCTGACGTATGTGGCGCTATATCTCCTGTAACTTGTAGTGGTTATAAATATTTTGCAACATTTATCGATGATCATAGCAGATATTGTTCAGTATATCTTTTAAAGACAAAAGGTGAAATTTATAGCAAATTAGTTGAATTTTGAAATTTAATAAAGAGTCAAGTTGGTCATTATCCGAAAGCTATAAGATCAGACAGAGGTGGAGAATATATGTGCAAAAAAGTTAAACAATTCTTATCAGAATGTGGAACTAAAATTCAATATAGCGTATAGTCCACAGCAAAATGGGGTCGCAGAAAGAAAGAATCGTACTTTAATAGAAATGGTGAAATGTATGTTGATTGATTCCAGTTTAAATAAACATTTTTGGGTTGAGGCTTTAATGATGGCATGTTATATTCAAAATTGTCTACCTTCAAGAAGTATATCAAAAACGCCTTTCGAAATGAGATATGGAAAGAAACCATCACTAAAAAACTTTCATACATTTGGATCCTTATGTTATGTACATGTTCCAAAAGCAATAAGGAAGAAGCTTGATTTAAAGGCGATTCGAAAAGTTTTTATTAGATATGATTTTAATTCAAAAGGATTCAGAATTTTAGATCCGAAAACTAATAAGGTACAGATTTCTCGTGATGTTGTTTTCATGGATTCTACAAATAATTGTAACAACAGTTTACATAATGAAATTCAAAATAATAATAAGGAAGTTGTTCATTTGCCTATGAGTATTACTCAAGATAATGAAGAACATTTAGAAAATATTGATGAAACCCAAAATGAAGTAGCAAATCCAGACGAGAACAATTATTTTGAAGATACTGATGACATTTCAGAAAATACGATAGTAAGTGTAGACAGTTTTACAACTGATCACCAAATTTTTATTTCTGAATGGTCTGGTACTGGAGAAACATTTAAAGATGCTATTCAAAGTTCTGATGCTGTTCAACGCGTGTCTAATAGAGTCAATAAAGGAGTACCTCCAAGTCGATTTTAAATCAATTCTGCCATTATATCACCAGATCCAAATAATTTCAACGAAGCCATTTCAATTAAGGAGGAGGAATCACAGTGGATTGGTGCTATGCAGCAGGAGTTTAAATCGATAAAAGAAAACAATACTTGGGTTCTTGTTGATCTTCCTCCAGATCGAAAAGCAATTGGTTGCAAATGGGTATATAAGAAAAAAACAAATGAAAAAGGAGAAATTGTAAGATTTAAAGCTAGACTTGTGGTTCAAGGATATACTCAGAAATTTGGTATTGATTATGATGCAGTTGTTAAGCAAACTACAACAAGGGAGAAAATGAATTTATATCATTTTAATGTGAAGACAGCATTCTTCAGCCTTCAAGTTTTATATCAAAAGAGTATTCAAATAAAGTTTGCTTACTTAAAAAGAGTTTATATGGTTTAAAACAAGCTGTTCGTGGAACCAATGTATTCATAAGGCATTAATCGAATTAAAATTTAGTCAAAGTTTAATGGATCCTTGTTTATATATAAGAAAATCAAAAGATAATGTAGATTATTTGTTGGTATATATTGATGATATGATTGTGCCAAGTAAAGATGTAAAATTAATTGAAGAAATGTTTAATATGTTAAGTTCAAAATTTACGTGTCTAATTTGGGACCAATTGAACACTCTCACGAAATAAAAGTTACAAAAGATGAAGAAGGTCATTATTTAATTAGTCAAGAACAATATATCAAGAAAATTATAAATGAATTTGAACTTAAAGACTCAAAATCTTCAGATATTCCATTAAGACCTTCATATAACAAAATTGGAGAATCAGAAATACTTTTAGATAATAAGCTGTATCAAAAGCTATTGGATCACTTCTTTATGTATCAGTAAATACAAGACCCGATATTACAGCAAGTATAGCAATATTAGCTCAAAAAACTCAAGCACCAACTAAAGAAGACTGGAATGAAGTAAAAAGAGTTATGAAGTATCTGAAAGGATCAGCAAAATTATCGTTAAGATTAAGTAGTGCATCAGAAAATAATCAGTTATATGGATATGTGGATGCAGACTGGGGTGAAAATAAAATTGATAGGAAATCGCATAGTGGTTACGCATTTTATTTAAATAGTGGAGTTGTTAGCTGGTCATGTCGAAAGCAAAGTTGTGTTTCACTCTCTACAGCTGAAGCCGAATTCATAGCATTGTCAGAAGCTTGTAAAGAAGCAAAGTGGATTCATGGACTACTTCAAGAAATGAATAAAGTAAATACACCAATTACAATCATGGAAGATAATCAGAGTTGCATTAAGATGGTTTAAAATGAAAAATGTAATGCTAGAACAAAACATGTTGACATAAAATATCATTTTGTAAAGTATTATTGTATTCAAAAGTTTATAAACCTTAAGTATTGTCCTACTGATATAATGATAGCAGATATTCTAACAAAATCACTTGCTAAAACACGATTGTTAATATTAAGAAAACTATTAGGACTTATATAATTTGTAAACAAAGAGGAGGAGTGTAGAAATAAAATACTTTGTTTATACTTTAATTATAAAATTTTGTAATTATATTATAAGCTCGGGCGACCAGGACGAGCATCGTCATTGACATCGGCCTTCCTTAAACCGGTTATACCACAATTGAACTTGTTGTGTAAAACGCCAAACGCCACAGTCAACATTCCAAATGTCCTTGCGCACTTAATTTAATTTTTTACAGAAAACTTAATACAGTTTCGTTGATCCATTTTTTCGAATAGTAAAAAATCGAAGAGCACACCAAAACACGACTAACCTTTTTATCTGTCAAAAACAAACTGACAATCCAAAATGACTGATATTACCAACATATATAACAGACATGTGTACCAACAAAACAGAAAAAATGCCAAAAACCGAAGAAATTTCACAATAACGATTATTTTTTGATCAGACCTCGTATGTTGGTAATATAATGAACTCTTTCTAATTATTATAAATAAAACAACTAAAATTGAGAATAACAAATATTAAAAAGGAAATATGTACATATATTCAATAATTAACATTCAAATTAATAAAGATAACTTGCTACCGTATAATAAAATACATAAAACAAGATTTATGAAAATCTGATTAACAAAATAAAACAAATAACTAATTAAAACTAAAGTTAAATTATTAGATAAATAAAAAAAAATTAGGTTGTACAACTTAAAAATACCGAATTTTAAAAAATGTTTAGTTTTTATTTTGAAACATTTATACAATATCAATGACCTTTTGAGCCAAGAACGAATCAAGCCAATTCCTGAAGCGTATCCCAGATAGAAGCTTCTATATCGATCAAAACAAATATTAGTAGCAAAATTTCCCAGTCACTAATTTCTAAACAGTTTTTAAAAACATGTGGCCGAGCGTTGTCATGATGGAAATATGTCTGGCCGTTTTGAATGAATCCTACTGATCGCAAACGTTTTGAAATAGCTGTTTGAGTAGCTAACAATGCAAGTTCTTGTTGAGTTCAACAACAATCATGGAGTAACGCCTCCAATTTGTGGTCTTCAAACTTTTTTGGCTGGCCTGGGCAATGTTTGCCTTCCGTGTCAAAATGACCACTTCTGAACTGCAAAACCCAACTCTCGCACGTTGAAACCGATGAAACACATAAGCTTTGGTGAGCAATCGGTACTATAACAGCACTTTTTGCAAATTTAAAAAATATAGCAAAACTTTCCGCATACGACGCTTTGTTGGCACAATATTCAACATTTTCGAAGTAAAAAAAGCTTTGCTGCTTAAACTATAATATTAAATAATTAAGTGAGGATAAATAAAAGATACATATAAAACCCTAAAAGTGATATATAAGTTACTAAAGAAACAAACTGCATTTAAAAGATACGTCATCTATTAGGAATCCGCAATTTTAAGTTATACATCCAAATATAAAATCTGTTTTTAGGCTTCTTGGAGCTTAGAACTGCTACGGCTAAAAACCTTTTTCAGAATTTTACTGGACCATTTCTTCTTCTTTTTGGTTTCACTGCATATTGAAGTCGTTGATGTATGCAATTGACCAGTAGAGTGGGCATTGCGTAATAAGACACCATCATTATGTTGAACATTGTTTCTGTGCGATCTCATTGTAAAATGTTTCAGATTGGGTCGTTCTTCTTTCAAAGGGGTTTCCTTATCGTCAGGAGGTATAATGCTAATGCTTGGAATTTCTGTAGGTGGGCTTGGCAAATTCAATAACCGGCACGCCGATGTATTTGATGTCTGTCTATTTGTAGTTGAATTCCTGTATAATAGAAAATAAAACAACATATAAACGTATGTATATAAATAGAATTAAGAAATCAATTTCAAATACTAAATATAAATGTAAATATATTTTTTGCGAGATATAATTTTGAAAATAAAACTTTCCCTTAAAAATGCAATTTTCTATTAAATATAGAATACCCCTTAATGGTGTTGTTGTAGCAGCATAATAATTTTACAATTAATATGGGGGTTCTGCTAAATCCAGTCCAAGGAATCGATTTATGGCCACACCACTGGATATGGCCATAGATAACGAAGTAGGACTAGTTTGACAATTAAATATGTGAGGCTGTCATGGGGATGTATGGACTAGAAAATCTTCTCGGTGTCTGCTATCGGCGGTGGGCGACAGGACACACAGCAGACGTCGTCCAAGTACGACATTCATGCGGTTCATTCCTGCTACCGTGGAATTAATGGCGTCTCTATGAATGTCGTTCAAAGCTGTCATATACGAGCTGCGATCTAGTGGATTCTTTTGACAGCTTTGAATATTAAAAATTAAGTCTTACCTCCTTCCGTCGACAGCCGATGTCATATACGCGCTGCGATCTAGTGGATCTTGTACAATCCTCTATATGCTCCTCATATTTATTTTACTACCCGTTACCTAGAATTGATGATACTCTGGACACGCTGGTAGGAACAAAATGGTTTTCTACGTTGGATTTGTAAAGTGGTTATTGACAACTAGAAATTTCGGACAAGGACAAAGAGAAAACTGCATTTTGTGCTGGTGATGGATTATGACAGTTTAATGTTATGTCATTTGGACTCTGTAATGCTCCAGCCATGTTCAAGCGTTTGATGGAACATGTGTTAAAATGCCTTCACTGGAAGACGTGCTTGGTGTACCTCGATGACATATTGTCATGGGAAAAACTTTTGATGAACACCTGAAAAATCTGCAAGAAGTCTTTAAACGTATATTAGCACCTGGCCTCAAACTTAGCATAAAAAAGTGTGCATTGTTCCAAAAGGAAGTCAAGTATTTGGGGCATCGCGTATCAGCAGATGAAGAACTGAAGACGTGAACTCCTAGCAGTAGTCGAGAGTGTGAAGCACTACCATAAGTATCTGTATGGACAGCACTTCCAACTGAGAACCGATCATTCTGCGCTGAGGTGGTTGCTGCAATTCAAGGAACCTTAAGGGCAATTGGCTCGTTGGATCGAACCGTTAAAGAATTATAATTTTAGCATTGACCACAGGAAAGGTGGAAAGCATGGCAATGCGGATGCGATCTCAAGACGCCCATGCAACATAGAATGTAAACAATATAAAACAAAAAGCCGAGGTAAAGGAAAGCGCCATCGATGGTCGCCTAACCCATATAGATTCCAGTGAATATTGATCTGCGGCGTAAAGAAGTGACCCCATTTTGGCAAAAATAATATCAGCTAAAGAAGAAGACAGAAAACCTACCCGCAATGAAATAGCTGCCGAAAGTCCCCTAATAAAGACATATTGGGCTCTATGGAATAGTCTACAGTTCGTTAATGGCTGTTCATACCACAAATGAGAGAGTGCATACGGCAAAATGGATACAAATCTTATTGAGGTGCCGGCCTCTAAAATAAATGAAATACTGAAAGAATTCCATGACGGTCCTAGTGGAGGCCATCTGGGTGTGACAAAAACCCAAGAAAAGTAAAAAACGGTTTTATTGAATCGGTTGTCAACAAGCAGTAATCGATTGGATAGCAAATGTCCACTAAGAAGAAGTGGGGAACAACTGCAGCAGTACAACTCTGGTGCACCATTTGCGCGAATTGTAATGGATGTGCAGGTCCTTTTCCTGTTAGTGATGACGGAAACCGTTACGTTCTAGTGGTTATGGATTATTTCAGCAAGTGGCCAGAGTTATATGCTATTCCTAACCAAGAAGCTAAAACAGTTGTAGATGAATTTGTGAACAACTAGATGTGCCGTTATTGTGTTCCATTGGAGTTACACTCTGACCAGGAAAGAAATTTTTAATCTGCAGTATTCAAGGAAATGTGTGATCCGCAATCTGATGGCATGGTCGAAAGATTTAATCGAACTCTGGAGGGATATTTGAGAAAAGTGGTCCGTGAACATCAAAAGAAAGGCATTTCCAAAGAGCAAGATGACCTTAACGAACTACATGAATTCGTGCGGACACGAATTTAAATGGCAAGCAACAAAATGAAAGCCAGATATCGTTGAAGGATTTGCTGAAGGCCAACTAGTACTACTAACCCACAACGAAAGAAAGGTTTGTCTCACAAAGTACAAACTCGCTAGGATGGACCATATTTGGTAATTAAAAATTAAACTACGTGGTCTATAGAATACAGAAATATAAGAGCCCGAGGACTATACTGAAAGTTGTATATCTAGAACGATTAGCGGGACGAACAGGCTTAAGCGGGGGAACGTGTTACGAAATTGTATTTCATTTTAAATTTAACGGTCGGTATCAACATACAGAATGTTTATGAACATACAACATCCTTATCAACTTGTTTAGCATTTTTAGAAATTTTAATTTAATTTTAATTCTGTTATAAACATAGCTGAGCAATATGGCAGCATTGAGTTTAAACGACTTTGGCTGAATATTCTAGACACGAACATTCTAGTATTTTAGCTGCGAACCATCTAGAAATTACGATTGGTGTATAAATAGACAACAGGGCCAATCAAGTTAATCAGTTAATTGTGAGTCATTGTTTTGTAAACATCAAAGTGTTCTAAAACTTTAAGTGTGTTCTTAAACCGTAATATAAGTGTGTAACAAAACAATGTATTCATTTTGTGTTTGTGTACATTTAAATAAATAAAAACTCGTTATATTTTTTTTAAACTACTTGACGCTTTTAACTTGCAATTAAAAAAGAATCCGTTTTATTTAAAAGAAATAAACCACCGTTTTAAAAGGGAAAAACGTAACAGTATTCTATGTAGTTCTAAAAATATTAACATTTTTTAATTCGTAACTTTTTGGTTCTATATTCTCAGTCTTAATATATTTCCATAAAAACTTCCAGCCACGAAAACTGTCATTCCTTAACGTTCCATTTTAACTTAAGATCAACAAAAAAGGGAAACAGATTTTTGTCTAATTTCTATAAAACATTTATCTGGTTTGGTTAATATCAGGCCTATTAACCACACCAAACCGTATTTTTTTTTCGGGATGCAATGATGACTCATGGAGTACGTGTGGATTGCGGTCTGACCAATAACTCATATTTTGCTTATTGACGAAGCCATTCAGCCAGAAATGAGCCTTATCTCTGAAGATAATTTTTCGATGAAAATCCGAATCATTTTCAAGTTGTTGCTCAGCCCAATTCACGAACATACGACGCTTCTGGTGGTCAAGCGGCTTCAGTTCTTGCGTCAATTTGATTTTGTAAGGCCAAGATCTTTTCGCAAAATTCGCCACAACGACGTCACAGAGATGCCCAACGCTTGGGAACAACGTGTAAGAGACACATTTGGGCTTTCTTCAACTGAAGCCTCAGCGGCAGCAATTTTCTCGACACTACGAGCACTTCTTAGTCTCACTGGCACAGGAACATTTTGTACTGTGCCTGTGGATTAAAATTTTTCCACTAGACGCTCAATTGTTGATCTGGTAGGACGATTATGACAACCATAAATTGGACGTAGCGCTCTTAACGTTTAGGTCTCTGACTCCGAATTTCAGTAGTAAATTTCAATAATTTCGACTCGTTGGCTCGTATATCTTTCCATCATGAAATGGCAAACCTTACTGAAGAGAAATGTCAAAAGAGCGGCAAAAAATATGGCGTCGTTTGCTGTCGCTATCGGTCTGCTTTTGTAGCGTTCCTGTTGAAAAACGCCTTACTTTAATTTGAAACTGTTTACCGGTTCAACCTATTTTATTAGTTTTTAGACACAAAGGTTAGCTAATATGTAGATAGTAATGACTTTTTGTGCCAAGTTTTCTCTAGTGTCCGCGTTTGAACCCTATCATGTTTTAATTGTTTTAAACGTTGGCCAAACACTTTATTCTAAATTTTCAATAAAAAACATTTCTGATCAACAGAAAAAAAACATGCCTTCCACAGACAGACAGATAGACGATGAAAACTAGATCGTTTCAAAATGTTTGAAACATTGCCTAAACATACGAGTATGTATTTAGAAACTGCCGTAATATAATTGTAAATGTAGTATTATGTATAAAAGTATGTTAATATAGTATTTACTTGCCTGTTAGTTTCATTTCTATAAAATGGCGTTGATAATGTTGTAATAGCAGCAGTAGTGACAGTAACGTTTTGTATAGAATTTGCCAATTTCGACCAAAAATTAAATAAACTCGATGTACCCGTGTTGTAACGCAAAAGTGTATATATTTTTAAAGTTCTTGGAATATCAACACTTTCTTCATATAGTAATGGCACAATTTTGCGTGTTTTATGCTCTATTAGAAAATGAGAAAAATTAAAGCATTAAACATGAATGCCTATAAACACATAAACTTATGCAAGTAGGTTAATAATATAATGAAATTTCCAACTTTGTATAAATATGATTTTAGCATCACTTGCATATTTACTTTTTTCTTGTTGCCAAAGTTACTATATACAGTTATGTGAAAAATAATAGGGGCAGTGCCCACCTAAACTTACAATTTATTTATAACCGAATAAAAAATCTAAAATTCTTTCATGTTTAAACGATTTCTTGAACAGTAGAAAAAAGATTAATGACAAAATTTTTGCTATTCCTATAATATACAGCTCAACCTTGGTATAACGAATCTTAAGGAGATTAAAAAAAAAAACGTTATATCGAATAATTCGTTACAATGAGGTTCGTTATATCGAGGTGAAGTTGCACTTCTATTCGTTATAACGAGGTAGTAAAAAATGTTATAGTGAACGATTTCCGCTAATAAATCAAAACAACTGCTGCAACAAGCGTACAAGCTCAATCAATTTTTCTTCGAATATTTCAGCCGTTAGTCTAATCTAGTCTAGTCTGCTGCAGACGTTGTCGTTGCAAACACAACATTTTGTGTGTATCTGTTTCATATAATTTGGATTAATTGATGGAAATCGTTATGCAAAGGTTGTAAGTTGTCAAAATTCGTTAAATAGAGGTAAATAATTCTTTCTATTTCGTTAGTCTACAGTGAATGAAAATTCGTTATAACGAGGCTATTGACAAATGTATTCGTAATAGAGAGGTTTATTTTGTATTAAATCTTATGGAGCGTTGTAGGGGATTTCCAACGCTCCATTCGTTATATTTTGATTTTTTATTATGATTTTGTATGAATTTATATAGTTTAATGTGTGAAAAAAATAGGGACACTTCATGAAATTTTAAAACTATAACTAACTTAATTAAAACTAACTAAATAATTATACTGAATATTGTTGCATAAAGCCTTAGAACTTTGTTGCGAATCATTTATTATCCAGAACAGCAGTACATTTTCTAGGCATAGAGTCGACCAAATTTTGACAAACATGTAGCGATATTGCTATTCTAAAACATTGATTTTGTTGTCCTGGAACCACTGTACTTTGCCGTATGCTTTGGGTTATTATCCCGCTGGAATATCCATTTGAGTGGCAAATTTTCTTCGACATACAGCCGATTTCATTACATTCTAGATACGATATATAGGACCCACAAAAAACAAGTTTACTTTTGTTTCATCGGACTACAGAATCTTGCGCCATTTTTCTTTAGGCCATTTAATATGATTTTTAGCAAACTCTATTCTTTGTTTTATATTCTTTTTGGATTACGAAGGCACTTTTCTTGCACTACGGGCTTTAACTTCCTCACCGATTGGTGTTTTTCGAATAGTTGATGCGTTTAGATGTGATAAATGAATCTTTTTTGCGCATCGAATAATAATTCTCTTTATAGTAGGTGTAATTTTTGTTGTTTTACCATGAATTTCATTTTTGGAAATCGATTTAATAGCATTACCGACCACCGAGCATTTGTGCAATTTTTCTGTACGAATGTCCGCTTTTACTTAGATTTTTAATATTCAGCCTTATTATGTGTCGTTTTCTTTTTACGACAACGACTCTTTCGTAATAGATTAAAGATAAAATTAAATTTTGCCTAAAAAATTACAAAATGCAATTTATTTAGCAATTAATGTAAAACTATGAATTTGTTTTACTCATTTACTTACAAAAAAAGTTTTTTTAATTTTTATCATTGTATTTTTACCAAAACGAAAAACTGTCATTATTTTTCACAGAAGAAATCGCTCACTTTACAAAGAAAATAATTTGTTATCAAAACGAAAGAAAAAGAAACACAAATTGTAATGGGATTTCTTAATGTAGTTTTCAATAATTGCAAAACAACTCTCACTTTTATCACTAATTCTTTTATTTTACATGAATTCATAAACACCAAGGACGGTGAATACAACTGTCCTTATTATTTTTCACATCACTGTATGTTTATATATTTTAGACCTGTACTTGAAAATTAGATTTGGAGGAATCTTGTACGGTCATAAATTTGATTAACGATGTTCAATCTTACAAGTGTTTTGTAACAGCAAAACCCCGTATAATATAAAATAAAAAAATAAAACTAAACTTCTATTGTGAAACACAAGAATTAAAACAAATTTTATTTATTGTCAAATATTTGCCGTGTGTGTCTGTACCTTAAAACTAACTGATGCAAAATTCAATTGATCTGAAATCGATTGAAATTGTGTAAGCAATGGTATTTTTTTAAATTTCTTCAAAAATGTTGTTATTTAATACTATTTTTTAAACATTTGAGAAAATTATCTGACTAGTTACGCATTCTTTTTTGCACTTTCTTTGGTATAATTTTCTCTAGAAGATAAGATCTGTTTCAATCGTTTGTAAAAAGTACCATTGTTTAATCAATTTTATACCATTCAATTGATTTCTGATTAGCTGCAAAATTTTCAGCAATTAGTTTTAGGTACCTAACGTACACGAGTTTTTTTCGCCTGTAAGAGTGGCCAATTTATCTAGAAATTGATGAAGAATCCGGTGGTACTTTTAGGCTCTCAAAAAAATCAATATTTTTGGATTTTTTTTTTTAGGTTTTCTATGATTTCTATCTTAAGCGTCACACACCAAATAGATATGTATAAAAAATCGCTAAAAATTCAAAAATATTTGAAATTCAAGCTCACCTTTTCGATTCTGAACACAAAATCATGATTCACGTTGATTTTTCATTTTTTTTTAAAGTGACTAGTTATTTTAAAATTTTAATATGAAAATATGTAAATTTTTGTTAAAAAAAGACTTGAACTTAGAGGTTACTTGCAAAGTAATAGGCTTGTAACAACGTATTTAAAAAACTGCAATTATAAGCGTTTTTAGGAAAAAAAAAAACTACATGTGACGCTCAAGATATTTTGTGACAATCAAGAGATTTTGTTGCACGTAAAGAAGAAATAATACCAAATTCAAAGTTTAACGAAAAAAGTTTATTCTTTTACAAAAAGTAAACAAAAAAAAAAAAAACAAAAATTTTCATACAAAACTAACATGTACATATTCTTTGATGACTTTAACAAAAATTAAAAAAGAAAATAATTCTTGAAGAAATTTATACACATATGTAAATATTTGACGCAAAACAATAACTTAATTTTAATTTCTAAATTTTCATTCGAATTCATATTCTGAATCTGTCTAAACTTAATGAAATGACAAGCAGCTTTGTTTTTTTTCATTCTCTTTCATACTTACCACTTTCGAATTAAGTTTGTGGCAAAAAAAGAATCAGTCCGTAACAATAAAAATGAAACTCAAATATACCACGATTATAACCAGTGTTGCCAGGACCAGAAGTGAAAAAAAGGCTAAATGGGCTTTAAAAAAAGGCTAGAAAAGGCTAAAAAAATTCAAAAAGGGCTAAGAAAAAGGCTAGATTATTTCAATTCAAATTTCATTTATTTATTAACAAATATGTACATATAAAAATAAAGGCTAAACTTAAAATATAACTTTTATTTAAGTAACAATAAACTTCACCGTTAATTATGTTTTATAAGAAAAAACATTTTTTATTAAAAACAAAAATTATTTGAAAAAAATAATGTAAATGTTTATGAAATGTAATAGCTGCCGGTATTGACCCTGCATTTGAACTACCTACGATTGTTGGTGATAGTTCTTATTCCAACAGCTATTGGATTTCATTAACACCTGAATATTTTTTTTTTTTTAATTTAAATAAGGCTAAATATATACATATAGAGCAAACTATATATATGTACATTTTTTTAATGTAAAAAATTCAAGTTTTTTGAATGACTTAAAATATATATAGAAAATAATATAATTAGGATTGATATTCTTTACTTTTATTTCATTTATGTATATCAAAAATATTGTCATGATTTAAAAATCAACCACGATCTACTAAAACTATTGATAATTAATTCATTCAGATGAGGAAATAACTATGCCCATTTCCTCGGTATCTGAATCAGAAATATCATTACAATATATATCGCGAGAGTCTAAGGAGATCGTCTTTAATTTCATAGTCATGATAACATTTTTGTAATTTTTTCATTGAGCAACGAATACACAACAAAGAATTAAGGATTTTTATGTTAATTTTATTTCTTTGTTTATTTTTAATTAGCTTCATGGTGCTAAAAAGCCTCTCAACTTCAGCATTGCTGAAAGGTAATATCAAATATGAGAAAACTAAATTCACTAAATCATTAAACGGATTTTCTTGCAGAGCGTCTTTAAAGTGCCGAACCTCAATCCAAAACTCAACAGTGGATTCTACGTTTGTCCAACTATAATTGAGGAGTTTTCGCCATTGCATTTCAATACGCGTTATTTCATCGGCCGTATATTTAATTTTTTAATTGCCGATATGGGAAAAAATATCGGGTGTCACAATTTTTAAAGAATTATCCACAGATAAAAAATCAATTATTTGTAAAGTAAATATATTCATAGGTAACCGCTGACGCAACTGTTCTATTAGTCTTACAATGAACTTTTTGCAATTTTGTCTTATTATACTTTCTGTTGATTTAGTAATATTGTCATTTCTTATTTTATCTTACGTACGTATTGTAATTTTTTTTAGCCTTAAAAAGGCTAAAATGAAATTGAAAAAAGGCTAAAAAAAGGCTAGAGGCTAAAAAGAAAAATTTGAGGCTAAGTGACGAAAAAAAAGGCTAGATCTAGCCTCAAAAAGGCTAAAATGGCAACACTGATTATAACTTTCATGGTGAAATCAATACAAGGTGACATCAAGATTACAACAATACAAAATCAACAGAAACAACATGGTATTTTTGTTTTTGCTTTCATGTTTGTAATGTCAAAAACAACTGACTATTGTTTACAAACATTCCTATAGAAAAAAAAATTAATACATACAATTTTTACTTTCAAGATGACCAAGTGTTTTTTATACAGTGGCGAGCACACATGGAAGATGTTTTATAACTATGACTTAAAAACCGAATAAACTCTCAAATTTTTAAAACTAATAATGGTTTTTATTTAAAATGGTAAATAAGTAAAACAAAAATGAAAATAAATTGAAATTCATTAATTATTTAAGCGAATGTAAAGTTTAGAGTAAATTTATGTGAAATGGCAATGTATCCACTTTTGCACGTTAAAGTTTGTTTAATCTGGCAGCAAGAATAAATGGACAGTTGTAGCAAATTTATGTCATAAGCACCGTTATTTGATATTTTTAAAAATATCAAAGCAACAGTAAATGTAATTTTTCATATTGTTCATAAATTTTTTTTGATAATTTTTAGCTTATCGCGTGCTTTTAATAAAAATTAAAAAATATCAGAATTTTTAGAAAACCAAGTGGTGAGTATTACAAATAATAATTACTCAGTCCGCGAAATTGCTAAGAAGTGGTGTTTACAAAAACTACGCAAATGCACACTTATTTTAATAGATTTTCTTTCGCTTTTAACTTTTGTAATAATTAAAGTTTGTACTTTCCTTATGTTATTTACTTCATTTAAATGCAAATTAAAAACTAGTAATATTACTTGATTTATAAAAAAAGTGATGCTCAATGCAAATTGTGGGGACTACCTTTCCTTGCAATGCCAAATTCGCACAAGTTAAGCTTTGACGACTATAACAAATCAAAACACAAGAAAGAAACGCAATAATTCGAAAACTGTTATTAAATGTTGCATATTTACTTTTTTCTTGATTTTATTTTATTTTGTTTACTAAAAATTGTAACGGGGGAGACAAGTTTTTGTATGGAAGCAGTCAGAGGAAGAAACAAAACACCATTCTGGGGGGGTTACTCTCTATTGCGATGCGATAAGCGTACAATTTAGCGCCTCTAGCGTACAATTTGTATGCTTATCGCATCGCATTTGCTTTCGCATCGCAATAGAGATAACAAAAACAAACATACAAGTTTGAGAATTATGTTTTTTTGTTACATATTCCTCGCTGATCACTCTCACATTTTTGTTTTTTTACCTAAAATAGTAGTGTAAAGTGCGGAGACACAAAAATTGCGTTTTTTTGTTGTTTAAATTGACCCACATACATACATATGTTCGGTTATACAATTCATGTACCGTCAAACAATGTGTCTATCTACTTTGTGTATTATTGTAGTATGCATTAAATCTACTTACGAATTTGAAGTGCTTGTGTATAGTTTACTAAAAACGTATTTTCTGGACTCTTCAGGAATTCTTCTGTTAAAATAACAATCAAATGTTTGCATCGTTCTTCGATCAATTGAGTTAGTGCAACATGCTCAAATTGAACTCCGCCTAATAAATCACGATCCTTCATGCAAAGCTATAAAACAATTATAAAGAAAACACAATAATAAAAAATACATAACAATAAAAAAGAAGTATGCATGTTATATTCGACTATACCGAGCACAATTCTTATACTTATGTACATATGTATGTATGTATGTATATTGATCTTTTACTTCTATTCGGAAAACCATACTCTTATGCTTGGTTTTCACTATGTCATTTTTGTTGTCAAACTGTCCACATTTCGCGCACATTTCTGAAAAACTGTTTTATACATATACTGGGTGTAGGGTATTATATGGTCGGGCTTGACCGACTATACTTTCTTACTTGTTAAAACATTTCAAATGTTATCTTCACAAAATAATCTTGAAATGTTTATACATATGCGAATAGGCTGATTCAAAATAAATTTTAATAATATTTATGATTTTTTGTAATTTCCCAAATAACTTTTTGGTTTATTTATGTGCATAAGTATGTATGAGACATAATATATGGTATAAAATATGTTTAAAAATGTTACACTTCTGACCTAAAAACAAACATTACATAGCACAAACAAGCATAGTTTTTTTCAACTTGGTGGACAACATTTGCCGCGTTATTGCCGATATACGGTCACATATGTTGGAAAAAGTCATCCATAATTGGGCCTCCAGATTAAACTACGTCCGAGACAGCCGTGGTGGTTATATGCCAGAGGTCATATTTAAATTTTAATGCCAGAAAATTATCTTTCGAATTAAGTAAATTTCAGGTCAATGTAAAAAAATCTTTTTTCTATTATTTAATTACAATTTATTCAGGTTCTATACATCTAAAAAACACCCTTTAAACATAAATACTGACAATTATAAGAGTTTGATGGACGTAAAACGGATGTTCGATGTAGTTCTTATATGGGGACAATGCGATATTTATGTAATTTATAATATAAATTTTATATTATTTCTACGTGTGTTGATTTTTTTCTGATTTCAATATTTTTAAAAGATTTATGTAAATACATACATACATATGTACGTATTAGGCCATTTCAAAATTGGCTTCCATATTGAACTATGACATGTGGTGCCAATGCGTTTCCCCAACACAGGCTCAATAAATATTTACCTTAAAATTATACTCCGGATTGTCTTCTAACTTTGTTAGCATTTCAGAAGCGTGATTCAAATCTGCATCAGCATAAAGTACAAAAGCATCATACATTTGAGGCGGCAATCCCTTCTGTGCACGTATCACATCAGATGTTGTTAAAATATTTGTATCAGAACCATGCCCAAAATCGTCATACGTCTTTACGGAATTCACATCAACATTATCATCAGAATTTAAATCTAAACACTGCTGTAGCTTTGCCTGATATGTTTTTGTATCTTCCACTGAAATATAAAAAAACAATTATAGTTATAGTTTATATTTTTACAAAAGAACACGAATCAACTGGGTACATTATGAATGGAGAAAGCTTTTGAATTGTACTACGAAAATAAAATAAAAATACATTTTGGTCCTTCACGATAACAATTTAGTAAAAACTTAAAATTAAATGTACATTACATTTTAAGATAACAAATTATACGTAATTTTTAGGTCAATTAATATCAAGTTTTGTGCCTGGAGTCGTAGGGACATGAGTTCATTTTATAAAAGAAGATATTTTCGACGTTCGCCAATGAATTTGCAATAAAAATGATTTCTACAACAACTTACGACTAAAAATTAATTAAAGTACAAAGCTTAAACGTTCTGAATAATATTTAGAGTGTTAACATTTAGTTTAGTTTAGTTTTAATTATACTCCGTTCATTACATTATCTACCATATATTTTGTTGTATAAAAATAAAAATTGTTTATATAAAAATACTTTATGTGATATGTTCCACAACTATTCAGATTTACAAAATTTTAACAGAAAAACAAAAAAGTTATAGGTATTAAAACGTTGAGTACGGGAACGATTTCCTGCAAGACTGAATAATATTGGAATAAAGTTAAAATTTTGATAATTGTTTTCCCTAAAGTGGTTCATAAATAAGTACTGCTGTCGGTTCTGCAAAGTATGTAATGCTATATAAGACAGAGCTTAATAAAGAATGAATGTATATTCGTGTTTTTCTATTTTTTTTTTTACTTTTGTTTATTAAAATTCTGTAACGTCTTGATTTTGTGAATGAAAACCCACCAATCAAATGAATTTAGTAATTTTCATGGTTAATTTTGTCCTGATTATATTTTTCAATAAAAATTTTGTGAAAAACGAGGAGATGATTGATAGTTTAGGTTAGATTGGAAAGAATATGCTCCATTGTCATTCCCTTCGAGTGTAGAGTAAGAGTGAAAACCAAGTGAGATGTGAAGAGATATACTGTAGGAATAATAAAGAAATACAAACTTTTTCGCATTTTTTTTCTTCTTTCAAAGCAACTAAACTAAAATTTAACATCCTGATTCCGCTTGTGAATTGCCGAGACACTTGTACATGTGTCTTTATAAGGAAGGGTAATGCCATAAAATCCGTTTAGTTTTCTAATGATTGATTTGTCCAATCCAAAAAACTATTGTTTATATCTCTATAGAAATGACAGATCGGTGGTTTCACCCTATCTACCTTCTCCTTTACGCTCACTGCAAGATCCCGTCGCGCGAGTTCATCTGCAATCTGCACAACCCAATAGTTTCAAGACTTCTCTATAATCACTTAACAGTTTGGATCCGACTATTTGTCTCTTTAAACTCTTGAAAGCTGTATGAATAGTTATCCCTTCTCCCTTAGTAATGCTAGTTATTACCAATTCCAAGGCTTTCAAGAAGTCTATATATTTTAATAAATCGTCAAATATGGATGGTGTGTGATAAAAAAAAATACAGACTATGTTCAAGACTAATGTTCTTTTTGCATTAATAAATTATGTTTTATGTGGAACATATTTTGCATTAACGTTAACAATGTTAATTTTAATTTAACATAAAAACACAGTGTAATATACTGAAGAACATTGATTAAACATACAGAGAGCGTCAAAAGAAAGTGGACACCTCATATTATTAAAAGGAAAGCTTAATTATATTGATCTATTAGGAAATTGCTGTACTTATTATTAAGTTATTTTAACTTTAACTTTATTTTTTAACTCATTATTTGTTAGTCTCTAAATTTAATTTCAACCTTCTTAAAATTTCAGCCTTGCATTGCACTTAAATTGTGTCAATCTAAATCAAAACTGCTACGCTTGCATTATTTTTTAGTAAACAAAAATCAAAATATACTTAGGTCAATCAACTTATTCTTTTTACATTACTTAGCACTATTTAATTAGGACATTTTATTAAAAAATATTTAAACTAAATTTATACGTATTTCAGCATTATTATGTACATATGTATGTCAATTAATTAAGTTATTGTTTTTAAAATTGTATAAAACAAAAATAGTGTTAATTTTGGCGAAATGTTTTAATTAAATTACACTAGAACTCCTAACTGTACATTTGGTTATCTTTGTGTAAGAAGACGAAATTTCAGTACAATCTATTGCGACTTGAATTAGCTGTCATCAGAACAAGTTACCGACATTCACGTATTATCGCCACCTACAATATGTCGTCGAAACAAGAGTTGATCAACCTCCAGAGTATCTTGGGTGAAAATATCCAGCAGATCATACGGAATTTCAAGAAGGACTCTGCTGCTAGAAAAATTAAGTCGTCCTATTACGAGGAACGCGTTCGTCGTCTATCAGACAAATGGGATGAGTTTAATAAGGCTGACGAGAGGTTGCGCGTTTCTACCAGTCCGAAATAAACTATTTCAAAACCAATTATTTTCAGCAGATTCGGTCATTGACCGAAGAATACAGTGAACTGTTCCAATCTGAACTAGTAAGAGAAGAAAAAAAAATTAACATGAGCCCAATGCATTCATCGACAGGTAGCAAGAATTATGGATCAACTGACGATTCTTCACCTGGGCTGATTGACAAGTTTACTGATCGGATGTCAGCTTTGGAGAGCTTCTTAGTTGGAATTTCAACAGTGACTAATAATGAACATCAACAATTTTACAATATCAGAATTGGGACCATAAACAAATTATGGAATCATATGATCAAGTATGGGATCTCTGCTCAAATCCTCTAACCAATGGTTTAAATCAAGAAGCTTATGAAAACCTAAGGGAGATGATTATTGAGGGTTTGACGGAGCTACAGGTAATGGCAAATCAATCAGCAAGGGCTAGTTCGGGAAGCCAACAGCCAATAGCGACATCATTGCCGCTGCCGAAGATTTCGATTCTCAAGTTTGATGGGGATTAAGCAAAGTACAAGCAATTTTACGACATGTTTCTCCATATGGTTCACCAGCAGTCAATACCTGATGTCCAAAATATGTGGTATCTTAAATCCAATCTGACAGGAAAAGCTGAAAAATTCATCAGCCATTTGTCAACTACAGAGGGCAATTATGACGATGCTACAAGAACGATACCACAACAAACAAGTTCTTGTAGCAACTCTGCAAGTTCAGTTGCCATCAAACTCGACTCGATTCGAGAGTGTCTGTTAGCATTAAACAACATAAATTTTGATAAAAAAGTTAGATCAAAGTTTGCATATGAGGTTCGAGCAGTCTCTTAGCCAACCGAAGGAGCTACCTACAGTTGGAGATCTTTTATCTTTCCTAGAACTACAGTCCATTACTCACAGGAGAAACTGACACATACTCAGAATAAAGCAACAGCAATCAGATGTAACTTCTGCACTAATGGAAACCAAGCCCTATACTATTGTAAAAAGTTTTTACGTTTCTCAGAAGTTGAAAGGTTACAATTCATGCAATCACAAAAACTATGCTTCCAACTCAACGGTGACATCCGCTTCTGCAGATGTCCCATCATCACAGAACGATTATGTAATACTTGCAACTGCAAGAGTAAAACTAACAGCATCTAACGGAAAGTCAGCCAAATTCCGCGTAGTTCTTGCTTCCGATTCGCAGATGAACCTGATTTCTGAGCACGTGGTCAGATGGTTGAATATGTGTAGTTCAAATGCTTCATTCTGTATTGACGGTGTAAAATTTCAATAAACGTGCAACAAAAAGAATAAACGTAAAACTACCATCGAGGAGCAATAAGTTTGAGACAAACTTGGAGACATTTGTCATCCCGACAAGCATTACTCCTCAGCCCAGTCAGCATATTAATATTTCTAAATCGCAAATACCAAACTTAGATTTGGCGAGCCCACTCTTCAATCAACCAGGAATATTTTTTTCCAATCTTGCTGAATACGTCATTTGGATGGATTATCAGCGGAAAAATGTCTTCAAGTCAAGGTGCAAATGACGTTGCAACTTGTGGCAGTTTTTGCTCCTAAAACAGATAATGAGTTATTAAATGACGTCATTGAAAGGTTGTGGAAAATGGAAGATGATGGATCAAATGAAAAAGGTCTTTCACAAGATAAGCAGCAATATGAATCATCACTTATTCAAAATACTCAAACAAACAATGAAGGACGTTTTATTGCCAACCTTTACCCTTTCGTCAAAACCCCTCTGCATTAGGGGATTCCAAGGCAACAGTATATAAACGGGTCCTTAGTCAATCAGTAGGAGTCAGTACATAAGTTTTATGCATGAATATTAACAAATGGGACACATGATCGAAATAGACATTAACTTAGTACCAGCTCCCAACCATTTCATTCAACATTATTGCGAAGTAAAATCAGATAGCACAACCACTAAGCTTCGACTCGTCTTTGACGCCTCTGCCAAAACACCATCCAGTTATTCACTAAATGACTTAATGTCCATTGTTCAAAGTGATATATTTTCGATGCTTATTCGTTTCCATCTACCAAAATTCGTTTTCATTACAGATATTGAAAAAATATCGACAAATCTTAGTACACCAAGATAAAAAAGATAACAAATTATCCTATGGAGAAATGATCCGTCTGCTCCCATTAAGTATTATGAACTCAATACTGGCACATATGGAACACGAGCTGCCCCATATTTGGCGACAAGATGCATTCAACAAATTGCCTTAGACAATAAAACTGA
Source organism: Bellardia bayeri (assembly GCA_950370525.1). Taxonomy (NCBI): domain Eukaryota; kingdom Metazoa; phylum Arthropoda; class Insecta; order Diptera; family Calliphoridae; genus Bellardia; species Bellardia bayeri. Next base: position 38,022,121 of record OX493268.1, on the reverse strand, counting down.
TTATCCATTATTCACTATGTGGACGATGGTCTTGGGGGATCAAACAGCTTAAGTACTGCAAATGAAAAACAACGACAGTTAGCATGCATACTGAAAAAACATAGTTTCAACTGTCGTAAATGGAGCGCAAATAATAAACAACTCCTTCAAAACATTCCACAAGATGATCGGGAATTAAATCTTGATTTTACCTGTACACAGAAGGAGTCTATTAAAACATTGGGTCTTGTTATGTCTTAATCTGGCATCATTAGATTATCTGAAGATCTGGCAACGCGAATTATGTTGCGCGTCATTATACATACACATTCTCTTTGTACAAGAACTATATTACTAATATCTAATTGTTTTTTAAATAAAGAAATATAACATTTGGTGTCAGAAGTAGGATCCAGTACATCAAAAATGCCGCTGGAATCTAGTGATATTCAGGCTCTGTCACAATTGTTGGCAGAGGCCTTACAGTCTGCCGCACAGACTACATCTCAACAGGGCGCAATACCCAGAGTCTCTGCACCGCCAGTTGTCATCCTATGATACAAAGCTGCGGATTACACTTCAGTCCAAGATTATTTTATGCGGTGTGAATGGTCCTTTCAATTAAGCCGAATTCCAGAGTTAGAGTATAAGACCTATATCCTGGTACATATGGGTGCAGAACTAAACAACGCCCTCAAAATCTTGGTAAGCCCCAAGACTCCAGATGAACTAACATATGCAGAAATAAAAACAACGCTTGTTACCATTTCGACAGAAAAAGAAATCAATATGCCGAAAGCGCCAAATTCCGTCAAATTGTGCAGAGAAAGGCGAAAGTGTGGCTGATTTCGCACTACGTTTAAGACAAGCTGCAACACATTGCAATTTTATGCTTGGAATCCAGAAGCATTTGTGATGAGATAATTGCTAGAGAACCTGCAGAATTTAAAAAAGCTTATGAGATAGCGCAAAGGTTGGAAGCATCTCACAAATCGTCTGTCGAAATGAAAAGCAATTCCCCTAATTCTAATCCTTTAATGGAAGCAACATTTAAAGTTGGGTATAAACCAAATAAACCGCAAGAAAGTCTACAAGTGATGCGTTCAAAAAAGCTAGATACTCACAGCGATCGTCAAAACAATTTTGGTAGCCACAAATGTTATGGGTGTGGGGGAAATCACAACAGAAACCAATGTAAATTCCGTAATGCTACATGCTACGCGTGTAATAAGACGGGTCACATTGCAAAAGTTTTCAAATCAAGAACAGCGCAAATCCAGGTTGAATAAAGTGAGTGGCCCTAGAACCGCAAAACACATGATAGTTACTGAATAATAAAAAAGTGGTGATGGACTTGGACATGCGGACTGATCAGCAGTTCAAAGTTTTTGCTGTAATTATCATTTTTTATTAATTTCTATTTATAGTTGTTTTTTTCCTTTTCTTCTTCAGTTTTTTCGTATTCATGTCAAGACTTCGTCTCGAAAACTTGAATACATTTGTTTTTTGTTTATTATGTTTTTGTCCACTTTCGTACAACATGTGCCCTAGCTATTTTTATAGAATAATTATTATTTCATAATCGAACTGTTAATTATTACTTCTTGATAATTTTAGTCAGGCTTAAGTTCATTAAATTGAATTTTCATTAAATTATTTTTACTGAAGTTCGAGACGAAGTCTTGAATACGAAAACTTCGAAGTGCCAGAACCAACACTGGTTAAAGGATTGATGTTTGTCTGTTGGCTGACCGGCACCGCAGTGGTGCAGGTGGTAGAACGCAAAGAATTCTGATGGGAGAAAGTGGGATTTCTCAAAACATATGTAAATTCAACAACCCAGGTTCGATCCCCAGTCAAGAAAAATTATTAAAAATTTTTAATAATAAATTTTTCAAGTTGTAATTCCTAACTTCTGTAAAAATAATTTAATGAAATTTAAATTTAATGAATTTAAGCCTGACTAAAATTATCAAGAAGTAATAATTACAATACTTTAATAAAACGCCAGTATAAATAAAGTTCTGAACATTAAGTTTTACTCTACAACAAATTAAATTGTGATCAGATAATGAACACTCAACCGAATCAATCAATAATGTACTTGTGAGATTTGTGAAAACATTGTCGATAGATCTTCCAGATATTGGACGTGTAATTAGAGTATGACAGTTTCTGAAATCGTAATGTGAAATTAGGTTTGTTAAATCCATAGATTCACTGGCATCAAGAAAATCAACATTCGAATCACCAAATATCAGGCAAGGATTACGTCCATATGAAGAAATAATGTTCTCAATTATGTTAAAAAAATTATATGGATTACATTTTTGAGATCTGTAAAAAGAAATTATTTTAAGTGGTGCCCCTCTTATTTTACAATTATTAAGTGAAATAACAATTGTGTCATAATAATGTTTACTTTCACAAACTTCCACGGTGAATTGAAGGTTTTCACGTAAAAAAATGGAGGTACCTCCAAAACCATCACTCCTACAACAATGTTTACAATTATATCCAGGAATACTATATATTTCTGCTATCTTTGAATCAAACCATGTTTCTTGTACAGCAATTATATTTGGTAGTTGGTGAAGCTTGGCTTGAATCTATTAAATTTATTTATTGATGAAATGCTTCTAATATTAATTGAAATAACGTTTAAATATAAATAATTAGTATTTTTTAAATGAGCACTAAAATTATAAAAATTGGAAAAATATTTATTATTGTTCATAAAAAGGCAAATAAAAATAGCTATTTAAATCAATAAAAATAATATAACTTAGAAATCTCACTTCTTTTCACATAGACACGTTCACCAAAAGTGTATACAGCACAATATCCAATAGATTTCAAAGTCTTGGCATAATTAAAGACTTGAAGGGTTTCCTTACTCAGGAAATCGTTAACGTAAACCGATTTCAATGACTCAGCCGCCTTTAACTTAGGTTTAGACTTCATAAGTTCATCTTTCGCAGCTTTGTTGTTAAATTTTATAACCATTGTTCTTTTATCAGTCTTATCATTTTTTCCTCTTTTCAAGAAAAACGCTTCATTGATATAATCCTTTTTTACTTCAATTCCAATCTTTTTTGAAATTTCCAGCATTGTATCAACAGCACTTGTTTCATTATTAACAACAACACCTCGAAGTATACAGTCATTTTTCACTCGGCTTTCATTTAAAATTTTTACTGAAGTTTTTAATATAGCAATTTCATTTTTTAAAGCACAATTTTCTTTTTGTATCAGTACAACTTTTTTGTTGTTTTCAGCAACACCTTTTAAAAGTTCATCATACTGGCGAGACATAAATTCTACAGCTTCTGTTATGGCAGTCAGCTGATCTAATTTCTCAAATTTTGTTTTGATCTCTTTTAACTCCGTCTTTACTAAATCATTACCACTGTCACAGAAATGGCAAATAAATTCTTCGCTTTTATGTTTTAGAAGATATTCTTAACGGCGTTTATCAATTTTCGTACATATGCAATGAAACGATTTGGAGCATTTATCACATTCTATATTATCCTCTTTTCCTTCATTAATTTCCATTTCACATTGACCACAGATTAATTTTGTGTTTACTATACTTCTACGACTTTTTGCAGCCATACTTTAATTAATTTTTAAAGGTTTTATGTTAATTTAAAGATATCTATAATTATTGTTCACAAATATCCACTTATTTAATTGTTTCAAATAAATAAAAATTTCACTTATTTTGTTTTTTTGCATTCAGTGCACAAGGGTTGCCAACTTATTCTTATTCTATGAGGGATTTTGGCCAAAGTGGCCAAATGGAGCAACGGCATGCATAACCACTATATAGCATATGTGCGCAATGGGAACAGCTATCAGATGATGGTTTTGGAATTCCAGAATTGAATTTGTGAAATTATTTACAAACAAATTGCTAAATATTTTTGTTAGCTACTGTATTTTTGAGTAGTGGCAAAATGCAGAAAAAATAGTTTTTGGTTGCAACTTCCATAAGATCGTGTCAAACATTTGGGAAAATTATAGTCACTTTCCATAATTGGATGCTCAAAAAGTCGTTACAAAATATAGATTGGTAAGTATTAGTATTAGGTGAACATATTTTGGTGTATAAATGATTTAATACAAATGATTGTTGTCGCATGGGGTAGCATGGTGGATGCGTTCTTGACTGGTATACGGTGAGTTCGAATTCAAATCTTGGTGTTTTTTTTTTCGATACAATATTTTTTAAATAATTTTTTCATTAACATTTAATATATTTTTTTTAATTAATAAGAAATTCTGTCATATTTTATTACTTTTTATATTCTTTAGGTCTAATTCCTAAAAATTAAAATAGTCTTATAACAGGTTTATAACACAAATTTCCATACAAAATTTGCTTTATGAACCTGTTATAAGTTTTTATGAATAAGGGGGAAACCTCCTCACTAGTTAAGTTAAGTCTGAAATAGAATGACTCTAAAAGTTGTAAGAAAAGTTCTTCTAGTTGTTGGGATAAGTAAATCCGAGCTTAGAGAAAAAAATTTTAAGATACTTTTTTTAGATTTTTTTTTTAAACTATATCATATTATTATTTATTAATTAAAAAGATAAAAAATGATTACAATATATATATATATACATATATATATATATGGTGCATTTCATGTCAAGTGACCCAATTTTAAAATCGATGTCTTCCGATTTGGATGAAATTTGCACCAAGGTTAGTACTATTGGATAGTAGGCTAGACACAAATTTTTAGCTCTATCATTCAAGAACTGCCGGAGTTAGAGGGGGTCAAAGTTGGACATTTTGGTCATGCAGGGTTTTTTTAAATGAGTGTAACTTTTCACCTATTGGTCTTAGCAAAAATTGTCCAAATTTTTAATTTTTAAAAAATTTTTTTTTTAATTTTTTTTAAATTTATTTTTTTTTTAATTTTTTTTTCAATTTCGGCCCTTTTTTTCAAAAGAAAGCTTATACAATTTACTTTAAGGCCCATATAGTCTCATAATGGGATGCGAGTGGGATATCTATCAAAAAAATTATTTTTTAACTCAAGAATAGGATTTTTCAACATTTGGCGCATGTATAATTTTTATTTTCCCTATTTTTTTTATTTTTTTTTTCAAAATGGAGTTTTTTTTTATTTTTCTCAAAAGTAACTTTATACCATTTCCTTTAAGAGCTTTGTGGTCACTTAATGGGATGTAAGTGGGGTATCTATAAAAGAATTGCAACTCAAAGAAGAAATTTTTACCATATGCACTATTTTCATTTTATTTCCTATTTATTACTTATAATACTAAATTACAATAGTAATAATAAATAATTTAATAAAATTAGTATATAAATTTTGAAATTACCAATCTTTCTTCCTTCCTTCCTTCTTATTGCCTTTATTTTTAGATTTTTTTGCCAATCCTTTCTTGGAGTTACTAGGTTCAGCTGCAGATTTTGCTGATGCTGTCTTTTTTGGCTTAGGAAAGAAATCGCATTGAGTAGATGCCGAAAACTTTTTCAACTGGAGTCTTCCATCGATAAGTGGTATAAAAGCATGGTATTGAGATGTGCCATCAATTGTTACAGCAGCGTCGAATCTGCACTTCAATGTTTTTAATGTTTCCTCATGATCAGCTTTGCTACTAAAAACTACTTTAGTTTCTTTACAATGCTTCTTTGCCCATCAGAATAAAGCGTTCGCATCTAAGATACGATCTTGATGAGAGCACTGCAGACTATACCTCGCTGCATTTCTTTTGATATTTGCCATCACATGCTCCAATGCCATCACATGCTCCTTTGCCATGTGCAGTTGGATAAATATGCCATTCAGCTGGAATTCCAAAATCTTTTTCGTGAGATGTAAGATTTGCGAAGCTATTTTTGTTTTTAAAATGTTGACGAGCTCCGTCCGAAACGTAGTATACCTTCTCCACTATAAATTTAGATTTTAGATAATTTAGAATTATCTTCTGGTATTCATAAACTGTAGCGGTATCATGTTTTAAATCATCGGATATGATTGCCATACTTTTGTGCTCCAGTTTTTCATCTTCTATGTAGTAAATAACAACTGTGAATATAGTTGCTTGGTCATTATTGAAGTGGAATCCTTGTATGGCATCCTGAATAATATATTTATAGTTCTCTGCGAAGTCAAATCATTCACAATGACCATTGCTGTTTGACTAAAAAGTCATGGATGCTCAAATGTAGCAAACCTTTGCATATTTCTTCCACAAAATCATCCACATTAAAATTACTGTTTTTAAGGTACATCTTTCAGTCTGCAGCCAAGATTCAAATTTTATCTCACATGCTCGATCAAAAGAGTTCATTAAATTCTCCTTAATGAATGTGGTATTCGGGCAATTTGAACATTCGGCCAAGTGGCAACAAGTTGTTACATAAGGACACATAGTTAATTTAAGGCAATCACGGTAATCGTGCAAATCTTCTGAGGAATCATCTGTCAAATACTTTAAGTTGATTTCCTTCAACATTAGTTTAACATTTTCATGGTAAATGCAAACGCATACTGTGTGTGTTCCGCTGCTTCCTGCCAAAACGCAATGCTTTGGCCTCATTTGGGTAAATTTTGTAAATCCAATTTTGACGTCCTTGTGTTCAGATTGAAATGTTGCATATAACTCGTTCAGGTTACAGAGAACCATCCTCTTCTGCATTTGGACCTTCTGGCCATCGATTCGAAAGACACCCAGTCTATCATTCCTGGCATCATTCGACTCATATCATCTCGCTGATAAAATTGAGTTACTAGAGCTTCAGTTTCGCACGCTAAAGGTTTTCCCTTCTTCTCGTTTGGAAGTGTGTGAATCTTTCATTCCTGGCATCATTCGACTCATACCATCTCGCTGATAAAATTGAGTTACTAGAGCTTCAGTTTCGCACGCTAAAGGTTTTCCCTTCTTCTCGTTTGGAAGTGTGTGAATCCCATGCTCAGCAACCAAGTTTTTAACAATTCTTGCTTTTCGTTGAGACGTTCCAAATTCGGTCATTATTTTTGAACAACTCCATGACGATGGGACAAGAGTAAGAAGTTGAATTCTTTCAGATGTACTCTGTGACGATTTGTACTTCTTTTTTATTTGTTCAAAAACTTCTACTGCATCCTTATGATGTCGATTTTGGCACTCATTTTTAGGTCTTCTAAGTTTGTCTGAGAAGTTAGAACAACCATCATCTCCTGCAGAACTGTCATCGTTTTAAAAATTGATTTTGTTCTCATCTGGAATAACCGGTAATGTGTCCAACTTTCCCATCATTTTCCTGCACGATCCACAAATTAGCAAACGTTTTGAAAGCGTTGGGAATTTTTGCAATAAGTTGTCGGAAATATATCGCATATCTGATGATCTGTGCTAAGTAATTAGTAAATAACGCACGTCCAAACTTTAACACTGTTTGTAAAAAACTAATTTCCGAATGTCCTTAGAATGAAAATAAATACTTTTTTAAGATCATTTAGGTAATACGTTTTTATGAAAGAGTCTAAAATCCTTTATTGTATATGTATAATGGCAAATAAACAAAGTACAAATCAGGTAGCATTATAATAAAGTACCTGTTAACTTCGACCTACGTAGTTTTCCACTTGATTCAAAAAGGGTCTCAGGGGTACCTGTTGCTTTGATAATAAAAATTGCATTCAATATTACGTGCGCTCTAACCTACCTATAGAATTGACAAAAAAGCCTCAATGAAAAGATGTGTGACTTAGAAAATTGCAGGTAGAAATTAATAGCGGTTGGTCTCACACAGCACCATTTCACGGGCGTTTCTAGGCTATTATTGGAGTTTTTATTTTTATCATTTTAATAAAACTTACACACAAATAGGAAAAAAAAAATGAAAATAGTGCATATGGTAAAAATTTAAATAATTTCTTCTTTAAGTTGGAAATTTTTTTATAGATACCCCACTTACATCCCATTAAGTGACCACAAAGCTCTTAAAGGAAATGGTATAAAGTTACTTTTGACTCCATTTGAAAAAAAAAATAAAAAAAATTAGGGAAAATAAAAATTATACATGCGCCAAATGTTGAAAAATCCTATTCTTGAGTTAAAAAATAATTTTTTTGATAGATATCCCACTCGCATCCCATTATGGGACTATATGGGCCTTAAAGTAAATTGTATAAGCTTTCTTTTGAGAAAAAAAAAAAAGGGCCGAAATTGAAAAAAATTTAAAAAAAAATAAATTTAAAAAAAAAATTTTTTAAAAATTAAAAAAAAATATTTTTGGAATGATTGAAGAAATAGCTATATAAAGTCCTTTGGACAATTTTTGCTAGGACCAATAGGTGAAAAGTTACACTCATTTAAAAAAAACCCTGCATGACCAAAATGTCCAACTTTGACCCCCTCTAACCCCGGCAGTTCTTGAATGATAGAGCTAAAAATTTGTGTCTAGCCTACTATCCAATAGTACTAACCTTGGTGCAAATTTCATCCAAATCGGAAGACATCGATTTTAAAATTGGGTCACTTGACATGAAATGCACCATATATATTGTGATTAACTAAATATTTGTACATATTTTTAAATGTTTTTATACTAATAGTAATTGCTTTTAGCTTTGTACTTAAATATATATTAACTTAACTTTTATATATTTTTATTAAAAGATTATTAGGATTTAAAATGAAAAAATTACTTTTGGCAAATAAAGCACATAAATGGCTCAGAAATTTTAATTTCTTTTAAATATTGTAGACAGTTTTGATCAACTCCTCTTGTACATTTTATGCACTTAACAACAGCCTGCAATTTTCAATTTTCGCAATGCATGCAATTAAATTTATTTTCTCCATATTGGATTAGATCACTTTTTATTGTTGTTCGGTATTTGTCAGGATTGTATAAAGTTTCAAGTGATTTGTTTGTTAAAAGAGCTTCCATTAACTGAAGACACAAAATTCCACAGTTGTAACACAGAAAAAAATAAAAATGAGTTTCAATTAAAATATTTGTGGAATCAATTAAAAATTTAATTGAAATCGGACCTGTAAACAAAATGATAGTATCAATTAAAAAAAATGTGAGATTTAATTGAAAATATCAGAAAAAGTAATTGAATCAATTAAAATTTAAATTGAAAATTATTTTAAAATCAATTAAAGGTTTAATTGATAAAAAACATGATTTTTTTCTGTGTAAGAATCATTTTGTTTATAATGATTTACTATCTTATATAAGTCCATTATTTACTATCATCAACGCATTGTACAAATGTTTCAAACTTTTTTTTTGGTTTCATCTATTGTTGCCTTCATAGGATCGATGTAATAAAATTCTTTTAGATGGAAATTGATGCACACGAAGGTAAAGTGGTTAATTGTGTGAATAGGTATAAAAACCATTTTTTTGCCACTTACGTTTGGTATATTTTTTATATTTCTAACTGACTTGTTATTAAATATCTCTATGCCAATTTCGTGTCAAATATTGTATGTTTATAAAAAATGATATTTGCGTACAAATCAATAATCGTATTATATATATCCCTCCTGGGATTTAATGACTGGAAGTCATGTAGGCAAATTGATCTGGAGAATGCAGGTATTCCTTTATTAAGTTTTTTAAAAATTTTGTCATAATCATATAAAATAAACCTAATAGATTTGTATTTGCTTAAAAGTATTTTTTTTTTTTTGAGAATAGGTGTCGATTAATTTTTGATTATTTAGAAAATACTTCTCAGTTTCTAATAATTTTACATTAACATTTTCTTTAATTTTTTTTTTGGGGTAGTTTTCCAGAAATCGTCATTCAGATTTAAATTTTCAATTTCTTTTATTTTGGCCTGTATATATACATTTGAAGATCTTATATAGGCACTAGGTCTCAGGTGACGTTTACTATTTAATGTAATATATTTATTCATATTAAAGTAGCTCTCAACTGGTGCGTTTGAAATTCGGGTATTACTGCTTAATTCTATTCTGAAACCCATAATATTCGTCCAAAAAACAGCATATGGTACATACTTTTTTAAAATTATATTTAAGTATTTTTCATTTTGGAGACAGTTGGTCATTTGAATATTTCCGTTATCAAATTTCAAAGAGTGTTTAATATCCAGAGCTTTTTGATAAAATGGGCTGTTTTGATATTGAAGGACGTTCTCCATTAAATTTTTTTTTGAATTCGGAGCGAGAATTATTATCTGTATCGGAATGCGTTGGCAGTAATTCAAAATAAGACTTTGCTTCGTATATGATTTGATTTTCATTAGGAGATTGAAGAACTATAAGTACATTTGAAAACCATTCACAAAATTCTCTTATATCACAGATATTAATCCCTCTGATTATAATTATTTTCAAAAAATCTGCTTGAATATCATCATCTGCACATTCCGCTATATCATTTAAGCATATTTTCAAAAAATGACAACAACAAATTTGAACTATTACCATATTATGTTTCATTTTTTCCTTTTTTGTTCAAAATGTTGAAGCATTTAGTAATATATATGGTAACAGATTTCATATTATTTAATATTTTAATTGCTGCATTTATAAGGGCCCAGCTCCAATCAGTGCATATACGTTTACATAAAGGCCATTTAATTTTATTTTGAAGACAGTAAACTTTTACATCCATCAAAAACTTCCGGATGTCTTCTTCAAAGTGTCGTGCCAATAATGCCTCCGCTATTGGAATTACAATACCTTTTTTGTCACTGTCCGAAACGTGCATGACCATACTGTATAGAAACACTCTTTTCGAATCATTGTCAAATTTCTTAACAACACCACCAGTAGCGTCCACAAAAAGGGTGCTTCTGCTCCTTCACATTACCTGTCCTGAATATTTCTTTGTTAACCTTAATTGTTCTTCCGAAAAAAGGTATATTTCCTGCGGTTTGAAACTCTTTGTATAAAATGTTTCCACTCTTTGGCTCTCTGCATAACTAGAAAAACTATAATCTACAACATTCTACTGTATTTTGGAACATAACTAGTGACAAAGAATATAAAAAGTAATAAAATATGACAGAATTTCTTATTAATTAAAAAAAAAATATTAAATGTTAATGAAAAAATTATTTAACAAATATTGTATCGAAAAAAAAACACCAAGATTTGAATTCGAACTCACCGTATACCAGTCAAGAACGCATCCACCATGCTACCCCATGCGACAACAATCATTTGTATTAAATCATTTATACACCAAAATATGTTCACCTAATACTAATACTTACTAATCTATATTTTGTAACGACTTTTTGAGCATCCAATTATGGAAAGTGACTATAATTTTCCCAAATGTTTGATACGATCTTATGGAAGTTGCAACCAAAAACTATTTTTTCTGCATTTTGCCACTACTCAAAAATACAGTAGCTAACAAAAATATTATATCAAACTCGTATAGCAATTTGTTTGTAAATAATTTCACAAATTCAATTCTGGAATTCCAAAAACATCATCTGATAGCTGTTCCCATTGCGCACATATCCTATATAGTGGTTATGCATGCCGTTGCTCCATTTGGCCACTTTGGCCAAAATCCCTCATAGAAGTCCAAAATTGTTTAAGTGAATTTTCAAAAGTTTGTAAAAAATTTCACAAATTCAATTCTGGAATTCCAAAAACAGCATCTGATAGCTGTTTCTATTGCACACGTATCCTATATAGTGGTTATGCATGCCTTTGCTCCATTTGACCACTTTGGGTAAAATCCCTCATAAAAGTCCAAAAATTGTTTAACTGAATTTTTAAAAGTTTGTAAAAAATTTCACAAATTCAATTCTGGAATTCCAAAACCATCATCTGATAGCATTGCGCACATATCCTATATAGTAGTTATGCATGCCTTTGCTCCATTTGGCCAAAATCCCTCATAGAAGTTCAAAATTGTTTAAGAAGAACTTCATAATTATATCTAGTTTTAAGTAAATTGTTTTTTATAACCATTTAAAATTTCATGCCCAATTTAAAATCAATTTTTTTATTAAATTGTTTTTTTGGTCATAACATATTTAAAATTTATTTTAATTTGTATTTTATATTTAAATACGTTTGTCATTAGTCGTTACGTCAAAACATATTTAACTTCACACTTAAATATGTTTTACGTAAGTCGTTACGTCACAACATATTTAACTCGGCATATTTATCTTCACACACATGGAAAAACATACACCTGGGTTCTACATTTGTAAAATTAAGTGGAAGTGAAATTTTCAATAAGTTTGTGTTTTCATGTAAGTGAACATGACTTGAAAAGTAAAATATAATTTCCAGTTTGGTTCATCGTAGAAGAAAAGTTTCAGTCGTTTTCTAGAACGCCGTTAAATTGTCTTTGTGGAATTGAAAACGATTTTAGTTTCACTTCGTAGTGGAATATAGAACCAAGGCGATAAGCAGGTGTGATAGCAAAAATTATGAATCGTATATAAAATGGAAATTTTGACACACATACGGAATTACATATGGGTAAGAAAAGTGACAGTACATATGTAAAATACATCCCGTCTGATAGCACCTTGTTAAAGCCTGGTGTTGCGTTTTCGCATCACACATATTATTAATAATTAAAAATCTAGTCAATGGAAAGAAAGTGTAATGCCTTATTTCAAATTAATTTTAATTGGTGGCGTAGCAACGCGCGTAGGGTACAAAAATATTTTCAAACAAATAATCATTACATAGATAAAAACTTAAATTTAATACAAAATTTAATAACATTACATGATCTACTATTCTATTAAATTATTTATTCTTTCAAAATAGACTATTCTAACTAGATGAATCTTCTGTGTATTAAAGAAATCTAACAAAATAAAATTCTTCAAATGATCCTGCAATTCATTAAGTTTATTAAGTATATGAGTGCTGCTAAAATATGTTAGGAACCAATATTGGGGAAGACATTTGAATACACGGATCATTTGGAACTTGCGCTTGACGATCTCATTGCAGGCATTTTAAAAATGGTATTATATTAGTCAAGTTAACATTAGTTTTTTTTATATAGTATCACATTAATTAATCGTTGGATTAATCTGATGATGTGTGTGATAGGGTATATAAATGTCTGCGGGAGGTTGAAATGATATTCCAGCCAAGGAAGCATAAGGCCTCGCTTTCGAAAGAATTTAATCCACTAAACCTGAACTAAATTCTTCTTCGGTGGTTCTCTGACATCATGGCTTAAAAACATTGTTGTCATTATGTGCAATAATGTAACTCAATAAATGTCAATCAAGAAAAATATTGGTAAAAAGTTTAATTTCTAAAAAATCATTTTGTAGATTTAAAACTTTGCTTCTTACAGCTCACGTTATAACTTTAAAGGCTATTGGACATCAATGATATTCAAGTTATGATACGCACTATCTATTGGGCATCCGCTGGACGATCTCAAATGTTTTCAAATGCAATATGTACGAACAACAATAATACATAATTTGTAAATTTCGTAATTCAAGATTCAGCATTTGTAATATACATATTAATAATGTTGGAATCAGCCTACATCATGCTGTAAGGTGTATTTATTTTACACAATAATTAAAATTTCTATAATAAACATTTTAAAATAATTTATGTAGTTGTTTTGTTATTTCCACATTTTTTTTCGCTAACGAAGTAGCGGGTTCCATGCTGGTATATTATAAATTACACAAGTTGTGTTTAAAATTATATTTGTAATTTCTTATTTATTTTTATTATACATATGTTATATTTGATCAATTGTAATAATCTGTAATCTGGCAGCACCAAACCCTTGGTTGTAATAACATTTGTTTGCAAAAATGCAACCAAGTGCATCATTGCTGGCAGCCTTGCGTTGGAGGTGCAGCGAGTGATTTCCGGCAAGTTAGTTTTTTATTAAGACATGTGATTTAGTGAAGCGTAGTAATACTTTTGTAATTTTTTAAAGAAAAAGAGCTGAATAAAACTCAATAAAGCCATTACAAAATCAGGTGTGGGGTACAACTTCCGCATCTATATAAAACTTAACAAAATATAAAAGTATTAACCAGCTATCAAACGATAAAAATGTATTTGCGTCCGAGTCGCCCCGTGCTTATGACTGCATCTGCATCGATGAACACGAATTGGTCGACATTATAATCGACGGCATACCTGATGTCAGTAATGCAATAAGCTATTTATAATGTGTGTGAAGATAAATTTAAATTTAACTAGACACAGACAAAAACCGCAATATTTAGCCAAGCCCATTTTGCACTTAACAGAGCACTGTTATACACTTAACAGCCATCATACTTGAATTCTGATACACAAATCTTTATATATAATGTCTGAAATTATTTCAGAATTAGGAAAAATTACATATTAAGAAATAGATATGGTATGGAAAAAGACCACTGAATGGAACTATGATAGTGAGATATCTGAAATAATTTTGGGATTCCAGAAAATTTGAGTTTTATGCAAAAATAAATCTTGAGAGGATTTTTGGCCATTGTGGAAATTAGGAAAAGGGCTCGGGTATGACACTATATGGAAATGGTGGTTCTATGGTCACTTTATACAACTGTAATAGTGGGATATCTGAAATAATTTTGGGATTCCAGAAAATTAGAATTTTGTGCAAAAATAAATCTGGAGAGGATTTGTGGCCATTGTGGAAATTAGGAAGAAGGCTCGGATATGACACTATATGGAAATGGTGGTCCTATGGCCACTTTATACAACTGTAATAGTGGGATATCTGAAATAATATCTGAAATAATCTAACAGCTACAAAATCCAGTAGCTTAATTGCCGTATAACCGATACTAATACGATTTCTGGATTAAAATTTCTGTTCCATGTAAAAGTTGGTTCGATATCGATATTAATTAGACATTTTTGTGGGTTTATTTGCTTTTTGGAAATGGTTCTTATATGGCAGCTATGACAAATTATGGGCCGATCTTCTTAAATTTTGGAACAGTTATTTTCATGCATATGAGGATTTTTCACTTCGAATTTCAACATAATAACGGTATATTTAAGATATATATTAGTATTAACGTTGATTTGATTTTGACAAATATGGACTGATAGTCTCAAAATCCAGCAGTTTGATTTAGGCATGTATGTGAATGATCCGTGTAAAATTTTTGCATAAAACTTATTTTTGCTGAATATTCCAATTTTATAGGAATTTATGTATAATTGAGCAATATTTCGGGAAGATTTTTGTATGGGGGCTATGAGAAATCATGGACCGATTCATACTATTTTCCGCACACTATACAAAATTTCATGGTATTATCTGCAATATACTTCAAAATATTGCAATAAAATGGACAAAAAATATCAAATTTGTATGGAGGTTGTCTCACATATCGGTCCATAACTCTGGTTGGCCTAAACCGATTTTGCTGATTTTAAATAGCAAACTTCACGAAAGCATTTCTGACAGAATTATTGAAAATTTGGATCCCGAAGATATCTGGGGACTTCAAAAACCTGATTTCAACATCCATACAGACAGACAGACGGACATGGCTTAATCGACTCCGCTATCTATAAGGATCCAGAATATATATACTTCATAGGGTCGGAAAATTTTATTGTGGAAATTACAAATGGAATGACAAACTAATATATACCCTTCTCATGAAGGTGAAGGGTATAAAAAAGGCATTTCTCAAAGACAAGTATAAAACTACATTTACCATTGTGTACTTTGTGTTCTCGCGCGAGCTTCCACACAAGAAGGTTGTGCTACGCTTGTTTCTTGATTACAACAACAAAATCAATGTTACAGCCTGATTACAATTGGAACCTGATTACAACAGAAAAAGACAGGCTTATAAATTTCACGCAATATTTTGCAAACAAAAACCATAGAAAATGAGAGCAACACAAATAATATGGAATCTATTCTGACAGTATGGACGAATGTATGTGTAAACTCATTTTCTACAGTGATTGTGATTTCATTTGTAATCAAGCTGTTACCGTTCTGTTATTATAATTACTACTTATTAATTAGGAAATAATTCTTTTGAAACTATTTTTATACATATTATTTTAAATTGCAAAAGATTTACTATTGGCATTTTATTTTAAATTAAACTAGACATATTCAAAATAGTTTTGGAATGCAATTTTTTGATTGAAAAGCCATTTATAACAATATATATTTCTCCAATCCAGGGCTGATTCCAGACATATACGATATAGTTTTGGAATCTACTAGTCCTATGCCACACGGTGCCCAGATTCATGTCTTTTCTAAATGTCCGAAAAATCCACTTGAAAATTTCATATTTTTCATAATTTTTTTGCGGAAATCCAATTTTTTTCAAAAAAAATTTCTCCAATCCAGGGCTGATTCCAGACAGATACGATATAGTTTTGGAATCTACTAGTCCTAGGCTACTCCCACTCTGTCGGTTACCCGATTCATGTCTTTTCTAAATGTCCGAAAAATCCACTTGAACATTTCATATTTTTGATAAATTTTTAGTGAAAAAACTACTTTTTTTTCCTTAAAATTTATATTATTCATTAATTTTTTGAAAATTACATATATATTCCGAATAATTTTTATACATAAAATGCATTTGTTTGATCATATTTATTTAAAAAATAAATTTTTTCAATTTTAAACCCAGTTTAACAGTGTGTGGAACGTTTTTAACATAGGTGTGGGATGTATCTAACTCACGTATGTGGGACGTATTTATCTTATCTTCCCACGTACACATACATATGTAGCAAAAAAAAATGCATTTTCATTTTCTCTTTTAGAAAAGTACCAAAAGTGTAGACAAAAGTGGTCCCAAAAGAACTACTTAGTCTGTATTGACGCAGCTAGATAGCATTACTAAGGGTATAATTCGTCAATAGTAATGGTGACATCGTCAATAGGTAATCAGTATAATTTTACTATTGACATTTTCTGCAGGGTTGTAATTCTGTTTAAGACCTGAAAAAAATTAATAGAAAACTTTACAAATGTGTTAAATTGAAATAAAAAGCTTTTTTCGAGCTCGTGGCCAATTATTTGTAAAAAATGTATATATTATTTATTAAATTATTTTTTTCCAATATTTCGATATCCTCCGGAAAAAAGGTCGAAAAAATCAAAATTTAATTTAATATATTACGGAGAGCACGCCGTAAAAATGGTATACAACAATATCACACATAAACACGATAAAATCAGGAACTACATTAACAAACGAAAAACTTTGAAGAAACGTTAACTTAATGCGATGTCTACAATTACATTTCTTAGGAGATGTAAGAATACAGGTATTATACCAAATTTTTTGGACAATTCAACAAAAAACGTTGAAAAAATCTTTGAACACAATCGGTCAAGTCCCAACAAAATCGACAGTGCTCTGAATAAAATATTGGAACATTTTCATAGAAAATTGCTCAATTTACTGATTAGACAAAAACATGAAATTGTTAAGTATACTACCGTCGAAGTAAATGAAATGGAGAGGAAGATAAATAAACATTTGACACCAGACGAAAAAACACAACTTTGGAGTAGTGAAGAGACACTAATGACGAAAAGTTATATTAACATAAAGTCCAATCACAGAAGGAAATTTGACAATTTACGAGAAAAACTAATAAAAGAGCTGAAAATTATCTACAATGACAATTGGTTTGTTAACAAACCGGGCATAGACATTGTACTAGGTTACTTTTATAATAGTAAATTGAGAACCCTAATTTTTAAGAACACTTCCTACACAATCGTTTCATTCATTACCATTTCATTTTTTTGTTGATTTATTCATAAGATTCTTTCACGCGGCAAGTTTTGGAGGGGAGAGAACCTTTACGAGATCGAGAAAGAATAAACGCGTGGCATTATAAGTAAGGAATTCAAACAGCATAGAACCTGACATTTTTGTGGGATAAAATAAATACGTGCTAAAAAGTTTTGTTCAAGTCATACATTTTTTATTTAGTCTTGATAGAAAACACAAGCTTAAATTTATTACACATAGTGGCAGTCTCGTTTCTTTGGAAGGTAACAGATGTCAGGAAAATCTAAACCTGAACGCATGTGCTCCAACTAAATGGACATTTTCATCTTTTAAAACATGTGATGAACTCCACGATCAAAACTATATGAGCACCAACAATTTTTTTATAAACTACAGCCATTCGAAGTTATATAAGACCTTCAGTTGTTAATTACAAAAATAAAGAGCAACAACAACCAACAATTAGCGCTGTAAGCCGCCAGTTTTGCTCTTATCAACCAGACAGATAAAGTATAAAGGCTAAACATAAACTGACTGGAACGAGATATCTACATATGTTCTATATTTTCTTGTTATATGAAATCCAAACTTTGTTTATATCCAAATGAAAATTTGGATATACACATACCCTCGCTACTTGTTAATTTTGTATCATTCAATTAATAATAATAATAATCACAAATTACATATTTGGATTTACTATTGTTATTTCATTCATTAAATTTAGTTCTTATTCCTTTTTTATACCATTGCCTGTACCCATTCAATTTTTTTTGTTGTTTTTTTTTGTTCTCTTTGATATCTCGATTCGCTTATTTACTTTTTCAATTAAGCTAGACTTAATTCAAAATTAATGTAAAGTGAACGTCTAAATCGACATATCAAGAAAATTGTATTATATAAGTAATTAAGTGTTCTAATTATAAATGTATTATTATTAAAATATTTCTTAACATCTTAAATTTTGTTTAAAGTCATAAAATAATATCAAAACAGTTGAAATTTTCAGTATATTGTAATGTCAATAAGTGCATCGATGGAGAACATCTTCCATATCAGCCGGATTGATAGAGCGTAACAACCATGTAAGTTAAAAACAAAAAAAAAAGAGAAAGAAAAAAAAGGAAAGAAGTAATTAAATTATTTTATTGTATATTTTCTTTTATCTTACTATTACTCAAAATTGTTTTATTTTCTATTGAATTGTTTTCTTTCACAACTTTGTTTTGATCGCAAAATACTTTTTTATATTAATTTTTTTTTTTTTTTTGAGTTAATTGTTATTTTCAGTCCATATACATTCATTTTATACAAATTCTTTCATAAAAAAATTTGTCTTCTTCTTTAAACTTTATTTACAATAGTATAGACATTTGGTTATATTATTGATTGTTACTTTATAAGAATAATACAATACAAGTGTGCAGTTAATTATATTTACATCAATTGTTAAATAAACAATCATGAATTTCTAAACTTTAATTGTTTATTTCGTATGTGTAGTTCTTAAAAGGGTCTTAAACTCCATCATAAGACATGGAAGGGTGGGATGAAGAACAGGCATAAAATAAGCTCTGTTAGAATTAGTTATCGATATCTATTCTTCTGTTTTCCCCCTTCGTTAGCCCTGCTTATATGATTACATTTATGTGTGTACACTTTTCTGCTTATTATTATCTTGCAAAGGTCAAGGTCATTTTCCTAATATCAAACGAATCCACGCTGACTGAAGCAGCCGATAAAATATTCTAGGTACACACTTAGGGAAATGCACAAATTACATCTGTCGGCAACAAATAGAAAACTAGTGCAAGAGTCGTAACAGAAATGGCGCCCAACGTGGGGCCCGATTGATTTCAGGCCTTACATCAAATTTTCCACCTTTTATTCATCAGACAATAAAGTAGTGGTATGACTAAAAATTGCATTGGTTATGTAATTTTTTTTGTGAGTTTGGACAATTGGAATTTATAGAAGATTAAGACGAATTAGTCCCTATAACCTGGTCTAATGAAAAACTCATTGGTGATAGTCCGTCCGTAGTAATTATAATATATACAGTTGGAAATTCAGTTACATTTATCTACACATAAGTAATCTGAAACCATATTATATTACATAGTTTGATACTTTACTAATATTATTTAGGAATTAGTTAAGAATTAAGGAATAAAGATTTTATAATTCTATTTCTTACTTACTAATACGATACCTATAAAATGGAGAATATATTAGGAAACTTTTCAGAAAATAGGTAACTACACATAATTATTATATCGCTTTAAAACAAAAATAAGAAAAAAATAAAAGGCAAAAATATAGTATAAGAATTTCCGTTTTCATTGCATACATCCTAATCGATCTTAAAGATTTGAATTTAATAAGTCTGCAAAGCTTTAATTTATTGCTTCATTGTTACGTGACTTTTAGTAAAAATGGCATTACGTTACAGCAACGAAAATCTTGTATCTCAAGTCTGTACAATTTGTCGAGAAAATTTAAATGGTACAGATAAAAATGATATATTGTGTACATCCTGTAACCATCAGTTTCACCGTAAATGTTTATTAACATGGTTGAAACGTAATTCTACATGTCCACAATGTAGGAGTGTGTGTAACAGTCGTCAGTTAGGGATTATTCCCACTCCTAATAGAGGAGTACGCACTCGTTCAAGAACAAATAATGCTCAGCAGGATACATCTCATAATTTAATATCTATTGTACCATCAACGTCAGCACAAGCCCTTAATAGATCACAAGATCCGAATTCAGGTACTGAACCTACAGCTTCTGATAACATAAACGAACAGAATCCTAATAGTAATACAAATTCTGTAGTGCAGTAGTGTCTGCCAGACAAGCGTCTATATTTCAGGATATAGATGAACGTATAAGTCGTATTGTTGAGGGGGCTTTATCTAATGCATTAGGTCCGTCTTCCCATCCAACACAAGTTAATGAACATGATTGGCCACAAGATAGGCCTAGTTTTTCTAATGTTAACACTTCTCAAAACATGCCACAGAATAGATTTGAAAGCCGTATAAGTGAGGTGACAGTTATGAATAATGCTGCAAGGTAGCAAATTTAATTAATAGTTGGGATATAGAATTTGACGGGTCAAACAAACTTTCAGTAGAGAACTTCATTTATAGAATAGAGTCTCAAGTTTTTGATACCTTAAATGGTAATTTTGAATTGCTTAGCGAACATGCCCATTGCTTGTTTGTAAAGGAAACCAAGGATTGGTATTGGTGGTTTCGACGTACAGTTAATAGAGTTACCTGGCCCACATTGTGTGATGCCTTACGTACAAATTTTGGACAACATAGATCGGACATTGACATCAAAGAGGACATACGTACTAAAAAACAACTACCATCTGAAACTTTTGATGATTACAAGAATGCCATATTCAAGATCTCTTAAAATCTTTCTACTCCCTTGAGGGAACTGGAATTAGTAGATATACTACAACGAGACTTACGTCCTCGAATCAGGCAACAATTCCTTTATATTAATATCTCTTGAGTTGCTGAATTACGTCGTCTATGCTTAAAGGGAGAAGCTTTATTAAAGGAAATTTCTAAAGGCGTTAGTAATGCTAATAGAAATCCATTTCAACGTCGGGTCAGTAATGTAATAGATAGGGAGACAGTAGATGAAACATTAACTGATACTATTTTGGTTGAAGGTGAAATTAATGGGTTGTCTCGAGATCGAATTAATTTGAAATGTTGGAATTGTCGTGGAGAAGGTCACAGATATTTTGATTGTCTGGAGGACCGAACTGTATTTTGTTATGGATGTGGGGAAGTAGGCGTCTATAAACCGAAGTGTGCTAAATGTAGTTCGGGAAACTCGAAAGTGAGCGAAGGTGTTAAACAAAATCTTCGCAAAGACCAAACGAGAGAGAATTAAATTTTGACAAGGATAAATATAATAATTTAAACACATCAACTTCAAATATCAAACTTATGCAAATAATTCCCTATGAAACACGTCTCCGAACTTATAACGAAAAACGTAGTAGGATTTTTAATAACGTATCTTGCACTTCAATAAGTCGCCGTAAACAGCGAACAACATTACGTCAGAAACAATTCTGGAACCATAACTTTATCTGCATCAATTTGTTCAATAAAATATAAAATTAATGACCTTAGACCATATGCCGAAATTCAAATGTTAGACCAGAAATATTTAGGTTTGCTAGATAGTGGGGCTCAGGTTTCATGTATAGGCGGAAATTTAGCTGGTAGTATTTGTGAGAGAAATGATTTTAAACATCATAAAACTTACATTTGTACTGCAGATGGTGAGGAATAAGTCGATTTCTCTAATTTTAAGACCAATGTTACTTTTAGAGAGCAAACTCGGTCAATTGACTTTTATATTGTACCATCCTTATCGCAAGATATTATACTGCGCGTCGATTTTTGGAAAATATTTTCATTGGCACCAGACATAATTTCAGAAATAGGGGTCAAAAAGAAACCAAATATAGTTGATTATGAAGTGCATATTATGACACCTAATCAAAAAATACGTTTAGAATCTGTAAAAATGTTATTTCCTTCGTTTGAAACAGATGGTCTTGGTAAAACATCATTGATGGAGCACGAAATCGAACTTGAACCAAACACTCGTCCTGTAAAGCAAAGATATTTCCCAATATCACCAGCTGTTGAAAGGCTAGTACACAGTGAAATTGACGAATTGTTGAAACTTGGGGTAATTGAGAAAGCTCCCCCAAATAGTCCGTGGTCCAGTCCTGTCGTTCTTGTCCGAAATTCCGAAAAAGTCCGTCTGTGTTTAGATTCCCGAAAGCTTAACAGTGTTACTGTTAGAGATGCGTACCCGTTACCTCACATTGAGTGGATTTTGAGCCGATTACCTAAAGCTGAATTCATTACGTCATTAGATTTACATCGTGCTTTTTGGCAAATACCATTGTCAATAAAGTCTAGAGATTACACTTGTTTTACAGTACCCAATCGCCCATTATACCGTTATTGTTTAATGTCTTTTGGGCTGAGCAATGCTCCTCAAGCTCTTTGTAGATTAATGGACATTGTCATTCCTAGCAATTTAAAACAGGAAGTATTCGTCTACCTAGACGACTTACTTATAATATCTGAAACCTTTGATAAACACATGTCAGTCTTGTCAGAAGTTGCGAACCAATTACGTCAAGCCGGTTTAACAATAAATGTTAAAAAGAGCAAATTCTGCATTAAAGAAGTTCAATATCTTGGCTACATCGTAGGGAACGGTACATTAAGGAGAGACCCAGAAAAGATAGCAGCCGTTACTAATTATCCGCGCCCTACTTCTGTGAAACAGTTACGTAGATTCCTTAGTATGGACGGTTGGTATCGACGTTTTGTTGATAATTTTGCAGTAATTACGGTACCACTCACTAATTTATTGAAAAAGGGTTTTCATGGAACGAGGAAGCTCAGACGGCGTTCGAGTGCTTGAAAAATAAACTTTCCACTGCCCCCGTTTTAATTAGTCCAAACTACAATAAGAAATTCATCATTCAATGTGACGCTAGTAAATTCGGTGTAGGAACTGTACTAGCTCAATTAAATGAAGTGTGTCAGGAAATGCCAGTAGCATTCTTTTCCAAAAAGCTAAATAAAGCTCAATCAAATTACAGTGTGACAGAGCTTGAATGCTTGTCGGTAATGTTGGCTCTAAAGAAATTTCGCCCCTATGTAGAAGGCCAAGATTTTTTAGTGGTGACTGACCACTCAAGTCTTCAATGGCTTATGAGTCAAACTGATCTTTCGGGGAGGTTAGCTCGTTGGTCACTAAAGCTACAGGGTTACCGTATGAATATTGAGCATCGTCGCGGATCACAAAACGTAAATGACAAAATATATAAACGCTGTGATTTTTCAACTGGAAATCACGAAAGTGAAATTTTTGCGTGGAAACTTTGTGTTCCTTTAGGCTTGGTTAATGTGGTCATAAGCAATGCACACAACCCTCCCAATAAATGTCACGGCGGTATAGCAAAGACGCTTGAACGTTTAAAACTGAACTTATACTGGCCAAAAATGGCGAATGATGTTAAGGAATTTATTACACATTGCCAAATATGTAAGCAAACAAAGGCTCCTAATACCGTATTACGAGCTCCTATGGTAGGAAAATTTTTGTCCGTCCGTCCGTTTTAAAATGTATATATTGATTTATTGGGCCCATACCCACGCTCCAAGAAAGCTAATATTGGCATTATTATCGTATTAGATCAATTTACAAAGTTTCCTCTTCTTAAGGCAATAAAAAAAATTTGTTCTTCTGTAATTATATCATATTTGCAAGAAGAAGTATTTCCTATCTTTGGGACACCGGAAACACTTTTAAGCGATAACGGTAAACAATTCAAATGTACGAAGTTTGAACAATTTTTGAAAAATCAAGTAGTGAAACATATTTTTACCGCCCTTTACAGCCCACAGGCTAACGCAAGCGAACGGGTCAACCGTAGCATTATTACTGGAATTAGGTCTTATATAAATAAGGATCATGCATTGTGGGATGTTTATTTGAGTAAAATAGGAGAATCTATTAGAAGTTCTTTTTACCAGGCAATAGGATGTAGTCCATATTACACATTATTTGGTCAAAGTATGGTGACTAATGGTTCGGATTTCGAACTACATCGTAAGTTAGGAGTGTTTGACTTTCAAGTTTTAGATCGTAAAGATAAATTAGATATCATAAGGAGAAATGTTTTAACTAGTATTGAAAAAACTTTTTCAAATTCGGCGAAAAGATATAACTTGAGAAGTAATAGGAAATCTTTTAACACTGGCGATAGAGTTTACCGGAGAAATTTCGCATTAAGCAATGCCAGTAAGAAATTTAGTTCAAAATTTGCTCCCAAATTCATTCTAGCAAAGGTAATAGGAAAAAGGGGAAACAACATATACGAGTTCGAGGACGACTTAACAGCTAAAGGAAATTTTTTTCATGGAAAGGATATCAGGAATTATTTATAAGAAAAGTAACCTCTTTTCATGTTTTGCCAACTGTGCTGCAAATCATGTTTTGTACTAGGTTACTTTTATAATAGTAAATTGAGAACACTAGAACCTTTACGAGATCGAGAAAGAATAAACGCGTGGCATTATAAGTAAGGAATTCAAACACCATAGAACCTGACATTTTTGTGGGATAAAATAAATACGTGCTAAAAAGTTTTGTTCAAGTCATACATTTTTTATTTAGTCTTGATAGAAAACACAAGCTTAAATTTATTACACATAGTGGCAGTCTCGTTTCTTTGGAAGGTAACAGATGTCAGGAAAATCTAAACCTGAACGCATGTGCTCCAACTATACGAGTCTCATAGTTGTTCTTAGTTTCAACTAAACGGACAGTTTCATCTTTTAAAACATTCTTTATTTTGGTTTATTCTTTACTTATCAGTTTTATTATTATTTGTATTTTTCATAAAAAAATTTGTCTTCTTCTTTAAACTTTATTTACAATAGTATAGACATTTGGTTATATTAATGATTGTTACTTTATAAGAATAATACAATGCAAGCGTGCAGTTAATTATATTTACATCAAATGTTAAATAAACAATCATGAATTTCTAAACTTTAAATATGGTCTGAAATTGTTTATTTCGTATGTGTACTTCTTAAAAGGGTCTTAAACTCCATCATAAGACATGGAAGGGGGGAAGAAGAACAGGCATAAAATAAGCTCTGTTAGAATTAGTTATTGATATCTATTCTTCTGGTTTTTTTCCTTCGTTAGCCCTGCTTATAAAGGGTGGTTAAATTGTAAGGGCCGATGTTGAATGTGAACCACACCTAAACACCAAGCTTTTTTCCGAATTTTATTTGACATTTCTCTATTTCAGACTTACTTAATTTAAACCATGGAGATACACAATCCAACAACGTGTTAAAGTTATCCAGACTTATTATGAAAATGGGTACTGCAGAAAATATTGCTGCTGTTCGCGATAGTGTGGCTGAAGAGCCGTCCACCTCAACTCGTCGTCGTGCCCAACAATTGCACCTCTCACGCTCGTCGTTGATGAACATTATGCATAAAGACTTGCATTTACACGCTTACAAGTTGCAATTGGCTTAAGAACTAAAACCTCTTGACCATTCCAAACGTCGTGAATGGGCAGAATGGTGGCAAGAAATGGCAACAGTGGATGATCAATTTTCGAAGAAAATCATCTTCGGTGATGAGGCACATTTTCACCTCAGTGGATTCGTCAATAAACAGAATTGCCGCATTTGGGCGAATGAGAATCCAAGAGTGATTGTCGAAAAACCAATGCACCCACAAAGAGTGACTGTTTGGTGCGGTTTATGGGCTGGAGGCATCATCGGGCCGTATTTTTTTCCAAAATGAGGCCGGTCAGGCAGTTACTGTGAATGGTGTTCGCTAGCGTGAGGTGATAACGAACTTTTTATGGCCCGAATTGGAAGATATGGATGTGGACGATATGTGGTTTCAGCAGGACGATGCCACTTGCCACACAGCTAACGAAACAATGGCTCTTTTGCGCAACAAATTCAATGGCCGTGTTATCTCACGTAATGGCGATGTCAATTGGCCGCCATGATCATGTGATTTGACACCGTTGGACTTTTTTCTTTGGGGTTATTTGAAAGAAAAGGTGTACGTCGATAAGCCAGCAACAATTCAAGAGCTAAAGGATGAGATAATTCGGCACATTAACGGCATAGAACCTCCATTATGCCTCAGGGTCATCGAAAATTTGGACCATCGGATGGAGGTGTGCCGCCGTAGTCGCGGCGCCCATTTGGCCGATATTTTGTTCCATACATAATTGAGTAATACCAATATATCATAATAAAATAAAATTACAATAATTTCCTAAATAGTTTGTTTTATTCAAAATCAACATCGGCCCTTGAAATTTAACCACCCGTTATGATTACATTTATGTGTGTACACTTTTCTGCTTATTATTATCTTGCAAAGGTCAAGGTCATTTTCCTAATATCAAACGAATCCACGCTGACTGAAGCAGCCGATAAAATATTCTAGGTACACACTTAGGGAAATGCACAAATTACATCTGTCCGCAACAAATAGAAAACTAGTGCAAGAGTCCTAACAACATACCTAAAGAGACTCAATGGCTCTTATCACTAGGAGAGAAATACGCGATACCAACAGAGAAGAGAAAATTCCCACTTTTTAAGATGATTGCTGATGGAGAAGATTGCATCCAGACTATAGAGGACAGAGAAGATCAAGAGACAGCTAGAACACAGTTTACTTCAATGCTGGAGAATCACATCAACAAGCAAAATCTAAATAGGAGAGAACGTTATATACTGAGTACAGTGGAACAAACTAAAAAATTTTTGCACAAAAACAAGAACATACTTATATTAAAAGCGGATAAGGGTAATGTCACAGTGGCAATGGAGAAAAAGGATTATGATGTTAGAATGAAGAATGTCTTTAATGATATGATGACATATAGGTGGACAAATAAAGATCCCACATTATCGCTAAAGAAGCAGAACCATGACCTGGTAGATGAACTATTTTTGTGCAATAATATAACTGTGATAGAAAAGAAAAGACTGAAGAATGACGCGGCAACTGCACCTAGAATATTTGAACTTTCTAAAATCCATAAGGAAGATTACCCTCTTAGACCAATCTGTGCATTAGTTAAGTCGCCGTCCAGCAAACTATGCAAATTACTGACAAATGTTTTGAAACAAATTACTGAATTTTGGTTTACAATGTGCAATTTAGAAATAAGGTAAACAACAGTGAGATAGATATGGACGAAAAATTAGTTTCGTTTGATGTGGTATAACTTTTTCCAAGTATACCAGTGGACTACGCAATAGATGTCATAAAGAACAAATGGATTGACATAGAGAAACATACAAATATACCAAAGGATCTATTTATCTGGGCTGCCACTGATTCGATTTATTTAAAAATTTGTTTCCTTTGTGTTTAAGCAAAAATTATAATAATTTCAAAGTTTCATCATCCTAGCTTAACGGGATCACAGCTCGAGCCTTAATGCGTTAAAGGAAACGCTGGAGAACAACATGACAATTTCGGTTTCTTTAAAAAGGAAATGTGTATGTCAACGCGTTTATAGATTTCTAAACGTTTTAAGCGTCAAGTATTTCAAGTTACATGTGAAGATTTTTCGCGGCAATGTTCAGCTGACTTTTTTTATACGAAGTTTTTGTCAATTTCATATAAAAAATGTTTTTTCAACTGTCACTTTTCCTAGTGATATCTCATTTAAAATAAATTTGCTTTTCATTTGTCGATGTGAGCTGTTCGAAGCTTGCGACGCTTTCAAAAGCAAACGAACTTTTCGCTTTTCAAGCGTCAACGTGTGTAACTTAAAAAATACGACTACATTGATTCTACTTTTTTGACAGTTGTTTAGAACGCAAGAAACGCGTAAACGCTAGGTATGGACTTTCAGTTTTATGCGATAAAAGAGTTACTACGAAATAAAAAAAAAACTCAATCGTAACGCAATGCTAGAGATGATCTCAATATTGAAATTACAATAAAACGTTTCTTGATGTTCCACTGAAAATTTCAAACAACACCAGGTGATTTAACTCACAAATTGATAATAGAAAATCAATATTATGTAATGTCAACAGACAATGATGGGGCCGTACAGGTTGACTGAAAACTCGTGTTGTTAACTTCAAACTAATTTAGCTCTCAGTATTTTGTTGTTATTGTACTACAATTGATTGCTCAGAGTACAGCCATAGAATAAGACAATGAAGAAAAATATGTTGTTATTGTATATATGTATAATAAAACAAGTAAGAAAGTATAGTCGGTCAAGCCCGACCATATAATACCCTACACCCAGTTTTTCACAAATGGGTGTTATATGGGATATATAACCTATTGTGTACCGATCAATCAAAAAGTTAGTGTCATGTATCTGTGAATATAAATATTATATGTATGTGTTAAACTTTATCTCGATAAAAATACTTTTAAAAGAATTATGGAGCTTAAAGTGAATTACGGAGAGGGTCTTATATGTGAGTTTCGCCTAATTATGGACCGACCATTATAAAATTGTACCGTATTATTTGCATACATATGAAACATATTTGTGTTCAATATTATTTAGATACCAACATTTTTGAGAGAGTGATTTTCGGAAGTGGGCTTTATATGGGAGCTACAAGTAATTATGGACCGACCATTATAAAATTGTACCGTATTATTTGTATATATATGAAATATATTTGTGTTCAATATTATTTGGATACCAAAATTTTTGAGAGAGTTATGCTCTTTAAAGTGATTTTCGGAAGTGGGCCTTATATAGGAGCTACGACTAATTATGGACCAATCATAACAAAATTGTACCGTATTAGTTGTATATATATGAAATATATTTGCGTTCAATATTAATTAAATTCCAACATTTCGGAAGTGGGACTTATATGGGAGCTACGACTAATTATGGACCAATCTTAACAAAATTGCACCGTATTATTTGTATATATATGAAATATATTTGTGTTCAATATTATTTGGATACCAAAATTTTTGAGAGAGTTATGCTCTTTAAAATGATTTTCGGGATTGGGTTTTATGTGGGAGCTACGAGTAATTATGGACCAATCCGCACAAAAATTGTAGATGTGTTTTGGCTTCATTTACCACTAATTTTTGATGAAATTTGTGTGGATGCTTACATAATTCAAAAATTTTTGATCGGTAAACCCCAATTTCGGGAGGACATTTGTATGGGGGCAAGGTGAAATAATGGTCCGTTTCAATTCCATCCTTGGGTCGAAAAAATAATATGTACCAAATTTTATCGAAATATCTTCAAAATTGCGACCTGTATTCTGCGCACAAGCTTTACATGGACAGCCAGCCAGACGGACATCGTTAAATCGACTCAGAAAGTGATTCTGAGTCGATCGGTATACTTTAAGGTGGGTGTTGGACCAATATTTCTGGGCGTTACAAACATCAGCACAAATCCAATATACCCTCCCCACTATGGTGGTGTAGGGTATAAATACAATTACAATGTATCGTCCATATGGCCAGTTTTTAACTTGATATTTAAATACGAAATTAGTTACTTTTTCCTTAAACTAAAGTTTTATTTAAATATGGTTTCATTTTTTCAGTCTCAAATTGCGTTAAATGGACAAAAGCTGCATCATTCATATCCTCTTCATCTAAATTCATTGTTTTAGTTGATATTAGTTGATATTGATAACAATAAGCACAATGTTTTTATTCGCGGCGAGTTTATTTATTGAATATTTTTTATCAAATAATAAAAAAAAACTTCCATGCGCAATTTTCATAATTTGCAGAACTGTCAAAATCATATGGTAGTATGAAAAACTTATGTTGTATTTAAATGGACGTAGTCAGTGATTTAATTTATATTTAAATATGATCTATAAAAATTAATTTGGTATTTAAACAGAACTTAAGTTTAAACACACTTTCATTTTTAAGTTAAAAACTGGCCATATAGACGAGACGTAATTGCCAAATAAAATAAATGTTTTTAGAATGTATTAGTTAATAAATACATACATATTTTAGTGTTTAAATTTATTATGTGTTTTATAGCAAACGAAAGACATTTCAACCAAAAGCACTTTCCAATATTACACAAGCTTATTTTTTATATTATGTATGTAAACTAATTGTAATTTAGTGACTTACCTAAATTTTCATATATATCATCAGAAACATCCCATCTATCTATAATGCCAAGAAATTGCTCCAAGTAGGCAAAGGTTGCTGTTTTTGGGTTATTAGTGCACCATAGTTGAATAACTTTTGACATAGGATCATCTCCACTTATTGTATTTTCATCGCAAAAAAACTTTTGTCTGGCTAATGATGCCAACCCTCGCCAATCTCGTTCATAACCCTCTTCTGAACGCAAAACCTTTTTTGAATTTAATAAATGAGAGAGTTTTCGTAATGATTTTTTACTGAGCGCAGTCAAAGGAATTTCTTGAAATGCAATTACATCATTTTCTACAGCTACAGTTGGAGAAGCAATTGAGCCTATACTACTGTTTATGCTCATATTGCTGGTATTTATGTTTGTTATTGATAATGCAAGATTTTGAACCATTTCCACTAAATTAAATAAAAAAAAAATTAATGCATTATAGTTTATTTTAAGAATACATAATATTATTTAGATTTATTTTTTGAAATTATGCGCATTAACATTAATTCTTTAGAGTATATACATATATATTAAAGGGAACATTTTAATTTAATGGTTTAAATTAATCTTATAAACCACAGTGTGTCTCACAACTATGTGTGTGAAGATAAATGTAGATACATATAACTAGTGCAGACAAAAACCACAATTTTTAGCCTAGCTCATTTTGCACTTAACAGAGCACTGTTATTTACTTAACAGTCATAATACTTGAATTGTGATAAACAAATCTACATATAGGTACATGTATATTTACAGCCATGTCACAGAATTTAATTTCGTCCGGAAATGGAATTAATTCTGTGGTTTTTTGTGTGTGCTAGTTAAATTTATCTCCACATACATCCACAGGCCCACTGCTCCAGAACTCATCACTTCAATATTAATGTTTTCTGTTCTCATTGGTAATAAGTGGATATATTTCATCGCACACCACTTTAATCGCATATAAAAATACAATGGTAATAAGTGGATATATTTCATTGCACACCACTTTAATCGCATATAAAAATACAATTAAAAACAAGTAAGAAAGTATAGTCGGTCAAGCCCGACCATATAATACCCTACACCCAGTATATGTATAAAACAGTTTTTCAGAAATGAGCGTTATATGGGAGATATAACCTATTGTGGACCGAAAATTTAGTGTCATGATGTCTGTGAATATAAATATTATACAGTAGAATCTCACAAATTAGAACTTTCACAAATTAGAAACGTCCACAAATAAGAACCGGCCATTCCAATGTATTGTATTGTACGCTCTGAAATTAGAACCTGTGGTTTTTTTATTTTGTTTTGTAGTTTCACTACGAATTATTTTTTTGCTCATTGAAGTAAAAATAAAACGGGGAATCCCCGAGTTATTCGTGGTGAGTACAATTCGGTCATATGCATGTGAAATTTGATATGCTTGTACAAATTTAGGTTAGTTAATGACTGAAGGTCAAAGTGAAAGTTGTTCATACGTTTAAAAAAAATGCCAAAGTAACGTAAAAAACATCTTATCTTTGGATACTAAAGTTAAAATATTAAAAAGTCTTAATGAAGGCGTAAGTGAAAATCGTTTAGCTCAAGATTTTAATGTTGCAAAATCTGCCATAAGCTACATAAAATCAAAAAAAAACAAGAATGCAGTTAGCTGCACCTATCACGAAGCAAAAAAAATCTCTACACAACGCAGAATATGAGGAAACAGAAAAGTTCTTTATCAGTCATGTCATATAATTCGATCGGAATGGTTTCAATTCCGTATTTGCAAATCGATCGTTTTTACTTTGCGTTCTCTAGATTCCGATCGATTTTGTTTATTACCAAAACAATTTTTAAATCTCGATTTTTAACCTAAAAACAAAAAACATTAGTTTTTTGTAATAAAAATGCCCAGAAATTCAATTGTTGCTGTTTTAAATGAACAAAAACATCAAAACGCTGTTGAAAAGCTACGAAGAAGAAGTTCCTCTGTCATATTCCAGTGCTGTGTAAATATTTTTAATTTTAAATAAAATTTTGATTTTTTTAACCTTTCTTTTGATAAAATAAAAAGTTTTTTCGAGCTCGAGGCCAATTATTTGTAAAAAATTTATATATAATGTGGGATCTTTATTTGTCCACCAATATGTCATCATATCATTAAGGATATTCAAATTCCAATTGTCATTGTAGATAATGTTCAGCTCTTTTATTTGTTTTTCTCGTAAATTGTCAAATTTCCTTCTGTGATTGGACTTTATGTTAATATAAATTTTCGTCATTAGTGTCTCTTCACTACTCCAAAGTTATGTTTTTTCGTCTGGTGTCAAATGTTTATTTATCTTCCTCTCCATTTCATTTACTTCTACGGTAGTATACTTAACAATTTAATGTTTTTGTCTAATCAGTAAATTAAGCAATTTTCTATGAAAATGTTCCAATTTACGAGAAAAACAAATAAAAGAGCTGAACATGATCTACAATGACAATTGGTTTGTTAACAAAACGGGCATAGACATAGCTAAAGAGACTCAATGGCTCTTATCACTAGGAGAGAAAAACGCGATACCAACAGAGAAGTGAAAATTCCCACTTTTTAAGATGATTGCTGATGGAGAAGATTGCATCTAGACTATAGAGGACAGAGAAGAGCAAGAGATAGCTAGAACACAGTTTACTTCAATGGGTAATGTCACAATGGCAATGGAGAAAAAGGATTATGATGTTAGAATGAAGAATATTCTTAATGATATGATGACATATAGGTGGACAAATAAAGATCCCACATTATCGCTAAAGAAGAATCTGGTAAAGCGAATGATTAGAGGCCTTAGGGTCGAAACGATCTTAACCTATTCTCAAACTTTAAATGGGTAAGAACCTCACCTTTCTTGGTCTGAAGGTTGTGGTTGTGATATAATGTGCCCAGTGGGCCACTTTTGGTAAGCAGAACTGGCGCTGTGGGAAGAACCAAACGTAATGTTACGGTGCCCAAATCCATGATCTGGTAGATGAACTATTTTTGTGCAATAATATAACTGTGATAGAAAAGAAAAGACTGAAGAATGACGCGGCAACTGCACCTAGAATATATGGACTTTCTAAAATCCATAAGGAAGATTACCCTCTTAGACCAATCTGTGCATCAGTTAATTCGCCGTCCAGCGAACTATGCAAATTACTGACAAATGTTTTGAAAAAAATTACTGAATTTTCGGTTTCCAATGTAAGGAATGCAGTGCAATTTAGAAATAAGGTAAACAACAGGGAGATAGATACAGACGAAAAATTAGTTTCGTTTGATGTGGTATCACTTTTTCCAAGTATACCAGTGGACTACGCAATAGATGTCATAAAGAACAAATGGATTGACATAGAGAAACATACAAATATACCAAAGGAACTATTTTTGAGAATTCTAAGATTTTGCATCAAGGACAACAGATATTTTAAGTACAACGACAAAGTATACATTCAATGCAAAGGACTGCCAATGGGATCACCGGCATCACCTATAGTGGCAGATATAGTGATGGAGGAACTCCTTGGAACATGTATGAAGAATCTGGACGAAAAAAAATTGAGATTATCAACAAGGCAAAGAACCTTGGAATAATTTTTAACTCTACACTCACCATGTCAGATCATATTATCAGTGCTACTGGAAAAA
Organism: Bellardia bayeri; assembly: GCA_950370525.1. Lineage (NCBI taxonomy): Eukaryota > Metazoa > Arthropoda > Insecta > Diptera > Calliphoridae > Bellardia > Bellardia bayeri. Next base: position 37,987,998 of record OX493268.1, on the reverse strand, counting down.
ACTTTTCAATATTACGTGGACTATGGAAAACTCAACACCTGACACCGGTTTCCACACGTATAACGCTGGCAAAAACTTTTTTGATTCCAACACTTCTGTACGGTTCTGAAGTATTTTCCAGCTGTGACTACAAAAGCACAAGGAAACTTACTTCAGCATATAATTCAATCTTGAGATATGTATTTAACTTAAGAAAATCGTCTCACATCTCACCCTTTCAAACAAAATTATTGGGAGTAAGTCTTTGTGACTTTCTAAAAATTAAATCTCTAACATTACTACATAAGATAATTTTACAAATGAACCATCATATCTTTTTAATCGGCTCGTTTTTACTCGTTCAAGGAGAAATAATAACCTTATTCAAATTCGACATAAAAAACTAGTTTCGGAATATCAATACTTTATCTATTCTATTCGTCTTTGGAACTCGCTACCTCCAAGGATACAGTTTTTGAGCAACGCAATGAATTTAGGAAATCTATATATAACTACGTTAGTGCATAGATTTATACCTACGTTATTATTGTTATTTTTAATTTTAATTTTATTTTTTTTTTCTCTATTTTTTATTTTTTTAAGTTATTTTATGTCTTCCTGTCATTTTATTTCTATAAATTTGTTAACGTAAACTCATCCTGTACTGTAATTATAAAAATGTTAGTTTTGTTGTACAGGGTATCAAATAAATAAATAAAAAACCTAAATTATTGACGAAATATGTGGAAGACCTTTTTGGAATTATAAAGATAAGTGCAATAAAAAAGACATTAGAACAACTGAACACATTTCACAAAAACATTAAATTTACAATGGAGGAGGAGGTAAATGGAAAACTTCCATACTTAGATACCCTGGTCATAAGAAGTGGAAATAGAATTAAAATAGACTGGTACCAAAAAACGGCTTCACGGAGAATTGTAAATTTCCATTCTTGTTAACCAAAGAAGATAATAATGAATACGACCAACAATCTTATTAACAGGGTTTTTTCCATTAGCGATGAGTCATTCCATTCTCACAATAAAGGAAAAATTAAATGTATTCTTAAAAGAAACTGTTTCCCTGAAAATATAATAAATACTTTAATTGGAAACTATGGAAAAACCCACCTAGGCAACATAAAGAGGATAAGAAAATATATAAATCAATGACGTATGTACCACTTATCGCAGAAAGAATAAAGAATTCTGAAATTTATAATAAGGACAAATTTACGATTGCACACACATCGACGAATACATTAAAACAACTTTTCTCCAACACCAAATGTAAACTTGACAAATTAGACAATAATAACGCAATATATAAGATTAGTTGCACAGGAAATGACCAGGACATATGCGATCAAGTTTATGGCGGTACTACAAAAAATAAGCTTAGGACACGTATAGCTGGACATAAGTCAGATTTTAAAAACATTAATAAAACATTAACACAAAAAACTGCACTCACATCCCATTGTGCAGAGAGACAACATAAACGAAACCTGAAAAATGTGGAGATACTACAAAGAGAGGAGAAGTATAATAAACGGTATACTTTGGAGATGCTCCATAATTAACATACCAAAGGAAAGGAGAATGAATTATAAGACAGACACAGAAAACTGCGCCAATAGCTATAGGCATGATAAAAAAAAAATCAAATAGTTAAGTTAGTTCATTATTGAATGTGGAGACAATAATACGACTCTTAAAAATATACACCCCTATCGTGAATAAAAATTCCACATGAAATTTGTTCCCTTTTCACAATTTTCCTATTAAAATTCTATGTTAAAAAAATAAAAGGGAACACATTTCATGTGGAATTTTTATTCACGATAGGGGTGATAATTGTAACTCATTGTAAGTGTTTTGTTTTTCTTTTCTGTTTTATTTTATTTTTTGTTGTTTTGTTTTTTATTTTTATTTAAAACACAGTCGTTGTTAATATTTTTCGTACATTTGTGTTTTTCTTTTATTGTTACTACAGCCTTGATCCGAAGGATATTGAAAGAAATAATTTAATAAATAATATATACATTTTTTACAAATAATTGGCCTCGAGCTCGAAAAAACTTTTTATTTTATTTTTAATTTTTGTAATTTTTTGACAAAAGTTTTCTTGTTGCTGACACCAACTTTGAAATTTTTAAAATTTAATAGAAGTATCAATGAGAGAACTAAAAAAACAATGAAATTATAAAATTAATTATTTAATTGTCATTATAAATTAGTAGTATATATGAGTTTTTTTCAGTATAAAATCATAAAAAATAACAATTCCACTTTAGAAATCTAAAGTGGTTTCATTCCGAAAAAAAATTCGTTTTCTAAAGACTTAATTTACGGAATCAAAACCACATTCGATCGAGTTCTCTGACATGGCTGTATAAGTGGGTTTTAAATCAACGTGAAAAGATGAATACACTAACAGGACCCGTATTAAATGCTATGATCAATTATGGACCGATCTTCACAAAATTTGTAGATATGATTTGGCTTCATTTACTTCTCATTTCTGGTGAAATTAGTTTGGATAGTTGCCTCCCTATTTCGGGAGGACATACATACATATGTATGGGGGTCAGGTGAAATAATGGACCGATTTCCACCAGTTTCAATCCCATCTGTCCTTGGGCCGAAAAAATATTACGTACCAAATTTTATTAAAATATCTTCAAAATTGCGAGCTGTACTCTGCGCACAAGCTATACAATTTTTTCCTCAAGGCTTTTTTTTTAATAGCTTATTTTTTCAATTAATAAATTTAAATTAAAAATAAATGAATTAAAAAACTCTGCGCACAAGATTTACATGGACAGACAGCCAGCCAGACGGACGGACGGACAACGTTAAATCGACTTAGGAAGTGAATTTGAGTCGATCTACATATATACTTTGAGATGGGTGTTGGGCCAATATTTCTGGGCGTTACAAACAGCAGCACAAATCCAATATACGTCCCCAATATGGCGGTGTAGGGTATAAAAATCACATACATACATATATACGACACAACAGAGAGAACTGTAGCACAAGCAAACACTACAAAGAAAATAGGACCTGCTTAACTTCAGCATAGCAAACATTCAGAAAGCTTCATTAGTCTTTACCTTCTGTTGCTGTTCTGTTCCGTGTCGTTCTGTTGTTAAATTTTTGTAGTTAGTTTTACGTGCGCAAAGATAGCGTCGATTTATAGCATCGAAAACGCAAAAATATATTAGCGATTTTAGGAATTCAGAAAAATGGGAATTTAAAAATAATCAAAATATTTCAATGGAAAATCATAAAAACAAAAACAATAGGATTAGGAATTCAAAACAAAATTTAAATTTAATTTAAAAAATAAAAAATATTTTATAAGAAAAGTTGGTTCAAAACAGTCGAGACAAATTTGGGATTTCGTATTTCATAGAATACAGGTGACGTCAAGGAACTACCTATAGAGATTATGGACGTACATCATCTAAGGTATTTAAAACGCCTTCCGTGCAAAAAATTCGCTGGCCAGTTTTCCAGAAAACTGGGTTCATCCAAAATGGTCAGAAAAATCTGGGATTCTTTATTTCTTGGAATACAGGCGACTTCAAGGAACTACCTATGTAGATTATGAAAGTACATCAATTAATTTAGTTTTTACCAATTAATAGGGAATGAATTCATTATATATGAGAATATTAAAATTTGTTGTTCACACAAATTGCGGCTGATTTCTTTTTGTTAAGTTTTTTACAGAGTTCCGTAAAAGTTATTTTTGTTAACATTTTGTTTGAAATGCATTAAAAATTTAAACAATTAATGAACAAAATTTAGCAAAATTAATAAATAAAACAAAAAGTTTTTGAAGGAAATTAAAATCAAGAAACTTGAATTAACAGTACTATGGCCCTAGGGTTGCCAGATCCAGATTCACAAAAAGCTGGACGTTTTCCAAACATGTGTTAACGAAAAAAAAGTTGTCAAGTTTAGTTTTGTATTATGAATTATTATTAAAAAAATAGTTTCTCAAAATTTATTCAGTTTTTTAAATATGTGAGATTTAAAATAATACACTAAAAATAAAACTTAAAATTCAGTCTTTTAAATCTGTTAGAATTAAAATTAAATACTAAAAAAAACCAGTTAACAGTAAACAAAATAAAATAACTTTTTTATAACATAAATCAATAAAAAAAATGAGTTAAACTAAAACAAATATTTTAAGTGTTTATAACACTTAAAAATTACTTTTTCTGCCACATATATTTCGTATTTGAAGGCGTTTCTTATTGGTATTGAAAACACGAAACATACAACTTTTCGTAAATTTTCGAATTCATTCTTGTCACTTTTGGCAAAACAAATGGGACCATATTTTGTCGTTTGAAAAATCTTTTGGTAATTGTTCGTAAACTTTACGGATACCGCAATATTCGCTATATAACTTATCGTTGTCTATTGCTTCAGATATTTTAAGAATTTGTGCCAGTTGTTGTAAATCTTCCTAAGAAAATAGAGTTTTTTTTTAATTTAAGAATGTAATTTTTTTAAAAAAAGAGTCATCTCCAAAGTCGTAACGGTTTTCTAAATAACTGACAATTGTTTTTAAAAAATCTTCTGCTTCTGTGTTAAAATTTTTTTTGTTTATTAAGAGATAAATTTTTCAAAATAGTGTTAACCTTGGTGCCGAAAAATTTGTCGTTTAGTCTACATTGAAGGATAATTATATTGTGCGTCTCTAAAATTGAGCAAAAGTCACTTTCAAGAGATAAAATAGTAGTTTGGAATTCTTGCATTATGTTGTGTTCTCAGTTGTCATTGCCGATGAACTAAACTCATTGAATATTTTTTTAATAATGCTTCTACACAATTATTAAGAATATAACAATTACAATTTGCTTTAATAATTTAATTTGACGTCTCTTTAAAGTTTTGGTAAACCGCATTATGAATACCGTAGTTTACAGCAGCATTATTTGAAAAAATATCCTTCGAAGTTTCACAGGGATCGTTATAAAAGTCTAAAACTTGTTTTCGGATTCCATATGCGGGATCAAAATATTGATCAGCGTATGGGTGGGTGTTATTATTTCCGATATAAGGATATTTATAACTTAAAAAGATTTTTTTTCCAAAAATTTCTATTTAGCTGGACAAATTTTATTCTAGCTGGACACTGGACAAGCATAAAAAAGCTGGACAATCCAGCCGAATCCAGCCCGTCTGGCAACCCTATATGGCCCAGTAATCAAATTTCGTGTTGGTCACTTTCGAAATTTTAACTATTTACTTAATAATATACACATATTCACATATATTTTGATATTTTTAATAATAAAACCGATAGTATTCAGCGTGCGCATATCTGGTTACAGTTAACTGTAATTCAGCACTCTGTATTCAGCACGAGATATTCACTGTTTTGAATTCCTAATCCTATTGTTTTTGTTTTTATGATTTTTCCATTGAAATACTTTGAGTATTTTTAAATTCCCATTTTTCTGAATTTCCAAAATCGCTAATATATTTTGGCGTTTTTGACACTATTTTTGCGCACATGTTAAGGTAGAATTAGCCGAACGTCCCCGTACTGTACCGTACCGTACTGTAAGCACGTTTGTGTGCTTATAGAATATTTAAAACGTGCCGTACGCCAAACAAAAAAATTCCTCTTTATTTACACTACTAGTATACATACAATAAATAAACAGTCAAGCTGTTCGAAACAGTGAATGTCATTGTAAAGGTCATACATGCTTGCTTGAAAAAGTACCAAAATGGTATTATAATACATAGTTATTTTATTTTTTATTTTATTTATTTACATAGTTTGTCTATGGAAATTATTTCCTTAAGCATAGTACTCTGTGGAATGCTGTCAAAATACATGTTAAAAAAATAAACATGAAATTTTCATGAAAAAATGTCGCAGAAGTAGTACTCTGTTCATTTTGTGAAAAACATGTGAAATGTATCCGGCAACATTATTTTTTCACAGCGAAATAATTAAAGTAGCAATTGTTTCACGTGGAATTTTCACCCAAAAGCTCTTCTGTCGCAACAACAATATCTATTACTTGTTGTTGTGCTGCAAAAGCGGCCAGTAATATTTGTTTATTTATTTTTATTTAACTATTTCGATTCAACACAGATTTTTTAATATTTTAACTTTTATTTATTTTCGATTTAAATTCACAAAAAAGCAAAACATGTGTTTTGTTTACATAAGTAAAACAATGTGGCGTAATTTCAATTAAAAAAACGTCAAATTATGTAAATTCGCGTGATAGGCCACATTGGCTATGCTCAACATTTTTCCCAAATTTGAACAGAGTACTAGGCTTTACAGACTGTTTACAAAATATTATTTAGCATATGGGAATAAAATACATGTAACAAATAATTAAGAGTTTAAGAAAACAATTATTAATTTTTTTATGACTTTAACATTTAACGAAAAATCAATAAATCTGTACAACTGGTTAAACTGATTACACATTCTTCTTAGGGGATCACAGATAGAGGTGTAAAATTACGGGATAAACGTTGCGGAATGTTGAAAGAGATTTCATTGATTAGAAAACCAGAGCATATGTCACCATTAATAACATTCAGGATAAATGATATATTCAGCATAGTTCTACGACTTTTTAATGTAGAAGCTTAATAAGAGCAAGTCTAGCAGTATATGAAAGCAAATTAAGTGGGTTGAAATGGAGTTCACGTAGGCGAAATATCAGGAGTTGTTTTTGCACAGATGCAATTGAATTGCTGTGAGTAATGTAAATCGGGTCCCATATTATTGAACCATCGGTCGAACAAGTGAAGTATATAAAGTTTTTGCAATATATGGATCATTAAATTTATTTTCCCATCGTTTTATAAAGCCTAGTGTACATCTTGCGTTATTTATTATCGTAGAAATATGTCGAACGAAGCTCAGTTCGACTTGGTGGTATTCAAAAAAAAAATTTGTTGATATTGGATTGTGCCTTGCAAAACGCATTACTTTACATTTCTTTAAGTTAAGTTCTATCAAGTTGAGCTTGCACCATTCATAAAAAGAATCCAAGTCGGTTTGGAGACGTAAGTGATCAAAAGGTTGGTTATAGGCCAAGAAAATTGTTACGTCGTCTGCATACATTAAAATATTAGAGAATTTAATTATTTTAGGCAAGTCATTAATAAAAAGAGAAAATAACAACGGACCAATGTGACTCCCTTGTGGTACTTCAGAACACACGTTAATTTTATATGAAGACGTGTTATTAAAACGAACGGTTTGTATTCTATTCGACAGATAAGATTGTATCCACTGTACGCTAAGATCTGTAAATCCCAATTTTTGCAGTTTCCGTACAAGAAGTAAATGATTTATTTTGTCAAATGCTTTACTGAAATCCGTATATATAACATCAGTTTGCATCCTTTGAATAAAGCCGCGATTGATGACTGTTGTTAGATGCAAAAGATTTGTAGTGGTAGAGCAAGATTTTTGAAAACCATGTTGAAATGAAGATAATAAATTTGATACTTGATGGTTTAAATGATCGGTCATTAATTTTTCAAAAAGTTTCGGTATAACACTTAGTTTTGCGATACCTCGATAATTTTCGACATCAGATTTGCTGCCCGATTTAAATAATGGAACAATATATGATTCCTTCCAAATTGCTGGAAAGTATCCATTAATAATAGATTTGTTAAACAGAAGAGTTAATGGAGGAGCTAAGACTTTGGCGCAATTGATTAATATATTACTGGGGATATTGTCAGGACCGGAACTATATGAGAACTTAAGCTTTTTAATGCCATTTAGGACTGTAGAAACATCAAGAGACGGTAAGGATATGCATTGATTTTCATCTAATATATATGGGTACTTGACTGTATCATCGTAATTTTTATTTGAGTAGGTGGTTGAAAAAAAGTCCGCAAACATATTACATATAACTTTAACATTGTCAGATTCATTTTGTTGATACGACGTTACAGCAGGGTAGCCGCTAGTCTTTTTCTTTGTATTAACGAATTTGTAAAATGACTTTGGATCACGTTTCAAATTATTTTTAATTTTATTTAAATATTGCGAGTAACACACATTATTTAATTGTGTATATTTGGCCCCGCTAACGGTGTAGTTCAAATAATCACAAGAAGATTCCGAACGCTTGAATTTTTTAAAAAGTTTATTTTTCTTATTCTTTGCAACAGCCAGCTGTTTTATATTCCACGGTGATCCAGAAAATGAAGTAAATGTTTGTTTTGGAATACATAAGTCCATAAAATAATGAAGTTTATTATAGAAAATTTCAAATATTTTGTAATTCCTTGTTGTTGGATATGCGGGAAGAGTTAAAATGTTAATCCAGTTTGTATTACCAATAAGTTTATTTAACATGTTGTAGTTAGTTCGTTTGAAACAAAAAACCTTTTCACTAATGACTGACTTTGACGGAATACTTCGAGGTTGCATAAACATAACTACTTCCATAGTAGGATGATACCGGTCTTCGGGTGTTGTTAGTGGAAGAAAACGTTTAATAGAACAGTCGTCTTTATCATTTACAAATATTAAGTCCAGTATTTTTGAAAAATCATTCATTATGCCGTTAATTTGAAAAAGACCTATGTCATAGAATATATTAAAAAATTCTCTCAAATTATCGTGGCAATGTGTTTGAAAGTAATACATTCCGTCAGGTAAAAATTCCCAAGAAATAGAGGGTAAGTTAAAGTCGCCCATGACAGTATCATTCACATCTGCGGTTTTAGTAACTAATTTAATAGATTCGCTATGTTGATAATATAAAAATGGAGCGGACGAGGGCGGGATATATGAACACGTTAATATTATCCGTTTGTATTTCAATTTAATGATAACAGAAATAAATTCTATATCAAGCAAAGAGTTGTGCTCAAAAACTTCAGAATGAAGAATACTCGAAACAGCAATCAGAACTCCACCACCATGAGTACCTCGATCACGGCGAAAAATATTATATTTGTTACAGAGAATTTCAGTATTAAGAATAGTGTCATTAAGCGTTTCAGTAAATACAATGATGTCATGAAACTTTCTAAATACAAATCAGATAATTTTGTTCTTAGGCCACGAACATTCTGGTAGATTAACGATAATGAGGCAGCACTGAAATTATTCAGTTTTTTGACTGAATTAATTGACGTTGAGGAAGAACTGCAATATTATTCACTCTCGGATTTCCATTGTAAATATATTCTCTTACAAAAGTATTTTCCGGCCAGAAACTAGGTTCGACAAAAGTTTCGAAGAGGTCTGCAGCAACAGTTATTTTAAAGGAAGTAATTGATCTCGGTTGGGAAAATCTGAATTGGTGCAACAAAACATTAACATTACGACCAAGCTTGGAGTTTATATAGTATTGGACATCGTCAATAGATGTACCACTTGCCAAACGGGATATAAAAACAGATTTTTTCGGCGGAATAGCTCGTAGTGGAATAATATTTTGATTATTCGCTGTGGTTGTCGGCAATATTGAATTAAGGTCTCTATTACTCGTACCAGCGGCTGGAGTAGGAGCGTTATACATATGTATGCATTTATTTTGTTATATTTATATTGTATATGATTTATTTATTATTATAATAAACATATACATATATGCGTGCCACAATAATACTCTCTTTATAGTGGTTTTATAAGTTTTAAGCAGTGTTGAATTTGCTGACTATGAATTAGCAAAAGTACACAAATTTCTGCTTAGCTTTTAGTTTAAAATTCAAAAACTGTAAGTTTTAAGCAGCAGCAAATTTTTTAAAGTGAATTGCTGTTGCTGACTGCCTCAGCAAATAACATCTCATAGTTGTGCTCTGCTTTTGCTTGTGTATTTTCTCTTAGTTAAAGTTAAGCACATACGTAGTGCTTAAAAATAGTTAAGCATTTTTAAACCCTGGTTTTAAATGTCTAAAACAAAAAAATATATATTTTTCAACTAGCTGCTGCTGAATTTTATGGCACTTGTTGCTGTTTGACATTATCACTTGGTCTTTACACAGCGACTTTTAGACAGTGCCAATGTGTGACATTGTTTGATTGTTTGCTTTATATTTCCATAATATATTTACCCTTAATTTTTTGTATTTACACTTAAACATTTACTAGTACAAACTTTTGCATATTTGTGTATTGTATTGCTTAAGTTTCACAAACATTATTACGAGTATTAACAAAAAGTACCAAAAAATAGGGTCAATTTACCCCAATTTAACATACAAACAGTCCATCACTGCTGTACAAATGTCACGTAAGAACGTTATACTGTGTACAGATATCCTCACAAGAAATGAATAACTGAAACTAACACAGCCAAGAATGATAAAATAAAGATTACGCCATGCGCATGATTTCCCGTTATGTGACGTAGAAGTTCCATTCTAAGGGTTACCAAGAATGTTTCATGTGTTAGAATGTTTCATGTTAAGGTTGGCAACCTTGCAATTGAAATCTCTCTGAGAGTTCTAAAATAAAAGCTGTTTAAAAAAGAAAAACAAACAAAAAATATAAACATGAAGTGTGCAGTGAGCAAATGCAAGCAAAACGACAGTAAAAAAACAAGTGAGAAAAAATTAGCCAATAGAAACACAGAACGTATGACGTCACAGTTCCAAAATGCGCAGAACATTTTAAAATTTTATGCGCGTTGGCATAATCTTTATTTTATCATTCTTGAACACAGCCAACCTTTTTTACTAACACTCTTGCAACAATTTAATATAGAAAAATTCTATTGTTTTATAATATTTATTGCACATTTTTGTAAAGTTATTTATGTAAAAATTTACTTAATTTTCATTTAAAAAAAAGTTCTATTAAAACATATTAGTTACGTTTTTATAAATTTTAATTATTTTCTCATTTATTGGCAAAAAAAAAAATATAATTCGTATACACATGAGTTATGGGAAATTTTGGGGGTTTTTCAGGGAAAAAACATTTTATGAAAAAGTTTTTTCTACTGGCAGTGTGGGGAAATATTGTATTAGTTGTTCAACTCTAACATATATGTAAGAGAAAGATGACTGATCTGCATATGAGAAAATTCTTGGTTTAATTTTTTAATTCTAATTCGGTGATTTTGCTGATCAGTTGAGTAAAAATCAATGTAAATATAAATAAATTATTTAAAATTATATGTATTAATAACTGTTTTATTTTTCGTTTAAGATATTCATGCAGTATTGACTACCATTCTGGCTAAATTAAACCAACTTGAAAAAAATCAGCAAGTCCTGAGCAACGCGCACTCCATAATTGTCGCAAATCAAAAATTAATTGGCAAAAAAAACTAGAAAATATTGAAGAAAATGTAAGTATTTCAACTCTTTTATTGCATTTCAAACAATAATGAAATTTTTTGTAGCTAGCTTCATAACCGGAGATGATGGCCCAGACCAAAGCCCTAATGTAGTGTAAGATGTCCATTAAAATGGTGGAGGGCTCAGTATGCCGCATTACGGGAGAGGTCCACGATAAAAAAAATGGATGAAGTGGCATCCATGCTGCCCATGCAAAGTATTGCTTCGGTAAAGGAGATGGAGGAGATTTTGCCCAAGCTACGGTAATAAAATGTAAAATATAAAAGAATTATTTTTAAATTTTAATTTTTACAGCTTATGCACATGATAAAATTAAAGGGGCATCTGAAGATGTCAGCAGTGGCATCCGTGGCATACTTACGGATGACCTGCTGCAGACGTACAATTGGGAAGGGAGGTGAGCAAAGCAATCCCTAGCACAGCTTTCTATCTGCTGCAAGTTTTTGAGAGGTATGTACGTACATACATAAGTATATGTTAATGTTATTATGTATGTACATTTTGAAGATTCATTGAAATCATATTATACTATTAATACTTGTATCTTATCTCTAAATTTCAGACATTTTAGAAAAGCAGAGCATTATGGAATTCCAAAAAAATATAAAGAAGGCTGTAGAACGCAGCAAAAAATTATTGTAAAAAATAAAAAAAACTATTAAAAGTTTAACTAAAAGAAAATAATATTTTCTATTTTATTATTATTAGTTATAATTGAGGGATATATTCGTTAGCTGTGACCAGTTATTGCTGACCTATATTTGTGTAAGCATTGACTAGTTAGAGATAACCAATATTTACGTTATCATTAACTGGTTAAGCTTAACCAATATTTAGGCAATCATTGACCAATTAAAATCAGCAGAGTAAGCAGTACAGTGCTGCGATTCACTAACTTTTTTAACGATAATCGTATCGTTAAAATAAATATAACTAAAAATTTATCGAATTTGCAATTCAGTAACATTTTTAACGATATTCGCTGTCGGCTGAAGTCAGCTGTTACTCTAACAAGTTTTTCTATCGTTATATTAGCGACAAAAACTTGAGTTGTATTTATTTTATCGATAAAGTGTATTTATTATATAAAGTGTGTATATAAGTTTATTTTGTGTTTAAAATGAATTTTGATTATTTGGCATACGAATTATCAAGGGATGACCCAATTTTTTACGTTCCATCAGTTAATCGTCGTGTTCTTCGGAATTTGGACAATCCTTTTGAGTTGACAGCGAAGGAATTTCAAAAATTATACCGACTAACTCCGGACTTGGCTGAAAATTTAATCAACTAAGAGGATCTAAATTAACATCTACATACATATATCGACAGAAAAGCAGGTAAGACATGCCAGCTTCAAGTTAAAATGAAATTTTCTGCCATGTAATCAACTAAATGGCTGAGTTGTGCTGCTAAAGCCCGACTCCTTAGAATTGGAATTGGTCGCCATTCTGTTAAATGCACTTAAAATGTATGTACATATATAAATGTAAATAAAATAACAAAATTAAAACATAATTAAATCACACATTTTTTTACTTTTTACAAAAATAAATAAAAACCCCAAATTATGCACAATTATATTTGTTTTTTTTTCATTCTCTTTTGTGCTTTTCGCTTATTTTGGCACTTTGTACACAGAGGTGCCACATTTTATTAAATTAAATGACTACAAAAAAACAGCTGTATACTATCGTTAAAAAAAGTTACAAAATCACACAATCGTTACTGCAAACGAATATTTATGTCGACAAAAGTTACGATTGTCGGATCGTTAAAAGTTAGTGAATCGCAGTACAGATGTATGTTGCGTAGTCGAGTGAAATTAGTTAGTTAGAGCAAGATGCAAAATCACATGTACACAAGAGTTTCGGTTATATTTTTCATTTTTCTCTTAATAAACTAATATAAACTTTAACCGATATATCTGTCAGCACTACCGGTTAAATGACTGGTTATTTAACTGGTAGTCTTCTTGTAGGGATGCAACTTTATTGAGATAATCGCAATAAACGCCATTATTGAGCTCAATAATCCATATAAAATCTCAATTAATTATTGCGCAATAAGTACGAAATTTTTATAATATTGAGTAAGATTTCGAATGCAACACTGTTCACAACTGTGTTTAGTGAACAAATTATATAAAATGACAAATGTCAACAAAAGAAATCATTAAAAAATCAATGTGAAGGTAAGCTTGTTTATATAGAAACACAACAAGCATTTATAGTATTTATATATATACCCTACAACACCATATTGGAGAGGGTATATTGGATTTGTGCATATGTTTGTAACGCCCAGAAATATTGGTCCAACACCCACCTCAAAGTATACGGATCGGCTCAGAATCACTTTCTGAGACGATTTAACGATGTCTGGCTGGCTGTCCATGTAAAGCTTGTGCGCAGAATACATGTCTCAATTTTGAAGATATTTCGATAAAATTTGGTACATAAGTATGGATGGGATTGAAACAGTCCATTATTTCACCTTGCCCCCATACAAATGTTCTCCCGAAATTGGGGTTTACCGATCAAAAATGTTTGAATTATGTACATATACATAAGTATGTAATTATTAAAATAATTTAAGTTAACGGTACTCTTTGTATTAAGTATATTTTTAGCATGTAAGAATTTGATGAGTTCAGTTGTAAAAGAGAAAAAAAGAACAAAACAACTTATCAGTGGCGACGAGAATAAAATCTGACACGTAGTAAAAGAAAGAAGTAATAAATTAACAAGTTATAATGGCTTTAATTGGACAAATGGAACCCTTTTTACCTGGGGAAAATTTTAATTTATACCTTCAACGTATGGAGCAATACTTCGTAGTCAACGATATTCCAAGTTCAAAACAGGTGGCGGTGTTGCTAACTACAATTGGCCCAATTGCGTTTGAAATGCTAGCGTCATTCTGTTCACCAAAAGAACCTAAAGCAGTACCCCTTGAGAAAATAATAACAACTTTAAAGACACACTATGCTCCAAATCTAAATGAGACGGCTGAAAGGTACAAATTTTACACGCGCATTAAAAAAGAGAATATATTGTGGAGCTGAAGTGTTTGGCTAGTAGCTGTAATTTCGACACATTTTTGTCAGAAGCTTTAAGAGACAGATTGGTATGTGGCGTTATTGACAAAAAGTAAAGAGCAAGATTGCTTAACCAGATATCATTATCATGGGAGGAACCAAAAAATATTGCTCTTATAGAAGACCAAACCCAAACGAATTTAAATGTTATGGAAAACATGTACAATGAAAGGGCAATACGTAAAACACGTGTGTATGAAGAAGCGATGGAGGACGGAAGTGAGGATAGTGGCGGTAGTAACTATCCAATTAGGAGATTGTCAAAAAAGGAAATATAGAGCAACACGATAAGCATAATATGTTATGCGAGAGGTGTGGAAGGAAACATCACCCAGATAAGTGTAGAGTTCGCACTGGAATTGCTATCGATAGGTGCAGAACGAAAAGAGTTAATAATGTATTATCGAATTTAAATGGCATAGGTATTGAAAATAATTCAGTTTTTGTTTATCTTTTAGTCGAAAATGTAAAGTTAAAGTTTGAAACTGATACGGGATGCCGCGTCAGTGGCGTCTGAAGAAGTTTATAAACAATATTTTTACTCCAAAAAACTTATAAAGGTGGAAAATACATTAGTAAATGTTAGTGAACACAAAATATCTTTGTGCGGTGTGATAAAAGTAAAGGTAAGTGATTTTTTGTTGGATTTATTTATAATTAAATCGGAGAAGCCATTTGATTCATTATTGGTTCGTAGTTGGTTGGAGGTTTAAAAAAAGGGTGGCGTGAGAACTTTGTTGGCAATATTAATTTAGTCAAGCCTGTACCAAACTTTGAGAAACTAAAGAATATGTTTCCATTAGTATTTGCAAAAAGTTCAGCAGAACCCATTAGAAAATTTAAAGCATCCGTAGTTATAAAGAGTGAAACGGATCCTATTTTTCGTTCCTCGTATGTAGTGCCATATAGAATGCGTAAGTTATTTGAAGAGGAATTGACTCATTTATGTGACAGTTGAGTAATTGCACTTATAAAGTATAGTGATTGGGCAAGTCCAATAGTTGTAGTCCCAAAAAAGGATTCCATAAGGCTTTGTGTAGATTTTAAAGTTACGTTGAACAGGGTCTTAGAAAAGGAACATTATCCTTTACTAACTATTAGTGATTGTTTAAGTTGTTTGGGCGGTTCGAAATATTTTTGTGTTATAGATTTGGCGGGGGCGTACGAACAGGTAGAAGTGGGTGAAAACTCAAGAAAGTATTTGACCATAAATACACACAAAGGCCTATTTCAGTTTAAAAGACTTCCATTTGGATTAGCATCAAGTCCATCTATTTTTCAGAATATAATGGATCAAATGTTAATTGGTTGTGAAGAAGTTGTTTGTTATTTAGATAATTGTTTAATTTATGGTAATACGCGGGCAGTAGTTGAGTAGGTTTCAAAATTACAATGTGAGAGTAGAGGAGGAAAAATGTAAGTTTTTTGTTAGTCAGGTAGAATTTTTAGGATATAGAATAGGAAGGGAGGGCATTCGTCCAAACCCGGAGAAAATTAAAGCGATTATAGAAGCTCCCGTTCCTCAAGATAATAAAAGTTTGTCGTACCTATTATGGTAACTTTATCCCTCAGATTTCTACTAAATTAGCTCCGTTATATGAGCTCATTAAAAAGGAAGAACATTTCTGTTAGACGAAACATAGATTGGAATGTTTTGAGAATAGTAAACGTCTATTAACAGATAATTCTGTATTGTATTTATTTGATCCCGAAAAACCGATTATAGTTTCATGTTATGCCAGCCCATATAAAGTAGGTGCGGTGCTGGCAATTATAGTAGATGGTAGAGAAAGACCAGTTTATTTTGCATCTTGTCGCCGGCCGAAAAAAATTACTCGCAAATTCATAGGGAGGTTTGGCAATCATTTTTTCGTTGGAAAAGTTCCATAAATATTTATACGGAAACAGGTTCGTAGTTTACACAGATCACAAGCCTTTGAAACACTTATTTAATCCTAAAAAGTGTTATTCTGCAGTAGCGGCAGCCAGGGTACAACGGTGGCAGGTCATTATTTCAATGTATGACTGTGAAATTAGGTATCGCCCAGGAAAGGAGAATTGTAACGCAGACGGCTTATCCCGGTTACCTTTAGATAATAAGGATGGGGATTCTAAGGATATCGCTATTAAATATTTCACGAACGAAGATCCAGTTAGAGAACAGGACATTGCTAGAAAGTACATTTTCTTTTTTTGGCCTACCTACAAGTATTTCCACGGATAATGGTCCACCATTTGGTTGCTTTAAGTTTTTAGAATTTTACGATAAACTTGATATTAAGGTTCTTAAAAGTCCATCCTATCATCCACAATCAAATGGCATAGCCGAAAGAGCTGTCCAAACTGTTAAAAAATTACTTAAAAAACTCTGGATTGATACTTATTCGAATCATCTTTAATTTTCAGACAAAATTACGCGGTTTTTATTTTATTATCGTCATACGCCAGACGCCATTTCAAAAAAATCGCCCTCCCAAAAGTTATTTAATTTTTTACCAAAAACTAAATATGACATTTTAAATCCTAAATTGCAGAAAATTGTCAGTGATAACGAAGATGTTAATTTTTTAAATTATTAATTCAATAACCAAAAAGCAAACAAATTGTTCTCTATAGAAATGATTATAATAATTTTGTTAACTGGCTAAGGCCGTTATTATTGAGGTTTTAAGTCCTCAACGTTATTTCTGTAAATAATAATATTAAACATGTACACCTAAATTAAATAAAAAAATATTATCACCCACCAAAGAAAGTAATCATAAAACATAAAGAATGTGAAATATTAGAAAATTAAAATTCACCAACATTTAACAATAATCAAATAAATAAAAGAAGTCGGGACAAACTTTCAGATAGTGAGGATGAAGACTACGAAATTCGACCAAAAAGGTCAGTTAGAAAACCTTAGTGGTATGTTCCTGGCTAAATTATTTCTAAAATTATATATATTAATATATAAATATTTAACCAATTTATAATCATTTTATAAAAGGCTTTAAGTATAACGTTATTATTTATTGTTAAAATATTAATTATATTTATCCATAATATATTAATGTATATTAGAATTATAAATATTATTCTGTTGTTACTTAATCCATTTTTTTTTTTTTTTTAATTGAAAATTTTGTAATCTCACTATTTTTAAGGGAGAAAAGTGTAGTGTATATTAAAGGTACCCTTCCCTTATATACATATAAGAATGTAATTATTAAAATAATTTAAGTTAACGGTACTCTTTGTATGAAGTATATTTTTAGCATGTAAGAATTTGATGAGTTCAGTTGTAAAAGAGAAATAAAGAACAAAACAACTTATCAGTATCCACACAAATTTCATCAAAAATGAAGACAAATCACATCTACAAATTTTGTGCAGATTGGTCTATAATTACTCGTAGCTCCCATATAAAGCCCAATCCCGAAAATCACTTTAAAGAGCATAACTCTCTCAAAAATGTTGTTATCCAATTAATATTGAACGCAAATATATTTCATATGTATGCAAATAATACGGTACAATTTTATTATGATCGGTCCATAATTAGTCGTAGCTCCCATATAAGGCCCACTTCCGAAAATCACTTTAAAGAGCATAACTCTCTCAAAAATTTTGGTATCCAAATAATATTAAACACAAATATATTTCATATATATACAAATAATACGGTACAATTTTGTTATGATTGGTCCATAATTAGTCGTAGCTTCCATATAAGTCCCACTTCCGAAATATTGAACGCAAATATATTCATATGTATGCAAATAATACGGTACAATTTTATTATGATCGGTCCATAATTACTTGTAGCTCACATATAAAACCCACTTCCGAAAATCACTCTCTCAAAAATGTTGGTATCCAAATAATATTGAACGCAAATATATTTCATATGTATACAAATAATACAGTACAATTTTATAATTGTCGGTCCATAATTAGGCGAAACTCCCATATAAGACCCTCTCCGTAATTCACTTTAAGCTACATAAATCTTTTAAAAGTATTTATATCGAGATAAAGTTTAACACATAATATTTATATTCACAGACATCATGACACTAACTTTTTGGTTGATCGGTACACAATAGGTTATATATCCCATATAACGCTCATTTCTGAAAAACTGTTTTATACATATACTGGGTGTAGGGTATTATATGGTCGGGCTTGACCGACTATACTTTCTTACTTGTTTTGTATTGCTTTCAGCTGTCAAATGATTATTGAGTAAGCTGAAAATTGCGTATGCCTGAACACTTAAAATAATATTGTCAATTAACCGAATATTGACTCAATAAAGTTGCATATCTGAACACAGTATTAGGAATTTCTATTTTATACAGGTTGAGACGTTCCGTCAACGTGATATTAATATTCGGTGAGCATTTACTTTGATTTTAAATAACAAAACGGGATCAGCTGTTTCGTTACAGTACAGTACGGGGCGTAAGCCTCAGTTAGCTGACTGTAACAGAATGTAACTGCAACAGTAAGAAACAGCTGATAGATATTGTTTCCATTACGTATTCCGTTACAGTCGGCTAACTGAAACTGTAGACGTTCGGCTAGTTCTACCTTTAGTTTTTCCGTATAAACGTATCAGTTGTTTTAAAGCCTCATTATGCGAACGTACAACGCAATGTAATGTAACGTACGTACGTGTATGTAGTTATAGAAAAGTTTCAAACGTAACAGACGTCAATAAAATAAACAAAAACAAAGCATTGTGCAGCATAAACACCTCTTTTTTTCTACCATATTGAAACCTATACACTTTTTGTTGTATAGGAACTCATTTGCCTGTACAAGGAAGATAAGTTGTTTATCATCCATATCCTTTATTTATTTTATAAAAAAAAACTTTAATTTAAATTTAAAACAAAAATTCAACACAAAAACTAAACCACAATATTGATGTCAGCTGTTCAGAATAGTGTGGAGCTTTTTGGCATAGTGATGGGCAATGTTAAATTATTTTCGTACATATGAAATTGAAAAAAGTACTAAATTGGCTTCGAGGGATATAAAGTCTTTATATTGTAATTTATACATTATTATTATTTAAATTTTTGATATTTATTTTAGTCGGGCTCGAGTTCAGTAAATTTAATTTTCATTAAATTATTTTTACTGAAGGTAGGAATTGTTTTACAACTTCAAACATTTTTATTATTAAAATTTTTAATGATAATTTTCTTGGCTGGGATTCGAACCTGGGTTGTTGTTGTTGTTTCGAAAAACACCACTTTCTCTCATCAGAATTCTTTGCGTTCTAACCCTCTGCACCACTTGCGGTGCCTGCTAGCCAACAGATAAACATCAATCTTTTAACCAGTGTTATCTGGTGGTTTGAAATTTGCTGTAATTATCATTTTTATTTATTAATTTCTATTTACATGTTGCCTCCTTTTCTTCAGTTTTTTTTTTTAATTTACTACAATTCGTACTTTTATGAACCAAAATGATATCAATTCTATTGTACCGAAAATGGGTAAATGTGCCGCAATTGTATTTTATTCATATGAGTGCCAGCACTGGCTTACGACTGTCACTTAACGTAGTCGTAAAAATCTAATTTATACAGGTTGATACGTTCCGGCAACGTGACAGTTAATTTCAGCAAGCTTTTACATTGTTTTGGTATACTCAAAAACGTACGTTACGTTACATTACGTTCGCATAATTCTACCTTAAAGGTAAACAGACAACACATACCGCGAAAATAAATCAAAAAATACAAATAAATAAGATTTTCTGTTTGAATAAAACAATTGTATTCTATAGTTTTTATGGTATTTATTGTACAATATGTCATTACTTTCGACTAAAGTAATGAGTTTATCGTCATCCATCGGTTATTTTTTTATATTTTTATAACTTTTATACAAAAACTTAATTAAATTCAAAATTGAAATTTTTTGTTATAAACCAAAATTTTTTGTTGTGCGGATGTCAGCTGTTTTGTGCTGTCACTTACAATTACTTAGCATTATTAGCAAATTTTTGTTTTTAACAGGTTCGTCCGCAACGGCACGGAAAGTAATAAAACAACTAACGACTTCTACACATTTTCTATTTAACAGAATCAAGTCAGCTGATTCGGAACGGAACAGAAAGTAAAGACTAATTCTGTCTAGAGTTTATAGCCAGCAAAAGCCTAAAATAAGAAATCAAAAACTGTAAGTTTTTAAAGTGAATTGCTGTAGCTGACTCCGCAAGTAAATAACATCATATACAGGCATGTTCTGAAATCACGGTGATTTTAAATCACGAACGATTTTAAAATCACGGGAAGAATATTTTGGTGTTCTGAAAATCACGAGATTTTTAATTTTTTGTAGTGATTTTGATTGTTCTAAATCACGAGCTAACACCTGATATTCTTTGAGTTGACTACTAAAAAGTATAAGTAAATCACGAAAAATATAAACAAATCTAAAAAAATGGTCCGCAAAAAATACAACGTCTTACTAAATTTGTAAATTTTAAGTTTTTTCTATGTAAAATAGTTAGTTTTATTTCAAAAACAAATAAAGAACAAATGATTTTAAGTGTATGTGATAATTTTATTACAAGAGTTCAATGAAAAATGCTTAAAAAACTTTAAGAGCTAGTTTCTGGGATAAAGATAATCTACATTTTTCGCTTAAACCTAGATTAAACTAAAAATTGTGTTTCTCAGTTATTATTTATTTGATATATAATCTAGGTTTAACTGAGCATCATTGGTGAGTTAAACCTAGATATAAAATGTCAAAATACAAACAGCTGAAAAATAAAATAAACAATTCAACAAATGAAAAGAAATTTACGACATTTTAACAAAAATTAAAAAAAATGGATTATTCTAGTGATGATGAGGATGGATTTAAGTGATTCAAACACATATAATAACTTAAATATGTCAATTGTTAGAAAGATACGAACAATAAGGACACGTCCAAAACATTTCTGCATTTATACCGACGCCGAATTCTTGCAAAGATTTCGCTTAACAAACTAATTTATTTAAAAAAAACAAAAATTCTCTAAGAAACTAAATAATAATTAATTTCTAATAATTCCAAATTGTAATTTTTAGAATTCCTTAGGATACGTATGTTTGATTTTTTGAGAAAATTTAAGATATTGCCATATTTATATAAAAAATTAGGAGGAATGCCATATGTATTTTGACTGAACAGTACGGCAATGCTAACAAAATTGACAGAAGGTAATCAATCCACTACTGAGAAACACAATCAGTAGTTAAATCCCGGCAAAATATATTTGAGGTTTAATATAACAGTGTGTTAAGCTGAGTTTAACTGACAAGTAAAAAACTAGCTCTAAGTGATTTAAAATCATTAGGCTGTTAGGTGACCGGTTTTAGTGATTTCAAATCACTTTACGAAAAAGTGATTTTCAAAACATGCCTGATAATAGTAAAGCTACAGTCAATAGTTTTAATTTTGTTTGGCTTGTGCTGCGACGCTGTTGCTTGCTCACTAACAAAGTTTTAAGTGTAAGCTAAGCAGAAATTTGTGTGATTTTGCTAATTGATAGTCAGCAAATTCAATATACCCTCCCCACTATGGTGGTGTAATGTATAAATATACATATTTACGTCAGACTATCTGTGTTTACCTTCAAAAGTGTCGTCTGCGGTTCAATACTTCAATGTTATTATTGCTGGTACTGTTGTTGCTTCTGTTTTATTATTTATTATCTAAAATTAATTATATTTGCTTTGTTCGGATAAATGTCGCAGTTTGAGTAGAACACGTTGATAAAATATTTTTACACAAACTTTATTTCAATATTTATTTTCAGCATTTTTTTATTATTTTTTAACTATAAATGTAGTTGTGGTTTTACTTCTTTTTGTAACTTTCCTTTGTATTGTATTATTCACTTTTACGCAAATACTATTAATTACTGGGTAATAACAACTGTTTTAGTTTCCATTTAAGCAATATGTATAAAACAAATTTGATCCCTATAAGGTTTCGGAACAAAAACTAAATTAACCGAAAATTGATATAAAAACAAATTTGGACTAATGGTGCGATCATTTCATTTCCACTTCACCCATCAACACGGATTTTTACCAAATTTTATTTAACGTTATTATTTGCGCTATCTTTATTGTTTTAAATAATTTACATTAGTTTTTAATAAATAAATAAAATAATCACTTTTAATGAACGTTAACAGAATAAACTTAGCGTAACACTGCTCAAGGTACGGAAAATAAACGAATAGCTGTTTCAGTGCTGCCTCCACTTTTTTATTGCTCAGTTTCAATTAACATTTTTTATCCCCTAAACTCCCCAAAAACATATTACTACACCTTTTCAAGAAAATACGAAGATGTATTAAGAAATAACATTTGAAATTCAGAAATACAAAAATAATATTGACAAAAGGGAAATTGAAATTAAGAAATGTAAATTAGCATTCAATTTAAATTTAGAAATCGAAATTTATATAGACAAAATAAAAATTGAGAAAATGCTAATTGAAATTTAAAATGTACATAGGTATATGACATTTTTAAGATATGTAATATGAGTATGAATTAAAAATCTAGTAGAAAGTTATTATTTCTCAATTTCAATTTCTATAATCTCAATATTAATTTACGTGTCTTAATTTCATTTTGTTTTTTCTCAATATCAATTCACTATTCTGATTTTCAATTCGTTTTGAATATTAACTCAAATTTCTCTATTTCAATTTGTTTTTTTTTTACTCAATATTAATTTGCTGTTCGCAATTTCAATTTGTTATTTCTCATTATCAATTTGCTTTTCTGAATTTATGGAAGTTTCCCCACTTAAAGTAATTACTAAAAAATTTAATAGATTTGTTTGTCAATAAGAACAATAATTTGTTATAAAAACCTGTAAGTGGTTTTTCATTTATTGTTTTTGTAGGTAGGTAGAGAGGCTGGTGTGAGTCACCTCACACCTTCACCCAGTGACCAATATGATCCATTGTGATGCCTTGAATAGAAAAAATACCTGACCAAAAAACCTATTTAGACATGCGTATGTTCTCCACTTGTGCCACCAGCACTCCATCTATTGTCGCGTAGCCACGCCAGGCCCACAGCTCGAGGCATCTCCTAATTCGCCCAAGAATCCATTGCCCAGCCACCTCATCCTACTGCCCTGCAACCTAAGACAATGACACAGAATGTGCTCAACTGTCTCCAGCTCATCCGGGTCCTCGCATAGTCTGCACATATCCGACAATTCGGATCCCATTCTCACCGCCATCCTGCCAATCATGCAGTGGCCCGTGATAATGCCCATAATGGTCCTTACGCAGACCCTACTCCTGCCCATTAGCGATTCCGAATTGGACTTCCTAAGCACCGGCCACAGCGTCCGTGACACTTGGCAGTCCGTCCGGTTCCCCCAGGCTTGATTGGTCGCACTTAGGATCCATTCCCTAATTCTTCCGTAATAGAAGCCTATTGGAGGTCCAACTGCCTCCATACGGTTATTCCCGTCTATGTCTGAGCCCATTCTTGCCAACTCATTGCCGACGATGTCTGAGTGACCCGGTACCCAGTTAGTAGTAATAGTAATTTATTGTTTTTTTTTTTCTTTTTAAATAAAATGGAATGGAATAAAAATACCCACTTTCAATGTTTGGCCAGTTCTTCGTATAATCATAAAAACTAAAATATCTTTTGCAGATCATTACAAACACAAATCAAAAGTGTTATTCCCATTTGTTAAAAAAAATAATCTATTTTGGATAAATGAGTCTAATGGCAATACTGGTCAAGACGAATATCGCGACAATACTGCCACATGACTAAAAGTTGATACGATCGCGTATGTGAAGAAATAAATAGTGTAAATCAACCGCAACAGCAAAATTTTTTTCATATGCTACGTGCATGTGTATATGTTGTTGTTGGAATCTTACAAAAAATCCACGTGCATGTAAAAACACAACAAAAAATGTAAACAAAAATATAGCAAAGTTTCGCTTATTACCAACAAGTCAATTTTTAACGAATTTTAAAATTTTAAAGAACCATGGACTCCACTCAGGAGCCTAATTTTGTGATGCTCACGTTATAAATTTTAGTATTTTTAAAAAAATAAGGTTTCAAATCAAACCTAAAATATCAAGTTTCATTTGAATATTTCCAGTTATTTTAGCGCTTTTGAATTTTGAAAATGGATTTAAAAAGCCTGTAACTAGGGCTATTGAAGACCAGGAATGTTACTTTCGAAAAATTAGGCGTTTATAGGGCATTCCATTTTAGAGTAAAAAATTTCAAAAAGGTTGTTGCTCTGTAAATCTTTCAAATTGAGTGGTTTTCGCATTTTGAAAACGGATTTCAGTAGCCCCCAACTAGGGCTATTAAGATCCAGGAATATCACTTTCGAGAAATTAGCCGATTATGGGACATTCCATATCAAAGTAAAAAATTTTTAAAATTTTGAAAAAAGGTTGTTGCTCTGTAAAACTTTCAAATTGAGTAGTGTCCGCATTTTGAAAAAGAAAATTTTTTTTCAATACCCCCATCTAGGGATATTAAATTCCAGGAATGTCACTTTCGAGAAATTAGCCGATTATAGGGCTTTCCATATCAAAATAAAAAATTTCAAAAAGGTTGTCGTTGAATAACTCTTTCAAATTGAGCGGTTTATGCTTTTTGAAAGCGCATTTCAATAGCCCTTATCTAGGGCTATTAAAATCTGTCATTGTATTTTTTACTTATTTTGTTTGTTTTTATTGTGCACATGGTAAACACGTGCGCAAAAGAAAAAAAAAAGACAATAATAACATACGGTCGTCAATAAAAACAAAAAACATCTGTTTTGCATACAAACCCTATTTGACATTAAACTCGATTTTTTCTAGAGTTAAGGCGCCAATTAATAAACAACAACAAAGTAACATTGTATACGAATTACAGTGTAAAGGAAATGACACACAACAATGCGAGAAAATTTATATAGGAACAACAAAACGTACAATAGAGACAAGAATGGAAGAACACAAACTGGACATAATGCGGAGAAAAGAGACAACAACACTGGCACAATACATCCTGCTCACACAATTAAGTTCGATGATGTTAAAATTCTAGATATAGAAAACAAAGATAGTAAGAGATACACAATTGAGAGCCTTAGAATACAACAACAAATTAAGAGAACAATGAATTTGAAAGAAGACACGAACAACATAAATGCGAGTTATATGGTTGCCATCACTTGATCTGTTATACATTGAAAGTTTAAATATTAAGTATTAAAATTATTTTACATATACTCCTGGATAAATCTAGATCTTCTTAATGTGTTAAAAAAGATTTCATATTGTAAGTCTATATTGTTTATGTATTACATTATTGTATTTATTTTATTGTTTTATATTTTTTAAATAGACAATCCCTTGAAAAATACGACAAACAATCGACGAAACGTCGGGAAAATATTGTAATTAAGAATTGGGTTTTTATTTACATTGATTAAATTTAGGCCATTTTAGCTTGAAAAAATAACATTCTTAAAAAAAATTGTTGGAATGCGGTTGAAAACAGCACTATTAAATATCAAAAAAATATAAACAACTTTTTCATTTAACAGCTGTTTTCATATTTAGTTTTCAAATTGTTGTAATCTAAATGGACAAAAGCTGCATCATTCATGTCCTCTTCATCTAAATTAATTGTTTTAGTTTATATTGATAATAATAAGCACAATGTTTTTATTCGCGGCAAGTTTATTAAATATTAAAAAAAAATCAATGCGAAATTTTCACAACTTTCAGAACTGTCAAAATCACATGGTAGTATCAAAAACTTAAGTTGTATTTAAATGGACGTAGTCAGTGATTTAAGTTCTATTTAAATATGATCTGTAAAAATGAATTTTGTATTTAAACAGAACTTAAGTTTAAACACACTTTAATTTTTAAGTTAAAAACTGCATTATTCATATCCTCTTCA
The DNA here is from genome assembly GCA_950370525.1 of Bellardia bayeri. Lineage (NCBI taxonomy): Eukaryota > Metazoa > Arthropoda > Insecta > Diptera > Calliphoridae > Bellardia > Bellardia bayeri. The sequence continues at coordinate 37,961,600 of OX493268.1, read as the reverse complement.
TCTAAATTCATTGTTTTAGTTGATATTGATATTGATAAGCACAACGTTTTTAATCGCGGCAAGTTTATTTATTGAATATTTTTATCAAATAATAAAAAAAACTTCAATGCGTAATTTTCATATTTTGCAGAACTGTCGAAATCATATGGTAGTATGAAAAACTTAAGTTGTATTAAAATGGACGTAGTCAGTGATTTAATTTATATTTAAATATGATATATAAAAATGAATTTGGTATTTAAACAGAACTTAATTTTTACGTTAAAAACTGGCCATAAGTTGTCCATAAATTTAAAAAAACGCTTCGTTTCTTAGATAAAATCACTAAACAACCGTCACTGACTAGTGGTGGACATTACTTTTCGGTGTTACCAAGTTTTTATGTTATTTTAAATAATTTCACCACATAGGCTTATTCACCTCAGAATTTAAACAGGCGTCATTTGTTTGGCATCACTTCGGCTTGATCCATAGATGAAATTTGTTAAACAGTGAAATTCATAAAATTGGCTTATAGTATTGAAAAATAAAAGCAGTTGTGTAAATAATCGGAAATTATAATGGGAAGAAAACGAAAAGTTCCCGTGGCTAGTGAGGAAAAAGAGAATGAGGATGAGCAACTGAATAATACATCTGCTAATCAAATAGCAATGTTGAGTAATGGTCCAATTTATACAATTATGTCCAAGGTGCAATTAAACGAAACATTTCACAAAAAATATATTAAAGAACTGAAGCAACTGTACGAAAAGGTATTACATTTATTTAAAATTACTCTAAGAAAATTGTAAACTACTGTCTAGTGACTAAATATAATTTTGTAGATGGATCACGATGCCTTCATTTTCATTTTTGTGAAAATGATAAAAACAGCAATGGTTGCCGAAGAAACAAACGAGTTTGCACACACTACACTATTATTCTGTGCCAAATTTGTAAGTTCATTTGAAGGCGATGAGACCCATGCTCTACTGGCCGATACATGTCGTTGGCTGCTAACCGTAAGTTTTCTTTAGTTTTAAATACCATTTAATTATATGTTCATAAATCTTTTGCAGACTATTTCAAATAATCCACACATTCGCTTTCGTCTTTGTCAATTTGTTAATATGATTCTAAATGCACTTGGGACGGAAGCAACTTTAGATGACGTTATTTGTGACAGCATCATGGAATATATGGTGGGGCGGTTAGTTGACGTATCACCGAGTGTACGTGTACAGGCAATATTAGCTATGCAACGTCTACAAGTGCCCGACAACCCAGATGACCCAGTATTGCGTTCATATCAATATCATCTCTGTTCAGATCCTTCCCCTCGTGTCCGACAAGCTGTTATTACTAGTATGGGTAGAAACTATCACACAATACCTTACATTCTGGATCGTCTTTGGGATATTGATGAGAAAGTACGTCGGCATACATATCTTCATATGAGTAGTTATCCAGTTCGTTCATACAAAGTATCGCAACGTTTAACGCTACTCGAACAGGGCCTTAATGATCGCTCTGAATCTGTGCGAAAAGTTGTGACAAGCGTTATGTTGCAGCAATGGATAGAATCGTATCAAAAGGATCTAGTAGCTCTGATAGGCGCTCTCAAACTTGATGCAAACGAGTCGGAAATAAATCGTTATCGCAAAATTGGGAAACAAGTTCTGCGTGAAATTTTTAAGTAAGTGTGATTTATTTTTTTATGTTTTTAATGTTTTAAAAAAATTATACAGGACCTCAGTAACAATTACTTAGAGTAAATGTATAAATACACAATTAAAATTAAATTTAAATACATACAAAATAGAGGCACCCAGCCAAATTAATTATTTAATTAAAATAATATTAAATATACATATGTTCCAGAGTAATAAGAAAAAGGAAAGACGATATTTTTGTACTTAATGCAATTATTTATAATTAGAAATATGTATAAAATAAAAGTTATTTAGTTTGTTGTTCCATTAAAACAATTATAAATACATATTTCTTTTTAGACGACAAAACAAGGCTGATATTGTTGCTTGCTTATGTCTTGAAGAGGATGGTAGTGAGTACTATCGTTGTGTACCTCATGAGCGACTAAACTTGGAGATGGCTTTTTACTGGCAATGTCTGACGGAGTATTTGCAAAATGAAATGGCTGAGGAGTTGGACCAGGTCATACCAGAGTTAAGTATATTCTGCTCTTATGTGGAGTCCTACTGTCAAACTCGTAAAGCTGATATGGATAAATTCGAAGCAATGGAATTTCAGTACATTCTTCTCTCGCTTATGGAGATTCTGTACACCTTTGATTTGGGTGATGAAATTGGACGTGGTAATTTGCAAAAACTTTTACAAAACCTCCTCAAAAATTTTGCACTAGATGAAAAAGTTATTGAAGTTATTGTACAATGTGCAGAGAATTTAATAACTGATCAAAATACGCGACATCAGGTATGAATGTTTAACCCCCTGGCCCACGATGTACAACGATAACGTCCGCTTAGGTAAGACTTAAGACACAAACTTGATTGTGGAATAAACAAACTTGATTGAGTAAAAAATAGATACGATAAAAAGTTTTTTTCTTAAGTTTTATCTAAGCGAACGTTATCGTTCGACATCGTGGGCTAGGCGGTAAATGAATGAAAGTAGTGCAACGTTTATTAATAAATTTGTTTATGTTCTGGATCTTTCTGAAGTTCTTTTTAGATATAATTCATGACATATGTGGCCTAAATGCAAAACAACAGGACTTGCTGCATGATAGAAATCTGATTAGTGAGTTGCTGGCCAACTCAACTGATGCTGATCTTAATTTAAAACTTTCATCACTCAAGGTGAAAATATTAGATTTAGAAGAGCAAGAAATGAATTATGTGCAAATGAAGGACTATGTGAGAGCACAACAAATTATAGAGGAAAAAAATATTGCTACTGAGGAATTCACAAATTTGTTAAGACCATTGTTAGAAAAACGCAACAACAAATCTGGCGATTCGGTGCAACCACAGTTTTCAAAAGTAGTAAAGCACGATTACATATTACGAAGTTTGCAAATTACTTATTACATGGTGGTGTCAAAACGTGTTAAGGCATTAGGCCACAATACTTGCCGATTGTACAATGTAAGTGAAAATATTGTAATATAAAATCTGTAATACATCCAAATATTTTAATTAAATTTCTTCACTCCAGGAATTTATTTTCCGCAATATTGCTTCGAATCAAATTGCAATTCGAGATTGGGCATTAAAGTGTGGGTCAGCGTTCAGTATGCTTTATGAGCCTTTAGCGAAAGATGTTTTCAATGAACTTTATGCTCAGTTTTTCAAAAATCATAATATTCGCATATGGGAAACTGCCATTACGTGCATATTCGAACTGCTTGACCGTTATGGTGTTGACAATTTTGCAGTTCAAGAGGAACAAAACAAAGTTAAGAAAACTGGTCGACAACTTTATAATACACTTGAGTTTATAGATGCTGATGACGATACTCGGCAGTCTACAACATTGGGACAAGGTGTTGGTGTTATTTATATGATGTCCCATTTTCTGGATACTTGCGATGATATGTGCATTGTGCGTGCCATTATAAATGGATTCTGTCGATTAGTTCTACATGGTCACATCGATAATCGTGACATTATTGAAAAATTACTGCTGCGTTATTTCAATCCTGCAACAGGTAAGTGCCCTTTTTTCACTTTTAAATATTGTCACGTATTAATATATATTAAATAAATATATTAAATATTAAAATATTTTACAATTAAATTTAGAAACAGAAATAAATCAAATATTGGGCGTTTTTCTGGAGAATCTCATTCAACACAGTAAACAAAACCTTCTACAACCATGTCTAATGATAACTGTTAATTCAGTCCTCTCGGCACCATATGACAGTCCACTGCACGATATTCGACCTGAAACTATTACTCGCTTTATAATAGATGCCACCCGCCCAGATGCCATCTCAGGAAATAATTCTGAGAATTCGCATAACAACTTGGCGTCGATATTTTTAAATGAAATGGTCAATAACTCAAATAACAAAGATCTTTGTAAACTTTTGGCTAAAGAATTAACAACACTAGAAGTCAATGTTAAGCAACAAGAGGATCTTAAAAAAGAAATGAAGGAGCTATCTGATAAGTTAATATTGGTAAGTGTTTTTATAAATGTAGAACTATAAATTTGTACATAGAAAGAAAATTATATCTATTTTGGTGATTTTTCTGCGAAAAAAATTATTATTATATAATCGGCCTTATCGCGGGTGGCGTATTTAAGTCGAAAGTTAGGCGTTTTTATAAATGGTATCATGGTTGGCAAAAAACCCCAATAAGTATCATTCTTTTTGTGAACCTATTACAATCTATCATAGTCAATCATAGTTGGCGTAAAAAAATAAAATACAATGGGTCGCGGTAAAGAAATTTCATTAGAAATCCGCAAATTGATTTTAAAATTGCATTTAGAAAATAAATCTTTTCGAGAAATCGGTGAAATAATTGGAAAACCTCATTCTAGTGTGCAAACAATAATAAATTCGTACAAGACCAAAAGCGTTAACACCATGTGATGAACGCCAAGTTATTGCCATTGTGCGAAAAAATCCGAAAATTTCTGCAGTGAAGTTAGCACAGGACATATCGCAAACCATCCAACAAGAAATAAATCCACAAACAATAAGGAACACATTGTACAGGGCTGGGTATCATGGAAGAGTGCCACGACGTAAGCCTTTAATATCTAAAGTAAACCAAAAAAAGAGATTGGATTTTGCTCACTTGCACTTAGAAAAAACAGATTCGTTCTGGGACAATGTAATATTTAGCGACGAATCTAAATTTAATATTTTTGGGTCTGACGGTGCGGGAAAAATATGGCGAAAAGTTAATAAGGAACTGAAAAAAAATAATTTAATACTAACAGTTAAACATGGCGGTGGAAACGTAATGGTTTGGGGGTGTATGACCGCATCTGGAGTCGGAACACTGGAATTTATAACAGATAAAATGGATAAGCATGTTTATTTGAGTATACTCAAAAACAATTTGCATTGCAGTGTGGAAAAATTGGGTCTTGAGCGTCGCAGCTTTTACTTCCAACAAGACAATGACCCAAAACACACATCGTATCTTGTCCGTAAATGGCTTTTATATAACTGCAAACAATTGCATACACCCCCACAATCACCAGATATCAACCCAATTGAACATATTTGGGATACATTAGAAAGGCGGATCAGAAAACATCAAAGATCAGTCTGAAAAATGCGTTATTAGCTGAGTGGTCTAAAATAACAGAAACAGAAACCCGAAACCTTATCAGAAGTATGCGTATACGTCTAGAAGCTGTTATACCTGCCAAGGGAGGACCCACAAAGTATTAACCTGTAAAAAAAATTGTGCATTTCAAAAACATATTTCTTGTTCTCTTTTGTGTACGTAAACTTAATTGAGGTACTTTTATGAGTTTTTCTTTTTCAGTAAATTTTTTTCCTTAAATATCAAAAAAATATTGAATTATTTTAAGTTAAAATTATTAATAAATTAATAAAATTTAATTTATTTATTTTTTTTTATTTTTAATTTTTTTTTTTTTAAAGATTTTTGAAGATTTTCATATAAATTTGTTGTGTACTTAAACTTTATTGATTGACTGTATGTTTGTATTTTAATGTAAAATGTGTAAAAAATTAGCGTTCTAATAAGATAAAATCGTAATTTTAGCTTAAATATATACAGTCTGTCAATAATGAGTTTGCACATTAAAAACAACACGGTTTAGTTAAGTTTTAAGCAATTAAATTGTCATTCATTTGTAAAAACCATATTTTCTTTTTTCTTTATATACATAAAAGAGTAACGTGACTGACTGACAGATTCTTCATCGCACAATCTAAACCGCTAAAGCTAGAAACTTGAAATTCGGGTAATGGGTTTCTTTTACAACATGTAGACCCACTAAGAATGAATTTTTCGAAATTCGGTCGTTAAGGGGGACAAATGGGGCAAAAACGGGTAAAACCAGTACCTCTATATCTCAAAAACACGTAAACGTAGAAAAAATATTTTAAATGCGTCCGCATTTTATTAAAAAAAAAAGAGCCGACAGGTGTCTGGTACTTTTTTGAAATTCGAAATTCAAGTGACCATATGGGGTAAAAATAGTCCCCGTAGAACGCTCCGTTAACATGCATATCTCCTACATAAATAAACATAGAAAAACTATATTAAAATCATCTGGCTCAGATCAATAAAGACTATACATTTTTTTGGTATTTTTTTGAAATTCGAATTCCTATGACCGAAAAATTGTATTCTTTTTTGGTACTTTTTTATCAAAATGTATTTTCTCACTAAAAATTCCATGAATTTTCAAATAGTACGTATTACGGATAATTAATAGGTACTTTTTTTAAATTATTTTTTCACGGGTGATAAAAAAGGGACAAAAAACGGGGTAAAAACGGACATTTGATACTATTTATTCAATTTAAAAATAAAAAAAAGATAAAATATTCTTCCATCCACACAAAAAAGAACCCAGAACATGCTATTCATGACTCAAATATAAAGATGTAAAAAGGGCTAAATTTCAGTACACTTATATTGGTACTTTTTGTAAATTCATTTCTACTATTCTATTCTCGCAAACTATGCATCTGATCATGTTATTATCTTCGGCAAAGTTGTTGTGCATGAGCCCGGGAAGGTTTTTGAGTTGGTAAGACCACGCCCACTTTTTTAAATTGATTAATTGCTTCTGCACGGCTTTTTACAGATTTACTTCAAACAAGTTGTATACACATTTTACTGAAGGCGAGGTAAAAATAAAAATTTTATGTGCCAAGCCCACTTTCATGCCCCATCTAAAAAATAAATGTTTGTATGTATGTCCTTTATAGAATCGTAAACTATGTATTAATCTTTGATTATCTTTGGCAAAGTTGTTGTGCATGAGCCCGGGGAGGTTTCTGAGTTCGTGTGAACACGCCTACTCTAACGCCCACTTTTTTAAATTATTACAACACCTGCCAGGAAGGCATTCCACAAATATTTGTTAGTACTTTAGTAAAAGTATTAGTGGAATATCAACAATAAAAAGACTAGAGTTTCGGTATTCAAGTATAGCAATAAAATTCAGTTTTGTTTAACGTTTTATAAATTCAATATATGACCTTAATTAGTGATGAAAGTTATTGGAATGATTATTATTTGAAATGAAAAATAAGTGAAAATACAAGTATAACAGTTTTATGTATTAGGCTTGTGACAAGTGTTGCCAGTTCTTAACAATATTCAATTAATTTTGAGTAATTTTAATGATTTTGTTCATTTTGAAAAAAGTAGGCGGTCGAAAAAAAGTTTCTTAGTCATGCCGGAGTCTTAGTTATATCACGTCAAAGTTTTAGTAAGATCAGTCCAGCGGTCTGGGGGGGGGGGGGGGGGGTACTCTCTCTTGCGATCCGAAGGCAAATGCGATGCGATAAGCATACAAATTAAAATCACTCAAAATGAATTGAATATTTGTGTAATGCCCTTCTTTAAAATTAATTTTAATTGGTGGCGTAGAAACGCGCGCAAATGCCATCTAGTACATACATAAATTTGTAGATATTTTAAAATATCATGATGGAAAAAAAAACTTGAAATCATTTTAAAACAAAAAAATACAACAAAATCAAATTTATACTTCATTTCATATTGTCAATAAACTCTTTGCACAAAAATGTTTTGTTTGTATCGCTGTTAATAAACTATGCTTTTTTAATCTCTTTAACCCAGATAAACCCAAATTTTACTCAGCGCGAAAAATGTAATTTTTTTTGTTAAATTTGCTTAAAAATGGATTAAAAGAAATATTTGTAAACTTGAAACAAAATTTTTTTTTATTGAATTCTGTGTATAGGACATTGGGACATTGTAAAATAATTTACATCTTAGTGTGAAAGTCAGCGAAACACTGTGTGTACTCCCACGTCGCATTTCAAGCATCGTGTAGTAGTTTTTTGATGGCAGAATGCACATCGTGTTTACCGATCTTGAACTTTAACAAGGTGGTCAAGGCGGTCGTAGCGTGGATCAACCACCTGCGAGCTATTCGGACGGCCTTTTTGATAATTTGAGCACTTTCGATTTTGCTGCAGTAGCATTGTAGCAATTACTCGCCTAAAACTGAGCTGATCAAGTTGTCCCCCTTGTTGGCGATTTTTATTTTTTTTATTAGTAATTTTGGCATAGTCCATGCTACCTCGGAACTTCTTTTTCGGCTCAAACAAGTTTATGTATCCCAGACGAGTAGTGAAAACCCAAAGCTTTTACCCGTAACGAATCAGCTTAGCATGAATATACTGTTTGTAGCCATAACGGCCGTAGTAAGGAACCATAGCTTCGTCCACAGAATGCATTTCTTCTAGAGGCGCATTTTCCATAAACTTTTTGCTTAGTAGAATTAATAATGGTCTCACTTTTGCAAACTTATCTCCGGTATCCAGCGTGTCATTATCGCACACGTGCCAATTGGAGAAAATGAAATCAAAACGATTTCTCGTAATTGCTTCAGCAACCAAAACATTGTGTGCATCTTTTCCAGTTTCCCAATACATTTTGCGCCTTGGCACTTGAACATAACCGCTGAGGATTATAACTCCAACAAACGCCATGATTTCAAATTTTTCAATGTCTCCGGGACGATTTTGTTTTAATGCATAATTAATTGTTTTAGACTAAATCAGCTCAATTACTTCATCGTCGAAAAATTTAGAAAAAATGTCCATTGCAGTTTTACAAACTTCAAAACACTCTCGACTTTGAAAGTTACTTTCTGCTAACGGTAAATCTTTTTTTACCCAACTGAACGTTTTTTGCTTTTTCGCTGGTGTTTGCTTGTTTTTGTTTTTCTTGCTTGGTGCCAATTTTGTTTGTAGTGCGCTTAACGGCAGATCGTCATCAGAATCATCTAATGAAATTCCTTCGGTATTGTTTCGAACTTGCAGTCTTATTTCCGCTGGACCTTGCCGTTGTAAAGGTGGCAAGTTATTGATGTTGACTGATTCCTCAGCGCCACTATCTTCATTAGTTATATCAGCACATGCATTTTAGGAGGAAATATTGTGATTTCATCAGCCAGATTACCTATTTCTTCGTTGTCTTCCAACTAAAATAACCTAACATCATAGACATATAACTTACTAATGTCATATGTATAGGACAGTAATATTCAATCGTCCAAATATGGGGTATGTTACAAAATATTATAATTTCAAAAATATTTTTTGAAAATATACTCATTTAACTTTAATTTTAGAGTAATACTTAATTATTTATTGTACTTTAATATATTTAAATTTGTTTACCTTTCAAAGCGCACACTATAATTTTGCATTTTGCGAATTTCACAATATTCAGCATAAACAATCACACTCTCACTACAGAAATAACACTGACTGCTTTCTAACAAGATTACGCACTCTCTACTGAACAAAAAAAACCGTTAGTTGCCGATGTTGACATTCTCGCGTGTGCATGATCGGACATGATGTGGGTGACCTACATTTAGGACAATAGTAACATCTGGGTTAAATTAGCGATGATTTACCGTTATAAATATTTTAAAAAAATATAAAATAAAATAAAATATTTTACGTAACAATGACTGTTTAAGTTAGTTTATGAAAAAATATTGTCACATATGTATGTAAAGAAGCATAATTAAAAGTATCTAAAATGCGAGGAAAAAGGTTATCAAACAATATTATACAATTGATTTATTATAATCGTCAATTACGAAAAAGTGCGGAGGAGTTGTCAGAAATGTTCTCAGTATCAAGAAGAACAATTTATAATATCATAAATCGAGCTGATAAGGAAGATAGGCTGGAATCAAAACATGGAGGTGGCCGAAAATATAAGACAAACAAACGTGCCGAGCGATTAATCATAAGAAAAGTAACTCAAAACCCAAAAATATCCACCAGAACACTTGCGACAGAGCTAAATGAAGAGCTTGGTTTTGTTGTTTGCCACGAAACAGTGCGTCAGACATTAGTAAAAAATAAATACACTTCAAGAGCAGCAAGAAAGAAGCCGCTATTGTCAGCAGCAAATGTAGAAAAACGATTTTCCTTCCCTACTCTGAATCGAGAGAATGTTATTTTTTGTGATGAGACCAAGATGATGTTGTATTACAACGATGGACCATCTAGGGTGTAGCGAAAGCCGGTAACATTTTTAAAACAACCAAACATTATCACAACGTTAAATTTAGAAAAAATGTCCATAATGATCTGGGGCTGTATATCAAGGCATGTAATCGATACACCCGCTCAAAGTCCCGACCTCCATCCAATTGAATATATGGGTATTTAAAAAAACAAGTAGCTAAACGGCAGCCAAAAATATGTCATCACTTAAAACAGCAATACTAGAGAAGTGGCAGAAAATTCCGGCGAATTACGACCTAAAGAAGTTAATAGTTTAATGAAAAATCGTCTACAATGTGTGGTAGATGCAAAAGGTTTTCATATCAAATATTAGACATTCTTAAAACAAAGTTTTATAAATTTTTACCAAGACATAATGCGCAAATAAATTTTTCTGCAAAAATTATTCGCAAATTTAATTTATCTAGTTTTTTGCTACAAAATTACATTTTATTGTAATAATTTGTATGCATGTGCATATAGAAATTATTGCATCAACACATACAAAAAATAAAAATGTTGCTCATTTTCCATTCGTCGGCTAACAAAATTTTAAACATAACACGTTCGCTTCGCGAAATAATAAAATAACTAGTCACATTCTCATACTCATTATAGCTAATGTTTTGTAAAACGAAATCACATTTAAAAATTGTTTGCGGATCACTCGATAATTGACCACAGCTCCCATATAAGGCACACTTCCGATTTGTTTTGCAATTATGTATTCTGTAATAACAGGAAAGTTTTGTATTTTTTTTTTAAATTTGCACCACAATTTGTTATTTTTGTTTTTATAAATTTGCCTTGGATTTTCTTATTAGAAACAATTTAGTCCTTAAATATTGCGAATGTAAAGATTTTAGATCGTTTCTGAATTTTTTTATTTCTTCAGAAATAATCCATAATTGAAATGTTTTTATACCCTCCACCACCATAAGTGGTGAATGGGGGTATATATAAGATTGTCATTCCGTGTGTAACACTGAGAAATATTCATCTGCGAAACAACAAATAATATATATATTGTTGATCCTTATGGATTTCTAAGTCGATTGAGCTTTGTCCGTCTGTCTGTGTAAAACACTCTCTTCAAAAAGCACAACCAAAATCAACATAGTTTACAAAAAACCGTTTATAATTCTCCTATGCAGTTTGATATTGAAAATCAGCAAAATCGGTACAGTATAGAACCAGAGTTATGAACCAAAATGTGAGACAATCTCCACAAAAATTTCATATTTTTAAACATATTTCTTGCACCTTTTTGAAAAATATTGCAGATAATGCCATGAAATTTTGTACACGTTATTTTTATGATAAAAAAAAGAAACTGTAAGGAATATAGTAAGAATAGGTCCATGATTTCTTATACCCACATACAAAAAACTTCCCGTAATATTGCTCAATGATACATAAATGCCTATAAAATTGGAATATCAATACAAAATTCGGCAAAAATAAGTATCATGTAAAAAGAAATCGTAAAACGAAATGTTGTTTTGTTCGGTCCATATTTGACCATAGACTCCATTTAAAGTCCACATCTAAAATTCACTTAACTACCTATAAATTTCGTACAAATATAGTTACCAGGCAAAATTCGACACAAATAATTCTTATAGATATATAAATTGTTGTACAAAATTTTAGGATGGTCGGCCCATAATTGGGCATAGCTCCCATATAAGGACAACATCGTAAAAGTCATTTATCTTTATATATATCTTATAAATATCGGTATCTACTCAAAACTTTACACAGATTATTTACATATATGTACATACAAATAATACTACAGAAATTTGTAAATTTCGGTCCATATTTGACCATATTCTCCATATAAAGCCCTTTTCCAAAAATCACTTTAGTACTCATAAATCTCGTATAAATAACAATACCGATCCAAAATTTTACACGGAACATTTACATATATGCCAAAATTAAACTGCTGGATTTTGAAAACATCGGTCCATATCCCCCATATATGGTCCACTACAGATATTCACGTTAATACTAATATGTATCTTAAATGTACTATTATTATATTGAAAATAAACGTGGGATATCCTCATATGTATAAAATCCTCTGTTCTGAAATTTAAGAAGATCGGCCATGTTTTGTAATTGCTCACATATACGTACCACTTCCGAAAAACAAGTTATCCCTCAATATTGTCTAATAAATATCGATATCGAATCAACATTTAATAGAGATCAGAAATTGTAATCCAGAAATCACATTATTATCGGTTATACGACAATTATGCTACTGAATTTTGTAGTTGTCAGACCATATTTGGCAATAGCCTATTTTGTTAATTGTGTCAAGCTTTTCTGTATTTTACAATAAAACAAAACTGTTACTGTGTCTTCATCGCTATAGTCAGATAGAACGAAAATATTTAAATGGATTCTAAACAAAATGCAAGACCTTATTTTACCTGTGCCTATGGTGTACAAGATTTTGTACCCATTTGAGCCTAGCTCAAGAACTTCGCCATTGTAGATCGGCTCCTGGACTAGCGGTATATTCTCCCTATGACCAGCCATGTGGAGGAACAGCTTTAGAGTGGTAAAGGTTCACTTGGATCACCTTCATCAGGGTCAGGATAACAGACGATTGTTACGTCGACGTCTAATGTATCTGAATCTAAAAGCGCGTCTTCGCCCTCCTCTTCGCTCAGACGACCGACTGGATCTCCAACTAAACCGGAGTTTAATTGGGTATCCATCCCATCCTCTGGTGCTTCCAGCTTGACACCAGAAGTTTCTGGGTCGAGCTTGTCGTCACCCCGATAGATGAGCAGCTTTATACTATCGAATCCGTAGTATATCTTGCTTTGCTTCTCTCAAAGTGGTGCCAAGGATTCTTTATTCAGAACTACGACCGCCTTCCTGCTGGCCCCTTAGGGAGGGGTGACTTTAACTACTTTCCAGTTATGGGTAGGTAAGTCAGTGTTTTCACTCTGAATATACTTGAGAATCTGCTCAGGGTCATGTAGCTTCGCCAGAATGATCGCGATTGATCTCGGTCTGTGTGGGATTTCGTTTACCGGTATCAAGTCCAATCTTGTGTCAGGTTTCTAGGACCCGACGTCAAGGCTTCGCAGGGACCGATGCAATGTCCGCATTGTTCAAGGCTGGATTTGTAACGTCTAGATTATTGCCAGTAAGGGCTTGTGCAGCTCTTGAGGTGCTAGGCTCAACTACCATAGCTTCATTTGTTTGTTCGGACCATCTGAAGTATTGATTCTGCAGTCCGCCGTAAGGGGTTGGACGATCCATGCAGTGACGGCGTACATGGACTGGACTGAGAAGTAATGATTCGAAACACATTTGGATACCTTATTGATGAGAAGGGTAAATAATTTAATAATGTATTGGTATCAGAAATCAATGGCTTCCGGAAGAACAATTAATTATTCACCTATGTTCTATATTCCACTACGAAGTAAAACTAAATCGTTTTCAATTCCACATGGACGGCGTTCTAGAAAACGAGGTGAAACTTTTAACTACGATGAACGAAACTAAAAGTGATATTTTACTTTTCAAATAATTTTCACAAAATTTTAATGAAAAATTCACTTCCACTTCATTTTAGAAATGTACAACCCAGTTGATTATTCTAAAGGTACTGTCACATTTGGAAATATTTACTCAAAAAATCATAAACACTTGTTTAGCACAAATTTGTTTGACGTTGTTTACTCTTACAAGAGTTTTGCAAGGTCAAACAGAATCAAATAAAATAAGACTAAATATTAGTTGTGTCTTGTCCTAAATAAACGAAGTTTTTTTTTTTTAAATAAATGAATGAGTTCAGAAATATTTAATTTATTGGTTACGTCTTTTTCGGCAAATATTTGCCAAGTGGACTTAAGTGGACCTTACAAAAAAAAAAATCAATTGTGAAAACTGAATCGGTAACTTAGAAACTGCTACTTTTTGGTGTCTAAAAATTTCCAGAAATATATGGCAGATCTCTATGTAGCTATCATAAATATCTTGTTATTAAAAATTGTTAGGCAGTATATATTTATGCGCGCGTTGTTTCGCCACCAATTAAAATTAATTTGAAAGAAAGGCATTACACAAATATTCAATTCATTTTGAGTAATTTTATTGATTTTGTTCATTTCGAAAAAAGTAGGCGGTCGAAAAAAGTATTCTTAGTCATGCCGGAGTCTTAGTTATATCCTGTCAAAGTTTTAGTAACATCGGTCTAGCGGTCTGGCCTTCCCGGCAAGCGTTGTAATTACTTAAAAAAAAGTGGGCGTTAGAGTAGGCGTGTTCATACCAACTCAGAAACCTTCCCGGGCTCATGCAGAACAACTTTGCCGAAGATAATAACATGATCAGATGCATAGTTTGCGAGAATAGAAAAGTAGAAATGAATTTACAAAAAGTACCAATATAAGTGTACTGAAATTTAGCCCTTTTTACATCTTTATATTTGAGTCATGAATAGCATGTTCTGGGTTCTTTTTTGTGTGGATGGAAGAATATTTTATCTTTTTTTTATTTTTAAATTGAATAAATAGTATCAAATGCCCGTTTTTTGTCCCGTAATACGTACTATTTCAAAATAATAGTTCATGGAATTTTTAGTGAGAAAATACATTTTGATAATAAAGTACCAAAAAAGAATACAATTTTTCGGTCATAGGAATTCGAATTTCAAAAAAATACCAAAAAAATTTATAGTCTTTATTGATCTGAGCCAGATGATTTTAATATAGTTTTTCTATGTTTATTTATGTAGGAGATATGCATGTTAACGGAGCGTTCTACGGGGACTATTTTTACCCCATATGGTCACTTGAATTTCGAATTTCAAAAAAGTACCAGACACCTGTCGGCTCTTTTTTTTTTGATAAAATGCGGACGCATTTAAAATATTTTTTCTACGTTTATTTGTTTTGGAGATATAGAAGTACTGGTTTTACCAGTTTTTGCCCCATTTGTCCCCTTTAACGACCGAATTTCCAAAAATTCCTTCTTTGGATCTACATATTGTAAAAGGAACTCATTACCCGAATTTCAAGTTTCTAGCTTTAGCGGTTGGGCTGTGCGATGATGAATCAGTCAGTCAGTCAGCCATGTTACTCTTTTATATGTACTCGTATGATTGATACAATTAAGGAATAACAATTGGAATTAACTTAAATGTAAAGTAAACTTAAATGTTTTTTTTTTTATTTTGGCGACATATTACATATGCAATTAGTGTTTTTTTTCCTTTAAATTAAATTATTATAATTGCCGATTTTTATTTGTTTTGGTATTTTTTGAATTTTCGGCTTTTGTTTTTTTAATTTTGTCAAGTATATATGTATGTAACAGCTATTTTCTTTCGTTGGTATATTATTAATTGTTTTGACTTGGGTATAAATTCATTTATTGAGCACCTTGCAATATTATTGTATGTATGTATTTAATTTTGTTTAAAGGTTGGCGTCATGGTGCAACTATACAAGGTGAGTGCAACTGACTGACTGTTTACAATTTACTTATGTCAAAAGTAATACTTTTTCAAGTATTTTTGACAGTAGTACAATATTTTACACAAACAAAATGCCTGTTGTTTCTGTTTTGTGTTGTATTTGTTGTCGATTTGCACTCACCTTGCATATTTGCACAATGGTTAGCGTATTATTTTATTTCACATTTTTAAATTTCGAAATTTTTTTTAATCGTTTGCAGAACAAATTTGATCCAAGAACATTAAAATGTATTATTGATTTTAAAGACATACTCGATGGAGTTTTCAATCCACCTGCAAAAAGAACAAATGATGATATGGAATCAGATGAGGAAGATGATGAACCCGAAATAAATCCATCTGAGAATAATATGGAGACAGAAGCAATCGATATATTGTCTGAATGCAACACTGAAACATTAGCGACTGCTCCCACATCAGGTTACAAAGGAAATACAGTAATATCAGAAAACCCCGCCAATTCGCAAAATGAAAGTAATAATAACAGCACACTAGTAGCTAGCCAAATTACAGTTGTGCTGCCATCAACAACTACAACGCCCACAACATTTGGGAGTGAGAATATTACAAGCCATAGCTTTTTAAGGAAATCTCTCAACCTTTCTCGAAATAATTCAATCGATAGCAATGGCATTCCCGGCAATGATCACATAGTAAGACCTAATAAAATCAGAATTGAAGCCCGAATTGACTCCGACAAAAAGTTAAAAGAACCTACAAAGAATTGTGGTCCAGACAATTTCACAGCCAGGCGAAGTCTACGATATAGCAAGCGAAATAAAAATAAAAATGTTACTGCAAAGGACGGCACTGAATTGTCCCAACCCAAACCTCGAGAACCGGAAATAATTGAAAAGATTTTACATAGTCCAACAAAATCTAAAACACCTTCAAAACATCAAAAAGAATTATTAGCCCAACCAACTGAGAACCAAACGCCGGAAAAGCAGACTGAAAAGGCTTTAAGACCGGAAAAAGATTCACTACCCGGAAATAACACTGTAGCTAAAGAGAAAAACTATACAAAAATTTCATTTTTACGACATGAAAATCGTACTGATAAAGAAAGTACTCACAATAAGTCAGTCGTTCCATCTGAAGAAGAGGTAATTAAACAAATTTAAAGAATTAATAATTGATGCTAAACGCTTGTTTTTTTCTTAAATAGCTGGATATATCTGAAGTAATACCGGAGTCACCGACAGCAAAATCTTCGAAAACTATTTCGGGAACATCATCCCGTTTGCGGGGAAATTCTACATTGCGCCCTTTGCGCAGTCGTACATTTCGCAATGTTTCCCAACCCATTGGCAAAGTGAGTACGACACCATCTTCCTCCTCCACCAGACGAACAAGACTACAACTTTAATATGCGTTCACATACAATATTCAAGATCCAGTTCTCAAACATTATTAGATTGCTTACCTATCATTATTATGCATAAATAATACATACATATAACTCTATTTACAGCCATCCACTTTATCTCAATCAATGTTGTTTATAAAACTTGTGGCAATATTTTTCATATTAATACTTAAAAAAATACGAATTTGAAAATAATTTAAAACTGTGTATCATTTTTACCAACGATATTAACGATTACAATCCATAGATGGATGTAATATATTTAGCAATTTCAAAATGCATTTTCAGTATTTTCGGATCATATTGAATATTAATTGAAGGGTGGAGGAGGGGACAGTGAACATAAAATACACAAAATCATATTGTTTTTAAAAATAGCACTCTAATACCTGTAATTTATCTTATTTAGACAATGAATACATCATCCTCACTTATTACGGTAGCATCCACACCTTTACGAAATGGACGCAAGCGTGTTTTGCAAACGTCGCCTAAATTATATGCTTCCGCTGCTTCTACAGCCATGTCCTCGCCTGTTAGAAAGCAGCCGTGTATTGAAATAGGTAATTGAGCGAATATATTCCTATAAAAACTATTTAATTAAAACACAAACACTTACAAAACACCAACTGTTAGAATAATACTCACACACGCATACATATATGTATATTTACTTTGGTTGTTTGTGTTCTTTTTGTACATTTTATTTATACTATACTGTACTATCTATCTATTCTATTTATAAAATTCCTATCTTATAACGGGATTGTAATTTATTATATTTTCTGAATTAATTTGATCTCTTGCATTTTTTGTAAAAAAATCAAATCTTTTTATAATTTGTATTATTTTGTTATTAATATTGAAGTGAAAAATAATAGGCAAAATAAAAAATGTTTAAAACAACATACATGCACACATAGAATACATTCATATATATATACAGTGTCCAACAAAAGTTTGTGAACGAAATGAGATGCGATTTTATACAGATGATTCCAAAAAAATTAGAAATTCATTTCTAAAATTTTTTAAAAACTAGCTCCAAAAATTACCTCACAAACGCTTGTAAGAGAAAATAACAGTCATAAATTATTCCGTTGTTATCAATTTTTTTTAGCCACAATTCGATCGCGTTTTTACTCTTTTTTCTATTTTGCAAATCAATTAAAAAGCAATAGAATGTTATTCATAGAATTATAAAAATCCTTTTGTAACTATGTACAGTAAAATCACAATACAATTAAGACAATCTATTTAAATACAAATCCAATGTCGTTCGTTGGCAATTGCATCAATGGAGAACGGCCGCATCGATTTGGCTAATTTTTGTTTCTAATGTTTGTCAAAACCCGTCTTATTTTTTTTCACGCCAACTTTTTTTTAATTAATCTAAATTTTTTAATTGTTCGTAGTAATCCAATTTAAGTTTTTGTTAAAAAAAGCCCACTTTTGATATATTTAAAATTGATGAACGCCTACTCTTTTATATCCGCGGGCAAATCTTTGTAATTTTGACTGTGCATGTAAAATAGGGAAAAGAAAAGTTAGTGTTTCAAAATAAGTTGCCAATTTAAACAGTTTGTGAAAATATTAATTTTTGTATTCGCTCTCTACATTAACTAACTATAGGAACTACTTTGAAGGCAAACAACGTTTGCCGTTCATTCAAAAATGCGTTTTTTTTTTTTTTTTTTTTTTTTTTTTAGCTATTTTTAAACATTTCAATATAAATAAAATTTGAAAGCAAAACAACGTTTGCCGGATCAGCTGGTGTTAAATAAAACTAAATTCACAAAACTTATAAGAGACACTGTGCAGTGTATACATTTAATAAATATAATTCCATATCGCGTTATATTGGTAAAATTATATTTAAAATTCAAAAAAAAGTTTATTTTTGTCTTAGAATTTAATATTTTTAATCAAAATCTAAAATTCGTTAAATAAATCGGTTAAGGAAGGTATAAGTAAGCAACTTTGAAAGTAGTCGCAAAGAATTATTTTTATTTAAATACAGCTTGTTAACAACGTTTTGACAAATCATCATTGATTGTTTCAAAAAGCAATACTATTGTGCTATAGTGCTGATAATTTATAGTAGTTTTAAAATTTTACTCAATTATAATACGCTCTTTAAAAAATTGTAGTCGAATAAAATGTTTATGGGATGTTTAGCCAAAATACTTTTTTGCATAATTTTTGTATTGACCTGAGTATAAGCAAAGAGTATCAATCATATAGAATGCGCATGTGAACGAAAACTAAAATATTTTTGAAAACAAATTCATGATGCGGGCGGGAAGACAAAAGGGAAAGAAGCAAGAACAAAGAGCGTAACAATGCTCTCGTTGTTTATGAGATCTTTTAATTCTCATTTAACACTTTAATAGGTGCAGTGTTTTAGCAATCCAATTAAAGTTGCTACTCTCCAAGAATGATAAAATAAAGATTACGCCATGCGCATGATTTCCCGTTATGTGACGTAGAAGTTCCATTCTAAGGGTTACCAAGAATGTTTCATGTGTTAGAATTAAAATTTTTTTGCGAAAAATTTATGTTTTTTGTGATAGTTGGCAACCTTGTAATTGAAATCTCTCTGAGAGTTCTAAAATAAAAGCTGTTTAAAAAAGAAAAACAAACAACAAAAAATATAAACATGAAGTGTGCAAGCAAAACGACAGTAAAAAAACAAGTGAGAAAAAATTAGCCAATAGAAACACAAAACGTGTGACGTCACAGTTCCAAAATGCGCAGAACATTTTAAAATTTTACGAGCGTTGGCGTAATCTTTATTTTATCATTCTTGCTACTCTCAATATAATTCATGGAAATGATTTTGTTGTGCTTTATGTTAAAGATTTAACTTAACCCATTAAAAGCCGGACCTAAACCGCTGAATAAAAATCGGTGAAATTTTACATACTTACTATAAATGCCAAAAAAAATTTCTATATTTAACATTTTTTTTATCTCATTAGGTGGGATAGGAGGGGCTGGTCGATTTTTCGACCAATGGATGAATACGATATAAAAATAAAACAAAAATACACCACGTTATTTGTATAAAAAATACTTTTACATGTTTAGTGAAAATATTTTATTGTAAATTATAAATTGTGGAAAGTATTAAAGCTTTGGTGTGAACAGCAACACCACATTTTGAACATTTAAAAGAAGAATGTTTGTGACAAACACGACAACGACGAGGCTTGTCAATTTTCTCGATACCATGTTCTCTTTTGTCATTGCGAATATCATTTAGCGCAGCTTTTGCACTCACTTTGGGTGGATTTGCGACCCTAGCTATCGTTGAGTTTGCTTTACGAAGCAAACATTCGGTTACATAGAGACGAAACTCAAGTTGTGTTAGCGCACTGCTTTTCTTTTGGCCAATTCGTTTCTTTGGCCGGTCAGTTCCTATCTGATGTCCTTCGACAGAGTCTTCATGCTTACACAGCAAGGAATGTAATTTCCAGGCATTGACCATAGCGGCATCAAATGCGTTGGTTATCAATGGCCAATACCATTTTTTGCCACGAACTCGAATTCGGTAATTATTCATTGCATTATCGAATAAGACAACGCCACCCATACGGTTGTTGTATGCCTTAATAATGTGTGGCATATCAATTGTTGCCATTTTTCTCTCCTCTCTTCACATGAACATAGGCTCTATTGTTTCGTGGTTTGAAATAACCGTAACGACGGATTATCATTCCAACGAGCTACTAGCAATTCATTTTTTTTTGTCGAACACGTAATCTAAAGTGCCACGTTCCTTTTTTTTAATTTTTTTACGTCCATAAGTGGAGCGCTGTTAGTGCGATTATCTCGAACAGTACCAGTGCAGAAATAATTCAGCTGAGACAAGCGTGACATAAGTCGATGGGATGTAAAAAAATTGTCGAATGCTACGCAATGTTGTAATGGATTCTTAACTTTACTAGTTTTAATACAAATGTTTCTCCCAACCCCACTTCGATTAGGTTTGTTTGTATTACAATCCACATATTCACATAAAACTTCGATATGACCAGCGACCTCATCGGGACTAAAGTATTGGCGTCATTTATAATAAACTGATTTTCGTCTATATCCTCTATATCGCTCAAGTCATCTACTTTTTCCGGCAGCAGCAGTACCAACTCAACATTATTAGCATTACGTATTAGAGTCGCAGTTTCATCTTCATCCCTGCTCTCGTTAACGAGTTGTTCTATCTCCATTTGTGTGATATATTTTTGTCGATACATTTTGAAATTTGGAACTTTTAAAAATAAAAAATTGTGGCTAAGCACTCAGTTGTTAAAAAATGAATACTAAAACTTACAAAAAACCAGTATTCGCAGAGCTGATAAAAAAGATAAACAGTTGCAGCCGTTATTGAATATCGTTTTCAACCAGTGGTCGATAAATCGACCATCTAATTTTAAACTTATCTATACTAGCGAAAAAAAAAACTAAACTCATTGAAATAACTTTTATTGTAAAGAAATATTATAAAAAAAGTTTAAATTTAGAAATATATGTTCTTCATATATTTCTTTAATCCTTTTGGTGCGTTCGACATTTTAATTTTTTATTTTCTGAAAAACCCGTCCACGTAATACTGGTAAAAACACAAATTAATTCAAACCAAAAATAAGTTAAGTTAATAAAAGTACAAACTAACAATATAAGTGAGTAATTAACCTAAATCTTTGTCCTATCAATTTATAAAAATTTTTAAAATCACTGGTCGAATTTTCGACCAATTGCTGAAAATGGGTTAAAAAAAGTGTAAACACAGAAAATTCGAAAAAGATCCGTTAAATATAATCTGAGTTTATTTTTACTATTTGTGACGAAAATAAGAATTATTTTTGCGTCACTTGAATAGGTGCATATGGAAAAAACAAATAACAGTAAAAAAATAAATAAAACAACACAAAAATATTAAAGATTTTATTAAGTTTCGACAATATTACCTCAAAGATTCTATTTGGAAGGGAGTCATACAGTTGTGATAAATATTGTAAAGAGATTTGCGACCACGAAGATTTTATTGCAGCAATTAAAGATTCTCGGTCATCATATTTAAATCCAGGGGATATGGTGGCCATGGCAGTAATTCAACGTTTTGCTCACTAATCCACGTTTTAATGATTCTTACCGTGTGGATAGGAGCATTACCCTGCTGGAAGGTCCATGGAATAGGTTCAAATAACTCTTCGAATTTTGGAAATGCTGTTTGAAGAATTGATTTGTAGGAGTTTGCAGTCATTTTTGTAGTTTGAAATTCCAATTCTATAACCCATAGTGTGATATCGCACCCCAGACCATAACACCACCTACTCGACTATGACGGCGGGATAAAAAATATTCTTCTTTTCTTAAATTATGAAAATAGTAGTTATAGCCATCGGGTCCATCGAAATTGAATTTTTTTCATCCGAA
Organism: Bellardia bayeri; assembly: GCA_950370525.1. NCBI lineage: Eukaryota > Metazoa > Arthropoda > Insecta > Diptera > Calliphoridae > Bellardia > Bellardia bayeri. The sequence goes on along the minus strand of OX493268.1, from coordinate 37,939,088 downwards.
AAAAATACTTTGTTCCATTCAGTCTTCCAAGTCATGTGTTCCTTTGAAAATTGCAACCGTAACTCCTCTCGTTTTTGGTCTAGTGGTGGTTTTTTCTGCAACTTACTTCGTTTTAAATGGTCTGATGCATTTATTACTCTTCTGACGGTAGAAACACTGGCACTGGAACCACTTTTTTCTCTTATTTTTGCAGCAGAGTCACTGGAATTCGAAGCAATTCTTAGAATATTTCGTCTTTCTGCAGCTGTTGTGACCATATTTTGCCTTCCCTTTGCTATATTTTTCTTTTTTTCGTAAATAATTCCAAACTACGTTAGCACTTCTATTAACTTTTTTTTAGAAATTTCACGACCGGATAGACTCTGATCATCATAGGCGTCAATTTTTGCCTTCTCTTCCACATTTAAGGATTTACATCGACCTATTTTCAATTAAAACTGATTAAAAAGTGTTTTTTTCTTACCATTTTAAAAAATTGTTAAATAAAATGTAATGATACAACCCGTCATAAGAAATTTTCCTTGTACATGATGCGCATTCTATATGATTTATATTCTTTGGTATAAGTGTTTTCAAAAAACTGTCCTACGTTTTAGAAAAGAATGGGCTTAAAATTATGCATTTTTAGTTATTTCATTGAATTTACACCAAGAGTAAGTAAAAACATTGTAAATTAGAGCCTGTCGAGTGTGGTGTTTTGAGAAGTGCTTTTTATGGTTTTTATATGTTATTATTGATGTATGTGAATTTTTTATTTAGATATGACCGAGACATCAAGCGTTATATCTACTCCACGCAGCACCCGGAAACGTGGATTAAACAGACATCAGTCGCCATCAACCGATGCGAAAGTGTCGTCGCCGTTATTAAAGCAAAGCTGTCTAGACGATGAAAATGCAATTACAAACACAACTACTACAAGTCCTACGGCAAATAAAGAAAATGTAGTGCAAAAAAGAAAATCAATGTCAAATAATAGTAAATCAGCCACCAGTATTATCCAAAATGACACCAAGAAGACGCCATCTAAAGATCAGCCGAAACTAAATAAAAGTGTATCGACAAGGAATTCAATGAAAAAGGAACTTATATCTAAAATGATTATGACAAGAAAAAGGCTTTCTCAAGAAAATCTATCAATTCAATCAACATATGCAAAACCAAACACAAAATCAGGAACTGGAAAAAGTCGCATTCCTGTTAGATCGAAAACGAAGACGGGCAAGCCAGTGGAAAACACTATTGAAAAGAAGTCATTTTCTAAAAGCTCACGTTTAGCCTCTGGAAAAATACCCGTGGGGCGTACATTGCGTTTAAGGATGACTCCCTTAGGAGCATCTTCTACTTCAACAAGTTCTGCACCAATCACATCAGTGGTTTTAGGGAAATCTATTCGTGGACGTAATGTATAAGTTTAGTTTAGTTTAAAGAAATTAGTGTTTAGGAAATTAGTTTGAATCTGTTATAAATTATGTAGTAAATTAGTTATAATTTTTATTAATATTTATGTAAGTATACTTATCTATTTTGCAACTAGTTTTAGTTTTACACATACAAACATACATATAATTAAATATATATATTTTTATTTTACATAGTTTATTGTTCACATGAAATATGTAAAAGTGAAACTTAGAATGGCTTAAATTTTATACATAACGTTTGATAGTATATGTATTCCAAAGTTATGTAAAAGTGCTACGTGGTTACGTTAAATATTGTTGCCCGACTTTGTATCCGATCACTATGTTTAAGATCCTAATTGCTACTGAAAACTTTGAGCTAATAAAAAATCGATATTCAAGATTAAATTAACAAATGTCCCTATGAATAGCTTTTGCATGTATCTTCTGTAAGACTACCCTTTACATAAATATGGCCAAGATAAGAAAACATTAAGGTCTTCTTAAGGTTATTAGTAATCGGAATTTAAGTACAAGTTGTCAATAAAGGGTTTTAATAAATACTTATGAATCAGGCATGTTCTGAAAATCACTTTTTCGTAAAGTGATTTGAAATCACAGAAAAGGTGTTCTAACTTTACGCAGAAAAAACTTAAAACTTACAAATTTAGTAAGACGTTGTATTTTTTGCGGACCATTTTTTTTTAGATTTGTTTATAGTTTTCGTGATTTACTTATACTTTTTAGTAGTCAACACAAAGAAAACCACTGTTAGCTCGTGATTTAGAACAATCAAAATCACTACTAAAAATTAAAAATCTCGTGATTTTCAGAACACCAAAATATTCTTCCCGTGATTTCAATATCGTTCGTGATTTCAGAACATGCCTGAATATCATATTTTTTTTCCAAATTATTTTCGTATTCAGTTCATCAATAAGTATCGTCGAGTGGATATAAAAGATACTTTTACTTGAATTTCCAAACCTATGTAAAACTTTCGATTCTTTATGACTATTTAAATAGTTATTTTTCTAATCAACAACACCAATTTATTAACTTCAGCACAAAATACACGAAAGTATTCTTTGCCTTAAAATTATGGATTTCCTAAATGGCACAACAAATTGTGAATCTTTAATATTTAAATTGTATGTTAGTAGTTCATTAGTTTAAAAAGACAAACTAATTTCATTTTACCTGTGATTACCGCCTAACTGACGTTTCATGGATCTACGCAGCCAAAAAATATTTTTTTTCGGTTTAGAACAAAGTTTACAAGAAGTATCAATAATAGAATTTGTCTCCTTTTTGGCCCTTTAATCTGTTGAGAATGAACGAAAATTTACATTAGCTACTGTATTTCTCCTGCTCTTTAACTTCTTTAACTACTAATTGTATGCACTCTTAGTATACTATATTTTGCAACTCTGCTGAATTTGATTTACTGACTTACTTTGTAAAATATTGTTAGTCTAATAAAACAATTCAAACCAACAGGTTATGGGCCGCATGTCGCGCATAGTTAAAGAATTTTAAAGTACTGTTTTTTTTTTAAATCGTAAAGTTTTTCCGCGAAGTGTTTTAAAATGTCAAATCTTCCAGTGGGGTTTTCGTTAGAACGTCTAAGAGGACGTGAAAATTTTGATATCTGGAAGAGACAAGCAAAGTCTTGTCTAGTCATCAAGGGTTGCTGGAAAATTGTCCAAACCGGTATAGTTGATGAAGGCGATACAATTTTAAATGAGCGTGCTTTGGCGGAAATTACTTTGATGGTGGATCCATGTAATTATGGACACATTGCGACAGCCACGAGTGCAAAGGAAGCTTGGGATGCACTGATGAACGCCTATGAGGACACAGGCCTTACGAGAAAGGTCGAACTACTCAAACAATTGGTAAACATGAAACTAGGAAATTATGGTTCTATCCAAGAATACGTGAACGAGGTGATGATGATTGTCTTGAAGGTCAAGAACGCAGGTCTTAATATAGACGACGAGCTCACAGCATCGTTAATGTTAGCCGGGCTGTCCGATGATTTTAAACCATTGGTGATGGCAGTGGAAAATTCTAAGGGAAAGCTGACTGTGGACATGGTAAAAAATCTCCTTTTGCAAGACGCTAAATTTGATGTTCAAAGTTCGGAAAAAGAGGCGGCACTGTACACAAAAAATTCCAGGAAGAAAGAGAAGAAGCCAATTCAATGCTACAACTGTAAGGAATATGGTCATATTTCCAAGAATTGCCAAAACAGAAGCAACAACAAAAGTAACGGTAAGTCTTATAAGAAAAATGAAAAAAGAGAAGTTTCGTCAACTCTCATCGCAACAAGTACAAGCATGAATGTTGCTGCACAAACAATCGAGGGGTACAACAACAACACCAACGTTATGGATTGGTACGTTGATAGTGGCGCTAGCAACAACAATGTTTATATATACAACGTACACAATGTACAAGACAAAACGGTGGTGGTTGCTAACAAGAGTCAAATGAATGTTGACTGCGCAGGCGACGTCGACTTGAATATTGTTGTCAGAGGGTAGAGAAAAATCATAACGGTAAAAAATGTTGACTACGTACCAAGTCTGTGCGCGAATCTTCTTTCAGTAAGACAGATGACTAAAGATGGAAAAAAGTTATTTTTGAAGGGGAAACATGCCACTACAGTTACTTCTGCTACTGTATGCAATGACTTATACCGTATAGATAGTGAAGCTGTATCAAAACGGAAAAATGTTTTTATTGCTAAGAATGATTTTAGTTTATGGCATAGAAGAATGGGTCACATTTGTGAGAAAAATTTGGCAGAGGTTAAAAAATCTTTTGGTATTAATTTCAACAGCGAAGGTAAAGAGCCTTGTGTAGTGTGTGTAAAAGGCAAACAAACTAGACGACCAATAAGAGAAGATGGTACAAGAGCCACAAAACTTTTGGAACTGGTTCACTCTGATGTTGTTGGGCCGCTTAATGTGAATGTGTTTCTGATGCTTGTTTCCTGGTCACTTTTGTGGATGATTTTTCGAGAAAATTATTCGAGTATCCACTGAAAAGAAAATCTGATGTTTTCGAAAAATTTGTGGAGTTTAAAAAAAATGGCCGAGAACTAGTGTTCAACAACAATTAAAATCCTAAGAACGGGCAACAAAACGGTACAGCAGAGAGAATAAATCGAACCCTTATAGAACGAGTAAGATGTATGCTTATTGATAGCGGTTTGGACCATCGTTTTTGGGCTTAAGCTGCCAACACGGCCTGTTATTTAATTAACCGAATCCCTTGTCGAGGTTTAGACAAATCTCCTGAAGAAATCTGGTCCGGCCGCCAACCCAATTTAAAATTTTTGAAAGTTTTTGGGTGCCCTGCTCTGGTACATATAGCAAAGAAAAAGGCAAAGCTAGATATCAAATCCATAGAATGCATCATGGTAGGATACAGCACTGAGAGCAAGGCGTATAGACTATTCAATCCAGAAGATAATAACGTAATCATAAGTCGTGATGTGGTGTTCCTAGAAAATAGTAAAGTGAATATCAACGTAGGTGGTGATTTTTATTATACGGATTTATTATAAAATTGTGGAAGTGTTGATTCAGGAGAGAATACTGGCGAAATTGAATCAACTCCTGAAGTTGAGAATGCTGAAGAAATCGTTGAAGAATCCGATGAAAGTGATTACAATGATTCAGTTGCGTGGTCATCTCCCTTGTCTTCACCAGTTGCAGTAGATGAGGACGAATGGTTTCCAAATCCATACGAGGCACAAAATATGCCTGAGGAGGCTAGTATCCGACGTTCAAATAGGATAGCAAATAGAGGTCAGCAGGCACACAACTTTTGTGCTATGCAATATCTTTCCAGTGATCCAATCAGTGTAGAGGATGCGATGTCGTCAAGCTGTTCGAACGAGTGGAAAGCTGCCATGGAAGAAGAGTTTGAATCACTGATGGAAAATAAAACTTGGTTTCTGACAATGCCATACGCTGGAAGGCCAGACTGGTTTCGAAGGGGGTTTTCCAGCGCGAAGGAATCGACTACAACGAAACCTTTGCACCAGTTGTCAGATACGATTCAATCCGGTACCTACTAGCGATGGCGGTTAAATATGATATGCATGTACACCAAATGGATGCAACAGCCAGAAATGTTTGACGATGGTTCGCGAAAAGTATGTAAGCTGCAAAAATCGATTTATGGTCTCAAGCAGTCGTGACGTGTCTGGAATGAAACCATTAACAACGAATTGCTCAAGTTGGGTCTAGGAAGAGGCGAAGTTGACCAATGTGTTTACCACAAGGTAGAACGTGGACAAATGATGTATGTCGCTATATATGTCGATGACGTTTTAATATTCTCGAATAGTAAGAAAGCTATTGAATCGTTAAAGATCAAGCTCGCCAACAAGTTCAAAATGAAAGATACCTCTCCCATATCTTTCATTTTCAATCGTCAGTACTTGGTACAAAAATCACCAGAGGTAAAGACTTCATCAAAATAGATCAATCCCGTTATATATCAGATGTGTTGGTACGTTTTGGAATGAGCGAATGTAATCCAAGTTCGACGCCAATGGACTACAATCAGAAATTGTCGGACAGTATGTGTCCTAAAAATGAAGAAGATACACAATACATGACAAAAGTTCCTTATATGCAGGCAATTGGTTGCTTGCTGTTTGCTGCACAAATTACACGCCCAGACATTTGTTATGCAGTTAATTTACTTAGTCGATTTGGAACTAACCCAGGAAAGCCTCATTGGGAAGCAGTAAAGCGTATAATGAGATACTTAAAAGGTTCAATCGACAAAGGCATAGTATACAGAAAGCAACAAGAAAATGACATTAAGGGCTATTGTGATGCGGACTGGGCCGGTGATATAGACAACCGTCAATCTACAACGGGGTATGTATTTATTTACCAATCCGGCGCCATTTCGTGGTCAACAAAGAAGCAAAAAACAGTAGCATTATCGTCGACGGAAGCCGAGTTTATGTCGCTAACAGCTGCCATTCAGGAGTCAGTTTGGTTAAGGCGCCTAGAAGCCGAACTGAGTCCTGAAAGAAACCAAAGTATGTTAATATATTGTGACAACAGGGGCGCCCTTCAAGTAGCGCTTAATAATAATTACTCCCCAAGAACGAAGCATGTGGACATTAAAGCCAAATTTATCCGTCAGAAAATTGATATGAAGGAAGTCGTTTTGGAGTACCTATGCACAAATGAAATGATTGCAGACGTCTTCACTAAGGCTGTAACACCTCAAAAACTAACATACTTTAATAATAAATTTTGTCTTTACTAACACATGAAATTAGGTTAAGTAAAATTATTATGGATTTAATTTAATTTTGTTTCTTTATAAGAATGTTTTTAACATAAAAATTAGTTTAAGTTGGAATATTAGTTTTGTTTCGTAATACTAATTTACTTATTGTAAAAGGAGCATGAGAGATGGGATTTTGGAAATTTGTCATTTAGGAAGAGTGTTGAGAATGAACGAAAATTTACACTAGCTACTGTATTTCTCGTGCTCTTTAACTTCTTTAACTACTAATTGTATGCACTCTTAGTATACTATATTTTGCAACTCTGCTGAATTTGATTTGCTGTCTTTGTAAGATATTGTTGCAGTCTAATAAAACAATTCAAACCAACAAATTCTGGATATATCAAATATATGCAGTTTGGTAACTTATATTCCATTACAAGAATCCATATTTAAAACTGCAATTCCGTTTGCCATTTTTTATTATTTATTTATTTCGATAATAATAATTATGATTCGAAATCACGCACCGTTTTTAAATCACGCCGACGATTCGATGCAGTTCTGCAAATCACGTGATTTTACGGTTTTCGGCGTGGTTTTAATTTTTCAAAAACACGAGAAAACAACTGACTTTTTAAATCTGTGTTTTGTTTGTTTATATTGGTATATTATTAATGAAAATAAAAAGTGAACATTTAGTTAACAAAAATGCCGGGAGCTACTTTATTGGCAGTAATTAATTTAAGAAAACAGCATTTAAAAAATTAACGTGTTAAAAAACGTCATTTACGGGACTTATCAAATCCTTTTATTAAATTATTAAATATTTTTAAATTTTTTATCAACAGTAATTAAATTTTGTCCTAAGTAAGCAGTGCAGTGATGCATTTTCGAACAGGCCCTTACTTTAGAAGCAAGAATGATACCTAAATATTTTATATTGATATACCATGGAATGTCGAAGTTTAAAAAACGCAATGTATTTTGAGGAATAAAACGTTTGCGTTTTCCTGTAAAATAAATTGCTTGTGTTTTGTCTGGTAAGGTTAGGTTCCATGGGCAGCCGTTCTAGGATAACAGCACACTTGGTTCCATCATGTTGAGCGTTACCCAATTGGTCGACAACCCGTAGAATACTCGGCATTGGTTGTTTTTATCTCGAACCATCCAGATTCCTTGGCGAAATTATATGTATAGTAGATGCATTTTTTATTTAACCTCGAAAGCTTCGCCGAACATAAGTATGGTGCCCCAAATATACGCACCATATGGCATATCCCTTTTTTTTGATAGGGCCGGACATTGACAGAGAAGATAAGTAATTCTCTTTTTCCTACTCGTTATGGCAGCTTTTACAGTAATCATTTTACTGTAGACCTAGTCTTCTGGCGTGTGCTCCAAAATTACAGTGACCTGTAAGGACACAAACAGTAAGCATTATTAGGTTACGACGAAAACTAAGCAGTGCATGCGTCCTTTCCACATCAAATACGGGCCAGATGGACTTAGCAATGGAGCAAATGGTTTCGTTCGACCACTTTTCTTTAGCATGTCTAAACATTTCGTTTTTAACAAGTATTTTCAGCCTCGTAATGGTGATGTCAGTAAAGGGGTCAATCGTCTCTTCAGTTAGCATTCCTGGTCAAATCATCAGCAATATAGTTGCCCTGTACTGAACTATGTCCAAGTACCCATATTAGCGGTGTCCTAAAATATTCCGCTATCTCGTTCAGAGACACCTGCTGTCAGTAAATATACACATACATATGTATCTCCAGATATTCAATAATACCTCAACCAGTTTGCAGCTCGCTTAATGACAGAAATCTGGAAGCCTAAAATAGGATTTCATCCCAAACTCTTCAATGAAGAAACCATCACCAACTCTATTTTCCCTCCTGGAGCCGTCAGTAAAAACCCTTACTACACCATTGGGGGATAGAGTCCATCTATCCATAAGTTCCCATTCGGGATACATGTGGAGAATCGCATATAGAAAAAAGGTTACGGTGAGCAGTAATCGACGTTGTTATAGCAACCTTATAGTGACTCGTAATATCAGAGTGACCATAGTCTTTCTGAAGCCTGAGTTAACAGCTTTTAGTTTCACAGATAAGTTTAAAGCCAATTGAGCTGCCATCAAATCCAATGGCAGCCATAGTAAATAGTGCTTTTGTTGGCGTCGTTCTTACCGCACCTGTAATCAGAATGGCACAGTTTCTAAATACACGTTCAACGGCATTTCTATGAGTAAAATTCTTAAGTGCATGCCACCATACTAGTATTCTAGATTGGTTCGAAAAAAGTTGTGTCAGTCACCCCTTGGGATTAAAGATAATGCAAAAACAATTCTAGTAATATTTTTTTTTTGTTTTTTTGCCACGCCTACAAATACCGCTCTTTTAGTATTTTGTTCACTGTGCCGTAATTTTTAGTCCGATCATAACATTTTGTATACCGGTGTTCGTGGCTCTGAAAGGCGTAATTAAAAGTCTACTAAATTTTTTTTTTTTTAAGAAGAATTTTATTTAATATTATTTTAATGCATTACATTTCATTTAATATTAAAGGGACCCACGAAGCCGTGAATTAGCTTGTCTGTGGGATCACCCCTATTCTGAGTTTCGATTACGTCTCCGCATTCAGTTACGCTACAATTGAAAATTGGTATTCAAAACAAAAACTGAATCGAAAGAACAAGAAGAAGACAACAATGTTTACAAAACCAATTTGTTACTATGAAATGTGGAAGAAATGAACAAGTTTGTTACTATTTTAATAAACAAAAGTCACAACAAACAATAAAAATAGGAAATTAAAAAAAATTTGTGCGATTAATAAGGAGAAATAATAAAAATAAAATAATACAAAAGACTTGTGAATTAATAATAATAAAAATATATGTAATCATTTTTGTTTGCAAAATATTTAAGTGCTAAGAATCCTGTCAAGCCGGAGGTGGTATTTTTAATTTTTGTATTTGAAGGAGAAATGCAATCCATAGCAGTGGCTTTATTGGTGGAAGAGGAGAACAGCGTGACTCAGAACACAGAGATAAGGCTTGAAAAGCTTGAAAAGAAATTACCTGAACTTCCTCCTTGGATCGTTTATGGTAGCCGCAAGCAATATCCTGTTTTGTTGAAATTCAACTTGCCAGATTTTCGTATTGCTCTGATGTCGTTGTTTTTGACCTGGAAAAATAAATAGGCTGCTCCTGTTTGTAGTGACAGTAATTCAAAACTCCTTCGTTCTACCATTACACATTTGTTTAAACATGTTCTTTGTCGCTGCATATCATCTCTTGATTGGCCGTACAACAAAAATTTATATAAATCACTTTTTAAACATTTTATACTTACATTTTTATTTATTTATTCATTTATTTGTAATATTGAGCCTTCTTGGCCAAAATAAAAATATATTACATAGTAATAAAAAACTACCTGAAAGTTTAATTAAATTAATCACTTTTTAAGTTTATAAAAAGAGCAATCGAAAAAATTCCGTTGCTAAAATATAAGCGTAGAAAAACGTAACTACGATCGTAATACAGAATACCAACAATCGAAAGAAACGTAGCGGAATCGAAACTCTGAATACCAAATTTTCCAAATGGAGAAAATTTTGATTCGAATCGAAACTCAGAATAGTAACATTGAGAAAATTAAAAGAAGGGGTTTAAATTAATTTATATTAATTAAATAAAACATCACATGAGGTCTGATAAAAAAAATAACCATTATTTTAAAATTTCGTGAGTTACGTATGTTCGATTTTCGAATTTTTTTCTGTTATGTTGGTACACATGTCTGTTATATATGTTGGTAATATTTTGGATTGTCAGTTTGTGTTTGACAGATAAAAAGGTTACTCGTGTTTTGGCGTGCTCTTTGATTTTTTACTATTCGAAAAAATGGATCAAAGAAACTGTATTAAGTTTTGTGTAAAAAATTAAAGGGCATTTGAAATGTTGACTGTGGCGTTTGTGAAGGTTTTGCTCACTGTTTTCTTCGACTGCAATGGCGTGGTGCATCATGAATTCTTGCCACAAGATCGTACGGTTAATAAGGAATACTACCTTGAAAAAACCAATCATGGATTTTGCACCATGATAACGCACCAGCTCGCACATCAATGCTTGTGCGTGAGTTTTCGGCCAAAAACAAAACCGTTATCATGCCTCAACCACCGTATGCACCGGACTTGGCCCTCGCTGACTGAAGACAACGATGAAAGAAAAGCGTTTTGCTACGATTGAGGAGATAAAAGAAAAAAACGAAACAGGAGCTGTTGGCGATACCAAAAAGGGCTTTTCAGAAGTGTTTCGAGGATTGAAAAAATCACCGTGTATTATGTCTGAGGGGGATTACTTTGAAGGGGACGAGATAGTTATTGATGAATAAATAAATACTTTTTGAAAAAAATTTAAAATAACGGTTATTTTTTATTCAGACCTCGTATATATGTGATATATGTGTGTGTTTCAAAAAAACACTAACTTTATAGACGCTATTTTTATTACTCGTATAACAAAATGAGTAAAATAATGTTTGTTGTTGTAATGACGATAAATAGGAATAATTACAAAACTATTTGTGTTTGCTATTGAAATCACCAATTCTAGAACGCCTTCGGAGGGAACGCATAGCGAAATGAGTATAGAATCTTTTAGAATGTGTAAACAGGTCTTCTAGAAGGTCTGCAAATGGAAGCACTGCAATTTTTCTCGCTGAGTATTTAATAGGCTAGACGAATCTTGCTTCAAATTACCACTTAGAATTTCTTCATCATTAAGTGTTTCCAAGCTCAAGGAATACTCAATAAATGAGTATACCTGCATCTTTATCATCGTCCGCATTATCGGAATCATTATATCTTTCAGTCTGCTACAAAGTCGAAGGCAACATAAGTTTTTCTAGAATATCTTGTAAAAGACACACTACAAATATCTTTTCAAGGAAAGGAAAAATTAATTAGAATTTTAGTGCATTAATAACGCGACCGTTTGTAACGACGCTTGAAATTCAACTGTCAAATAATACGTTTATATAAGAGATCATGAGAACAAAAGAAAATAGTTAACTGACAAAAAAGATAAAATAATAATTAATAGGGTTGCCAACAGTCGGTTATCCTGCTTCAGAAGCGACCTCGCATCGGTCACTTGGGTAGTTCTTCTTCATCTGAATCGCATTCATCTTCATCAAACATATGTGGCAATGCCCAACATGGCTTTAATCTGTCAGATGCATAAACTGATGAATAATGTCGTGATGTACGTTTGGAATTTGGAAGATCCTCAATTACGTATAGATCATTACCAAGAACTTTAGAAACAATAAATGGCCTTGTAGCGTGGTTCTAATTTATGTGAAGTACCGGGTGCTCGGGGGTTCATTTTCAGCAAGTACAAGTTCACCTACGTCATAAACATGAGGCTTGGAGTGTTCTTTATCGAAGCGTTCCTTAGCAAGTTGCCTTTTACCATTGATTCTTTCGGTAGTTTCCTGCCTTACAATCTCCATTTCTTCTTCACTAAGGTTAACACCATCATGTACGGCAAGTAGAATTTTATTGTGTAAAATATCTCTTGGAGAATAACAAAATAAAAGTTTGTGTGGACTTTTACCAGACGTTTTGTTCATCATCGTGTTCAAAGACCATTGGATGTTCGTTAATTGTTCATCCTAGTGTTTATCGTTCTGCGTTGTTGATAACAGCATAGAAAGTAAAGTTCGGTTTGTTCGTTCTCAATGACCATTAGCCCTAGGAGTCCTTACTGCATTTAGTACATGCTTTATGTCGTTGTCAGAACAATACTTTTCGAATTCTTTCGATATAAAGGACGTCCCTATGTCGATAACAATTCGCCTTGGGACTCCAAAGTAACTTGAAAATTCATTTAAAATGTTAATAACTTATTTAGTCGACGTGTTCCTAACCGCTTTGATAATTGTAAATTTTGCAAAAGAGTCAACTATGACCAAAATAGGCTCGTTACGTTTACTACTTTTTGGAAAAGGTCCCAAGTGATCCATATGGATTGTATCAAATGGTATTGGCTGGATATCACTAAATGATACTCGCCCTCGGTACGACCACCTTTATGCTTGTTGTAAGCGCATTCAACACAAGATTTTACGAAATTTCTCATTCTGGGGAACCAGACGTAATTCAAAAGTTTTTCGATCGTTTTATCGACACCAAGGTATCCGTTCTTATCGTAGCAGTCTTCAACTACTCTCCATCGCAATGCTTTTGGAACTAACCATAACTTTTTCGTTTCGTATTTACGAAATATTCGTCCGCCTTCGATGCAGTATTCTCTTGCAACCGTTTTATCCTTAACGTTTAACTTTTCAACAATTTCTTTTATGGAATGCTCTTCATCAGAAACATCATCTGGGTCAGGTGGAATGTATACAACGTTAATCTTTGATGAGGATGCAATTTCATTGTCATCTTCATTTTCTAAAATCGCAACTACTTCTTCTAGTTTAAAAAACTTTCTTTATTTCATTTTAAAAAATTATTTTCACTTTCAAAAAAATTATTTTCACTTTTAATATACTAACACCTTCTCAACGCAAATAATCAAGTAAAACTGTGATCTTGTTAAATAACTGCATTGATGCATACCACTCTCACTATCCACTATTAAACACAAGGGGAATTCCCCGTTTAAAAAGTACGTAGAATGTAATAAGAATTAGACAACTATGTATGTACAGAAAGCAAAGGTGTTACGCGAAGAGCGGTTATGTTGTTTCCTCTAGCGTTTTTATGAAATGTTGCCAAATTTGCTATACGTTTCTGCCCATTGGTAAGTAAAATTACCACACGGAAAAGTAAGATTATTTCAAGCATTTAGTGAAACTAAATCAAATTGTTTTTTGTATGTCATAAAAGCACCATGGATTATTGGTTAGAAACAAATAGTTTATTTTCTTACATATTTTTAGCTTTACAGATGTTTAAGGAACTGGTAAGTGAAATTACCGGTTGGGCAATAATGGGTTAAGACTGGTGGTAAGTCTATTGATTCATTTGATGGGTTTGGGGTAAATACTTTTTTCAAATGATTTACAAATAGATTGCCTTTTTCAGTGTCATTTCTTGCCCAACCACCACTTAAGTTTCGCAAGGGGGTACATAAGACAGGTCTTTTCAGATTTTTAGTGGCTCGCCTTAGTGAGTAATCTAATTGCGGAGATGCGTCCAGATTTTCTAAATATTTATTTAGTGATTCAATTTTCCGATATTCCAGGAGCTCTGGATCTGTGCAATTGCCACTCTCTTCGAGTTCTTCTTTTTTCGGGGAGTGTGGGCAGCAAGTTGAGCAGCCAGTTTAAGATCATTATTCAAATTGATAAGAGAGTAATCGACATTTTCTGGTGTTCTTAGCGGTATGTTTTCAGAACAATAAGTTTGTCATTTCGTTTGTAATTTCCACAATATAAAGTATATATATTCTGGATCCTTATAGATAGCGGAGTCGATTAAGCCATGTCCGTCTGTCTGTCCGTCTATCTCGATGTTGAAATCAGTTTTCAAAAGTCCCAAGATATCTTCGGGATCCAAATCTTCAACAATTCTGTCAGACATGCTTGCGAGAAGTATGCTATTTAAAATCAGCAAAATTTTGTATTTTTTGTACATTTTATTGCAATATTTTGAAATTTATTGCAGATAATACCATGAAATTTTATATACGTTGTTTTTATGATAAAAGAAGAAAGTGTGCGGAAAATAATTTTTTACAATTCTGTATAAATAATTTTTTTCATATGACTAGATGTGTATTTAAAAGTTACACAATTAATTAAATATGATTGTAAATGAGATCTAATAATACAAATAGAATTTAATGTTTCATGGCTTAATTTATTTCTTTTTTTCGTACGTATGTCTGTAACAACAGAAAAAATCCTTTCGGCGTCAGCATTGGCATGTGGCACACTTAGTAAAATTTTTATTATTTTTGCAAAATTTGGAAAAATCAAATTGTCATTAAAATTCTAATTTAGATATAATTTGCTTTTCATGTTCCGAAAAATTATATTCCAAAGTTAACCATTCCTGTGTTAGTAAATTTAAGTCAATTTTATATTTATCACATATTAATTTAAATTGGTAAACACTTTTATTATTATTTCCAATGGCAACTTCAGGATTTAAAAATTCCATTTATTTGAAAATTGACTTATCATTTAGTGGCAGTCTTCTCTGTGTTTCTTCAAGTGCAGTTATATAGAATTGTAAACAATCGGATTTTACCTGATGAGCACTACTTTTTGGAAAAGTTTTCAACAATTCTTCACATTCACTGCCGACATAAACATCATCTATTGGTAATGAAACATGAGGTGACCTTATGGCACAATCTATCTTTAGGCATTCTTTTTTTTATAAAATTTTGACCAAGTTTAAAAAATATTTTTGTTGATTCTGAGTGTAAAGCATGAATCAATATTTTTTTCGATTGAAAAAGTGCATTTAAAGAGTTAAAATAATTCAACACATATTTCAAAAAACATAAGTAAGCCTTATTATACTCATTTGTAAGTTCAGCCAGTATGCGGATTTCAATTTGTCCTGCTTAGCTGCAAATTTAAAATATTCTATTAGAACTTGCCAATTACCCAATATCCTCTCGATACATTTTTGATCGGATAGCCACCTTGTCGTTGATGTTCTTAATATTTTTCTTTTTTCTTCGTTCATCATTTCTTGGAATTCCTCCAACTGAGAACATCTTTTTGAACTGCCGGAAATGTATGTTCCAATTCCAATCTTCGGGAGCTCTTGGCAACGTAAGGCAAGATTTGTTTGCTATGATGGCAGCAGAGTGGCATATACATTTGATTGTTATTACCTCGGGACTATCTGTCAAAAGTCTAGACGCGAATGAATTGTTTTGTCCAACCATAACGTTAGAGCCAACGCAACACAGTCCAATGTTATTATCAAAGGGAATATAAATACATTTTTTAAAAAGGCCATAAAGTGCTTCAGCAGTACAATCAGCGCCCACGTGAATTAACTCCAACAACTGTACAAAAGTCTTCTCTAGCTCCTCGTCATAATACCTTACAAGAAGACACATCGTTTTTTTTTTTTGAAGAAACATCAGTACTTTCTTTCTGATTAGATTTTCTTTTTCTTCTCTTGCTAAAACATTCAGAATGATTTTTGAACATTTGGTTCGCCCTAATTGGCATTTTTTTATAATTGAAGAATCAGGTACAATTTCTTTTAGTAATGGTATTAGGTGATCAATAACTTGAACTGCTAAATTGCAAAAAAAAAGGCTTAAGTGGATCTCGAAATTGGCCACACCGTTGTTGTTTTCTGGGACTTGTTTGTCAAAAAATGAATCCATTGTTTTAGTTTTTGTTTTTGAAACATTTTTTTTTGTGCATTTGAGTATTAGCATGTTTATTTAGGTCCGATTTACCGTAATTTAATACTTTACCACAAGCCTTGCATCTACATTTAAAGTCGTCTTCTTTGACCGGCTCCAGCCATCCCAATAGCTTCTCGTCTTTCAACCAACTTGAGCAAAACCGTTGTTTTCTGTACTTCTTTGATGTCTTTTCATCATTATCAGAAGACGAGTCGGACATTTTTCAAAAATTTTCAAATATTTTACTGTTATTAATTACAAACTCACTTATTAAAATTGAAGAGACCTGAAAAGATGGTGTACGCACTTATGTATAAAAAAAAGAATTGCACAAAACATGTAAACTACACAAAACCCACTTGTTTAGTTTACTTGTCGTTGTTATTGAAGATGCCACATATTTCTAGATTTAAGAATTTCTAATAATACACTTAAAGAAAAGTATATATTTTTTATTTCAAACCATACAATTGGAAAATATTAAATTTTAAGTTGTCAAAAAAAAAAAGTCTGCGATTTAAAAAAATCCCTACAATTCGACAAAAGTAAGAAATCTTTCCCTTTTTCCCTACATGTTAAATTTTTGAAAAAAATCCCTACAAAAAGGGAAAAACCCCTACACTTGGCATCACTGTGGTCGGCCCACATCTGAAAAAAACATTTATCCCTATATATATTGTATAAATATCGGTACTGACTCAAAACTTTACACAAATCATTTACATATATACAAAAATCATCCCACAAAATTTTGTGAATTTCGGTCTATTTTTAACCGTATGCCCCTCTTCCGAAAATCACTTTAATACTCATAAATCTCTTATACATAAGGGTACCAATCCAAAATTTTACACGGATCATTTACATACATGCCTAAATCAAACTGCTGGATTTTGAGAATATCGGTCCATATTTGACTATGTCCCCCATATAAGGTCCACTTCCGAAATCCACGTTAATACTAATATATATCTTAAATATACCGTTATTATGCTGAAATTCGACGTGAAATATCCTCATATGCATGAAAATCACTGTTCCAAAATTTAAGAAGATCGGCCCATAATTTGTCATAGCTGTCATATAAAAAATTTCCAAAAAAACAAATAAATTCGGGTCAAAAAATATTCTTTTCGGATTTAACCCATATTCGGTCCATATTTTATAATCATGATATATATCGTTGGAAAGGTATTTTTAATACCTTTTGTTTAATGTATTACAAATTATCATACACCCAGTAATTCCCAAAATATAGGCCTATATATTTTCAACTTTACGGGCCCGCCCCCACGAAAATAGGCTTGACCGCCTACGAAGTTTTTTTTGCTGGCATCTTCTCAAAAAGCCCTATTTTATGAAGTTTTTTTTTTGAGCAAAGTCACTAAAACCGATTTGTTCCCCTTTTTTATACTCTGTTTGTTAAATTACACTCAAGATTATTATGAACATCAGACAAACTGTGCAGTCATCGCACAAGAATTAAACTTTCTGGAGAGATCGATATATGGCATGTTTCTAGATAACAAGTGTATTCGCACGCGAACGAGTGGTACACGGGCGAGTAAGTAAGCAAATGAGTTTTTATAAAGTACTTGTCTGACTTACGTTAGTTACCTTGGTAATATTGAGTTGTTAAATTGCATTATTACCAAAGTATTTAATTAGATATTTTCTTTACTTTTTTCCATGTTAATATTCAATATTTTAATTTTTGAGGGGCAACCCAAGAAACCAAAATAAAAACAGCTGTGTTTTATTTACAATACAAAAATAATTTATGTGAATTGAAATTGCTATGATTTTTTAATTTTGTAATAAATTAAATGAAAAATATTTCAATTTATCGCAATTAACATTAAAATTGAAAGTTAAGATAGTGGACAACAGTTTATGCTGTAGAAATATACGAAATAATATATAAAATATTGTTTTGTGATGAACACAAGCACTTATTTCTATTTGTCTGTTTTTGACAGTAGGACAATTGAAATTGCAATGTAGAAACCATAAAAAAAGATGGTCTTACGTTTTCACTCAAGAGAATTGACACTTGTGTTATAAAACCTCAAAACTAATTTTTGTACTCATTAGGGCGAAAAATTTGAGTCACTTGTTATATAGAAACATGTCAATAGTCACAATTGTGGATGAGTGATCTGACGATAATTCTAACGAAGTGAATTACTTCTCTCGGAATATTTTTCATCACTCCAAAATCAATAACATCTGGTATCTTATGTGGATCAGTAGGCCAGTAAGTAGGTTTTACGCTCGAAATTACATTCAATCTCATGTTAGAAATTGTATTGAATAAAACTCAACCTTTCGGAGTAATCGATCTTGATTCCCAGAACGTGTGCATAGCGTTATAGTCGCCAGCTGTCAGAAAATAGGGGACTAGTGATTTAAAAAAATTGTTTGTTGTTTCCGTTATTTGAAATCTAGGGGGTGAATATATAGACGAAACCACTATATTCGATACAAATCGTTGTGGCTTGAAGATAATCTTTACAAAGATCTCTCATTAAGTACTGTTTAATTCGAGTTTTTATTAAATTGCTGTGCCTCCACATGATCTGAGGTCTTTAGTATCGTACATGTGATACCCATTTATGCGAAATAAACTTCTAGACGTCAAATGTGTTTCCGAAATCAGCATCACATCGATTTGGTGATTTTTTTTAGGAAATATTCAAGTTCGTTTTTACATATTTTCAAACAGTTCATGGCCTATTAAGTACAGCTTGCAATATCATGGATTGCATTTTAAGCATTTCCTGCATTATGTTACTCGTAGGTGCCTATTATGAGCAAAATTCGATTTTCGACTGTGGTCGAAAATTCTTATCGAACGAATTTTCATTTGGTATTATAGTGCACATTCGATGAAAAAATGTTATTGTGAAAATCACTCTTTTTTGGTCATTCACAATAGTACATTTCTATCAGCTAGGCTGTATTTGTTTACAAATTCTTAAAGAAAAATAAATTAAATTTGAAATGACCACCACGGAATTAGGGTTTGATGATTCGTCTGAAGAAGATGAATCCTTACTAGTAATAGCCAGAAGCAGAAAAAGGCTGAAGGATGCTTCCAACATTTTGGAAATGAATTCCACCACTTGAGTATATTATTTAATGAGGTTTCGAGAAGGATATTATAAATTTAATTTGAAGATTAATTAAAAATTTTCGACTCTGTAAAGAGGCGTTTGTGGACTTGCTGTCCATTACTGATGAACTGCTGCAACAATGCTCAAAGGGCAGAACAATCCCAATCATATTAAAATTGGCAATAGTTTTTCTGATCCTCCATGAGAGAAACGAGCTTTTCCAATTGGTGTTTTGTAGTTAGGACCTTAGACCTGCAGGATATTACCAACAGTAATTTACAAGTAGTATTTGGTTTACCAAAACCAAAAAAAAACAAAACAAATACATTTTTAATAAATTTTGCACACCGTCGACTGCAAATTGGTGTTCGATAAAAAATTCTTTAAACAACGAAATTTTCGACAGTGACGACAACTCATAATACAAATTTTACATTCGATAGTCGATTTTCGATAGCCAGCGAATATCGATTGTCAAAATAAAACAGACACCCCTATCGTGAATAAAAATTCCACATGAAATTTATTTCCTTTTCACATTTTTCCTATTAAAATTCAATGTTAAACAAATAAAAGGGAACAAATTTCATGTGGAATTTTTATTCACGATTGGGGTGAGAATTTACAATTTGTGGAAAATAATTTTTTTAATGGACAAAAAAAGTGAGTGGAAATTAGTTAGCTTATTTGAAAAAAAAACATATTCGTACGTATTTACTTTCTTTATTTTCAGCAACAAGAAAACACGCGAGCAAATACGCCAAGTTATTTATTTTGGCTTAAGTCGGTTTTAGTGACTTTTTTCAAATCACTATCAAAATTTTATCACTAATAAAATTTTAAATTCTGATTAAAATAAAAAAAAAATGGGACGGTCACGCCTATTTTCGAGTGGGCGGAGGTCCAAAGTTTATAATATATATCTTGAGAACTACATTTTTTTTATTAGACGATATATATATATCAAATGATAGGTATTTTAATGACCTTTCCAACGATATGTAACATGATATATTTATATGGACCACCTATTGATAAATTTCGCAAAATTATTTTCTGATCCGAAACCGGAAAAAGGTCTATATGAGTAAGTAGATAAATTACAATATTTTCAAGTCAAGAAATTAACTTTAATTTAAGGTATAACATGTCCATGTAGGTAATATAAATCCGAAGATATTAAAGAAAGATTATGACATTTCACCATAAAAAATACAATCTGTACTATGCGAAGCCTGTGTTTTGTGTACCATGGAGGAGAAAATCTTTCCTCCCGGCCTTAGGTCGGCAATACAGAAAATTTGTACAATGCGAGCCGGTATTCTGTAAACCATAAAAAGTCCTATCATGCATACAAAACTTTGAAAAAATGTGTTTTGCTAAATTTTCAGATCTTATAATTCTATGATTATAGTACCTACAGACACATATGATACCTTAAATTAAAGCTTAATGTCTTGGCTATTTACATTAATAAACTAAACTATCACTTATATAGATTTCTTTTTTAATTTTTTATAGATTTAAAAAAAAATTCGGGTCAAAAAATATTCTATGCCTTTACCATAGATAGGACTAGATGCGACACGGCCACCAAGCGGTCAGTGGAACAACTAAAATGTGTCAAAGTGGCATCACACATTTAACTCCATTGTAGGTAACGGATAGCAAATATTTTGTTATTTGTATGGCTATCCTTATTCTTCGATGGGGTTAATTGAAATTTATTGTTTACATTTTTATTTGTGAACATTTTCTTAAATTTGGCGCAACAAAATAAGAAAAATTCTAATTTTTTTGTGCCAGTGACTAAAGTCAGTTGGATTTCATCCAAAAAGTGTACCAAAGTATTCAAAGGAAGCTAGAAAAATAAGGAAAAGTAAAATGTAAGTATGACTTTTTTTTGTATTTTATTTTCATTTAATAATAGTTTTTATAAAATTTCAGAAGCCGTAAGTGTGTTATGGGTTGCCCAAATGGAGATTCTTCATCGTTTTCCGAAGGATCGACAAGGTAAGTGCTTTTGATTTCAAAAAGTTTAAACTTAAGGCGGAAATTGCACAAAGAATTTGCAATTTGTATGGAATAATTTTCCGTTCAAAATGTAGAAATCCTGCATAAAGGCTTCATTAGTCTTTACTTTCTGTTGCTGTTCTCTTACGTGTCGTTCTGTTGTTAAATTTTTGTAGTTAGTTTTTCCGTATAAACATATCAGCTGTTTTAGGTAAACAGACAACACACCGCGAAAATAAATCAAAAAATACAAATCAAAGTTTTTCTTATTGTACAATATGTCATTACTTTCGACTAAAGTAATGAGTTTTTCGTCATCCATCGTTTATTTTTTATATTTTTATACAAAAACTTCAAAGAAATTGAAAATTTTTGTAATAAACCAAACATTTTTTTACTGTGCAGATGTCAGCTGTTTTGTGCTGTCACTTACAATTCAGGTTCGTCCGCACCGTCACGGAAAGTAACAAAACAACTAACGACTTCTACACATTTTCTATTTAACAGAATCAAGTCAGCTGATTCGGAACGGAACAGAAAGTAGAGACTAATTCTGCCTTAAGTTCCAATTGGTAAAAGTATTACCAAATAGAATTTGTATAAGTTTATTTTCAAAATTGTGTGATGTGTTTTATTATACATATGTGTGTTGTGCTCGTAATTGTTTTATTTGTAATTTTACGGCCGGCCGTAGTGTTTTTGTATGTATTTTCAATGCACGGAGCTCTAGCTCTTAGAATAATTTGATTATACCTATAGTGAATAGGAAGCCACCTGGATACATTTGGTATAAAGGCAATTGAAAGGAAAGTTAAAGTAAGGTATAGTTCTCAAATTTTCAAAGTCATAGAGTTGATAAAAGTGGTTTGCTAAACTATTGCCTTTATACCAAATTTGTATATTTTTAATTCCGGTAGCTTTTTTGTTTACATATGTTTATCATCCATAATAAGCCAATTAGTGAATCACTTTGTTCTAAATATAAAGAAAACAATATACCTATGTACTTAAATAAATGAATAAATTAATTTTTATTTTATAAATATATATGTGTATAATATTATTAAATCAAATACATATCAAACATTTTTTTGCAGATTTATCCAGTGACAAGTTACTTCCGGCATTTTATTTTTCACAAGGTAGGTCTTAAACGAAATAATTTTGTTAAAAAAAATTGTTAAAATGTTATCTTTTCAAGCACTAAGGACTACTTACCGTTGATCCTGTGAAGAATTGGTCCAATTAGCTGCATTGCTTCAGGTTAGTACTTCTGTTCATTAGTGGTTCTATTATTATGATTTTTACAACAGATCTTATCTTAAAAATAAAATATGAAATAATTTTCTATTTTCATTTTAAGATTTAATTTTCAGCTTACTTACCATATAATCTTGAGAATTCCCTGCCACTTTGGACAATGCTTTTGATGATTTTTGTCAAAAATTAATTTCCGGCTACCAGCCACATCAACGGCCATCAGCCACACACAAATCACAAATCACATTTATTTGTAAATATTTTATTATGGACATACATATTACATATTTTTAATTGTACTTGTCTTAATACACCACAATATAAATCTTTTAATATGAACTTGCGTGTGTTTTTTTCATATATTTTTAGACAAAAAACCGAAAAATAAAAATTTTTTTTATCAAAAAATGTTTGTTTATTTTGCATCATGTGGTATAAAAGGTAATGTATAGCTGTTTTCTTCAACTCTATAACATTATGGGGTTAAGCACTGCTTAGTCTGTGCCACCGAAAATTAATTTTATTGCGCCAGAAAGATAATAACAAGGAAAGCTAAAAGGCAGTTCTCGAAGAAAGAGACAAATATAAAAATTGATTATCTTCCGTTTCGTGACAGCTCTGTATACCCTGTGCCAGAAACTGATTTAAGTTTGATCTCTGACATCCCTGACACGTAAGCAGTTTTCGAGAGGCAAAAAGTTTTTTTTTTATAAAAAAAGATTTTTGGCATTCAAGAGCTATGAATTATGTTCACAAAACTGATAGGAAATGGCGTGAGATATTCCATTTTAATTTTTCGTAATTTTTATAATTGATGTAGATTGATAAAATAATAGATAATAAATTAAATTTATAATTTTTCTTAAACAATTTTAAAAAAAAAAGTTATTTTTTTTTTCAAACGTTCTTCAAAAAATATGGCATCGCTGCACACAAGTAAGCTTATAGTGTACGTGTACATAACCTATTTTCTTAGTTCCAATAAATGCGTTATATCTGTGACAATGCTCTGCATAAGTAGGGGTCGTCCCCTGAGTGCTGGTCCAAGCAAAAAAAAAAAATTCGCCCACGACTATTTTAAAGCATTGTCTATCTTCAAGCAGGCGCTTTCTAGAGAAAACCCAGCCAATATGAAAATAATTTAGTCAGCATTTTGTTTGAGCGAGCTAAAAAATAGAACTGTTTTGAAAAGATTGATGGCAGAACGTTCATATACATAAAAAAGTACATAAAGATTGGTGTGACCTGGAAAATATAAAAAAATTGGAAGTATCGTGGTGTGGGGATGTTTTTCGTGGCACAGTATACACCCAATTTGTATACGTTAATTTTCATTTATATTCCAGAAATTTCTAATTGAATTTTAGAAATTTATAATTGTTTTGTAAAATTTTTCATTTGTATTTTAAGAATGATTAATTGTATTTCAGAATTTTTTATTTGTATTTCAAAAATTTCTTTCTATTGTCTATAAGAAAAAATATAGGGACTAAAACCGGTTCACCGGACTCATTGAATTTATGTATAATAAATACAGTACAACTTACATGCTTAAGGTGGCTCTACACTACGTGTTTTTGCTTATGTATTTTTATACCTTCATGAGAAGGGTATATATAAGTTTGTCATTCCACAATATATTTGTAATTTCCACATATAATTTTCCGACCCTATAAATATCCTTATAGATAGCGAAGTCGATTAAGCCATGTCCGTCTGTCTGTCTGGATGTTGAAATCAGTTTTTTGAAGTCGCCAGATATCTTCGGGATCCAAATCTTCAATAATTCTGTCAGACATGCTTTCGAGAAGTTTGCTATTTAAAATTAGCAAAATCGGATTAGGCCAACCAGAGTTATGGACCGATATGTGAGACAACCTCCATAAAAATTTGATATTTTTTGTCCATTTTATTGCAATATTTTGGAATATATTGCAGATAATGCCATGAAATTTTGTATACGTTGTTTTTATGATAATAGAAGAAAGTGTGCGGAAAGTATTATGAATCGGTCCATGATTTCTCATAGCCCCCATACAAAAATCTTCCCGAAATATTGCTCAATTATACATAAATGCCAATAAAATTGGAATATCAAGACAAAATTCAGCAAAAATAAAGTGCAAAACGAATTTTTTTTAGTTCGGTCCATGTTTGACCATAGCCCCCATATAAAATCCACTTCCAAAATTCACTTAAATACGTATAAAACAGATATAAATAAGGGTACCAAAATTTCACACGGATCATTTACATACATGCCTAAATAAAACTGCAGGATTTTGAGAATATCGGTCCATATTTGACTATGTTCGGGCCACTTCCGAAATCCACGTTAATACTAATATATATCTTAAATATACCGTTATTATGTTGAAATTCGACGTGAAAATCACTGTTCCAAAATTTAAGAAGATCGGCCCATAATTTGTCATATCTGTCATATAAAAAATTTCCAAAAAAACAAATAAATTCGGGGCAAAAAATATTCTTTTCGGATTTAACCCATATTCGGTCCATATTTTATAATCATGATATATATCGTTAGAAAGGTATTTTTAATACCTTTTATTTAATGTATTACAAATTATCATTCACCCAGTAGTTCCCGAGATATAGGCCTATATATTTTCAACTTTGTGGGGCCGCCCCCTCGAAAATAGGCGTGACCGCCAACAAATTTTTTTTGCTGGCATCTCCTCTAAAAGCCCTATTTAATGAAGTTTTTTTTTGAGCAAAGTCACTAAAACCGAATTGTTCCCCTTTTTATACTCTGTTTGTTGAATTACACTCAAGATTATTATGAACATCAGACAAACTCTGTAAATTATGGTAGGAATTGGTAATTAAATCAATTAAAAATGGTGAAAATTAGACAAAATTTCAAATTATTTAACATAAATTATGTTGGTCGTAAAATTGTCTTTCAAACAATATATAAACTAATAATTAAATTTGCACTAAAACTGAATAAAAAGTACAGAATAAGAATATTCTTGTACTATAACCAGTGTAGTTTTTGTATTTCTTATTACGTTCAGGCGGAGGGGATTTAAGATTCGGCACAGCCGAATTTTGTTTTTTTTTATTTTTCTCAAAAAAAAATATTTGTTGAAATCTGTGGTGAAAACAAACAATAAATTTGGAGAAAACTTTATTTTTCGATACCGACTTTTTATCTTATTGGACGATCCTATTAAATTTTTACTAAACACATATTAATCGAAAGTACTATGTCCCCTTTTACAGTTGAGAAATTGAAAGACAGACACTTTTCTCCATAGATTAAGTTAGTCTGTGCTTTTCTCGTTTTGCTTTGAACTTGCCTAAACCTTTTAGAGTTGCGAAATTAATAGACAGACAGAAATTTTTTGTTTATTTTTTCGTTCTTCTTCTATTATGTTTGTTGTGGAAATGTTTATTATAAAAACGCATTGAAAATAAAGAAATTAAAAAAAAATATTCAAACAACTGTTAATTATAATAAATCTATTTGGTTAATAAATTTAATTATTTTTGCAATACGCGCGTTAAAGTGAAACAAATGATGTGAAGCAACAACATGAAAAATGCGAAGAGTGGAAACTGTAAACGAAAAATGTCCAGTACAGTAAAGACACAGAGTATAACAGAGGTGACAGAAGGGGAAATAAATTGTAGTTTTATACTTGTCTCTTTCTTTGAGAACTGTCATTTTGTTTTCTTTATGTTACTATTTTTCTGACGCAATAAAATTCATTCATTCATTTCAATCGTAAAAAAATGCATTTATATCATCTAACGAATGTACAAACTCCACAATGCATACCACAAAGTATAACAATTATTAAAATACGATTTAGTTAGTTATTAAAATCAGAAACATATAAACAAAATTTCAATTCAAATATACTAACTCAAATTGTTTTGTTTATTTTGTTTTGTCCACAAATATCTTGTTGGATATACACTAGTCGGCATATTTATTTATATACGGGAATATCGGCTTTTCGTTTCGTTTATTGTTCCGTTCATATAACGGAACTATTGTTGTGTTTTACTTTTTGAACCCATTCTGAGTAGTATGTATTTAAACTATTTCATGATTTTGCTTATATATTTTGTTGTTCTGTAGCAAGATAATCAGGTGAGTAGAGAAATTTTAACGGCATAAGTGTTTTGACATTTGCTGATTTCAATGATTTTTTGTTTTTATTTAAGTTCTGTACGTTGTAGTCGCTGTTTTTGATTTATTTATCATTCTTCATTAAAAATACCATTAAAGTTTGTGTTTTAATTCACTAAGATAATAAAAACAGCTGAATGAAATGAAACTGCTAGAACAGAAATTGTGACAAAATACAAGTTGGGTATTTTTGTTATAAATTTTGCAAAAGAATATAATTTGTCACGACAAACAATTTATTATCAAATAAATAAATATAAAAATATTGGACGAACTACTAATTTGCGCCGAACAGGTAGAAAACGCAATACTACAATCTATGAGGACCGGCTGATTGTTCGACAATTTAAAAACAACCCACTGAATAACAGCACAAATAATAACATAAGTGAAAGAACAATTCGTCGGCGTTTAACTGAAGCCAATATAAAGACATACATTGCAAAAACCATCCCTTTTATTACTCCAAAAAATAAAATGAAGCGAGTTGAATTCGCTAAAAAGTATATCAATAAACCTCTGTCCTTCTGGCGTAATGTACTCTGGTCTGACGAGAGTAGTTTCGAGTACCACTCATCACACAAAAAAGTTTATGTCAGATTAAATAAAAAAAATCCATAAAAAAGTTGCACCTGTATGCCAGAAAGTAAGCCATGGAGGTGGAAACGTTATGTTTTGGGGATCTATTTCATGTAGTGGAGTAGGGGACTTGATTCCTGTTGACGGTTCCATGAACCAACATCAATATTTTAGAATACTGAATGAATATGCGTTTCCTTCCGGTGATAGATTGATCGGAGAAACATTCATTTTCCAACATTTCATTCATTTCTAACAGAGGCCGGTGTTAAAACTCTGGAATGGCCTCCTCAAAGTCCAGATTTGAATGTAATAGAAAATGTGTGGTCATACATAAAGCGAAATAGATCTGCGGATTTGACAAGAACAAAAGATGAAACGATCATTGAGGTTATGAATGCTTGGAAAGAGATTCCAATGGAGTTTCTAGAGTCCTTGGGGGATTCCGTTCCGATTCGCCTCTAAAAAAGTTTTAAATGCTTAAGGAGGATACATTTTTTATCAATTTAAATAAATATTATTAATTTTTGTTTACCATGAAGTTCCCAATTTTTTTTAAATATGCGATTTAAAAACATGTCAAAATACTTATGCCACATACTGAATTCTCATTTTTAAGTTTCAATAAAAAAACAATACAAAACATTTAAACTGTGAAAGGTCTTTTGTGTTCTAATAAATTCAAATGTTTTTTACTATTTTAAATATTTTTAATTTATTTTTTTAATTGCATAGGACCGGGAATAAAAAAAAGAAGAAACACAACTGGTATGTTCAAATAAATATGCCGACTAGTGTATGTAGTGCTTTGCTTTTTCACAATACAAATTTACTACCAGAAAATATTTTCTTTCTCTTTTTAATAGAACTGCTTTATTAGCTGATTGTAGCGATTTTGAAACGCCAAAATTGTCATCTCTGTTATACTCTGTGGTAGAGGTTTACCGCACCCTCTTCCTCTTCAATAAATCACCTACAAACTTCGTCTGTCTGTCTTTCAATTTCTTAACTGTAAAAGGGGACTATGGAATTGTGAACAAAACTTTGATATTCGCCGTTTCAAAGAACGCTGTACTTTTTAAGGGCGAATAAGTACAATTGTACTGAATTTATCATCCCTGTATTGTACAGTAATAAATAGAGATTCGACAGTTGGAAAAGAGCTTTTGACGGTGACTTTTTCCATATAAATGGTAGAGATGCGTATATTATTAAAGTAGCTACAAGTTGCCTGTTTATAAATTGCAACAGTTGTTGATGAGCTTCGACGTTAAACGGTCTTTGCAGACGGAAAATCATATTGATAATTTCATTAGAAAATAATTTTGTGCATACATTTCATTGAAGTGAAAAGCTATAAATCACTTAGCAAATGGAAAATTTTAAATACTTTTCGGATTAAATGTTGAAATAGTCATTTTAATAGTGTTTAAATTAATTTTAAAAAATAATTCAAATATTTTTAAATATTACAATGTCAATAACAACTAAATGTATAAATACTTGCATTAATACATAATAATTTCCGTTTCCATTTTAATGTATTAATATTCCTTCAACCACTATATATGCATACTCTTACATACATAAATATATGTATGTATATGTATTATACCCATATATGTATGTATATTCAATTTACCTGTGTGCGTGCATGTGTGTGTATATATACAAGAGTTACGTATGTATTGATTTGTTAAAATGTTGTGTTTTATCGTACTACTACATATGCTATGTGTTTAGAATTTCATTGACACGTTAAAATGAAAATAAGCAATAATAAAAAGGCTACTACAACTCATATTCAGGATTACAATAAAACTTAATATAACTTAACGCTTAAATATCATTAAAAATGGTAAAAAAAAATTAACACCGCGAATGTGTTGTTCTGAATCTCCAAAGCCAACAACATCAAACTCACTGCTATTGCGAGCATTTTATAAAAAACAAGAGTAAAAATAGAAAATCATTCCACCATTGAGCGGTAACTTTATGCTTTTTACATAGATTGCTGTAGCTGAGCCATAAGGTAACCAACTAACTAACTACATACACATACATAGTAACTAACATTTACTGTCCATAAATAGCGTGTAGATACTGGCGTAAATATGCATTGATGTCTTTTTACTATGTTTCATTTATATGAAAAAAATGTTTAAATATGAAACACATACATATGTACATGTATACAGATCACACTTGACTGTCATCTTATTTTTATTCAGTATTGCTTGACAATTTATCACGGATAGGAACACACCGCAAAAATTCTCCAAATTATTCAGCTGCAATACGAAATTCAGCGTTCTGTGAGAAATGTAAAATAATGGGTTTATTGAAAAATAATATTGGTGAGCAGTTAATTTCGAGACAGACCGCATAGAACTTCACATCTCTAGTTTTTTCTTTGATGTTATATGAAGCCAAGTGTCGTCATTCCCGAGATATTGGTAGCAATGTTGAGAGTGGGTAATCGCAAATTGGACATTCCGAATGGATTACCTACAGAGGTGTTGCGGCCAATATTTGATTTTTCATTGGGCAATCTATTTTATGTTCGGTAGATAGTAACAATGTGTCTACAATTTTATCCAAATATAACTGATTTATTCGACTTCGTTAAATAGATATGTGGCTCTACGGTTGAGATTGTTGGTAGTTTGCGGCAAGGTTATCTTCTGGACCTTATGTTGATAATGTTAGTATTTGTACATTATGTGGAATATATGACGTAAATCTGTCCCTTCCTTTACATGGTTTGACGTGTTTTGCCTTTAAATGGTGTTGATAATCGCTATATGTGCTGTTCAAATGCTGCGGCAGATATATAGATTGAGGCCCGACTCCTTTCAGTTGAGAGGCACCCTCTTTCGAAGTTTTATTTAACACACAAATGGTATTGTAAATCTTAGTTTTAGCCTTAACAAATAAAAGTGCAATATTCGGCTGTGCCGAATCTTAAATACCCTCCACCTAAACGAAATAAGAAATACAAAAACTACACTGGTTATAGGACTAGAATATTGTTATTCTGTGTTTTCTATTCACTCTTAGTGCAAATTTAATAATTATTTTATATATTGTTTGAAAAACAATTTTACGACCAACATAATTTATGTTAAATAATTTGTTATTTGTCTAATTTTCACCATTTTTAATTAATTTAATTACCAATTCCTATCATAATTTACAGAGTTTGTCTGATGTTCATAATAATCTTGAGTGTAATTTAACAAACAGAGTATAAAAAAGGGAAACAATTCGGTTTTAGTGACTTTGCTCAAAAAAAAACTTCATTAAATAGGGCTTTTAGAGGAGATGCCAGCAAAAAAAAAATTTGTTGTCGGTCACGCCTATTTTCGAGGGGGCGGCCACACAAAGTTGAAAATATATAGGCCTATATCTCGGGAACTACTGTGTGTATGATAATTCGTAATATATTAAATAAAAGGTATTAAAAATACCTTTCCAACGATATATATCATGATTATAAAATATGGACGGAAGATGGGTTAAATCCAAAAAGAATATTTTTTGACCCGAATTTATTTGTTTTTTTGGAAATTTTTATATGGCAGCTATGACAAATTATGGGCCGATCTTGGAACAGTGATTTTCATGCATATGAGGATATTTCACGTCGAATTTAACATAATAACGGTATATTTAAGATATATATTAGTATTAACGTGGATTTCGGAAGTGGACCTTATATGGGGGACATAGTCAAATATGGACCGATATTCTCAAAATTCTGCAGTTTGATTTAGAGATGTATGTAAATGATCCGTGTAAAATTTTGGATTGGTACCCTTATTTATAAGAGATTTATGAGTATTAAAGTAATTTACATGGGGCATACAGTTAAAAATAGACCGAAATTCACAAAATTTTGTGGGATGATTTTTGTATATATGTAAATGATTTGTGTAAAGTTTTGAGTCTGTACCGATAGGGATAAATGTCTTTTTCAGATGAGGTCCTTGTATGGGAGCTATGACCAATTCTGGGCCGACCACCATAAAATTTAGTACCAATTTATTTGCCTATAAAGATTCTTCATGTCAAGTTTTAGCCGTTTAACATGGTCAACATGGACCGAACTAAAAAAAATTACGTTTTGCGATTTATTTTTGCATAAAACTTATTTTTGCTGAATTTTGTCTTGATATTCCAATTTTATAGGCATTTATGTATAATTGAGCAATATTTCGGGAAGATTTTTGTATGGGGGCTATGAGAAATCATGGACCGATTCATTCTATTTTCCGCACACTTCTATTATCATAAAAACAACGTATACAAAATTTAATAAAAATATAAAAAAAATAAAATGGACAAAAAATATCAAATTTTTATGGAGGTTGTCTCACATATCGGTCCATAACTCTGGTTGGCCTAAACCGATTTTGCAGACAGACGGACATGGCTTAATCGACTCCGCTATCTATAAGGATCCAGAATATATATACTTTATAGGGTCGGAAAATTATATTGTGGAAATTACAAACGGAATGACAAACTTATATATACCCTTCTCATGATGGTGAAGGGTATAAAAAGTGAGTTTTGCAGGAAAAGCTCCTAAAGAAACAGGCGATATCTTAAAAACTGTATGAGATAGAACTTTGAGTCTTTCACTGTTTTTATTAAAAATGTAACACAATTCTTTTCGCTCCTTCGAATTTTAAAAATATTAAGTCTACCATACTTAAAAATGACATAGCATTTTTTAGCACTCACAAATATTTATCAAGTAGTCGTGTAAGTCGACTTAGCATCTTTTTTATGTTTCTTAATATTTTCGTTGGTCGACCAAGTATATATATGGTTTGGAAAATATATGAATCATTAAATTTAATCTGCCTACATATATTTGAAAAAATTATTAGGAACCAAAAAATTTTTGATAATGTGTTAAATTTTCTTTTATTGATTTAAAAATAAAATAATATCAATTCAATTCCAACTAAAAGTATTTATATAATATTAATAAATAAACATTTAATAACAAAAGTAAAACATAAAAATAAATATGTAAGTATAAATTAATTTTTTTATTCTATAAAGCAAAAAGTTATGTTATAGTTAATTTCAATAAATGTAATATGTTAATACAAGTAAAATAACTATTTTAAAGTAAACGATTTTTTAAGTATCGTTATCAGACATGACCACATATTCGTTGCCAATTACGCTTTTCAGTTCTCTATAAAATGTTGGTAATGTTTTGGAATAAAATTTTGATCACATAGATATATGAGATCTTTTCGTTTTTCTTCAGTAATAGGAAATTTAGACATATATGCTCTCGGTATTTCTTGAGGAATCAAATTTTTCTTTCTTCGCTTTCTGGTTTCGTCATATGTCTTTATTTCTTTAAAGTCTTCATCGAATTCGTATTTATAAAACAGTCTATAATTTTCTTCTTTAGACACTTTAACTTCTTTGATTTTAGATATACTCATTTTTTGAAGTTTTTGTCCAATTAGTAACCGAAACAAATTGCTTAAAATTTAAAAAAATCCTCGTTTTCCATTTCAAATACGTCGTACAATGGTTCAGTTTTTTTTTAGCATTTCTTATCAAAGAGAACCATTACATTGGAGTGTATATACGTATGTTTTTCTTGCAGTTCTCAATGAGTGCATGAACACTATCGCCTTCATTCTGGGTATGACCTTTTTCTAGAAACTTGAGAGTAATATCAATGTTAAGTTTACGTGAAATCCATACATAAAATGCAAATACAAACTTATTTTTATTTTGACGGCCACAGTTATCAGACCAAAAGTTATATTTATTTATACCGTCATTTTTATTGTTTATTGATATAAAACGAAACAGACAGCTTGCCACTTCTACTGCACCTTTCTTTGCAACAGTTTCATCTTATACAAAACAAGATGCACACTTGGAGCTGAGCTTAAAAATTGTGAAGTTGTAAGCATGGTGAAATAACTCTACAAGGTGATGGCAATATTACAACAATACAAAAGCAACAGAAACATCATGGTATTTTTGTTTTTGCTTTCATGTTTGTAATGTTAAAAACAATTGGTTATTGTTTACAAACATTTTTGCAGGAAAAATAAATACATACATACATACAATTTTTTTTAATTTCAAGATGAAAATAAAAATAATTTATAAACTTGTTAATTTATGAAACATTTAATTTATGGACAATTGTTGTTTCACTTTTTTTTGTATACCTTGATACGTTTGCTATTTTTTTAACACAACTTGAGCATACATACATACATATGTATATAAAGTTTGACATAACGAACATGACTAAAAAAAAAAAACAGCTGGCGTTTCAACACCACCTTGTAGAGTTATTTCACCATGGTTGTCAGCATGCAACTTTCTTTTATAATAAAATGTGCTAACATCAGCGCAAGAGATGATAGAATCTTTTGAAAATCATAGCAAACAGTAATCACATTATCATTTTCACTACTTTCTTGTTTGTCAATGTCCTTTAACTCTCTAGATTTTTGGTTGCAATATAAGTGGTGATTGAACTCAGTGCCATACTCTTTTTTTGGAATATAGAATGATATGTTAAAAGCATTTTTAAAAGTGAGGCGATATTGTGGTAACATTGCCTTTAAACTAGCAGCATGACCGTTTTCGATTAACCATTCTTCGTACAAACGATACATCTGTGGTCACAATCGATAACCGCCTAAGTCGACTTAAGAAAGATTTGCGTTAAGTACGTTATCATATTCTACTGACAAAACTTTATATTTACGTGAAATCTCCATTTCTCTAGCAATGTTTTTTAAAAATATATTTATAAAAACATATTGACCTAAGTCGTAATAATGCCCCATTACATTTATAATAAGGGCCTAAATCTACGTACGAAAATGTTTCCATAAAAATTCAATTTATTTAAATATCCTATAATGACTTAAGCTGTTTTGTACATTTTTTTTAAATGAACTTTCGTAATCAAGAATGATAAAATAAAGATTACGCCATGCGCATGATTACCCTTTATGTGACGTAGAAGTTTCATTCTAAGAGTTACCAAGAATGTTTCATGTTTGACAATTAAAATTAATTGCGAAAAATTTATGTTTTATGTAATAGTTGGCAACCTTGAAATTGAAATCTCTCTGAGAGTTTTAAAATAACAGCTGTTTAAAAAAGAAAAACAAACAAAAAAAAAACAACAAAAAATATAAACATGAAGTTTGCAGTGAGCAAACAAAACAACAGTTAAAAAACAAGTGAGAAAAAATAGAAACACAGAACGTGTGACGCCACAGTTCCAAAACGCGCAGAACATTTTAAAATTTTACGCTCGTTGGCGTAATCTTTATTTTATCATTCTTGGTCGTAATTAAGAAAGATTGTATAAGAGCCAAAGTAGAGATAAATGAGTATTTTAAATTGCATTTTTGTTGGTATGTTTTAAAGAGAGCAATATCAACATAAGAGACAATTGCAAATAAGACACACTCTTAGGTTCTTCGCAAACTACAGTTAGGATTTTATAATAAAAACACTCTTTTAAAATGAATTCACTTAAGAATTTTATGAGTTGTCAGTCAAGGTCAACGATGAAAGTAACATGTAGAAAGCAGTGAAGCTGATTTTACGACAAAAAATTTCAATACTCAACTACGTATTGTGTAGATGACGAAGGAATGTAAACTTTTGATTTTGACAGTGATAACTCTGTTCAAGATCCCGACTCCGAACCATCACTTTCTGATAGTTCTCAACGAAGCTCCAACCACATCTCAAAGATCTTATTCGCGAAAAATATCATACGAAAGACGAAACCAGGGAAAAGCATACGTTAATGTAAAGGGAAATGTTGTGTCGGAGAGAAAATTTAAACCTTTGGTGCATGACTGTCGTATGAAATGCAAAGGAAAGGTACTCCGAAAATTACAGGAAAGTATATTTGAAAAATATTGGTCTTTGGGCACGTACAATCAACGAATTTTGTTTATTGAGGCGTTGATTGACATAAACAATAAAATAACTTAAAAGATGTAAAAGCACCCTGAAAAGCCACGTGAACGAAAATTTCAAGCTGCTTATCATGTGGAATATGAAAAAATGTTTTCTGCAATGCTTTAATGAGAGTGCAAGTTTTATCAAAACTGTTTTGAAGAAGAAACTTTATTTTCCTCAAAATAACTTGTGTGACCAGCGTGGATCAGCTGGAGGAAAAAATAAACTGTCTGATGATAAAATTCAACTCGTAAAGGACCACATAAACAGCTTCCCAAATTATGAAAGTCACTATTCTAGGAGAGATACAAGTTGCAAATACTTTCATGCCGATTTATCCCTAGCTCAAATGTACAAGTTATATTGTGATAAATATAAATCTGAAGCCATAAGCATCTCATCATACGCTAGTGTTTTCAAAGGTAAGCATCTTCTTTGTCGTCTCTTGAATTTATTTCCTCATCAGCTAAGAATGTTTTACAGGCATGAATATAAAATTTAAGAAACCTAGCCTGGACACTTGTTCTAAATGTGATCAACTCAGAGCTAAAATGGACATTGCCAAACAAACAAAAATAAAGTAGATTTAGCATATGAGTCGAAAAGGAATGATAAAGCTTCAGCTGCCACTTATTCTACAGTCAAAGTCTATACTTTTGATTTGCAACAGTGTTTGCCTATGCCTTTCTTGAAGAACTCAATTAGTTTCTACAAAAGACAACTTTGGACATATAATGTAACAGCCCACGACTGCACAACTGGTACCCCACATTGTTTTATGTGATACGTGAAACATTATCTGCTCGTGGTGGTAACCAAATTGCATCGTTGCCACCACGAACATAAATTTTTAGAACCTGGACACACGCATATGGAATGCGATGTAGATCACTCAGTGATAGAAAGAAAAAAGAAAAGAACTGCCATTCAAATACACCATCCACACGACTGATACAATTTTGTTAGATGTGTAGGTTCTATGTACATTTAGCGTCGTCGAAATGAATGCAGAAGATTTTTATAATTTTTCTATTCTATTGAAAACAAAGTTAATGTGGAGATCCTCAAATCAAGATGGGGAAAGATATTAGATGGCTAAAATACATAAAGACTAATTTTGGTAAAATTGAATATAAAACAACATTAGACATAGATACTCCTTTTCAAAAATTAAATTTGTTAAAACGCGGTGTTAACTCAATGAACAAAGACGACCTATCTGTGCTCAACGGAGATGTAAAAACCATCTCCAAAAAGAAAAAGGATCTCCTTGATTTACTTCCATTTATAAATAAACATTTTCATCCATTTTATAAAAGTTTATTAACGAGGTCTCTTTACAAATACATCCAGACTTAGTCGAAGACGAGCCAGAAATATAATGACTTAAAGTCTCCTCTTGTAAATTTTTAATTACAAATAAAAGTACTATAACCTTAAGATTTCTGAATAAAAAATAATTTATTTATATTTAAATAATATATTTTATTTTTTAATTAACTTTTAGTTATTCAAAATGACCTAATTGCATCACATGGTAAATTACAATATGCAATAATCGCTTAATTTAATATACATATGTCAGGTAACAAATGAAACATTACTTTCCAATAAAAGCTTTAGTGGGCATAATCTTTCAAATTTCTTTTTAAATAATATCTACTAAAGAAACAAGAATTTCATTGCAGTTTTTTGCTCTTAATATTGCGTGTGTAAGAATCTTTAATTTTACAAAACAATTTTTCTAATCCACTTTCTTAATTTTTTCAGAAAGTGTTTTTTCTCGAAAGCATGATTTTCAACTTACTCTGTTCAAATTTGGGAAAAATGTTGAGCAACATTATTTCATACGGAAAATTTGACGTGTAGCCAATGATGCCTATCACGCGAATTTACATAATTTGACGTTTTTTTTATTGAAAGTACGCCACATTGTTTTACTTGTGTAAACAAAACACATATGTTTTGCTTTTTTGTAAATTTAAATCGAAACTAAATAAAAGTTCAAATATTTAAAAATCTGTGTTGAACCGAAATAGTTAAATAAAAATGAATAAACAAATATTACTGGCCGCTTGTGCAGCAGCACAACAAGTAATAGATATTGTTGTTGCGACAGAAGAGCTTTTGGATGAAAATTCCACGTGAAACAATTGCTAATTTAATTATTTCGCTGTGAAAAAATAATGTTGCCAGATACATTTCATATGTTTTTCACAAAATGAACAGAGTACTACTTCTGCAACATTTTTTCATGAAAATTTCATGTGAATTTTTTTAACATGTATTTTGACAGCATTCCACTTGAAATTTTGAACAAAGGAAACTCGTTAACGTGCATTTTTACAGTATTTTGAATTGCCATTATTTGTTTATTTGGCTGAGTTAATTTTCCTCTTTTATCGGATGATATGAATCCCGAATTTAAATGATTTTTTTTGTACAATAGTTTCGATCGTTTGGTGTGATATTGAGAGCGTGTTCAAAAACATAGGTTTGCATACTTCTGCCCTTGTTTCCATGTTAACTTTTTCAAAACACAGAAAATACTTTCTGGACTCTTTTTTCGAAAACTATTTCTGCACACTTTTTTTTAAGCAATGTTATTAAATTTAAAATATATGCCCATTTAAGTTTCTGATTGCCAAGGTTATAATAGTGTTCAAAAATATTTTCTCTTTTTTTGACTTTAAAATACCACTTGCATTTAAATACTCCAGGCGTCGGTTTTTTAAAGTCTGCTTTATTTTTACGCCATTCAGACGGTCTTTGTTTCCTGCGATAGTTTTTTTCAGGTGGTGTATTCAAATCTGGGTTTAATTTCTTTTTTACTATTTTCGGTGTAATAGGGCTGCACGCTGGAGCCGATTCCAATTAATCTGTACCGTATGAATCATTATTGGGTCATATTCGCTGGCACTCCCGGTGAATGGTTCTTAAGGAATTAATTTTTTTATTACATATAATACACATATACACCACATAATTATACATACCGAAACTGGAATCACTATCTGGACAAATTATTTTGGTCGATAATGGAGGAGACAAATTAGGGGAGACTAAACTGGATGAACTTGAATCTTCCTGAACTTTTTAAATAACATATTTTTTAATGTATATAACCAAAGCATTCAAACTTTACACTACTATTTTTTTAACTCACCTATATTTTTCTTGTTGTATGAATGTATCATGTTATGTATGTACAGTCGAACTGCTCTATAGTGAACTTCTATACAATGAAGCTCTCCCTATTATGAATTGATTTCAAACACACAACTTTTTCCGTTCCAATTTCATTGTTTTTGATCTTCTTATAATGAATTTCCATACAATGAAGCAATTTTGCAGGTGTAATATTTGACTCACATGCGTTTTTGTCTCCATATAATGAATTTTTCAAACAATTTTCTGTTACGCATACTAACGACTCTGTACCACATATAATGAGGGGATTCCCAAAAGAGGAAAATAAGAACAAAAAAAAAGAAGAAAGCCACATCAATAACAATTTTGACGTCAGTTGCCGGTGTTCGGTGATCGGAACTGAAGAATTGGCTAACGTCAATAAGACTATACCTACATTGGAGCACGTTTCTTCATTAATAGATGTACTTCGGACTTTTGTGGTGATGTGGAGTAACGTGCCGACTAATATATTTAAATCTCTTAATGTATTACATAGAAGGTTTTGTTGATGAAGATAAATGGACGAGTGTAATCCCAACTAAAATATCTGATTATTTTAAATAAAAAGTGGGGAAAAAATATAATTTCTATATAAGGAAGTTATTTTCTGGTCCCGTCAAGATTCATTATAGGGAAGTTCGACTGTATTAGTTTTCTTTTTTAAAAAAAATAATAGATTAATCTTCACTTCTAACATTAAATATTTTTAAATAATACCTTTACATATATTGTGGGTTAGTTTCAGCATTTTTTTTGCACGACAACTCATTTTATTTGTAAAAATACACAAAATTGTGCCCCTCTTCAGCTGACAGCGTTGTACACACTAAAACATGTTAAGTAGACATGCAAGTTTAAACTATTTTTTCAAGTTAGGGGAAAACCCTGCTAACTACACTTGGAGGTATAGAAAATTGTGCGTTGATTATGCTAAGTACACATAGAAAACAAAACACAAAGAAACGTCAATTCCATATAAGTCGACTTAGATTTTCATCAAATTTAATAAGTTCGAAACCGAAGTTTGCTAAGTACACTTGCACCATTTTGGAATTGAAATTTTTCAACATTCAGTTATATGCTAAGTAATTTTTTGTTTATAACTATTGATTGGACTAGCCAATCACAACCAAAATTTGACAGAATTTAAGTTGAAAAATTCTAAATTCAAAAACGCAAAAAAATTAAAAACATGCTAAGTCGACATAGCATGGTTTGGAATTGAGCTGTCGATATAAGGTCCCACTTTCGAAAATCACTTTAAAGAGCACAACTCTTTTAAAAATGTTGATATCCAATTAATATTGAACACAAATATGTTTTATAACCATTTCGTAAAATTTTGTGATGATAAACCCATATTAAGTCGTAGCTTCCATATAAGTTCACAGAAGTCATGGCACTAAATTTTTGAATAACGCAAATATCTGAAAACTGTCTTATACATATACTGGCTGTAGGATATTATATAGTCGGGTTTGACCGACTATACTTGCTTACTAGTTTTTATATAAGATAATATTGCCAGCTTTGTTGGTGCGCGGTGCGGCTTTTTGTTCATTTCGGTGCGTTTTTTAATTTTTTCCGAAAATGTGATGAAATCTTTATTTTTACTAATTTTTTATTGCAGTTTTTAATAAGTAGTTTCCGCTTAATTGATTTACCCGCTTAATTAATACAAAAAATCTCAATATACATTGCTCCATAAAAACTATATGAAGTTAAATGAATCGGATAAATGAATTTTCGGTTAATTGATCCAAAAGCTATGCATTTTAGGAAAATCAATTAAGCAGAAATTACGTAATTCGTTATCATGAAATCTATACGATGAAATAGGGCCCCAATAAATGTATGTATTTTAAATACGAATGTATGATAAATAAGTATGTACATACATACTATCAAATGTAGGTTATTGCTAAAGGTGAATAGGGTGAACATTTTTGTTTGGAAATAAAATTACATTTTAAACATGGAAATAAAAATTCTTGTGTAGTCTGATGGACTGTAGACGAACAACCAGGGCCCGCAGAGTCCCAGTGAAGCCTTAAAAATTTATTTAAAATTCAAATAGAAGTACTTAAAATAGAAACCAAAAATAATTTTAAAAAGTAGCAAATATGTACTGAAACTAGCTCTTTTTACCAATTCGTATTTCAATTCTGAATAGCATATTGGGAGTTAAATTTTGATTAAATGCTTGGTTTGGTTAAATGCTTATTTTATCTTATACGTAGTTAATTACCACGTAAACCAACCAACCATTAATCGTTGATCTTTTTTTTTAAGTTTTATATAGAATTTATGACATTAAATAAAAGAATGTAACGTCACTAATTATTAAACAACACTTTGGGTTCTATTAGTGAGGTTATAAGTTTCTAAATGGATTTGAACATTTGTTAGGAAACAGTTGTTATTGTTCCTTAACCATAACCCACCCCATTGGTATCAACATACCACCTTGATTAATTTAAGTCACTTTTAAAAATTAATCCCAATTCAATAAAAATATTTTATTGTGATTTTATGCCATCTATCCCTTTATATTTCCACAACTCAACAAATAAAATTTAGCAACACATATTTTCCATTTTCTTCATTAAATTATAACAAGAGATTCATTTATTAAACAAAAATAATCTAAAACCGATGTAACAACAATATTTTGTTCAATATTATTTTGATATTTAAAAATTACAACAACAATTAAACAAATATATTTGCAAATTTAAATTTAAATAACAACAAAAAAAAATTAAATTTCAAAATAAAAAGTTTTTTCGAGCTCGATGCCAATTATTTGTAAAAAATGTATATATTATTTATTAAATTATTTCTTCCAATATTTCGATATCCTTATCCTTATCATTATCAAGACTGTAGTAACAATAAAAGAAAAACACAAATGTACGAAAAATATTAACAACAAAATTAAAAAACATAATAAAAACAAAAATAAAACATCCCATTGTGCAGAGAGACAACATAAACCAAACCTGAAAAATGTGGAGATACTACAAAGAGAGGAGAAGTATAATAAACGGTATACTTTGGAGATGCTCCATATAATTAATATACCAAAGGAGAGGAGAATGAATTATAAGACAGACACAGAGAACTGCGCCAATACCTATAGACACATAATAAAAAAGAAAAGTAGATAGTTAAGTTCATTATTGAAGGTGGGGATAATAATATGGTGTTCACACATGCATATTTAATTGAGTCAATTATTGGTTAATTAAAAAGTGTTCACATATGCTCAATATTGCTAATTTAATTAGCGTTTGACTGCAGCTGACAAAAAAGAATACATTTACAGTGCACTCGGGAAAAAGTCAAGGCTCGTTTACGTCAACATCCTAAAACCTCAACCCTTTTTTTACATTACCTACTCTAAAATTTTATGAAATAAATAGAGAGAAGTCTCTCTTCCAAGTGTTGCAAAGAAAAAAACAGCAGAAAAAAATAATAGATTTTTTTTTAAACGTCAAGAATTTGTTAAACGTCAACACCCGAGGTTTTAATTAGTTGACGTTTTCCTGAGTGCACTGTATTTGGTTCCAATATTATAATTTTCAGCCTAAAAATATTCTTTGTTAATTTAAAAGCGAAACAACTGCCATTTTAGTTATTACTAGTCACAGGGTTGTATTTTTAATTTTAACAATTATTAGAACAATTAATTCTTAATGAAGCAATTATCTTAATTGAAATTTTGTATGGATAATTGAATTCAATTAGGCGTTAATTAAAAAATGTCAATTAAAAATGCATGTGTGAACACCATATAATACGTCTCTTAAAAATATAATTGTAACTCATTGTAAGTGTTTTGTTTTTCTTTTCTGTTTTATTTTTGTTGTTATTTTGTTTTTTAATTTTATTTAAAACACAGTCGTTGTTAATATTTTTCGTACATTTGTGTTTTTCTTTTATTGTTACTACAGCCTTGATAATGATATGATATCGAAATATTGGAAGAAATAATTTAATAAATAATATATACATTTTTTACAAATAATTGGCCTCGAAGTCGAAAAAAACTTCTTATTTTATCAAAAGAAAGGTCGAAAAAATCAAAATTTAATTTAATTAAATTTCAAAATTATAATTCAGTACAATTATATTTTTAAGAGACATTTTTTAATTAACGCCTAATTGAATTCAATTATCCATACAAAATTTCAATTAAGATAATTGCTTCATTAAGAATTAATTGTTCTAATAATTGTTAAAATTAAAAATACAACCCTGTGACTAGTAATAACTAAAATGGCAGTTGTTTCGCTTTTAAATTAATAAATAATATTTTTACGCTGAAAATTATAATATTACAACCAAATACATTGCACTCGGGAAAACGTCCACTAATTAAAACCGCGGGTGGTGACGTTTAACGAATTGTTGACGTTTAAAAAAAAATCTGTTATTTTTTTCTGCTGTATTTTTCTTTCCAACACTTGGAAGAGAAAAAAAAGGGTCGAGGTTTTAGGATGTTGAAGTAAACGAGCGTTTTCCCGAGTGCACTGTAAATATGTTCTTTTGTGTCAGCTGCAGTCAAACGCTAATTAAATTAGCAATATTGAGCATATGTGAACACTTTTTAATTAACCAATAATAGACTCGATTAAAAATGCATTTGTGAACACCATATTAGAGTTAACGAATGAATAGAAAGATTTAGGATCACGTAAACAATTTAGTTTTGTTTTCAATAAGTCATTCTTGTATAGGGGATGATTAAGTATGTT
This sequence comes from Bellardia bayeri, assembly GCA_950370525.1. Taxonomy (NCBI): domain Eukaryota; kingdom Metazoa; phylum Arthropoda; class Insecta; order Diptera; family Calliphoridae; genus Bellardia; species Bellardia bayeri. The sequence continues at coordinate 37,895,931 of OX493268.1, read as the reverse complement.
ATATTCCGAGCGACCCACAGAGTACCTTGCATAATCAACAGCAGATCCAGTTCTTTTATATTTTTTATAACGTTTATTTTTAAAGTTTTTAAGATATGATAATTGTTTATTATTTCAAGGTGGTCCGACAGGAGTGTAGGCATGTTGTTTTGGGAACACAAATTTCAAAAAAAGAATAGAATTTCTTGTAAAAGGCTGAAATTATTAGGTCGATGTCTGAAACATTATTTGTAGGAATGTCCAACACTTTATTCCAACAAGTGTTAAAAATAAGATTGTCTAATAAAATTAGATCAGTTTTTCTGAAGCAAAACGTTTTGTCAGTAGCAGCTGGCTTCAACTTATCTTCGGATGGGATGGGCAAAGTAATCGAAATAGTGGGATGATATCGATCCTCCGGAAAACTTATTGGCTCTGAACGTGAAATGGAACAACCGTCGACATCGTTAAGAAATACTAAATCGAGTAGTTTTCCAAAATCATTGAAAACATTATTCATTTTATATAAGGATAATCCAAAAATATTATTCAAAAACTCATCATTCCAGCTTGAGTTTATCATCGGGATCAAATATGGAAAATCAGATGTCAATTTCCAAGAGATTGACGGTAGGTTAAAATCACCAACAACAACTACGGAGTCATTAATATCAGCACGTAAGGCAACTTTTTCAATGGCTTGAGCATGAATAAGATAAATAGTGTGATCAGAATCTGGAGGAATATATGAGCAAGTCAAAAAAATCTTTTTATGCTTCAATTTAACAACAACAGCAACAAATTCAATATCTAATTTATCAGTAACAATGCCTTCAGATGGATATAAACAATTTACAGTAATCAGAACATGACCTTCCCTACGAATATTGCGATTATATCTGTATATTTCGTAGTTATCACAAACGATTTCCGCATTAAATACACCATCGTTAAGCCATGTTTCAGTAAGAATAATGACATTAAAGGTAAAATTATAGCTATTAACCAAAAGAGTTGACAATTTAGTTTTTAAGCCACGAAAATTTTGTTATATAATATTTATTAAATCTTTAGCTGGGTATATTAAGCATCCGAATATGTGGTGGAAAAAAAGTAGTAAACAAATCACTTATTAACAAGTTGTCATCAGGTTCTTGATCATCATACTTCATCACGTTAGGAAAACCATTGGACTTCTTTATAGTGTTAACAAATTTATAAAAAGTTTTCAGATCAGATTTGAAATTTAGCTTTATATTAAATATGAAGTTTTTGTAGAGATTAGTACATATTTAATAAATTATACTCAGCGCGGAAAACAGCTAATCTATCATAATCAGACTGCACGCCAGTTGTCTTTTACTTGTTAAAGCGTTTATTTTTAATATTTTTAAGTCTAGATAATTCATTTGTGCAACAAGGAGGACCAGATTTATTATGTATGATTGTTTTTAAAATAAAAAGTTGATATCATTGAGTCAATAGATTCTGGAGCATTATTTGATATTGACAGAAGATCATTCTAATTGGTGCTGTATGTATAATGGTTTAAATCATCATACAGTTATAAAGGAGCAAACTTTATATTGAGAATTTGAAGAAACAACATTTAAACATTAAAACAACTTTTCTCAAACACCAAATGTAAACTTGACAATTGGACAATAATAACGACATATGCGATCAAGTTTATGTCGGTACTACAAAAAATAAGCTTAGGACACGTATGGCTGGACATAAATCAGATTTTAAAAACATTAATAAAACATCAACACAAAAAACTGCACTCACATCCCATTGTGCAGATAGACAGCATAAACCAAACCTGGAAAATGTGGTGATATTACAAAGAGAAGAGAAATATAATAAACCAGTGATGGAAAAATTAAAAATTGAAATGGTACTGACCGTTAACAAACCGTGTACTTTTTTCAACATTTTGGTACTTTTTAGGAAACATATATTTTTATTCAAAAATAAAATTAAAAATCCATTTAAAAATAATTCAAAAAAACTATTATAACAACAAACTAAAAATTAACAGCCATGCCCACGATATCGAACGTTGTCGTTTCAAACGACAAACAGCTATTTTGCGGCTCACTAATATTCTTAGTCGAAAGAAATTCAATACAAAATTGCGGCTCATTATTTACGTTTTCTGATGTTTGTACGAACTGAAATGTCAAATTGACTCACTTTTTATATATTGTCGTTTGTGCAAGGCTAACAAAAAATATTAGTTAAAAAGTTCTGAGTTGATTCACATAGTGTTGCTTGAACTGGTCGGACGTGTTATTCTTAGTGCGGCTGAATTTTCGTAATAGGTGAAAAAAAAACTTGTAATAAGTGAAAAAGATATCGTAATAGGTGGAAAAATATCTATAGTGGTTTTTCGGTAATTTAAAAATCGCATAACAACTGCATGAGTGTCCCGCTCAGATGTAATTCTGAGAAAGAGCTAAGCTACAGTAGAAAAAATTTATGGATCTCTGAGGAAGAATCCTTAAGAAAATCCGTGGAGTCTCTTCTCACTACAAAAGCCGAAATACGGCGCCGTTCCTGTTCGCCCAATATAGTTATCTCATCCGATGATAAATCATCATCTTCATCAAATAGTGCAGTCACCCCAAAAAACAAGTAGGTATGGATAAGTACATCACCGTTCTCAAGCGACAGAGGAGCCCGATATCTGCTCAAATGTCTTCCAATTCTAAAGCTCCTAAGACCGTCAGCAGTGATAAGCCAAATGATCAAAACAGATTTGCTCTACTTCAGACGGATGACCCAGAAATACCGAAAAAGACGTTTAAGCCCCCACCAATTTACCTGAGAGAGCCCACTTCCAATAAACTGGTACAAGGAATTGTTGCTGTAATAGGTGAGAACATGTTTAGCGTAACCTCAATTAAACATGGAAAAATCAGCGAGACAAAGATCCAAGTGAATAGGGAAGATGATTTTCGAAAATTGTCCAACCAGTTGGAGAGGGAGACCAGGGATTTCTATACCTATCAGCTCAAAAGCGCAAAAGGACTCCAAGTCGTTCTAAAGGATATAGACCCATGTGTTGATCCTGCGGAGATAAAAAACGGATTAATGGACAAAGGGTTCAAAATCAAGAGCGTAGTGAATATTAGAAACCGTGAAAAGATTCCTCAGCCCATGTTCAGGGTAGAATTGGAACCTGGAGATGTTGCCTTAAAGAAAAACGAGTCCCATCCAATTTACAATCTTATTTATCTTCTGCATCGTAGAATTACCGTGGAGGAACCGCATAAGCGTGTTGGACCCGTCCAGTGTCTTAATTGTCAAGAATTTGGTCACACCAAAGCGTATTGTAAATTGCCGTCTGTTTGTGTTGCATGTGGGGAACTACATGCAACTGCTCAATGTAATAAGTCCAAAACGGACTTAAAAATAAAAAAATGCAGTAACTGTGGAGGAAATCATACCGCTAATTATAGAGGTTGTCCAGTTTATACTTATTTGAAGGGCATAAGGACCAATAAGTCGCCAGTATTACCTGACCATCCTCAACAACCTAATTTCACGTCGAGTAAGAATTTTCCTCAAATTGTACGACCAACTACTCACGTAAACGCTCCTAATTCTAGACAAGTTTCTTACGCAAACGTGGTCAAATCTAATATGCCAGGTCTGGAGCAGGAACCTATATCGCAATATTCTGAGCCACATATCAACAATCTAGAGACAACATTGCAGACACTTGTCCAAACTATGAACACTTTTACGACCACCATGATATCCATGATGCAGGAAATGCTGAAAATGCAATCCACTATCTTGCAAGCCATTTTAAAGAAATGATTTATTTAAAGATTTGTTTTTGGAACGCGAACGGCCTCCGCCAACATAAAAACGAACTGGAATACTTCCTGATGGATAAGCAGATTGATGTTATGATGATTGCTGAAACTCACTTGACTTCGACAGGGTACTTCAAAATTAATGGCTACGTGTTGTACGATACTAAAGATCCCCGCGGAAGAGCTTGTGGAGGTTCGGCAATTCTTATAAAGAACAGAATAAAACATTATCTAATGAATAACATAAGTGAGGATTACCTCCAAGCAACAAACATTTGCATTGAATTCTGTCAATACAAATTTGTTTTATCATCGATTTATTCTCCGCCTCGATTCTCAATAAAAGAACACCAATACCATAACTTCTTTAATTCCCTTGGAGCTAGATTTTTAGTTGCTGGCGACTTTAACGCCAAACACACATTTTGGGGTTCACGTCTGGTAACCCCAAAGGGTCGCGTACTCTTCAACACCATTGCTCAAATGGGCTTAGATGTACTCTCAAGCGGACATCCCACCTACTGGCCGACGGACCGACGGAAGATTCCCGATGTTATTGACTTTGGAGTAGTGAAAAATATCCCTGTAGAATGGATGCAAGTGGATCCTTCATTAGACTTGTCCTCAGATCACTCTCCTACTATCATTTCAATGCATTTCCCTCAAGTGTGTGGCTCTCCATTTAGAAACATGACTAAGACCCGAGTAAGCTGGATAAAATACAAAAAGTATTTAAGTTCTCATTGCACGGAAAATATTGTGTTGAGAACTACCGACGATATCGATCAGTCGATTGGCAACTTTACCGAGGACCTTCGACGAGCTGTGCATCACGCTTCCACTTATCACGTTGAATGTAGAAATAGGACAAACAGAACTTATTTATCTGAACTCGAACATCTCCTATCAGAAAAAAGAAGAATGAGAAGAGAGTGGCAACTCCACAGGTCTCCTGAACTGAAAGCTAGGCTACGGGTATGCAGAGATATACTAAGACATTTCTTAGAAACCCAAAGAACGGCTTCACTTAGATCCTACTTGGAGGGTCTTGATAGTACCCCACAATCTGACTACTCGTTATGGAGGGCGGCAAGAGGTTTAAAAAGACCAGTGAGAGGAAAACCTCCTTTGCGAAATCCGACTGGTGACTGGGCTAGAAATGATTCCGAGAAAGGGACATTATTTGTTAACCATTTAAGAAATGTGTTTACTAAAAACAACTCAAATAACGTATCTGATTTGCCACCACTCGTTATTAGACCTCCTGTACCTCTAAGACTAAACTTTGGTGATGTCCAAAGCGCTATTGGTACTCTGAACCTTAGAAAGGCTCCAGGTATGGATAAAATCAGCAATAAAATGCTTGTGGAGTTACCTCGTGTAGCTAGAAGAATTATCCTCTTTATCTTCAACGCTATTTTACGCCTAGAATACTATCCTGCAGATTGGAAGGTGTCTATGATCACTATGATTCCTAAGTCAGGGAAGGATCACACCAAAGTAGAGTCATATAGGCCAATTAGCCTACTGCCGACAATTTCTAAACTGTTCGAAAAATTGTTAACGACTAAGTTGATTCCAATTCTGAACGACACTGAATGCATTCCTAATCATCAATTCGGCTTCAGAGCTAAACACAGCACCATCGAACAAACACACAGATTGGTAAATGTGATAAGAGGGTCGTTTGAAGACAAAAAATACTGCTCCGCCCTTTTCATTGATGTGTCCCAAGCGTTCGACAAAGTTTGGCATGACGGTTTAATGCACAAAATAAAATTAACTCTGCCTGCTAACACCCATAAACTTATGGAAAGCTATTTATACGGTCGCAAATTTAAAATCAAAGAAGGCAATTTTTTAAGCCCCGCTCAGCCAATTGAAACAGGTGTGCCACAGGGTAGCATACTGGGTCCTACTTTATATTTGATTTATGCCTCCGACATGCCGTCAGACCCCAAAATCCACACGTCAACTTTCGCAGACGATACAGCCTTTATCAGCGTTCATAAGGACCACCAAGTAGCATCACAGAATTTGCAGAATTATGTTTATAAACTAGAGAATTGGCTAGAGCTTTGGAAAATCAGGGTTAATGAACAGAAATTTATTCATATCACTTACACATTGCGAAAAGAAACTTGCTCGTTCATCAAAATAAATAATCAAATTATTCCTCAACATAATGAAGTCAAATACCTCGGCATTCACCTCGACCGCCGTTTAACTTGGAAGTCTCATATTGAAGCGAAACTTACACAGATGAGATTAAAAGCAGTGCAACTTAATTGGCTAATTGGCAGAAATTCTTCACTAAAGTTGGACTGCAAACTATTGTTGTACAATGCAATTCTAAAGCCAATCTGGTGCTATGGAATTCAATTATGGGGTACTGCCTCAGCATCAAACATTGAAAAAATTCAAAGGGGTCAAAATAAAATTCTACGTATAATTACTGCAGCTCCATGGTATGTTAAAAATTCTCGAATTCACAAAGATCTATGCGTGCCATCAGTAAAAGTTGAATTTACAAAACACGCGTCAAAGTATGTCAGCAAACTTGAACACCACCCAAACCCACTTGCACGAGACATCCTTAACTTTAGTGGCCATAATCGGTTGAGAAGGAGGAATACCCTTGCTTTAACTCAAGCGCAAAATAGATGACTGGATCAGTTGATGTGAAATTTTTTTAGTATCATAAAATTTTTGTCTAGCATTGGCTGGGCTTATTATTTTCTTTTTAGTATTAAGATTTGAATACTTATTGTCATTTCATTATATGAAGATTCAATAAATAAATAAAGGCTAAAAAAAAAAAAAAAAAAAAACAAAAAAAAAAAAAAAAAAAAGTTCTGAAAAGTGGAATGTTTTGTGTGGTCTTCATTGTTTTTATGTAATTTTATTTTATTTTCTAAAAAAATTCAACGAAAAAAATTAACTGCCTGGCCCAGCATATCGATCAACATCGCTCGCTTGCATTTTTAACGAAAAACAACTGATTTGCGCCCCACTAAAATTTTGGTGCAAGACATTTCGATCGGCAATGAAAGCGAGCGATAACGTAATTGTCTTCATATACATTTGCGCCCAAGTAACAAATTTTGTGCGACAACAACTCTCAAAATTAGTCACCTGTGTTGTGGTTGTCGACAAAAGAAGAAAAAATAAAAAGTAGTTTTCAATATTAAAAATTAAGAAGCTTAATTATGGAAAAAAGGTATTTGTTGTATATAAATTACATTATTCATTACTAAATTCTTCTTTATTGCCCAAATGCAATTGTTTAGCGTTAAAAAAATCAAACTTGAAGCAGCTACAGATTCTTGTTGAATATATGGAAGCAAATCCGAGTTTGCTAGAGGCTCTGCTATTTTTCGCAAAAATAAAAACTCCATGGAAGAACAGTGGATTGGTCTGACCAAAAAGTTTGTGTGACACTGGAGGTGGCCTCTAGGGTGAACACGCTTTCCGAATTAGAACAAGTTATCGATCGGACTTTGTTCTTATCCAAAGCAGCGGCACCTGAGGGTAAGTTTTTTGGCTTTACGGAACGAACAAGTCCGGAAAGCAATCCCTGATATCGGATACACCACCCAGAACTTCAAGACATTAAGAAAGTGTTGAAAAATGCCACAGCCCACTCACCAACCAGCAGAGCTTCGCTGTTTTCACAGCAACCACAAAAACGGCAACTTGAGAGCAATGACGACGATCTACCCAGCTGCTCCTCTGCTAAAAAGAAAAAAAGTATAGCTGAAGAGCAAATCGGCCTCATCCGCAGACAATTAAGGGTTGGAGAACATTCAGCTGCTGTGACAAAACAGCTTTCAGATGTTGCAATTATGCTAGCCGAAGCAACAAAAGCAATTGCAGATGCTGCCAAAAGAATAGCAAACGCTGCAGAAATACAAGCTGTTGTCAATGAAAAAATTTTATCATCTTTAGAAGGAATATTGAAAGCTTTAACGAAAAATACAAAAAAGTGAAATTCGGAGAATTACAGAATATTTTTATTTTATTTTGAAAATTTTTTGTTGAATATTTTATCTCTTTTTTAATATTTTCGATGGCCCTTAAAAAGGCCGTTTGATTTAATTAATTATAAATTTATTGCAACACTTCTTCTTATCGCTACTGCAGTCATTTCCTCCTCATCATCCAGAATTTTTTCACTATCGACAGTATCATCGCGTGTTACAATTTCATCCGTTATTTTATGTGCACATTACACATATTATGAACACGCACAACACGCATTTATAATTTTGGTAGATTGCTCTGAGAGGTCTCCATCCCTTGAACCAAGAAGGCAGCGAAATCTGTTTTTCAATACACCGTTCAACTACATTTCGCGTACTGGTGTGTTTTGCGTTGAAGCATCTTTCATACGCGTCCTTTGGAATCCCCTATAACAAGAAAAAAATAAAATTATTTTGAATATTAAAAATTGTTGTACTTCAAAGCAACATGCGTTTAGGAAGACAGCCACTATCATCAAATAATAATAAGATTACCTAGTATCCAAGCATTGCGTTTACCACCTTCAAAATTTTCCTGCAGCTTCTGGTTGGCTAAGCTGTGTTCCCATATGAAAGCATAATGATTGGAGCTAGGATATCTTGTATCTACAAACATGATGGTCATTTTGTGGTCACAAATCTAAAAGAAAAATAATTCCTTAACCCGAATAACACATTTGTATAAATTAACTTACCATCATTGCGTTTATGCTACAGTATCCTTTTCTATTGTAATATAAACGTTTGACTTCTTCTCTTGGAGACTTTATTCGAATATGCGTTCCATTAACACATCCGATTACTCCCGGATTACGGTTAAAAATATTTTCAACAATACTTGCTTGTTCTTCAGGTTGAGGCATTTGTATCCATTGCGGGCAAACGATATCCTCAAACAGCTGAAAACATTCCGAAAATATCCTTTGAACTGTTGACTTAGCTGTTGAGGATAAGTTTTCATTCCCGATTCCACTCTGATAATTCCCCGTGGCCAAAAAACGCAAGAATGTCGCTATTTTGATATCTGGCCAAATTTTTGTGCTATGGGACGCTGCTGGCCACTTATCCTTTAACATTTCTAAAATGTGAACAAAAATCTCTTTCGACACTCGAAAATTTGCCACAAATCTAAAATGTTGCACATAAAGCAATTGATGTTCATATACACATAAGCTTATATCTACATACATATAACAATACTTACAGGTTTATTGGCATATCCAAAAGATTGGAATAATCCCGCAAATGTCTGCGAACAACCTGCTCTTCTTCCCCATTGTCTTCCAAAAAATTTACGGCCACTGAAAAAAAACATTTTGAACACATACACACACAATTTTTATACACAAATTAAAATAACTTAAAAAAAGTTTAATTTTTCACAAAATTTTTTAAAGAATGATTTGTTTGTTTTGTTGACATTTGCGGAAAATTTTACTGTCACAGAGCTGCATTTTTATTGCTACATTTCCATGTTTCAGCGATTTTTATTTTCAAAGAAGCGATTTATTTTTAAATAAGTTGATGTGGCAATATAGTAATTCGACAATGGAAAATTGATTATGCTAATAACGTAAGTCCAAGCGACCGACAGAGCGTTAATTAGTGGGGCGCTTATGCGAACGATATCGAGTGAGTTGTTGTCGCTCACTTGAATTGTCGATCGATATGCTGGTCCAGGCAGGAAATCTTGGAAAAAATATTTAATGGCTAAATTAACAACATTATGCATAAGTTGTGTGTTTTGTAGATTTTATAATGGTTTTGGTATTTCCAGTATTTTTTTATATATAGAAAAAACATATTTATAAAATTTCGCATCAATACATAGGGTGAATAAGATATTACTATCTTAATTTTATTTATATGTACATATATGCATGTATTTACAAGATTTTCATAGGTTTTGAAACTTGGTTTTTAATTTTCTTGTGACAATGACAAAACATTTGTATCTACTCATTATTTCTTTCCATTTATATTGTTAGCTAGACACATATAAATTTAAATTATATATTTTTTATTATTTACTTTTATTTTTTTTACTATCAACTTCAGCAGCATTTTATATGAAGTTTGACGTCTTTCTTTTTGAGAGAGAGAAAATATTTTTTCCGAACCTGAATTAGTTTAATTAATTTGTTTTTGTGACCAATATTTATATTTATTATAATTTTTAAGGAGTTTCCTTCAGGCTAATTTGGTCAAATGTTTGTTTCCAAACGTAAATAAAAAACTTGTTCGATTTTTATTTTTTATTTTATTTACCCAACGTTTCGTTAGTTTTATTCTAACTTCTTCAGGGGTTTCGTTTTAAATAATCTAGTGACAAAATTTATTGTTTTATTACACAGCTTTAAGTTATTAACTTATTATATAGTTTTACTTACAGCTTTAATGTTTTTTATTATTGGATATTAATTTTTATTATTAATTAGTTACTAAAATACTAAAAAACGGGACATCACGAACAGAATTTTGGTATAAATAATCAAATAATTAATAAAAATATAATATACAATAAACGACCACAAAACTTAAGTCAAGTTTAACTTAAAGCTAATATTACAGAACTGATTTAATTAGTAATTGCAGAGGAGTATTGAAGTTTCGTGTTGTCTTTGTCTTCTTTCGTGTTCATTGTTGTTTTTATTTTTTGTTGTATGCGTAAACTCTCCAGTGTATACCTTTTGTTTTCCTTCCTTTCTATATCTAATATTTTAACATTATCAAAATCTGCCACATGATTGCACTCTTTTACGTGCTGGGAAAGTGCCGTCGATATTTTACCATTTCTTATATCTGTTTTATGTTCATTGATTCTTGCACCCAGCATTATTTTTCTTGTACCAATATACACCAAATTGCACATCTCCCCCTCGTTTCCTTCACATTTTATTTCGTACCCAACATTGTCTGTTTTTAATTTGTCCATCTTCGGTTTGTTATTCGTAAATAGCTGTCGTAATGTGCTGTTTGATTTGTATGCAATTGTTGTTGTGTCATCTGTTATTATTCCCTTTAATGTTTTCATCTCTGTGAGTTTTGGGATGAATGGTACACTGTAGAAATGTTTTGTTGTTTCTGAAACGGAGTCTTGTTTTTCCCTTCTGTTTTTTTGTGTTTTTAAAGCTGAGTTTATTAGTTTGTTTGTTATGACTATTGGATAATCATTTATTTTCAATATGTTTCTGATCTTTTTTCTTTTTCTTTCAAAAATCGAACAAGTTTTTTATTTACGTTTGGAAACAAACATTTGACCAAATTAGCCTGAAGGAAACTCCTGAATTAGTTTAATTTTTAATTTTTTTGGACAAAAATGAAATGAGTTGCCAATAGGTTGCATTTTTTTCATACTGTTTATTGGTTGTTGTTGGTTTTGTGTCGCTGGTTCCTTTTGTTATTAATTAAAACACTTTTTTGTCGATTAGGTTTAATTTCTAGATTTTTATTTGTTTTGGGTTTTTTGTTATATTTAGTTTGAGTATGTGTCTATATAAAACTGTTTGTTTTGTTTGTTATTTACAATTATTTTGTTTAAAATGATCACCCTTGTTACACTTTACACTGGTGAGATGAGACTGTCTTATGTATAAAATATTTTAATGTTAGTGAGCTATTATCATATGTAAAGAATTTAAGGAATGCAAAACAAGTGTAAATAAGATTCCGTTAATATTATAAAGGGGGATTCTTTATGTTGTGTTAATGTTAAACATTCCGGCCCCCATGACTTGGTGAAATTTACCACAGGTTTTGAATGGGTCCTGAAAATAAATATCCCAAGGCACTTTTTTCTGCTACGACTTGACCGATTTCTGTTGCAATTGCACCATTCCACGTATAAACGCATAAATGTCACTGCCAATTTCAATTTCTGCTGTAATGTTGGAACGAGGGTCTATGTCAGCTAATGTTGTAGGTGAAAAA